>CADEBD010000422.1:19244923-20565815 GCA_902825455.1 Arctia plantaginis
TAGGAGGAGCTGGCTACGTGTTTAATAGTTAAACTGCTAGGCCTACACTACTGCGAGACCTCAGAATAAATTTATTCCAGCTTCTGGCAGCTTCCTTTAAAAAAATAGGACGTGTAGAATACTATAGTTAAACCGCCGTAAGCTTGGCCCTCCTGATGGCTTGCGGGACGCGGGGCGGGTGATGCGCTCGCCTATACATGACACGTTGTACTAACTCGATATCTTCAGATTTATTTGTTTGAGATTTAATCTACACACGATGTAATAAAAAGCGAATTTATTTCCATGTATTATAATGTCAGTGTATTGTAAGTTTTTATGATTAATTGTAAAATTTAATACTGTAAAATAATTTTAATAAAATCACCTTATCTTCATCATGTAAATTATATTCAGATACAATTTAAAAATTAAGTGAAATAATAAATATTCTTTATTAGAACTTTAACAGTACGAGTAGAACCTCTGTAAGCCGAACTTCAAGTTTTTAAATCTTTTTGTGACGCAGAGGCGGCAGATTATCCATGTTGCAAAATAATCAGGAGGGCCAAGCTTACGGCGGTTTAACTATAGTTGATTCATGTCTTATGTTTATCCTGTCCATCTCACAGCTATATACATTTTCTTTACCCCTAATTACGGTGTTCATTTAACCTATTTGTAAAGAATTACTTTTTTAAGGAGGACCAGAGACGCATTGGGCATAAAAGAAACTAGAAAAAATTATAATGAAAATAACCTCACACATTCACACACGGCCGTCTGATCCTAAACTAGGCAGAGCCTGTACTATGGTAACCATATTGCTGATAAACATACTTGTATATTTCTAAATACATACATATTATAGGTAAATTACGCCCAGACACCTGTTGCACCAAATAACCGTGCTCATCACACAATTATGTGTTCTGGATGTGAATCTAACCCAGGACCTCTAGCTTAGCATCACTAAAAACTAGGCCAACTGGCCGGTCGATTCCTTGCAAAGTTTCACACGGCACACACACCATCTATACCGACGACTGGATGGATAGTGTAACGGACTGCTATTCCAGAGGTCGCGGATTCGATTCCCGCTCAAGTCAAACATTTGTGTGCATGAACATTTGATGTTTGATTTGGTCTGGGTGTTTCTATGTATAATATGTATGTATTTACAAAAAAAAAAGTATATATGTATTTAAATCAGTTGTCTAGTACCCATAGTACAAGCTCTTCTTAGTTTGGGACTAGATGGCGTTGTGTGTATGTGGTAGAATATATTATATATATTATTATATTATATATACCTAATCGGGAAAAGTGCAGAAGATGCAGATTGTTGTTACTATGAAATTAATTATTAGAGAATCAAATGAGTCCCAAAGCCGGATAGTAGTTTTAATTATATATGTACTCATAAATGGTAATCATAGAGGAAAATTAATTTGGGATTGACAAAAACAGAAACCCCAAGGTGTGATGGTATCAGATCCAACTACGTGTTTTGTATCCTTGTAACTGATGGACTGACCTTTAATATTAAGATGGAAGTTATGAGGTAGGAAGTATTTCTTTTATGGAAACTGCGGCAAATACTATAGGTATATGGTTTTCCGTAGGCATCAAAGTTTAAAGTAGCATGACGTTCATTTAACGAGTTATATTATCTTTTAAATAATAGGTTCTGTAATAATAAGTTACAATTAATAATAAAATCTTCCCGGAGAGTCGATGTTCTGAGTCCTAGTCGTTTCTCCAATTACGGAGGCATACGGTACATGACCTCGCGGCCCCGGACTCGGAGGTACGAGTACTTTATTTTTAGTCCTGGATACGAGACTTGTGGCAAACTTTAGCGATGAAAGTCTCAATTTATTATTATCATACCAAATAAAATAAATAGTACACTATTCATTTATTTTTAACTAACTGTATCCTTTTTTTTTTTCCGTGCGGCAATCCCCTCGGATACCACCTATCGGTGGCATGTCGGACTCGAACCGACTAAAACCGCACGCCGTCTCGGGTACTAATAGCCGGGGAACCAGGTATACCCTAGAAAGGAAGTCCCTGGTGAGAAAGGAAGTCCCTGGTGAGAAAGGAAGTCCCTGGTGAGAAAGGAAGTCCCTGGTGAGAAAGGAAGTCCCTGGTGCAACTAACTGTATCCTGCTTTGCTGTGGCACATTATGGTTGAATTAATGTGAAATCATTAATAAAACAGAAAAGAAAATGGGAACAAAAATACAATCTTTGAAGCAGGTTGAATATCGTGACATAATTTGAGCTCAATCGGTGAAGAACTTTTTGAACATGTATATATATTTCATAATATGGGCAAACGAGCAGACAGGTTACTAGGTAGACTACCGCAGCCCATGTCCACCTGAAACTTAACAGTCACAAGTGCGTTGCCGGTCTTTAAGTACTCACACCAGAATTAGAGGAGGAGGAGTTGGTCTCCGGTGCACTCACTCACTAGGTGAAATGTAACGAAATAATTATTTACAAAGAAAGAAAACTATTTACTTTTCACTTGACGCATACAAAAAGATATTGAACAAAACAAGAATGAATCCCTTTTTTTTAATTTGAACCGACTTCTAAAAGTACTAACAAAGAGTACTAAAAACCTAGCAGCAATCGCGGTTGATTTGCTGTCATTTTTTTTAAAAGTTCCGTTGTCTGTATGAATGCATGAAAAAATGGAATGCATCCTTATGAGATTCATCAACCATCATCATCATCAACAGCCTTAACTTGTCCACTGCTGGACATAGGCCTCTCCTTAGAAAGAAGAGATGGTCATGTTCGTAATCTTACGAATGAAAAATAATTTATATCGATAAATGCATAAGTTTTGTATTAGAATTTTATTAAAATTAATAAAAAAAATTGTAAACGACGCTAGAGTGGCGTCGTCTAGTGGTGTCGTTTACAATCCACGATTTACTTGAGTGAGGTTAACGGAGCTTATATGCCATAAATAAATTAAATTAAAACATTAAATACACTCAACTTTTATCACTTTTTTTATCGTATCTTCTCCTCCAAATACGCATAAACGTCGAATCACTAAAACATCCATTTTACTGTTTGCTATCATAAGTTATTTTGACACTAAAACAAATATGATATATACACCTGAAATAAATATATTACACCAGACTTGCCTGATAGAATACCAATGATGTACTAGACAAACCTAGAAACTAATTAACTTAAAAAAAAAACAAACTGGTATGAGGTATCAGATAACACATCCAAACACTTCCAAAGATCGTCACTTTGAGATCTAAATCAGAATTTCTGTTTTTTAGAATTATAATGATTATGACAATAACAGAAATAATTATTTTATTCGTGAATGATGTCTACAAATTTCATTGAACACGTCACGTTCACAGCATTGAAACGTCATATGTACATATGTGTACTAAACAATAGAGGAGCGCACATTTTATAACTAATTTGTTCCATTAATTAATTACACGTCACCTAATTATCATGAAGTCTTTGAACCGTATCATGTCAATGTCGTTACTCGCTACGTGACCTGACTACAAAATGCCAAATATCCTCATCACAACGTCCTTATGATACCATTTGCGATAAAACAAAGCATCATAAACTCTTCGCTGTCGTATAAATTAATCAAAATTTGATGAACAGCATCATTCAACCGTCTACCATCAAACATGAAGTTCTTAGTCCTATCTTGTGTTGTGATCGCAGTTCTGGCTGAACCACCTCGCTTCCGACCAGCGAGGTTCAGGTTCCAACGCATAGAACTGGCTCCGACAACCACTGACTCTCCAACTGAGGCTACTACTACTGAAATATCAGGACCTTATCCTGCATCTGGCTGGAAACCTGCAGGAGAGCCTTTCACACTGCCAAACGAAGAGAAACAACCGGCTGATCAATATGGACCTCCGGATGCCCCATACCCTCCATCTGGATGGAAGCCACAAGGACAAGCGTTTGAGCTACCAAAAGAAGATCCAGCGAACAGCTATGGTGCTCCCGATAACACCTATGGAGCCCCTGCTAATACCTACGGAGCCCCTGCTAATACCTATGGTGCTCCCGACAGCACTGACGCTCCATCAACTGATAATCCTCAAGCTGAAAGATTAGAAGGACCTGTGGAAGTTCAGAAAAGTATTGGAACATACTTTGTGCTACTTCCTAATGGCCAGCTACAGAAAGTAGAATTTGTGACGGAAAATGATACACAAAATATGAAGTATACTGCCAGACTTCAGTTGCGCAATCCAGCGCCTCTTTTAGTCTTCAGACCCTGATCTGTATCCCTAAAGAGTGATTAATTGCTTATGTAATTGTGATAGTTCATTTTTTGTCTTTAATAAACTTAAATGTATTCTACGTAATTTTTAATGTGCTCTTCTGATACTACCTAATATATTGAAGTTTGACGATAGTTGCAGACCTATTTTGGTCTATGCATCCTGCCTTTGTGCTAAAAGACGATAACACAAATTGTTTTACTTATGATAACTTAGTAGATTCCATAATCAAATCGATCGATTAAGACCAATAGTTGTTGTCATAAAGTGCTAAACTGAGATAAAAACAAATGGCTATGGATGGCAAAACAAGGGAGCAGACTCCCCTTTACAGAAAATCTCTACAGCTGATGGAAACCTATCTATCTTTAAAGCTTTACATTGCGCAAATGTCAACCGTGGTATCTAAAGTGCTTATGAACTTATTTCCAAGAAAAATCAATTCTACAAGAAATGATGATTTATTTTCCAGAATATTTGCAAGCGATTGAATTGAAAAATCTTTTCTTTCGTATTTACGTACTTTATATGCAATTACAACTCAGTGCAAAGTTGGCTTGCAAAGCACATGTATAAACACACAGTTAAGTTGTATTTGAATGTATGTTTGTTGGTTACGCTTTTAACTAATTACTTCTAAACCATTCATACTTAATATTATAAATGCAAAAGTGTGTCTTTTTATCTGTCTGTCTGTTACCTCTTCACGCTTAAACCTATGAGCCGATTTAGATGAATTTTGGTATAGTGATCCGAGTTTGAGTCACCGGTATATAATTATTGTAATCCAAGCAATCATTCTTTAGGGGCTAAAAAGGGGATGGAAGTTTGTATGGGGAATCAATAATCGCTCAACAGATTTAGATGAAATTTGTTATGGTGGTTTTGATTCTTGAATTACATACCTGAGGGCGGAGCCACGGGCAAAAACTAGTTCATCATATTTTTTTGCAAACCTTGGTTAATGAAGGATACCTTCTATCCAAGAAAAATCCTGTCCCCTGGGAATGATAAACTAACTTTGATCTAAAAAATGTTGTGTAAATTTTTCTTAAAAATAATTTCACCCAAAATTATTCCACTACTCTGATAAGCATCTACATTTTCTAGCGAAATAAATTAAAAACGTACAATATTATGTATAGTGGCTTACTAAGGGAATCTGCGGATCATTAACGATGGCCGGTTTGGATTTCAGCTTTAATTATGTCACTTATAACGGGTAGATTTAATTGCGACACCCTCATTCGTTTGCAGTTTTCATTTGCTCGTAATTTCGCTTCAAAGTCGTTCTTTGTATTAAACAAATTTGTTGCTTTTCTTACAGTTAATGGTTTAGTGAAACGTATGCTATATTTGTCTCTTTCATACTCATATTACAAATTCATATTACGACCTATATAGGTCTTATATATAGTATAAATATAGAACCTATGTAAATCGTAATTCGGTCGTAATTTGGATGGATGTGATTCTGGTTATATCTAAATAATAAAAACTTAACATATCTCACACAGCCGTCTTATTACAAATTAAGTAGAGCCTGTGCTTTGGCAACCGATTTGCCCATAAACGCACTTATATGTAAATTTCTAAATGCATAAATAATAGAGATAAATTACACAAAGATACAGAACAAAGATTGAAATCATCATAGTGGGAATAGAACCTATGAACATGTTAGAACGACTCCTAACATGGTCATACGGTCGATTTCCTGATCTCTATTTTCGAGTACAATCTCGATTCTAACTGGCCTGTCAGTTAAGTGGTAAGGGATCTCAGGATCTAAGGACTAATAGACCAGTTGTAAATATAGCATACAATCAGTTTTTTTTATATATTTAAAACTTCCTGCATTGCATGACTTAATGCCGCATGGCATTATCCGTGTAGTGACGAATTAAGATTGTCACCACAACTATTCATCCTGTGGGTGTCGTAAGAGCCGACTAAGGGAGCAAACTACGCAGGACAACAGCACTGCAAAGGAAAGGAAAACTTGACACAAACCTTATGCCCAGCAGTAGACCATTAAAGGCTGTTAGTGATTGATCATTGTATTAAAGTATGGTTGATTTCTATCCAAAGTTTTCACAGAATTTCTTGCTGGGAAAGTTTAGGTGCATATACAGTGTTTTCGCACCTGACGGAATACCGACTGCTTTTAGACTGTTCTTTGATGTTAAAAATGTTCGATGATCAGAAGGTGAATCTGATTATCGAAACGGTAGGTTTGTTATGGTATAGTAAGCAAACGAATACTTTTGATTCGTTGATTTACTATTAGCAGAAAGAAACTACAAAGTATTACTGAGATAAGCATACTTATGCTCATTTTTATTTGGCAATATAAATATTTAAAGGTATAATTGGTACCATGATGCAAAACTTCTGATGCTGTCTAAACTTATACGTCATTTAGAAGAAAATCGTTTGGCGACTTTGCCTTAGGTCCTAATATAGACTGTTGATATCCTGAAAAAGGTATGTAAATTATATTTAAACGGATTGAGATATGGAAAAGAAATATTTAACAGCAGAAACCTTAGTTGAAACAATTAGTTTAAGGCAATTGAATTTAAAATATTAAGTATTAAATATATGTGAGCCTTACACCTTGATGTTGGCAGAATCATGAGTTAACAATGGAGTCATAAAATTAAAAGACGTAGCCGGATCGCTCCTATTTTAGGGAGCATGACACAACGAAAGGTTTTAGTTTACTGAAAACCCCGGCAGCGAGTGACGGCCTGTAGGGTTTCCCGTACAAAAAAAAAAAGGCTACGAGCTAGTAACGGTCTTAAGATAATGGCTTTTCATGGCTTAAGAGCGATAAACCTAAAATTAGGACTTGCAAAATCCTGTCTCTCCACGTACAAACTGTTTGGTCCAGAGCAACGATAGAAAAATAGTTACTACGTAAGCGAAGCTGTTGTCATAAACTAGTTACAAATACATACGTTAAGTTTATTTAAATGTACAAAATTGATCTACAGAGTGTCATGTCTTCTTCTTCTTCTTTAGCCTTAATCGACCAAATATTTGGTGTAGGCCTCCTTTAATCCTCTCCACGTTCCTCTGTCTTGGGCAATTCGGGTCCAGTTGCTGCCCGCCACTTTTTTGATGTCATCCTTCCATCTCATCTGTGGTCGCCCTCTAGGTCTTTTCTGGTCCCATGGTCTCCATTCCAACACTCTTTTACACCAAGAGTGGTCTCTAGTTTATTGGTTTAGTGATCCACAGGAGAGGCGGAATCACTTAGAGTTGGTAGCGGATGAGCCACACATATGGCCAACGGTAGCGCCCAGAATCCTAGTTAGATGGATTACTCTTCACTCACTAAGAAGTCCTAGGCAAGCGAGTGAGTTAATCCTAATCCTAGTTTTAATCCTAATGATGATACGAAATAAGCCAAGGCCCCGAGTTCCCAGCGGACAGACAGAACCCAACAAGGACAGCACCGTGGGTACCGGCCTGGCCAGGGGTGCGAAGAATCTCTGGGAGGCAAATAGCTGTCAGCGCACTATCAAAATTTAAAAATAGGAAATCTTTTTTTTATCTTTATTCATTATAATTTAAATCAAGGCTTATACAAGCCACCGTAATTTATTTAATAATATACTTACTGTAGCGCTTTACGCCTTCGACGTAATTGTCCTGCACGATCCAGAAGTTGACAATCCATTGGACAATACCTCGGAGACTCATAAAGGCTAAAAGCAAGGCCATCCAAGATGTATCTATTGGTTTCTTACGTCTTGGAGCTAGAGGGCGCTCATTTATAGCGCGGAGGTGGCCCGTCTGAGACATATATTTGAGAATTGCACCTGAAAATAAGCGTTGCCGGTTCAAATAATCGCGGCGGTAGACTAGTGGTTAAGGCATTGGACTTGGAATTGCGATCGATTGCGTGGGTTCGAATACTGACCAGTACACTAACGACGTGAACCCAGTCCTAATAAAAGCAATTTAGCTTAGCGGGATTAGATAACGGAAATACTAGGAATTTCGGTTGCTGTCAGTCATGAAAAAATTATTCTAAATTTATAAAATAAAATGAGGTAAAAACTTATTTTCGTTTGGAGTTTAATTTTAAGACTTAAATTATATTTTTAAATGTTTAATTTTAGTAATATAAATTAATATTTTACCTCAATATATGTATATGTCGACACGTCACCACCAATATGTAGTTAAGCTTAATGATATAATTTTAACTATAATTAGGTTATTAAACAATGAGTAATATATATTTGCGTATATAAACCAGTTTCAAGTAATTTACATTATTAATCTACTAGAACACTTACATACTAACGTCCTGTAACGAACATAGTCAAGCGATTGCCTGAAACACAGGTCTCACACCTAGCTCAGGCCGTTTGCAAAATTATTTATTATATTTTGATTTTACCTTTTTATATTCACTTTCTTTCTTTCTTTAAAAAAGACAACTCCCGCACTAGGAAGAATAAATAATGTGTCGCGGGGGACTTTACAAACATACATGAAACGGACACAAAGTACACCCAGACTCAGAACAACAATTTGAGGATCACACAAAGTGTAGTCCCATGTGGGGTTTCACTCTTGCACATTTTAGAATAGTCATATACTAGTTTTATGTTAGCTTTAGTAACTAACTTTAAATAAGAATCTAATGACAATAAGATGAAAAAACATATACAAAATGTAACCAAGTCCTTATTCTGATTCTGTAAATAAATTTATTGATCACCAATTTTCAAAGAGCTACTGTTTGATACTGTGATGAAAGTTTTCTAACTCTTCTGTGGAGCTCATAGTGCACCAATTGACCTACATTTGTTATAGTTTCACGAAATTGGTTTGTGGCATAATGGATGGCTGACGGAGCTAAGTGCTAGCCATAATTGAATCAAACGGTTATTTGATGAATGGGTTCTGTTGAGGAATTGTCCCATGGTTTGAACTAAGTAAACACGGTTGACGATTATCACTGTGAGCGTATCAAGTTGTTTGTATAGATTTTAACTTGATATCTAGAGATCTGTGCTTATTGTTTCATCATCAACACATCAGAATATTATTATGTTGGCGGTGATTTTGAGAATGAGACGAGTAAATTATTATCTTTTCTTTTTTTTTTAAAGACAACTCCCGCATTAGGAATATATCCTGTGTAGCGGGAGACTTTACAAACATACATGAAACGGACACAAAGAACACCCAGACTCAGAACAACATTTTAATTTAGTAAGTTTTTTATTGACATAGAGGATTGGCGACCGATTGTAAAAGAGCATTAAAAAATAAGTAAATTAAATTGAAACTACATAAAAAACTATTGCAAGTAAAATTTTGAACATTTTATTTAATTTATTAAAGATTCACTTTGCAGATGTTAAGTTATGCAAACGATTCCGCATACTGCTTGAGTATTTTCTTTTAGAAAATATAATTTTTGCCATTTTTTGTAAACACTTACACCCTTGTATGAGTGCTGTATGTGTTACATATTTTTTTTATGTTAGAGGGGCAGACGGGGGGACCTGATGGAAAGTGACCATCGCCGCCCATGAACGTCTGCAACTCAGGAGTCACAAACGCGTTGCCAGCCAGGAAGGAGTACGCTCTTTTCTTGAAGGTTTGAAGGTCGTATTGGTCCGGAAATACCGCAGACGATAACCCGTTCCACACATTGGTTGTGCGGGGCAAAAAGTGTCTCGAAAAGCGCACAGTAGTGGAGCGCCATGTATCCAGGGTGATGAGGGTGAAAATTTTGCCGTGTGGAACAATGACGGAACGTGGCGGCTGGTATTAGTCCGAACAACTCCTCGGAGCACTCTCCATGATATATGCGATAGAGAATGCAGAGGGAAACCATATATATTACGTGAATTAAGTTACTAGTAAAATCAAATTTTAATAAAATAGCTAAATTATTTAAAAAATTAAAATTTAAAATTACCTGACACTAAATTTGAGCGTATTTCCAAATCGCTGAGTATTTGATCTAGTTTTATTAAGACCAATATTTCAACATTAAACCAATTTATTGAATGTGACTTGAATTCACAATATGAGCTAGTATTCACTTTGTTCGTGAATTCAAAATTTTAAACGACTCCAAAATAAAAAGTAAATTAACCTTCCGACCCAGTATGTGTAGCCTCTGTAATGAATATAGAAGCGAACACCACGTCCACCACCAGCAGTGACAGGCCAATGAGTGTGAATGGCAAAAGGGTAGCATAAAAACTGCAGGACCTCTCGCCTTGAGTCATATTTATGATCGCAAAAAGTAACCACAGTAAGTGTAGCACCAACCAAATCTGAATTTTGCTGGAAAAATAAAGGCAGGTTACGGTTTATAAAACATTCATATTCTATAACTAAAATGTAATAACGTTATGAAGGATCCCACACCAGTGGCGAAGTTTAGTCATATTCTGTCAACAAAAAAAAGCATAGCATCAGAGTAGGTCAGGGTGGCAAATAATAGTTCTAACCACTCATAATTTTCCGCCTCTACGGCATGGTAAAAAATAATAATTTCATCATCATCATCATCAGCCTATCGCAGTCTACAACTGGACATTGGCCTTTCCCATTGCAAGCCACTTAGATCGACTTTCGGCTTCTCACATTAACATAATTAATTAAAATTTACTTTGATTTTAGTAAAAAAAAATATTTATGTCTGCTTTTAACCTATATGTCTATATTTGGCCAGACCCAGCTGATGCTTGTTACTGACCCCTTGGAAGATGCACATGTACGTTCCGTTGTAAGGAATATACATGTTCCCCTCCGCTCTGGGTCTATAATAAAATTGACGGGTCCCATTTAGATAACAGAACCAGAATTTTAACCTATTTTAACGGCTTATTTTCTCATCTTCTTTCCAAACTTGTGTGATATAAATTATTTAATACATTACAGTTTAAATTTGCCTTCTAATGGACCACTTATACATACTAACTTTCTAAAAGAAGCAGCAACTGAATTCTGCAGTGGCCATACTATGTTGCCTTGTACTCTGTCGTCACTGACGTTGGTGATGTTGTATAAATATAGCCTTCCGCAGGATTGAGGGTCATACAGATACAGGAACTTCAACAAAGTCACTTGGCTGAGTTCGAGTTCTTCAGGCGCAAATTTGCAGCCAAGTACCAACCAGCTCACCGTGATACATATCATTGCTAAAACATTTTCCCTTTTTAATAATAATAATAACAATATTTCGGACAAGGAAATAAAAGCTATACAGAAGTAAAAATAGACCAACAGTTTTATCCATTAATTTTTTTTTTTGTAATAACAGCCAGGAAACAAGTGTTTTAAATGTTTAAAAAACTTTAAGCACGTCTAAGCTTGATGTAAAACAATACTTACTTTGGTACAAAATCAAAAACATACTCGCAACACCAAGATAAGTCATTTTTCCCCTTGTTTTCGCTGCTACTATTTAATAAAATAAACATTTAATCTTAAGATTCCAGGTTGCCGTCACCTTATTAGTTAGAAAACGATTCCGAGACAATCTATTAGGGTGACCGATTTTCAAGTAGGCCACGCAGTAATTTGCTGTAAAATTGTTTCATCCGATGTTTTGATTAGAAGAACGGCATAAAATTAATAGGTGAATACTTCGTCAAGGTAATAATGGAAAAAAAAATATAAAGACCAACAGGACTGCGAGCATTTTAATTTGAAATTCTGTAGGAATGGGACCACTTACTCTATTTCTAATTAAAATGACAAAATCTTTAATTTTATTCTTTTTATGTGTCTTCTTTTATTTTATGCTTAAGGTTACTTGTTGGACAAAACGGAAATCTCTACTTCACATTTTGAACTTTTTTAAATCCGGACAAGTGCGAGTTGGACTCGCCTACCGAGGGTTCCGTACGAATTTGTAGGTACATATTATTAATAGTTTACCTTTTTTAAATAAAGACTAGATTTAATTAAACACGTATATTTTTTTGGTTTTTCCCTGTACTTGTACTATAAGACGATGTTACTTGCCAAACACAGTTAAAGTCAATTGGAAGTACCCAATAATATGTATTTTTTTTTAATGGTATAAGGGGGCAATCCAGCAGACGGGTCACCTGATGGTAAGCAACTAACGCCGCCCATTGACACCTGCAACTCAATAGTTACAAGTGCGTTAATGCCCTTTAAGTCCCTCACATTCGAGTCAGCGGGAGGGGGGATTTGGGCTCCGGTCACCTCACTCACTCAGTGAAAGACAACGAAAGAATTGTTTAACACCGGTTTTCTATGAGGCCGTTGTATTACTCCGGTCGAGCCGGCCCATTCGTGTCGAAGTTAAAATGCCGAAGTTAAAATTTCAACTTGATACCTCCTCCACACGTTCCCGAGATAAACGGTCTTGACAGACAGACAACAAAGTGATCCTATAAATGTTCCGTTTTTTCCGTTCGAGGTACGGAACTCTCGGGTTAAACACATTGCTTTCTCAGGAAAAAGAACAATACAGTTTACTTACATAATGAGAAATTGTAATAACACAAAATAAATTAGATGAGTATCTCTGTGATCACAATACACTATACAGTAATATAAAATTAAAGATATGAAGACAAATTTATTGGGGTCAGTACTTTATGATAAAGTAATATTTTAAGCTCTTTTTTCAATTTAAAAGCTATCACTTTTAGTAATATCATCAGGTATTTCATTATTAAGTTTTACATCTTCATATAATATACTTTTCTTACCATAGTCGCTTCTAGGCTTTGTTACTTTTAGTCTTTTTCCTTTCCTTGCGTTTTGTGTATGGATATTTTCTTTAAAGTTTAATTTTTAATGTGTACCTTGTGTTATAATTTTATGTATTAGTATACAAGTTTTAAGTATGTATAGTAGTTTAATTGTTAGGTTTTTGGTATCTTTGTAGATTTTAAGTGTTGGTGTTAGGTAGTCGTAGTTATAAAGTGTTTTTATTGCTTTATTTTGCAAGACTTGAATTTCTTGGATATTCGATTTCGAAGCAGTGCCCCATATCTCAACTAGGTATTCTATATAAGGTATAACTAGAGCGTTATAGATCATTACTCGAGCCTTATTAGGGACGCAAAAGGACATTCGACGTAGTGCACCAATAACAGGAGATATTTTGAATTTTATATGTGCAATTTGGTGTTTCCATGTTAATTTTGTGTCTAAAATGACGCCTAAGTATCTTTCACTATTTTATTTTGCAATATTTCCGTTATTAATTGTTAGTTGAATTTGATTGTCAATTTTCTTTTTTTTTGCAGCAATAGTTAATAAATTAGATAGAAACCAGTTGTTTAGAATATTTAAATTATTTTGTGCTTCTTTCACGATATCACTTAGGTTGTGCCCAAAATAAAAGAGACAGGTGTCATCTGCGTAAAGTGTAATGGTGCCTGATGTTTTGACATTGTTTATATTATTAATATAAAATAAAAACAACAGGGGGCCGAGAATCGATCCTTGAGGGATTCCGTATGTTAGTTTAGCAGGCAAACTTACATAGTTTTTAATTTTGACTACTTGTTTCCGGTTTTCTAGGTACGAAACTCATCATATAGCCACTTTATTTTATTCTAACGCTTCTTCACTCTTTATGTTCTATTATGTTTAAATTTGAATAAATGCAGAAAAAAATTAAAGTAAATACTCGTCATGGATTGTTTTGCACAGCTTTTACAACTTTTTTTTGAGTGAAACCTAATTGAAACAAACCAATTATTAACGTATGAAACAAACGTAAATCTAGGAGTACAGGAGTTAACGCATTAAGTCATTTATTTGGATTCATTTAAATAAGCGAACTATTGCAATAAAACGAAATTGTAAATTTTATCATTTTTAATATTTTTAAAGTTAAAAGTTGCAGTTAAAAAATTATAAAATGCCACAAAAACATTTTCATGTAAAATGTTGCCAAGACGAGACCATACGCTCACACTGTTATAAAGTTATTAGATCTCATGTAGAGCCAAACTTCTAACTCTGCACGGCTTAACTCTACAAGCCCTAACTTTACAAACTCTGCAACTTAGTCAAAATATGTGGCTAGGCTGTTTCTGTACTACAAAAATTTTTGTATAGCAGAAAAGTAATGAATTTTATGTCAGTCACTTTACGCCCATGGAACGGTAGCCAAACTGTCAAACGACATATTTTTACTAACGTGTAGAGTTTGTAAAGTGAAACATGTGGTCTCGTTTTGGCAACATTTTACATGAAAATGTTTTTAATGTGATTTCACTTCTTTTGTTAGTTTCTTATGACAATAATAATATATAACAAGTTTCTGAATTTTTTGTTGTTTTTTGTGTACTAATACTAGCTTACATACAAAATTTCAGCTTTCTAGAATTTCAGGAAGTGCCAAGTATTTAATAATCATCAGTGAGTCATTGAATTGGGTTTTTCAGATATCAATAAAATCTAAATTATACGAGCTATGTAATTAAATTTTTATATGTTTAATAAGACTACTATTGGTATCAAATGCTGCCAAATTCTCCTATGCAACTGTAAGCTAAATTGCATGTATATGTAAATAATCATAACTGAACTCCATACATGTTGAAATAAGTCGCTTAGAACTACCTTGCCTACGGTAAATTATAAAACATAAATCAGTATCGACATACTTCAAGTGCTAACCCTAATGTTAAAATTATTTAATCCAATTACGTATTAAAATATTCTAGGTTCAAGTTCCCCTTCTCGATACACCATGGCATTAAGTGCAGAATGTATTGGCCTGGCATCAGGAATGGCTCTATACCTTTCATTCTCATATTTCCTTTTGATTTCTCTTCTCCTGATCTTCCTTCTAATGAGCATGAGTGATCTGGTACAGTAGATGTTCAAGACAAAAATGATAATTCCTCTTAACCAACAGCAGGAAGCCAGAAGAGGCAGCCAACCACCAAATTCATCATAACTGTTCAGTTTTAAATTGCTGCTCCACCCACTGTACCTCAGGATCATACCCTTGCTTAGACTTTGTTTGATATGAGAGATATACAGAAGAGCCATGGATATATCAAAAATAACCATAGCAAGACAGCTATAGAAGAACACGCTTAAAATACCTTTCAATGATCGGAGATGGATACTTTTGTTGGAGAAAAGTCTGGTTAAAATAGCAATTATTAACCATACGCAGTGGAGGGATAAACTCAGCTTTATATACCTGGAAATAAAGTAAGCGATGAAATAGAGAGTAAAAATATTTTCTGTATCTTGCCCCCGCTAACGAGCAGACGGGTACCACCTTGACACCCGCAACAAAGGAGTTACACGTGTGTTACCACCCTACAAGTCCTAAAGCCCCTCTGACTCTGAGGGGGCTCCAGAATCAGTTGGAGGAAGGCATTGGGCTCTGGTAACTTCACTCACTCGGTAAAAACCACCGAAAGAATTCCAGTTTTCTGTGAGGTTATGGTATTATTCGATTCGAGCCTTTCCATTTGTGTCTACTTTTTTGCCGATTTCCGCGGGTGTACCGTTACCCGTGGACATCCGCAACAAAAGACGCACAAATGGGAAGGGAGTTACACGTGTGTTGCCACCCTACAAGTCCTAAAGCCCCTCTAAATCTGAGGGGGCTCCAGCATCATTTCTGTGAGGTTATGGTATTATTCTATTCGAGCCTTTCCATTTGTGCCTTTTTTGTTGCGGATGTCCACGGGTAGCGGTACCTTTCTACTCATTTGGTACCCTAGGAAATGTCTTTCCAACGATAATACAAATAAAATGTTCTTACAATCTAGTTTTGGCTGTTAATCTGCTGGACACTGTAGTATAAAGTTCCGTCCACTGAATAGGTAGAATACTGCTGAATCCTTTCGTATCGTTGCTGAAATAGAGATTGGTCATGCCTTTCGATAGCTTCAGTTTGTACCCACAAGCTTGGGAGTCGAAGAGGTACATGATGCGTGCTAGCTTATCATAGTCCATTGTAGCTGAGTCGGGAGTCCAAACACAGATTAGGATGGTAGTTGACCCAAGGAAAACAGCAACACCTTGAGATAGAAAAGTTATTATTTACTTTTTGTTTGTTGTTACAATAAACGTAATATATTGCCTGTAGCAAAACTGTCTAAGTAACTTTTAATAAATTATAGTCAACAAAAGCACGCTTTTGTAAATATTTTTCTATAAGTTCAAAAATACAAATCATTTTATCTTAAAAATGCGTGGGGTGCTATATCTCAATTGTTGTAAAAATATTTTATTGACAGATATTGGTAAAAGTAAAGTTATTTTATTATAAAATATCATGAAAAACACCCCATTTTTTACGATTAAATGATATTAGTCAGATCAGATAACCCGTCTGCACGGTACTCACTTACCATTAGATGACCCGCCTGCTCATTTACCCTTAAATAAGGAGTTAAACTAAAAAATTAAACCCAATTATAAGGTATTTCTTTTGGAGAGAAGGCAACTTACACTGTATGACTATAACGTCTGCTATGAATATACATTTTGACCTGTTCTTCTTCAGCATAGGAATATATTCACCCTCTTGAAAACTAGACGAGTAGACAGACATAATTGGGCTTTTAGTGTTCCACTGTGAAGTAAATAGATTACCTTTTTAGTATACCCTGCAGTTGACAGGCTGGTTTGAAGGAACCGGGATCACAGATATCGTCAGTGATAGTGTTGATCCTCATCTTAAATTTGGATTTTTATGATTTATTTAGTGAAACACAAAAGAGACTGGATGAGTGCGGTCAAGCTCTTGAGCGAAAGCACTCCAGTGTTTTCACTTTCAGACCTGCTTCGACTTTCTTAATCCCCATAGAAACAATCTTTGTTATTTATTTTTTACGTGCAACTCCCGTACTAGGAATATATCTTGTCAGGGGACTTCACGCACTTTCACAACTCGGCCACAAAGAACACCACGACTTAGTACAATAATTTACGGATCACACAAAGTGCGATTGAACCCAAAACACTCAGCGCAAGAGGAACCGGCGAGGTAACCGCTTAAACTACTACGCCGTGCAGTCATTATTAAGGGATGTATTTTGAAATTTTGAAATTAAATATTGCTATTTGGTCTATCATGATCTTCACGACTTGAAATCGCGTTCTCGACTTTACACGTTTTTGATCTGATACATAAAATACTAGCTGTACCCTGTAACGCTTCGCTGTAGAGAAATGAAGTACAAAGCTGTGAGTATATATTATTATGAGTAGGTAAAATAAAATGATTCTAACTTGCCTTGAATAATTAAATGTCCGTCCTCAAAATCATCAATTATTCGAAACTTGTAGACGTCGTCGTGACAAAATTGATAAAACGATTTGACGATTAGAAGGATTATGTGTTGATTGACATTAAATTCTCAGTGCGGAAACTGCGCTAGCAATTTTTACTAAGGAGTATTATCTGAGGAAAAGGTTTGAGTTCTACCTCGTCTTTTTATTTCTAAGTTTTATTTGTTAATGATTCTGACGGCTGAACCATAAATGAGCTTATTTTCTGGTAGAGCAGATGGGACACCTGATTTTGACAACCTCCACCCATGAACTCCAGCAATTAAATATGGACAATTTAGTTGCGCTCTTAGAGACTCTCCAGAATAAGAGGGGAAGGTTCGGGTCTCTGGTAACCTCAATCAATTGGAGTGATAGAATTGTATCACATCGGTTGTCTGTGAAGCTCACTCCCTCATGTTATCATCTAATTTTTAAGTACATCAAAATTAAGGTTATGAAAATACATGGTAAAAATAGATTTTTAAATATTGTTTACATAAATAAGATTACGTTATAATAATTTTTAGAAGTACAGTATAAAACTAAGTTATTCTATTACAGGTAATAGTGCTGGAATAGCGCTTTGGAATCTTAATAGTGGTGCAGCTGTGATGTTGTCAACAAATAAAAAATAAAGGTAAATTGAATTTGTCTATTCCCTGCCATTTCACCTTTTTATGCTGCTAAATACAGTATAATAAATGGAGGTGGGGATAACCCCAATGAAATATGTTATTTGTTACTAGCGCAATTAAAAAAAAACACGTATACTACCTAATATAAACAAACTACCTCAGAATTAATAGATAAACAAAATCCGAAATTAACTAAAAATAATGTTCTTTGCAAACATTGGCAAAAATTTAGCTAAAAAAAATCAAAGAAACTCTGAAGCTCAACCAAACATTTTAAAAACTTACCCACACTCCTTTATTATGCCACCAAAAGACCTCAAAGAGGTTCATTCTCTTATCAAAAGTCTTAAGGCAAACTGTGCCGTGGACCTAGACGGTATCTCTGCTGATGTACCTACTTAAAAAATAATATTAACATACTTACGGACCCTATTACCCCTTTTTTTATATGGTATAAGGGGGCAAACGAGCAGACGGGCTACCTGATGGTAAGTAACTACCGCCGCCATAGGACACCTGCAACAAGTCACAGGTGCGTTACCGCCCTTGGAGTCCCTCCCGATCGAGTAGCGGGAGTGGGGATATGGGCTCCGATCTCGTCTGGGGTGTTCCCAGAAGCTCTCAAAAATCTAAAATTTGTCCGATTTACAAGGCTGGTGACAGAGACTGTGTCAATAATTATAGGCCTATCTCTATTTTATCTACTTTGATAAAAAAATTAGAACGGCTTATAAACCATCGACTTGTACAGTAACTGGAAATTAACAATTTACTAGCACAAGCCCAATTTGGCTTCAGATCAAAAAAGTAGACGGCTGATGCCGTCCATGACTTAACGCCTTTCATAGTTACTAAACCCAGACCAAATCAAACATTAAATGTTCATGTACACAAATGTTTGAGTTGAGCGGGAATCGAAACCGCGACCTTAGGAATAACAGTCCATTACACAAACCACTACGCCATCCGGTCTTCAAATTATTATATTATTTAGCGTTAATAATAGTAACTAGAGACATCTCACACACAACAATCTGATCCCAAACTAGGTAGAGCCTGTGCTTTGGAAACCAGACGTCGGATAACTAATGATTGTGCTCATCACACTACTATTTTTCCTGGGTGGGAATAGAACCATTGACCACCGGCTTAACAGCCACTAACTACTAGGCTAACTGGCCGTCATAATAATCTTAGGTATTCCTATTAAAGATAAAACATTACCATTTACCACTACAGTACAATTCAAGACGTCTAATTGATTTAAAACTTCGCATACTTATCGAGGACCGATATCAATACAATAATTTGATGAATTTGGCCGATTATCCTGATCTGAATCTGCAGGATTAACGGCTTTTTCCATACTTAAAAATACGGTAGTGTCTTTTGCTACGAACAAAGAGACGTGTGCTGAAGCATATGTGACTTATTTACTTGTTACTTTTTTAGTGTTAATAAAAAATAATTATCACTCATCATCATCATCATCTTAATCGGCTCTTACGACACAGGATGAATAGGGATAGTGTCTCTCCGTATTCTTAATCCGTCACCATACGAACATGGAAACAATTCCTTATATAAAAATTAATTTTTATAAATGTGTAAGGATCTAAAGGCTAATTCTCATAATAAAACTGTCATAATGGGTATTTTTGTAGTAAAGTATTAAATATCCAACGTTCGCTAATGTGATTATATCGTATTGTAACCGAAAATTGAATAGGTAACCTCCTAGTCTTATTAAAACTTTAAACTCTTAAAATACCTTTTATGATAATTTTGAGATCGAAGGTTGATCGGAACTGAACTTTTACTCGTATTATGAGAATTGGCCTTCTGGTTATTTAAATGTGTCTAAAACATCTCGTGCAACAGGCTGAATGCGCCTAACACGAATCTTAATTGTGTTTTATTTTTCAGTCTCATTAACTATTGCTTTTGTTATTTCATAAGGCACTGTGTTTGTAGAGTTTATTTACCTTTTTTTTCTGTGCGGAACTCAACTCGGATCCCACCCACTATTGGGTGATTATGTCGGACTCGAACCGACCAAAAACCGCATGCTGTCTCCAGGTACCAGTAGCCGGGGAACCAGCTATACCCTAGAAAGGAAAAGCCCTGGTACCCTGACGTACCATCTACGGCTTATAGATGACCCCTCCTGTGTGGGAACCCGGATGTTCCCTTCCTGCCGTGAAGGGCGTGCGCGCTCCGTAGCGCGTCGCGCCACTACCCACCCCGGCCTGCTTCTGCTAGAGTGACAGATGGCCTCACCTGTCACCCTCAGGCCTGCGCTTATTAAGTACGGAGGTCGCTCTCGTCTAGTCTGCGGAAAGTTTGTTTACCTGGTCTCTACTCAGTAACACATTGTGTGTACTGATGCCATATTGACTATGTAGCACTCTAGGTTCAAACACGGCTATGATAGTTTTATTTGGCTTTACTTGTACTTAGAGGTTTGATCAGTACTACCACAATAGAACCGAACAAATTTAACAGACACTCCCGATTCCCGTAATGAGAAAAGCGTAACCTCATAGCCGTTATCAATTTAGGTCTACTCAAAGAACATTTATCAATCCAAGGGATAGTTCAGGTTGTATAGTTTTATACCAGATACCCTTTTCGGTTGATTTCCTATCGAAATACTCTTTCCAGAATTTAAAAAAGTAATACTTACATTACTAGGAATAAATAAAATGTATGTATATAATATTTTAACAAGAACTGTCAGTATTAAATTTTCAATTTTCGTCAATTTTGATTACATTTCACACAAAGTAAGAAAACTGAGACTTAATTGAGTTCTGTTAGGTACCTATTCAACACTGACTCATTTTACAAACTCACTATAGTACCGTTATTCTGCGTAAAAGTTAGGTACTAACTGAAAAATATTATAGACTTAATTACCGTCAAACCTTCTTGTCCCAATTATTTACTATTATTATATAGTTATATAGTTGTTGTAAGAATACGGAGTGTCACCACCCTTATTTATCCCGTGGGTGAAGTAAGAGTCGACTAAGGGAGCAAATTACGCAGGACTGCAAAAAGCAGGAAAACTTGACACAAACCGTATACCAATCCGTCTGACTAGCGTGGTATAGTAGGTCAATACGTCCTTGCTCCTTAGAGGCCTATGTCCAGCAGTGGACTATTAAATATTGATGTGATGTGTGTCTGTAGTTTTTTTATATTTATAGATTTTTGGACTCCTATAGTAAGGAATATTTAACTGCTTTACAGTCTACCTTTAGATAATCTCTTTACAAGGTAAAAAAATTTAAAACCGTTTAAAAATATACCTTTCTTTTTAATTATATTACTTGCTAAATTTTCTCCAACTAATCCGACATCTAAATTAAACCTATAACAAGTTTATCTTAGAGATAATTAAAATCTTAGTTGCTTTCAATTAAAAATTTATCAAGTCGTAGAAGTCTAAGAGTAATAGACACAGAAATGAAAAGAAACGTTTATTTATTCGTATTTTATTTGTTGTTACAGTATCATAATAAAATTGAAAAAAAAACCGGATAAGTGCGAGTCGGACTTGCCTACCGAGGGTTCGTTACAAATTTATAATCGAAAAAATCATAACAATGATTAAAAATCTGTTTAAGCTCGTGCCAATGAAGCCCTTTAATATGATTGAGTTACCTCACAGTACACGGTTAACTCAATTCAACACTTGGACTGCCGTTTCTTGCATAATGACCCTGTTTTTAAGATTTAATTACAAATGTATAGTTTTCAGATTTTTCCCTATACTTGTAGTATAAGACGGTATTACTTGCCAAATTTTATAGTTCTAGGTCACCGGAAAATACCTTTTTTTTTTGTTTCCGTGCGGAAATCCCCTCGGATACCACCTATCGGTGGCATGTCGGACTCGAACCGACTAAAACCGCACGACGTCTCGGGTACTAATAGCCGGGGAACCAGGTATAACCTTTTTTTTTTTTTTTTTCCGTGCGGAAATCCCCTCGGATATAATTTTGCTATATTACTATGGATATAGGATTACAAAAACTAAGGTCCTCAAATCAAAACAAGTGAATCTGTTTATTGTTGAATAACGTTCGAAAGGAAATATTTTTTGAACTGGACAGATCACATCACACATTATACTTGTTGAAGTAAAACTTCTGTACGCACGCTTGACTTGGGGAGTAAGCTGGTGAATGCGTGACGAGAGCGTTACGAAAAGTGTAGTCGGGAACGGAAGTTGTGACGGAGATATAAGTTAGTGAAGATAGAAAGAGAGAGAGTTACGTTTCGTATATTACTGTAGGGGCAAGAGAGGTGCAAGCACACATTTTCTTTCTCTCTTGCTCTTATTGCCAGTTACATAAACATATACATACATATAGATGGAGCTAAAGAAGTTTTACTTCAGTCGTGTGGTCTAAAGTGTGTGGTGTGGTGACGGATTAAGAATACAGAGAGTCACCACCCCTATTCATCTCGTGGGTGTCGTATGAGTCGACTACGGAAGCAAACTACGCAGAACAACAGCACTGCAAAGAGAACGAAAACTTGATACAACCCTCTTTTTTTTTTAACGTGTGGAAATCCCCTCGGACCGTCACCCTACCGGGGTTTGCGGTGGGGTGGTGTGTCGGACTCGGACCGACTAAAACCACACGGTGTGCCACTCTGCGCCTGTAATAGGAGGGATCCGGCAACAGCTGTTATTAAGACATCCGGACCCCTCCTAGCGCCGGCCCGCTCCAGTTGCGGGCCCCGTCTCAAAATTGTTCCTCTCTTTAGGCGACGTCCGGCACACGCGGACGCCGCCCCCTTTTTTTTTTTTTTTTTTTTTTTCCGTGCGGAAATCCCCTCGGATACCACCTGTCGGTGGCATGTCGGACTCGAACCGACTAAAACCGCACGCCGTCTCGGGTACTAATAGCCGGGGAACCAGGTATACCCTAGAAAGGAAGTCCCGTATACCCTAGAAAGGAAGTCCAACCGAAAAATACCCTATAAATTTTGATTGCCTGATGGCAAAAACTGCGGTATCTCTTTTTTAAGTTTAATTAGAAGTTTGATTTTTTCACAGCTTCAAGAGACTGTAAACCTGACCTGTATATCGTTTTAATTTCACCTAGCTCCTCGCGTTCCTGAGATAAAGGGTCTTACCAGACAGACGGTCGAACGGACGGACGGACAACGAAGTTGTCCTCTAAGAGTTCCGTTTTTTTCCTTTTCAGGTGCAGAACCCTAAAAAAATAGGGTACTTTTGATAAAAAAAGAAGTACTGGAATGGAAGAAATAATAAAATTTGCAAATAAATGGTGAAAATTTTGAAACCAATTTTTTTTTACAAAATAATAACTCCACACATTCACAGACGGCCGTTTGATATTAAACTAGGCATAGCCTGTACCATGGTAACCAGACTATTAATAAACGTTCCTACATAGTCCTAAATACATACAAATTATAGATTAAAAACAGCTGGCAGATCAGGTCACCAATATAGATCGGACTGGACCTTTGGTGACCAAGAAGATGACCAAGAAGAAGAATAAATGAAACACATCCAGATGTAAAAGAAATGATTGTGCTCATCAAACAATTATTTTCCCTGGGTAGGAATCGACCAATACACCAAATTCAAGTTTTCAACTCTCTGTAGTAAAACCGCCGTAAACTTGGCCCTCTTGATGGTTAGCGGGACGCGGTGGAAATTATATCTGAATTTAATATACATGATAAAGAGGTGATTTTATTAAAATTACTGAATAAGTATAAAAAAAATCGGTTGTCTGTAAAGTCGGTTTACTGACGATAGTTGAACGTGACAACGTCATAAGAAAATACTGATGGAATGGTTGCATATTTCAAAAGAAAATTTTAATTACGCTTCATACTTGACGAAAACATGTAAATGTATTATTGTATAGCAGCTGTCCACGCGGTCACATCGCTGACTCAAGTAAGAGAGAGACAGATGTCGAACGCTGCCGAATGCGGAGGCCGATTGTGCCTCTTTGTCGCTCGTTCCGCGCTCTCGCTTGCACTTCAAGCCTTAAATGGAACGCCTCAGAGCGAGGTAACGCCGCATGCGTCATGTTTTTTCGTGCGTGCAGCCGGCTCCATCGAATTATAAGACGTTGTCACGTCAAAATCTTACAATTAATCATAAAAACTTACAACAAACTAAAATTATAATACGTTGTAATAAATTCTTTTATTGCATTTGCAATTTTTATTGCATCGTGTGTAGATTAAATGTCAAACCAATTAATCTGAAGATATCGAGTTTGTACATCGTGTCGTGTATAGCCGAGCGCATCACCCGCCCCGCGTCCCGCAAACCATCGGAAGGGCCAAGCTTACGGCGGTTTTACTATAGTTATGAAATTATATGAAACGGAATCAATTGTTTTCAACGCGTTAAAACCGCAGACAAGAGAAAACAAGGTTGTATGTTAAACAGTGTTCTAGCTATTTTATTATGTATATGTCGAGAAACCACAACATTATGTTACGGTGAATAGTTGACATTGAATTTTAGTGGTTTGGCTTTAATCAAATTCGTTAAGGTATTGACATTTAATTGTATCATATTATATCAGAATGTTTAGTATTTTGACATCACACACATCAAATCAATCACATTAACAGCCTTTACTAGTCCACTGATGGTCATAAGCCTCTCTTTAGAAAGGAGGTTTTGGCCTACTATAGCACGCTGGACAGACATGTTGGTATAGGGTTTGTGTCAGTTTTCCTTCTCTTTGCAGTGCTATTATCCTGCAGTTTGCTCCCTTTTTACGACTCTTACGACACCCATGGGATGAATAGGGCTGGTATCATTTTAAATCCGTCACCGCACGTCACGTCTTGATTGAGCCCTAACTACCGATAACTTGGTATCTGTACCCAATACCGATGGGACACTGTTTTTTATATTTTAAATGTATTTTTTTGTAATATATTTAATAATGCAATTAATATGTATATATAATTTAATAAAGGGAATAAAAATATGGTAGCTTTGGTGATCTATAATCGCCCGCTTCCAAGTGGTTGAGCATTATAAAAAGAAATCTGTCAAACGAACTTATGGCCACTATTAAATAACCTGATACTTATAATAATGATTTGTAAATTATTTTAGAACATATGCATTACACATGCTTTGCGCTATCATTTTAATAATATGATATTATAAGATAAAGTAAGAAAGTAAAGAAGCTAAAATATGAAATAAAATTATATATAATACTAGCTGATCCGGCAAACGTTGTATTGCAACAAAAAAAATTAGGGATGGGTCACCCTTACCATTCAAAATTGTGAATCTAAACCATTCCCAGATCCCCTTGAACACACACAAAAAATTTCATCAAAATCGGTCCAGTCGTTTGAGAGAAGTTCAGTGACATACACACTCACAGAAGAATTATATATATAAAGATAAATTATAAAAATATGAAACCTAAAATAATATTTTCAGACATCTGACACACAAAGCAGAACTTATAGTAGGAAAGCTTTTTTGTAAATACATAGAATATTATACATAGAAAACACCTATACTCCGAAACAAATATTTGGAGATCATACAAACATTTGGTCCGACCTAGAAGTCGGACCCGAGACCTCAGTGACGACGATTGCTGTAATCGTATACGCTACCACTGCACAAAAGAAGCACACAAGAAACTAATTAAATCTACCTAGGTATATTACTGAAAAGACGAAAATTAAAAGAGAATAACCATTGTGTAACAGCAGTATTGCAATAAGTTTTAACGTACAAACTGTGTCATAACTAGGCACTTTGGACGAAAAGACTGCGCGTAATAACCGAATCGGGACAGCATTTGTTATGTTAATCACTTTTAAGTTTCGACAAAAATTTTGTTTGTTTTAAATGAATCCACGTTTTGTGTAGTTCTTTTGCCACGGTTCTTCAAATTAATACAATAGGTTCTCTATATGTATTTAATCAACCGTGTTAAAAGTGTATGTTTATAAATAGACAATATTTCTTAATTGTTAACACATGTAGTAACTTTTTCAAAACCATTTCTGAAATCCAGATATATACATGGCGTTTACCAATCGTGCATCTGGTGGTAACATTACTACAGCTAAAAATAAAGTTAAAGTTTAAAAAATGAAGAACCGAGTGTAAGATTCTTTCGGCTCTTACCCGAAGGTAAGTTTCTGAACACTTATTGTATTTATATTAAGGTTTTATAAGAAACCTACGTTGTAAATATCTTGACATAATCTTGTCAACTTGCGATTACCGTCCGTTACCGTTTATTTAAAATGAGTTATTTTATTATTTAGGTCTTTGTTATTAAAAAAATGTTATAATCATTCATCATCATCATCATCAACAGCCTTTAATAGTCCACTGCTGGACATAGGCCTCTCCTTAGAAAGAAGGTTTTGGCCTACTTTGCCACGCTGGCCTGACGGGTTGGTATAAGGTTTGTTTCAAGTTTTCCTTCTCTTAGCATCTGCGTAGTTTGCTCCCTTAGTCGGCTCTTACGACACCCATTTATGTTTAATTTTTAATATACTCCTAATAGACTCTGTTGTGCTAATTCATACAACGTTAACCAACTAAAATCAATAACCAATCTGCGAATAAAATTGTTAAAAATTAAGGGATTAAAAAGGTTGTTAATTAGTTGGCAATTTCACATCAATATGAAATGAATACGAAGTATACTATATATACACTAGCTGACCCGGCAAACGTTGTATTGCAAACAAAAAAAAATTAGGGATGGGTCACTCTTACCATTTAGGGGTATGAAAAATAGATGTTGGCCGATTCTCAGACCTACCCGATGTGCACACAAAATTTCATGAGAATCGGTCAAGCCGTTTCGGAGGAGTACGGGAACGAACATTGTGACACGAGAATTTTATATATAAGATAAGATCGTTAATTGGATTTCATTGTACTGGATAACTCTCAAAAAATAGAAAAATCAATTGATACAACAATGGCATTTATTTACAGCGCTCCGAACGGTAATATATTCGTACAATAGTGGTGGTTTAGTTATAAAGCTTCTGGCAAACAATTTGTGTGAGATTACCAGGTTAAACACAGTTCTTATAAATTTGAATTAGAAATCTGGAGCAACATCACTGTTCATCAGGAGTCCAAAAATCAGTACCATTGTACGTAAGCTGCAGACTGGTATTGTGGAACTGTCGTGTAGACGTATACTGGTGCACGGTCTTCATTCTTGTACTGAAGACGAGCGGTATACGCCATGTTTCTGATATCGTTTTCTGTTTGGAACTGTACACGCTGGAGCTGAGAGTCAGGTAGCAGGACGTAATACACACCTTGATTACTAACTACCTCAGCGTCCTGCTTTGGCTCCTCTGTAAGTTTTTCAGCAGCCCCTTCTTTGGGTTTCTGTTCTGACTGTTTCTCTTCAGCTTGATTCTCAGGTTTTCCAGTTCTATCCTCAACTTCTCCTTCCTTTTCTGGAACACCATATTCGGTCTGAGGAACGCCATATAATACTTGAGGGGATGTGTAAGACATTACTGGAGCACTGTAGCTATCGTCAGGAACACCATAGGATGTAGATGGAGGAGCCACTTCTTGGCGTGAAGGTAAATTAAACTCTTGACTTGGTCTGTAGCCAGCTGCAGGATATGGAGCTGCTTCAAAGTTATTAGGCTCTTGTTTTTCCACATCAGCTTCAATTTCTTGTCTCTGGAACTTGTAGAACCTCTGTCTAAATGGTGGTTCTGCTGTAACCATGACAGCTAACAACAATACACAAACGAAAAACTTCATTTTGTTCTAGTTTCTTCGAGTGACTGGAGACGAATGATGCTGCGTTAAAATCCGCCGTCGCTTTTATACGTTTCGAGTTTTCAAAATTTCCGTGATCCCCGGATGTGTCATCTCTTCGAATGCGATCGAAATTCTATGCGTGTGAACCGCGACATTGGCCTCCTCTCCGAGGATCATTGGTTGAGTAAGAGTCGTCGATTAGGACTTGTCATTGTTTGTATAGACGTGATTTGCCTACTATTGTAATGACGTTTACCTGAGAAAATGTAGTGTAATTAACATTCATGAAAGAGCGCTTGCTTTCTTTTGTATTTGGTAACTAGTGAATTACCTAAATATTAAAGTAGAGACGATATTAGCCTGTTATTTAATTTTAATATCTTTAGTTTAAATCTTTCAAGTTGGTTTTAAACTAACTCTTTGCCCGATGTAGTGATTCTATAAACAGAATTGTATCCAGCCGTTAATAGCCAGTTCATGGTTTATAGTATGTACTTGAAATTTCATACTCGCATGGGATCTTTGAAGAGTAGGAAAACTTGACACAAACCATATACCAACCCGTCTGGTCAGCGTGGTATTGTAGTCCGGTATATAAAGCAGTGGACAATTATAGGTTGCTGATGATGTGATGTATGTGATTTTTAGATTATTTTGTTTATTTATTTTTAATTTTATTTTATTCTTATGCACAAGTATGAGTTGTACAATGTCGAACTTATAGAAACACATATAGAGTACGAAAGCATTATAAATTTAAAAGCTTAAGTTTTGAAATAATATGTTTTATTAGATTATAATGTACGTACATATAAAACTATCGGGTTACAGTATTGTTATTATTTTATCTAACATACATACATAGGCCTCTCCTTAGAAAGGAGGTTTTGGCCTACTATACCACGCTGGCCAGACGGGTTGGTATAGGGTTTGTTTCAAGTTTTCCTTCTCTTTGCAGTGCTGTTGTCCTGCTTAGTTTGCTCCCTTAGTCGGCTCTTACGACACCCACGGGATGAATTGGGGTGGTGACAATTTGTATTCTTAATCCGTCACTACACGGACAGAGATATTATACATAGAAAACACCAAAATTCCTAAACAAATATTTGCAGATCATACAAACATTTTATCCGACCTGGGAATCGAACCCAAGACCTCAGCACAGCAACACACACTACCACTACACCACCAACTTTTTTATAACCTGTCACGGTATAAAACTCTATACAGCGACAGGTCAAGTTATACTAATTAATGAAATAACACAATACATTAAAAGCAGTCCAAAAATGACCGCCGGGTATCTTATAGAAGGTGAGTAAAAAAAAGATCACCGCAATAATGTTCATCTATTCTCAAGACAGTAGTGAGAATCAAATGGATTAATAAATATTAAAATGATGGCCTGGTTATTATTCCTTCATACTAATATAATAATAATAAGTTCACACATCTCACACACGGCAGTCTGATACCAAACTAGGCAGAACCTGTGCTATTATAACCAGCCTGCTGATAAACATACCTACTTAAAATATGTTTCTAAATACATGCATATTATGGACACAGAACAAATGATGTTGCTCATCACACAATATTTGTCTTGGGTGGGAATTGAATCCACGACCTCCGGCTTAGCAGTCAGGGTCACTAACCACCAAACGAACAGGCTTGTCAAATAAACATACTAATACATAATAATTTTATATACTATGTAATTTACCAATACAAAGAAAATAGAATAAAAATTGTATTTTTAAATTGAAAGTAATTGGCACCTTGATATGTACAATAAAATTAAATAAATTCTTGCCCTCTAAAGCGTCATGTAAACACCTAACGTACTGTCCCAGAATAAGAATAGGCAATAGTATTGGGTATGCATGTCATTCGTCCATAACATGCCAGCTGGCATCGAAAAAGTGTCAATGTAACACGCGAAACGCTTAATTTGTTATTGTGATGCAAAAATAAACAAATAGTATCACCGTCTTCTAGAATAAAAAAAAAGAAATGATATTTTTAGTTATTATTAAAGTTTTTTGACGTATGACGTATGCTTTCGGAGTGTTAGGATAGACCCACGACGACGGCACGGAGAAGGTAGGTAGGTTGTTTCTTTATGCAAACCAATGCTGCATTTATCTTCAAAAGTATTTGACTGATTTTGATGCGGTTTTCAATAATGGGTTAGTGGTTAATTAGTGATGGTTTTTGACAGTTATGGTGGCAACTTATTAGGTGGCGCTGCAGTAAATATTTTTCCTTAGTAATTTTTGTTCATTTTTGTCCAGTTGGATCGTCCTGTCAGTTTGTAACTTTGCAGTATAACTGCAAACTTACATGTGTGTGGTTTACATGTCAATACTATGAATTGGCAACTTTAAGCTGATCTGATGACGAAGCCAAGAGGTGGATACTGGAACTCTTCAATGGCTACTGGCAAACGCTTCGGGTTTGGGCTCGTTAGATTGGTTTTAACGAGCCCTTTCATTACGCATAGTGGCGAATGTCTGATGATGGAGCCAAAATGATTACTAGTAAAATATTTGAGTTTGGGCTCATTTAATTTGTAATGACAAGGTCGTTCATTAGCCAGGAGGTAACACTCATTTTATATTAGTTACTACATATTAAATAAACTCAATAGACATCGATAGGTAAGTATTTCTGTAGAGAGAAGTGACGTAGGAACTCTAAAAATACTAAATAAAAATTACTGACTGCACGGATGGCGTAGTGGTTTAAGCGGTCGCCACGCCGCTTCCTACTACGCCGAGTGTTGTGGGTTCAAACCCCACATGGGACGACACTTTGTGTGATCCACAAATTGTTGTTCTGAGTCTGGGTGTTCTTTGTGTCCGTTTCATGTATGTTTGTAAAGTCCCCCGCGACACAGGATTTATTCCTAATGCGGGAGTTGTCTTTTTTAAAAAAGAAAAAGAAAAGAAAAAGAAAAAGCCCACGTCGAAAATGGTCTTCTCTCTCTATCTCTATCTTTTCTTCTCTTTGACGACTATTAAAGAACTGCAGCTGAAAGTTTTGAACATCTTATTTTCAACTGATCTCTTTCATTCTACGTAATGGTATCGAGTTACAACAAAGTACCAGGCAAAGTAAAGTAAATATGTAGGTGTACATAATACCATCTCTATTTCAAATTTCAACTAAAATGAAGATATCCTGTGTTACATTATGTCATCGTAAAACATCTTCAATAGTTGTATTCACGTTATTATAAAACTGCAAAACTTTAGTTCATTTAAGGGTAGCTCGGGCGGATATCCTTTGGTTATTTATTAAGCTCATAGATAGTTAAATATGTTATTTATTATATCTAAGTACATCGATAGTAAGTATATCTTCGAGAAACAAATAGGCACGTAAGAAATGCTATGAAAACTAATAAAAACTCCATTGTTTATATGACCGACTTCACGTGAGATCAACTCTATTACAAACAGCTTTTTAATATAATCTGGTTAATTTTTCATCCTTTTTCGATCGATTTAACCGTCGTTGGTTTTTTTCATTTTTTTTTAATAAAGAACTTGTTATCGTTTTATCAATTTAAAGTTAGCCTGAAAGGAATTATTTAGATAAGAAAATCCTTTGTAAATATTTAGCTGAAGCATTCCTTGTAAGAATATTTTCCGGTATTCGTTAAAACTGCGTAGGCCGTGCGGCACTCGCCTGTTTTTATTTTATTGTTATTCAAAGACCTTGGTTTAACAGCAAAATAGTTTCAATTTTTGTGTGACTACACTTTAAATTGGATAGAGCAGTCTTCACGGGGACCATGATAAAATAATACTGTAAGAATAGCTTAAATCCATTTCGTTATTAACACTGAATCTCTGAATCTTAGTTAATTTATGTTTCAGATGGGATTTCATCGTTCTCTTTCAATGATTTTTTTTTTATGTTAGAGGGGGCAGACGAGCAGACGAGTCATGAGAAGGAGTACGCTCTTTTCTTGAAGGTTCTGAAACACTACAGACGATAACCCGTTCCACAGATTGGTTGTGCGGGGCAAAAAGTGTCTCGAAAAGCGCACAGTAGTGGAGCGCCAACTATCCAGGTGATGAAGATGAAAATGTTGCCGTGTGGAACGATGGCGGAAAGTTGCGGTTGGTATTAGTCCGAACAATTCCTCGAAGCACTCTCCATGATATATGCGATATATTATATTATTTTAGTTTATACGTACAACGTATAGCAATGTATAGTTTGGGTCTGGATAACGATATGTAATTATGTAAAAAGAATTGACCTCTTACTGAAACGATGACAATACTAAGTTACTTTTGTGTCTTTTGTGTTGGATACACAAAAGATTTCTCATGTATCCATGACGGCTACCAGTTGAGACGGATCTTAATAAATTCATTTTTTATCTACAACTATTGACAATAGACATTTCAAGGTTTATTTGAGACGTTTCGAGACATTATTATTATTCTGTGTCATCAATCGTCAATGATATACACCCAAAAGAAACATTGCATGTTCTGAGGCTAATATAAAAGACTAGCTATGAAACGCCTACATTTTGCTAACATTTTTAGTCATGCTCACGTAACACTTACTGCACGAATAGCGTAGTGGTTTAAGCAATCACCTCGCCGCTTTCTACTGCACTGAGTGGATTCGATCCTAACATAGGACAACACTTTGTGTGCTCTACAAATTGTTGATATGTGTCTGGGTGTTCTTAATGTCCGTTTCATAAATGTTTGTAAAGTCCTCCGTGGCACAATATATATTCTTTTAATGCGGGAGTTGTCTTTGTTGTCTAAAAAAACGGGCACACCTATTGTCGCCAACGAAGCACATTTATTTCTAAATAAACCTAAAAATTTCACCCAGACACAGAACAGGGGTTTTTTTTTTTTAAAGACAACTCCCGCACTAGGAATAAATCCTGTGTCGTGGGGGACTTTACAAACATACATGAAACGGACACAAAGTACACCCAGACTCAGAACAACAATTTGTGGATCATACAAAGTGTTATCCCATGTGGGGTTTGAACCCACAACACTCGGCGCAATAGAAAGCGGCGGCGTGGCGACCGCTTAAACCACTACGCCATCCGTGCAGTCAAGGTATGATTGTGCACATCACACAATCATTTATTCCATTCCATAATGTACATGATGGTCTTAAAAATATAAAAATACAGAACCATTATGGACTCTGTCGGTCACAGCAAAAGGTTAGGAGAGAGCACAGATTAAGGGGGTAATCTGTGGGAGAGAGATAGTAGCAGGAATAACTGAATATCTATTGCACAATAACATCTAATGCACACAACTCTAAACAAATTATCATATTTTATATAATGAGTAAAGAGGTAATTTTAAGACTAAATTTGCAGATTTCGAATATGGAATATGGAAATGTGGTTTACAACTGTCGGTTTGTTTTATGTTGGTTATTATTCAGATTAGCTTTTTTGTAGTTTGTGAATCTGTATTCAGTATCAATTGTGTAGTACAGTTGGTGAATCTGTGCTATTTCCCCATAGAATAATGCCATAGGAAAGGTATGCTTGGCCGAAAGCGTCGATATTTCATAGTATTCGACGAAAACAGTTTTAAAATACCAATCAACATTGCGATACATTTTTTTGTTGTTGACTTTGTTGTTGGGGTGGAAAATCCCTTCGGCTCTCCGGCTCCGTGGGGATGTAGGAGCCAGGAGTATGTGGTGTTTCCACTAAAAACCACCCCGACGGCCGGACTCAGGCGCCCTACTCCGAGGAGGACCCGGACGATGTTATTTCAGGTCCATCCGGATCGACGCCGTGCTTAGCCAGGCCCTATCCCGGGGAAGGGAGGCTTCCCCACCTATCGGTCAATCCTTATGATAATGTTGCGGCCCGATCGCATTTTTGCGACTAAGCCGCCATCTTATCGCCTACCGCAGCAGTTAATTTGCCACCAGAGGTCCCCACTCTCTGGCAGCCTGCGGCTCCGTCGACGGCTGATAGCGCCGTCAACGTCCTCTACGCTCGGGATCGGCCCTCTCCCGATCCCGTTCAGCGGTCTCTTTCTGAAGCATTACAGCTTCATAGAAAGAGACCACTACGCCCCATCCCTCATCATGGCAGCATGGCAGCAATTATTGCTGGCAGGTACACATTGCGATACAAAAATGAACGTTTGATATCAAGCGATTGAAAGGTTTTGAAAATAAATAACCACTCAATTTCCACTTTGTGTTAAACAGAAACTGCAGTTTTGTTTTTATCAACGTTTTGCTTTGCTGGAAGGAAAATAATATTTGAAATGAAAAGGTTGAAACATAATATTGAAAATATTGTATTTTAAAAAAATATTTCGTTCGTTCGTTTAGTAGTTCTTTTTTTAAATACGAGTAGTATGTTCAGACTAGTTATATTATGCAAAAATTTTTAGTCTGTTGCAATTTTATTTGTGCTATGGAGGGTAGAGGAAAGGAGAACCATCTCATATTAGGGCAAAGTTAAAAAAGAGAGTACCTACTGTACTGCTGAATACGGAAAATAGAGGTTGATGGAAAAGAACTACGATATGAACATAGCTGTTGTAGACGGAATGAAGTGTCGAGGTCAAATCTTATAATAGTTTTATTATCTGAAAGTTATTACACGTTTATTTATTGTCTGTAAACTCATTGAATATTTTCGCAGTCTAGTACACATTGTCTAATTATTTTTTAAGCCAATATAAACTTTGCAGAATGTTTTTCTTTAAACGTTTATTCCTCTCTCCTACTCTAACAACTGTTGGCGCTTTCTTTAAAAAAAATATCCATATGCTACTGTAGCGCCCCCCATTTTAATGAGATGGTTCTCCTTGCCTCTACACTCTATAATTTGGGCCTTAACATAACATAAAAAACTCAAGAATCTGTTTATTGTTCAGAAAAGAGCAAATGAGCAAATTATTCTTTTATAATTTTTTTCACTTAAATTAGAAAATAATAGCTGATTACTCTACTAGCGGTCTAAATACACATGTTTCGTCATGTACTGGCTGATTAAGCGAACGCTTGGTTTAAATATATTTAGGTCACGTAATATTTGTAATGACACAGGCAATCATGGCCGCGTGACGTTTAATTTGGCGCGCAAATGGCGCCCGTCCTCGCATAGAACAGGAATTTTCTTTATGGTTTTTAATATTTTTTTATTAGTTTGCGTTTTATTAGATTAAGTACTTCTTGTTGTTGGTGAAAAATTTGTTTGTTGTTGTTTGTGAGAAAGAAAGGTTGTCTTGTAAGAAATCAACAATAAACTGATTTACTCAAAAAATAGTCAAAAAAGACAAGTGTGATTTTGATCTTTGAGCTAACTAGAAGTTTTGGAGATAGGTCCCTCAAGTCGGGTGAGAATTGGTAAAAAATTAAGTTAATATCCTCCCGTATTTTGAATTCGTTTAAAGATGCAACTAATATGCACCTTAATTTTTGGAGTTTTCACATCACATCAACAGTCTTTAAGTCCACTGCTGGATCTCTCTTAAGAAAAGAGGTTTTAGCCTACTTTACCACGCTGGCCAGACAGGTTGTCCTGCGTAGTTTGTTCGCTCAGTCAGCTCTTACGATACCAACGGGATGAATAGGGGTGATGATAATACGTATTCTTAATCCGTCACCACTCAGATCGGATTTGGAGTTTTGTGTCTAATTATTAAGCTGATTCCTTTATTGCGCTTGTAATTACTAAATAACTTATTCTTGTTCTAACAGTTCGAACTAAGAAACCAATCATTTCTAAATAATATGGAAATTGATAAAAACAATATTTAACCTTCAAACTACAAGAAAATCGAGGATCAGGTTGCAGAATGACCTCCGTCCTCTATAAGCGCAGGTCTGAGGGTGACAGGTGAGGCCATCTGTCACTCGAGCAGAAGCAGGCCGGGGTGGGCGACGCTACGGAGCGCGCACGCACTTCGGCGGCAGGAAGGGAACATCCGGGTTCCTACACAGGAGGGGGTGATCAATAAACCGTAGATGGCCCGAGGTACGTCGGGGTACCAGGGTTTTCCTTTCTAGTGTATACCTGGTTCCCCGGCTACTAGTTTTTGGTCGGTTCGAATCCGACATAATCACCCACTGGTGGGTGGTATCTGAGGGGAGTTTCGCACTGAAAAAAAAAGGGTGCGCGTAGAATTTATTTAAAAATTCGCTGTAACTTCAAACATTTTTTGTTACAAAATTGGAAAACTCTACAACTGATTGTATTTTCACATTGTTTAGCTTCCCCTTTATCTAATTTCATGATGAATTCATCTGGGTTTAATAAATTGGGGTTGTTGTGTACCGTATTTTAGATAAAAAACTTTTAATCACATTTTTTATGTTAATACATTAATGTTATTTGGCAGTTGTTCAAACCCAATATTCAAACTCTGAAATTGGAAAGCTGTTTACTTACAACATTCCTTTGAATCTTTTAAAGGTTATATTTCCATTCGTTTATAATAGCAATAGCAATTAAAATATAAACCTTTGATGTGTTTTACAGTTCAGTTATTTAAATCATTGAAATTTAAAAGGTGTTTTAAGTAATGTTCTCATAAAGGAAAACTTAAGTCTTCAATTCTCTTTGATCTTTTTCATATTTTGTTAATAAACATTTTAAAGCTATTAAGCTTGATTATAAATTCGGTTGTCATATTTATGTCATTATATAACATTCTCCGTTTATCAAAATCTTTACAAATAAAATCAAAAATAGTACACAAAATGTTATGTGTTATACTATGGCCTATACCGGGCAAGCCTGTCCTAAGGGTATTAAGTTTCTAACTTGCAAACCTTTACAAATTCACTTCAGCCGCTACCCTGTGAGTGCCCCTCACTAGGAGAGGAGGAGTTAGGTAACCCCAGATAACCTCACTCACATGGTAAAATCTTTTCTTTTTCTTTTTTCTTTTTTTAGGAACAAGTATATCCTGTGTCGCGGGGGACTTTACAAACATACATGAGAGGGACACAAAGAACACCTAGACTCAGTACAACAATTTGTGGATCACACCAAGTGTAGTCCCATGTGGGGATCGCACCCACAGCACTGAGCGTAGTAGTAAGCGTCCATATGTGGCAAAGCCTTGTTCCATACGGTTAACATTTGTATTAGTAACGACAGAAATGTAAACTTTCCAACTAGTTCTTCAGATTTGTTTTGTGTTAATAATGAAGTACAAATCCGCATTAAAGTAAGACACTGATCCTAAATCCTTTAAGTCTCGCCTTGCCTCGTTTGCATTTATAAAGAACGTAGAAAAGGAAATAGATTCTGTCAGTTTACGGATACTTATACAAATTTAATTTTCAAAGTCCGGTGCCGCTTTAATACCCGTATTAAAAGCGGACGGGAAAAATTAGGATAGCTGTTGAATTTTGGATAATCTTAAACAATGATTTTGCAAGTTGACAAATAACCAATGGCCATTTTTATTCTGTGTGTTGACGGATTAAGAATATGTAATATCACCACTCCTATTCATCCCGTGGGTGTCGTAACAGCCGACTAAGAAAGCAAACTACGCAGGATAACAGCACTGTAAAAAGAAGGCAAACTTGACACAAACCCTTTACTAACCCGTCTGGCCAGCGTGGTATAGCAGGACTAAACCTTCTTCTAAGGAGAGTCCTATGTCCAATAGTGTGCTATTAAAGGCTGTTGAGGTGATACACATCACCTCAACAGCCTTTAATAGCCCAGGATTTTTGGTGGTTAGGTAGAAGTGTGTTTTACATTGTTATTAATTTCAGAAGCAAAGGATCTTTCTTTGGTTCTCTTCTTTCTTTGAGTCTTGAAATAACTAGCGTACACTTATAGATTTTGTAAGCCTCGAGTTCCTGATACTTTTAGAATATCTCTCTCTCTCTCTCTCTCTATATTACAAGCGACATCTAAGTCATTGTAACTGTTTTATGATATAGTTGACAAACGAGCAGGCATGTCACCTGATGATAAGTGACCATCGCCGCGTACGGACAACTTGAACTCGAGAGTCATAAGATAATAGCGTAGCGGAATCATCACAAATATGATACTTTATATATTATGGTTTATATGTATGTGTATATATATATAACACAATATATATGAATATGAATGTATGTATTCTTGTATGTATACGTTGGTATTTATATATTATTTCATTGCTTTTTGCTCAGTATTGCTATCATTACTTCTTTTATGTCCACTTTATAATTCTCAACCAAAGGGTAGTGCACCTCCACCCTCATTTCCACACCACCCTAAGGTAGACTGGTAGAGAATGCCTATGGCATTAAGTCCGCCATTGTACTTGTGTGCATAAAGTTGATAAATAAATAAATAATAATAATAATATATCCCACACACTCAAAGTCAGGAAGTCTCCGTTAACCTCAGTCACTCTGTAAATAGCAACGAAAAGATTACTTAACACCGGTTTTCTTTGAGATTGCGACATCACTCTGGTCCATCCAGTCTATTTATATTGAAGCTTGTTTCTACTACACTTCAATCGGTAATTCCTTTTAGCGTTGCCAGAATGTATTGTAATATAATCCTGTCACGTGTTAACAAACACGTAACTAAAGGTGAAGTGTTGTTCTTGACAGAGAATGTTGTACAAGGCTTGGTAAATACTTCCTTTTGGATAGCCTTATACAATTGATAAACAGACCAAGCGCGAGTAGCGTAGTTTCGGAAGATTTTGGATTTTGTATGTATATTTGTTTTGTTCTTAGGAACTACTGGTTCTATTTGAAAAAATATTTAAGCCAGGTAAGACTGTAGGCTATATAACATCATGCTAAGACCTTACAAATTTATAAATTTATGATATTTGAAAAAGTAAAATGTGTATATTTGTACGACCTTTTTGAACCGACTAAAACCGCACGCCTTCGCCGGGTACTAATAGCCGGGGAACCAGGTATACCCTAGAAAGGAAGTCCCTGGTACCCCGACCTACCTCGGGTCATCTACAGACGAGTAGACGACCCCAGTGTGGGAACCCCATGTTCCCTGTGCTCCCTGGAAACGAGCGCGCTTCGCAACGCGCTCGCCGCCACCCCGGCCTGCTTCTGCTAGGGTGACAGATGGCCTCACCTGTCACGTGCGGAAATCCCCTCGGATACCACCTGTCGGTGGCATGTCGGACTCGAACCGACTAAAACCGCACGCCGTCTCGGGTACTAATAGCCGGGGAACCAGGTATACCCTAGAAAGGAAGTCCCTGGTGCCTCGACACACCTCGGGCCATCTACAACAACAGGTAGACGACCCCCACCCCGTGTGGGAACCCCATGTTCCCTCTGCTCCCTGGAAGCGAGCGCGCTACGCAACGCGCTCGCCACCACCCCGGCTATTTGTACCCCCCTGGGTAAAACATAGAGGACTTACCTATCCATAACATCTCACACTCTATTGTAATTTGACCTATGTTTACAAATAAATGATTCTGATTCTGATTTTGAATAGGAGTCGAGCATCAATGAAAAATATTGCTGGTCGAAAGGTAAGTAAACATGATAAGAAATTTTGAAAGAGTAGGACTATTCATTAGCATTCTAAGTAACCCTACTTGCATGATATTTGCACAACAGCGACTTTCTCTGTCTCCTATCATAACATAGTTAGTATCTCAGAATAAGCCATGATGGGGCTAAGATATTATTTTGTAATCATTTATTTATTTATTTGAAGCCTTGATTATTCCTTAATAAAATGCAGTTACATTAAAATATATATACCTATCTACAATTACATTTACAATATTTGATTTCCATTCGATTCAATTCAATTTTTCACTTGAATACGCTTTTTACATTTAAATTAACATCCATATATGAGCATTATTTATTGTTATTGTTATTCTACACCGGTTATTTCGTATTTAATTTCATTAATGTATTGCAATATCCATTATTATTATTATCTTTCTTTTTTTCTTTTTTATTTTGTAATAAAAGCCCCTAAATAAATAAATATTTAAAAAGAAAAAAAAAGAAAAGTACAACACTACATTAATTACTCCCGTCTAAGTTTAGGGTGCAGAGTTCTAGCTTTATTATTGGACTAATAGTGTCCATGCTAAGTTGAGGATGGGCGGACAGACATACAAACAGAAATTACAAGAGCGGTTCCGCACTATGTTCAATTAGAATCCGTGAAAATACGGTTCGAAGTAGAACTATTTCTGTGGTAGCTTACTAGTCCAGTCAACAAGTTAAAAAACGTGTTAACTCTTGTTTCATTTCCTAAAAATATGTGCGATAGCTCATTTGATTCCAAATGACGTCTAGAAAAAGTACCTTAAGCGTTTATTAGCACATAAAAAAATTGCAATTGTTGTTCACAATATAAGATGAAGAAAAAAAGATGTTCAAGTTTTCGTTAATAACTCGAAAACTATTAATATTTTAGGTTTTTTTAAAAAAGATCCTTAAAGCGAAGGAAATTTCCAATAAAAAAGTTCTGCCTTCCGGCATTCTATCTCCTTTCGCGCAGTCGTTACGTCATGAGCGGAACTCTGCTTGAGACAGTAACATATATAACACACAATATTTTTTATGTTTTATATATAAATTAAAAATAGAAATAAATATGGTGTCATCAGAACACTCGTGAGACCAAAAACCCGTTGGTAAAATGGGTGTTCGAAATATTCAGGTTCTGATCGGATGTTGTGCAAAACCACTCTAAGGATTCTATGTCAGACCACGGAACCTTAACAATGTATGGGCTGGCGTCAAACATTAGTGTTGTAGTACAAGGATTTTTGGTATCGATTTTGTGTATAAGGAAAGCAGCAAGGTCTGCGCGTGCGCATTAATTTATATTCTGGACATGGAATTTACTATTCGAATTTTAAAGTGTCCGGTAATGGAGTACAGAAGTAGCAGAAAGACACTACAACTAAATGTATATTATCAATCAACGGTGGTGCAGTGGTAGCGTATGCGACTGCTGTGATGAGGTCTCGGGTTCGATTCCCGGGTCGTACCAAATATTTTTATGATCTGCGAATATTTTTTTCAGACTTTGCGTGTTTTTTATGTATAATCGTGTGTGTGGACGAGGCGGTGGTGTTGCCATATATATCCGAACCCACATCCCTTTTTCCATTGTTAGTATGTCATCTCAACCACCCCCTGCAAATGCTGGCGAGCATATTTTCATGGAAGTCATACTTCAACACTCAAAGATACTTCTCGGTGTCTACTATAGCCCCTCCTTGCAAGTAAATTATTTCTCTTCACTGGAAATAATTTTAGAAAATTTGACACCTTCGTACAGTCATACCATAGTAATGGGTGACTTTAACACCTGTCTGCTTAAGAACGATTCTCGCTCTTCCTCCCTTCGGTCTGTTTTGGAATCTAACAATCTTTCTATTCTTCCACTTAATCCTACACACAATATGCCAAACCGCAACCCTTCTCTCCTTGATCTCATCCTTGTCTCTTCAGCAGAACACGTGGCTAAACATGGTCAGTGCTCAGCTGACTCGTTTTCCTATCACGACCTTCTCTTCCTGTCCTATAAAACTCGTACTCCTAAAGCAAAATCCAAAACACTTTTACTTCGTAATTTTCGGGGTATGAATCTTGATGATCTTCGCGGAGATGCCGATAGCATCGATTGGAGTATGCTTTTCAACTCGCGATGCATTGACGAAAAAGTTACTTACTTCACGGAAAAATTGATTGCTTTATACGACAAACACGCACCTTTTTGTCTTATTAGGGTACGACATCGACCAGCACCTTGGTTGACAGATGAAATCAAAGAGTTGCAGAGAAAGAAGGAGAGGGCTCATTCCAAGTACAAGCGTCACTCTAGTACCTCAAATTGGGATAAATTTGTCCTTATTAGAAATCACTGTAATAAGGTGTGTAGAAATGCACAACGCCGACACATTCACAAATCTATTGAAAACGGTGATCCAGCTAAAGTCTGGAAATTTCTCAAGTCATTAGGGGTCGGTAAATCACACTCAGATTCTGCTTCTAAAAATGTTGATATCAATTCCCTAAATACACATTTTTCTGCTCCTACCAATTTTGGAGGGACTACCAAAACTACTACTTTAAATTATCTTTCATCTCTGCCGACTCCTAACTGCCCTTCGTTTGTTTTTAGTCAATTTTCTGCTTGTGATGTCAAGAAGAGCGTAATATCTATAACTTCTAATGCAGTAGGAACCGACAACATCAGCCGTAATATGGTACTTCCTATCCTAGATGAAATTCTACCTGTGATTTGTCATATCCTTAACTATTCCTTATCCAATAGTGTTTTTCCATCTGCATGGAAAAGTTCTCAAATTATTCCTCTCCCTAAAAAAAGTAATCCTTCTTCTCTTTCAGACTATCGTCCAATATCCATTCTTCCCTTTTTCTCTAAAGTCCTCGAACGTCTTATCTACACGCAGCTTAATTCATTTCTTACAAAAAATTGTCTCCTAAATCCTCTCCAATCAGGCTTTCGTTCCGGCCACAGTACTACCACAGCTCTTATTCATATTACGGAGGATATCAGGTCCAACATGGAGGAAGGAAAGTTAACGGTCCTTGCCTTGCTTGATTTCAGTAACGCTTTCAACACCGTTGATTTTGATATCTTGCTCGGAATATTGCGCTCTCTTAACATATCTCCAACAGCAATTGACTGGTTTCATAGCTACCTGTACGGTCGTCAGCAGCGTGCTTGTATTGAAAATAATTATTCCTCTTGGTGCACAACATCTGCGGGCGTACCTCAGGGCGGCGTGCTATCCCCATTACTCTTCGCAGTGTTTATCAACTCCATCACTGATCGCTTACTTTCTTCCTACCACCTTTATGCAGATGATCTTCAAATTTACACTAAAGCTTCTCCAGCTATACTATCTGAAGCTATCAATGACATTAACAGGGATCTGATACAAATATGTAAATGGAGTAAGGAGTATGGCCTAAAAGTAAATCCATCAAAAACTCATGTAATTGTATTAGGTAGTCCTAGGATGAGCTCCGCAGTAAATTGGCAACAACTGCCAGCTATCTGTTGCGATGGGTCCATTATTCCGTTTAGCGACAAAGTCAAGAACTTGGGAATCTATATGGATAAGTTCTTGTCCTGGGCCCCCCAGATTGGTGAGGTCAGTCGTAAATTATTTGCTGCAGCGGGATCTCTGCGAAGACTTCGTAACTTTCTTCCTACCGATACAAAAATCTCCCTAGCACAATCTCTTCTTTTTCCCATCCTAGACTATGGTGATGTTAGCTATCTAGATCTCTCCGAAGACCAATTAAATAAACTTGAGCGTCTCCAAAATGTCTGCATCAGATTCATATTCGGCTTGCGCAAATATGATCATATTTCTGAGTATCGAATTAAGCTCAAATGGTTACCTATACGCCTTCGCCGGAATGTACATATTCTTTCTATTCTATACAGTACTCTGTTCCTCCCACATACTCCAACTTATCTCAAAGAACGCTTTGAGTTTTTACATAATTCACATTGCAGGTCCTTGAGATCGTCAGAGAATCTGAAGTTAAAAATGCCCAGGCACACCACACAATTTACTGACAAATCGTTCTCAGTGCAAGCAGTTCGACTGTGGAATAATCTACCGGAAGTAATTAGGCAAGCCAAATCACTGCAAACATTTGAAAAGCTAGTCACAAATCATTACTTGGCATCATAGAGGAATTTGTGTATTTATGTAACTCTGCTTGTATGTTTTTATATAAGTTGTATGTATTTAAATTTATTAGTTGTATGTATTTAAATATATAATATACTGTAAACGTATATATTAGTAACCTTGTGTTTCTTATATATATTATTTAGTATTTTTTATTTAGTTTTTCAATTTGTTGTAATTGTACATCCCAGGCTACCCTAATTTTGTTGACAATATCCGTATAAAGGTTGTCTGTAAGAGATCGCCGTGAGCGATAAGACCGCTTATTGTTATACCGAAATGTATTTAATATCTGTATATATAATACTTCCATGGTGTACAATAAAGAGATAAATAAATAAATAAATAAATAAATAAAAATAATATGTGTCTATTTGCGACCAAAAAAGTATAGATTTATTCTGTTAGTCAATCTAGCTTTCATAGTTCAAGTTCTGCTTAGTTTGAAACTAGATGGCGTTGTGTGTCAGATTATTATTATTATTAACTTGCAAGTGAATTCCAACTTTTACTGCACATCAACTTAGGAGAATAGTAAAGTACAACGGTGAAAAGATATTTAAAGAAATGCTTTTAATATCTATTTGGAAGTTTGTCCCTGATGGTTTGAAGGCTAGTGACGGATACTAACAAAAATATTGACCCACCAATTTAGTGTGGGTCGTATCGCCAAGTGGGTGTCGTAAGAGTCGACTTAGGGAGCAAACTACGCAGGACTACATCACTGCAAAGAGAAGTAAAACTTGACAGAAACCATAAGGTCCGTGACGGGTTGGTTTATACCCTCCTTTCTAAGGAGAGGCCTACGTCCAGCAGTTTACTGTTAAAGGCTGTTGATGAAAGAAACTTTTGAGTTCCTTAGGTAAATACAAAAATACAATACGTTTTTGGACAATCGTGTATAAAATAGTACAGTGTTATTCTAATCATGTGTGTGCACTAATGTATGTTTGTTCTGTTTAGTTTCTATATATTGCATTTTAACATTTGTTCTGTCTCTATTGTTAGTAATGCTTGACATACCATCATCATCTGCCTACCCTTTTCCCAATTTTATTTGGGGTCGGCGCAGTATGTATGATTTTTCCATTCTACTCTGTCATGCGTCATCTCACTGCTTACTCCCTTCCTAGCCATATCCTCACTCACGCAGTCCATCCACCTTTTCTTCGGTCTGCCTCTTCTCTTGTATCCTTCAACTCTCATACCTAAAACTTTCTTCGCCACATTTGCCTCATCCCTCCGCATGACATGTCCATACCAAGATAACCTAATGTCCATACCAAATGCTTGACATACCATAATAGTTATTTATATTCATCATCATCATCAACAGCCTTTAATAGTCCACTGCTGGACATAAGCCTCTCCTGAGAAAGGAGGTTTTGGCCTACTATACCACGCTGGCCAGACGGGTTGGTAAAGGGTTTGTGTCAAGTTTTCCTTCTCTCTGCAGTACTGTTGTCCTGCTTAGTTTTTTCCCTTAGTCGGCTCTTACGACACCCACGGGATGAATAGGGGTGGTGACACTCTGTATTCTTAATCCGTCACCACACGGGCCAGTTATTTATATTACATCCATATTATTGTTATAAACAGTTACATTCTTCTAACCATCCCGTGTTAATCCCCGGAATCAAGATACATTTTATTTAAGGCGAGAGTAAATCTCACGATTCAATTTCCGAACGACAGAAATCAAAAGATTTCATCATCCCTTCTGACAATTTACGCTGTGAAATGAAATATTACCTTAAAATATGTCATTTCATGAAATATTTAGATTAAGCGTAAGTCGTGATACCGTTATTGCAAATTGTAAATAGGCTATGAATAAAACCCTTTTTATAACTACATTTAACTTTTCAAAAGATGAAAAATAAACAGCTTGTGACGTAATGATTGGAAATAAAAGATTGGAAGAAGTGAATGAGTTCTTCTAACTATGACATTATACTGTCCAGAAGGCAGATTCTCGTAATAAAAGTTCGGTCACAATTCAGTTCCAATCAACTTTCGATCTTACAATTGTCACATGTCTTTCTTTTAGCATACTTTCAAATAATGTTGGCAGGCCTGTTGGTCTAGTGGTTAGTGACCCTGACTGCTAAAAACGGAGGTCGTGGGTTCGATTCACCGAGGACAAATATTGTGTTATGAGCACGGTCATTTGTTTTGTGTCTGGGTGTAATTTATCTATAAAATGTATCTATTTAAAAATTCTGGTTACCATAGTACAGGCTCTGCCTAGTTTTGGATCAGACGGCCGTGTGTGAGAAGTGTGAGATATATAATTATTATTATAATGTGCGTGGCCTTTAGAAGAAAAAACTAATTACGAGTGAATCAAATTATAATCTTAGTGCTAATAACAATAAAAACGTTCTAATACTTTTTTTTTATGTAATCCTAAAAATCTTGAAAACTGAAGTATTGTAGCTAAAGTTGAAAGCTTCTTGATTGAGAGTATTTTACTGAGGGATTCACCGAGGGCTAGTAAAGTGTATTGAGGGTATGTAGAAACACTTATAAACCCCGGAAGTCCGATCGGCAGAGGAAAGGAAATTGTGTTCGCTGAGGGTTCAAACCTTTTATAATTATATAAGAGTAGAAAATATTTTAGTTAAAAACATGGGATTGTTACCAACCTTAAACTTTTTTTAAAGCTTTTAACGTTTTTTTAAACAATCAACGTTGGCACATATCCACGACCATACTAGTTATTAAAGCTGGGAAAATAACTATTTATTATTGTAACTTTGAACGTTTTGCCTCTCCTTATCTCTTTAGACTTTTTAATAAGTTTTGTAAGTTTACGATTCATCGCACTTACATCCACTAGCTTCAATAAATATATCGTAACAGACAATTTTAATTTAAAATACGAAACTACTACTACATAGAAGCAGATTTATGCTAATATTTAGACTAGCTAGCTAATATTTAGACCAGAAACCAGACCAGACCAGACCAGAAACCAATGTTTCTGGTCTAAATATTAGCTGTTACTGTTTGAATGAACGCAAATAATTTAATATTTCAACCGCAGCACTTACTATGGTAATAAGCATTGCCCAGACATGGCGGTGTGCAGTTCACCTGAGGGGAATCTTACATCATTATGATTTATGTTCTAATGTGGAATAGTTCTGTGTTGCAATTACTACGAATTTATATTACAATAAATATTTTATGTTAATTAACACTTTAGTGCAATTTCGTCGGGAGAAACGAAGACGTTTTTTCATTACTTTTCAACGACTGAGTGAGGTCGCTGGAACCCTAAATCTCCCTATGACAATGTGACTTTTCAGTAGCCACTTACCATTCGGGGACCCAACTGCTCGTTTGCGCCTATGCCACAAAAAAAACTTCATCTGACTTCATGTTTTGAACATGATTATAAACCACTTGAAAATATTAAAATGAATGTTTTTGTCCTTTTATCCTAAACAGGATTGGCCTGAGAAATGAATACAAAATCCAAGGATAACAGCAGCCGCGCATTTCGTACCCGCCTGAAACGCGAGGTAGAGCCGAATAATTGTTAGAAAAACGAAAAGGAACGTTTTTTAATTGCATTGGCAATTGAAATAAATAAAAATAAGTAGAGAGAGCAAGGTCGTCTGATCCGAAACCAGGCGTAGCCTTCACTGTAGTGACCAAAGGAATAAATATGTGTACTTATACCTATAAATTTCTAAATACATACATATTGTAGGAAATTTACACCCAGGCACAGAAGAAATGATCGTGCTCCTACGGTAATTATTTATCTTGAATTTTGACTTTGACTGCAAGGATGGCGTAGTGATTTAAGCAGTCACCTCGGCTCTTCCTACTGCCCTGAGTGTTGTAGGCCGATCGCCACATGGGAAAACACTTAGTGTGATCCATGAATTATTGTTCTGAAACTTTGAATTTTCTGTGTCTGTTTCAATTAATATTTGTAAAGTCCCCCGCGACATAGGATCTATGGCTAGTACGGGCGGTGTATTTCTAAAGAAAACAAAAAAAAAATGGTATGGTATGGTATGGATCTTGGGTTTAGCTGTCAAAAATAACTGCAGACTAACATGTCAGTTACCCGCTAACAAATTTAAAGTATACCAATATATTGTTAGAACTACACACTAAACATTAATATACATCAGAAGTGTGACCCAAAACCCCTCAAGTAACAAAACCCTAATCCAATAAAATTGGAACGCCAGATCGAATACCGTAACAAATTGGAACTTTTAATTTGTCAGCACGAATCGGGTCGTGCTAACTAATGGAGTGGCTGGCCAGCGGACAGATTGGACACCATTTCAGTGTCCACGTCAATTACAACTCAGTTTTTTTTGTAGGTCACAAAGACAAGTCTGTGACGACATTCTATCCGGAATGTTTACAATTTAGGTAAAAAATTGGCATAAAATACAGAAGCACTAAATGGTACAACAAAAAGGGTTGGTATTTCAAAAATCTACTATCTAAAAATCTTTTAAATTATTCCATTATTACCCACGGTTTAAATATTTTCAGTTGTAGATTTTTTTAAATATCAACCCTTTTTATATAAACATAAATAAGAAAATTAAAAGGAAAAACATCTCTAAACTAAAGAATAGCACAAACCATCACAAAATAAACAATTACGAAAGAATAAAATTATCAATTGTGTGACTAAAGGGCCACAACTTTGCTATGTCCCCTAATATGACCATAGCGCTGATTTTCAGCTGAAGCCCAAATTGCCCAAAAGACAACACTTTGTGTGATCCATAAATTGTTGTTCTAAGTCTGGGTGTTCTTTGTGTACATTTCATGTATGTTTGTAAAGTCCTCCGCGATACACGATATACGTCTAATACGGGAGTTTTCTTTAAAAAAAAACATACATACGTACATTATGCCTTATTTTTTTGGTGACGGGGTGGAAAATCCCTTCAAATCTCCGGATCCTAGGGGACCCAGAAGCCAGGTGTATGTGGTGGTTCCAGATGTGAACTAAACGTAATCATAGGAAAGTCCGAGTTGGTCGAATTTTTAAACCTATAACTTGAATTAATGCCTCAATGCTTCCAACCAATAGAGAGATTTCCCTGGTAGCCCTGGCCGCCTCTTTGGGTTACGAATTAAGTGTCATCGGCGTAAAAAGTTACGCCCAGTCCCGGAGAAAAGTCTCTTTGAAGGGCCCAGTCGTACCCTACGTCCCACATGAAGAGTCCAAGAACAGATCCCTGCGGTACACCGCACGACATAGGCCGACGCCTCAAATTACTATCTGTCTTCGTACATGGTACGCTCCTCCAAATAGTCTGCCACTAGCCGCCTCAGGTATTCTAGCACCCTGTGTTAGTGGAATATTGAATGCGTTGGCGATGTCCAACGACACCGTCAACAGCATACCGCCAAAGCTCACCGCCTCTTGGTTCACGGCCCTCCGGTGCAACATAGAACCGATAGTCGAACGCCCGGCACTAAGGCCAAACTGGGCGTCCGACAAATCAGGGCAAAGAGGATTCCCTCAAATAATTTATCCGGTTTGTCCAGCAACACGATAAAACATTTCTAAATACACACATATTTTATAGATAAATTATACCCACACACAGAACAAATTATCGTGTTCACCATACAATTATTTGTCTTAGTGAGAAAATAAATATAAATCTGACTCGAGCGGGAGGGACTCCAAGGGCAGCAACGCACTTGTTACTTTTGAGTTGCAGGTGTCCATGGGCGGCGGTAGTTGCTCACCATCAGGTGACCCGTCTGCTCGTTTGCCCCCTTATGCTATAAAATAAAGAAAGAAAAAAAATCCAACACACAACCTCCAGCGTGGCAGTCTGGGTCACTAACCACTAGACTAGTAGAACCACTAGAATAGCACGAAATCAACAGCAAAGAAATTGAATGTTTTATTTTCTGTTACGAAAAGATATATCTTGTACGTCATATAAAGATTCCTATCTACGAACTTAAATCTCACAAATACACAATCTCGTATAGATTCCTTTTGTAGATAGGTCGAAAGCCAACGGCACCCGATATATATACAATTGTGAGATTCGTAAAGGATCAGGGTTATTGTTAGCCAGGGGAATCCCTTGCTAATGAAATGGGTAAATACATATGGGAATTTCAGATGTATTTACTATTTTATTTATTTATTTACATCTAGCTTCTGCCCGTGACTTTGTCCGGATGGAATAGTTACTTTGGTCAGCTTTTTTGTTTTCTAAATTACTTATTTCGCTAATAATACACATACTACCTTTTTTCTTTTTATTAAAAGGACTAGGAATATATCATGTGTAGCGGGGGACTTAACAAACATACATGAAACGGACACAAAGAACACCCAGACTCAGAACAACAATTTGTGGATCACATAAAAAGTCATCGTGATGTTTGAACCCACAACACTTGGCGTAGTAGTAAGCGGCGTGGCGACCGCTTAAACTACTACGCCATCCGTGCCGTATTAACTGCTGTATCATGGTTTATACTTGACAAACTTTCATGTGTTCTTCCTATATTTCAACCTTTGAAGGTCCCCCCATCCTTTTTCACCATAAATGATGCCCTTCCCCAAGCTCTTGTATTTTTCTGTACTCAATTTCATTAGAATCGGTTCAGTGGTTGAGGCGTAATATCTAAACAGACAGACAGACAGTTACTTTCGCGTTTAGATTATTAGTAGGGATTTATTCGAAATAATTATTTCAGAAATAATCATCATCATAGTCATCCGCAGCCTTAAGTAGTTCACTTTTGGACATCGGCGGCTCCTTAGCAAAGAGGTTTTGGCCTACTATACTACGCTGGCCAGATGGGTTGCTGCAGGGTTTGTTTCAAGTTTTCCTTCTCTTTGCAGTGCTGTTGTCCTGCTTAGTTTACTCCTTTATTCGGCTCTTCCGACACTTAAGGGATGAACAGGGGTGGTGACACTCCGTATTCATAACCCGCCACCACACGGATTCAAATCAATGAGTATGAATTAATGGTGGAGGACCCATGACCATTATGACCAATACGTGTCAGATGCTACAATTCTATGTGACTACAATGAAAGACTTGGTAATTTTTATTGCAAATGTTCTTTAAATCTTCATGACGACGGGCCTGTTGGTGTGGTCGTGGGTTCAATTCCCACCCAGGACAAATAATTGTGTGAAGAGCACGATCATTTGTTCTGTGTCTGGGTGTAATTTATCTATTTTTATTTTTTAAAGGTCCGCTAGCAACTGAAGTTACTAGTATGCCCGTTAACCCCTCCCGCTAAGCTAAATTGCGTGTGTTAGGACTGGGTTCACGTCGGTAGTGTACTAGTCAGGATTTGAAACCACGACCTCTTGATCGCAAGTCCAACGCTTTAACCACTAGGCTACCGCCGCTACCTTCTATGTATTTAGAAAAATATACGTATGTTTATCAGCAGTCTGCTTACTATGTAGCCGCTTATCTTCTCAGGCGGACTACTCACCGGCTGACCCAGTGGAGAGATTTATGAGATAACCTCAGGGCGCCTTTTAAGAGAACAGAAGTGTGTGCGTGTGGGAAACCTACGGGATTCCTTAGAGGAAAACAACTTACACCTCAGTCATACATACATGTATATTTCAAAAACACAAAATTAAATTTACAATAAAAAAAAAATTAAATTAATTAGTGGGTAAAAGAAAAACCGCAGCGGAGCGCGTCAGAACCGAGCTGATGGTGCTCGGAGCCTCCTCGTCTTCACTCCAGGAGGTCACTTCCCCTTCCGCCCGAGTCGGCTATTTATATTAGATATTGAGAAAAGTTCACAATTGTATTTATAAATTTAAATAGAGGTACGTAACCCTTGGGTACGGCTGTCCGCTTGCTTCGTGAGCCGCGTGATTGCCAGCTTGCCAGAGGGTACCGAGAAGCTTGAATCCGAACCAGAAGGCCACAAACGAACAAGCACGCCGTCTGAGACTGACCGTCTTGACCCCGAAATCTGGGACCCTACGAATGGATTAGCACTCATATTATTGATCAGGTTCCAGAAACAAATAGGTACAAGAAAAATTAAGACCATACTCACCACTTTCGTGGGTACTTTTGAACAGATAATATATTACGAAAATCAAATCACACTACAATCAAAACACTATTTAAGATTGGAAGACACGAGATAGCAGAGTGTCTCCCGTAGCTGAAAGCCGGACTTATATATCTTCGGTTTCCGAAGCTTCCAGAAATACTCCCTACTCAACATTTTACTTTGACATTTAAATTATCAACGAGGTTAACACGAACAAAATCAAAAGTAACTCGCTTCCTACCATAACAAAACACTTTTAATACCTATACAATTTGTCATGATAAATTACTAAAAAAATGACCTATCTACAAAACAAACGCCATCTAGTGGTCCGACGGCGAACGAAGAAAATCAATACTGTAGCTATAAACTACCTAGGATAAATCAAACAAAATGCGACTGGGGGCAACAGGTGTCGCTTTTAACAAGTCCGTACGCATTACAAATATACTAAAAAAAAACTGTTACAACTATATTACAGGCTCTGCCTAGTTTGGGATCAGACAGCCATGTGTGAGATGTATGAAGTTTATTATTATTATAATTATTACCGTATTCTTTGGAATTTCTACTTAATTGAACCTACCAAAATCCTGAAAGGCCAGAATTTTTTGCTAACGCATACTAACGCAGGGAGTGAGTCCCTACATCCCCAGAATCAGGGTGGGGTTTGGGTTCTGGTAACCTGACTCAACACCTGTTGCAGTAGTGAAACGTTTTTAACGAAAAACAAATTAAAGTAACAAAAATAATCGTCGACGAAACGTAGTAAGTGCCACAACTAAAATAATCGTCCACGAAACGTGGGCGTTTAATACGTTCTGCCCACTCCTTCGAAAATATAGGCGTGAGTATATTACTAAAGTAACTTCTATGTCTATAAAGACCAAACGTTTAAATGTTAAACAGGGTTAATATCACCCAAAGGTGCAAGAATTTGTGTAATAGGTATAATACCACGGGGATTAATAGTGGATCTAATACGTGTGCGGCATCTTTAAGGCGATGCGGTGACCGAGAAGCCCTTGTAACCCAACACTCGCATATTGAAATACTCTTCCATGATATAATATTTAGAAAGTTGTTCTGTGCACCGTAGAGTCCAAATTGCCTTGAGAAGCTGGGATTTTATGGGAAAGATGAATTGGATTTGTATTTTACTACGTAAATATGTTACCACTAAAGTAGAAAATTGAATGTGTGAATGTAAGTACCTTAAGAATAGGGAAATTCGAATGCGTAAAGAAGTTTGTTAAAGTTTTTAGTTACCGCATTTCTATCTAAAAGTGGGTAGCTACCGAAATTATATAAGTTTACTCGTAAATTTATTACTGCATATGTAGGTACGTATTAAAAATACTAATTCAACATGTCTCTGAACTGGTATTAAATGAGACAGTCTGTGCGATTAGCTGTTTATAGACTCTGATAGCTTTGTGATTGAATTTCGAGTACGAGGCAATCTATAGTTTAGATACCACTGACATAATGTGTATTATCCACACCACACTGAAGGATTAAGATTACGGAGCGTTCGATATTCATCCCATGGGTGTCTAAGGGCCGATTGAGGGAGCGGACTAGGCAGGACAACAGCACTGCAAAGAGAAGGAAAACTTCACACAAATCCTATACCAACCTGTCTGGCCAGCGTGATATAGTAGGCCAAACCCTCTTTTTGCTGGCTAGTTTTACCTTAGTTCTGCAACTAAACTAAAACTAAACTAAAGCCATGTGAAAGTAGATCCACTTTCACATGGCTTTAGTTCGTCATTAGCAACTTTCTTCTTGTGCCGTTCATGAAGTGTATTTGTAAAGTTAAAATTTGTCGAGGTAAAGAAGAGTTAAACGGTGCTGTTCGTTCATTAGTAGGACAAAGTGGGTCAAATCTTTAATGTTGGTTTGAGTATTGAATTTTTGGAGAAAAGTTGATTCCAGCTTAGTCAATTATTCGACTGCACGGATGGCGTATTGGTTTAAGCGGTTACCTCACCGCTTCCTACTGAAATGAGTGTTGTGGGCTTGATCCCCACAAGCTACAACATTTTGTTTGATCCACAAATGTTCTGAGTCTGGGTGTTCTTTGTGTCCGTTTCATGTTTGTTTGTAAAGTCCCCCGCGACACAGGATATATTCATAATGCTAGAGTTGTATAAAAAACAACCTTTTGATGGCTTCAAAATTAGACTACACTTATCTGTATTTTTTTTTATTACAGACATATAAGAGACCTGTCAACAATTTATACTATTTTTTAAATTACTATAAAATTCATTAAAACCTATACAACCTGCATGCTTATGGACGATGTGAAAATTAATAACGCTTACTTAAGCGAGATGAATCTCTTGCAGGAACGATGTGCGTTGAATGTAGCGTCAGACAAAACGATAGGATAAAACTCGAAAAATAAATAATAATGAACAATATCGTTGTAAAAATTTATGTAATTTATTTATGAAAATGCTCATTGAGTAGTCACTGTAAAAGTTGCACATTCGTATTATGGTTCATATGAAAATGCTAAGGCCCCTTTGTGGTGATCACAAAAAGACCACGGTGCGAAATTCACATGTTCTGGATTCGATTTCGCAAAGAACAAAACTGTATGTCACCCATAATGAAGAAGATGGAAGATGGGAAGATGGGTAAGCCTTTATATATATATATATATATATATATATATATATATATATATATATATATATAGAGAGAGTGATTGAAGAGGAAGATTTATATGTATAAAAATATCCACAGTATGTCTACCCCCGCGATACAGTAATTAAAAACAGTGAAAGTACATCCTCGTCATTAATAATTTTAAAAAAGTAAAAATATTTAAATTTTAGGGCGATGTACGTAAAAATAAAAAAATGATGATACTTACAGGAAAATGTGTGTCTGTATGAATCTATTGCACCTGTTAAGTTGAATTTTGCATATTCGGATTCTTTTTTAGGATAAACTCCTAAATTTAAAAGATGCAAACAGTACTGTCTGACATATTTTTTGACAAACAATAGTTTACGGTTACAGGAAAATCCATGAAAAGTCCATCATGCGGAACCCTTTCCACTTAATTTACACTCACATTTGACCGTTATTTTGCTGACGGTTGCGGTAGCAACTCAAAAGAAGCCATTACTGACGGTAGTGTGCACTTTTTCTTTCAAAGCGTGTCACTCTTGGGCTTTCCTTGACTTTATGTGACTTAAGGACCTTTGCGGGTTTAAAAGAAAAGACAGAAAAACACATTTTAAAGTTGTATATTTCTTCTAACCCTGCTAATATACCACCAAAATACCAAGTATTTTATCTTACAACGTTATATATATATATATATATATGTATATATATGTACGAAACACATATAATATGTGTTTAAACCAAAGATCAAACATTTTGCTAATAAGTGGTTTATTTACATTACATGTCAGTTAAATACCTAAAAATATCCTACCAGATATTTATTTTATTTTATTATCTTCGGAATACCAACAGCATAAAATACACTTTCTAGAAACTAATTCGCAAATAGGTTCCAAATGTTAAGTTAAAACAAATCAGGTAGAAACTAGACATACAAAAATAAGAATAAAAAATACAAAAACTTAAACAAAAATAAAAAAATAGATATATACTAGATCAAAAAATCGTCGAAAAAATCTAAGGTGTATATTTTTTCACCTATGATCTAACTCGTCATGTGAATATTTTTGATGTTTTGCCACAGTAACAACTTAAACTTTCCGTGTTGTGTCGGATTAAGAACACGGAGTGTCACCGCCCCTATTCATCACATTAGTGTTGTAAGAGCCGACTGAAGGAGCAAATTACGCAGGACCACAGCATTACAAAGAAAATGAAAACCCTATACCAATCCGTCTGGTCAGCGTAGTATAGTAGGCAAACAGCATTGGACTATTAAAGGCTGTTGATGATGATGATGACATATTAAATAGCGACATATTTTAAATAATAGTTGAGTAGATATATATGGAGTATTGATACGCGCTCATGATGCAGGGCGTGAGACTTGCACAGATATATATATATATAGACTAGCTGACTCCGCAAAACGATGTTTTGCCATATACATTATTTCAATTTTTTTTTGTCAAAAACAAAAATTGGTGTATTTAAAATAGATGTTGGCCGATTCTCAGACCTACCCGATATGCACACAAAATTTCACGAAAATCGGTCGAGCCGTTTCGGAGAAGTTTAACTTCTAACACCGTGACACGAGAATTTTATATATTAGATACGAGTATATACCCATATGTATACCCATATATATATATATATACCCATATCTATTTGGTCTACTATAGCCTAGTCTACTAGTCACTCTTAAATGGAACACAATGCAACGTGGGTTTTTGGATGAATTTCACGAATATGGTAAATTGGTGTCGCCTCTGATCAATCTCCATCTCAATCGCCCAAACAAAGTTCTAAAAATTACATATTTTTACGACGAATTATTATTGACAAAAATAACACACACACATTTTGATAGTACATGTATCAGTACGGTAGTTTGCCATAAAACTTAGAAAGAGAATAATCCAAAATACATCCAACCCTCTTAAATTCAGGGTACATTCCAACCACAGCCATATAGGTACATAAACTTCAAGACAACCTTCCAGACCCTGTTCCCACGATAATCTTCGGTCGTGGAGCTGTAATACTCAATATAACTTTGTTATTATGAACATTTACTTTAAAATGCCGTTTAATACGGAACGAGGATGAAGTTGGGTTCCAAGGCTGTTCGCGAAAGTTCAATTTGGTTTTAGTACAAGACTTTAGATAACATAAGTAGTTTTTCATTAAACGAGTGAATGTTTCTACAATAGTTTTGATGGTAGTGTGTTGAGGAACGGGTGTCATGTCCCTCCAACACAAAGGGAGGATCCTCCGACCAGGCGAGGTGATCATGCCTGGCGGGCCGCGGCCCAACGGTTGATGTTGGGTAGTTGTATATATGCTAATCGGCGAGGGAATTCTTTATATCGCGATACAGGATTAGCAATTGTTATTTTAGTAGTTACTCCGTAGTTCGGTGTGTCTTCATTAGATGGCGCTGTAGTGTGTTTCTGTTTCTTTGTATGTGGGAGTCGCCACAGTAGAAACTGTTTTTGATGTGAAAAGGAACGGAAAGCGCGGGCTATTCGATTTGACCACGCGTGGTCGGTTAGCTGTTAGATGGTAGGTGATATGTTGCACAACGCGATGTTTACTAGCTTTTGTGTGTCAAAGTACGCCCGTGTGTCATTTATCGCGGTAAAAAGTACCCTAATTTTTTTTTTTTCCGTGCGGAAATCCCCTCGGATACCACCTGTCGGTGGCATGTCGGACCCGAACCGACTAAAACCGCACGCCGTCTCGTAGCCGGGGAACCAGGTATACCCTAGAAAGGAAGTCCCTGGTGCCCCGACATACCTCGGGTCATCTACAGACGAGTAGACGACCCCCCCCCCCCCCCCGTGTGGGAACCCCATGTTCCCTGTGCTCCCTGGAAGCGAGCGCGCTTCGCAACGGCGCTCGCCTCGCAGGCCTGCGCTTATGGAGGACGGAGGTCGTTCTGCGACCTCCGGCGCCTGAGTCGCCTGCGGTACCTGACCCGTTCCCTGGCCTGGCGGGCCGGGAGAGTCCTCCCGGTCCCGCTCCGCCGTCTCCTTCGCGAGCATAACTTGCTCGCAGAAGGAGACGGCAGAGTTCCACGCACTCTCGCTCCGCACGATAGCCGCAATCAGGCGGTAAAAAGTACCTTGTGTTACTTGCTAATAAGGTAGCTTTCCATTCGTGAAAGAATTTTTAAAACGGCTTTGTGTTTCTTTATTTATTTTACATACGACCGGATGGAGTAGTGGTTTTTGTAACGGACTGCTAATCAATTCCCGCTCAAGTCAAACATTTGTGTGCATGAACATTTAATGTTTGATTTAGTCTGTGTGTTTCTATATATAATATGTATGTATTTACGAAAAAAAGGTATATATGTATTTATATCAGTTGTCTAGTACCCATAGTACAAGCTCTGCTTAGTTCGGGACTAGATGGCGTTGTGTGAATGTGGTAGAATATTAAAAAAAATATTTATTTAAATACATAAATAAATGTAAATATATTTACTAGCTCTTGCCCGCGGCTCTACCTGCGTGTGTGTCGTTTATCGCGGTAAAAAGGAGCCTAATCCATAGGTGAAACAAGCGTAACTAATAAACACACTCACTTTCACATTTTAGTATAAGTATGGAAATACATAAATTAACAGAAATCAAATTCAAATTTCAAATTAAAAATATCTTTATTCCACAAATTTTTTTTGTAATCATCTTTTATATAAACTCTAAAGTCGTAGATCAACACATACATACAATCTCTGCTTTATCAGATAGGAAAATAAAAAAAATAGACTTGTACAAAAACTATGATATGCCTATACCGATCTACAACCGGCCGTTTACAAGGGGTTCAGCCTTGTAAGAAGAAAGGGCAAACAAACTCATGGCAATTAACAGATAGATACAATGGCATCATTAAATATACCACAACATTGTTCCGATGTTCGCCAGTATTTTCGTTATTAAAGACTAAAAGGTAAAAAGACAATATAGAGAAAAATAAGATTAGGAAAAAATATCAAATGAAAGTGAAGTGAAACATAAAAAATAGAAAAAATAATAACAAAAACACCATCACATTTCCACTTAAGAAATAGCCTGCGCTAAACATACCTTTACCACTAATACAACATAAATGCTGATTTGTCAGAAAAGCTTCCTATCGCAATCTCTAATCAGATTATTAGGTATACCTATTTACTAAACATACATAACTCATCCAACCAATTATTTAAACAGCATTCGTTCATCACATTAGCAAAAGAAATCATGAATTACAAGTCTCCTCTACTTTTAAAAGCATCAACATCAAAAGGGACTCAGTTGAAACCCCGTGGTGAAAATTCAAGTAATTTTTGAGATTTAACGAAGGCCCGTGCGAGTATATTATTACAGAAATGAACAAAGAACTTCGCAGCCCTGAGTGATGTACTTACATCTCACGTTTTATTATGAGTTTTCTGATGTTTGCTTTCGTTTCGTTGTACAATGTTACGTATATAATAGAATTTAACACATTTACTTACAATATTCGAACGTAATTTGTGAGTGTTTCATTAGATATTCGATTTTGTTTCGAACACCGTTAAAATAATCTTGTAACTATGATAATATGTAAATTATAGAACATAAATCAAATCAAATTAAATGTTTATTTAATTGTTTATATATCAAATCCCTCCTCCCGCTGACTCGAGCGGGAGGAACTCCAAGGGCGGCAACGCACTTGTGACTTTTGAGTTGCAGGTGCCCATGGGCGGCGGTAGTTGCTTACCATCAGGGGACCCGTCTGCTCGTTTGCCCTTTTATACAATAAAAAAAGAAATCTAAAACATAGCATGTAAAAAATTTAATGTTTTTCTATCTCAAAAAATTGTTACCTTTTTTTTTGGTGACGGTGTGGAAAATCCCTTCGGATCCTTGGGGACACAGGACCATGTAATTTTAGATGACCCCCTGATCGACGCCGCACCTAATTAGGCCTTATCCTTGTAATTGTTATGTAACTTACACTGAAATATTATTAACATAAACAATAGATATTTAACTAAATATCCTATGCTGATCTGCTGATGTTGTATCTGAACTAATTTATTAATTATACATCTGATTTGGCAGCTATTTTATTTATTAATTAGTAAAGTCTAAGAATTATTATACTAAAATTAGTGTTTATATTATTAATTAAGAACTCAACCCGTTTAAATATTTAACTGAGCTCACTAATGATATATAAAACATCACTTGTAAGATAAGGCTTTAAAAATATATTAGAATTTAAGAATAAACTAACGAAAAGAGAATTTCCATCACCTTTATCTTCTTGATTGACGACTCGACAGCAATCTGTCTTGTCTTGTCTTACGATATCTACGTAAAATGATCAAAAGTTAAAACTTTGTAATCGAGAATAATCGATCGGGAAGTTCTTCAAGCTTCGATAAGAAATAGATTTTACAGCGTTTAAACTAAATTGGATAAAGATTTGGACCGTTTGTGTTTTTTTAGATTTCGTTCTAATCTAAAACTTACTTGTACACGATGGTCAATTTATTTAAAACACATAAGCCTATAGCATCACTTCAACAGCCTTTAATTGTCCACTGTTTGACATAGGCGTCTGCTTAGAAAGGAGGTTTTGACCTTAGTAGGCCACGATGGCCAGATGGGTTGGTACAGGATTTGTGTCAAATTTTCCTTCTCTTTCTTACACCATATCTGTGCTTGCTGCAAAAACTTCTACAGATACCGCTTAGTTAGCCTATTATAGCTTGTGTACCCGGGGTTATATATTGGGCCAATCCATCTGATATTCAATTAACATTCATTTTACAATTTTTTTCAGATATGTATACATTGGAATTGGGTATTTTTGTAAAATGTACCAGATCTTCTTTTAATTTTAAATGTAATTCGATATGTAATAAACGCAATAAAAATAAATTCAATATAAACCTACCTAATATTAATAATATGATCTATTACAACACATAACAGCAATAAGAGTATTTAATAAACTCCCGCTAGAAATAATGATATAAGATGGAAAAATGTTCAAAAACTCTCCAAAAATCCGATTGGGTAACTGTTGAAACTTACCAACTACAAAACATTTAAATATGTATCACAGTTTTTTACAATAAATGTCTTTGTCTTTGCCTTAGTCGGCTATTACGACAGCCACGGGTCGTTAATGGGTGGTGAAACTCCGTATTGTTTATCCGTCACCACAGAGACAACGAAGCCCTTAGCAAGTTTTCTTATGGCTAGAGGGCAAACGAGAAAGCGAACCACATGATGGTGAGTTACTGCGACCACCCCGGTTCTTGACTGTGTTGAATTCAAGAACCACGAATGCGTTGTCGGTCTTAGAGCTGACAGATTTATTTAAATATTCATTTACATACTTATTGCCTATAATATATGTATGTTTATTCTACTAGTAAAGTAATTGCCTAATAATTTACTATATTTTTAGTAGACAGTTTAATTTTTATAAACTAAATAATTATTTACTTATGTACAACTTAGGATAAGTAGATTCGTTTTTGTGGTATTATTTAAATTAAAAAAATAATGTAAATCATATTTTTTCTAATTATGGTAGGTATCGTCAGATCAGTGTTATTTGAAAGCTCGAGTCTAACTAATTTATTTTATGAATCGACCTAAGTAAATATTTAATGTTAATGAAGGCGGAATTAACTTCAAAATTCAGTCTAAAATTATCATCAGAATTTCTTTGAATCCATTTTGAAAACTGTTTTCTGATTCATGGCATCTAATTTCACTAAAGCAATGATTGATGTTAATAGACATACTATATACCATACAAACAAAACTACAATTTTCTGACAAATATATTGAAATGAAAACGGTTAACTTCTTGATTTAGAAGTGGAATAAAGTTTATTTTTAATTTTCTTTAATAAGGGTAATCAAACAGACGGGTAATGTGACTACTGGCGCTCATGAACGCCTGCAAGTCAGTAGGCAGTGGTGGCGTTCCAACAGGTGATTTGTCCGCTTATTTGCTCCCTATAGCATTTTAAAAATGTAAAAGCACACATTTTCTTTGTAATATATATCCGTGAAATACGTAGTCCGCACGGATTAAGAATACGGAGTGTCATCCCTTGGGCGTCTTAAGAGACGACTAAGGGAGCGAACTACGCAGGACAACAGAACTGCAAAAAGAAGGAAAACTTGAAACAAACCCTTTACCAACCTGTTTGGCTAGCGTGGTATAGTAGGCCAAAACCTTCTTTCTAAGGAGAGACCTATGTCCAGGAGTGGACTTTTAAACCCTGTTGAAGATGACGAGGATATACCCCAATTGAGTATGTATTAGATCTACATATATTCTAGTTATGTTCTTTTGCATTACATTATGTTATTACTGCTCATTTATAGCTTTGCTTCGCTCTGCAAATATGCAGTAGGACGACTCCCTTTGACTAATGAGAGTTGTTGCGTACACTGAATAAATGGTGGCTTCTGGCACAACTGTGGTAGGTTCATAATGAATACAATATGCAGTAAATTTCTATATCGTCATCTGTCGTTTATTGTGTAACAAGTTGTGTGTACTTACTTTCTAATTATAACTTAACACATCTCACAGGCTGCCGTTTGATCCCAAATTAGGCAGAGCCTGTGTTAAAGTAACCATACTGTTGATAACCGTACCTATAGATTTTTAAATACATGTACATTTTAAAGATAAATTAAACCTAGACACAGAACAAAGAATCGTGATCATCACACAATATTTGTGCTGGGTATCGACTTTAGGACTCGGGAGCACTAACAACAAAATCTAGAAATTGCCAATGAATTGATCGCGTTAATTATATCGTGTTTTCTAATATATGTGATTACAATAATAAACATATTATATTTATTTGCCACAATCGTTTACGTATTTTCAAATCATTTTAAAGTCAAAGTTGTAAGGTAGGCAACTCTAAAACCTCAGTTCTAGTTGGATTGAAGTTAAAAAGAATACAACGACATGCTAAACAAACACATAACTATCTTATGTGTACACTGCCTTATCTTAGTGAATTTAATCTAGCCGGCTAGCACTCATCACGTATGCTCTTAATGAATTTGAACTGAGGCGGAATACGTACTGCGAAGTGAGTGGTTATTTATGTACCTACATTTATTGTATTTGTGAATATCTGATTAGAATCATTATAATAATATTCTACATACACACAAAACGCCATCTTAATCCAAAATGAAGCAGAGCTTGTACTATGGGTGCTAGGCAACTGATAAATACTTACATACTTTTTTTTTGTAAATATATGTATTTGACATATAGAACCACCCAGACCAAATCAAACATTAAATATTCATACATATTAATAGATACATATTTTAGACGACATCATAGACGGGCCTGTTGGTCTAGTGGTTGGTGACCCTGACTGCTAAACCGGAGGTCGTGGGTTCGATTCACCCAGGACATATATTTGTGTGATGAACACGATCGTTTGTTCTGTGTCTGGGTGTAATTTATCTATAATATTTATGTATTTAGAAATATATAAGTATGTTTATCAGCGGTCTGGTAACCATAGTACAGGCTCTGCCTAGTTTGGAATCAGACGACCGTGTGTGAGATGTGTAAGGTTATTATTATTAATCATCATCAATCATCATCAACAGCCTATACTAGTCCACTGCTGGACATAGGCCTCTCCTTAAAAAGGAGGTTTTGGCCTACTATACCACGCTGGCCAGAAGGGTTGGTATAGGGTTTGTTTTAAGTTTTCCTTCTCTTTGCAGTGCTGTTGTCCTGCTTAGTTTGCTCCCTTAGTCGGCTCTTACGACACCCACGGGATGAACTGGGGTGGTGACAATTTGTATTCTTAACCGTCACCACACGGACCTTTTTTATTACAGTTTATGTAAGCGTCAAAATAATTAAATACACTTGACATATTCGAGTTTCCCTCTCAGTTTAAGAACCTTTTAGCTCCACCGTCTTTGATGGCAGAAATAATAAAATTAACACCGAATAAAAGATGTACAGTCAGAAATGCTCCCACACGTTGGAGTATTGTCTTTAATAAAGAGCTCTTCAAGAACGTTTCCCGTTCCGTCCGTCTTCAAACTCATTACTGCCCTCTTATTTGTCCTGAACGACCTTTGTGAAAATACTGTTGAGAATTTTGACCGTCCCCGTCCTTTTCGAAATGGAAAGCACAATAATTAGTGCTTACCATTTCGAAAAGGACGAGGAATTTTAATTGAATCTCCGCTGAGCTCTATTTTAAATTATTATTCGTATATTTAAGCTTGTATTTGTTGTTAGTAGTAGTTTGTGATCATGGCTGCTGATACAGAGTTCCGATTGCCACCGGGGACATATAATTGTGTAAGCATAATCATAATATTAAAAAAAGCAGTATGATTACAATAGCACAGGCAAGGCTTAAGTTGAGATCAGAGGGCCTTCAGAGTCTCGTAGGAGAGTTATGCTTCAGCACAAATAGGCCGGCTCCATCGGAGTTCACAGAAAATCGATGTTTACCGTTCTGTCGTTAGTTTTCACCGAGTCAGTGACGTTACTAGAGCTCTAACCCCATCCCCTGATTCTGAAATGGAGGCGGGGGAGCGAGAGAGAGAGAGAGAGAAACAGTTATAGTTGTTTATTACTTTTAACTTCTCTTTATTAAATGAAAACGATACAACATAGTTCAATTAACAAAACCAGAAACTTCAGTATTAGGTAAAACTGTCACTTTTAAAATGTCTTCCCGTATGTTTTCAAATAAGTTGTAGTAAGAGCTCTGCTAATGGTTTCCCGTCACAATGGGAGAATTAGGCGCTATGTTGTTTTATCGCCGCGAATATAATTAGTGGGGATGTTTTCAAGTGACACCAAAAGATTTCTTTTAAGTGCTGGTTAAAGCGTGTTATTGTTTTAAATGCAATAATTTTGGAGTTTTGAAAATAATGACTGATGATTTTTTTTAGTCTTATAAATACATAACAGTTTAAGTAGTATCGGTAGTTTAAATCACGTTTTAAAAAATCTCCTGATTACTTTTACTGTTAATTTAGACTGATTTTATGATTGAACAAAACATAGGGGTTCCGTATAAGGTCAAAAACTACTCTTTCTCTGAGAGATAACAGCTGACGCATAAGTATTTTTAAGAAAGAGGGGCAAGCGAACAGACGGGTTACCTGATAGAAAGCGACTACCACCGCCCATGAACACGTGTAACCAAGGAGTTACAAGCGTGTTGCCACCCTTTGAGTAAGGAGTACGCTCTATTCCTCAAACATTAATTACAGCCAACTCTTAAGAATTAACATAGGCGCATTTTCCATACACCAAATAACAGTTAAATCATTACCATCGATAGCCTTCTAAAAGTCCACTGCTGGACATAGGCCTCTAATTAGAAAGGAGGTTTTGGTCTACTATACCACGCTGGAGTTAAGTTTTCCTTCTTTTTACAGAGTTGTTGTCCTGTATAGTTTGGTCCCTTAGTCAGCTCTTACGACACCCACGGGATGAATATTGGTGGTAACACTCCGTATTTTTAATCCCTCACCACACGCACAACAGCTTTTTTTTTAATTTAAACAGACAGCTCCCGCATTAGGAATATATATCCTGTATCGCGGGGGACTTTACAAACATACATGAAACGGACACAAAAAAACCCAGACTCAGAAAAATAATTTGTGGATCACATAAAGTGGTGGCTAATGTGGGGATCGAACCCACAACACTCAGCTAAACTAAGTGGAAAATATATGTGACAAATTTTGTGGTGAGTTTTACGTTTTTAGACAAAGATTTAATGTGTTAAGAGTATACATAAAAATTGTTATAAAGTACTTCACAGTTTACAGCTTGTAAACAAACTTTTTTTAAGAGTTTTGCGTATCTGTGCCCAGTTGCTAAAAGTATTCACATTTTTTTTTTTTTTTCAGGACCATCATAAGTAACAACGCATTAAGTGAGTAAATTTAAAACTGTATGTTTCTATATTTTTCCGCTTGTATAGCTTAATTTTCGCTTATTATTTTCTTATTCTCATCTCTTGTTATCTGATTCTAATAAAAAAAAATCGTAGAAATACCTAGTGTAATATAATATAATAAACATTTTTATCACATCACATCACACATCAACAGCCTATAACAGTCCACACCTGGACATAGGCCTCTCCTTAGAAAGAAGGTTTTGGCCTACTATACCACGCTGGCCAGATGGGTTGGTATAGAGTTTGTGACAAGTTTTCCTTCTCTCTGTAGTGGTGTTGTCCTGTATAGTTTGGTCCCTTAGTCGCCTCTTACGACACCCGCGGTATGAATAGGGGTGGTGACACTCTGTTTCTTGATCCGTCACCACACGGACAACATCATTGTTATAAATATTTGAAAAAAGAAGACGGTGAATTTGGTTTGCATGATTTAGTTTTACAAGCGTCGCCATTTTGATACGGACATATGTATATCGACACAGGCATACCTACTGCTTAATAGTAATACGTACGGTATTATTCGCCATCCATTTTACCTTTAACAAAGCAACCTATTGTTGCGGTAACATTGTGTGTTGATTTATATTTTCAAACATTAAAAAAAAACTATTTCAAATAAGTAATTTATTGAAATAAACGTAAAAATACCGGTCATGTAAGAGTCGAATTCGTGCAGATTTTAAAAAGTAAAAAAGTAAGTAAGTAAAGAAAAATAAAAAAGTTGAAAATTAAGGTAAATTTTGGTACTTACAAGTTTTCGCGAAAATCGAAATTTGCCCATATCTTTTTATCGAGTTGACGCAGGACCTTGATGTTTATACACCTAATAGGGACCATAGATCTCTGAATCTGGTATAAATTTCAACTTGCTAGGTCTAGGTCTAGGTCCCGTTCCTGAGAAAATCGGTGGTGACACACGGACAGACGGACATACGGACAAGAAAGTGATCTTATAAAGGTTCCTTTTTTACCTTTTGAGGTACGGAACCGTAAAAATTAGACTGTATGTTTGCACATACACATAAAGCATTCTTAGAATGAAAACCTTTTAAGAGGAAAAATCCGTAATACAGAGTAACTCAGATATCTGTCAAGCTTTCTGTACATTTCGATGACGGTTTTTACCTATACGTTCGTCTTTTTGATGTGTTTCTTGATAAAAATACATTTTGAATTAGGTCACTATATGGTATGGTATGGTTGGTATGGCGAATATAATGGTGAACGAACTTAAATCACTATATTCATGTACATCACGATTTTATAAAACTACCAGCCCTAAGAGTGACATACTCGTAAAAAAAACAACCTCACAATAGCCTGTCATGTACTTGACATACGAGTTAAGTACCACAACAAAATTGAACTATCATTGTGATATTAATAGGGTTATACTATCACAAAGGTACCATGATTGCATTTTATTTTATTTTTTAAAAGGCTTACTAGCAACCGAAATTACAGTATTGCCCCGTTAACCCCTCCATATAAGCTAAATTGCTTGTGTTAGGAGTGGGTTCACGTCGGTAGTATACTGGTCAGGATTCGAACACACGACCTCTTGATCGCAAGTCCAATACCTTAACTACTAGGCTACCGCCGCTTAATAAATAACAATGAAATTTAGCCTCTGGATGACTACTAGTAGGAATAATTTACCTGTGAGTATATATATATCCATACTGTATGACGAAAACAACAGAAAATATCTTAAATTAGCTTTGAAATATACTTGTTCCATAATATGTAGCTTATTACATAATATGTAGCTTTTTTGAATAGAATATTGCAATTGCTAAGGGTACCGAAGAGGTCCGAAAATCGAAACCACATTATCGACAGCATCCAGTACTATTCAACCACTTGGAATCATAAACACTTCTTTCTAGTCTACACTTATATATATACAAGGCTAAGAAATTGTTTTTTGTTTGTTTGAAAGTCTAATCTCTCAAACTCCTAGTTAGAGGAAGGCTAAAGGCCAAATTAAATAACGTCAGAACTGATAGGAGCCGACCATTAATAAAAAATGTTGCAAAAAACGCTGTAATGTTTTTGCTCTTTGAGAGACGCAGTCCAAGTTGCGCAGGTCAGCTAGTGTTCAATAAATAGATTATTTTCAGTACCTTTGTATTACGTGTTTGTGTGTCACATTGCGGGAATCATGTTTGGCGAAGAGTTTGGCGTATTTGCCAAAGGTACTTTGATCCAACCCGGCTCGCCAAACAAAAGCACACTTGACAAACATTTGCAATTATTTGCTGATCTGTATCCAACAAGGGTAATGCCAATAAGGGTATATTTACTTACCAAGGACGAGAAAGTGGTTATTTAATTTTTAAACAAGAAAAAAACCTTCCTGAAAGCAAAATTTAAATGCGTCTTTAAAAAAAAATATAAACTAGTAATAATAACTTTACACATCTCACACACGGCACTCTGATCCCAAACTAGGCAGTGCCTATGCTATAGTAACCAGACTTGATTACTTCCAAATACATACATATTAAAGATAAATTACATCCAGACAGAACAAATCGTGCTCATCATAGAATTATTTTTCCGGGATGGGAATCGAACCCACGACCTTCGGCTAGCAGTCAGGGTCACTAACCACTATTAAAGTGTTCTATTCGTTTTCCCACCCCCTATATCTCCCTACTCTAATTTACCATCTTTCAATCTGAAACCAATTACATCCCCAAAGGTTTAGATTCAGGAAGGCGGAAGTCTATAAAAGACAAAGTCAAAACCGTTTTGCTGAAACTAAAGTTCTAAATTAATGTAAGCTGATCAGATAGTTTAGCTTACATTAATTTAGAAATTTAGGGCAGGAATTTTGAAATTAAATACTCAATTAAGTTAATTATATCCAAAAGCAGATAATATTGTATGAAGATTAAACTTTTAAAAGTAGCATAACTAAGCAGCTTCTCCTCTCTCCTGATAGTGCTGAACCCGACAGGGTTCTTCATTGATATCTATGTGTAAGCCCAACACCTGTAAATTTACATTATGGAATCATCAACAGCCTTTACTAGTCCACTGCTGGACATAGGCCTCTCCTTAGAAAGGAGCTTTTGGCCTACTACACTACTCTGGCAAGACGGGTTGGTAAAGGGTTTATGTCAAGTTGTCCTTCTCTCTGCAGTGCATGCGAACATTACGGAGTGCGATAAATTAAATTGAATTGAAGCTAGAATGAATCACTACTGATATAGTAAAAATGCATAGTTTCCTAAAAAAATACCCACAGCTTTTATAAATTTAAATAACGTGGATGTATTCGTATCTGTTGTATATGAAAGTCCCATTGGCATACGTATAAACACTGAAATGTGTGCTTTGATGCGAATTCGACCGCGTATGCCTCTGTAATCGTGCACGACGCAGTACAAACACCACTTTGTATGTAAAAAGCATCGTCTAAAAGCGTTGTTTGTAGTATAGACAAACAGTAGGTATAAATAAAGTAAATTTGTTTAGTTCATTATTTAGTAGATTAGTATTCAATTGTAATAATGAGTATGACAAACTCTGTGAGTGAAATGTATCATGTCTTCAGGAAATAGTAAATGTTATAAACAATTTAATCCATCCATTCAAATCCAAAAAGGTGTTACTATTGCTCCAATCCCGTACTGGCGATGATAGCAGACAGATAAGACTGCCTGTAGCAGGCTCCTTGAATAGTACGGTGGTATGTAGGTACTTTAATATTTATTGGGACATTTTTGGACGCGCTAAATTGAATTTCAAAATGTATAGTAAATTTAGAGAAGTAATTAAAAGAATTATAATAAGATTAAACTGAATAAATAATAATAATATAATTAATGAATATAATATCTGTTGTCTCTTCTGTTTATTTTATGTATGTGTTATGAGGAGGGAAATGTCACTAAAGATTTTAATTTTAATTTTGGTAAATTGTAATTTAATTTATTAGTATGGTAATAATGTAAATATTTACATTATGAATGAATGTGTATTAAGATGCGATGTGTTAAGATGGGTTGTGATTGATACCTGAAATAAAAGTATTTTATTTATTTTATTATTTATTATTGCAATATTCTAAATGTTATTTCAAATAAGTTCTTCGCTTTTATTTTATTCTGCACTAGCTTTCGCCCGCTGCCCGTGCCCGTAAAATAATTTATAAAATCGGTTCAGTGGTTTAGGGGTGAAAGCGTAACAAACAAACTCACTTTCACATCTATAATATAGGTATGGATGAGGTGACATCTACATATTTATACAAAAATTTAACAAAGACTAGTAACTACTAATCTTGCATCGCGCAATGAAAGCGTTCGCTCCGTTGGGCTGCGACCCGCCAGGGATATTTTAATTAAATTTTAATTTCAACTCCCACACTAAGAATATATCATGTGTCTCGGGGAATTTACAGACATACATGAAAATGACACAAAGAACACCCATCTCAACTGTACTTCCCTAGGAGGTTCTATTAAGAGATGGTTAAGGATGCCGCTGGCAAGGGGCAATTGTCCCGACCAGACTTTACAAGTACTAGTTGAGAATTTTCTTATTTTGTTAAAGGAATATATATTACCTCTTCCTTTACACGTATATAAACAAATCCAAAGTCACACACACACACACACACACAAAAAGGAAGCTGTTTTTAGATGAGTGAAACGTCTGTCTCGTCGGATCCCAACGACTTCGAAACGCACGTCAGTAAAACGGTGTATCTTTTATTATCAGATAAAACCTTTTAATTTTGAAGTGTTTACGTTTTTCCTTTTGGGACGCCGAAGGATATCCCTTAAGTACGTGGTTCTATCTGCCGACATTGTATTTTAGGTGTGAAGAAATGTGTGAGTTATAGGTTTTTAAACTTATATTATGTGATGTCCTTCATTCCGTCACGACTTCTAAACGGCTAGAAACATTAAATAGATGTATTAGGTGTCGTTTGAATCTTTACAATATTACCTTAGTATGTATGTATGTATATTTATATATGTATTTATACGTATAATATATTTGTTTTGGGATTTGTTTAACTTATATGCCTTTCTATGTTGATTCCTAAGTACGCATGACTGTGTCCATACGTTTCTCTGTTGTCCTCTATTCGCTCAAGGTTTGCTGGAAGAAAACTCAGTTTTGGGTTAAGCTCGCCTTTGTACATGACATTTCCTTGTTACTTACGTATGTGTTCAGTGTGTACAATAAAGAATAAGTTGAAATATTTTCATCTAGAAAGTCAAATGTAAACTAACTTTCCTTTATAAACAAATTAATTAAAAAATTATTATCGAATGCAAATCATAAATGTCGAAAATATCGCCTACATAAAAATGAAAATAATCAAAATTTTCAAGTCAATTAGAAATAATCATCGTGTGTGATGTAAAATTCTTATTATAGTTTTTTTTTAGGACATCTCCCGAATTAGGACTATATCCTGTGTCGCGGGGGACCTTACAAACATATATGAAACGGACACAAAGAACACCCAGACTCAGAACAACAATTTGTGGATCACACAAAGTGTCGAAAACTGTACGAATACACTAATTATACACTAATTATATTTCCTTTATACATCGAAAAGGATATTACAATTCTATATAACGAAGACACTCCAAGCTACCGAGTAACTACTAATTCTAAATCACGCTATAAAAATTCTCGCGCTGTTAATATTTATCCAACTCTCAACATTCACAGTCTGCCAGGCATGATCACCTCGCCTGGTTGGAGATTCCTTCCTTTATGTTGAAGGGACATAACGCCAGTTCTCGTATTTAGAGAAATTTTCGGAAGTTTAGAAATAAGGCTTACCAAGCCATTGGCTACTTTAAGCATCCAGATTAATTGTAATTGCAATACGTATGAATACTCTTTATATTAAGTCTAAGCTAAGCTCTTTGTGTCTGAATGCATATTTGTGTGGTGACGGATTAAGAATACGGAATGTCACAACCCCTATTCATTATGTGGGTGTCGTAAGCGCCGACTAAGGGACTAAACTACAAAACAACAGCACTGCAAAGAGAAGGAAAACTTGAAACAAATCCTATACCAACCCGTCTGGCCAGCGTGGTATAGTAGGCCAAAACCTCCTTTCTAAGGAGAGGCCTATGTCCAGCAGTGGACTATTATAGGCTGTTGATTGATTGATTGCATATTACAGGTTATGCTTTTTGAATCTAATAGCACGTGTAATATGTCCCAAACTATTAATCTATTCGTCGGAAAACCACGCCAGATTGCCTCACCCGGAGTTATACCACGGTCTCACAGCAAAACGGAGTTACGCAATTCTTTAATTGCCTAACTCCGTTTTTGAGTGAGTAAGGTTACAAGAGGAATACTCTGTCCCCCTAATTCTTGGAGGGGGGACTCAAAGGTCTACAACGTGCTAGTGACTGTTGAGTTACAAGTTTCGATGGGCGGTGGTTGTCACTTACCATCCAAGTGATCTGTCTGCTTGTTTGTCACTTGTACCATAAAAAAATACGTATATACCAAAGCAAAAGAAAGATAAGAAACTTTTAAAGCACACATAAATTGATGCATTTATTATAAAATGAATATATTACGTTTTAAAAGTTGGCTGATGGCCAAAAGGTTTCGTATTTCATGCCGCTTATATTTTCAGAACCCGCGAAATGTTTTAAAGATATGAAGGACCTTTAATAAACATTCTCGTTTTTTTTATTATGAGCTGGTACGTATGTGGTCTGGTTTGGTTTCGGGAAAAAATGTTCTTGATTCTTTTTAGTATTGAAGTTTATGTTGAAATGTATGTTTTTCCTCAGTGAAGTTTCTCAGTATGCTAAGGGTGAGAAGCTTTATGAATAGTTGCCAGCTCCGATAATTGTAACTCTGTATTAGCGCCAATAGCTACTTTACAGATAAGTGTAAATTGTTCAAATCACTGTCGACTTCAATCTCTTGCGACTTAGAAATAGAAATGGGAAAAATACAGGTTAAAAGATTAATTTCACTTGTAACTTATTTCGCTCGATTATGAGCAATAACAATAAACCCTTTGCATAGCTTATGCTATTAGTTCTAATTCATGTTTAAACATACTTGTACTGCTCAGTTGGTTTAGTGGTCAGTGACCCTGACTGCTCTGTTGGTTTAGTGGTTAGTGACCCTGACTGCTAAGCCGGAGGTCGTGGTTTCAATTCCCACCCAGGACTAATATTGTGTGATGAGCACGGTCATATGTCCATGTCCATGTGTTTGGGTGTAATTTATCTATGACATGTATGTATTTAGAAATATATAAGTATGTTTATCAGCAGTTTGGTACCCATAGTACAGGCTCTGCCTAGTTTGGGTTCAGACGGCCGTGTGTGAGATGTGTGAAATTATTATTAGTTTTTTTTAACAACTCCCGCATTAGGAATATAACCTGGGAATTAGGAATATAACTTAACAAACATACATGAAACGGACACAAAGAACACCCAGACTCAGAACAACAATTTGTGGATCACACATAGTGTCGTCCCGTGTAGGGATCGAACCCACAACACTCGGCGTAGTAGGAAGCGGCTGCGAGACCGCTTAAACCACTACGCCATCCATGCACTCGAATTTAAATTCGAAGAGTCGAAGAAATTAGTTATTATTATTATACTTAGATACAATCCAAGCAATACAAAAGGCTTATTCAAATGACCAAACATTTGCAAAGACCGGAAATCAAATCCAATACTTCTAATGTTCTATTCAAATATGTTGTGAGATACTTAAAATACTATACAAAGTGTATGAATATTCATCGTTAATCCCTTATTAATATTATAAGCACGAAGGTAACTCTGTCTGTCTGTAACACTTTCATGGCTCATGGTCATGCTTATTCTCCTTTTTACCTACCTTTTGGAACGAAGTTCCTTATCGCGCGTTGTGAAAGGGGGCTAGACAGAAAAAAATCTCACGAAAAGTTGTAACGACACTTTTTATGTCAGTCATTCAGCGCCATCTATCGAATAGATATGCAATCATTAATGTATAAATTGTTTTTAATAAGAAGCCAACTGAAAAATATGTAGGTAATAGCCGCTTTCATAGATGGCGTCATAATTAAAATCGTGTCGTTTTCTTTGATCTTTATCATCATCAACTGCCCTTAGTAGTCCACTGCTGGACATGGAATAGAGGTTTTGGCCTACTATACCAGCTATATTAGCTGTTGTTTAAAGTTTTCTTTCTCTTTGCAGTTCAGTCAGTTCTTGTGACGCCCACGGAATGAATATAGGGGAGGGAACACTCCGTATACTTACACTCCGTTTCGATTATGTGCAATCCAAATTTTCTCATCTAATCGCTATTGCCCAGTGAACGATAATAGGCCTGCTCAATAATTAGGTCCATAGCTTCACCTCCCCCCCCATGATATGAACGGGACGGCCGACAACGTAATTGTAACTCTTGAGTAGCAGTTTGGTTTATCAGGATAGCAATAGAACTAAAAATGATTGTTTTTATTGAATACTAGCTGACCCGGCGAACTCTGTTCAGCCTTAAAGGCAATAAATAAGCCGATTTTCAAATTTAGTAAGTTAATTTTTTTCTTAGAAAATATCTTCCGTCTTTGAAAATTCTTCGATGAAGCATTCCAAGTATAATAACGTGGCATCTCCGAGTAAAGCAAAGTTCGTGCAATTTTTTTTTTTTATTTCGGAATAAATAGTATCCTATGTCCGTCTCCTGGATCTAAGCTACCTCCTCACCAATTTTCAGCCATATCGGTAAAGCCGTTCTTGAGTTATAAATAGTGTAACTAACACGACTTTCTTTTATATATATAGATAAATTAATTAAGGGCATACATATAGAGGTGTTTTTATCCCAAATAATAAATGATCTTGCCTTTTTCAAATGAACATTGGGACAAATCGATGTCGAAATTTCTTTTTTCAATAAAATATCAAAGATTAATGATCCTTTGGCATACTTAGACGAATCTAGCAGAGTTTTATGTTACTTTTCTCGCAAATTACGATATATTTTCTCTTTCCCTAATATCAAATTCGCTCGAGGAACTCTACCCGTACTTCTAATATTCAAATTATATTAACTACAGTAAACGCCGGATAAGGAAGAAAACTATGCATGACAACTGCATTGAAAAGAGAAGGAAAACTTGATACAAACCCGTCTGTCTAGCGTGGTATAGTAGACCAAAACCTTATTTCTATGGAGAGGTCTATATCCAGCAGTGTACTGTTAGAGGCTGTTGATGATGATGATGATGAAATTATATTATTAGTTACGGACTATCATCGTCTTTCAATTAATGTTGAATGTTGTCTTTAAAACATGAAGCTGCTTAAAACTAAGTATTTCGATTTATGTAATGAACAAAAAGCGAAATCTTCCTTGTGACATTGGTCTTTAACTGTTACAACATTTTAAATTGTAACAGTTAAAAACCTTTGGTATTCGTAAAAGATAAACGGTTTTATTGACGTAAGTATATATATTTCGAGATTGCCTGACTAGTTTTAAACCCAATGTTTCGGGAGTGTTTTTTCAAAGTATGTCGGTGGCGGGGAATGCACTGCACTGTCGGTGTCATCCCTAAAAAGAGGACCCATATAACATGAGTAAAACCGTTTAGTCTAAGGGGTTCATATATCTAGCGATGCGGATCATGGTGACATTTGTTACGTCGGATTAGAGTGACAGCTGTCATTCTAGCGGAATGTCACATAGTGAGACGCTGCGGCCATCTTGCATCGCTCACAACGAATCGCTTGTTTCCGACGCAATAAAACTCTTACTATGCTAAAGCTACAGCTTGTAAATGAGTTTCACATGCAGTTATTTGATCGTGATAAACTCTGAGACGGAATTATTTTTATTACTAGTTTTCACATGTCAAGCTTACTTATAAGTGATTATTACGTAATTACTTTTAAATTTCTAAGAGTTGCACTTGTACACTACATTGTTGGTAAATCTATTAAAAAATAAAAATTAATAAAGTGATTCTTGATTAGGTATTTTATTTGTGATACCATTCAGGTGTACGACATAGCCTTCGGATACTGGTCATCTAGTTGAAAATGTTTTCATACTGCGCCTGACTGCACGGATGGCGAATTGTTTTAAGCGGTCGCCACGCCGCTTCCTACTACGCCGAGTGTTGTGGGTTCAAACCCCACATGGGACGACACTTTGTGTGATCCACAAATTGTTGTTCTGAGTCTGGGTGTTCTTTGTGTCCGTTTCATGTATGTTTGTAAAGTCCCACGTGACACAGGATATATTCCTAATGCGGGAGTTGTCTTTTTAAAGAAAAAAAAATACATTTAACTGAGCTGGTTAGAATTTAGTTCGAGGTCTCGGACGTTCCAGCATTAGACCATTCGAATTCCAGGTATGTGACCTATTCGTATAAGCTATTCTCCGTGTGGAGTTGGATCGTACGGAGTATCAACACCCCTATTCATTCCGTGGGTATCGTAAGAGCCGACTAAGGGATCAAACTACGCCAGACCACAGCACTGCTAAAAGAAGGAAAACTTAACACAAACCCTATACCCTATAACCCTATACTAGGCCAAAACCTCCTTTTCAGGGAGAGGTCTATGTCCAGCAGTACACTAATCTTAATCCTTAAGGGTCCTGTTTATTGAAAATAGGCTAGACCTTAATAACATAAGACTAAAATTGCAGTTAACAAAATGTGTTGAGTTACTTAGTCTTTACGTACTCCTCCTGGTATACACACGTACTCGTAAGTGTACGTATTTATTAATATGTATTATTGATAATATTGAGTATTGTTTATATTTTCAACGAATTGATCTAATAAAGTGATTTTCATTAGAGATTTATAATATTTGTTCCATCAAAGTAATGTTTCATAGCGGTACCTATAAGTTTGCAACACGGTAAAAGGCGAGGTGCTAGTACTTATTACAAAATCCAATACGTGTAGATACGATACAATGTAATTTACCAAGATTCTGTACCACTTTTTGCCCAGCACAACCAATCTGTGGAACGGGATATCGTCTGCGGTATTTCCGGACCGATACGACCTTCAAACCTTCAAGCTGGCAACGCGTATGTGACTCCTGAGTTGCAGACGTTCATGGGCGGCGATGGTCACTTTCCTACAGGTGACCAGGTAAAAAAAAAACAAAAAAAAACATATAATTCGTACATTCGTCTCCTCTTGTACATTCGACGCTTGTACTATTCTTTCAACCTACTCTAACTTCTTCCCTTATTATTCTTTAATCTATCAGTTAATCTTATATAATACATACTGCGTTATAGCGCTTGCGTTGTACGTTGGTTAGCGCATTTCTACAGCATCAATTTTCCTCTCATGTTTCTTCTGCCACACTCAGTCCTCGATGTTATTTTTAAGCTTGGGATTTGAAAGATTGGAGAGATTTTGGATAAATAAACATCCTGAGTCGAATTATATCAAGGATTTACATAATAATAAGGTGTAACAAATATCTCTTGTAATTGGTATGGAAATTAAACTTAAATCCAATATCGCAGTTTGAGTATTAATAAAGAAATCAGTGGAAATAGACGTCGTAAAACAATATGAAACAATATGAGCTATATCAAATGACAGTTTTATACAGAGATTGCATTTGCTTGCAGCAGATGCAACTGTTAGTATTCCTAGCCAGTAATGTCTAGGGGAAGTCTGCGTGCATTAAAATCACATTAGGAATAATGATTGTAAAGTAATTAGCTTTTGCCAGCGACTGTTTATGAAAAAATGATGTTGTCATTTGGAAATGGGTTTTCCATATCAAATAACTTGTTTTCAGTGTGTGTGTTATAAATATAAACCGCGGCCATTTGTTAGAATATAAAGTATTCCACCACGTCTATGTGAACAAAATAACTATAACAGTACACAAATAGATTTTCATTCAATTTTCACCAATTTATAGAGTGATTCACATACTGCGCCGCCCCCAATTAAAATTGGGATAAGGGTAAGCATATGATGATGATGATGATGATGATGATGATAATGATGATGAATAGAGTGATTCACGAGGAAGACCTAAGTGTATAATTCATTAATATTTTCTCTAAGTTAAATGAAATATAATAACGAATGATGAAGATGTCGCAAAAAATCATTCCTACTGGAAGCTTTAATAGATTGTGCCCCGTAATATACAAGGATTCGATTCCCGCTGAAGTCAAATATTTGTGTGCATGAACATTTAATGTTTGATTTGGTATGGGTGTTTCTATGTATAATATTTACTAAGTATTTACTAAGAAAAAGTATATATGTATTTATATCAAGTTGTCTAGTAGCCATAGTATAAGCTCTGCTTAGATTGGGACTATTTTGGGATTGTGGTACAATATTATTATTATTATTTATTATTAAAAAATCTACTAAAATAAAGCAACGCTATTATGTCTATAATTTAAGATTGACACAAAATTACAAAAAAAAAAACCAGTGCGAAACCAGGGCACATTGTTAGTTACTGTTATAAAACGTATTTTGTAGTGAAAAACCTAAAAAAAATTAAATTTATCTGTTTATTTATAAGAAATATAATACTTGCCCTCTATTGAAGGAAACAAATAACGGAAACACATAATTCGAACCTCAATACTTATTTATTGTGTAGGTACACAGCCTTAAGGCTAAACCGGATGTATCTTCTGAAACCGGATGAGTAACAAACTCACATTTACTGGGTTTAAAAATATTAAATATATATTCTCTTTTTTAACTTCTTTTATTACTTTTCGAAGTTTGCTCCAAAAACACTTAATACTCTTTTGTTCGCTTTGACCAAGTTTGTGTAAATACTGCTAGATGCGGAATAAAGTTTTTATTTATAAATCTCCATCTTGTTATAAAGATTTCAGTTAAATTTTCTAAATATCTTTTTCATTGTATAGAAGACAAATGTGCGGATGGGTATAGTTAAACCGCCGTAAGCTTGGCCCTCCTGATGGTTTGCGGGACGCGGGGCGGGTGATGCGCTCGGCTATACATGACACGATGTACTAACTCGATATCTTCAGATTTATTTGTTTGAGATTTAATCTACACACGATGTAATAAAAAAAAAATGTATTATAATGTCAGTGTATTGTAAGTTTTTATGATTAATTGTAAAATTTAATACTGTAAAATAATTTTAATAAAATCACCTTATCTTCATCAAGTAAATTATATTCAGATACAATTTAAAAATAAAATAAAATAATAAATATTCTTTATTAGAACATTAACAGTAGAACCTCTGTAAGCCGAACTTCAAGTTTTTAAATCTTTTTGTGACGCAGAGTCGGCAGATTATCCATGTTGCAAAGTAATACCGTGTGTAGCAGTCTTAAGAAAAATAACACGTACGTACAGCCATGCTTTCACGTCAGTCACTGCCGGCGGACAGCGACGCACTAGCTAATTGGTTGAATGCACCCCCGCCCCGCGTCCCCCAAACCATCAGGAGGGCCAAGCTTACGGCGGTTTAACTATAGTAAACTAACGCCTTTGCATATTTTGCCATATTGTAGTTGCATTGATTTTTCTTCATTTTCTTTTTCTTTTTAAAAGGCAACTCCCGCTTTAGGAATATCCTGTGTCGCAGGGGACTTTACAAACATACATGAAACGGACACAAAGAACACCCAGACTCAGAACAACCATTTGTGAATCACACAAAGTGGTGACCCATGTGGGGATCGAACCCACAACACTTAGCGCTGTAGGAAGTGGCGTGGCGACCGCTTAAACCACTACGCCACCCGTGCATTGATTAAAAATGAAGAACAAAGCTGACGCGAAAAACACTTAAAAAAATCTTTGAAGCGTTGGTATATCGTGTTAAAATTTGAGCGTAATCGGTGCAGAATTTTTCGAGTTTTTAAAGCGTACACAAACCAACTTAACATTTTTATATAAATATATATGTATAGTGTAGATGTGCCTACTTTATTTTCATAAATAAATATTCAAATATTGAAAGGTATACATAGCAGATATATGTATATATATATATATATATATATATATTCATGGTCATGTATATATTATGAACGTAAATGTGTGCTTTTATATAAAGTAGCCACTTACACTTGCCCAAATACATTACTTGTAATTACTGTAGTTAGGTTAAGCAATTTTACAAACAAATTACAGTTTGCAGGCCGTCGTAGCGTAACTAAAATACAGTATCATAAAGGAACTCAAAAAAAAAGCTTTAATTATGTAACTGTTGGCGTGCAGACAGAATCGATCGGTCTTTTAATAATTCATGGCAGGATTTTCCATTGACTCAGTTGTGGTAACCATGAAAACTTTCAAAAGCCTAAACATTTTTTATTGGAAAGCGTTTTTTTATTTCTTATATAAAATATTAGTTTTACTTTCTTTTTTTTTCGTTATTATGCATATGTATTGCTGCGTTTTATATATATATATATGAATGTTATGTTTATATGTGTACGCTTCAAAAATTCAAGAAGTTGTGCACAGATTGAGGTCAAATTTTAACACAATATACAACCTTCAAAGATTGTTCTTATCTATATTTATCGTCAGTTTTCTTCCTTGTTTCTCAGCAATACAACACAGTGTACCACAGCGAAGTAATTACAAAGAAATTTAATAAATTATTAGAAACGTACACATGAGGGTATCAATCGAAATATCAATATTAGATGCACCGACCGTGAGCCATGTACGGTATGTTTAAAGTCATAATTATAATCATAATAATTAATAATTAACTCGAATTAACAGACCAGACCAGTTTGCAGTCAGTTATAGCCTGACTATTTAAGAATATGTCACCTTATGCCACGGCAAGCAATAAAAAAATTTATAATTTCTAATGATCGTGTTTATAATTACATACCTTATTTTTGATCTTGTATTAGCTTTGGTGTATTCTGTTATCTGTGTGGTGACGGATTAAGAATACGGAATGTCACCACCCCTATTCATCCCGTGGGTGTCGTAGGAGCCGACTAAGGACACAACAAACTACGCATGACAACAGCACTGCAAAGAGAAGGAAAACTTGACACAAACCCTATACCGGGCCCGTCTGGCCAACGTGGTATAGTAGGCCTAAACCTCCTTTCTAAGGAGAGGCCTATGTCCAGCAGTTGACTATTAAAGGCTGTTGATGTGATGATGTGATGTGTATTCTGTTGTGCCTATTAACTATGCTAATTTTGGAAAATACGTGCAAAACTAAATTTAAATTTAGTTAGTACTATAAAGGTACGAATTGGGACTATTTCTGATTTATGTTCACCCTACAACGCACCCCGTATTGATAACACCTGTACGGTAACGAATGGAACTACACGACAGAAAAATGTTTCGTTGTATTGTTCACCCTAATAGGGAATACAATATGTTTTACGTATCTTAATCTTCCTACACTTTTGTTTTGTTACATTCTTATAAATAAAAAAAACCTAACCTTTCTAAAAGCACAAAAAGTATAAATAAAATCAGATTGACATAAGTTATTTTACTATTTTTTTAAATATTTGAAAAAGATTCAGTTCAAGACATCTTTCAGGACTTTACGGACGACGTAGTGGTATGAGCGGTTACCTCGCCCGCCGTTTTGTTGTGGGTTGGATCCGTTGGTGTTAATGGACTTGTTGTTTTAAGTCTGGGTATTATTTGTGTCCGTTCGATGGATGTCTGTAAAGTCCGACGTGACACAAGGTATATTCTTAGAGCAGGAGTTGTCTTTTACATAAAAAAAGTGTAACCTTATATACTTACTAGCTGACCCGGCAAACGTTGCTTTGCCTAAAAGAAATATTTCGCGATGGGTCACCCTTACCATTTAGGGGTATGAAAAATAGATGTTGGCCGATTCTCAGACCTACCCGATGTGCACACAAAATTTCATGAGAATCGGTCAAGCCGTTTCGGAGGAGTACGGGGACGAACATTGTGACACGAGAATTTTATATATAAGATATACAGAAGTGTCAGTAACGGTACAGTTCAATGGTTTTTTCCCATAAATTCAATATTTTGTTTGTTGTTCAAAAATACCCAACGCGCCTAAAGAAGTTTTAAAAAATAATATATTAATCCTGCCTTGACTGGTGTCAAGCAGTTCCATCGTTGCTTTTCACAGAATGAGTGAATGATGTTGTGGGGGCCAATGATACTACAAACACACAAACAAGAGGTAGATACGCCACCAACGCACAAAACACGAGGGTCCTAATTAGGACCACTGCGAGCGAGCGCACGTACGCAATTATTTCGAGAGAATTCATAAAATGCCTTCCTATGTTTTCCGAAAGTGCACAAATTAAGACAAAAAGGTAAATAAAGATAAAGGAATATTATATCATAGGTAAGCGTATTTTTTGTTCTAAAATGTATTAATAGATGTATTTACGTGACAGAACAAATTTTTGGTGCGTCCAGTATGAATATAATAACATGTCTTCTTTCAAATATCATTGGGCACTCAAAAAAGCGGCGACTCTTAAGTGTGTCCATAGGCAGCGGTAGGCATTTGCCATCAGGTAATATGTCTGCCCATTACTGCTTATCCATAAAAAAACAATTATTTTTTATTAACCAGTAGTTAGTCAGGATAATATTGAAGGAAATTATATACCACGAAAGGCTATGTCACAAAAAAAGTCAACATGAGGCAAACAGTTTCAAGGTCAAATAAAGCCTACCTTACATTATTCGTTTATATAAAGGGTATATTCATGCGAAAATGGACCCAACATAACATGATTGGGTTTTTCGGTATCAAAAGCTCTAACCAACTGACCTTTTCTTCCGAAATCGATGTCTTCGCAGTTGATCTAATCACAAACTAATAAGGTTCCTAGTAACGTCTTTTTAAAGTACAAATTTAGTTTGTACTTTAAAAAGAAAGTTTACGATAAATTTAGTTTTGACATTAACGTTGGTCTTTCCACATATCTTGTCACAGTTTTAACTCATATAAATCACACTTCAAGTAATATATTGTTAGCTGATTGCACAACGTGTGGTGACGGATTAAGAATACAGACTGTCACCACCCCTATTCATTCCGTGGGTGTCGTAAGAGGCGACTAAGGCAGCAAACTACGCAGGACAACAGTACTGCAGAGAGAAGGAAAACTTGACACAAACACTATACCAACCCGTCTGGCCAGCGTGGTATATTAGGCCAAAACCTACTTTCTAAGGAGAGGCCTATGTCCAGCAGTGGACTATTAAAAGCTGTTGATGATGATGATGATGATGATCGCACAGGAAATGTCTTGTCTATTATGAGATTTGCATGTAATGATTTTCATTCCATAGAAAAAACTCTTTTGATTTGACCCAAATGTTCTGATTTATCGGAAAACTTATTACCTGTTTTGCATATTGCATGTAGATAAAATTCAGTTCTAACTAATACGATTATTTTACATAGGTATATAAAGCATCCACATTCAGATGCCATTACTGTGTACTGATAACCGATTCTCGAAAATATTAAAATATTCGGCAAAACTTTGTGAAAGGGACATAATATATTTTAGATAAATTGTTTAGTTTGAGTGATATTTAAGACAATAGTTTGAGTGATATTAAATACAAAAGTACGACAAGTATTGAATAGATTTTATTTACCTACGCCTTTCATTCACGCAGTAAATGCCGCAGCCAAAGCAGATTCGTCCCAATTCAGAATAAGTTACTTCTAATCATAAATAAATAACGTTTGACAAAATCAATTCTAAAAATGTTCAAATATACCATTCTCAACATCCCCAAAACATTTCATAAGAACCTTTAAATATTTATTACCAATTTCATCTCCCCTTGAGTGGTTTTAAATTTTGTACAAAGGTTTACATCTTAACATGATTCAAAATCCAATCCTTAAAATATAATGGAAAATATTGGAAATTGATTCCTTTTCATCCTTGATTGAATTCTAGTTACTTAATTTTAATGGTTTTAGCTTTAGTTAGACAAATATTTTGGGATTTGAATTGCTTAAATAAACCAGCTTTTATTTTGGAATAAAAACTTTAGTGAATAGTGTTCATATTTATAACTGATTTCAATAATGTGAGTGTGTTTCTGAGATAGCCGATTAGTTTCGCACCTGAAGAGAACCTTTTTAAAAGTTAAAGCGAATTTGCACATTGGTGTTGGGTGCTGCATTCAAAATTACGTGCAGTATCTAACACAAGTCGAACTGGCATCTCATCACCATCATCAACATAGGCCTCTCCTTAGAAGGGAGGTTTACTATACCACGCTTAGGATTTTCTTAATCGCATTCTCAAGCCGTCACTACACAGAAATACTGGCATGGCATCTGGCATCTCTGAAATACACACTTAAAATGATCGTTCACCTTTTATGAGCAGCTTTTTCATGTTTAAAATATAAATTTGTATTAATTAGTAAGTTTGCCTAATATACCTCGTAATTTTTTCATGAAAACTAATTTAATATTTGAACTACTTCCAAATATTTGATCAATATTAACTTTGATGTTAATAGACCTAAATTAAATAGACGTTTCTCTTTCAACTTACTTGATGGAAAGTGAAAATAAAAGCGAAGGTTCCACACGCTTATCTAATAGATGTCCTGTACATTCTTCAGAATTTTTTGTAACTTTTGGTTTTAAAATATTGTAAATTGTGACTGTTCGTGATTTTTCGTGTGGGAACGGATTAAGAATACGGAGTGTCACCACCCCTATTCATCCCGTGGGTGTCGTAAGAGACGACTAAGGGAGCAAACTACGCAGGACAACAGCACTGCAAAGAGAAGGAAAACTTGAAACAGACTCTAAACCAACCCGTCTGGCCAGCGTGGTATAGTAGGCCAAAACCTCCTTTTTAAGGAGAGGCCTATATCCAGCAGTGGACTGTTTAAGGCTGTTGATGATGATGTCGATGTAATTGTGACTCAATGTATTTATTACTGAATCGATAAACTAAGCCTTTTAAAAGATTTTCTATGCACTCTTATAATATCCATGTAACCATAGTTGTTCTAGCAATTTTAACTGTTCGTAAACTTTAAGGTGCATTTATAAAACGCACCTTTGAACCGAGATACATTTCAAACATTAGCATAGAAATTCGCAGCAAAGCCCATAAAACTCCTATTGCGTCACCTACCAGGGGGCCATGTTCGTAATCTGTACAAACAAAATCAAGAGAAGATTGCTCCATCGGGTAATGAAGTAAACTACCCCATTTATACCCCAGACAGACTGTTCACCCTCTGTCTTTTAGCAATTTCCTTTAGTCTCCCCTGCGGTTGAGGCTTGCCCATAATGCTATAGCTAGCAGTAGAGTGACAAAAACATACTAATTGCAAAATCATAAAGTAATTTCCAAGAAAGAATATTTTAATCAAAATTAAAGAGCTGTATTTTTGCTTTGGTACTGTTAGACTGATAATAAGTCAATTCACCGTATAATTTTTACATCGTTCGTTCTTAGACTATTGACTTAGATCTTATGGGTGGTAAATCTATAAAGAAGAGTACCCTGACATAATGACAACCTTATAATCCTACGTCGAGAAGGCTTGCGTTTATATCCAAAGCAAAATGTCACAAAGAAACTTCTGCATGGATCGAAAAATTAAAAAGAAAATTTAAAGATGAAAAGGCGATTACGTGTAGTTTAGATGTAAATGACAAGAATAGAAAATAGAGAGTAATCAAATTTGAAGACATTAAAAAAATTAAACAGTAGCGTATCAAATAAATAATTAATAAAATATGGTGAAGGTTATTCTTTAAATAGTAGACGTAAAATTGAAGACCTGGGCAAATATTGATAGCAAGGCAAAAAGGGTTTATGTACAACTATGATTACTGATGGAAATGATATTATCCACTACCAATCCAACAACGTTGTGTTTTAAAATATATTTTGGATGTAACACCAGTGTAGTTTAGCCTTATATGTCAGTAGCAGCATTATCAAAACATATCTCTATAACATTGAAGCAAATCGAGCGAGTTGGCGACAAACGCCACGGGGAATGGCGACGCTGGCTGTTACTCGACATGACTCGGCGTGAGAAATTAGGGGATAAAATATTTGAACATTGTCAGGATGTTCTTACTCAATTAAATGTGTGACTACGATGGAAACACTCTTTTTTATGGTTTACTAGCAACCGAAATTACTAGTATTCCCGTTAACCCCTCCAGCTAGGCTAATTTGCTTGTGTTATGACTGGGTTCACGGCGGTAGTGTACTGGTAAGGATTTGAACCCACGACCCCTTAACCACTAGGCTACCGCCGCTTATAGCAATAATGTTTATTTCTAACAATATTGTAATGCCATCGGGAGTTGCTCTAAATTTATTTGATCAGTTTTGGCATCACGTCATATCAACAGCCTTTAATAGTTCACTGCTGGACATAGGCTTCTTCTTAGAAAGGAGATTTTGGCCTACTATACCACGGCATTACAAGGCTCAATTTGTTGTAATAATATAGTAATGATAAAAATACTTCGCACTTGCAGCTACCGATGTTATTTATTTGCAAAATGGCGTTATTTTTTTTGTAATGATTTACTTTTAACGAGTCTTCCTATTGTTGAGATTTTGTGTATATATTTGTTAAAAAGGGCATGAAATTAATGATTGACTATCGTTTATAAAACATGAATGTTTATTCCTTATTTACTATTTGTTTTTATAATACTTTATAATCTTTTTTATGCTATAACCGCAATTGTGCTACTAATAAATTGAAACTTATTTATGCTATATTTTTGAGTTTTTATCTGAATATGATTAGTAGGTGTTTATCAAAAAATTATATTTTTTGATTTTTTTAATACGTATTGAATAAAAAAATCTAACTACTTGACTAGATAAATTATGATTTAAAAAAGCTAACATGCTTGTAGCAAATGCAAGCTTATACTTAGTAACACTGTACACCTATTTACTTCTATAAATAGACAGTAAAAAAAATCTAGCAGTTTATGAAGCTCCTTATAATTTAAAAAGCGATTCGCGATATTACTTTAGTACCAATCATTTACCAAATAAATGTACCAGATTATGAAACAAAACACTCATAAAATATCAATGGTCTCTTCTAGTTTATTATTGCGCCATACCTTTTTAACCCCTAAATATGGGATAATTAAATAATAATCAGTGATCTTTATGTGAAAAATTCAGTGAACACAATACTTCAATGTGTAAATGATTATATTAAATAGTCACAATTAAATTACATGGCTACATCTAAAGATTGGCATCTAGTATTATGTTATCTTTCATGGTATAGTAATAATAATAATTCATCACATCCCACACACGGCCGTCTGATCCCAAACTAGGCAGAGCCTGTGATATATAACCAGACTGCTGATAAACATACTTATATATTTAAATACAAACATATTATAGATAAATTACACTCAGACACACAACAAATTTGTCCAGCGTGGTAATCGAACCCACGACCTCCAGCGTAGCAATCAGGATCACTAACCACTAGACCAACAGGCGCGTCGATAGTAACTCTATATAATAACAGTTCAAATATACGGGTCGTTTTATCTAAAACAAAACATTTATACCTAGCTTATGCCCGTGGCTTTGTCCGCGTGGTGGTCGACATCATAGAGGATACAATGAATTAAGATTTAAGTTAAAATATTAATAGTTCCCCATACAAACTTGCACCTCCTTTTAAGGTTAGTTTAAAAAAATAACAATGTTTTTCTTACTTTTAATATAGAGTATTTACTGTGAGTTTACGAAAAATAAAGAAGTTTTATTTAAGTTCCACCTCCCATTTTATACCCTTAGGGGTGGAATATTTAAAAATCCTTTTTTAGTACACACCTACGTCATCTAACGAATATTTGTGCAAAATTTCATGCTTCTAGACCCAGCGCATTCAGCCGTGCGTTAATCGATCAGTCAGTGAATGAGTGTCAGATTATTCTTTTATAGATATAAATAAAAATGCCACGTGATTCTTTACTTTATCTCCCTTAGGGGTGAAATTTCTAGGCCTGGGGGTGACAGGTGAGGCCATCTGTCACCCTAGCAGAAGCAGGCCGGGGTGGAGGCGAGCGCGTTGCGAAGCGCGCTCGCTTCCAGGGAGCAGAGAGAACATGGGGTTCCCACACGGGGGGGGTCGTCTACCTGTTGTTGTAGATGGCCCGAGGTATGTCGGGGTACCAGGGACTTCCTTTCTAGGGTATACCTGGTTCCCTGGCTATTAGTACCCGAGACGGCGTGCGGTTTTAGTCGGTTTGAGTCCGACATGCCACCGATAGGTGGTATCCGAGGGGATTACCGCACGGAAAAAAGAAAAAAAAGGGGTGAAATTTCTAAAAATATGTTCTTTATATGCTTACAACAAGCATCAGCTGCCAACATTTGAAGTTTGTAGCCCCCGCGGTTTAGGTTCTGCCTTGATGAATCAGTCAGATATGGTAAATAATTTTAATTTAAGAGATTAAACATCTCCGCTATGTCATGTTTATTAACAGCCTTTACTAGTCCACTGCTGGACATAGGCCTCTCCTTAGAAAGGAGGTTTTGGCCTACTATACCACACTGGCCAGACGGGTTGGTACAGGGTTTGTTTCAAGTTTTCCTTCTCTTGGCAGTGCTGTTGTCCTGCGTAGTTTACTCTCTTAGTCGGCTCTTGCGACACCCACGGGATTCTTAATCCGTCACCACACGGACTCGGTGATGTACGAGTACAAATTTTATGCATATATATTAAACATCATCATCATGAGCCTATCGCAGCCCACTGCTGGACATAGGCCTCTCTTATAATACAATATTAAAATTGGTCCATGTCTAAACTTTTTACGGTGTCCCTTGGGAGGATCTTGCCAGCAGGGGTGTGTGATAGACTTGGCGGTTTAAAGCTGGCGGTAAATAGGAGGGTGTTACCGTCCATCGATCACAATATTGGGGACGGTATAAAATGGATAAACTTTTGTGCACCTGAGCCTACTTGACATAATAATTAATAGAATTGTTTTAGATTGAGCGATGCAGTTATAGAGCCAAGAGTTTTATTTTCGTAATATTAAAAACAAAACTATATTTTTTTATGATCCTATTGATATTAAACATACAAGGTGTAAGGGACATCGTACCGAATACTGAAATAGTGTATTCAGACCAAAATCATTGAAATTTTCTGCCGGAAAATTCAGCAGTCTTTTGATAATTTTCCATTTTTCTGGTTAAAAATGATGAAAAATGATATCACAATAAGGAGACAGAACATTTTACCGAAAACAATTTAATAAATACCAAAAAAAACTGCTATGAAATTAATTGAACAGCCGAAGCGCGCGGGGCCTTCCGTTCCGGCCGCAAAATGTTGTTTTAGTGTGCGTAGACTTTTTGCACGAAATACACATGTAGTTATTACTTTCGTACGATACCTACGGGGAATGACCTTAACCTTTGTCAGCTGAATAAAACTGTTAATCAATATATATATATATATATATATATATACTCTTATAAGTAATGAAAAATTACTCCGTAGACATTATAGCGATGTGGTAATATAAAAAGTGTACGAAGATGCAGACAAACACAAGTAAATTATAACAATGAAATTTCATGAATACGTAAGATACCTATCTGCAGTAGCATCAGATATTAAACTCTTATCAAGCGTACTGAACACCCGGTGCTAAGCAATCACAATAACGGGTAAAGCTTTTGAAATTAAAGGTATTATTGCACGATTCTGGAACTAATAACAGGTTAGGTCAAAATTGAATTGGCTCTATATTAATTTTGTTGCATGTGATAGCAGAACCGACAACCGTTGGGGAAAACGAGTTCTTGAGTGGAGTAGTGTAGGACGCCCACAGCCCAGGTAGAGTGACGATTTGCGCAAGATGGCTGGCAGGAGCTGGATGTGAGAAACCCAAAATCGATCGAAGTGGCGTGCAATGGGAGCGGCCTATGTCCAGCAGTGGACAACGATAGGCTGATGATGATGATGATGTGATAGCAGAACGGTAAAACTGAGAATGAGATTTTTGTAATTGCATTCTGGTCACATGGTCTTTTAATTTTCTTTTCTTTTATGTCATAGGAAGCAAACGGATCACCTGATGGTAAATCACTATTATTGTGACCTTCTCACTAGCTATTATAATAGAAAAAATATTAGAAAACCTTCAAAACACAAATTCCGATTTGTCAGTACGTCGCAAATTTCGAATTTCGATATTAATTTCCTACCAAAACTGCCACTTCCGCGTCAAACGAGTTCAAACACACAATGGTGACCTAGAATACCAACCGAATTGCTCTTGTGAATCGGTGTTGAACGTTGGAAGTAATATTGAACAGTGAATTTTTCTCAATATGCCATGCCATGTTCTATAACAAACAGAAATTACTTTTTTTAATGATACCTCCCGCACTAGGAATATATAATGTGTCGCTGGGGACTTTACAAACATACGGAAACAAAGAGCAACCAGACTCAGATCAACAATTTGTAGATTACACAAAGTGTTGTCCCATGTGAGGATCAAACCCACAACACTCAGGTGTAGCAGGTGACTGTTTAAACCACTCCGCCATCCGCGTAGTCATTGAAGACATTGCGTACAGTCAGTACAGATTCGCAAAATGGGAAAGTATCAGAGTTATTATAGTCCATCTAATCTAAGAAGTACCGTTTGACAGTTTTGACAGATTGAAGAATAGGGAGAGGGTCAAAGAAATTGAATACTACAACATCCGATTCTTTAGAGATTTCGATATCATTTCTTTGTATTTACTAATCGATTACAGTTTCAAATAATTATGTATGTCACTGTAAAAGCCCCTATTTTATTATATCTTAGGATTAACCAGTAAATTTTAGTATAAAAAGGTGTGTAAGTTTAGATAAGAGAGGATTTTTTTCGGGTATACTATCTAACCTAACCCTGGCAGTTATAACAAAATTGTGTGTTTTGTTCAGAAAGACACGAGATTATTTTTTTACTAAGAATAATTAAAAATTACATTAACTTACATATTTTTAATTTTATTTATGCGTTTTCGTTGACAATTGGATGTGAGCTGAAATTTAAATATTATAAAGCACTAAAAGGCGCCTGGATTGAAAACGGCTCGTTTTTAATAAATTTGATTATTCCTACAGTTAAACGATTATTCGTATACAAGTGAATTTGATGAGTCGCAACACTACGGTAAAGGACCTAACTACGTGACTTTGAAACGAAGTCTTAAAAATAAAGCCATCTATTGAATATGTTGGTTATTTTGCTTTGTTTAAAGGAGTTAAATTGGAATTTAGTAATTAAGACATCATCATCATCATCAACAGCCTTTAACAGTCCACTGCTGCACACAGGCCTCTCCTTAGAAAGGAGGTTTTGGCCTACTATACCACGCTGGCTAGACGGTTTGGTATAGGGTTTGTTTCAGCTTTTCCTTCTCTTTAAAGTGCTGTTGTCCGTAGTTTGCTCCCTTAGTCGTCTCTTACGACACCCACGGGATAAATAGGGGTGGTGACACTCCGTATTCTTAATCCGTCACCAAACGGACATAATTCCATGGTTTTACTGAAAAGATTATTGAAATTGTGTGTTACGCCTATACAAAATTGTTTCGTCTTGAACAGAATAAAATTTCAAACGGTACATCTTAGATTAGACGGACTATAAGTACGTTTCTGTAATCGAACTACAACAAACAAGTACGTGACGGTTGATTGAATAACATCTATGATTTTTTAAAATTCTAGTTACCTTAATGCATAGCTACATATTATGCTAAATTTAAAAGGCGTAATAGAGCTCAGAAGTAAAACATACGTTTTCGTATTACCAATTAACAGACAAAGGGATATCAACGGATGAAAGACTTTGCGGGTTACGCGATTTAATAAGTAAAAAAGAAATGAAGGGTTACTCTTATTTTGCATCCAGGTTTCCAATATATTACAAGCAACCAAAGCAACTGCAAAAAGCGATTATAATCAACTGCCTAAGTAAAATAACATTTAGACAGTTGATTATCATCCTGGTTCCTCATACGACCTCCCTTACTTTATTCATTTTGCTTACCCAGATTACTCTTCTATCCCATAAAAGACAACCTGTCTATGAAGGAGTATTCCACGTTATATACAGCCACAAACAACAAAGTGGATAGGCTGAAGTTAACCGACTACAGGCGGTGTGTGACGTCAAAGGCATCTAGTCTTTGACGTCACACACAGTCGACAGACACAATATAGATACCCAAAGACGCAAATGGCTGCCTACTCGAGGTGCTATCCGATATGGTTACTTTGCTGTCTGCCTAATATCATAATAAAACTGCGTAGGAATAAAAAATACAAGATACTATATGAATAGTTATGATTACGTGAAATTGTTTTTATAATTTCTTTATTTCTCCTTACTTAGACCACACATGGCCTGAACCGCAGTACAGACCTAGACACGGGCCTGCAGACAGGTGTTTATAAAGCTTTAATTAATTATAGCCCAGGTGGGGTAGAAAATAAACATGGAGGATTTATTACGCAACTGTGCGGTCTGTCCTCACGTGACCTTTTCGTTTTATTTCGGTTTTATGAATTTCAATTGAGAGCGAATTTAATTTATAACTTCACAGAAGTGGCTTTTATTTTTAATTACGTTTTAATTTTGTTATTTATTTGCTGTTGGTGTTTATTATGTTTACAAATCAAATAGATGTGTTAGTAGGTGAAATTCTTGTAGGGGTAACGCACCACAACATGTCACTGATATGTACGGTCTTATGGGTGTGTATTTCGGAGATCCTTGGCTAGTTTCGGACCCGATGGGCACCCTATAAACAACATAGTCCAGTCCAGCTGCGACGGAGTTAGGCGTCACACTCCTATTGTGAATCTTAGGTACTCAAGTCAACTTTCTGTGAAGCTGTAATGCTCCAGAAAAAGACCGCTGAACGGGAGCGGGAGAGGGCCGAGGACGTCGGTGCGATACCAGCCGTTGATGGGGCTGCAGGCTGCCAGAGGTAGGGGATCTCTGGTGGCAGATTAGATGGCGATAGGATGGCGGTCTGGTCGCAAAAATGCGATCGAGCCGCAACATATTATAACGATTGGGCCGAAAAGCGGGTGAAGCCCGCAGCTTCTCCGGGATAGGGCTTTAATGCGCGCGGCGTTGATCCGGGGGGGACCTGAAATAACATGGTCCGGGTCCTCCTCGGAGTAGGCCGCCTGAGTCCGGCCTTCGGAATGGCTTTTAGTGAAAACACCACATACTCCTGGCTTTCTTACGGGTCATGGTAACTTTAAGAGCAAGCTTTATTCATTTAAATTAGTCGAGTCACCATTGTGTCAATGCTCAACACCTAACTCTCACTATGAACAGTCTGCTCATCATATCCTCTGGGAATGTAGTCTTTGGTATAATGAACGTAATATAATGCTGAATAGCTTGCAGGTGACATCTGGGGCGGTATACTATGGGGATCTTGTGTCAACTAGGGTGAATTTCCGTGCGTTTAGGCGATTCTGCCATACATATTATAGAAATCAAATATAGCTAACGTAGCACCCGTAATATTCGGCCGTGGTGCTTCCTTGTTTAAAAGAGTGTATGCCCATTTTACTTCATTTTGTCTCCCGCTTTGCTAAGGAGGGAAGTGGATTTACTGTATTTCCAACTCCTCCAATTTTCTTCTGAGTAATTTCGTTGCGGGTTCCAAGACAGTTTAATTTCTTCCTGGGACTTCCCGAGTGTCATAACTCGGTGTGTTCGTGGGTCACTGCTGTGGATCCTGGTGTACAGGAGTTACAGTGGTGAGCGTGTGGGTGGGATTAGTCCCATACTCCTGGCTCCTACATCCCAGGATACGATCCGGAGGGATTTTCCACCCCGTCAACAAAAAAAAAAGCCGTGTGGTGTCGTGGGACACCCGATAGGAACGAAGTTGTGACGATCGAGTAAAACTGATTTGACACGATTTTAATTACAACGCCATCTATGAAAGCGGCTATTACCTACATATTAAAAACAATTAAAACAATTTATACATTGGTAAAATCTCCTTGCGAAATGATTTCCTATCTATTCGATAGATGGCGCTGAATGTCTGACAAGATAACACGAAAATAAAGAGCAAAAAGCCAACATCACGTGGTATTCCCAGGCGGTCACCCATCCAAGTACTAACAACGCCCGATGTTGCTTAACTTCGGTGATCGGACGAGAACCGGTGTATTCAACATGGTATGGACGTTGGCGAACGTTAAAGCAAATTTAATGTATGGTATCCACAGTTAGACGTCAATTTATATTAAAAGTGTCGTGACAAATTTTCGTACGATTTTTTTCCGTTTACTTTACGTTTACGTAACTTCGTTCCAAAATAAAAAAAAACAACGTTACACATGTCATGTTGTTAATAGACCTATTTTGTGTTACTATCAGTTTGATTTTGAACTAACTGACCCTGCAACTTTGACTGGTTCACCTTGATAGTCAATATCTAATATTGATATCCAACGTACGCATGTACGGAGAAATATCTGGTTTCAAAACAAATATGTTTCTAGAAATTCTTATGGTTAATCTAAACTTAATCTTAATGGACCAGAATAGGTAGAGCCGATACTATGGTTCCCAAACTGCTGATAAACATACTGCCATATTAGTAAATAGAACTATACCGCCCCGCCCCGGCTTCCCACGGGTGCAATAATTGCGGGTGTAATAATAACATTACATTACAAATCTTTGAAATTCTAGGATTTCCTCTACCATAATATGCATGTACAAATTCTTAACCCTACTTTCTAACATCGACAGCCTTTAATAGTCCACTGCTGGACATAAGCCTCTCCTTAGATAGGAGGTTTTGGCCTACTATACCACGCTGGCCAGACGGGTCGGTATAGGGTTTGTGTCAAGTTTTCCTTCTCTCTGCAGTGCTGTTGTCCTGCGTAGTTTTTTTCCCTTAGTCGGCTCTTACGACACCCACGGGATGAATAGGGGTGGTGACACTCTGTATTCTTAATCCGTCACCACACGGACCACCTCAATTAATTTTATTACTTTCTAACAACCTCAATTAATTTCATTATAGTAGAGTGTAGTTTTTAAAGGTTAAAAAAAGAAATACGTCCGTGTGGTGACGGATTAAGAATACAAATTGTCACCACCCCAATTCATCCCGTGGGTGTCGTAAGAGCCGACTAAGGGAGAAAACTAAGCAGGAAAACTTGAAACAAACCCTATACCAACCCGTCTGGCCATCGTGGTATAGAAGGCCAAAACCTCCTTTCTAAGGAGAGGCCTATGTCCAGCAGTGGACTAGTATAGGCTGTTGATGATGATGATGATGGTGAAAAATAGAAATCTAATTTTATTTTTATAGGGTATATAGTCTGGAATCGATAAATTAAAAAAAAAGTTGCGTGTAAAAAAATTGTACCCGTTTTTAAGGGTAGTTTTGAAAAATTCTTAACGACGTTTTTTGTTACTTTTTACTGTGAGTTTGAAAACGCTTCTACCAAAAATTACAAAGTTTTTTATAAATTTCCAACTCCCAATTGCCACCCTAAGTGGGTGCCATAGTGCTCACCTAAGTCACCTAAGAAATATTTGTTAAAAATTTCATACTTCTAAACCTAAATGCTTCAGCTATGCATTGATCAATTAGTCAGTAAATCTGTCTGTCAGTCTCTTCTTTCATAGATATGGATTATAGATATATTACACCGAGACACAGAACAAGTCACCAGTCAGAATCAATGTCTAATCGTTTCGACAATATTCACATGGGCAAACCTTTACGTAGACAACGTGTAAAGTTGAGTCGTTTTTGAAGATTTTAGCTTTTTTGTCATATGTACCTTTTCCTAGGACTTCCCGAGTCTCATAACTCGGTCCCTGCTGTTGATCATGGTGTAAGTCAAATATCCCTACTTTAGTTACACTATAACCTGGCCTGAATCCTTCAGAGCTTTTGCTTACGTTTGCCAATCAATCCGTATTAGCATTACCACTTTTCTTCCATTCTCTTCTCTTCTAGTTTACTTGTCTTCTCAATTTGCCTATCTAATAATCATTAAAGTACTTAATTAAAGAATCAAGGTTTACTTCGTTTGGCGTAAGTAAGAATACAATTATAGTTTTGAATGTTATATAATATATAGACATTTTTTTTTACATTTTTTTTAATATTTTCTCTCTCTCTCTCTCTCTGGCTGACGCTGGTAACCTAGGTTTGCCAGCTGAACTTGGAGTTGATAAATAGGCCTAGGATCTTAACAGAAGGACTGAAGACATTTAATCTCCCTCTACCTAGGGAATGACAAGAACTTGAGTATGTAATGTATGTATAATTATGCAAATACTCGTAAATTCCACAAGGCGAATATAATACCGTAGGCATTTACGACCTGTCAACCTTTGTCGGATGCAGAGACGTGTGTCAGTGGTATATTAAAGTTATAAAAGAAAAATAAAAATAAAAGAATGTACAAGATAAACTAGTCTTTATATAATGATAAAAACATAGGTAGAAATCTCGCTCATAATAACTTAAACATTATGTTAGAGTCCAATTTTGACTTTACAGTATTTATTTCATAAATAACAACCCAAAAGCTTCAGTGACGTACATATAGACAAGACTGTCCGTGGATCCTATCGAAACGAGTCATCCTCCAGAGAAATCATTTTGATATAAAAAATAATGAGCAACCTTGAATTTTACGATAAGTTCTTCTCTCTTGTTATTAAAACAATATTATTTGTAATGGATCACATATTACTTTATCACATCAGACGTTATAGGTCTGTCCAACACAATTATTTTCAAAGCACTTTGATTTAATAGTTTTACGAGACTGACGTGTTTATCTGTAGTGTGGAGATCCGGTGTATTAATAATTAAAAAGTAAGTGTAATTTAAAACAAAATTGTTAATTTCCAAGCTCTTAAATATAGGAAAAAAGTTTTAAAATTCTTTTAAGAAACGACCTAAAAAGGTCCTTTAATTGATGCTTAATAAACCTGTGTAAGGCTTCAGTAAAAACACCGTTGAGTGGTTTCTCAATCTCTATTGATCCCTATTTGTACTCTTTGGGTTAGTTATTTTATATAAATGACTAGCTATTGTCCGCGGCTTCACTCGCGATATTAGGGGTGAATAAAAAAATCTAAAGTTCTTTCTTGGGAATTTCAAGCTTGTAGACCCAAGGGTTTAGGCTGTGCTTTGATCGGTCAGTTAGTAATTTTGTATGTACTTGTATAGATCGTCGATCAACTCCTAACATAGGCAAATCAAAAAATTAATTATAGTATTGAATAAAACGATCATGATTTAAATCATCATCATTATTTTGTTGCCTTTTTCTTAATTATATTTGGGGTGCGAACAATGTGTAAATTTTTAATGATTTTCACAAGCTTTTTATTAACTTGCATTGCATGTATGAGGATGTTTGCTCGGGTGGAATCTTGCAACTCAATTTTGAAGCAGATATGTTCAACCCATTGAGCTGCAATTTTATGTACACGTTTAGTTTGGATGACAAAACATGGTTAGCCGTATGACGTCATTCTAAATCCAACATGGCGGAACACACAAGATGGCGGAATAGTTATTTTTAATGCACACCTACAATAACTGTATCAAATGAAAGGGTTTGCTGAGAATAACTAAATAAAAGGTTTTTCTTTAAATTTATTCTGTTTTTTCTCTTTGTCACTCTGTTTGACGATGGACGAGATGAAAGGTTATGGTACATTGCGACAAGGAAAACAGATAGGGCCAACTGGCTAGGTTAAAGGATAACTCAAGGCTTGTATAGGAATAGGAATCCAGGCTAAAGTAACTTGAAGAGGCAGAAATCGCATACCTCCATCCCCGTCCTAGGAACAGAGACCCTGCTAGGACAGTGTAATTGTAATACGTTTTATTTGTTGTTGTTTATATGGATTTATATGTACGTTTATTTATATGCATATATGTCTATGTACCCCGTTTCTTTTTAACTTGTTAATCGTTTTTTCTTTAACCTACAAAAATATTTTTAACCACTCATATCTGCACTGGAAAAGACTGTGGCATTGAGCCCGCCATTGTACAATTTTATTAATGCATAAGTATCAAATAAATAAGTCATTTGTTTATACTTAGATAGACCAAGAAAATCAAGTAAATATTTATGCGTCAGTAGAATTATTATCGCCTAAAAACAAGTTTTATCACAATTTGAATTACAATTTATGTATTTATATTTATCCGTCATTCAGTTGGATTAACTCCTTTAGGGTAAAATAGTTTTTTGAAATCTTTGTTTATTATTTGCACCTTGTTCCTTGAGAAAAATTTTGCAAAACCCGGGCAAAATTTATTCTTTTCGATAGAAGCAGACGAAGCAAGCAGAGAAGTTGAATAATATTCATATTTTCTCACAGCCTTTTTTTACATTACAGATGAAACTATTTCTTCTGCTGTGCTTGGTCGCTATTGTTTCTGCAAAACCAACTGACAGTGAGCCACCTAAAGATGAAACTTTACCGGAGTCTGACGTCATTTCAGAAAACAAAGAGATCATAGGAGTCTTAGACGTGCGTCCGAAAGATGGGACTCCCTTAATTGATCCAGGTTTTGCCCGCATTCCTCTTGTAACGACTCCTCCACCGTCGAATAACTCTGAATCATTTGAGCTCGTGGGATGTGTAGATTTAACTAGACCTACATAAATCGTCGTATTTAACGTAAAAATTGGAATTTGTTAATAAATAATGTAATGTGTGATTTTAATGAGTTTTTATTAATTTAAATCAATTCCAAAACATTTAAGGTATCATTTACAATACGAACCATTAGTAGGTAATGTACATTTCTAAAAATTTATAGTATTTAAAATTGAGTTTTTCTTGGACTCGCTCAATCTCATATACTACTCAAGATCTGTTGTCAAGAACTGTATTCTTGACTACTTAATAATGGCAAGGATATTACATTTCTAAAGAACAACAGTTTACCTAATATACTAAACTAAATAGAAAATGAATACGAAAATGAAACTCACAAATTCGGCCAAAAATAAAACATCAAAAAATCACGATCTCGAAGTCCCTAGGGTCAGCAAAAAAAGTAAAAGTTCCAGTAGCAGATGACACACATCAGACACATAATACAAGAAAACCAATACGGCCGAACCTAACATAGAAACGTTTCATTACTTGGTAAATGATTTTTTTTGTACATTTTACTTACGTTTTTATTGGCGTAACGACGTAGCCCACCAATTACTTACCGGGTGGGGCGTCTTTGTGTACACTTACACGTTTGTTTGCCTACTTGATATTTATTTTTCATATACATATAAATTAATTATGCTGTCTATAAGCATTTAAGAAGTAGGCTATTAGGTAAATAAGTTTTTATATTTTTTAACACAATAGTGGTTACAATAAGTAATAGTAGCGGAACAACCCTTGGCACGATATTTACGTATGTAGGAGTCACATTATCAATTTACATTCAATCTAAGTATGTATATCATATTTGAAAGAGCTGTTTTACTCTTATAAATAACTAACTATTCGGGACTAGTTTACTGGTACTTTCAGTAAGTTTTCGAGGTGAATGCAGTCGGTCCCATTCGTAAAGGTGGGTGCATCTCCTCCCACCGCCCGTAAACCTCACTTTACAGACCCGCAGTGTAGTCCGTCTTCTTCAAGTTTAAACTTACATCACCATTTCAGATAATAATAATAATATTTCGGACATTTGACACACAACGCCATTTAGTTTCAAACTAAGCAGAGATTGTACTATGAAAGCTAGATTGACTGATAGAAAACTTATTTACTTAAAGTAAAACTTATAAACTTATTTAATCTGGATGCTTTATTATTATTAAGCTTGATGCGAGAAGCCCCAAATTGATCTAAGTTGCGTACAATGGGAGAGGCCTATGTTCAGCAGTGGACTGCGATAGGCTGATGATGAATAAAAAAAGTAATCATATAAGAGATTCATCATCAACAGCCTCTAATAGTTCACTGCTGGACATAGGCCTCTTTTTAGAAATTAGGTTTTGGCCTACTATACCATATGTACGTATAAGAAAACAATGATTATTAATCCTTGATCCATATTCTTGATTACTAAAATAATATGTATAAAGTGTAAATCAGCTTTGCATTTAATCTTTGTCATTAATCGTCCTCGTGGGAATTTTGTGAGCACTAATAATTGTATACGAGTACTTATAAATAAATACCTCAGCCTATGCTTGTTCACTGCTGGACATAGGCCTCTCCCAATGATTTCCAGCAGGGACGGTTGATTGCGGCCTGCATCCAACGGTTTCCGGCAACCTTTACCAGGTCGTCCGTCCATCGGGTAGGCGGTGGTCCCACACTGCGCTTTCCAGTACGTGGTATCCATTGGAGAACCTTGCTGCCCCATCGGCCGTCAGCTCTCCTTGCTATGTACCCTGCCCATTGCCACTTGAGCGCGCTAATCCGTTGGGCTATGTCGACCACCTTTGTTCTCCTGCGAATCTCCTCGTTGCGGATCGATCACGCTTATAAATATTTTCACTTTAATTGTATTTAAAAAAATTAAGGAAAGTGATGAAGTATTGGAAAATGTGTAGCCAAGAAGAAAACGATTACTTAAGTGAGAGAGTCGGAAAAAATGCGGTGAGGTGGTATAACATCGGGGTACCAGGGTTTTCCTTTCTAGGGTACACCTGGTTCCCCGGCTACTGGTACCCGAGAGGGTACGGCGTGGTACACGGCGACGGTACGGTACGGCGTGCGGTTTTTGGTCGGTTCGAGTCCGACATAATCACCCCACCGGTGGGTGATATCCGAGGGGATTTCCGCACAGGAAAAAAAATTAAGGTGGTATAACATTCAAGCGAACGTCGTTTCAGTCAGAGGCTGAGGCCCGATTGCTTTCATGTGCAAATAGTTGTACGCAGAAATATCTACTGGCGAAGGTATGGGTTCCTATGAATAATATTTACATGTGTGCTTATATAGTATAGGTATCTAAGTATATTAATTGTATACGAGGAACCATAGTACATGCTACTTGATGAGTTTGAATATATTTTAAACAAAAAAATATAATATTTCCAGAATACCACATCAAAGAACAAATTTTATCGTAATTACGAAAGCAATTATTTATTTATTCGATAAGGAATAATAAGAACATAAAAGGCACATTAAGAGTTTGTGATTTGATTAAATTAACTCATTTAGTAATTAAATATTCTTAATATGTCTACTCTGAGATTGGTATGGTACAGGCGGGGGGTTCAAACGAACGGACGAGTTACCTGATGGTACGCAACTACCGCCGTCCATGACCATCAGCAACTCAAAAATCTCAAGTTTATTTACAGCTTTTTGAGTCCCCACCCCCAGAATTAGGGGGGTTTGATGATTTGTGGGTTTGCCAAAGTATGTTGGCGGTCGGCGGAGTTCTAAAGTTACGCGAGTGGCGTAAGGCCGCTCGCCGAGCTACGATGGCTCGTTGGTCGTCGGAGAAGCAGGCGGAGAGGGCCTGGGAGGACGACTTCCACTTGGACTCAGTTGGGTTTTCCCCTCCGTTATCGTAGCCAGCCGCGAGGAGGTGACATCCGCGTAAGCCGGACGTTGTCTGAAATAGAGCTTTTTAGATAGATAGAGCGGGCAGGCTCTAGGAGCGGTCCGGTTGTCTTAATAACAGCTGTAGATAATAGTGGCACACCGTGTGATTTTAGTCAGTTCGATTCCGACACACCACCCCGCTGCAAACCCCGGTGGGATGACGGCCCGAGGGAGTTTCTACACTTAAAAAAAACACTCCAGTCGAGCTGAACCCAGTGTGCTAAAGCATAGCTCTCTCACGAATTACACTCGTAGGTATAAACAATTTATTAAATATTATTAAATAAATATTTCGCACATCTTACACACAACGCCATCTAGTTTTAAACTAAGCAGAGCTTGTACTATGAAAACTAGATTGACTGATAGAATACTTATATACTTTTTTTTCTAAATACATAGATATTTTACATAGAAAACACCCAAACTCTGAAGCAAATATTTGCAGATCATACAAACATTTGTACCAACAAGGCAGTCGTATATAAATATATAGACTCTTCAATCATAGATAGATAGATAATACTTTATTTGCACACCAGGGTTTTACAGACATTATAAAGTATTTAACAACGGATGTAATGAACAAAGAGCGCCCTTATCGCTTAGAGCAAGTTTTGCCATTCAACCGTTGGCTGGACTGCATTAATTTTTAATTGGTGATAGGCATATAGAAGTTAAAGTAATAAATAACGTTAAGACCTTTAACCTATGAAATATTTATCGTACATAAATCTTACGAATCAATATTTACACATTAATACTATACATAAATACATAAGTACATACTTATATACATACACTAATTCTCAACTATGAGAGACAGATAATGCTCATACAGCATGGTTTACGGTTAGAATAGAAATCGACAAGGCATGCCATAAACGAACAGCTTGTACGGAAAATGATATTGTGTGAAAATTCGTAGAATGCCTTGGTATTTCTAATTATATGGACAATCAAATCAAAGTAGGTTAGAACTTTTGTACGTAAGTAGGTCTGTCTACAAAGTTTCAATCAGCGTGTATTCACTAGGCGACATTTCGCGGAGATTCATAGCTGAGTAAATAATTTTGATCGTTATTTGTCTTGTCTACACTAATTTTAACTAGTCTTTGAGATATCTGTAGTATTATGGAATGTAAAATAGTAGTGCAATTTAATAGACTTGTGTCTTTTTTATTAAATTTAGTAAGCTACGAACGGTTGCCTATTACACAAACTTTAGAGTACGAGAAGGACCAACAGACAAACCTCAATGAAATGAACTAACAAAGATTGAGATGACATGTGGCTTGCGTACATAAAATAATAATTAGTGAGAGAATTTCACTCTGTGTTTCACCAAACAAAGCGTGTGAAAAATATGCGTCTTCAGTAATCGGAAACGTAGTTAGAAATTGTTGCAAAGGTTAGATTATGAACACGTAGAGACGAGAGGATGACTAAAGAAAAGAAGGATAGACTTCCTCTTTCTTTCTTTTTCCTTTTAAAAAGTCAACTCCCGCATTAGAAATAAATCCTGTGCCGCGGGGGACTTTACAAACATACATGAAACAGACACAAACAACACCCACACTCAGAACAACAATTGTCGTTCCATGTGGGGATCAGGCCCACAGCACTCAGCGTATTAGTGAGCGGCGTGGCGACTGCTGAAACCACTGCGCCATACGTGCATGGAGTGCGTGAAAGGAAGTAAGCAGTGACCTGACGAACGATATGAGAACGGAAGAAGAAAAATCCTTGGTCTGACCCCAAATAAATTTGGGAAAAGGGAAGAGATGATGATGAATTCTATAACTTGTGTCTCCAATTTGCCCTGTTGAAAATCTGCTTAAAATTTTTATGAAAAAAAAACAAATAAATTTAATTAAAATATAATTTGAATTTTAATGTCGGCAAAATTATTAAGAGCTCTCATGTCGCTCTGCTCGAAGAGTATGTTTAATTATAATTGTCCTACTTCAACGAAACCCTACTTGAGATTCATTCGATTTTCTCCTCAAACCTTATTTAATCAGTACTTCATATTTTCTAGTTAAAAGGTTTTTTTGATTGAATATTGAGATTCTTTCTGATTTCAAACCATTAGGGTTTTAAATCTTAGTTAACTAGAATAACTCGTTGAACTGTTTTCTTAGAAGTAATCAAGGATTATATTGGTTGAGTTTACTTATAATTATTTTTTAAATCTAGTAACTATGTTCTGAAACATATTTTATAATACAGTTTTTATTTTATAGTAGACCATTTAAAAATACTACTGTCATTTTATTATTATTCTATACAATTAAAATGTACCAACATAACCTACTTTTAAAGTTATTATTAAGGTTCAAAAGCATGCAGAAATTAATCATCATTATCATCACACATCAACAGCCTTTAATAGTCCACTGGTGGACGAAGAAGTTTTGGCTTACTATACCACACTGGCCTGACGGGTTGGTATAGGGTTTGTGTCAAGTTCTATACCAACCCGTCAGGCCAGTGTGGTAGGAGGGGGCGGCGTCCGCGTGTGCCGGACGTCGCCTAAAGAGAGGAAAATTTTGAGACGGAGCCCGCACTAGGAGCGGGCTGGCGCTAGGAGGGGTCCGGATGTCTTAATAACAGCTGTTCCCGGATCCCTCCTGTTACAGGCGCAGAATGGCACACTGTGTGGTTTTAGTCGGTCCGAGTCCGACACACCACCCCGCCGCAAACCCCGGTGCAGCGGTGGGGTGACGGTCCGAGGGGATTTCCACACGCTAAAAAAAAAAAAAAAGGGTTTGTGTCAAGTTTTACTTCTCTCTGCAGTGTTGTTGTTCTGCGTTGTTTACTCCCTTAGTCGGCTCTTACGACACCCACGGAATGAATAGGGGTGGTGACACTCTGTATTCTTAATCCGTCACCACACGGTTTGATATAAAATACTTATAATTACATAAACATTACTTATACAGATAAATAACATCCGGAAACAGAATAAGCGATCGAATCGAATGATTATAAATTTGTCCTGGGTTGTAATCGAAGTCACGATTACCCAAAAAAGACGCTGCTAAAGTAATTTTTCGACGCAGTCAACTGCAATCACTAAGTATGGATCAAAGCGGTCTGCCACATCAATACTGAAGAGTCAGCACACTAAGATCAATTTCCGATAATGGAATGAGTTCAAACATGTGCGGTCAGGATTTCATGGATGTAATTTACTAAAATTCCTAGAAAATACTCCATGCTATAGAATTATTTTGGAATATTGAACAAAATAAAGGCTGCTTAAAAGGTGAAATAAGAAAAAGTGCCAAGTTTAAATTTATCTGAAATATATTTTAAAAATTATCAAATTAATAATTGATTTAATTTAGTTTGGATCTATTCGAATTTGAAGAAAAATCCCACCCCATGAATAAATATTAAGGAATTAACAATTCATTGTATTGCAATGCATCAAGAAGTTAATTGTATTTTTTTAAGTTAACTCATCATCAACAGCCTATAACAGTCCATTGCTGGACATAGGCCTCTCCTTAGAAAGGAGGTTTTGGCCTACTATACCACGGTGGCCAGACGGGTTGATATAGGGTTTCCCCTGGGCCAGACGGGGTACCGGCCCGAGTGCTGGCCCTGGCCCTCAACCACATGGCAGACCGCCTCGGGGAGGTGTTCGACGCTAGCTTGGCGTCGGGACGCTTCCCTGAGTGCTGGAAGAGCGGGAAGCTGGTCCTATTGAGGAAGCCGGGACGGCCTGCCGATTCGGTCGCGGCCTATAGGCCCATCGTGCTGCTGGACGAGGCGGGAAAATTGTTTGAGAGGGTTCTTTCTGCCCGCATCGTCCGGCACCTCTGCGAGGTGGGCCCCGATCTGTCGGACGCCCAATTTGGTTTTCGGGCGGGGCGTTCGACAGTCGACGCCGTGTTGCGCCTGAGGGCCGTGACCGAAGAGGCCGTGAGCTGTGGCGGCGTGCTGTTGGCGGTGTCATTGGACATCGCCAACGCATTCAATAGTCTGCCATTCAGCTGCATCAGGGAAGCACTCCACTATCATGGGGTGCCAAAGTACCTGAGGCGGCTAGTGGCAGACTATTTAGAGGAGCGTACCGTCGTGTACGAGGACCGAGAAGGTAATCTGAGGTGTCGGCCCATGTCGTGCGGTGTTCCACAGGGGTCTGTTCTTGGACCCCTCTTGTGGAACATAGGGTACGACTGGGCCCTTCGCGCCGAGTTCCCCCCCGGGCTGGGTGTAATCTGTTACGCAGACGATACCCTCGTGACAGCCCGGGGGGCAAACTTCCAAGAGGCGGCGCGCCTGGCCACAGGGGGAGTCTCCCTGGTGGTCGGGCGCATTGAGGCGCTGGGCTTACGGGTGGCCCTAGATAAGACGGAGGCCCTGTTATTCCATGGGCCCCGTCGTGGTCCACCCCCTGGCGCCTCAATCGTGGTCAACTCGGTCCTCGTACCGGTTCGGGCCCAGATGAAATATCTGGGCCTGATCCTCGACGGGAGGTGGCTCTTCGACGAGCACTTCCGACAGCTTGCTCCAAAGCTGGTCGGCGCTGCGTCTGCCCTAGGGCGACTCTTGCCCAATATGGGTGGACCCAGCGTCGCGACAAGACGGCTGTACACGGGGGTTGTCCGGTCAATGGCGCTGTACGGTGCACCGGTGTGGGCGGCGGCTCTGACCGCCCAGAATAGGGTACGCCTCTGGCGCCCTCAGAGGGTAATGGCGGTCAGAGCCATACGCGGTTACCGCACCGTTTCTACGGAGGTGGCATGCGCGTTGGCCGGAACTCCCCCGTGGGATTTGGAGGCGGAAGTGCTCGCCGAAGTTTATCGGCGAGTGGCTGACTCCCGGGCGGAGAGCGGATTCCGCCCTCCGCCCGAGGATGTGCGCGAGTGGCGCGAAGCCGCTCGCCGAGCCACGATGGCTCGTTGGTCGTTCCGGCTGGAGACTCCACGCGCTGGCTTCGCCGCCGTGGAGGCTCTCCAGCCGGTCATCGCCGAGTGGGCAGGGCGGCAGCACGGGACCCTTTCCTTCCGGCTGACGCAGGTGCTTTCCGGGCACGGTTGCTTCGGAAAGTACCTGCACACGGTCGCTAGGAGGGAACTGAGTCCCGCCTGCCACCACTGCGACTGCAGTGAGGACTCGGCCCAGCACACGCTGGCGGTCTGCCCAGCATGGGCGGCGCAGCGCCGGGCCCTCACTGCAGTCATCGGAGTGGATCTCTCGCTACCGGCCGTAGTACGCTCGATGGCCGGTAGCGACAGCTGTTTTACCGCGGTCGCAACCTTCTGCGAGGTAGTAATCTCGCGGAAGGAGGCGGCGGAGAGGGCCCGGGAGGACGACCTCCACTCGGACCCGATCCGCCGTCGGCGAACCGGGCGGCGGAGGCCCGCATATCACAGCCTCATGCCGCCCTGAGTGTGGCCGCGGGTGGACGGGGTGGGTTTCCCCTCCACCCGCATTAGTTTGGCCAGCCGCGAGGGGGCGGCGTCCGCGTGTGCCGGACGTCGCCTAAAGAGAGGAACAACATCGAGACGGAGCCCGCACCAGGAGCGGGCTGGCGCTAGGAGGGGTCCGGATGTCTTAACAACAGCTGTTCCCGGATCCCTCCTGTTACAGGCGCAGAGTGGCACACCGTGTGGTTTTAGTCGGTCCGAGTCCGACACACCACCCCGCCGCAAACCCCGGAGGGGTGACGGTCCGAGGGGATTTCCACACGTTATAAAAAAAAAAAAAAAAAAAGGGTTTGTTTCAAGTTTTCCTTCTCTTAGCAGTGCTGTTGTCCTGAGTAGTTTGCTCCCTTAGTGGGGTGGTGACATTCGGTATTCTTAATCCGTCACCACACGGGCGAAAAGTTAACTATTGATGTTTTACTTAAGGAGGTAAATGATAATTTTCTTTTATTTGTATAATAAAATGTCATATATTCAAATACATATGTTTCTTAAACAGAATGTTTCTTTAACTTGTTGTTATATTGAGGGTCTAAGAGTCATAGATTTCGTTAAAAACACAGTGCGAAATAAGTGATAAATTAAAGTTCAAAATTGTCCCGCTGCCCGACCGATTGCCGTCAACGTACACCTGCGACTCAAAAGTCACAAATACATAGCCGCCCTTTGAGTCCCCTCTCCAGAATCAGGGAGTTTGGTGGGTCATCAATTTTTCGGTCACACATCATACTACTTAAGTTTGACCACAAATTTAACTAACATATTCGTACAGCATATGATAAAATCGAATAATCATTAAATTATGATTCATTAACGTATTATTTAATTAAATAACAATTTAAAAGCAATTGTAAATTCCCTTCTTAATAATAGAAGTGTATATAAAGCAAATCACAGAGAAATAATTTTAGTTGCTACTTTGATTTCATACGTTAAACATAAGACAAAATTAATGGTATGTATGTGCTTATTACTATTTTATTATTCAAGGATATCCGTGTAGTAACGGATTAGCAATACAGAGTATCACCACCACTATTCATCCCGTGGGTGTCTTAAGAGTCGACTAAGAGAAAAAACTCTGCAGAGCAACACCACTGCAAAGAGATGGATAACTTGAAACAAAGCCTCTACCGACCCGCCTGGCCAGCGTGGTATAGCAGGCTAAAACATCCTTTCTAAGGAGGGGCCTTTGTCCAGTAGTGGACTGTTATAGGCTGTTGATGTTTTTTTTTTAAATATGCTTCAAAGGACTTTGTTGCTGAGCGAATACATCGTTCCATACGGACAGCAAACAATACTGCGAAACATGAGTATCCATGACTTAAAACTGCATTACTAGTATTGTACGAGTAAATTTAAACCTAAATCAGCTAGTTTAAATAACTGTTTAACTTCTTCTGTTGTTGTTGATGATGCTGATGTGTTTATTCTAAATTTCAAAAGGTAATTTTTATCTCTCTCTCTTTTCTGCAATATGTGGGATTGATTTCGTAAAAAGGGTGTCACACAAGCTGGCGAAGCGCGCGCTATTGGATTTAACCAATGAGCTCACACTTTACTAGTGGTTGGAGTCGTGTAATTCCCCGATTTATGGTTGGTTGAGTCTTGTAATTACGGGCTTATTTATAGTCCCTTAGTAATTGTGTCTTCACCTTCCTCAGGCGTTTTATCAACTGATATAGACGATACCAATGCTTTTAATCTTTCCTGTGAACGATTGATACATTGTTGATGTTTTAAATTGCAATAATTTACTTTTTTAAACCTATTTCAGATGTCGAAACCCATTCTCCTGTTGCTCGCTGTGGCAGCTACACTCGCAATGACTACTGCTAGTCTCTTTTCGTTTGGACCACTGCTGTCTACTTATAGAGGATACCCATATCAATCTTCTAATCCATCTTATTACTCTAACTATTATGGCAGTAGATATCCCTACAACAGTTACTCTTATGGCAATTATCCTTATAACAATTACCCGTATCAGGGTAATTCATACTCTTATTACCCTTATCAGGAATCTTCATTCTATGGGAGAAGATATTACTAATAATTTATGTTGTTATTATGTAATGTATCAACATTAAAGAACTTTGTTATGTTATTTATTTTCATAATTTATAAAGCATACCAACCCATGGCAGTTATTTGTCTCGTGTATCGACTTCTTCTCATAGAGCTCAATCATTTTGTAACGGGCAGTTGTAGATTAATTTCACCTTTTTTCTATTTAGAGTTGCAGTAACTCTGTGTGCATGTTTGTCATTTTAATTATTTATGACTGACTAGTTAATCTAATGTTTACTGATCTTAACACAAGAGTCATGGGTTTAATTCTCACTCAGATATTTTACGATGACCATTTAAAATAGTTTATGAAGATATTGAATTTGATATCTTAAAAGTGACTTGAAGATTTCCATTCTTAACATAGCGTCTACTAAGTAAGTATATCTTAGAATAATGATAAATATGTTAGACAAACGATGTAATACAAATTGTTGTTCTGAGACTGAGCGTACTTTGTGTCCGTTTCACAAATGTTTGTAGTCTCCCGTGTCATAGGAGTTTCCCATACTGGAGTTGAAAAAAGTTTTGTTTCCAGTTTTCCTTCTGCTGGATATCGTCGTGCTGTTGTCCTGCATAGTTTGCTCCCTTAGTCGGCTCTTACGACATTCACGTAATGAATAGAGGTGGTGACATTCCGAGTTCTTAATCCGTCAGAGATAAAGCGTGTTAGTTCTATTCTATGATTTTTTTGATTTACTGAACAGTCACCTCTTTCCTATTTCACAATTTAATCAATGGAAATAAGCTTATCCTTTTCAAAAACATACTAAGTTGTAATTATTTTTTTTGCATTTAATAATAAATATCTAACCTCTTTACATCAAGAGAAGGCAGCAGGAGCTTTTGTGTCAATTTTGATACTCCTTTAAATATATAATATTGACTTTAGCAGCATCTGTTGGGATGGAAGCTAGAATATTAATTGCCAACATTATCCTGGGATTCGTAAATACTTAAAGCTGAATATCCTTTGAGCATAAAGTTATATTTAGAATGGTTCTTTAACGAAGCAGTAGAATAAAATTTTTGATTCCATAGAAATAATATTTAATCATAATCATCATTTTTATGTTTTATAAATAAGGGTCAGGGAAATGAATAGGATTAAGGAATTAGGGTATGGTACCGCAAGTGTCGGATGGGGAATTCAGACTGAGACTTCAGATTCAGATATGTTGATCCTGTGATTTGAAACGCCACAAAGACAAGGACATCAATTGCCCACTATATTTACATAAGATAAAATATAAACATTATAATACAGAATGCTTTATAGTGTAATAGAATAGAGTGCAAAACTGCAGATGGTCTAGCGTTGTGTAACGTGTTCTACCACTCTTAGGAATCTTTCGCAAAGAAATGGGATTAAGACTTAAACTTACGTTATTTCTTTTGATTAAATGAAATCAGTCAATAATGTCCAGCATAATTGTTACATAGGGGTTAATTTATGTAATGGTAAATTCAATTCCGGGTATGTAATGCTTGACCTGACATTTGTTGTCTGTCTGTACTTGCAAGTATATTAAAGAATTTGACGAATAATTTAGCAAAAAAACAACGAGTTGCGTAGGAGAATTCCTTGATGGAATTATCTCATGTTAGTGTTATATGATGTGATTGTAAAAATATTACACCAACACAGATAAGTACGTAGCTGGCCTGCTACAAGCAATGATGACATTTATAATAATATATACTCGTATATTATGGTTTAGCCATCCTCATACCCACGGCTTTATTTATATATAATACCAGCTGGTTGAGTAACTATACTAATACCTAGTTCTATCTAATAACACTTAAGTAAACAATTACTATTGTGTCTGTCTTAAGACCTGCCAACCCTATGTCTTTAGTATACAGTACGCTATCCTCCGGATTAAGGACGACAGCCAAAATTGTATCCTAATTCTTCCTACAAACGACCATTCATATGTTTATGTAAATAAGCCTTTGGGTTCTAGGGTCACGTTAAGTGCTCTCTAGTTGGCAGGGTTGTCCCGAAATATTTTAACGGCCAATGAAATTCGGTGAAGTCGAATTTAATTTATTTTGATAAGATTAGTTTGTTTCTTGTAGTTGGGAGTAAGCACAATACAGTCCAGATAAATGACCATAGAAATATCTTAAATAAGTAACCGATAAAATAATTAATAATAATAGTTTAAAAAACTAAAAAAATACGCTTTTTATATAAAACCAAATTTAAAAATAGAAAATGATAAAAAAGCGTTGAGGGCCTGTTGTCAATTGTAAAACGCTTTAAAAAAAAACTAAAGTATGAAGAAAGCTACTCTCTACCTTCTCCATCATTTTATCCATCATCAGAACATCTTTAGGGAGTTTTATCTGTTGGACATGTCATAAGAATTGATATTAGCCAACTCTAGATCTTATTAGTACCTAACCACTGAATATTATCAGTAGTGACCCATTCTAGCTGCATCGTCAGATCATCTTCAAGATGCCAAAGACAAACCATAACTATTTTTATTTTTTATTTAACACAAGAAGCTAAAACTAGCAAGTGACAACCCTAACCTCGTCACTAATATTCAGATACAGCGGACTACGAATGTGTTTACTTAGGTTGTGCACACATGATATAATTTTTGCGTCACAATGAAGAGAGGCTTTATCCCTGCGCAATTCCGGTCATTTGCCGTCATATTCCAAGTTTTGTATTAGGAAATGAGTCAATAGATGGAGCTACTGTGTGGGTTGATCAAATATACTTATTACCAAGGAGTATGGTTGCTATTCACATAAGGCTGATTAGAGATTTTAAAAATGGCCAGATATTTTCTCTCTTTATCATATTAAAAAAATAGGTTGTGCCGGTAGCTTTGTTCTCATCGTTGGTTCTTTGTTGAGTATTTCAAAGAACGAACTATTTGATCATAGAACGGTATTCATTTGTCCAGTAGCAGCATAAGCTGCGAAGACAAGAATGAGGATGTACTATTTTATCTTCATCTCATAAAAGTTACTTACGGGGCTGTTGGTCTAGTGGTTAATGACCCTGACTGGTAAGCCCGAGGGCTTGGGTTCGAATCCCACTCAGGACAAATATTTTGTGATGAGCACGGTCATTTGTACTGTGTTTGGGTGTAATTTATCCATAAAATGTATGTATTTAAAAAAATATATAAGTATGTTTATCAGCAGTCTGATTACCATAGTACAGGCTCTACCTAGTTTGGCATCAGACGGCCGTTTGTGAGATGTGTGAGGTATATATTATTATATTAGTTACCATTTTCTTGTCTTAAGTATTTTTTTCTTGCCTTCTGTCAGTATTACTTGAATGAAATTGCAAATTGTTTCAGCTAGTTCCTGTTGTGACTAGCCACATGCTTGATGCTAACCCCTTTATGAATGTAATCGTTTAGGAAATAATGAGGAGAGGGTTATCCCTCTCCCTCCGAGGCGCCAGAGGCGTGCCCTATTCTGGGCGGTCTCCCTCTCCTCATTTCTTTCTAGAAATAATGTTAATTGGGTTAAAGATCTCAGATAGGGCGAGGGAGCCAGGGTAAGGGAAGGTAGTTTAAAGTGGCCTGGAGTCGCATGCCCGTGCATCCGTTCTTTGATTGCTAATGCTACAAGGACAGGGACATCTCAATACTACACAACACTACCTACTTAAAAGATTTTGAGAAATTGTGCTCCATTTCACCAAGAAGTATTGCTTTTTATTTAGAATAAAGTGAGTCATTTGACCGGTCCGTGTGGTGACGGATTAAGAATACAGAGTGTCACCACTCCTATTTATCCCGTGGGTGTCGTAAGAGCCGACTAAGGGAAGAACAACAGCACTGCAGAGAGAAAGAAAACTTGACACAAACCCTATACCAACCCGTCTGGCCAGAGAGGTATAGTAGGTCAAAACCTCCCTTCTAAGGAGAGGCCTATGTCCAGCAGTGGCTTGTTAAAGGCTGTTGATGATGATTGATGAAGGCTCCTTACTTACTCAGCACGGCAGCCTTACTCCCCCGAATATCTTTAAAGAACAGAAACTTCTCCTATTAACCCGAGCCTTAACAAATGAAGAGCCTGAACCATGAATAATTTTACCAATAAGTAAAGGTCAATCATATACAAGTTAGAAGCTGATAGCGATTTTACAACTGACTTTAAGCAAATGCTATTCTTATAAGTCACTCCCCAATTCATCCCGTGGGTGTCGTAAAAGCCGGCTAAGGGCGCAAAACAACGCTGGATACCAGCACTGCAAAAAGAAGGAAAACTTGACACAAACCCTATACCAACCAGGCCAGCGTGGTATAGTAGGCCAAAATCTCCTTTGTAAGGAGAGGCCTATGTCCAGCAGTGGACTATTAAAGGCGGTTGATGTGATGATGATGATGAATCTTATAAATCTATGTGATTAGGAAGGAAGGAAGCATACACACTAAAAATTGTATATATAATAGATTTTTTGTTATCCCGTTCGATACTAGATGGCGCTCATTGGTTAATGCGACGTAGCAATTTCTTCTACCTTTGAGTTTAGTGATATATATTTTGATGCTCACTAGATGGTGTTCATTAATTTAAATTCGAGGTAAGGTTAAATTGCAAAGAAATGTTTATAATTTAAGGATTATTTTTGATTAAATGTGATTCTCGACAATACCTGTGTTTTAATTATTGGCAGTATTGATTAGTGGTAATCTTGGATTTACCCTTTTTTTTCTGTGCGGAACTCCCCTCGTATACCACCCACCAGTGTGTGATTATGTAGGACTCGAACCGACCAAAAACCTCACGCCGTCTCCAGGTACCAGTAGCCGGTGAACCAGGTATGCCCTAGAAAGAAATTCCCTGTTACTCTTGGATTTACCCTGGAAGCGGGTACAGCACTATTAAAAAACAAAAACCTTAAAGTTATTTTCGCGCTGATAGGGAAATATTTTTTCTAGCTATATTGCTGGTACTAAGTAATAGCAACAGAAAATAATACTATCTTCTACTTCCATATTTATTTAAAATCACATTCAAAAGTTCCTCTGGACTAATCAGTTATTAAAATTTTATCAAATCGCCAGTTCTGTTTACTTAAGGGAAACTATTTTATTCTATGAGATATTGCGTCCACAAATCAGTGTTCCTCTTGGAAGAACTTGCGGTCATTAGCCAATGCATCATGAGCTCGCCTATTTTCATGTTCTAATATTTAAACTGTCTGTTGAAAGTATGCAGGAAAATTAATTTACAATGTTTGTTGTTACAAGATATAGAACGAAGAATTAAAACATATTTTTTGTTTAATTAGTTGATTTTTTTTCCTAAAAAGTTAGAATATTGCAGAGTACAGAGTGCTACATGGGAAATTGCTGTTTTGGGGTTCAACCAAAGGAGTTTGGGTACTGGTGGTTTATTGAGGTCTCTTGATCCAGCGTCGTGATCTTATCGCGGCAGTCAGTTCTGCGGGTGGCCTCTCGCTTCCGACCTTGGTTTTATCCATGGTCTGTCTCTACCCGCAGAAGGCGCACCGGGCGCCGGAGGGCACTTGTCGATCTCCGGCCACCTTAGGAAGTGGCCTGCGGGCGACGACTTCGGGGGATTCGTCGAGACCCGTCTTAGGCGAGACCCGTCTTAGGCGAGACGGGCCAATGCCTGTCGGGGGTGGCGAAAGAATGCAATTGCGATACGACATCCATGAGGATCTTCCACCCCGTTAAAAAAAAAAAAAAAGGTCTCTTGATCAGTTGTTTGAATAATTTATTTAAATCAAGTAAATTACCATGATTACGCTTTTTTTTAGTATGGTCACATTACTATTTTATAATCGTTTTAAGCCGAGGTGAAATGAAGAAGATAAATTAAGATAAAAAAAGCTAATAGAGCTTGAGTAGGGGGGGGGGGGGGAGGGATACAACAAGTCTCTGATGAGGAATTGGAATGAGACTTCAGAAACAGACAGTCAATGTACGATATATTTTACGATTATAGACACCACCACACCACAGACTAGAATGGAGAGATCGGCTGTTCAGTGCTGGGCAACTAGTGTTCGCCTACTGGTCAAAATTCAACCATAGTCATGATTCAAAGTAAAAAAAACATATTTATTTGTATGTTTCTAAACAAATTTAAAGAAGTAGTTGAAATTATGCGCAAGGTTGATAGATTATTAATTTTTCGTTAAAAGCGGCATTACAACGTCACAGCATTGTGTAATACCGCTTCTGAAAAGGCAATAAGTATATTTAAAAAAAACAGAAGCATACCTTTTTACTCATTGTATATTCGTTGCTTTTCTATACAAATAAATAAAATTGGAGTGTCTGTTTGTGATATTAAAATAACCGCTTTTTACTAAATGCATATGTATGTTTACACGGTACATATGCCAAAATAACATTTTTTTTAAAATTTGTCTGTCTGTCTGTCTGTCTGTTTGTTCTAGACCGATTGGCTAGACCGATTTCAACGGGACTTTCACTGGCAGATAGCTGATGACATAAGGAGTAATTTAGGCTACTTCTTTTAGACTAGCTTCGCCCCGCGGCCTTGCCCGCGGTTATAACAACAAACGCGGGTAACACCGCGGGTCTCAGCTAGTTTGTCATAAGAACGGAAATGTAGGAAGTGTCCTTCACATCTACTCGCATTCATTGTCCTTTTTCATAGCTTATTCATCCTTTCTTCCTTCATTAAATATAAAAACCCTCCTAAAAAGCATCACATCAAATACTGAGAAACGTATAAGAATGTACGTGTAAGAGGCATCCTACATTTCCACTATAACATCTAACACCGCAATATATATTACGAACTAGCCGACCCACGATCACAACCCACTTCAACTTCACTTCAAAGGAATAAATTTGCCCCCCTTTTTGCAACCTTTTTCATCAATTCTCGACTTCTATTTTTCGTAGCGTCATTTTATAAATCCAATAGCCTTCCTCGATAAAAGGGCTATCTAACACTGAAAGAATTTATCAATTCGAACCAGCAGTTCTTCAGATTAGACGTTCAACCAAAGAAATAAACAAAATATTTAGCTTTATAATATTAGTATAGATGAACTGCTATTTGAAGGAAGCAAAAAGTATTCTAAATTTTTTATCAAAGCAATGAAGCTCATTGATTGTTATCAAACGAAACATAAATAAAATGGTTCGTGACGTTTTTTTTCTTTCATCAACATCATCACACATCAACAGCCTATACTAGTCCACTGCTGGACATAGGCCTCTCCTTAGAAAGGAGGTTTTGGCCTACTATACTGTGTTCTTTAATAGAAAATATTTTCGTATACAAATTTTAAGGGCATATCGTTATTTTGACGCAGGCATCATCTGAAATGCTCAACCTCCGTCACAGTGACGAGTAGCCACTAGAAAACAATTTATCGCATTCCGTGGGCTTTAATGGAATGTGGGCGCTTCACTGAATTTCGCGACTAAACACTTTAGAAGACATAATGTCGGGTTGTTAAATGTTTGTCTGTTGTTGGATTATGTTAGATGAGGGTTTAATGGTTGTCATGGTGTTCTTTACATATATAATATGTTCTTAGAATATCGGTTGGTTTTTAAAGTTCAATAGATTAAAAAAATAATTGTAATGGTATAACATACCACTTTCTGGTTTCGTTATTAAACATTTATAAATACTACCACTCCCATCTTTATACATATTCGTACTCTGTATCTGTGTACATAAAAATAAAGCTTTATTTCCAGTACATAATGATGTTGTAATAACAAAAAGCCGAAATATCCACAAATTATGTGTCAAAAAAGAATCAAATTATTTACCAATAATGTTCTGTATGGCAATTCGTGTTTATAATAAATTACCTAATGTTTTTGAAAACCTTAACTTCATGACATTTAAAAAGAAATTATTTGACTTCCCATTGTATAAGTGTTACTACTCAACAAATGAGTTTTTAAATGAAAAATTTGATTCAAATTTAGACAACGACTTGCCTTTATATTCTCAATAGTTCAATTCAATTTAATACCTATAACATTGCTTTGAATAATTTTTACAATATATTTTATAACCTTCAAGTATATTGAATAATTCTTGACATTTTATTTGATCTTTTTTGATATTGTATTTTATAATTATTGACATTGTATTAACTTATTCTTCCTGGAAATATTTGTACGCTGCAAACAGCAGAATATTATGGATATCATATTATGTCTAAAAAATGTATCTCAACAATATTCAGACAAATAAATATATTATTATTATTATTAAATCATCGTTACTAAGCTCGAAATGAAACCACTCTTAAAAACAAATCACAAGGATCTTAACTAGAAAGGTTCATTGGTAGCTAACAAAGAGTTGCACTCTTCACAACCTGGCTTTATTAAAAATGAACTCCAAGACTGCCTTATTATAGTATTGCTATCCTAACTACATCATCTTCATTAACAGCCTTTAATAGTCTACTGCTGGACATATGCTTCTCTCCAGAAAGGAGGTTTTGGCCAACTATACCACGTTGGCCAGACGAATTAGTAAAGGGGTTTGTGTCAAGTTTTCCTTCTTTTTGCATTTTGTCCTGCGTAGTTAGTGTTGTGCAGAACTACATATACATACAAAACTATTTTCGAAATCTATCTAATCTAATATATATATATATATAATTGAAACTATCTTAAAAATATATAAATGCTAATACACCGAACTGAAAAGGGCTAAGTGTAAGTTGAACTAGCGTGGGAGGTTCCCGTACTAACAAAATAAAACTGAACTACTACAGTTCTAAAATAAATTCTAACAAATTTGAAATTTAGACCGACAGTCACCAACAGTATATTTTATCATAATTCACTTAGATCATAACTGTCTAGATCAGGGATTCCCAAACTATATTGGGCAAGAGACAACTTTTCCAAAATGAACTGATAGCTCAGACTCCCATAGCCAAATTACTTTAAAATTATATCTCTAGTTTTGTTTCCTGTTGATACAAAATTAATCAACTTTACCGTTGCTTAAGTGAGCAAACTTGACATCATTTTTTCATCAAAATTTAACATAATAAAAAGACGTATTAATCAGTCTTGTAACAAGTTGGTATACAATTTATACAGTAGCTTACATGTTTCAAATAAGAATTTGAGTTAATTAATAGGGGTCGATTTTGAGACCTCGTCGACTCCCAATATCAGTTTTCGTTTATTCCAACCCCTGGGTAACACAAATTTGGAAATACCTGGTCTATATGAAGAGTCGTACTACAAAACAACTAAAACAACTACTAACTTTATAATGTAACTAGCTGAGACCCGCGGTGTTACCCGCGTTTGTTGTTATAACCGCGGGCAACGCCGCGGGGCGAAGCTAGTCTAAAAAAAGTAGCCTAAGTTACTCCTTATGTCATCAGCTATCTGCCAGTGAAAGTCCCGGTGAAATCAGTCCAGCCGTTCAGGAGGGTAATCTCCTGAACGGCTGGACTGATTTCAAGAAGAACAAACAGACAGACAGACAAAAATGGTTAAAAATGTTATTTTGGCATGTGTACCGTGTAAACATACATATGCATTTAGTAAAAAGCGGTTATTTTAATATTACAAACAGACACTCCAATTTTATTTATTTGTATAGACAATGTATGACAGTTACGATTCACATTTTATGATAGTCGTTTATAGTGTGTGCATAAACATAGACTGCACGGATGGCGTAGTGGTTTAAGCTGTCGCCGCGCCACTTATTACTACGCTGAGTGTTGTAGGTCCGATCCCCACATGGGCCGACACTTTGTGTGATCCACAAATTGTTGTTTTGAGTCTGAGTGTTCTTTGTGTCCGTTTCATGTATGTTTGTAAAGTCCCCCGCTACACAGAATTTATTCCTAGTGCAGGAGTTGTCTTTTTTAAAGAAAGAAAGAAAGAAGAAGTTGATAAAATTCTTCAGCAGTTGACATACAGCGATAGTGGAAAAACTTAGTGGTAAACAGTTAGACACAATTTTTTTTTATGCTTTTTCAACCATATCAATATAAATACATCGATGGTAAAAAACAATTAATTTAATTAATGTTTTGGGTCAAAGAAATTGATTTACGTATCGTAGATTTACATGCCTTAACACCTGCACGTTTTTTTGGTAAAATTTGATTTTTGTGAAACATTATGTTAAGTTTATAAATTGATAATGTATTTTCTTCTTTTTATTAGTAAAGCTACTCGTACTAAAAATTTAGTTCCGATTTACTCTCGATCTCACAAATATACGTTACTACGAGTATACGTTTTATGAAAATAAAACGTATACTCGTAGTAAAGTATTAAACATCCAACGTTGACTGTAATGTGATTATATCGTATTGTGACCGAAAGTTGAATCAGTATTCTGCTGACCTTAGTAATATTTTACGAGAGTTCCTTTTATGACATTTTAAAGATTGAGGGTAGATCGGAACTGAATTTTGAACGCTTTATATTACAAGAATTGACCTTCTGATCAAATCGTCTGCGACATATTATTATATTAGGGTTTTGGTTTTCAATTGGATGTGGTCAACGCGATAAAGTTGTATAGATACATAGTTCAACTCAGTTGTGCGCGCAGCCCTATGTGTGCGTGGGCTTGTAAATATACAACTTTCATTCGTGTGGCAGTGACGCGGCAGTCGTCGTCCGAGCAGCACACGAATGAAAGTTGTATATTTACAAGCCCAAGCACACATAGGGCCGCGCACAACTGAGTTGAACTATCTATATTTAGGTAGTCGGTATAAAAACAACGTATGTTGTACTCGTTTATTTTGCACTAAAAATACCCTAATGATATGCATATAAATACTCGCTATGAATGGATTCTATACAGAGCCCGAATGAAGGAAAATTTAACCAAGAAATTGCAGAATTTTACACGTCGCCCCAGTTACAGATATGACAACCATCAACAATGCTTGACCTCCTACGGACTCAACGTCTTACGTTACACGTGAGATCATTTGTAATGTCCAGAGACACGTCCCATTGTTCTTATACAAATGTTCACATTGTTTACGAGTTTATACACTATGTGACAAGCATAAGAAAAAGAAAACCCGACCAAAAATATATCATGCTTTATAATGTTATATCAAATCCAAATTTATGTGAATTCAGTGGGTAATTTGCTTTGCTATTTAAATTTGTTGATCCAAAGTAAAGGACAGTATTATTTATTATTCGTAATTAAATGGAACTGATAATAGTAAAATCAAAATAATGTAATAAATAGTAATTTTATTGTTTTTTCTCTCTTAGCTGCAACTTGCTTACGTCACATCAACACCCTTTAATTGTCCTCTGCTGGACACAAGCCTTTCCTTAGAAATAAGGGTTTGGCCAACTATACCACGTTGGCCAGACGGGTTGGTATAGGGGCTGTTTCAAGTTTTCCTTCTCTCTGCAGTATTGTTGTTCTGCGTAGTTTTTTTCCCTTAGTCGATTCCTACGACACGCACAGGATGAATAGGGGTGGTGACACTCTGTTTTCTTAATCCGTCACCACACGGACGCAACTTGCTCATATAATTTATATTAAAAGTTTATTATGATTTCAGTACGAACGTCCTTTTCTAAGTGGTGTTATTTGCTTAAAACTTAGTTGTCTGTTTCTTCAAGCCCAATTATTTCCAAATAAAAGCCACCTTATGTCCATTATATATGCTACACCTCTGGGTGGCCTAACTAATTGTTACTAGAGATAACCTGGCGGTGTAATGTGACTGTTTTGAACGTCTTGTCTTATTTCATGACCAGTATAACTTGAGCTGTCATTGTATAGAATTTTGTACAATGCCAAATCAAAATATATTCTATCTTTCTCATCTTTTAAAAAGACAACTCCCGCATTAATATATCCTGTGTAGCGGGGGACTTTACAAACATACATGAAACGGACACAAAGAACACCCAGACTCAGAATAACAATTTCTGGATCACACAAAGTGTCGTCCTATATGGGGATCGGACCCACAACACTCAGTGTCGTAGTAAGCGGCGTGGCGACCGCTTAAACCACTACCCTATCCGTGCAATCTAATACTGTATAATAATAACTTTACCCTTAAGTATATTATAAACTTCACTTTCTAGTTTTGTGCACTTACTTCTTCTGCAATAAAAATTGAATATGTTTCTTTGTGCCATAATTATTTAACTTTTTAGATAATTAAAGAAACATATTATCACAAAGAACTTTCAACACAAACAGGGTACAAAGAATTTACATCAAGCATTGTATTGTATTGTTATAACACTTAAAATATACCTTAGTATAAGTACAACAATATTTCACAAGATTTCGGTTATGAAAATGCTTTTACATTAGCTAATACGGCATTCTTCCTAATTTGTACAGTTTGGCCAATTTGCGCTTCAGATTGAGCTTGTTATCTGCAAGTATTTATTAATAACAGCAGGACGCTGGCCCTCGAGAACATCAGAAAAAAAATCCAATTTGTCCATGGTAATTTGTCGTATGTTTTTACATAAAACTGAAAAAAATGTATACCTGGGTCTCCTTGAATACATATCGAGAAAAAAGTTTCAAAACGTGGTGATAGTGTTATATTTTAAGGAGGTTATTTCATCTAAAAAGGAGGAGGTTCTGTGTTTCACTGTGTGTATTTTTTTATGCATGTTAAATTATAACTCCGTCAATTGTGAACTGATTTTCAAAATTCTTCTTTTATTATTTTTTAAGACTAGTCCCGTTATTTCGCTTAGTTATCAGTGTAAATGTTTTTTGTTTATGCAAATATCTCTTTGGTTATTCTGAGTGTTTCTACTTAGGTCGTGTTATGGTTCCTGTCCTAGTGCTGTCTGGACTTACAGGATTTACATACGGTTACGTGACTTTAGTCCCATCTCGTTCCGTCATCCATCCACGCCTTGAGATTTCCCTTGTGTAGCAGTTCCCACATCTTCTCTCTTGCTATATCCGTTGACTTTACCCCACTTTACTTTCTTCCTTTGTTCCATATTAATAATTATTATATCTTTAATGACGATTAGTGTTAAGTAAATCAGCCAAAATCTTTTACAATGTAACAAAATGAAAATGCAGATGGTATTTTCTACGTATCTTTATCCGTGTTCTAGAAACCGTTATAATCTGTTTTCATTTTGAGTCTAGATAGATGGATCTGTATAATAATATACTCTTCATCTGAGCCTATTTTCCCAAACTAGGTTGGGGTCAGTTTAAAGTCTACCACGATACGGCTGAATTTAGGTTTTTTACGCGGAGCGACTGCCATCAGACCTTTAAAAATCCAAGTACTAGGCGATGTCGAAGTTCTGTAGACTGTTATTGCACTGATAAGGCTCCAACTACGCGTAAAGATTGCCACAGATGTCCGTGTGGTAATCGGAACCGACGGCTTAACGTGCTCTCCGAGGCAAAGAAGGTTTACTGTATTATACATACATTCTTCCATTCTTTATGCACATATTACAACTCAATTGTACAGTGCCGGAATTAATGCCACAGGCATTTTCTCCATGGCATGTCGGATCGGTGCACTGGAAATTAAGTTTTGTGTTTTATCATCATCATCAACAGCCTTGAATAATCCACTGCTGGATATAGGCCTCTCCTTAGAAAGGAGGTTTTATTATCATCCTGATAATATCCTAACTGTATATTTACTAAGAGGACAGTGAAGGATGTAAATAAAATAAATGATATACCTTAGCGATATTGTATCCTACTCTGAATCTTGTCCTTTTCAGTTACAGAAAAAACTGAAATAGGTATGTGAAAGTTATGTCTGTCAAAGCCGATAGTATTGTAAAGATCAAAATATATTTTACCCTAGAAACGTTTTCCTTTGTGCTGGAATTTTTCCCGTCAATAGAAATTATTATAGCTTCTTTAAGAAAAGTATAAAAATGGCTTTCTATGTGTAGAAATAATATTATACAAACATTTATGATTTTCGTTTTTTTTTCTATAAAGGTGTCCACGATTTACATAGTTGTTACGTTTCAACAAAAATTGAATTTATTAAACTATAGTTAATTAAAATATATTTGTGTCGTCTTATACATACTTATTATTTAATATAATTTAAAGAAAACACACCACACTACTATAAAGCTACCAATTCTGCATCGCGCTTTTAAAGTTCTCGCGCTGATAAGTATATATATTATGGTCAGAATTCTTAAGAAGTCAAAAGTGGTTTAGAACACTTTCTTCACTTCACTTTTAGAACACGTATCTCCAAAAAATACGGACACTTCGCTCGCTCGCCTTCAAGCATTACTTACGTGTGGAAACCCTTCCGGCCGTCACACTAACGTGGTTTGCGGCGGAGTGGTGTGTCGGAATCGGACCGACTAAAAAAACACGGTGTACCACATTACGCCTGTAACAGGAGGGATCCGGGAACTGCTGTTATAAGACATATGGACCCTTGCTAGCCTGCTGCAATGTTACCACCTTTGGGTACATTTTCTACTTAGGCGACGTCCTGCAAGCATTACGTGTCATTGTTCTAACCTATCCTAATCCAAATGATTCAGAACAGCCAGATGGTTTTTCGTCAAAATAAGTAGTGTCCAATAATTTTAACGGGTTAAGAGTTCTGGCTGTAAAATATATAAAATTAACCACCCAATATCCAGCATGAGACCGCGGCCCGCCATATGCTTACATTTTATTCCAAACTTAAAAATCTATGGTTAAATTCGGAGACATGACATCTTCGTTGAGGCTCAAGGATCGCTAATATACTGCTAGAACCAACTAGAAGCAAGAACAAAATCTTAATTCCATTCCTCAAACAACATTCGCCAATAAGCAAGGTGAAATAAAAACATTGTTGCGCCATAGGATTAAATGGTTCGATTGTACGGAGGACAGCGCCATCTAGTATCGACTCAAGTACAACTATTAAGATTGTGGTTAATACGAGTAGTTCTGATCCTTACAGCGCTAGATGGCACTGCAAGTAACACGTGACTGATTCTGAAAAATTCTTATTAGTTTGGAACGGACTATCGAATACTAGAGATTTTTCTAGTAAAATTCAAAAGCGCTATAAAAGCGGAGCGTGTTGGCCATTCGAGACAGTATCGTTTTACACAGCGAACACGACACAGCGAATTAACATCAGAGTGAAGTTCTAGTGCGACCAACGAGATATATAGTGATTTCTAGTTTATTATAATCAGTGTTTGTAAATTTAGTGCAATAAAGTAATTAACCGACAACTTTTATTTATTATATACCCCGCTCATAACTATATTGAACCTAAAGTATTATCTACCTACCTACCTATACATACAGTGTTGATTTATGTTTCCCGCCTTTTGCAATGGTATGGGGATATTGTCGCATTGTGTCGAGATGGCGTTTTATAATAAGCCGTTTCTCTTATGCATATTTCATTTGGCCTTATAAAGAACATGCAATGAAAGAAATAGTAGAAAACCTGTTCAACTTTTCCCATCACTATTAAGCCTTAAATAAAAAATCAACATTACTTTCATTCCAACACGCGAAAAAGCTTTAAGTTTCTTAATAAACGTCTAAGTTCATTTACGGAATTATCACAAGAGACTTTATTAACAACTATGACTAAGAGCAGAAATTCGCCTGCATAATTTAAAATTGCTCCAAATTCCGCATGTTTTAAAACTAAGGCGATCTTTTAGCACTCATGAGAACGTTTATTTTCCGGAAAATTCTGGTTTGAACCGGTGAGAGGTAAAGCCGTAAAGGCGGCACGTGACCAGTGTGTACGTGCCTCTGGTGTAAGTCATTATAACCTGTTATAAGACCTAGTAATTGCGTGTAATGTAGGATAAACCTACAAATACTTTATTTAAAATTAAAGTAACGTAGACAACATATTGATACTATTTACTCTCTGAGGTTTCGCTCACATCAACAGCCTTTAATAGTCCACTGCTGGACATAGGCCTCTCCTTAAAAAGAAGGTTTTGGCCTACTATACCACGCTGGCCAGGCGGGTTGGTATAGGGTTTGTGTCAAGTTTTCCGTCTTTTTGCAGCGCTGGTGTCCTGCGTTGTTTTGCGCCCTTAGTCGGCTCTTACGACACCCCCGGGATGAATTGGGGTAGTAACGTAACTTATGTTATGAAATTTTTGTAATAGTCGTTGTACAATTCCCGTTCACCTTTGACTCTGAACTCATTTGATTTAACGCAGCGTGCATTGACTTTGATTTTATACCTTGACATATTTAACGGAACTTTGGATGCTTCTGTATAATATTTTAGCTTAAAATATTCTACGACTTGTACATAATAGATTCATTGATATCTATAATGAAATCTGTTGTATACAAGTGTGTAACCATGGCAGCAGACACGATAAGCTTTCCGTGAAAAGGTTTGCGGTTCCAAAACTTTCCTTTCGTAAATTCTCCGATTGAATTCAGGAGATTGAAAAGCTCTGCAGTGTGTCTATTTTTAACAAGTACACTTGAATGCTAGCTTTTAAGTCAACGCAATGAAATGCGACTGTGATTTGAAATTCACATTTCGCATATAAATACATAACATATAGGAAATATTATAATGTAAGATATATATACAATAGAAAGTATTCTATAAATATTGCAAAAAAGCTCCTTTAGGCAACTTCAAATTGATCTATAATTATAAAATTTGACAAGAACCAAAGTTCTCACAGCACCAGTAAACGAAACCTGCAAAATTCATTCATTTGTAACATAAGCACATCACAAGGGTAGCCAAAAATGTTCCTGAAATAATTCCGGAGACACAAAAACTAGATACATACAAGTTTATACGGAACCTTCGGGGCGCGAGTCAGACTTGCACTTGTTGCTATGGCAACTCTGGCTATGTATGGCAGGAAAGTACTTCTAGAAAATTATTTGAATAGCGGCACTTAGAAATTGTCTATTTATTTTCTTACAGAGTGTCACCACCCCTATTCATCCTGTGGGTATCGTAAGAGCCGACTAAGGGAGAAAACTACGCAGAACAACAGCACTGCAGAGAGAAGGAAAACTTGACACAAGCCCTATACCAATCCGTCTGGCCAGCGTGGTATAGTAGGCCAAAACCTCCTTTCTAAGAAGATTCCTATGCCCAGCAGTGGACTATTAAAGGCTGTTGATGATGATGCACTTAGAAATGTGAATTCTGGAATTTTAAATGATCAGCGGAAAAGAGGAGGAGATACTTTTTAAATACTTGCAATATCGAGTGCAGTCCCAACATACAAAATTACGAAGGTTTCCTTAATAGAGTTAGTAAAGTTGGTTTTCATAGATTTACTCAATAATGGATAGAATATTTCCAAATAAAAACATGTTGGATTTAAGATCTTTAATGTAATACTTTCCCGTGAATTCACTGAGGTGTTAATTTCAATTTCCAAAGGGAATCCTTAGAAATTTTCTGTTTAAATAATCTCCAGCAAATAATTTACAAAAGAAATTGCTCCAAAAATCACTGACTTTTTCCCATCATCTTCTTATGAACAGAAATCAGTTCATTAAGTAAATATAAACCTAATCGAGTCACACAGATTTATCCTTCAGTGATTCCGAGTAACATTGATTGCATCACGTCACGCGTAACTTGAACAAAGACTCACAAATTCTCACAAAGAAACAAAAATCATGAAGTTCCATCTTTCATGTTTTGATCACAAGTTTCCCCTTTTGTGAATTAATGTGAAATCAATGTGTATCCCTTTGTCGATCAGCAGCGAGTTTGTGTTGAATAATCAAAGTGACGAGATGTTCTTTATGCCACAATAAAGCGTACTGTCAAATATCGTTTAAAGATTATCGGATCGACGTAATAATCGTTTGGTTTTGTTGAAAATTTAATACACACTTTGCAATATACTCAATTTTTTATAATATCCCGGGACATATTACCATCTAAATCTAGGTTCAAATAAAACAGAGCTTATATAATGGATTCTAGAATAGGGATAGGCTTATATACATAGAAAGATCTACACCAGGGATTCCCAAAGTAGTCGATATCGACCCCTTGGAGTCGAAATCGGTTTTCCAGGAGTTGACATAAACGAAAACTGATATTATGGGTCTAAAAATCGACCCCTATTAATTAACTCAAGTTCTTATATGAAACTTTCAAGCTACTGTAACATTTATAAAGTTTTTCATTTTATAAGTATTTTGTATCAATAGGAAAAATATAGAGATGGAATTTTAAAGTAATTGGACTCTTACCTCTCTTATCCCTGATCTACACCAAGGTCAATAGACAAACTCATGCATACAAATATTTGTACTGAGGGAGTCAGTGGATCCAGCCAATATCCTTCATACACAGGGCCGAGGAGTATATAATAGGAGTCCTATTTCCCCATTCGAGACTTGAGGTGTTCCTTATTCTATCTAACCTTACTCTATCCATTTTTCTTACTCCAGTTCAAGCTGCTTGATTCATCCTCAAAACGATTACATCCTTGTTGTCAAGGAAGAGGTCGGCTACAAAAAAAGCTACCTAAACCACTTACAATGTTACACCTCACGCTGATCTTTAATAAAATTGCAACGATATTAGAAATATCATAATGCTGATGATGGCGAACAGAAGTCGAAGCTGTGATTCCAGTCAGTCACATATATGAAGCGTCACAAAGACTTTGATTATTTGTTTCGGTTTCAGTGTGAAATAATGTTCTCATGGCTACGATACTGGTGTCCAACGTTATGTATTCGTTCACCAATTATGTATCGAAGAAATACTGCGAAGTCCCTAAAAACTTAAAGTAAAGAAGTTTACGATTTACGCATTTTTAATTGTAAAAACTACGTGTCTTATTAAATTTAATTTTAAATTTTCTGATATCAAAGAAATTCTATCTTTTGAATTACGAAGGTTTTCATTAAATAGATTATTGATTCACTATTCACTTTAAAGGAAAGTACAGTTTTAATTGTAAAGACCCGAGATTAATTCTCAATGGATTGAAAACTCTTTAAATCAAAGAGTTACCTTCAAAAGTTTCGCTGACCCGTGATAAGTCTACCGTTGGTTTCGTTAGTAGCTGTATACATTTTATAATGAACTTGGAAAGTCGGATTATTCAACTTCAAAATATAGCTTAGTTTCTTAGTCGTTGAGTAATAACTAATATATACGAACAGTATGATAGTATGAAGTAGAAGCCTGGAAAATATTTATTTATTACATAAAGGCCAATGAGCAGACGGGTCACCTGATGTTAAAATATTACTGCTGGACAACTAGAAGTCAAGAGTGCACGGATGGCGTAGTGGTTTAAGCGGTCGCCACGCCGCATGGTACTACGCGGAGTGTTGTGGGTTCAAACCCCACATGGGACGACACTTTGTGTGATCCACTAATTGTTGTTCTGAGTCTGGGTGTTCTTTGTGTCCGTTTCATGTATGTTTGTAAAGTCCCCCGCGACACAGGATATATTCCTAATGCGGGAGTTGTCTATTTAAAACGAAAAAAGAAAAAAATATATATATATATGCCGAAGTACGGCTCTCCAATGGTTAATGACGTAGTAATAATCATATAGTCCGTGTGGTGACGGATTAAGAATACGGATTATCTCCCGGATACGGATTTACCCTGTGCGTGTCGTTAGAGCCAACTAAAGGAGCAAACTTTATGTTAGTGAAGGTTTAGAGTAGGTAGTGCGGCTATTATTTTAGGGCGCAACATCTAACACTTAATATTAACATTCTAAGCTGGTAAAAGCATGAACTTTCTGAATGTACATAAGTTTAGTGTATTCAAGAAGCAACTCGTTCTTAAAGAAAGCTGCGTGAATAAAACTAAGCTTTTGCGAATACTATTTCAAAAGTTTTATCGAGAGCAATGAATATAATAATATTATTTTGCTGTAACTATTTCCCGATGTGTTAAGAGTAATTTAAGTTTAATTTCCCTCACAAAACAGTCATAACCATCAACAGCCTTTAATAGTCCACTGCTCGACATCTTAGAAAGGAGGGTTTGGCCCCCCCTATCACGATGGCCAGACGGGTATGTGCCAAGTTCTCCTTCTCCTTATAGTGCTGTTGTCCTGCGTAGTTTGCTGCCTTAGTCGGCTCTTACGACACCCACGGGATGAATAGGGGTGGTGACACTCTGTATTCTTAAAATAGGACTAAAATAATATCGTCATAGTCGTAGAATAGTTTCGAATCTGACATTTCTGTCATTCATTGAATTTTACATTTCAAATCATTCAAATTATATTATTTTTTTGACAAGACTTTTTTAATTCTAAATTTGTAATTATGACATTGGCATACAAGTGTACAACCTCCTTTCTAAGGAGAGGCTTATGTCCAGCAGTGGACTATTAAAGGCTGTTGATGATGATGATGATGATGATGATGATGATGATACAAGTGAAAAATAGTGTTTGTTTTAAAATGCAATAAAAATAACAACTAATAATTATACAATTTTCTAGATAAATCACATACTTCATTTTACTTTGAGCGCCCATCAAACAAACACAGAATAATTTAAAATCGAAAATACATTAAAAAAATAAACTTGAATGTAGTAATAATATTTGGACAATATGGTATCAAAATATAATAAAAACTGAATTTTGTATTTTTTTCAAAATCAACATTATTCTACGATGATGACGATATTATTACAATTAGGTATGTAATTCTCAGTATTTTGTTATTCCTCACTTGAGTTTAAAGTTAACCAGTCATTATTTACTTCGTTGCGGGTACTTCTAACGTTTATAATCTCTCGGGAATAATAAAGTATTGTTTCGGTGACCTTAGATAATACTTATCTTCTGCACACAATTAGCCATACACAGTCAAGTGTACACAATTTTATTGCCAACATAAAAGTGATGTTCTCGAAATAATAATGTGTGTGTAGCAGCGTAACGACTTAAAATTTAATGTATTGATAACAATTTATATTTAATATAAATATACAGCGTTACAGTGTTACGAAAAAAGTGTAAATAACATCATACGAAAAGACAAGAATCAACAAGTTAACATCGAAGTTTCACATACGTCACTTCATCATCATCATTAACCAGCCCCCTTTTAATGGAGTCGTGGGTTTAATTGGGGCTTTGATTGATTTTTTAAGGTATGGACCTCAAAAAGAACAAACGAAACCCTTATAGGATTACTTTGTTGTCCGTTTGTCCGTCTGTCTGGGAAGACCCTTTATTTCGGGAACGCGTGGAGGTATCGAGTTGAAATTAAAACGATATACTTAGGTCTACAGTATCTTGAAGCTGTGAAAAAATCAAACTTCTAAGTTTACGTACGAGTTAACCGTGTCATGTGGGGTATCGTATGAAAGGGCCTTAATGAATTAAAGCTTGTGCAAGCTTAAATAGATTTTTAATTGTTTTCGATTACAAATTTGTACGGAACCCTCGATTGCTGTGTGGTCGAATATCGACCGTTTTGTTTAATTTTATTTTCGGTATAACTTAAATGGTCATTGTGTTTACTTTTGTACCATTCATCAACAACCTTTAATAGTCCACTGCTGGACATAAGCCTCTCCTTAGAAAGGAGGTTTTGGCCTACTATACCACGCTAGCCAGACGGGTTGGTATAGGGTTTGTGTCAAGTTTTCCTTCTCTCTGCAGTGCTGTTGTCCTGCGTAGTCTGCTCCCTTAGCCGGCTCTTACGACACCCACGGGATGAATAGGGGTGGTGACACTCCGTATTCTTAATCCGTCACCACACGGATCCGTCCGTCCGTTGTACCATTACAGGTCAAAAAATATACTGCACATAGTTCTATGCAGCCGTTTTTACAAATTTTTTTAGTACACAGTAAAGCTTTTTGAATTCAAAAATTAAGTATTCCATTTGCGAAAGCATTTTTTCGTACGCCATATTTGTTTTAAAAACATAGATTTTTCATGTTTGAATATAGAGATATCGTATTTCCTTGTTCTAGGGAAGCTGGCAAGTGCAGCAACTGTTTGATGGGGCGGTGACGCAGCATGCGCCGCGTGCCTCTCGCCGCGCTGTTGCGGCTTTTACTCATCGCAGGTATGCTTTTGTTGTTCATAATATTATAATAATAACCTCACACATCTCACACACGGCCGTTTGATCCCAAACTAGGCAGACCCTGTGCTATGGTAACTAGACTGCTGGTAAACATACTTATATACCTCTAAATACATATATATATTTTAGTAAATTTACAGCCAGACAGAAAAAATGATCGTGCGCATCACACAATTATTTGTCCTGAGTGGGAATCGAACTCACGACCATAGGCTTAGCAGTCAGGGTCACAGAGGCTAAAAGCATAGGAGGCCAGCCTTTACAAGTGATTTTTTTTAAGTCGTGCAAATCACTTAGAAGATTAAAGAATTAGCCAGTTTCGATCTGTTAATGTTAAAGATTCTAACTAATTTTGAAACTGATGACTTTTATTTAATACAATTGTATTCATGGAAGAAAATATTGCATTTTATATAAAAAACGAAAGTAAATCTGTTAGAGTACTAAGTTTACTCCAAGGACCGATTTAGCTAAAGATAATTTCATCATGAAAATCTCAATAAAAATGTAACGTTCTCTTTAACAGTACTCTTATCACATGTTTTTACTTCATAAAATATATCGTATTGAAATGGATGCTTTGCGAAATGGAATAAGTAAGAAAATAAATATGGAAAGAGCTCGCACTTTCGCAGGTACTAGATTACATAAAAGAATATAACGGATTTTGAATTTACTTTTATTTTATAGCAGTATAAATATTGCCTATAATATTCACATCAACAGCGTTTAATAGTCCACTGCTGGCTATAGGCCTCTCCTTAGAGAAGAGGTTTTGGCCTACTATACTTGATGGGCCTGTTGGTCTAGTGGTTGGTGACCCTGACTGCTAAGCCAGAGGTCGAGGGTTCGATTTTCACCCTGGACAAATATTGTGTGATGAGCACTGTCATTTGTTCTGTGTCTGGGTGTGATTTTTTATCAAGTTTTCCTTCTTTTTGCAGTGCTGGTGTCCTGCGTTGTTTTGCGGCCTTAGTCGGGTCTTACGACACCCACGGGATGAATTGGGGTAGTGACATTCCGTATTTTTAATTCCTCACTACACAGACAATATTAAATATTTTTATTAGAAGGGAATAAAATTGGGTGGTATTCGTGTTTATTCAAGAAAAACGGTTTTAAAAAGTGAAACATTCTACCAGGGTCTGGAGGTAAAAAAATAATTAACGTTACTAGTGGCAAGTTAAGTTGACACCTGAAATCATCGGTATAATACCATTTATCTTTATTCTAAATAACCCAAATTACATTTAGCTCTTATCTCGACTACCTGTTATAACAAGCCTATCATTCGATGGAAAATAAATTTAACAAGAGATTGTTGTTTTTTTTGGAAAATCCTTTAAAAAATATTAATTTGGAGGTAAAACGTTGACAATTATTAACCCGCCCCGGCTCCGCACGAGTGTAATTTAGGCCTACGTAAGCCGTTTAAATTTGTTTTTCGGTGACTTGATTGTTTGGTTTTATTGTACAACTCACATTATAATAATATATAATAATATAATAATTTCACACATCTCACACACGGCCGTCTGATCCCAAACTAGGCAGAGCCTGTACTATGGTAATCAGACTGCTGATAAACATACTTATATATTTCTAAATACATACATAATATAGATAGATTACACCCAGACATAGAACAAATAATCGTGCTCATCACACAATTATTTGTCCTGGGTGGGAATCGAACCCACGACCTCCGGCTTAGCAGTCAGGGTCACTAACCACTAGACCAACAGGCCCGTCAACATTAGTCATCATCAACAGCCTTTAATAGTCCACTGCAGGCCTCTCCTTAGAAAGGAGGTTTTGCCCTATTATACCACGCTGGTCAAACGAGTTGACATAGGGTTTGTGTCAAGTTTTCCTTTTTTTTGCACTGCTGTTTTTGTCCTGCGTTGTTTTGCGCCCATAGTCGGCTCTTACGACAATAAGGGTAGTAACACTCTTTATTCTGAATCTGCATAAGTAATTTAAACGATACCAAAAAATATTGGTATCTTTTTAGTTTCCTACGACTATCTTAACAAGTAGGTTTATTGGTCCATCGATCGTACCAAGCTGTACTAGTTGTCTCAGGACAAATTAATGTGTCTGTCCCTCCCCGTAGGGCGTAGTCGGCCTTGATAACCTATTTGTGTGAACAAAGAAATTCGTTAGTAAACTGGTTTAAGAAGGTAAAAGAATAATTAACGTTACTAATGGCAATTAGTTTCCACTTAATTCACTTTACGATACTAAAAGACGGCATGGTAATAATAAAATCTATTTTTTTTAGAAACTAAAGTAATCAAATGAATCAAACTGTAAATGAATAAGTAATATATAAGACTGTGCATCGGCAAATATTCACATTTTGTTAAGGATTTCACGAATCTGGGTCTGTGTCAATTTGAATTGTAATTTTGAGAATTTCTAAAAAACTTAAAAGGATTTTTGCCCCGAAAGATCAGGTACCCTTTGACCCTCGACTAAATAAACCTATGGTCGATTCGATTACTCTGAAAAAATATTAGAAAATATTATTAGGTTTGTCTGACGTTATTTTACCATCTCCTGATATGTTTTTCCACGTATAACCACTTTGAAGACTCAACATTTGTAGTAAAGAAGCCTTGAAGTATTGAAAATTCATCATTTGTGATAGCAGATTTGAAAGACGGCAAAAAGTAAATATCTCATATGTGCACATTAAACATGGTACAAAATAGTTTGACCTCTCAAATTCCAGAGATATTTTTTCTTCTTCGTAATATACGCTAAAACCGTTTATCAAAGGCCGACTTGAGGCGGCCATCTAAAAAAGGCAGCACGACATCAAAGGTTTTTCATTTTCTGAGCTAGACCAAGATTTGCATATCCATTGCAGTTGCTTTTTACACTTTGCTACTTTTTAAAAGCGTAAAAGATCTAATACTACTCTCATACCACAAAAATATGTGTTTTGCAGCAACAAACAAAAATATGTCTTATTACAACTTCTGTCCGTGTGGTGACGGATTAAGAATACGTGTTGTCACCATACCCTATGCAAATGGAGCAAACTACGCAAGACAAAACAGCACTGCAAAGAGATGGAAAACTTGACACAAACCCTATACCAACCCCGTCTGGCCAGCGTGTTATAGTAGGCCAAAACCTCCTCCGCGGGGGTTGTCCGGTCTATGGCGCTGTATGGTGCACCGGTGTGGGTAGCGGCTCTGACCGCCCCGAATAGGGCGCGCCTCTGGCGCCCCCAGAGGATATTGGCGGTCAGAGCCATACGCGGATACCGCACGGTGTCCACCGAGGCGGCCTGCGCCTTGGCCGGAACACCCCCGTGGGATTTGGAGGCGGAGGTGCTCGCCGAAGTGTATCGGCGAGTGGCTGACTTCCGGGCGGAGAGCGGATTTCGCCCTCCGCCCGAAGACGTGCGCGGGTGGCGCGAAGCCGCTCGCCGAGCCACCATTGTGAGATGGTCGTTCCGGCTGGAGACTCCACGCGCTAGCTTCGCCGCCGTGGAGGCCCTCCAGCCGGTCATCGCCGAGTGGGCAGGGTGGCAGCACGGGACCCTTACCTTCCGGCTGACGCAGGTGCTTTCCGGGCACGGTTGCTTCGGAAAGTACCTGTACTCGGTCGCTAGGAGGGAATCCAGTCCCGCCTGCCACCACTGCGACTGCAGTGAGGACTCGGCCCAGCACACGCTGGCGGTCTGCCCCGCATGGGCGACGCAGCGCCGGGCCCTCATTGCAGTCATCGGAGCAGATCTCTCGCTACCGGCCGTAATTCGCTCCATGGCTGGTGGCGACAGTTGTTTTACCGCGGTCGCAACCTTCTGCGAGGAGGTAATCTCGCAGAAGGAGGCGGCGAAAAAGGCCCGGGAGGACGACCTCCACTCGGACCTGATCCGCCGCCGGCGAACCGGGCGGCGGAGGTGCGCTCACCTGCGCCTCATGCCGCCCTGAGTGTGGCCGCGGGTGGACGGGATGGGTTCTCCCCTCCACCCGCATTAGTTGGCCAGCCGCGAGGGGGCGGCGTCCGCGTGTGCCGGACGTCGCCTAAAGAGAGGTAAACATTTTGAGACGGAGCCCGCACCAGGAGCGGGCCGGCGCTGGTAGGGGTCCAGAAGGCGATAACTACCTGGACCCCTCCTAAACTGGAAGCGCAAAGAGGGCACACCGTGTGGTTTTAGTCGGTTCGAGTCCGACACACCGTCCCGCCGAACGAGAACCCCGGCGGGGTGACGTTACCACACGTTAAAAAAAAAAAAAAAGGCCAAAACCTCCTTGCTAAGGAGAGGTCTATGTCCAGCAGTGGAATATTAAAAGCTGTTGATGATGATGGTAAAACTTCTGTCAATGATTAAATAATCGATATTTTTAAAGAAGTAATACCATATAATTAATTTAAGTAATACCAGTAATATTTTTTGGTACGCTCTGTAGTCTTAACAGCTTGCTAGATTTTGCCGTTTGAGATATCGTTTTATTCTTCTTAATTGTGATTGATCTTAATTGAATTGTGATAAATGTTTTGACTGGATACCAATAGATATCAAAATTTAATACAAACTTATTAGATAATAACAAGATAAAAGAAGTTTAGTGTTACTAATATGTAACTCCATCTTATACATTATTCGTTAGACAAAGGAATTGTAACTAAGCACTTGCAAACTAAATAACACTCGAGACGTTACGCTACGTTTACCTTATGATACGCGTACGACATTTGTGTTTGATGACAAAATTTATGTAAATTCACATGTAGGTCGTAGTCTTTCGCGGTGAGGATTTTAAGGGCTCACGTTCTCTACCTATTTTAAGGGTATTTATCCGACTGCACCCGAAGTAGGCTTATGTTTTATGAATATTGGCGTTGAAGTCGTTAAATTTGTTTGTGATTAGGTGAATAAAAATTAAAATGGTCGGTTTGTCAATTTTAAGTGTACATTTTTAAAACTGACTGGTTTTTTGTTATCTTTTTCAATAATTAGCTTGTTTACTATTACGACTATACTTGCCCTTGGTTTCACATGCGTGTGGTTACTGTCCCATTTCCAAGGTCCGTAACTTAAAGTAACGTAGCTAATTAAAGGTATTAGCTATGTTACTTTAAGTTACGGACCTTTGAAATGGGACAGTACAACATCTAGCGGCGGTTGTTTTACAGATTAGCAAGTTTAAACAAACAATCAAACCAATATACAATACAAATAAATACAATCAATAAAAGCTTCGCCTAGTGCAGCTTTCGTTGCTAGATTAATAACATGAAATTATAAAAACTGGACTGCTAATTAATATTATGATTATTAAAAAACTCTGAAGATGCTCTATTGAATTAGTTAAAGTTTATATTATTAGTGTAATTGGAGAGGCCTATGTCTAGCAGTAGACTGCGATAGGCTAATGATGATGATGGTTGGTATGGATGAAAGGAAAGAGATTTCAAATTTAGAGAATAAAATCGTATTATTTGTTTAGAGCGCTGTGCCCTAGGTGTAACGAACAGAATACTCGTAAATTATTATTAATCCCTTAATACGGCAATTAGTGATTACCTCTTTATACTAATATTCTATTACACGAGTAGTATCTTCGTAATAGGATGATTGTGTGTACAACTGAAGTTTCTACTCCATTGAGACTAGTACTTACTTTCATCAGCGAATTCCCTCGCGTTTATTTTTGACTTAATAATTTGAGTTTTGTTCACAGGTAGCGCTACCTTCGTAAATCCGTACGTGAGCGAAGATCGAGTAGACCTCAACCAAGTATGGGTGGAGATACCTTCAACCCTCGTAGCATTGGGAGGAGACGTGCATATTGGGGTTCACGGGGCTTCAGGCACCGGCCTGCGAGTTCGCCTCGCCCGAGAAGACGACGATGGCCGGGCACTCCTTGCCACCATGCCTTTAGCGCTTGATTTTGAACATCGCATGACCATACCTTGTGGTTACTTTTCCCGTGGAGGGACCTATTACTTAGAATTAGTCTCTGATAAGGACACTTATCTACCAGATTATGATAATACCACAGAGTTGGCAAAACGTGAAATAGACACAAAGGTTAAAAGAGAAGTTGGTGATGGCAGTTTAATGGAAACTGGTGATAGTGTAGTAAAATCCTGGAAGTTTGATGTGTTGTGGCCGACGGCAACTTTGGATGTGACTCCAGAGCAGATAAAAACGTATCCTGAAAGGCAGGTGATGGCTATCCTGGAGTTTCCACGCGTGGTGTGCACGCCAGTGAATTCTAATGCTGATTTCTGGCTAGAATTGCTGTATTGTGGTCATTCAAGTGGAGGGGCTGTATTGTGTGATGGAAAAAACACCAGCTCGCATGCTCACGTTTTATATTCTGAACAGGTAAGACTTAACAATAAAAATAACTTTTAGTTTAAGCATCGACTTTGTCTGGAATTTGGTATTGTTTGTCGGCTCCGATTTCTGCATTTAGACTCGAAAGTGCTCCTTTATGCGTCTAGAAGAGGTTGGCTAGGTGAGCCAACCGAGCTCCTTTCAGAAGAGCAGAAGCTTCCTGGGCCGTTCACAGGCTTCTAGGAGCGATTTTGTGCCAGGTATGGTACTTGCCCGTTGTGTGGCCCCTCCCTCGCATTCCAGGATTACATGGGCGGCCGTTTCTTCTGCTTTCAGGCATCCTCTGTAAAGGGGACTGTCCGTCGCATTAATGATGAATAGTTGTCAGTTCAGGGCTAGGTGTCCTGTTATGGTTCCTGCAACTATTCGGATATCTAGTGTGCTAAGACCGATCAGTCTGCAAGTAAGTCGTGGTGGGACTTCAGTCAGCAGCAGTTTGGACTGTCTGGTGCGGAGTTGAAAAACTCGGCAGCAGACAGTTCGGTTCGATTTGGTTATGCGCTTCACGAGTATGCTGTCTGACTTAGTCTGGACAAATTTATAATTCTATTTAAGTCAAGTAAAAAATTTACTTGTAGTTACGGTGTTATTATGATATCAACATCTACCTACATTTATTTTAATTTTCATTCGACATCTCACTGTTTACTCCCTTTCAAGCCATATCCTCAGTCACACAGTCCGTCCACCTTTTCCTCGGTCTTCCTGGTCTCTTATACCCTTCAACTCCCATATCTAACACTTTCTTCGCCACATTATCCTCATCAGTCCATATCACCCATAACATCCATAACTTCTTAACTTTTCCTCCTTAATCGAATATACTCATTCCTGACCTCGTCCATCCGAGTCACGCCATACATCACCGTACGTTCAGGCGTCTCTCATGCGTTCTCTTCAAGGGCCAACTTTCAGAACCATACAGGTAGGCAGGTCTGATGATAGTTTTATAAATTTGTCTTTTTAGTTTTAATGGGAAACTGAGTTCACAAATTGTTCCCGTTACATAGTAGGAGGGACCCGAGATAGTTGAAATTGGAGCAGGCTGGTATCGCTATCCCATCCAGGGAAATGGTTTTAGTTCTGCTGATTTTCTAGACAACATTCTGTTGCTATTTGTCCAGTATGCTCTGGACCTCAGCCCTGTATTAACCGACCAACACAATGTCATCTGCTAACAGCATGCGAAAATGTGCCATATTCGAATGAAATTAATTCTTAGACCTGTACAAAACTAAACAAAGTATAAATCAACAAATTACTGTGTGCAAAGGACACCTCAGTTCTATAAACAAATTTGTTCATAATTAATTTATATTGGACTAAAAAAGCACCTTCAAACACCTTCCTTAAAGTTATGATCAAAATTAATTTACATAGGGACCAAAATCATATACTAATACACTATGGCAAGTGTTCAAAAACTTTTGATATAAATTACCATCCATCTAAGTTCTTTTTTGGCACTCGAGCAAATTTCTGCAAAGAGGCCAATCGATGCCCATAATCTCGCAACCTCATTTCTCGAATACCCTAAATACAGTTCTGTTCTATTTTCTAGATACATGGATTTCCCGGTCGTAACACAATGACCCTGCGTTGTGAACTGTTCGGTCAAGCTGGGGACTATGCGCTTACACTAAGGCCAGCCGCTGCAGCTGGGCCTCAAGACCTTGCTACTGCTTTCATCAAGGTAAGTAACTTTTTATAGCTCTTAAGGTAGGAGTTTGCTTGTTATATTTAAGTATTAATATATTATTTGTTTAGTTTGCGGTTTCGGTCCCAATAACGTAGCATCCCTTTGGGTTTTTCGCAGTTAATAATTGCATATTCATCATCCGCTACTCCCAATAACGGATACGCAAAATTTGAATTCTGCAAAATATAATAATCGATCTGAGAGTTTAGACAAAGAACATGAATGTGATAAAGAGCAAAGGTTAATAGTACTTCTTTAACTTTTTTATTATATTGATCAATTTTCAAAAGAATGTTTATAAATTGATTGAGACAATGAACCACTATACCTGTACGATAGTAAGCGGTTTCCAGAAGGGCGATTCTAATTTGTATAGAAACACTTATACTTTGATTTATAAACATATAAAGTACAATCATCAGTAAGCAAGAAGTTATGGTTGATTAGAAAAATTATAGGCGTTATAATTTATATAAAGTGTACTAATTCTTTTGATAACTTCAGGCCGTTTCTTTCAAGTTACGTACAATTTATTTTCCTCTATCCTTCCAATAAATCTTATTTTATTACGGTAAACAATGTTAATTAAAATTTTTCAAAGCCAAATTAGGTGAAATGAAAGAAAATTTATCTGGTGTTGTGGGAACAGCGTGTTTACGACACGTTCAAAATTTAAGAGGCACACCGTAATCAAAATGAAACCTCGGTTGACAGCAATTCTCATAAAACGCCTTTTTTAAATTAGAATCTCTATAAATATTTACGTACGCTGTAAGTCAACCTGGTGTCATTTTGTAACGTGGACTATCTCTTTTTCAGAGTTATGTAAGATTTTTACGAAGAGAAAAATAGCAATATAAAGCAAAAGGTGTTTTTTTATTTACGCCAGTTTATAGTTTATTTACACACGCACGCCTTTTTATCCCTTCTTTTAGGAAATGAAATTGTGTCTGAAAAAGAAAACTGGTTGAATAAGGGGCTTGTTCAACATAGATATGGCTAGAGACATAATCTATTGATGACAATAGACTATATGAAAAACCATTTTTGTTTTTGCTATAGTTCAGAAAAAGCAAATTAACACCGTAAGGCTAGAAACCAACTAAAAGCTATACAACGGCATTAGTTTGAATTGGATTAATTTAAATTAGAATCAAATAGTTTTTATTTTTTTATTGTAATTTAATTATATAATATATCGTACATCTGACACACAACGCCATCTAGTTTCAAACTAAGCAGAGCTTGTACTATGAAAACTAGATTGACTGATAGAATACTTAGATACTTTTTTTTGTTGTAAATATATTCATATTATACATATAAAACACCCAAACTCTCAAACAAATATTTGTAGATCATACAAACATTTGGTCATCCCGGGATTTGAACCCGAGACCCCAGCACAGCAGTCGTATATGCTACTACTGGACCACCGAGGCAGTTATTGATCTTCAGAGACACACTTATTTTATTATTTATTAAATGTTTAGGAAGTGTACTTGTGTGTTCATACATTATTTACTTTAAATTGGCAAATTACTGTAATGGATGACTTAGTAAAGGTTATCACATATACTCATTTATAACGTATTGAAATACCTATATTAGATTATTGACTAAATTAAACCCGACTACGCTCCTGTGGCTGAGTGAAATTTCATATTTGTTGCTTTGACAGTTGCTACGGCAACCAATACTATATCAATACTATATATTAAAACGTAACTACAACATATTATAAGTCAATCTAAAATTAATAGAATGTAGTATAGCGTGTCTGATGTGATCCTGTAATTTTGCGATAATGAAGAATTAGTTTCGAGAATTTAAATACTTTTACATTGACGAAGCAATCTCTGTCCCTCTGTCCCTCTGCCCCTCACTCTCGCAACCTCTCAAAAGGAATAAACTTTATCGGTTTTTGCAACATAATTTTACATAGCCTATATCCTTCCTCAATATCAAACAATCAAATCAATCAACAGCCTATAATAGTCCACTGCTGGACATACGCCTCTCCTTAGAAATATAGGGCTATTTAATACTAAAAAAAAAATCAATTTAATCTACTGCGTTCAACCAAACAACCAAATTCTTTGGCTTTCAAATAGTAGTGTAGATATTAATTGCACTTAAAAATAGATAATTGACGAACTAAAAAAATACAAACATTGTAAGTTACTAACGCTAATTAGTTGACAAGGTTGTAAATGGCACTTCTGTCATATGCTCTGCAACTAGAATAGATTTAATTGTGTATTTCACAGAGACTAAGTACCCCTTCTGTTTTGCGATGTCTCCACTCACGGTTATAATTGCAACATGCATATTTTGTTCATCTACACTATGAAACCGTCATATTTAACACTACTCATTTTCTTAAATGTCAGTATGTAATGACTGGATGATATCGCTACATAACTTTTGTAATATGTAACAAGCTATCAAAACCAAGCTTCTGCAGTTATAGGCCGGCTTGACCAAAATTTCAACACTGAGTGAAATTAGTGGGAGGAGCATCGGTACGCCGGGGTTACACTCGAAGGTCGGTGTGTAGGAACAGGTGTCATTTCCCTTCAATACAAGGGGAGGATCCTGCGACCAGGCGAGGCGAGGTGATTATGCCTGTTTGGCCGCAGCAGAACGAATGATGTTGGGAAGTTGCATAGATGCTAAACGGCTTTAAAATTCTTCATATCGCGATACATGATTTTGTAGGTTTCTTTGTTTATGAGAAACTTGCCACAGTCGGTAACTAACTGGTAGCTCTTGAGTTGCAACACAGTTGCGACGCAGGCGGCTGTAATCACAAGTGGCCGTACAGAATTCTAATTTGGGAGAAATAAATGTTTAATATCATGTTAAGATAAAAGTTTTATCCTCACCATAAATAGCCTATTTTACAAAATGAGAGAAATACAAAAACATAATTTACATATTTCACAAGTTACAATGATGTCCATGGAGAGCTGTAATTCAAGACTTACAAGTTTGTTGGCAGCCTTTGAATGACACGACTTTAGCCATGAAAGTATTTTATGTATTATAGAACTTGACAAATGTCTGGTCACTGCAGTATACGGTTTATATTGCAAGAATAGAGAGTTTACAGAAGAGGTTCCTAAGATTCTTTAACTTTAAATGTAAGAAGCGCCATGATTCCTACCCCGTTGACAGTAAACACTATCACCTGCTTTCCCTCAATGCAAGGCCTATGATGCTAGATATTGTTGCGCCATTGGATTAAATGGTTTGATTGTATGAAATGTGGAGGACAGCACCATCTAGTATCGACTAAAGTACATCTATTAAGATTGTGGTTAATACGAGTAGTTCTGATCCTTACATCCTCCTAGATGGCGCTGCAAGTAACGCGTGACTGATTCTGGAAAATTCGTGTTTGTTTGGCACGGACTGTTGAATACTAGGAACTTTCTAGTAAAATTTAAAAGCGCAATAAAAGCCTAGCGTGTTGGCCGTTCGAGACAGTTTCGTTTTACGACACAACGAATTAACATCGTAGTGAATTTCTAGTGCGACTAACAAGATATATAGTAATTGAGTGTTTGTAAAAACAGTGAAATAAAGTAAAAACTGACAACTTTTATTTATTATATACCCCTCTCGTAACAATATGTTGCTACTTTTTGATATTCTGCGTGGTGGACTTGACTGTTGTGAGCCACTTTCAGCTGTCGGATTTAGTACGCGGAAATCATGGACTAGACATATGCATTTGTTTAACGTACCTTACATCGCACCAATTATAGTAGAAATATTGTTATGGTTCGGCTAGTTCCGCTAGTTGTCGTCGGCTAGTTCGAACCTACACTGAGAGATCCGAAAGTATAGACATATTTATGTTATCAAAGAAATCCTATCGCGGCAAAATCGTGAAGATACTCATCGGTAATTAAGTATTTGGTTTAAAATTTCTTTTTGTTTAAGTTTAGTAATGTGTGTAATGTTTTTTTTTCCGTTTATTTTTTCTTTTCGTGAAGATTTTTTCTTTTAGCTATCTAATTCTTCGTTAAAGTGCCAAAAAATGTCATGAAACTCTGTAATTAGCTTAAGCAGACTGTGTAAGTATCACACAAATCATGTGTGTAATGTAAACAAGCTGTTAAGATTCTTATTGTGGAGCGTGATATTCTGGAATCGAACCTACACTAGTGAAGTGAGTTAGGCTGGAATAGAACTCGCACTAGCGAAGCGAAATAGATTGGAAACGAACCTGCACCAGTCCCAGTGTCGTTGAACGTCTTAACCACTCGACTATTAATGAGTTGGTTATCCTAAATTACTGTAAGCGAAGCGGATAATACTTGCTCAACTACTAGTAATTAAAGATGCCCGAGCAACTAAACAAACAAATAGACAAATGCCAACTGCGAGGGGACTACGGTTGATACATTATCTGTTTTCGTATTTTAAAAAATGCTTCAAAGTCTATTGAAATTATATATAAATTCTATTATTATACTCTTATTTGGTACTGAGCATTTTAAATAATAATCAGCCAACCGTTTTCAAAAGAATTACGAATGCTCTTCAGTTTGGTATTCCTTGTTTTTGGTTTAAAGAACCGTAAACGTCTTTGTACTGCAAAAGTTAAGAATCGTTTGATACATGAATCGTACTGAGAGTTTCTGGATCTGTCCACTTATAATAAATAAAGTTATTTACGAATTCGTAAACGGAACTCTTTCGGAATATGCTGATTTTAAATTTTGAGACTGTCATTTATTGTAAAAAGATTTGGTCAATGATTTGTTACGACTATTGACGTGGGTAGAGACTACATTCGGTGATGAAGTTCCATTTCGCAGCTCGGTGTATTTGTATATTGGAGAATGGAAAATGGTTCTAGCGACGTTCGTAGAAAATAGAAACGTGTAAGATCTAAGTATTACATTTTAGTTTAGTTTTTTTTTTTGAAAAGACAACTCACGCATTAAGAATATATATCCTGGGCGGGGGCGGGGGGGGGAAGGGTTGGGACTTTACAAACATACATGATACGGACACAAAGAACACCCAGACTCATAACAACAATTTGTGGATCACACAATGTGGTGTCCCATGGCGACCGCTTGAACTCCAGCGACGTCAAAACTGCATAAGGATATCATAAGGCTTCTAGTATATCTAGTCACATAACCACAAAGCTATTATAACAAATATTTCTGTACCAAATTGCACCATGAACCAGAATAATGTAATAAACCCCCCTCATGGTGGTTTAACCGTGAGAGGAAACTAAAACCACTACGCCATCCGTGCAGTTTGTTTATATGTTCGCATAATAAGATGAGTTGATGAAAAGGCATAATACTACACAAAGGTTTTTCCATAAACTCGATATTACAGTATACATAAAACTTTATGTGCAATAAATGGCGCTGTTTTAAGTACTGTGAATCATTGTTTTATGCCGACAACATTTTTATGTTAAGAATAATTTGAGGGAATGTTATTATGGAAATCCGTTGATTTATTGACGAGTTTTAAAACATATTGAAAGCTATTTCAAAGGCTTTTGTAATATGAACACGAAACCCTTATAGTTTCGCCATGTCCGTATACTAGTCCTTATTTCTGTCCGTGGTTTGACCTAGATACTGTTAACAATTATAATAATGATAACCTCGCATACCGCACCTACAGCCTATTCTGTACTACAGTCACCAGACTGCTTATAAACTAACTTATATTTACTTACATATTGTAGACTAGCTGACCCGCGCAACTTCGTCTGCGTCTCTCAATAGTAATAAATTTTCTCCGTTTTTGAAACATTCTTCATTGGTGCTCCGCTCCTATTGGTCTTAGCGTGATGATATATAGCCTATAGCCTTCCTCGATAAATGGGCTATCTAACACTGAAAGAATTTTTCAATTCGGACCGGTAGTTCCTGAGATTAGCGCGTTCAAACAAACAAACAAACAAACAAACTTTTCAGCTTTATAATATTAGTATAGATAAATTACATCCAGACTTAAAACAAATGATCATCAGTAAAAAAAAATTCCTAGATGAATCGTCATTGACGTCAGAGTCAAAACACAACAGATCAAAGGGCCCGTCAAAAAACTTCGGAGTTTAGACTCCGTGAACCGCCAGCAAGATACTGAAATCTAGTAAAAAAAAAATTTTGATTCAGGTTTCCACCAAAATATTTACAAGCTAAATAGTTGCGTAAAAAGTCTGGAAATGGAATTCATGATGATATAGTGTATTTAACTGATTAGTTTGGGAGTCATTTTCGTAAAAAAGTCTACGTTAAGGTTGTAGTGTTAATTAGGAAATGAATAATAAATACAGTTAATACTCAAATATCTTTTTTTTTAAATATATTTTTTGATGGAAAGTTACCATCGCCGCCTATGAACGTCTGCAACTCAGGAGTCACAAACGCGTTGCCGGCCTTGTAGGAAGGAGTACGCTCTTTTCTTGAAGGTTTGAAGGTCGTATCGATCCGGAAATACCGTAGACGATAACCCGTTCCACAGATTGGTTGTGCGGGGCAAAAAGTGTCTTGAAAAGCGCTCAGTAGTGAAACGCTGTGAGGATGAAAATTTTGTAGTATATATCATATCTTGTGTAGACTCTAAAGTCATAGATACCAACAATCTCTGTTTTGTCAAATATTTAGTAAACTAAATATAAACGTATCAAAAATTGGTTGCCTGTAAAGTCGGTATACGGGCGAAAGTTTTACGTGACAACGACTTTGAGTGGTAAAATAATTTAAATGTGAAGATTCATTCGTATAGTAGGAAGAAGGATGAAATAATAGTAACAATTTAAAACATTTATTTATACAAAGAATTATATTTAAAAAAACATTAATTTATACACTCTCTCGCTCTTAGGCGGGCTAACTGTGCTCGAGTGGAAGGGACGCGTGCCTTTCACTTTTTATGTCTGTCTCTCTCGCTCTTAGGCGGGCTAACCATGCCCGAGTGGAAGGGACGCGTGCCTCTCACTCGCTCTCATTGTGAGCGCATAACGTGAGCGGAGCGTAACGCAGTTTCTTGAAGTGTCACCCGGCAAACCAATTTATAAGACGTTGTCACGTCAAAATCTCTTATAATAGATATTTATCATAGCTTAAGCCTTTTAAATTGTCTTTGGAGTACATATTTCGTAAGCATTTCTTAAAAAAAAAAACAAATTAAATTCACGATTTATATCTTAACAGGCAAAAGTGACTACTTTTATTTTCTAAAAGTAGAAAATAACAAAACGAACGGAAGTAACTAAGTTTTTGGACGTCCTTTATCTAAAAAGATCCAATACTCAAGATAAGAAAACGGGTGAACAGGAAAAAAGCTAATAGGTTCGCAAAAATAAATAAATAAATACTTATACCTATTATTTACTTATTACGTATATATTCATTTTTCAGACATTTTTATGGCAAGAGTGCATTCGTTTGTAATTGGATTAAACTTAAGCGAACCATCACTTTAATTATTTCTATGAAAATTTTCTATAATGAACTAAAACTTATCAGGTAGTCATTATTTTCGAACCATTAATTCAACGAACAGACCCATTAGCAAAAGGAATCACTTTGTTCTACCAACGTAGGACGATAATAAAACCTATTTCAAGAGCTTGAATGCCAGAGGTATTTTATGAACTTCAATTAATTCAGTTTGAGTTTTTGTTTTTTTTTTTTTTAATTAACCATTTAATGGCTTCTCCTGTACTCTGAGAAATAAAAATAATGATAGCCTCACGGTTCACACGCGGTCGTCTGATCTCAATCTAGGCAGAGTCTGTACAAACACAAAACTTTAAGTTCATCATCAGCCTTTAATAGTCCACTGCTGGACATAGGCCTCTCCTTAGAAAGGAGGTTTTGGTCTACTTAAAACTAAAAAGTTTAAGTTGTAAATCACTAATCTACAATAGCGAGGCGACGGAGCTACAGCAAAAAAATACTAAAACTGGTCCAGTCCAGTAGTATCCAGTATATGGGTGGTTCCTATCAGCTTTAATAAATACCTATTGTAAAATATTATCATTCTCCTACAGGCAGACTGGTCCGAGCAATTCGTGCTGAATGTGCACGGCGGCTCCGTGTTCCCTTGCGGTGATGGCGTCAGGGTGCTGTTCCAATACCCGGAGTGTGTGTTGGAGGGAGCTGACAGAGTCAGGGTGTTCGGACGAGACGCTGATCGACTGAGATATGTCGCAGAGAGAAGAGTGCGCCGGTGAGTATTTTAGCTCATAGAAATCTCCTAGAACAATAATATTATGAAAATACTTATTAGTAGTGAAGTATTATTAATAATTCAGCCAAACTGGTCTACTACACTGTGTCCTATGACAAAATCTTTATGATCAAATTCGGGTTCTCCAATCATAACAGAAAGAGAAATCTATAGCAAAGTTCCCCATTGGCAGATACTGCGCGTAGGACAACATCATAACTATTTATTATCGTATGGCCCTTTTATGCAAGCGGCTTGTTTAATTTATAGAGAAAGATTAACAGATAGAGAGAGATGGAGTTTTTTTTTTAAATATCTGGGGCACTTATAAACATACATGAAATGGACACAAAGAATACCCAGACTCAGACCAACAATTTGTGGATCACACAAAGTGCTGTCTCATTTGGGGATCGAGCCCACAACACTTAACGCAGTAGGAAGCGACGATCGCTTAAATCACTACGCCATCCGTGTAGTCAAATTTCTAAGGAAATTTGTGAAAAGAGACGAAGCGAAAAACATATTTAAGAAAACCGTAAATCTTGAATAAACGTGAATACTTATTTCCCTATTTATATAATTTATCTTATGTGTCGCTTTATTTGTCCGTGTGGTGACGGATTAAGAATACAGAGTGTCACCACCCCTATTCATCCCGTGGGCGTCGTAAGAGCCGACTAAGGGAGAAAACTACGCAGGACAACAACGCTGCAGAGAGAAGGAAAACTTGAAACAAACCCTATACCAACCCGTCTGGCCAGCGTGGTATTGTAGGCCAAAACCTCCTTTCTAAGGGGAAGCCTATGTCCAGCAGTGGACTATTAAAGGCTGTTGATGATGATGATGATAATGATATAATTTATAATACTACAATATAATTTAAAAACGCGATTAATTATCCTTTTAATGATATATTAGTCGTGTATTCACAAAATTTGCATACGATTTCATTAAATGATGCCAGTGAATTATAGGTAGGCATAATGTTTTAATAATCAAACATGGTAATGCGTTAATGTAACCCGGACTACGCGGTGAAGATGATGAGAATGCCCCTGCATTTTATTTTATTATAGCGGTAAGTGTAAATTTCGAAAAAGTCAGGACGTGTTGAATAGAAAGATTTTAAAGGTATGACAAATAGAAAGTATTTTCAATAGACTAACTTTCTTAGCTTTTTGTGGATTTCCGTAACATTAACAAAATCTTGAAATAGCCCTAGCGCTAAGGAGAGAACTTTAGACATGACTCAAACAACTGAAGTTAAACGGTGAATATATAAATTTTGGAAAAAGTAACATATCTATATAAATAAAAATGAATCTTAATAAATATCTATATAAAAGAAAATTTAGAAAATATTCATGAGACCAAAAGTATGGCGGTACGAAGTTCGCCGGGCCAACTAGTTTTTAACAAATATTACATACACGTCATACCTATTACATGGGCTGAAAAGTCCCGGGCCTAACACATATATGGCGCTAGTTTTATTGCAGTCACCTTTTTTTCAGTTAATACTAACCTTCAAAAGACAGCTGTTAGAATTTCATGATATTCTATTCATTAGTTTGTGAGTTATTGTGCTAAGAGTGACGCTGACTACTTTTGTTATTTTCAAAACATTGGATCAAAAACAATTTCGTGTTTTAATTTTACACTGCTTCTTGATGGGAAAAAATACCGTTCAAGCGAAGCAATGGCTTGAAAAGTGTTATGGGGACTCCGCTCCATCAGAAAGAACAATAAAACGTTGGTTTGCTGACTTCAAACGTGGTCGTAGAGACACCGATGATGCAGAACGCAGTGGATGTCCAAATGAGGCGGTAACACCAGAAAACATAAAAAAAGCCACAAAATCGTTTTGAATGATCGAAAAGTGAAGTTGCGTGAGTTAGCTGACATCGTAAAGATATCAAAAGAACGCGGTGGCTTTATATTGCATGAGCATTTGACTATGAGAAAGCTCTGTTCAAAGTGGGTGCCGCGTTTATTCACTGTTGACCAAAAACGAGAACGTGTTGATGATTCTGAGCTGTGTTTGGCCATTAAACGTAACAAACCGGATTTTTTGCCTTGATATGTGACAATGGATGAAAAATGGATCCATCACTTCACTCCACTCAAAACGATCGTCATCTGAGTGGACAGCAACTGTTGAACCTCGTCCAAAGCGCCCGAAAGCACAACAATCGGCTGGAAAGGTTATGGCCTCCATATTTTGGGATGTGCGTGGTGCAGTATTCATCGACTATCTTGAGAAAGGAAATACCATTAACAGTGAATGTTATATAGCGTTATTGGAGCATTGCAATTAACGGCCTTCAAACGAAGGCCGAAATTGCAATGAAACGACCGCATATGGCAAAGAAAAAAAAATTGTATCATCAAGACAACGCACCGTCACAAGTCAATCAAAACAATGGCAAAACTACATGAATTGAACTTCGAATAGCTCCCACATCTACCGTATTCGCCAGATTTGGCTCCCAGCGACTATTGGCTGTCCGCAGACCTGAAAAAAATGCTCGCCGGTAAGAAATTTTGCACGAATGAAGAGGTTATCGCTGAAACTGAGGCCTATTTTGAGGCAAAAGATAAATCGTTCTACAAAAGTGGTATTGAAATGTTAGAGCGGCGCTGGAATGATTGCGTTGCTCTTGGTGGAGATTACGTTGATGATTAAAGCTATTTTTGAACCAAAAATACTGTGTTTTCTTGGTTAAGCCCGGGACTTTTCAGCCCATGTTATTTGTACTTCATCTCACCAATTTCACTCATTGTTTTCTAATGAGATGTCTAATAATGTCTAAATTCCACAATTAACGTGATCAATGGGTATTAAGATGAATGTTATATTATGACCATACCCTGTTCGAAACGTCAGAAAATTCAAAAGAACTAATAATTATGTTTATGGAACACAAAAGTCAGAAATTGACAATTTCCATCTTCGTCAGCACTGAAATTGGCAATGGTTTTTGCAGAAAAGCGATTTACAGTTTTTCTGCAAAAACCATTCTGAGGTTGCAAGTCTAGCTTGGCTTTACATCCGTTATCTTTTTATAAATTAATTGGTAATTGACTGCACAGATGGCGTAGTGGTTTAAGCGGTCGCCACGCCGCTTCCTACTACGCCGAGTGTTGTGGGTTCAAACCCCACATGGGACGACACTTTGTGTGATCCACAAATTGTTGTTCTGAGTCTGGGTGTTCTTTGTGTCCGTTTCATGTATGTTTGTAAAGTCCCCCGCGACACAGGATTTATTCCTAATGCGGGAGTTGTCTTTTTAAAGAAAAAAAAAAAAAAAAAAAAAAAAAAAAAAAAAATTATTACCGTTCCTAAAATATAGTTATCATTTCTTGATGCTACATAGATTCAGATCAAGGTACGATTATGGTGTTTAGATCCGTCATGGGGGATAAGATGAAGAGTATTCACATCCTGGTGAATTTCACTGTGAGGATCTCGTGATGGTTGGTAGCGAATTTTCATGTTGGAGGCGTTTAATTTAAACAAATTAAACTTCACAGATGATATAGTGATTTAATTAATACCAATTATTATACTCATATAATTGTGCTATTACACTGTATAATCTCGACTCTAAATACCCAATATTGTGACTATAATAATCCTTAATTAATATGTTACCAAGTGCGTTAAAGCTCAAAATGGGTCCGTGACTGAATAGATGGTTAATTTGGCTATTAGAATCAATCTATTAGAATTTCTAGCACAAATTATGTCGGATTAATAGATTAGAATACTTAAGCGTATTAGAATTTAAGTTTGGTGCTATGTTTTTTTAGATAATTAAAATTAAATTACGTATCTAAATTATTGTTAGAGTTATCATTATCTTGATGCTACATAGATTCAGATCAAGGTACGGTTATGGTGTTCAGATCCATCATGGAGGATAAGATGGAGAGTCTTCACATCCTGGTGAATTTCACTGCGAGGATCTCGTAATGGGTTTTTTGTTAGATGCGTTTAATTAAAAAAAAATAGACTGCAAAGATGATATAGTGCTTTAAGCGGTTACCCCGCCGCTTCCGACTGCCCTATTGTTATGGGTTCGATCTCACATAGGACAATAAGTTTATGTGATCAATAAATTGTGGTTTTGAAACCGGGTGTTCCTGGTGTTTGGTATATTCCTAGAGCAGGAGTTGTCTTTTAAAGAGAAATAATAAAATAATGTAAACAAATTGTATCCCTTCAAGAATACTAAATACTGTAGCATTTTGCTTTGTTTGTTAATATTTGTGTGAGTATGGTATTTATTTAATTTTTTGCGACTATTCAAAGGCGCCTAGAATTTCTCATTATTAAGCATGAAGCGTGCTTATTAGTTTAAAAAGGGTATAAGAATGTAAACGTATATTATTTATTGTAGTGTTTTGTGTTTATTTATTATGCTATGAAGAAGACGTCGTTTAAAATATGTCCTAGAATATGTGTGCTATTCGTGGAAGTACAAAAGGAACCGTCAGTATTATTCCAAAGCCTGTTTCAAACTGTTAAAATGAAATTCAATTTTAGGGTACCTAGAATTGCACCAAGGACTTCCTTTCTAGGGTATACCTGGTTCCCCGGCTATTAGTACCCGAGACGGCGTGCGGTTTTAGTCGGTTCGAGTCCGAGGCGGTATCCGAGGGGAATTCCGCACGGAAAAAAAAAAGGGTACCTAGAATTGTATGAATAGACATCAGGTTTCTCTTCACCGCGTAGTCCGGGTTACATAAACGCATTACCATGTTTTATTCTTAAAACAGTCTGCCTACCTATAATTCACTGGCATCATTTAATGAAATCGTATGTGAATTTTGTGAATACACGCCTAATATATCATTTAAAGGATAATTAATCGCGTTTTTTAATTATATTGTAGGATTATAAATAATATAGATAGATAGGTAGATAGGTATTCACGTTTACTCAAGATTTACGCTTTTCTTAAATATGTTTTTCGCTTCGTCTCTTTTCACAATTTTCCACAGAAATTTGACTGCACGGATGGCGCAGTGGTTTAAGCGGTCACCTGTCCGCTTCCTACTGCGTTAAGTGTTCTGGGTTTGATCCCCACATTTGACAGCATGAGGCGTTCTTTGTGTTGGTTTCATGTATGATTGTAAACTCCCCCGTGATACGGGATATATTGAAACAAAAAAAAACCTATCAGTCATCACATAGTGCGTGACGCCTACATAGCACAACAATATTCTTCACTCCTTGAAAAACTAGTCAGGCATCCCTGAAATATACACAACAGTAAAACCTAATACCTTTAATAAACATGAATACCACTCATGCAAATTTTTATTATCATCATCCTTATCATCTCCTTACCATTTTCCCAAATTTATTTAAGGACAATGAATTGAGTTTCTTCTTCCATTCTCCTTGATCTCTCGACATCCTCTTTCATGCACTCCTTTATTTCATTTCAAACAGCCAACGAAAATAATGATTTTATCGGTTAGAGAATGACATTCTAATATTTTTTTCTTTGGACGGCTAAGAGCTAAGACCGATTACTTATGAGTTATATGACTTAGAAATACTAAAAAAATGCATTTATACGAGTACGTCTGAACAATTTTTACTTCATTACTATAGCAAAAGTCAAATAATGATGATAAAGAATAACTTAATCTCGCTTAATAATAATATAATATGACATAAAGCCTAATTATATAAAATCATCATTAGGTACCTAAGTACCTACGTAGGTATTTATGTGTAGGTATTAGTGTTATAAAATATATGTAAAGAAAAAGACTTCATTTCGTTACCTACGTGGCTTTATTCATATGTTATAATTCCGCAGGTCTCATTTCGATGGTCTTGCGTTGTTTATATAGGTTTTTAATTATTTAGAAATAGTTAATTGATACATAAATGTAAATGCTCATTTTATGATTTTCGGAGATCCATTTTGGGTCTAAAAGTTGGTCGTAGACGTTTGTTGTAATAATAAAAAATGTTTCAAAGGTCATTTGTCGTAAGATGACACAGTTTTTTTTTTACTGGCCGGCACTTCAATTTTTAAATACATTTTGAATGATGTCCTTTAGGTACATGATTTATTTATAAATAAAAATAATAAAACTGTATCTCATTTCATAATAAAACTCAAAACAATGTCCTTTGTTTGAAAGCTACAATATAATCTGTGCAACAATAGGATGTAAGGTAATCCAATCAACACGAAGGACAATCTAAGCGTCGGAATTGGGAATAATTGTCATCATACATAAGGCTCCATATCAGAATGTATATACGAGTACATATATATATGTGTGTGTATTGTTTGACTAACCAGTGAACCCAAAATAATTGCGTTCGATGCAGACTGTTCGTACATGATTTAAAGTTTTAAGAAGATTACCCAACTGGTAATCTTGATTATTGGTAAATAGTTGAAGACATCCATAGACAGGTTGTTAATATGGGGTTGTAGATCTAGTCTTTACTGATCCTAAATGCTGAGTCAAATAATTCTGTATCTGAGTGTAATTTATCTATAATATGTATGTATTTAGAAATATATAAGTATGTTTATCAGCAGTCTCATTATCATAGTACAGAATCTGCGTAGTTCGGGATCAGACAGACGTGGCTTTTTTTTTTTTTTTTTTTTTGTTGATGGGGTGGAAAATCCCTTCGGATCTCCTGCTCCTCGGGGCTAGGAGCTAGGAGTATGTGGTGATTCTACTAAAAACCACCCCGACGGCCGGCCTCAGGTGCCCTACTCTGGGAGGACCCGGACCATGTTATTTCAGGTCCTCCCCGAATTGACACCATGCCTAGTCAGGCCCTATCCCAGGGGAATATCACTTCCCCCCTCAATCGCGACGTGGCGGCCCAATTTCGTCTTAATGCAATCAGGCCGCCATCCTATCCCCTACCGCAACATTCAATCAGCGACCAGAGGTCCCCCTCTCTGGCGGCCCGCGGCCCCGTCGGCGGCTGGTATGGTCGCCGACGTCCTCTACGCTCAGGATCGGCCCTCTCCCGATCCCGTTCAGCGGTCTCTTTCTGGAGCATTACAGCTTCACAGAAAGAGACCACTGCGCCCCATCCCTCCTCACCCGCCAGCATGGCAGCAATGATTGCTGGCGGGGACAGGTCTCTTCCGATTTGGCCGACCAGGACTTCGCGTTCAGACGCCCACGCGGGGCAGTCTTCCAGCGTGTGCTGGGCGGAGTCCCAGTCGGCTGCGCAGTGCTGGCATTGTGCCGTCTCCTCGCGTCCGATACGATTCAGGTACTCACCGAAGCAACCATGCCCAGTGAGTACCTGCGTCAGTCGATAGGTGACGCGACCTCCCTCCCTACCTACCCAGGCTTCGAGGTTAGGCAGAACAGCGCTGACAGTGCGTTGGCGTGCATTCTGTGGCTGTTCCAGCCGCACGCGCCACTGCACCAGTGCATGTTGGTGAGCGTTCCGCCGCATTTCGAGCGCGTCCTGGTCTTCCCCGCTCTCACCCCAGCGGATCGCGCGAGTCTGGTCATAGACCCTCGCATCCATATCCGCCAGGATATCAAAGGGCGGGAAACGTGCCAGGACTGTCGCCGCCTGCGACGAAATAGTGCGGTACCCTCGTACGATCCGAATGGCCGCTATCCGCTGCGCTTGATTGAGCTTAGCTCGGCAGCGGGAGGAGGCCGATAGGCCCTTGGCCCATATCGGCGCTCCGTAGAGGGCCATGGATCGTATCACCGCACAAAAGAGGCGGCGAACTTCCTCCCGCGGACCCCCTAGGTTAGGCAACAGCCTCTGTAGGGAGCCCGCCACCCCACGAACTCGGGGGATCATCCGCTCGAAATGCTCCCCGAAGCTACAGCGGCTGTCTAGGGTGAGGCCAAGGTATTTTATGTGTTGGCCAACCTCGACCTCTGTTCCCCCCACGCTAATAAGTGAGCGGGTGGGAACTGCACCTCTGCGTTTCCTGTGGAACCATAAGGCTTCCGTCTTATGAGGTGCAACCCTTAGTCCCAGACCACTGATGCTTTGGACGACACAAGCCACCCCTATTTCGGCGAGCTCAAGGGCCTCCTGGAAGCCATGCCCTCCAGCCAGTACTAGAGTATCATCTGCGTAGCAGACGACGCTCAATCCTGGGGGAAGGCTGGTCCTCAGAACGGCATCATACGCGAGGTTCCACAGAAGTGGTCCTAAGACCGATCCCTGGGGAACCCCGCATGTGACTTCCCTTCGACATGGATCTGTCGCGGAGATAAGCCCCGATAATGTCTCGCAGGTAGGGTGGCAACTGATGATACACCAGTGCATCCCTAATCGCCCACCACGGGAGAGAGTTAAAGGCGTTGACTATGTCAAGACTGACGGCCAACGCCACTCCCCCCCGACAGACAACCTCTTCCGACAAAGAGCGGACGCGTTCAATCGCGTCCAGCGTCGACCGTCTCTGTCGGAAGCCAAATTGGTTGTCTGATAAGTCGGGGCCCACTCGCGACAGGTGCTGGTTGATACGGGCGGCGACAACTCTTTCAAAGAGTTTCGCCACCTCGTCCAGCAAGCATATCGGTCGGAACGCCGAAGGAGAATCTGCAGCTCTGCCAGGTTTCTGGATAAGTACCAGCCTGGCTTCCTTCCAGCCGGCAGGGAATATGCTATTACGGAGGCAGCTGGTAAACAGCCGCCTCAGCCTATTCCCTAAGACCGCCAAAGCGCACCCCCAAGCTTGCCCCGGAATCCCGTCAGGGCCCGGTGCGGTGTTGCGGGCGGTGAGTCGCTTCACGGCTCGGTCTAGCTCTTCCTCTGTCACGTCGAAGTCGTCGGACCTCGCAACTGGATCCGACGGTGACGGGGGGCGTGAGGGAATACTCTGGACCCTTGGGAAGAGGGTATCTACCACTCTTCCCACAAACGTCGACGTCCAGGGTCTGCGTCAGCGGGGGGACCCACGGTCTGAGCTTGCCCAGTACAAGTTTGTAAGGGCGCCCCCATGGGTCCCTGTCCAAACCCTCTATGAGCTCCTTCCAAGACCGAGCCTTGGCTTCCGCGATCGCAAGGCTAATAGCCTTTGCGGCAGCGCCGTACTCCCGTCTCCTTTCAGCGATCTCCTCGGCTGTAGCTCGCCGTCGTCTTCGGGTTCTCTGAAACTGGCGGCGGGCTCTCGAGCACGCTGTGCGAAGTTGCTCAAGTTCCGGTGTCCACCAGTACAGAGAACCTCTCCCACCCTTCGGCCTGACCCGTGGCATCGACGCGTCACAGACGTCAGTCATGATGCCACGGAACCAGGCAGCCTGCGCTTCTGGATCGGACAAGACCTGTACTTCCTCTTCCTCTGGCCAATCCGCGACGATGGCTGCGGCGATGAGCATGTCTCGGTTCAACCGCTTGAGGGCCCATCGTCGCGGAGGGCAGCTACTGCGGCGGTCCGCGCCTGCGCCCGGGTGGCGAATGGCCACATTGAACACGATGTGGCGGTGGTCCGATAAAGTGACCACCTCTTCCGCCACCCTCCATCCTGACACCCGGTCGATGACCGAGGGAGTCGCCCATGTCAAGTCGACAATTGACTCCCCCTGCCACCGCACGCAAGTGCTGACCGAACCCCGATTCAGAATGCCGAGGTTCAGTCCCGCCGCCCACTCGATGAGTGTATCTCCTCTTACGTTGTCTAGGCGATCACCCCACTGTGTGGAGCGGGCGTTGAAATCGCCCAAGACAAGTACTGGACGAGACAGGAAAGAGCAAATGCAACTCCTAAGTCCGTCCAAGTACGCCTCGAACACGGGGAGGCCGCAATTCGGAGATATGTAGCAGCCCACAATGACCATGGGGCCCCACTCTACTGCCACAAACCCCAACCCTCTCTGAATAAGGGTGCAGTGGAGGCCGTTCTCCACCCCTGCCCAGTATATGGCGGCGGTGCCGTCATCCGAACCAAACCACCGGGGGAGATCCGGAACGTAGTACGGCTCCGCCACCACCGCTAGGGCAACCGACTGCTCCGCCAGCGTCTGCATAAGCAGGTCTTGCGCTGCGCGGCAGTGGTTTAGGTTGCCCTGCAAAACTTTCTGGGGAGGCGCGAATGTTAGGCCTCCATTGCCTCCTCTGCCGGACGGGTATCCGGCTGTGACGTTCTTGTGCTCGTCAAGGCTTGGGCAGGAGCCCTTTTGTTTTTCTTCGGCGGAGAGCACTTCTTGCTTCCCAGCCGATGATCCGCGGGTCGGCCAAGGTCTGAGCAGACCGGGCACCTCGGTGCTATTGCGGTGCATGTGCGCGCTATGTGGCCTGTGCCACCGCACGCGTAGCATCGCGCGCCACGGTCTGTCTCATTGGGACACTTAGCTCTCACGTGTCCCATTTCGAGGCACCGATAGCACTGCAGCGGACGAGGTGCTAGTGCCTCTATCCTGGCCGAAACCCATCCCACCTGCACCCGTTTGGCGTTCGCAATTTTGCGGACCGCCGCAAGTGGGCAACGGACCCAGGCCGTGCCTAGCCGCGACGGGGAGGCACGGATGTCTCCGACTTTGACGTCGGAGATGGGACATCCCCCCGCCGTTGCTATCGCCTTGGCAACTTCGGCTTGGGTGATAGACTCCTCCAAGTCCAACACCCGTAAGTCTCCTGTCTTGCACGGACGCGCAATAATAGCGTCCGTGCTGGACAGTACCTCCCGCAGGCGTGCTGCCAACTTGTCCGCTAAGGCGGCACTACCTTCGCCGGGAGACAGACGTGGCTATTGTTATTGTTGTTGACGTGTCATGTCACACAATTATTTGTTCTGAATGGAAATCGATCCCACGACCTCTGGCTTAGCGGACAGGCTCTATAACCGCTAGAACAACACGCCTGTCAACATCCCAATATTTATATTGAAACTTACATAGAGTTGTCATATATCAAAAATCTAAAAAACAAAGCTCCGTACATATTATTTTGAAAAAAAATCCTCCTATTTTCGGTTACACGTGAGTTGAGGCCACGAACATAAAACAATTATTTATCTTACTGAGGATTTTATATTAAGTTCTGGAATTGTTTATTGTTGTTTGTTACAGAGGCCAACACACCGCTTCATTTGACTGTCGACTGTTCAGCGAGCGCTACCCTGAATACTGTTTTGTGTACGTATCGCAGGCGGTGACTGGCGCGGTCGCTGATGTCAGGATGGACTGTCTCCCAACATTACCACTTTCAGGTACTACACTCAAATAATATCTGCCAGTATCTTAAGGGTCGAGTACAGAGCTATTGCAAACGTTCTTTATTTTATTTTGGGTATTTGGTATAAAGAAATTTATACTGAGACTGGAGAAGCATTTTTCTCAATAAAACTGTAGCTTAACTATTGCAATCTTTATAAATATTACGCATTGCGTCAACTTTATACAGGTATACAATTTGGAAATAGCAATGATGTATGAAAGTGATGGTAATTTAACCAATAGTCGGTTCCTGAATTAGGTGCTCTGCTAAATTCCAGTTAAATTACTACGCCATTCGACTGCACGGATGGCGTAGTGGTTTAAGCGGTCACCTCGTCGCTTACTACTACGCCGAGTAGTGTGGGTTCAAACCCCACATGGGACGACACTTTGTGTGATCCACAAATTATTGATCTGAGTCTGGGTGTTCTTTGTGTCCGTTTCATATATGTTTGTAAAGTCCCCCGCGATACAAGAAGGCATTCCTAATGCGGGTCTTTAAAACTATTTGTTCAATAAACATATGTTTTAGATAAACTTTGATTAAATATTATTACGTTTTTGAATATACAACGAACCATTTAACAATTATACGAGCAATTATTAAATAATTAATTAATTGCAAAAGTTTTATCTGTATTTACGTTCACTACTTCGCTACTACTACTTCTACTTCCTCAATGAATATTTTATCCAATAGAAACATATTTCTTCCAAACAGATAGATAGTTCTAGAAATTAGCGTGTTAAAAGCACAAACAACGCAACAAATTGCTTTTCTGCTTTATTTTATAAACATCTAATATATAAAATTCTCGTGTTACGGTGTTAGAAGTTGAAAAGGCTAGACCGATTTTCGTGAAATTTTGTGTGCATGTCGGGCAGGTTTGAGAATCGGCCAACATCTAAATTTCATACCACAATTATTATTATTATTTTTTAATTTTTGAAATAATGTTTAAGGCAAAACAACGTTTGCCGGGTCAGCTAATATAGATAGGTATTGATTGTATAAAAAATTAAGTGTTGAACTGTAGTAACTACCAGATTGCTTGAAATAAAACGTCAAATAAAGTTACGGAACCGATAAACAACATGTATTAAATGGCTTGTTGTTCTCTCTCTGTTGTTGTTCAGTCTCATAAAATTTTTCTTCCAGACGGTGGCGCGGGTGGTTGGGGCGAATGGTCAGCGTGGTCGGCGTGCCCAGCGCCTGCGCACTGCTCAACCCGCACAAGAAGTCGGCATCGCTTCTGTGACTCGCCACCTCCAGCATACGGTTCTAGGTTTTGCGAGGTAACAACAAGATTAAAAAGTAAAAAAAGCAACTAGACCTAACCCTGAGTACGAGACAATAATCAAATGCATCGGACTCTACGTAAGCTTCTTCGAATTTAGACAGGTTCGATTCCCACAAGGGGCGAACTTGTAATCTTTTTGTGATTTCTGTTTCCATGGTTTTTAAGTTTCTGCGACACAGAAATAGATTCAGGAGTTATCTTTTTGAATAAAAACAACTCTTGACTTAACACTTACTGACCGTAAAGCAGCAAGGGTAGAACAGATGACCTTGCCAGGTGGAACTTGGTGACTATGGTGTGACCACCTGGTAAAAAGGTGGACTAAGATCTACCAGAATTCTCTGGGACATTCTTGGGTTTTATTCGAATCTTTGCAATCGACAGCAGACTGCAGAAGTCATGTTGAAATGAAATAAAAATGCTCGTAAAATATATGGATAGTCATTTGTGTTTCTAACGTTGAGTAATTATCCTAGACTTTATTTGTTATTTTTAAAAAAAGTTTGAAATTAAATAAATTTAATTAATGTCAGCTGTAAAAGTAGAACATTAAAAAATGGTACAAAAATCTGCATTTTTAAGGTTTTATCAGTACGACGTGGAACTGGCTTCACTGAACTATTGGGAATAAACCAAATATTATACCTGTATTGTTTTATAATAGAGTTATTACTAAGTTGTGGGCGAATTATCATTTTTTTTTATGGTAAACAGACATCATCATGCATCTGTAACTGAAACTGTGGTACTGGAAGATTGATTCCGGAGGGAGCCTCCAGAATCAATCATCCGGTAACCACACCCACTTAGTGTAAATCAACGAAAAAAATACTTAACACCAGTTTTGTTTGATGCCGTGAAATAGTACGGTCGAGCTGGCCCGTATATATTGCAGTATGAGTCTTCTACAGGAAAATTATTGGCAGTAAATTATTTATTTAAACGTCAAATTGTGATATCTACACGTTAAACGTTTAAAATAAGCAAAGATGTTTTTTTAATATAAACTAAATAATCAAAATAATAGTCATAACGTACACAATTATGATATATGTATAAGCGTTCAAAAGGCACTTAAACGCATTGGTTATGTATTTATCAAGGAATGCTTAACCAATGCGTTTTTTTTGGTTTGATGAGTTTCTGTTGCCACGCAACTAAAAACATAGTTACTAGCGATAGTTTTATCAATAATCTTGTAACAACACGCGTTGATACGATTCGTTTTCACATGCAGTTCTTCTCTTTGCTAAAAATATTAAATAAAAATGGCACCTAAAAAGGATAAAGCTAAAAAAGAAGACGATAAAGCAGGAGCTTTCAGTGAAGTGGAAAGAACATTTTTGGAACAACAAGTGGCCGAATGTAACCGAAAAATTGCGAGACTTAGATCCGCTCTTGACGAATATGAAACTCGAAATGAGGAGCTACAAAGTGCTTACGAGAAATTGGATGAAGATAGAGCTGATATAATTGCCTATTTGAAAAAAGTACTTAATGTGAAGAACGAAGAAAACTGTGAACTGAAAGAAAAAGTAAAAGGGCTTGAAGAAATAAGAGATATAGAGAGCGCTCAGTTTCATGAAAAGGTAGACGAGCTTGAAAAAAATTTCACTATTATGAAAGATCAACTCACATCTGAAAATAAGTTGCTTGCGGGCAAATTAAACACTCTTGAAGAGTTTCGTGCAATTAGAGATGATTTAATGAAGAAATTCGAAAAACAAGAAAAAGATTTCGAAGACCAAGAGATGAAGTACAAAAGAATAATTTACGATGCTGAGAAAAAGTTTGTGATCGGGAAAGATAAACTAAAAAAAGAAATGGAAGCAAGACTTTTACAGTTGGCTCAAGATTTCCAAGATGCTACTGAACTCAGAGTCGCCGCATCTACGCATAGGGTTATAAGGGAAAATATAGCCATAAGTAATGAGTTGAATACTATTTTATCGACCCAACAAAAAATTTCAGATCAAAATGAGATGTACAAAGAAAGTACTAGATCTGCAATTATTACGAAGCAATTAGCAGAAGAAGAACGAGATAAAGCTATTAACAAGAACATTGTACAACGTAAAGTGATTGACAAACTCACATCAGCTTTCGAAAGTATTAAAGTAGAGAAACAAATATTTGAGAAGAAAAGTTACGATTTTGAAAGTCTCCAAGCAAAAATACAAAATCTGACAAAGGAAAATGAGAATTTAACTTTACGAATACGTATTCTAGAACAAAATTTGCATGTTAAACTAACCGATCAAAATAAAGCTGTCGTGAACGCTTCAAATATAACTAAAGAGCGTGATAAATATCGGGATATTTTACAAGAAGCTGCTATTGCTATTCAAGCTGCTTTAAAACTAGATCAGTGGGCTCAAACTAAGCATGAAGAACGTGTAACAGATAGGCAGTTGCTTCTTTCAAACCTACTTCAAATTGTTTCACAATTTCGTGAAATACGAGAATCAGAATCAATGAATACTCTAGCTTCGTTTACTAAGGTTTACGATGAAGGTGATCTAGGATTTGTTCCTAAATCAGCACCTAAAAAAAAATTGTCAGGATCGTCTACTCTCTCTACTATGCCATGTTTTCAAACACAACAAGAATTATTAAGAAAAGAATCAAAGAGAAGTGTTATTACTACATCTTTATCAGTCGGTTCGGTTAATAGTAGTATAAGAACGAGCCCAAGTATTCAAATTTTGCCTGAAATTTCACATGACAATATGCTAGAATCTAAAGACAGCGTCAAGTCGTTCATAACATCAAAAGAATCAACTTCTGTTGAAGAAGAATCTGAAATTGATCAGAAAAATCTATCCGATGTAGAAAAGCTGTTAGAAGATAGTAAGCTTGCGATTCAAAGATCTATATTAAAAGATTTGGCACTTTCTCAACAAGAATTTAAAAAATCATCGCTATCTTTAGCTCGTGCAACTTCAATGCCAAGCATAACAATGTTGACTAAGAAATCTGTGACTATAATGGACCGTGCTCAAGATGTAACAAAATCAAATATTGCTACTAATAATGAATCAAATACTGCTACTAATATAAGTAGTGAGGAACAAAAAGATGATGATGTTACAAAGGACGATGAAGAGTCAGTAGTATCGATCGATTTGAATGTTGAGACGGAAGTACCTGAAGAACTATCAAAGCAGCAAGCAGGGGAAGATAAACCTGAATAAAAGAAGAAAGTTGCTGAAAAGGAAATGTATGAAAATGTTTTTTGCATATAATACTAATCTATAGTAATTTTAAATATATACAGGTTTATTTCTATATTCTATAGCTTTGAAATAAATGTATACTTGTATATTATGAAACTTGTTTTATTCTTCATTTGTACTACGCTTAATTTCAACACTGAAGGTGATATTTTATTGTGTTAGTTACAGTTAGGTTAATCGACTTCATATATATATTTATATAAAATTACTGAATATATGTATATATATATTATATATATACATATATTCAGTAATTTAATTTGAAAAAACGAATGAAGTCTTAACACAAGTTATGACTCTTTTAACTTTACTGTACCGTTTAATTACTAACTTTGACTAAACGCGTAACCGTAAACTGAACACTCCCATATCGTCTTGGTAGATCTTAAAGTAAATTTAAATTACAGTAAATAAGTTTCAATCCCAACACCAATGTGTTAGGCTTACTACAATTAGTAAGCTTCATTATTATATGATCTTTGTGAGATTGTAAAATAACCCGACACGGGTTATAAAGAAAACAGTTGTAAAAATTTAATTTCCTATGGGATTAAACCCAACCAGTAAAACTGTGGTCAATGGTAAAGGGAGCGAACGAGCAGATGGAACGGTTGAGTGTTCTTGGAATTGGGGGGTTAGGATTGCTTAACTCCGGTTTCCCATGTGGGACAATGCATGATTCTCCCACGGTAACAAAGTAGGAGTTTGTTAGTTAGACGTCCATAACTGGAAATAGATTTAGACTTTTTTCCAGTTACCCTTGTCTTCTACCTACCCTGGTCTTTCAACTTTGCTGGCGGATAAAAGCCGCTGTAAAATGTACATTACAAAAGAAAAACATGTCAATAAATAATTTTTCATTAGGGCCAGGCAGTGGAGCTGGCAGCATGCGAGTGTACTGCTCGTTCATGGGCTGGAGATTCATCAGTGGTGGTAGCAGAAGTTGGCGACAAATGCCGGTGTGGATGTATTCTACATCTAGCACCAGCAGCCAGGCTACTAGCAGGTTCTGCGAGAGCTTGTCCGTCTAGATCATTCTGGTTGCTCCAAGTAAGTTATGGATGTCTTCAGATGTTATAAAACAGAGAAAGAGGAGTTTGGGAGAGAGAGAGTGGGGCAGGGGTTTAAAAGTGATTTTCATCTATAATTGAATTTAAATAAGTGTTTTGAAGACGTGTCTCGCAGAATGAATTTAAAATATATCAATATGGACGATCTTAAATATTGTAACTTAATTAAACCGCATTATGTACTAAGTCAAGTTACTCGACCGATCTAAACAGAGCACATTTGTCGCCGTGGGATCATTAAAACTTGTCCATTTTCAATGGAAGCCCTTGTCACTTTAACTAATAATGTCCTCAATATAGTTTCGAGTTGTAACTTATCGGCAAAAGGCAAGTAATTGACAATATAGGGTCAACTAAATTAGTTGTCAACTTCAGTTACATGCTATGTTTGTCCCCTCAGGCCTTGTAAAATTACTAGCTTTTGCCACAAACAAACAAACAAGTATAGATTCAGTCACGTTAATATATGTATGCTTATAAATAGAGCAGTAGCAGGACCTCACCACTACCACAGTTGTGACAAGTTTATTAAAAGGAGTACTATTTTCTTAACATGAGCCAACCTTATTGCTGATAACCGGTTATTTTTTGGGTATTAAATGAGGAAATTAGAACTAAATTAAAAGGTAGAGTTAAGAAAGAAAGTAAATAAGAAAGGTATGTTGTTTACATACTTCATCAACAGCCCCTAACAGTCCACTGCTGGACATAGGCCTCTCCTTACAATAGAGATTTGGGCCTACTATGACACGCCGGCCAGACGGGTTGGTATAGGGTTTGTTACAACTTGCAGGGCCATGTCGTGCGGTGTTCCGCAGGGGTCTGTCCTAGGACCACTCCTGCGGAACATTGGATACGACTGGGCCCTACGAGGGCCTCTCCCCCCCGGGCTGGGTGTAATCTGCTACGCGGATGACACCTTACTCACGGCCCGGGGGGCTAACTTCCAGGAGGCGGCGCGCCTGGCCGCCACGGGAGTTTCCCAGGTGGTCGGGCGCATTGAGGCGTTGGGATTACGGGTGGCCCTGGATAAGACGGAGGCCCTATTATTTCATGGGCCCCGTCGTGGTCCGCCCGCCGGCGCCTCAATCGAGGTCGGCTCGGTCCTCGTACCGGTCCGGGCCCAGATGAGGTACCTGGGTCTGGTCCTAGACGGTAGGTGGCTCTTCGACGAGCACTTCCGACAGCTTGGTCCGAAGCTGGTGGACACTGCCTCCACCCTAGGGCGACTTTTGCCCAATTTGGGCGGGGCCAGTGTTCCCACGAGGCGGCTGTACGCGGGGGTTGTCCGGTCCATGGCGCTTTATGGTGCACCGGTGTGGGTGGCGGCTCTGACCGCCCCGAATAGGGCGCGCCTCTGGCGCCCCCAGAGGATATTGGCGGTCAGAGCCATACGCGGATACCGCACGGTGTCCACCGAGGCGGCTTGCGCCTTGGCCGGAACACCCCCGTGGGATTTGGAGGCGGAAGTGCTCGCCGAAGTTTATCGGCGAGTGGCTGACTTCCGGGCGGAGAGCGGCTTTCGCCCTCCGCCCGAAGACGTGCGCGAGTGGCGCGAAGCCGCTCGCCGAGCCACTATGGTGAGATGGTCGTTCCGGCTGGAGACTCCACGCGCTGGCTTCGCCGCCGTGGAGGCTCTCCAGCCGGTCATCGCCGAGTGGGCAGGGCGGCAGCACGGGACCCTTTCCTTCCGGCTGACGCAGGTGCTTTCCGGGCACGGTTGCTTCGGAAAGTACCTGTACTCGGTCGCTAGGAGGGAATCGAGTCCCGCCTGCCACCACTGCGACTGCGGTGAGGATTCGGCCCAGCACACGCTGGCGGTTTGCCCCGCATGGGCGACGCAGCGCCGGGCCCTCACTGCAGTCATCGGAGCAGATCTCTCGCTACCGGCCGTAATTCGCTCCATGGCCGGTAGCGACAGTTGTTTTACCGCGGTCGCAACCTTCTGCGAGGAGGTAATCTCGCAGAAGGAGGCGGCGGAGAAGGCCCGGGAGGACGACCTCGGACCAGATCCGCCGCCGGCGAACCGGGCGGCGGAGGCGCGCTCACCTGCGCCTCATGCCGCCCTGAGTGTGGCCGCGGGTGGACGGGATGGGTTCTCCCCTCCACCCGCATTAGTTGGCCAGTCGCGAGGGGGCGGCGTCCGCGTGTGCCGGACGCCGCCTAAAGAGAGGGTCCACTGAGACGGAGCCCGCTTTAGGAGCGGGCTGGCGCTGGGAGGGGTCCAGAAGGAGATAGCTACCTGGACCCCTCCTAAACTGGAAGCGCAAAGAGGGCACACCGTGTGGTTTTAGTCGGTTCGAGTCCGACACACCGCCCCGCCGAACGAGAGCCCCGGCGGGGTGACGGTCCGAGGGGATTTCCACACGTAAAAAAAAAAAAAAAAAAGGGTTTGTTACAACTTTTCCTTCTTTTTGCAGTGCTGTTGTCCTGCAGAGTTTGCTCCCTTAGTCGGCTCTTACCACACCCACGGGATAAATAGGGTAGCGACACTCTGTATTCTTAATCTGTTACATACTTAAATACATAAAACCTGAAAACACTAGACTATTTGAGTAGTAAAATTTGGAAAATTAAGTTAAGGCTTTTTATGGCATCAGAAGCCAAACGAGCAGACGGATATGAACACTGACAACTCAAGGGTCATAATGTATAAATCGGGGGGAGGTTTGGTCTCCGGCAAACTCAATCAATCATCTAAAAACAACGAATAAACAGCTTCACACCAGTTTTCTGCAAAGCCTATTATTGTATAATTTGAATAGGCTAAAATGGTATCACTCTAGCCAAGCCAGCCCATTTTTGCCGAGTCATGGCTCTCCCACGGTAATTAGGCTGCATTAAAAGTTCTTAATAACAATGTTTAACTTTGGAACAGTTCTCTGAGTCAACTTTGTACAAAAGAGTCACATAATCCGGTTAGTTTAATTGAGTTGCTACTTATACATTGCCAAGTTACTTTTGTAGTAGCTCGTACTAATTAATTAAATTGGTTCATTGGATTTCATTCATTGGAATTACAAACTTTTTTGTAACTGTAAAACTTGTAGTGTGATATTAGTGTCCGGTAATTGACTTTTTTATATTATCGCTATAGAAATCGCTAGAAATGTAAATCGGGTGTTAGTCGGTTTTAAACTCAAGGTACCACTTACTATTTTTTTGGTTATATGACTGAATAGTTGTTCAGTCATATATAGATAGGGTAGTGGTTTAAGTGGTCGCCACGACGCTTTCTACTACGCCAAGTGTTGTGGGTTCAAACCCCACATGGGACGACACTTTGTGTGATCCACAAATTGTTGTTCTGAGTCTGGGTGTTCTTTGTGTTCGTTTCATATATGTTTGTAAAGTCCAACGCGACACAGGAATATATTCCTAATGCGGGCGTTGTCTTTTTTAGAATTTAGAATTTAGTCGTAACTAAAAAAGTATAGTAACTTGTAATTATTATGGTTATAATCGGTTTTCTCTGAGGATTGTCTGTATTTCAAATTAAATTTAAATTTTGAGTTATACTCTATTCATTTGTAACTACATTATTAGCTTCTACTGGGGGTTTCGCTATCATACAAATCCATCCATAAAACTTTCACTTTTTTCTGACAAAGATACTCCAAGTACATACTTTCTTTATATCTCTATCAACATTTATGCAAAAGTTAATAATAAACAATTACTATGCGTTATATGCACACTGGTTTAATATTAGAAATAATAATTTCGTTCGTTCGTATCGTTTTCTATATCCGCGATCGTATAATATTGCCTTGTAAAGGATAATCAAAAACAAATACAAAGTAACTATTATTTCTTAATTTAACCAAATTTAATCGGATTATAATAAGTCTATCAACACAACAGAAGTCTCTCTCACAAGTCTATCAACACAACAGAAGTCCAGAAAACTTCATTTTGTAGCGTTAAGTTTTGTAGCGTTTTGTAAACGCCAACAAGCAATTTGTTGTGACAACTTTAAGATCGGCAAAATTTCACTGCTTAGGGCCCTCGACTGCTCCAATCAAAAGTTTCGTGATAGTATATGGTCATACTGACAAAGATCGTTTTAGCTTTAACTCCTGCTTCTCAGTTAGTTCGTAGTTTAGTCGTAAATGCTCCTGCTATTTGATTGGTGATCTATATAGCTTTAGATTTTCAGAAAGGAAACACCGGTGTACAAAAATAAAACATCAAATAGACAAGAGAATATTTTATTTTACACGGGGTTTGATGACATGACTAAAATATATAAAATGTATTTCATGGTCTCTTGGCGGCATTAACTAAAGCGTAACCTACCCCTTCTTTTGTGTATCTAAAGCATCAAGCGTCCTCCAAACAGTCATCGATGAATAAAAATATGTGCACCACCTACTCAAGTACACAAAACATAATTAAAATAGATCCAGCTTTTTAGAAGTAGTTCGGTGGTAAACACACGCAGATAAAGATAGTGAAGTAAAACTAATTAAATAGTGAATGCATGCAAAACTTACATTGAATTATGTTTAAAGAATTTATCAAACTATAAAATAATATACACAAAATTCTGAAATATTTTCTGCAAATAAAAAAAAACTGAATATCATTTTTATAATGTCTATTACTCTAGAATTTTATAGAAGGAGATAGTTTATTTCTGATAGATGTCATCACCATCATCATCATCAACAGCCTATAACAATCTACTGCTGCACATGGGCCTCTCCTTAGAAAGGAGGTTTTGGCCTACTATACCACGCTGGCCAGACGGATTAGTATAGGGTTTGTGTCAAATTTTCCTTCTCTTTGCAGTGCTGTTGTCTTGCGTAGTTTGCTTTCTAGTAGTTTTCTCCTTTGTAGTTGTCCTTTTCTCCTAGATGCCATAAGATGGCAGAATATTCCAACCCGCAAACCATAAGATTAGTAGTGTTATTAGTATAAGAGTTGCCGCTCTTGTAACAGTTAAGCCCAACCTTACTCTAACAAGTTAAAGTGGAAGGGCTTCTCTCGTCTCGATCTGTTTGTTATAATTCAATCAAACTTATTATTAATATACTTCAGTTCACGCACAGAGTTGTGTTGTAAAACGATCAGAGTTGTATAATTAAATAATTGGCAATCACTAGGTTTCTATTTCATTTTAGGAAATTGGAATTGGTATCTTCATAAATATAATATTGTAAAATATGTTACAATATTGTTCATTGTGTCGTAATATCTTTAGTTATTAAAATATCACTGATAAATTCCACAGACGAATTTATAGTGGATTTATAGACGTATTTATTGGACTTGCAACGAATAGTATATTCGGCAGTATACCGAATACCGAATATTCGGCGAGGCCCCTGACCGAATAGCCGAATATTAGGCAAAAGTATTCGGCTGGATTTTAGCGGCAAAAACTTGTACAGACGTGAATTGAATTATGTACCTGTTTTATGTACCAATGACTACTTAATAAATGATTATAAAAGAAATGAGAACCTTACCCTTCTAAATTTTGATTACCACAATAATTCAAATACATAGAATCCTCCATTTTTCCAATTCAGAAGATGATTATGTACCTGTGTTATGCACCAATGACTACTTAAATGATTATAACAGAAATGAAAATATGAATGTATACGTCGTAATCAATCGATTTTAATTTTTCATTTTACCAATTATTTCTCAATGACAAAATATATTATTTAAGTATTCGGTATTCGGCCGAATAATATGTAGATATTCGGTATTCGGCCGAATATAATAAAAGCAGCCGAATATGCCGAATACCGAATAGTAACCGAATATTCGTTGCAAGTCTAGTATTTATAGTTATGCGTTCTGTCCAGTATATCCAGCACTAGACTGCGATACGCTGATGATGATTATTTGTTCTGTGTCATCAAACGTATGTACGAGTGCATTTGTATTTAAAAATATATAATTATGTTCAACAGTAGTCTGGTTACTATAGTACAGGCTTAATTTGAAATCAGGCGGCTGTGTATGGGATGTGTTAAGTTATCATTATTATTTGTATAAAACGTTTAACACATCTATAGTTCGATCAATATTAACAACTCAAAAAGCCGGTTTTTCAATCCTCAGATTAACAGTTAGATTTATTCCACAGTTAGCGTAATTTTGGATTTGTCAATGGTCCGATATCTTTTATCTGGAAAATAAAGGAATAACTTTATCTGTCGTTTCACGCCTCAGTTAGTGATATTATCTGTAGAATAGTGATTTTGACTTTTGTGTATTTGTTAACATTCTCTAATATTTGTTGTAGTAAAGTTAATTGAGTATTTAAATTTTGCTGTGTCCTGAGAGAAAAAATAGGGTTTTAGGGAAAGATATGACAACACTTTGTGTGATGATGAACAATTTCAATGCAAAGTTTAGCAAATGCAATGCAAAGTTTCATAATTGATTCCATTATATACGAAAGTAACCCGAATAATAATAGTAATTGTAGTTCATCTTCACTATCACCGTCAATAAGGTTTTCTTATCTGACAGCCAAGCAATGACAAGAAAAGAAAGACACAAATTTTTGTCTAATAGCTTGTGATCTTTATCTAATATTTTACTAATTGTATAGCTGCATCACGCTTGCGCATGTTTACAGTGAACTTAGCTATGAAAGACCATCAAGTAACTATCTGTCGGATTACACCCGATTGAAAAGCAGAAAAAGTATATTCGCTTGATTAACATCAAGATAAATTTATTCCTAAGTTAGTTGTCTGACAGTATAACTAAGAATTAAAAAACCTGCCCTAAATCTATATATTAGTTAAAAAAAAACAATTATGAGCTCGAATGATCGTTCTACCAATTTGATCAAGTTATTCATACACATTTGTCATCCAGAATTAGATTCTTTTAAATAATCACCCTTAAGGTTTACACAAGCTAAGTTTTTTCTTGTAGGTCACTTACGGTATCGTATTTTTCTTTCTCTGTATCTCCGGTTTCTACTGAGTTAAGCTAATTACGTTGGACTAAAAGCGCTCACCTTACTTTAGAAGTTTATGTTCTGAACGCTTCACTGAAATTAACTTGAAGTAGTGAGATGTGCAGGTACATAAGTATATTCTTTCTTTTCTTTTCTTTTGAAAAGACAATCCCGCATTAGGTATATATTCTTTGTCGCGGGGGACTTTACAAACATACATGAAACGGACACAAAGATTACCCAGACTCAGAACAACAATTTGTTGATCTCAAAAAGTGTCGTCTTATATGGGATTTGAACCCACAACACTCGGCGCAGTAGGAAGCGGCGTGGCGACGATTTAAACCACTATGCCATCCGTGCAGGGCATAAGTGTTCATGATATACAATTTTTATTTGTCTTTTCAATCATGCCTTCTTTATGCTCTTTAATTGTATAAGTCAATTAAACTGAAACCTAAAAAAAAGATAAAGTACTTAGGGGTGAAAAAACAACATACTCGTATATACTCGTATATTTGGAGTGCCACAAGGCAACTTTTTCCTTTTTTACTTAAAGTTTTTGAAAAAATTAGTAGATGCTACCAAATCAAACAGCAAAATAACAAATATTCAAAATAAACCGCAGAATGTTTGTACTTCTTTAAAATAACAAACATATATATGAGTAGAAAGAAAAAGCAAAACGCATCCTTCGATTTATTTATCATGAAACACCTTCAGGATAGTGGTATAAACGGAATTGTTTGATTGTCCGTAAAATTGTGGTATTTTCAACATGAATAGACGTAACGAGACTTAGTGTCTAAGCACACTATGCTGAATATATTTATTATATTATTTGAATTACTTACGATACATTTACCGAAAGTACGTATCGTTATAGGGTACAGCCGAACTTTGGTCGAAAGTAAGTTCGGTTACAACGTATTTTAAATTGCAACACATTCACAGAAGTTCTGTTCGAATGCCGGAGGTGAATCAGGGCGGGGGGAAGGCAGGCCCGCACCATCCTGCTTTAAAAAGAATGATGGAACCCTTATAATATCACTTTATTTTCTGTCTGTTTTAGACATTACACGACACCACGATAGCGCTCCAGACACTGAATTTGCGCAATCGTCTTTCTGTGGTATAATTGCCGCGATTATGTGTGTCATTTCAGCTGAATACGTTGGAACGTAAAATCAGACGCGGAGCTTCGGTCGCGTACTTTCGGCATAGTGTGTTTAGGCGCTTAGGGCAACTTGTCCGTTTTATACTCTTTTTACTTCGAATACGGAAAAGTGTTTTATGGTTTGGCTATAAAAACGCCACACAATTCAAATATTATTATAATTCATCAAGGCCTGTCTCTGCCTGACTTCGACTATTATTAAAACACTAATGTGTATTATTTTTATGGAAGAGGGGGCAAACGAGTAGATTAGCCCATGAACGTCTGCAACTCAGGAATCATGCTCTTTCCTTGAAGGTCGTATTGGGAAGGAAATACCGCAGACAGTAACTTGTTCCATAGATTATTTATGCGAGTCAAAAAGAGAATTTTTGTGAATTGTGTATTTACAAATTTTAAGCTTTCGAAGTAATTTTATTATTAAAAGTTATGTTTATTTATTTTCTTAGGCTGAAGAAGGCTTGGTGGTTCGTTTGAGAATGGAAGCTGTGCGGCTCCCATGCGCTGGCCAAACTCTGAAAGTTAGAGATGGTGATTCTTTAGGATCTCCATTGCTTGCCTCATGGGATGGGCCTGAGAGCGTGCCAATGGTAAGTCCTTACTAAAGCTTTATAGGTCTTTTTTCTGTTTGAGAATTTTCATAAATTTAAATTTATTGATATTTAATGTTTAACAGATTGGAGATGTAGATACCACGACAGATTCTAGTGGAGCGATTGAAATATCTGGTGGAAGTCACGTCCTTGTTGAACTCAGTTCTGGAGACACCAGCAACCGCTGTGCTGGAGGTTTCTTGGCACACGCCACGCAAGTTGGTATGTAATGTACATATGTTTGTATATATCCAGTGTGCTTTATATTTCCTATGAAAAAGTGTTAAAAAAGTTTCAAAGATGCAATACATGTGTACGACTACGCACACTTATTGGACACTGCAAAATAGTCAAAAATATTACAGACCCGAAGAAACTGTTACGGATATGTTATGCTGTTGCGGCCACTGTCGTGGTTTCGAGGTTTCAAACATACGATTGGATATCATACAACTGAGGGGAATAAAAACAATCACTGCACTGCTAAGATTGTGAGATATCTAAAATCCATTAGTTTGAGCGGTTCAGTATTAAGCAAGAATGAGCTACAATGAAATCAAAATATTTTTATTGTTTAATGAGTAATTGAAATTTAATTAAATTTGATGAAATGAATTTATTAAAGATTCAAATGTAATTAATTTTTTTATTAAATTGAAATTTTTGTGGTAAAAATCATGTTAAAAAAAAATTGTGTCAAGAAAATTTACCATTCATTTGAAACGGCATATACCTACTCGTATATTATGAATTCTTTTCAGTGTAATTTACACTGAAAATATTACACATTTAAAAATAGCAATGGGCACTTTATAAAAAGAATAATTAAATTGTCAAAAATATTTTTATTTGTTAAGTCGTTTATTTTATATAATATGTAAATGGAAAATATAATCTACAATAACCAGAGCCATGGGACGACCACTGTTGAACAAAAGCCCCTTCTAAGCACTTTCACATTCATGGGGACCCCTGCCGCTTATTGTATAAAAATAATTAAAAGCACCCCCTCCCCTTCATGCCCTTAATTCATTAATCTCTATTGTTGTAAGAAGTATTATGTTCTCTCTTCGATTACATATAGAAAAAAATTAAGTGTTGTTGATCATTCTTCCCAACGGTTGATGTTATTTAAATTTGTACAATTATTTATATCGCGATACAGGATTAGCAGTTACTCTGTGGTTCAGTGTGTCTCCGTTAGATGGCGCTGTAGTATGTTTTAACATCATGGTATGTGGAAGTGGCCACAATCATCATAACTTCATACTAATACATTTAAATTTGAATAATACATTAATTCAAATTTAAATGTATGTGTGAAGTGCAGGTAATAAAATCGTAGTTTTTTTCCTTGAGTTCTGTTTTATTAGTAAAATTATTATGAACATTATTACATTCAGACTAGATATATTCATATCATACGCAGGCCAGAACAGTTAGTAAATTTTGTGGTGTATACCTTGAGTAGGAAGTTCTAGAGCAAAACTTTTAAACCTTAATATCTATTTTCTCCGAATAGAACCTATCCGCAACGCGTCAGCAGCGTGGGCCTCCGTTAGTGGCGGTAACTGGTGGCGTAGTGGTGGAGGTGCCCGTGGTGCTGCAGTGGCGCTTGCAGCCGCAGCAGCGCTGGCAGCGCTGTGCCTTGCGCTGCATTCAGCGCATCGCACCAGGGCATATCAGCGAGCGGCCGATAAGGAGTCACTCACCGATAGTGATGGTAGATAAACAATGTTATTTTAGATTGCATCAGTTTTTATTCCGTGAATTATAGAATTTTTAGTTATGCTAATTAATCAACACCACGATGTATTCACATCACACATCACATCAACAGCCTTTAACAGTCCACTGCTGGACATAGGCCTCTCCTTAGAAAGGAGGTTTTGGCCTACTATGTATTAGTATTAGTTCATTATAATACAGGTCTTATTAACGGTAAAGCCTTATTCACACAAAGATATATTTTAAGATGATTGTTATATTAATAATCTAAAAACCTCAAATAGCAGTCTAAAATGATTTCTGTAACTGCGCCAAAAGCTGTCATTATCAACTATGCTATCAATTAAGAATGAAGATTTTATAAGGTTCTAACACTTCCCAAACTAAATATAGCCAATGAAACAAGTGTTGAATTCGTTTATTTTCCTGTACAGGAAGAAGAAACACTTTATTTTCATCAAGTTATGGTATGGTAGGCTTTTGTTAATGCTTTATCAATTATTTTCATTTTTCGGGAATTCATAAACAAAAATACATAGTCCTTAATAAATTTCAGCGTGTTCAGCGTCTCTAGAGCTTGGTGGAGCAGTATCGGGATCTCGAAGTACTCTTTTATCAGAAGTAGTCGGAGGTGGAGTTGCACTACGACGTCTGTTACCTTCTGGTAAAACTAAGCACACCAGACTCCGGGACTCGGACAGAAATTCTGAATATGCAGAACAAAGGTCAGTTTGAGTTAAGTTCATTTAACATTTTATTTATTAGGTACTTAATTTTTAATAGGCACTTAATTTCTTTTTTTAATAAATTAATTTTACGCATGTACGGCGTAATTCTGTCGTTCCCAAAAAGAATTCATGTATACTTAATTTTATTAAGATCCTTTCAAAGCGACTCATTCAATTAAGTTGACAATAAAAAGCGATTATACACAGATTCGTATCTTGAAAAGTCCCCTTTGAAATCCTTCGATTCCTTTTCTTAATGTACATACATTTAATTATATTTTCGTTTTTACCTTTCGAAAGTCCCCAACCTTTCGCTAAGGATCACTCAAGATTCTTTAAAAGCGTTCTTTGGCGAAGTAAGTTGAAAAATAATTAATTAAACAACACTCGACTCTTTTTTCCCCTCTGAAATTATGATGAGTGTATTGTTTGACGTAATGCCATTGTTTGAACACGTATCACTATACAGGCCCTCGTTATTTATTTTATTGTTTGATGGCTGGGGTGGGAATTAGCATGGTTATACTCGTAGTACGAGTCTGAAGCTACTTTGGGAATTATCAATGGATAAAATGCTGTTTCTTTATTGTATTCTTTATATATTTTAAATGTAAAAGACTCCTCAAATCCCTATTAAGAGTTTTTACAAATAAAAAAACTATAACATAAAATGTTTCAGAAAAATCTTTATCCATTTGCGTCAGAAATAGGTATTTTAAAAGGACTGACAAACTTGTTACGGATTAATACGACCACTTTCGGAGAATACTAGTGACGGAAGACGGAATCTTATTTATGTGTAAGTTTCTTATCGTGTTACACGCTCTGAGCAGATGGGAGCGAGACCGAAAAATGTGTAACAATACTTTTTTCCGACACTTCTTGCTATAGTTACAGCCGTGTATGAACTATATACATCGCCGCACATAGCTGTCCTGCGCGCCGAAAGACTCGACGGCTTTCTTCGTTTATACTCGTCTACATATTTTATAATATAAATTACGAGTATAATGACTGTATAGCAAAACGTCTACCAAAAAGCGAAAGGAATTTCGTCCATAGACCACTCACGCCTGCTTTAATAATTTAGTCTGTCTACGACTATCGACATTAACAAAGCTGTGTACCGTGTTACCGTAGGCCTCGACGTATCGGAAACTGTAACTAAGTTATAATATTTTCGAAACTAAAGCAAGCATTGTATACGGAGACTAAAATAACAAAAAGATCCAAAACTGCGAAAACTGTTTTACACACTTCCAAAGAACATCGATAAGAGAAAAGAAAGGTAATCATAACATCTTTAAAAAAAAAGATTAAAAGTTATGCCATCAACCTCTTTGTGCTAGAACAACAGTCGCTATTCATTGATACGATTTCTATTCAGTAGCATTTTTGTACTGTGTGATAATGTATAAATTAATATAATTGATCTATTCGTATATTTTAGAGACGAGGATGACCCAGGTACTGATATTGAAGCTGACGCAGGAGACAATACAAGTGTAGGAAGCGAAGGTAGTGTAGCTAGCCAAGCTACGATTACACCAGAAACTGTATCTTCGAGTAGTGCCCCTGCTGGAAGGAAAATTATCATTCCGTCACCGCTAAAACGTTCTCATACTGTGTCAGCAACTAACGTCACCCAACCGCAATCTAACGTAAAGAAGGTTAGTTAAATTAGAAAAAGTGACCCAGCATTTTTGTTTCAGCGCTGTTAGCATCCATTTTACAATACGCCATTATGTTGTACAGATGTTTTCTTTTTATTGGACATTAACTTTTACCTGCGGATCCCCTCGGGTTTTTTGAACTTATCCATACCTATCTCAGTTTTTTCTTAATGACATGCTGTGCAATCTAAAAATATAATGTTTCCCTAAAAACGTATACGAAAAATTATATGGGGATCGGTTTAAAGACGAAGAAATAAAAGCGTGAGAAACAAACAAACTTTCTATAGTATTTATAATATTATTTAGAGTTAACATTACTATTTGATTGAAAATTATCGATAGCAGATCGAATTCTAACATTGTCATTAATCGATCGCTGTTTTTTTTTCATTATATTATTAGAAACTGAACTATTAAGTTCTAATGTGTATTCAAGTCTATTAAACTTCTAAACGTAATATACCAAGTTAAGCTGTATTTATACTACGCAGTTATGCGCATCACCACCACAGCAGTCGACTAGCGAGTCTGGAGTTGTGGAAATGAGCACAAGCGTTAGTAGCGTGAGTGAGAGGGAGAGTACTTGTAGCAGTGAGAAAGACAGAGACAGCATGTGGGAAAAAGACAGGAGTGAGAGTCGAGCATCTTCATCTACATCTGCTGCAACTTTGACTAATGTGAGTATGAACCGTATTATAAATAGTTTAAAGTCGATGTTACATTTTTACTTAAATAATAATCATCAGTTTATCGCCGTCCACTACTGAACAAACGCCTTAATAAGTAAATAAATTAAAAATTCTTCTTTTTTCAAGCAATTTTACAGAATTAAAGCAGTTATGATACTGCCATTATAATACGAAATGTCAAGTTTTTAAAAGATTAAAGAGGGCGTTTTAAAAATTCTAAAAATAAACTTATTTTCCATTTAGGGTTGGTATTCTCCCGCTTTGAGCGGCGTCTCAGCAGCCAAGATCCGTGATAACCCTAAACACACAAAGGAGTCGTGCAACCGACGTCTGTTGAAGTCAGACCTCAGTCTTACTTCTCATCCTGAAATGGAAATCGACTATTACGATTACGAAGTCAATAATGCTGGTAAGGTTTTAGGTACTGCACTTCATAATATTTTTGATTAATCCATTAAATATTAATTTTAAGCTTTGGGTTATAAAAAGCTTGTAATTCCTTTTCAAATTGATTGAACATGTAGTTTTTGTAACAAAATTAACATTTTAATGAAAAACCTTTTCAGACTGAGATCGGCATTTAAGAATTTTTTAATTGGCCAGGTATCCTAGTAGTTGAAACATTTTAATTTTAATAAAAAAAGTTTTAAAACACAAACACAAATACAAAATTTAGCAAAAGTAAAGTAAATATTAATTTAGAATTGAGTTTAGGAGCCGAAAGTACAGTGAAATTGGTCAATAATGCTAAAATATTTTTTTATACAGGTTCAGTACCTGGTTCCTATCTGGGAATGGATCCAGCGTTCTTGGTTTGGATACCGCCTTTAGAAGAAGGTGATATACTAAAAGAAATTGATGATAACAAAGTCCCTATCTATGAGGTATGTACCCATTTCATAAAAACTTGTTGACGTTATGTCATAAGTGCATTTATATGAATTTGAAAATAAATGTTACAGGAAATACTACCCAAAGGTATGCATCCTGATACTGGAAGTAATACAGAATCCCCTGAAGATATACCATCATCCAGTACGCTCAAGAGAAACGTTGACAATCGCAATAATAGATCAAATGAGTCTATCAAATCTGTTCGTAAAGTTATCGAAAAAGGCAATATAATCCATCCTTTAAATTTTAGTATTAGCGATTTGCAAAATTCACCCAAATTGTCCAAAAGAAATAAGAAAAAGAAAGTTGAAAGCCCTGTAACGATACAGATGAAAGATTTAACACTGACCCGGTCACCGGTTCGAGTTCATAGAAAGGAAAATCGTTGCGATTTCGACACCTCTACACTTAAAAGAGTTACTGACTCTAAAGAAAAAGATTCTGATACGTTGAAAAGAACAGATTTTTCCGACATTAAATTTGCTGATGAGAATTCTGACTCATCAAATGAAATTAAATTTGCAGATGATTCACCGGATAGCAATAGGATTATTGATAAATATAATGTCAAGGTATAATTAGGTACCTATTTACAGTAATTTTATTCTTGGTGTTGGAAAACGATAGATAGAAATACGTGTACCCCTTACTTATAAAAATAACTACTAGTTCTTGGAACCATTCTTTCTATTAGAATCCAAATGTATATTAGTTTTAGGTGATATTCTTTTTACAAAGTCCAAAAGTTTAAGTAAAAAAACGAAGGTCTTTAAAGATTATTGATCTTTTTTTAACAGATAAGATTATAAAATATATTTGTATGATTAAGGGGTAATAATTTAATTCTATTACAAGAATTTCCATTTTCCACTAGTCGTGTATAAGGACCAATGTGTAAATCTACCCAACATATAGTTTTCATATCATCAAATCATATTTTTCATGCATAGAAACATTCTTCGTCAATGTAAGGTATTCACATAATAGGTGATAGAATTTTATAATCAAGCTAATCATTCCTAGTGTTGTAGACTTCACTTGCCTGTCGCTTATATGTAAAATACTTGGAATTCTGAAATACAATAAAGATCTTTTAAGTGTTAAGTTTTTTCTGTATCTTCTGCGGGGCTTTGATCTTTTACAATATTTATGACAGTTTGTGATGAAGCTTTCATTGTATGCTTAAGACGTAGATAACTAAAAGAGATCGACATGCAAAATAAAATTAAAATAATAGTTGTTAAACACAATAGGTTTATATGATAAAAAGTTTGCAAATTTGCACGACTCAAACCCACAAGAATTGAGCGCCGTTGCTTTTTTTTCTTATTATTAATAAATGGAGAATTTTCTCTTTTGATAAAAAGTGACGTTTAAATACACTCCTATCTAAAAGAAATCTATTAACTCTAAGTCTTGAACGATTCAGAAGTATAATCCATCTGGAAAAAAAGACGCAGGCAGGCATTCAAGACATTAGCAATTTGACCTAATCATCTGTCAAAGAATTTATTTGTAGAATTGCTACTAAAATAAATGAATTGAAATTGCTAGTAAAATATAAAATAATATTACAAGTAACGTTTATTTACACAGTAACCTATCAAGTAGTCTTAATAGAAAATATTCAGGCAAAAGCCTTTAAATTACACTGTCAGAAATGAAAGATGAACTAATGCATTTATTGTATAAAGTACTGACGTCAAAGAATTTAGAATCAAGATATTTTGGTTAAGTTTTTATGTTAAATGAATATGATCCTAATTTTTATGTTCTTAAACCTGGTTTTGGCGAATTAATCATTAGACACGTCTGTGATTTGTATTAAATTACATTTGAATGCAGATTTCTGCAGATTTGTGACATGCATAGTAAGCAATACAGTTTATTAAGCAGCGTTTTGTGTTCAAGTGTTCACTAATAAGTTTTAAATATATTAGTATATTTAATTCCTAAGCACTATGTCTAGTGGTATCAAATCTCTGAATTCCAAGTAATTGATGTTGTTTGCATTGTATAATATCATGTACTGTTCATGTTGATTTATGTTCAGTTCCATACATAAATTAAATAATCTTACGTCGCTGTGCCGATGCTGCCAAATGTAGGATTTAGTACTAAGTTTTTGATTTATTTATTTTTCAAATTTTAGAAGACTGACATTCGGGCAGTGCAATATTTGCTAAAGAAAATTATGGACTGTGTCAGATCTTTCAATTCTAGTCAGGTGTGTCAAAGAATACGTTTTTTTATGTTTTTATTTTTTTGTATTTAAGTTTTTACATAAAATAATAATCAGATTATTATTATGTATTTTTACAGCTCACACATTTGTATTTTATTTTATTTAAAATATCTCGTATTTCATTTACAATCTAGTCATGTAAAATTACAACTGAGTTGCGAATATTGTAGCAAATTTTATTGCATTTATTACATCAAAAGTAGTGATAAGTAATTTGATGTATCGTTTTTAATATTATAATAATGATTATATAATTATGTCATAAAGTCCCAGTATTTGGTCGGACATGTTATTTTAATGTTTAGTTGTGGAAACTCCATTAAATACATTTTTATTTTGTAACTTGATGAGCTTGTTTTATTTAAAAATCAGCCTAAAGAAGCAGGTTTCATCATCAACAGCCTTTATTAGTCCACTGCTGGACTTAGCCTCTTCGTAGAAATAAGGTTTTGGGCTACTATTCCACGCTGGTCAGACGGGTTTTATAAGATTTGTTTCAAGTTTTCCTTCTCTTTGCAGTGCTGTTGTCCTCAGTCGTTTTTTACGACACCCACGGATTAATAAAGGTGATGACAATGATGATGTATACTTAATCCGTCACCACACACCACATATAAGCAGATTTAGACGCATCCTCAAAATATCCTTCTTTGAAGACTATGTTTCTTTATTTATTTTTAGAGAGCAAACGAACAGGCAGGCCACCGGTAATGGTAATTGGCTACACCCGTTCAGAGATACCTGCAACTCATGAGTCTATTTCTTACTCTGTCTGTGATAGATAGGTAGAACTCTAATCGTAATCACTTGACGTTCGAAACAGAAATAAACGACTGCTTGAGAACGTTAATTGACTATTTAGAAGCAAATAATTTGAAATTGAACCTCGATAAAACTAAACTCATGACGTTTGAACAAAAAACCAATCACAATAAACCAGTGGTAAGATATAGTACTAAAATAATTGAAGAAACGAATTCCACTAAATTTTTAGGTATTGAAATAGATAGGGATATGTCTTGGCAAACTCAGGCAAATAGTATATGTAAACGACTGTATCAATACTCCTATGCGCTTTATAATCTTTCCAAGATAGTGAACCAGAAAACCGCACTTACAGCATATCACGCTTTTGTTACATCTACATTGCGATATGGTGTTATATATTGGGGGAATTCAACAAACAGGGAAAGTATTTTCAAAGCCCAAAAAAGATGTGTTCGAGCGATATGCGGCATACAGATGACTGATAGCTGCAGACCTCACTTCTTGTCACTTCATATATTAACATTACCTTGTTTATACATATATGAGATGGTAATGTTTATAAGGAATAATTTCTATATTTTTGAGACTTTAAATAGTGCACGACATAATCATAAAATTAGTTTTACCCTACATAATAAAACGATATTTAAGAAAAACCTACTAGGAATGGCACCAAAAATATATAACAAACTTCCAAAATCTCTCTTACAAATTGCAAATAATAACATTTTTAAGACAAAACTAATGAGCCTGTTGTTTAATAAGGTTTATTATACAATAGATGAATACTTAGTGGACAAAATTTGAAAAAAGCAATGTAAAAGGATATTATTGTATAAAGACAGACTTGACAAATACGTATAATAATATATTGTATGGTTTTGAATTTAATTTATAAATATTATGTATAAATATGTTGACAATTTATGAAATTATGTTACTTTTATAATTTTTCTTTATGTTATTGGTGTAATTCTGCCTGTTAAACCCTATTTAATTTGTATTTGTATCTTTTGACATATTTTGACAATTTTGTGGACATGATATTAATGTGTATTGTTTAATTGAAATGTTACTGAGGGACTAATTTTGCATGCCTTAATCGGCCGAACATGATTTACTTTGCATCCAATGACACCTTAGATGTTACATGACTATGTATTATGTTCAGCAATGAATAAATGATTGATTGATTGATTGATTGATTGAACTCTTTTATTTGTACACCGTTTTACAAAAAGCTTGGTACATAAAAGTGTCAGACATATAATGGACAAAGGGCGGCCTTATTGCTAAGAGCAATCTCTTCCAGGCAACCTTAGGATGGATCAAAATGTTCCGGAGAGACAGTGGTAGTTGACGGTGAAATGAGTTTTTCAGGTTAATGGCTAACGAATATAAAAGAGAAAATAACTAGATATATATATAATATAATAAATATACACATATATATACACACATACATATTTATATACATACAAAGAAATACTTATACATACCAGCAAATATACTGCAAATATAATTACTTAAGTATATCACATATAAAAAAGAAAACATTCACATCATACCCTTTTTTTTTTTTCCGTGCGGAAATCCCCTCGGATACCACCTGTCGGTGGCATGTCGGACTCGAACCGACTAAAACCGCACGCCGTCGCCGGGTACTAATAGCCGGGGAACCAGGTATACCCTAGAAAGGAAGTCCCTGGTGACACATCATACCCTAACACGAGTGTGTAGCTGTCTTAATTACGGTACAAAAAATCTTGATTTCGCATTTTCATAAAACTGTTTATTGTATGCGCTCGCTTGATGTTTATCGGCAATGCATTCCATAAGCGTACAGCTTCAATATTAAAAGCTTGTTAAAAAAATTGTAGAATGCAGAGGCATCTCAAGTTTCAAATCTTAGGATGACCTCAGACATTTTTCATGTGTGTCATGAAGGAACTTGAACCGTTCTTTGAGGTAAAAGGGGGCTCTGGGATTGAACAAGATATTATAGAGAAAATGTGTATATGAGTATTGGCGAGAGCGAATTGAAAGCTACTGGAGCTTTTGACGGAATTAGGAAAAAATATGATCACGCATATTTTCTTAGTACAAATACAAATCGTATACAGAGCTTTTGAAGTCGCTCAAACTCATCAAGTTGTGCTTCAGTGAGATTCAGATAGCTGACATCGGTATACTTAGTCGTTTGAAGATGCACGGCCGGTCGGATTAACGCCGGTTTTCTGCAAGGCCGTGGTATCACTCCGGTCGAGGCAGCTCTTTTATACCGAAGCATGGCTTTCCAACGGCGTGTTTCGTTTGACATGTATTTTGTTTTGTAACTTTATTAATCCATTCTATTTGCATATTTTTAGCATGTGGCCATAAGGCCATTAATTAATTATGAACATTAATTATTAATTAGATATTTAATTATTAATTAGATAATTATTAATTAGATTAATATTAATTAATTAGATAATTATTAATTAGATATGAACATCATGGGAATAATCCCATGATGTTCATATCTTACTACGTTACTATAGCATTCACCTAGCAACTCTCCCAATCGACCTCGTTCCACAACTTGGTGAAGTTATTACTAAGCATGCTCGATACGAGGCTGGAACTAATTACCTACTTCAAATGATATTCATAGAAACTTAACTTTAATAGAAATTAGAATTGGCTCATCAAAAATAGGTTTCACTAATTTTAATTATACTCACAATGTTCGTTAGTTTTGTGATATTCATCTCGAGACTCCTACAGCCATATCGAAAACAGAAATAATCAAATATTTCAGTAAAAGTTTCAATTTCAGGAGCCGCAGGCAAAAGCTAGAAATACTATATCCTATTGTTATCTTATGGACACCACCACACCACCACACTACCATCACATGTATATGCATTTAATAAAAAATAAATTGCAACTTTTCTACATATTCGAAACAATCAATTCTTTCAAAACAAAATAGATTGATAAATTACTGCACACCAAAACAAGTATTGTACTCGTATAGTTTAAAAATTGTTTTAAAACAATGCAATAGGTTACAAAACAGGTTTTATCGTTATATTATTTTTTTAGACTAAAGTATTTTCTTGTTTTAAATAGCCTAATTGCTCACATTGCTCTCATAATACTGTTTTCGGTTTAAAGAATTTATTTCTCATACAAACATACAGTCCATTTATAATGAGATACAAAGTTAAAAGTAATAATACAATGCAATTTAGCTCTAGAGTATTAGAAGTTACATGTACATACATATTTCTTAAGCTTATTTTTAAATGTGTTCACGTTTTCGCATTCTTTTATAACGGCCGGCAATCTATTGAACAGCTGTGCTCCCTCAAACAATATGGTTTTTTTACCGTAATTAGTGCGTGTGCTGATAAGTTCGAGTTTGTTCTTATTTCTCAAGTTATGTGACATTGTTTTGTTCTTTAGTTTTAAATTAGTTTGGATTGAGTTAGTGGTGATGTTTTTGATAAGAATACAAGTATAGTAAATATACAGCTGCCTAATATTTAATAGTTTTGTTTTTTCGTATAGGGTTTTTGTTGGAGATGATAACGGAATAGAATTTTGATTACTTTATTTTGGGCTCTTTGAAGTGAGTTTAAATTAGTTACCGCTGCTGTACCCCATATCTCAATTCAATTATCAATTATTAATCAATTATTTTTAGTGGTGAATATCATGAATGAGGTTTTTGATGTGTTAATTGTTAGAAGGTTGTATTTTAACCACTCGTTTAGTAGATCGAGGTCATGTTGAGCGTCCCTTATGATGTTATGAATTGACTTATCGAAATAAAAGAGAACAGTGTCGTCTGCATACATTTGTAGGTGTCCTGTTAATCCGATTTTATTAATATTGTTAACATAAATTAAAAAAAGTAACGGACTTATGATGGAACCCTGAGGGCAGCCGTAATACATGTTTTGGACGGAGCTACAGTAAGAATCTCCTATTTTAACAATTTGACGTCTATTTTCCATATACGATCCGAACATTTTATGCGCTGTTCCTCTAATGCCTATGTTGTCTAGCTTTTCTAGCAGTTTTTGGTGACTCACGGTGTCGAATGCCTTTTTTTGGGTCGATAAATATTCCTAAAGCATAGCCCCCTTGGTCTATATAGGTTTTAATTTTGGTAACTAGATCCGTCGCGGCTGTGAGAGTACTTGATTTAGGGCGAAAGCCATATTGTTCATCTATTAGGAATTTTTTGTCTGTTAAGTAGTTGATTAGGCGCCTGTAAAGTACACGTTCGAATATCTTGGACATTACGGGTAGAACCGACACTGGTCTATAGTTGCTTGGGTCAGTTCTACTTCCAGATTTGTAAATAGGACTGACCCTAGCCACCTTGAGCGTATCAGGGAAGATACCATGCAGTAAGCAGTCATTTATACAGTTTGTTAGTGGCTCGACAATTATAGTTTTTAGACATTTTATTGCCTTAGTACTGATCCCATCTAGTCCAGTGCTCGTGTTACTATCGAGGTCGTTAATGATGTTTATTATTTCCTCCGTAGTACTGGGTGCAAGTGCGTGTAGTGTTATATCATGTGTGTAGTCGTGATTATACATTAGTGTGTTACCTGTGTTTGAGTGATATGTGTCAGGTATTCTTTTTGCTAAGTCTTCTCCTATAGATGTGAAAAAAGAGTTAAACAAGTCGCAAATTGAGTTACCTTCCGTTAGTAGTCCTGAGTTTGACATCAGTTTGGGAGGAGCAACACTGTCTTTAAATTTATTTAAACCTAGGTTATTAATCAGGTCCCACATTTTTTTTGGTCGATTGCTGCAGTTACGAAATAGATTGTAGTAATAGGTCTTCTTATGTGTGTTTGTTAATATCTTTACTTTCTGTTTTTCTTTTTGAAATTTCTTTCTTATATCGTCGTTCTCTGGGTCCAACTTAGTTTGTTGCCATAAATTGTTTCGTACATTGATTGAATTTATAATATCCTGATTAATCCAATCTTTTTGGGGTGGGTTTAGAACTTTAATCTTAACTATTTTGTTCTTTTCTATTTGTTGTGATATAAATGTCTCAAGGTGGTAGTAATCGTGGCCATCACTGTTGTATTTTGCTTCTAGAGTATTGTTGTACAATTTCTCATAGTCCAGTGCCTTATACTGTTTCTTTTTGTTAAGTCGAGGTTCCAGTCGTCCCACTTGGAGATAGATTTGCTTATGATCAGATAGACTTGATTCGATTATCGAGAGGCTAAGACAATGGTTGTTTATGTTAGTACAAACATGGTCCAATATTGTCCTTGTCGTGGCCGTATCGCGTGTGCTGTGTCGATTGCCTTGTCGATTTTGTTTAGAATTCTGTAGCCGGCTCCCTGAATTTCACATTGGTATTTTAGACCGCTACTGTTTGCTCTAAGTAAGTCTATATTGAAATCTCCAAAGACCACTGATCTTCTTCGACACTCCAATTGGGACGAATATATTTCCAAAAAAATATTTATGTTGGTGCTTCCGGGTTTATAAATCGCTCCAATATTTAGTGATAGTTTGTTTATGTATAGCCATAAATAGTGGTTCCCGTTCCTAAATTCCTATCTTTCAGTGCTGATGAAAGTATGAAACTATACGAAATACATGAGATACACCAGATTATTGTATTATCGGCAAATGTTATGTGGAAGAAAACTTCTACGAGCATTAATTTGGGGGTTATTTTGTCCACAACTAGAAGAAAGGTAACCATTTTTTTTATTTTTAAGCTATTGCATAGCTTCTATCGCGGGCCTTGAGCGTGGAGACCGAATCCAGAAATTCCGTAACGAAAATAACCTAACACACCCCACGTGATATTTTTTAGTTTTGCCATCTATCGATGAATAGCAGAACTTTTAATGCCTTTTTTTAAATATCACGCTTGTCTCTTTAGTTCAGCACCTCGCCTCTAGGTGGCATTGGTTGTAGGGCGTTACTGCGCATGCGTAATCCCCCTCTTCGCCCCGCAATCTAATTAATATCAAAGAAAAAAAAGCAAACGAAAAAAATACTGCATAAATAAAATAAATAAATAATTATAATTGCATAAGTTGATAAAAAATGCTATGCAATAACTTTACCGCGGCAGTCCCCGAGTGCCACACGTCTTTTTTTTATGAAGAAAAATACCGCTGTCGTAAAGATATTGCTATTGCAGACTGAACTGAATACATAAGATTCGAATGTTTAACTATCAGTTAAACAGTAATTTCATTTGAATAAATTTGTCTTTTCTAGAGCCACACTATTTCTGGTGACCTATTAAATTGCATAGGGGGAAGTGGGGCAGATTCATACAAGGGGCACCGTCATACACTAGATACATCTGTTGTTAGGCGCATATCAACTGAACGACTTATCCGTGTACGCGTAGCTAACTTATGTGTGTATTGGCTCACGGAGTTTGACAACAGTCGGTGGGAAATTCGCGATGAGGTGACATGAAACGTGATTCGGCCACGCGTAAGTAATTTTCAAACCTCACTTTAAACATCTTTTTTTTAACAAAAGCATTTTTCTAGACTTTTCAGTACTATTTTATTCAAAAGGTAATAGGATCAAGTTTGTAAATTGATACGTGAATAATGATATTTATAGTTGATTTTTTTTAGGAATATTTTTATTTCATTTTCTTGTGATGGGGTTGGTTCATACAGCAGCAAACGGGGTACATTCATACTGTATGAATGTGCCCCACATTTTTATTTCTTCCAGATCCTAGAGAATATATACCGCAAACACAATTTAAATGCCGATCGGATTTTCAACAACGACGAATCTGGTATTTCTACTGTTCTGAGCACACTAAAAATTTTTGATGACAAGAGCCAAAAACAGGTTGGTCAAATAGTGTCTGTCGAAAGCGGAGAACTGGTCACATTTGGTGGTATTATTTCAGCAAGTTGAAACACCATACCGCCCTTATTCATCTTCCCTCGAGTACATTTTAAGGACTACTTCATAGACGATGCTCCAGAAGGCTCTTTAGGTGTAGCCACGAGAAGTGGTTGAATAAACTCGAGCATTTTTGTTGATGTTCTAAAGCACATTCAGAGGCACACCATATGTTCGAAAGAAAATCCAATATTCCTTTTATATGACAACCATGAAAGTCACAATGCTATTGATGCAATCAACTACTGCCGTGACAATGGGATTGTGTGCCTTTCCTTTCCACCTCACACGACTCACCGCCTTCAAGCATTAGATGTAAGTATGAGTATTTGGACCATTAAAGTCGAAATTAAAAACAGCTTTCAATGATGCATGGCACGTTTCCAATCCAGGAAAAACACTTAATATTTATAATCAAAGAAATCAACAAAGACTGTTAGGTTAACTAACTTCCTACAGTGTCATAAAAAGAAAAACTACCTACATTTATGTTATTCTCTTTTTTACTTAGTATTATTTGGTTATTACTTAGTATAAGTTGCTCATATAGACTAATTGCTTTTGTTTTCGAGAACGTTGTGGTTTGATACTTTTATTTTGATGAATAATTAAACTTTTCATGCTAAACTTGTGTATTTTTTTACATGTATGAATCTGCCCCATAGCCTGTATGAGAGTGCCCCGCATGCGGGGTACATTCATACATTTTAATTATTTTTTTAAAACTTTTATTAAAAGTCGCACATGTGTATTTACACAAATTACATGTTCTTGAAATAAAGTCAGATAGTTAAACTACTAGTTTTTGATGAATTGATACAGATATTGATACCAGAGTAAATTCTATAACACGAAATATAAAAACTGTATGAGGCTGCCCCACCTTCCCCTACGTGTAAGTTCCACTTGCCATTTCTTGGTGTTATTATTAAAGAAACTACAGTCTATATATCTCTTAAGTTTAAAAACATTATGTGAACATAGGAAAGCTTTTAGCCTCATCTAGCAGGTAGTACACAGTAGTATGTGTTTATTACGAGTAGTCAGAATTGCCAGCAGTAAGCCATTAGCGTATATGTTAATTTGGTTCCTTCTCCCTTGGGTCACGGGCTTGAGACCATTACAGATGTTTCGTAGTTTTGATCTTAATGGCTTTCATAAGACGGAATCAACAAGATTTTCACCGAGTGCAAAGTGTAGTTACGGTCTATACGGATTAAGAATACAGAGTGTCACCACCCCTATTCACCCCGTGGCTGTCGTAAGAGCCGACTAAGGAAGCAAACTCTGCAAGACAACAGCAAGGCAAAGAGAAGTAAAACTTGAAACGAACCTTTTACCAACGCGTCTGGGCAGCGTCGTATAGTAGGTGATAACATCCATTGTAAGGATAAGGCCTATGTCCAGCAGTGGACTGTTGGGGGCTGTTTGATGAGTGAGTGAGGGTGATTATGAGAGGAGGATTTCAAGGGCGGCAACGAACTCTGTGACTTTCAAGTTGCAGGTGTCCATAGGCAGTGGGTAGTTATTTACCACACTCCACACTTTTTGCCCCGCACAACCAATCTTTGGAACGGGTTATCGTCTGCAGTATTTCCGGACCTTCAAAATAGAGCATACTCCTTCCTAAAAGGCCGGCTACACGTTGGTGACTCCTGAGTTGCAAACGTTCATGGGCGTTGATAGTCATTTTCCATCAGGTGACCTGTCTGCTCGTCTGCCCCCTCTAACATAAAAAAAATCTCTTCCTCTGAGCCTTCTTCCCAAACTAGGTTAAGATCAGCTTTAAGTCTGCTATGATACGGTTGAATTTAGATTTTTTACGCAGAACGACTGCCATGCCACCTCTACATCCCCAACTATTCGATATCGAAGTTCTTAAGTGCAATAACGGACACGTCCAAATAAAACACCGGTTCGAATCTGACTGACGTACGTTTATTACATAGAGAACATTCTGACAATAGCAAGATAGATTGGTATCACTAGGTGTTACAGACTAGGGTCTGTGATAGTGCAGCTAATATACAACCTCTTTACTAAACATAAATACTGTATGTTAAACAATGGACGTCCGGACCGACGACGGACAGTTCGTGTGGTGACGGATTAAGAATACAGAGTTTCAGCATCCCTATTTATCCCGTGGATGTCGTAAAAGGCGACTAAGGGAGCAAACTACGCAGGACAATAGCACTGCAGAGAGAAGGAAAACTTGACACAAACCCTATATCAACCGGTCTGGCCAGCGTGGTATCACATCACATCACATCAACAGCCTTTAATAGTCCACTGCTGAACATGGGCCTCTTTAGAAAGGAGGTTTTGGCCTACTATACCACGCTGGCCAGACGGTTTGTGTCAAGTTAAGTTTGTGCGTGGTATAGTAGTCCAAAACCTTCTAAGGAGAGGCCTATGTCCAGCAGTGGACTGTTACAGGCTGTTGATGTGAAGCAATGGACTACAAGATATAAACCAGACGTTACTCAGTATTAAACATTACATATAGAAAGACTTTTAGGGCGGACTTTTAGGGCTTCAATTATCCGTGACGATTGTCACAGATGTTCGTGTGGCAACTAGGACCGACTCCTTATCGTGCTGTCAGAGGCACGGAGGGTTCTCAATGTGTTAAGAATGGTCACTCATCTATAGAATAACCTTACTATGATTGCTTAACTTTGCAATGTGTTAACCTACTAGGTTACCACTTAGACACGAGCCCCTCCTGTACCATAAAAAAAAATAGTTTCAAAAAACCTAAAAAATATTTTCTATTTTTTAGTTTGCTTTTCTATAAAAAGCGTGTTTTTGAGTTTTTAAATTTTTTTTTTTTTAAATTAGTGTACTGTCATCGGTCCTCGATATATCTACAAAGTTTGAACGAATTCTGACCGTTTAAAGTCAGTCAAAATCACGTCCAAAGGAGTCGGTTACAAACATACAAACAAACATGCAAGTGAAGCTAATATAAGCGTGTAAAAATAAATAAAAACAACTGTATTTAATAATAATACTTAAGGTTTGTTTGCCTTACGCACAATTTTTACTGTAGTTGGTTTGGGCTCGTCCTGATTTTGTGACTATAACCATTGTGCTAAGGTATATCTATCTACATACATATTTTATAATACACTACAGATATGATGCACTGCAAAGAGAAGGAAACTTGACACAAACCCTATACCAACCCGTCTGGCCAGCGTGGTGTAGTAGGCCAAAACCTCCTCTCTCAGGAGAGGCCTATGTCCAGCAGTGAACTATTAAAGGCTGTTGATGTGATGACGCACTGATACTAAACTACTTATATGGATCAAACAAGGCGAAGATGCAAAGCGAAAACTATTATCGTAGGCACAACAGACTTTCAGGCACATCCTAACTAAATAAATACAATATTTACTGGAAACTCTTTAAAACAGGAAATGGAACCATTTTAAGAAACAATAACGTTGAAATTAAATTCATTATTATCATCAACAGCCTTTAATAGTTCACTGCTGGACATTGGCCTTAGAAAGGATGTTTGGCCTACAATTGTAATAATTGTTATTTCGAGGAAGCTCGTATAAGGACACAGTTACACTCTACAAGGAAAGAAAAAAAGTAATAACTTTAAATAACATCTGTAATAAATTCATGTTATTTGATTTGTAATTTTTTTACGAAAGTTTTGAACTTTATATATTATCACGTATGTAAGGAATGGATGAGACAGAAAACAACCGATACTGGAATGGAAAATTCTAGATTGAAATGGTATTGGTTAGAAATAGATTGTCCCTTCCCTTGGGAATTGTGAAAGGCGTCCGGGGAACTTGTAAAATACAGAGTAAAAGCGTTTGTTCTTGTACTCATAGTAATGGAATGTTTTGTTGTCTGTTTATGAATAAATTTAAAGAGTATTAAAAGTATTTAAATTTTAATTTAAAGAGTATTTAAAGAGTAAAGGCCGCGTATATGTCGTATATAGGGCTAAAAAGTAGCTAACTTAATCGCTGATAATGTAGCTTTTCATTGGTGAAAGAGTTTTAAAATTCATTTGAATTGTGTTTTGAATAAGACAGAGATAATGTAATAAAATAAAAAGTAAGAATATTAAGAACTATATTTTAATCAGAAGTTGATTGATTATGTACTTTCGGATAAAACACTTCTCTTGCTTATTTTGAGCATATTTCCATTTCATTTATTAGAAGGAAGCGATGTTGTTCGTGTGGTGACGGATTCAGAATACGGAGTGTCACTACCCCTATTCATCCCGTGGGTGTCGTAAGGGAGCAAACTAGGCAGGCAAACACTACTGCAAAGAGAAGGAAAACTTGACACAAACTCCATACCAATCAGTCCGGCCAGCGCGGAATAGTAGGCCAAAACCTCCTTTCTAAGGAGAGGTCTATGTCCAGCAGTGGTTGCAGTAGGGTTGGTATAGGGTTTGTTTGGGGTGCTGGCTAGAAAACCTCCTCGTGGTGCACCCTGGAAACGCTGGCGATGGTACTGTTTCCTCCTTGTCCTCTTGGAGGAGAGGATTATCGCCAGCGGCCAATATTCTAGCAGAAGAGGCAGCCGTTCATCGGCTCTCGGGCAAGGCCTGGTCCAGCAGGGTGGGCGTGTCTGCCGGTTGCCCTGCTGGCTCTTCGCTGGAGGAGGAAACCTCGGTAAAAAACCTGATGGCGGGGCCCTGTAGGGGCCACAGTTTTCTCCGCTGACAGCGGTGGAGAAAGGAGGACGGGCTCGGCGTGTACTCACACTACCACCGAGCAGGCAGGGGGACGTAGTCTCCCTGTCAACCGTCGGCATATCGTAATCCCGAGAAGAGCGCTGTGGTTAAGTCTCGCGGCTCTGATCGGGGGCGAGGGTCTTGGCTTAACCGCCCGGACCGCGAGGAAGATAACCTCTCTAAAAAATTCCCCGAATCCCGTGTTCTGGTGCGTGGCCAGGGGATGCATGGCTGATGGGAAGTTCAGTCGCGAGCGCACTCCAAGCCGAGGTACCTGCGGACCCCTCGGTTGGGTTAAAAACTTACGCTTGCCCGGGTAATGGGGGATCTCTGCCCGGGTGGACCTTTAGTTCTCCCCCACTCGTGGGATTTAATATGGAAAATGTAATTAAAAACTCAAAGAAAACGATCGGACAAACACAACGAAAACAGGCAAGCCTAACGGACAAGGAGACGAAGAGGAGGAACAGTGGAGTGGATGGGTCATCCACGGAGGGTGAGATGGCGTCGGGAACGCCTATCTCGGTGGGGCTCCCAGAAGTCAGTCTGACGCTGGTCTCTGGGAGCCGAAGAGCATCAGATCGGCTGCGTTCCGGATCCGCCGCTTCGTCGGATGGCGCGGAGGCCATGGAGGCGGAGCGAAGCGACAGCCGAAAACGCGGACGCTCAGGGGACGTGGAAACCGACACGTCCGGCGAAATGATGCCACCAAAGGTGGCAAGCAGCCGCCGAGGGAGGGCACGCAAAACGGCCCCGGTCTCGACCCCGTCAGGCTCCGCGTTCTCAAACGCGGAGTCCTACAGGAGCGTACGAGTGGACGGCGAGGCCGTAGCGGAGGAGGAGATCGCGGATCTCCTGCTCAAGGTTCGGGAGCCGGTGGGGGGAAATGCCCCCCAGGCTCCCGTGTCCGTGCAGGAGAGGGCGAAAGCGGCGGTGGCCGTCATCGACAAGGTGGCCACCAAATCCGTGAACCTTAAGGGCTCGTTTGTGAGGGCCCTTAAGGACTCCTCCTCCGCTTTGTCGGAGGTCGTGGAGGGCCTAGTGGGCGACGTATCGCGCCTACAGGTGGCCAACGAGAAGCTGACGGAGCGGGTGAACGAGCTGAGCGCTCAGTTTCGCCCGCTTCCAGGCGAACCTCCCCGAGCGGGAAGCCCCGTCCGCGTCCCAGCCTGCCCCTACCACCAACTCAGGGGCATTTGACTCCCAACTGCGAGAAATCCTCATCGCAGTTGGGAATATGCTGGACGGACGCCTGGCTGGCCTGGAGGCGAGACTGCCCCCTGCGCCGATTATGCGCCCCCCGCTCGCGTCGGCACAGCGGCCTAAGGCCGCCGCTCCGACCGCGCTCCCCGTGGTGGGAGGCCGCGTTTCTTACGCGGCGGCGGCGTCTGCCCCTACTCCATCGGCTCCCCAAAAGCCGAGGAGGGGGGCCAAGGCACCGGCCCATCCCAAGGCACATCCCAAGGCGCCGGCCAAGACGGGGCCTAAAACGGCGCCGAGGAGCGGAGTGGCATTCCCTCCGCTCCCCACTCCGACACCCCTGCCGGGCCCCTCCGCACCTGCCCCCTCCAACGAGGGTTGGCAGGAGGCGAGGGGCTCCAAGAAGTCCCGAAGGCGGGCCAAAAAGGCTGCCAAAAAAGCAGCCCAAGCCCAGCCTTCGCCACCGGTGGCAACGGCCTCCACAAAGAGGCCGCGGAAGCTGCAGCCGCCCAAAACCGCGGCTGTAGTGGTGACCGTGTCCCCGGAGGCGGCGGACGGCGGGCTGTCCTACGCGGCCATCTTCAAAAAGGCCCGGGACAGCCTCGCCAACGATTTTGGAACGGTGGGGGTCAGGATGCGCCTCGCCCAGACGGGAGCTCGAGTCCTCGAGTTCCCTGGGGCTGAAGGCGCAAAGACGGCGGACACGTTTGCCGAGAAGCTGCGGGGACTCTTTACAGCTACGGATGGTGTAAAGATCGCCAGGCCTACTAAGTGCGCAGAGCTGCGCATCTCGACCCGACCCTGGCCTGGACGACTCCGTAACGGCCGAAGATATCCGCGCTGTAATCCGGGAGAAGACGGGGTGCAGCGCGGACAACGTCAGGGTCGGCACCATCCGCCCCGGTCCAGGAGGGCTTGGCGCCGTGTGGGTCAGCTGTCCCGTAGCGTCGGCCAAAGTATTGGCCGACGCCGGCAGGCTGCTCGTCGGTTTCGTGAGCGCCAGGATCACAGTCCTGGCGGCGAGACCGATGAGGTGCTACAAATGCCTAGCATCGGGACACACGCGCGTCAAGTGCGACAGCTGTTTTGACTGCGGCGGACTGTGTTTCCGCTGCGGTCAACCGGGGCATAAGGCGGCAGAATGCTCTGCCGCCCCTCACTGCCCAGTGTGTGCGGCGGGCAATAAGCCCGCCAATCACCAGATGGGGCAGAGAGGCTGCAAGCCTCCCCGCAGTTCTCGGCAGACGTCAGGGGCTAGCCAGTCGACCCAGGCTACCCCCGACGTCAATATTGCGTCGACGTCGTCGCCCATGGAGGAGGTTGTAGAGACGATCCAGTAATGGATCAAGTCTCCAACCTCCTGGTCCAGACGAACCTGAACCACTGTGCCGCGGCGCAGGATCTTTTCCTGCAAACCATGGCACAGTGGTCGATAGGTGTTGCCGTAGTCGCGGAGCCCTATTCTGTCCCTCCCCGTCCAAACTGGATGGGTGACTGGGACGGCTCCGTGGCAGTCGTCGGTTCCACGACGGCTCATTCCCCGCCCTTGTCGCTAAGAGACAAGGGCACTGGATATGTTGCCGTCGAGTGGGGGGGGATCATCATATATGGTGTCTATTTCTCCCCCAACCGGAGTTTGAACGACTTCGAGGTTTTCCTAACCAGCTTGGAGACCTCGATACGGCGACTAGCGTCTGGGCACGTCCTTGTGCTGGGGGACTTCAACGCAAAGTCCATTGCGTGGGGTTCCCCCAGGACGGACGCCAGGGGCGAGGCCGTAGAGGAGTGGGCGGCCTCGGTGGGCCTCTGTCTTCTAAACAGAGGCTCCACCAACACGTGCGTGCGACAGCAGGGGGGGGTCGATAGTGGACCTCTCGTTCGCTACCCCTGCCCTCGCCGCACGAGTAAGGAACTGGCGTGTCCTGGAAGAGGTTGAGACGCTCTCGGATCACCTGTATATCCGATTTGAGCTCTCCCGGACCCAGGACTCCAGTAGGGGTCACGTGGCGCGGCGTTTATCCCGCTTTCCGCGGTGAGCTGTTGCCAGGCTGAACCGGGACCTACTAGAGGAGGCAGCCATAATTCACTCGTGGCTGTCTCCTCAGGCTCCGACCGAGGAGGTCGACGTGGGGGCTGGCCGCTTTCGCGATGCGATTACGCATGTATGCGATGCGGCCATGCCCCGCGTTCGAGGTCGTCGGCCTCCAAGGAAGGAGGTCTACTGGTGGTCCCAGGAGCTGGCGGACCTCCGTGCGGCCTGTACACGTGCCCGGAGGTCCTACACGCGCAGTCGGCGGCGTCACCGTGGAGACGGTGAGGAGGACCGGCTTCATGAGGAGTACCGACGGGCGCGGAAAACTCTGAAGCTGGACATTAGCCGCGCCAAAGAAGAAAAAAGACAGGAGATGCTGGAGGGTCTTAATCGTGACCCCTGGGGTCGCCCTTACCGCGCGGTGCGACAAAAGCTCCGCGCGTCGGGCCCCCCCCTTACGGAGACTCTCCAGCCCAGCTTCCTGCGAGAAGTGGTTGAGGGCTTTTTCCCACAACTCGATCGAAATCGGAGGTAGGGGCGGCTGTTCTACGGATCCGTTCCAAGAACACCGCCCCTGGGCCAGACGGGGTACCGGCCCGAGTGCTGGCCCTGGCCCTCAACCACATGGCAGACCGCCTCGGGGAGGTGTTCGACGCTAGCTTGGCGTCGGGACGCTTCCCTGAGTGCTGGAAGAGCGGGAAGCTGGTCCTATTGAGGAAGCCGGGACGGCCTGCCGATTCGGTCGCGGCCTATAGGCCCATCGTGCTGCTGGACGAGGCGGGCAAATTGTTTGAGAGGGTTCTTTCTGCCCGCATCGTCCGGCACCTCTGCGAGGTGGGCCCCGATCTGTCGGACGCCCAATTTGGTTTTCGGGTGGGGCGTTCGACGGTCGACGCCGTGTTGCGCCTGAGGGCCGTGACCGAAGAGGCCGTGAGCTGTGGCGGCGTGCTGTTGGCGGTGTCACTGGACATCGCCAACGCATTCAATAGTCTGCCATTCAGCTGCATCAGGGAAGCACTCCACTATCATGGGGTGCCAAAGTACCTGAGGCGGCTGGTGGCAGACTATTTAGAGGAGCGTACCGTCGTGTACGAGGACCGAGAAGGTAATTTGAGGTGTCGGCCCATGTCGTGCGGTGTTCCACAGGGGTCTGTTCTTGGACCCCTCTTGTGGAACATAGGGTACGACTGGGCCCTTCGCGCCGATTTCCCCCCCGGGCTGGGTGTAATCTGTTACGCAGACGATACCCTCGTTACGGCCCGGGGGGCAAACTTCCAAGAGGCGGCGCGCCTGGCCACAGGGGGAGTCTCCCTGGTGGTCGGGCGCATTGAGGCGCTGGGCTTACGGGTGGCCCTAGATAAGACGGAGGCCCTGTTATTTCATGGGCCCCGTCGTGGTCCACCCCCTGGCGCCTCAATCGTGGTCAACTCGGTCCTCGTACCGGTTCGGGCCCAGATGAAATATCTGGGCCTGATCCTCGACGGGAGGTGGCTCTTCGACGAGCACTTCCGACAGCTTGCTCCAAAGCTGGTCGGCGCTGCGTCCGCCCTAGGGCGACTTCTGCCCAATATGGGTGGACCCAGCGTCGCGACAAGACGGCTGTACACGGGGGTTGTCCGGTCAATGGCACTGTACGGTGCACCGGTGTGGGCGGCGGCTCTGACCGCCCAGAATAGGGTACGCCTCTGGCGCCCTCAGAGGGTAATGGCGGTCAGAGCCATACGCGGTTACAGCACCGTTTCTACGGAGGTGGCATGCTCGTTGGCCGGAACTCCCCCGTGGGATTTGGAGGCGGAAGTGCTCGCCGAAGTTTATCGGCGAGTGGCTGACTCCCGGGCGGAGAGCGGATTTCGCCCTCCGCCCGAGGATGTGCGCGAGTGGCGCGAAGCCGCTCGCCGAGCCACGATGGCTCGTTGGTCGTTCCGGCTGGAGACTCCACGCGCTGGCTTCGCCGTCGTGGAGGCTCTCCAGCCGGTCATCGCCGAGTGGGCAGGGCGGCAGCACGGGACCCTTTCCTTCCGACTGACGCAGGTGCTTTCCGGGCACGGTTGCTTCGGAAAGTACCTGCACACGGTCGCTAGGAGGGAACTGAGTCCCGCCTGCCACCACTGCGACTGCAGTGAGGACTCGGCCCAGCACACGCTGGCGGTCTGCCCCGCATGGGCGGCGCAGCGCCGGGCCCTCACTGCAGTCATCGGAGTGGATCTCTCGCTACCGGCCGTAGTACGCTCCATGGCCGGTAGCGACAGTTGTTTTACCGCGGTCGCAACCTTCTGCGAGGTAGTAATCTCGCGGAAGGAGGCGGCGGAGAGGGCCCGGGAGGACGACCTCCACTCGGACCCGATCCGCCGCCGGCGAACCGGGCGGCGGAGGCCCGCCTACCACAGCCTCATGCCGCCCTGAGTGTGGCCGCGGGTGGACGGGGTGGGTTTCCCCTCCACCCGCATTAGTTTGGCCAGCCGCGAGGGGGCGGCGTCCGCGTGTGCCGGACGTCGCCTAAAGAGAGGAACATCAACATTGAGACGGAGCCCGCACCAGGAGCGGGCTGGCGCTAGGAGGGGTCCGGATGTCTTAACAACAGCTGTTCCCGGATCCCTCCTGTTACAGGCGCAGAGTGGCACACCGTGTGGTTTTAGTCGGTCCGAGTCCGACACACCACCCCGCCGCAAACCCCGGAGGGGTGACGGTCCGAGGGGATTTCCACACGTTAAAAAAAAAAAAAAAAAAAAAAAAAAAAGGGTTTGTTTCAAGTTTTCCTTCTCTTTGCAGTGCTGTTGTCTTGCGTAGTTTTCTCCCTTAGTCGACTTTTACGACACCCATGAGATGGGATGAATAGGGGTGGTGACATTACGTATTCTTAATCCGTCACCACACGGATATATATATCAGATTGATATTAATCGGACAGTAGGTAAGTATATTTCGCATAATACGAGATTTCTAAAACTTCGACGCAAACACAAAATAGTTCAATTAGCTTTGCAATCTGGTCTACCGTCGAGGGATCGGTACTCAATTAGCTTTGTGAGATTGCCTTCTCGTTCACTTGAATAACTTAGTACTCCGTTAAATGTTTACCAGAACTTACTCGGGTTATGTAGAATTTAGTTTGACGAGCAGAATCAATGTACCTTGTAGCCTACGTGGGATATTATTCTAAAGTATTTATTGTTATCGTTTCCACTTGCTACTTTCTATCTTTGTGGTACTTTTTAATTGACTGTCTTTGGTGTATGTGTGTTCTCTGTAATAAATTAATTTCGTCATTCACAAACTTTTTTTTCCTTTCACACTTAACTGTAAGTACTATGAACTAAAAAGAACAAATAAATGTCATGTACAAGTCACAAATATTATTTTTAATAATATCTCTTTTGCTGAAAGATTCCAGAGTAGATTTATTTTTAACAAAATTCGTCTTTGGAATACAGCTGTAGTAAAATTGTTACACTTTAAATATTATGAAACATCTTATGGCAGTCCCCACCTATGTTTATATACAAAACTAACATTTTGTAAAAATAATAATAACTTCAAAAATTTAACATACGGTCGTCTGACCCCAAAGTGAGCAGAGCCTGTACTATGGTAACTACTTCATACTTATAAATATTATTACAACTAAACTACATACTTCATAAACTTTAAACACACATTAAAAGGTTTGTACTATGTGCAGTGCGGAAATAGGTACAGGCAGGCACTTACTGATAGGTTGTAAGGCACTATTAGACCAGGGTCATTATTCATCATCATCATCAACAGCCTTTAATAGTCCACTGTTGGACATAAGCCTCTCCTTAGAAAGGAGGTTTGAGGTTTGTTGAGTACTATGAACTAAAAAGAACAAATAAATGTCATGTACAAGTCACAAATATTATTTTTAATAATATCTCTTTTGCTGAAAGATTCCAGAGTAGATTTATTTTTAACAAAATTCGTCTTTGGAATACAGCTGTAGTAAAATTGTTACACTTTAAATATTATGAAACATCTTATGGCAGTCCCCACCTATGTTTATATACAAAACTAACATTTTGTAAAAATAATAATAACTTCAAAAATTTAACATACGGTCGTCTGACCCCAAAGTGAGCAGAGCCTGTACTATGGTAACTACTTCATACTTATAAATATTATTACAACTAAACTACATACTTCATAAACTTTAAACACACATTAAAAGGTTTGTACTATGTGCAGTGCGGAAATAGGTACAGGCAGGCACTTACTGATAGGTTGTAAGGCACTATTAGACCAGGGTCATTATTCATCATCATCATCAACAGCCTTTAATAGTCCACTGTTGGACATAAGCCTCTCCTTAGAAAGGAGGTTTTGGCCTACTATACCACGCTGGCCAGAAGGGTTGGTATAGGGTTTGTGTCAAGTTTATAAGTTTATTTTATTGTTAGGTATTATTATATATTCACGTCACCAAAATAGGGTATCACAAATCATACGCGAAGCTATAAGTTTATCACTGGCGAGAGCGAAAAAAGGAATAACAACAAACATAAGAACTAACTTCGCGTTTATAAAGGAAGACTCAACAAAAAAGTGTTCACAAAAGCCGTACTCGATTATAACTACCGGCAGTGACTGGACATTATTAGTGGACACGTATGAAGATCAGTACAGAATACCAGAGGATATCTGTGACTCGCCGTCCAGACCAGATATATTTCTTTATGCAATTTCACTTAAGCGTGTAGTACTGGTAGAACTCACGGTGCCGTGGGAAGCGAACATCCATAAAGACCACGCTTTAAAAAGAAACAAGAACTTTGACTTAACCAACAAAATAACTAAAATTTTTTATGTCGTTGCATTGTATGCCGTGGAAGGGTATAGCAGCTAAATCCCTCAATAACCTGCTTAAAGACCTTGGATTGCCAAGAGTTTCAGTAAGCTCTTTTCTTGAACGAATATCCAAAACGGCATTGCTAGTCTCGTATCAAATATGGTAGAGGTAGAGGGGGTAACACATCAGATAGTGGAGGTGAGCGCTGAGGCGTCGCAAGGAGTACTCCCCAAACTATTCCTTGGTTGCTGTCCCAGTCGAAATTGCATGTGTTGCCCCCATCTATAACCCAATGGACCCGGCGTCCGCACGGTGAATTCATGGAACGTTATTAAAAAGGTCTCCTTATGTGACTATATCCAGTAAACAACATAAAGTGCTGAGAATTTTAGAAAAACAGAAATCTTATTTGAAAAGTTAAACTTTCCAAAATCTTTAATGCTAAAACTGTATATTATCGATAAAAATAATATTGATCTAATATTCTATAAATATCTACAAAGATAAACACACACGATTCTAAAATTTGACCACACTTGTTTGTAACAACTATTTACCTAACAGAAATGTTATCTTCTAAAAACGATGACTAAAAAACAACAAAACCAGTATTGGCTATTGATTCTATACACTGTTTTGTTTCCTCTTTCAGAATTCCAAATTCTATGCATATAAATGCCAAGATTTTAACAAATGCCTCGGCATTGACGCCTTAAGTTCAAAAGTGCAATTTGTACAAAATCTGACCACTCATGTGTAAAATGTGAAATTGTCTGTGAACTAATTTGTACTAAATTACTTTCGCTGTTCAACTTGAAATTTCACGATAATTTAGTTTCGGGGACCATTTGGTAGACAAACTTTTCACCCTACTCTTAATTTTCTTTCGCAGCCTCATTACTACCATTCAACATGACTGTATAAAAATCCCTAACCTCCATTATTATCAGTTAAACTTTGATTAGTAGAAAAACTTTTTAACGACTTTTTACTTTAATTTGGACAATTACTTCACTACTTCAGTGAAATTTGTTAACAAGGATTTGTTAACAAATTTAACTAAAAACTGCCCTCTCTTTGTGTGGAGGAACAGGTGTCGTGTCCCTCCAACACAAAGGGAGGATCCTCCGATCAGGCGAGGTCATCATGCTTGGCGGTCCGCGCCCAACGATTGATGTTGGGAAGTTGTATATATGCTAATCGGCGAGAGAATTCTTCATACCGCGATACAGGTATAACAATTCTCATTCAGGAGTTACTCCGTAGTTCGGTGTGTCTTCGTTAGATGGCGCTGTAGTATATTTCTGTTTCTTTGTATGTGGGAGTCGCCACGGTATGATATTATACGTGAAATTATTAAGCCATGAAGACCTCCGATGTTTTTGAATCTTGTGTGTACCTACATCTTATGCCTGTATTTTCAATGTATCCTATTTTTTGTAGTATATTTACATATCTAATAATGTAGGTATGTCTGTGTTCATTGGGCTTATGTAGATGAGTTTGTTTCTTCTGCATATCAATGACATGTTGCAAACTAGTAGCATCCATTGCTATTAGTTTAATAGTACGGTAGTTGTTATTTCTCGGGAAAACGTCATCGAGAGTCGAACCAAACTTGTGTCTGAAATTGAAACTTCCTTAGAAGAGGCTTCAGATTGGAGTCGACTTAATCTAGTCAATTTAAATCTAAAAAATACAGAGTTACCTAGGTTTGAGAGCACCTCCCTAACTGTTTTAGCCAATATCGGAATCCTAAGCATCGACATATCGAGCGAAGTCCAGTTTCGGGGTCACTTGGAGGGTAAGGTTAATCTCGGTGTGCTGAAACAGATTCAGGCAGTATTTGACTCAGCAACGAGGCCGCCTCCAACTCTATAAGGTGCAAGTCCGGCCGCATATGGAATACTGTTGTCATCTCTATTCAGGGACACCCCAGTACCCGCTTCTCCCTCTGGACCCCTGAGAGATGTAGAAATTGCTTCAAGAAATTGCTCTGGTAGAGCACATTCGCTAAATCCCTGTAGAGGTCTCTCTGCTATATGAATGGTTGAGAAATCGTTTAATAATATACTTCAAGGAATAATAAATAAAGTTGTTATTTTTCTGGTAGTACTCGTATAAGTTAGTTATATAATTATACAAAATTACAATTTAACTTAGTTGTTATCTTTTACATTAAATATAATAATTTTTCGAATAATTTTCATTAGTATTACGAGTCATTACAAATCATTATCACAAAAATTTCGACTCTCAGCGTTCAATTTAAGTTGGCAATCGTTTTGTACCTTTCTACTAGAAATTACCTGCATGCAGCTATATATTTCTTTTCTAACAGTTTAATTAGCGACAAAGTTTTAAGTAGCTTTGTTTTGCGGTGTCGTCCACAAGCGACTGTGTTACGGCGCTGGGACTTAACTTACAGCTCAGAGTTAGTTTTAATATCTAGAGGGGATGGTTTAGAACCAAATTTATGTAGGCGTAAACTCGCTTTTAATGTAAATCCTTCATTTACGCTTTTAGCCCTCGTTGTGACGCGTCATGTGGTGAATATTAGAATTTTAATTTTCATAGGAGTTTTGTGCACTGGGTAGGGCTGGAGAACGCGATTAGACAGTCGTTGTATAGGGCGCCCTGCGGTACGTTGGACCGATGACTTAAGAGGCGGATAGACAAGGACTAACCAAGACTACCGGCTTTCGTTCAGCAGTGGACGGCAGATGGCGATAGGGTGATGAGATGTGAAGTAGGATTTAATAACTCTTTCTTTAGTTACTATCATCTTATGGAGGCCAGAATAAAATATACTAAGTTCTCACTGAAAACTTTTGTGAAAAGAAACTGTTTGTGTAGTGGGATGACTTCCGAACCTCTGTGTCATTTCTTTTAATAAACAACAATCACAACAGTGATCTTTAACTTTTTTGTTAATATGAGGTATATAGATGTATATATGTACAAATTACCTAGGTGTATGTTAATATTCATAGGCATGTTTCGACTCCCAATCATTCTCTTGTAGAGTCAATTCACTTATCAGAATATTATTAATTACCATTTCAGATCTGTCACGCTTGGAAGTATTCCGTGTCTATTTTCTGTGTATAGCAATTCATTTAGGTTTCTTATTCTATAAATTAAATAGTAATATCATTTGTAGTACAAATAAGCAAATCGGTATCAAAGTAAGTTTCAAAATACGACAGCGGAGCAGCCTTCAGCCGCAGACAGAACTACGTTTCCATTTTACGGTTGGTATGATGTGATAAAAGCATACGTTTATGATGAGGTACAATTTTATTAAATTGTGGTCTCATTAGTATCGCAAATAGAAACTGTGTTGGTTTAGAATTTTCGAAATAATTGTGATGTTTCTAGTTTACTGTTTGTTTATGTTATAAGAAATTTTATAAATGTGAGCCTGTTTGATTACTTATTAAATATATTATTATATTATTATTATTATTATTCTCTTTATTAAATTATATATACATATTAATTACATTTTTAAATATATTACAAAAGAAATAAAAATACATTTAAAAATATAAAAAATAGTAGACCACCGACATCGGGTACAGGTACCAGGACACCAGTGGTTAGGACTGCAAAGATAGGAACCTCCTCACTATACGAGCCGTGTCAAGGAGGACTGCCTTCTGTATCAGACCCTTGATCCAGCCGTCCAACGTGAGCCTCTTAAGGTGTTGGTCGAGGCTCTTGGCTATCAATCCGTGAGCAGATACGACTATCGGAACAATTATCACTGAATCGACATTCCACATATCGACAATCTCGTGAGATAAATCCAAATATTTTATTTGTTTTTCTTTTTCAACTTTCACGAGATTCTCGTCATGAGGAACGGCGATATCAACAATCATTGCGCGGCGCTCTAATCGATCTATCACTACAATATCAGGCTTATTAGCAACAATTTATTATTATTATTATTATAAATTTTCATGCCGTAACTATTTTCAAAGGACAGAAAAACAGTAGTGGGTTGTTCGTCGATCTGACTTCTTTAACGAAATCTTCACTAATGCGAGCGAAACCGCTGCTAAAAGTTATTTTACTGTAAACAAAATCAGTATAAAACAGAATAGCATTTCACGTAATAATATAGGTTTGATTGAGGTTGCAGGTTGATTTAGCGATGTTGATTTGTAATCAGAATTGCAATTAACTGAATCAAATTGTAATTAGAATGTAAGCCTATTAACCTGGTAATGGTTAATGGTATAGAAGACCTGGTGCGAATATGCTTATAATTTGCTATTGGACAATGGGTGGGCAGAAGTGCTTCTTTGATCTACGTTGCAGAAGACTAACTAATACAGAAATATGACTCTAGTTCTTTTCTTGTAAGATGAATATTAGCTATCTTATTAAATAGATTTGGCCAAGCTTCACCAGGCATAAAGCGTTAATATTTGAAGAATATGGCGAATATTGGACAGACAGGTCTCAATCAGACTAATTCTAAAATGGGCCTCTTACAAATACAAGTGCAGATCCTTGAACTTTTTTTTTTTTTTCTTTATTTACCAAAAGGTGAGGATTTGATCACGAAGTGATCATGTCACCCCCATAGGAAACTACTAATACAATTCTACTACTACTAATACATAGGAAACTACTAATACAATAGGATACTACAAATCAACTACATCTATTCTTAAAACCTAAATTAACAATTTTGTACAACAGTTTCGCTTGGTCTGACACGGGCATAGACAAGATGGTGTTACAAACTCCAACAGAACGCAGAGATATGCCGTGTTTCATTTGAAACCGATCTCTTTCAGCTTTATTTCTTTGGCATTCTACCATTATGTGATAAACATCTTCCCTAACATTGCAAATAGTACAGTTAGGTGAAGAACTTTTTTTCATCATATATGTGAAGCTATTTAGAGGCATATGCCCAGAACGAAGTCTAAGGGCAGTGACAACTTCCTGTCCCGACAGATCTGAGTCCGCAAACCAAAGAACGTGCGAGAGGTATGGTTGTATTGTCTTATACCAAATACCAACAGTACGAGACCTTTCATCAAAGTACTCTTTCCACATGTTAATGCAGCGTTCTCTGATCAACGGCAACAAGTCAGTAAAATAAGGTTCACGAGGAACTGATATACCCATAAATGTTGACTGCTTTGCTAAGGAATCTACTATAGAATTACCTCCTAAACCAATGTGTGAGGGAACCCATTGAAGGACAATGTGTTTATCTTCATTTAGCATCTTTGTAATTAATTTTATTATGTCATAAGCTATTTGGACTCCTCGAAAGCCTGATACCGTACATCGCAACAAATGCTGTAGTGAGCTTCTCGAGTCTGTAAATATAACGTAATTTCCAGTTTTAAACGAATCAATATACGAAAGAGCCTCTACGATTGCTATCAATTCTAAATTCATTATGCATATATTTTGTGTTTTAATTTTTAACCTAACGAAACTGTTACTTTGCGGATCAAAAAAAGCTGCACCGATAAACCCGCTAAGCTTGGAACCGTCCGTAAAAATATGGTAAAAATTTGCAAAGTTATTTTCTATAAAGTCACAACAAATGTTCTTAAGAACGTGAGGTCTATAGTGTACCTTTGCTTTATCGAGTACGTTAATGAAAGGCCTTACAACCTGAGATAAATTCACACTGCTTAGCCAAATTTCCAGCGAAAATGGTCCTAAAGACTTGCTAACGTAAAAAGGAATCGTCTTAAATTGTTCGTAGGGTAAAAGCAGAAGAGGTTTGGATCTGCGCTTCCATTGAGAATTTTGCACCTGTTGGTGAAGATCAGTAACCACATTAATTATTTCGCAATTATCTAGAGACTTTAACTTTAACCAGTACTTAGCTGCTAAATAGTACCTCCGCACATGCAATGGTTGAATGAGAAGTTCACTTTCCATTACATGCACGGGGGTACTTCTCACAAATCCACCCACCAAACGCAAGAATTGATTTTGTATTCTTTGTAATTTAATAAGATGAGTATTACTACTTGCAGCATAAATATGGCTGCCATAATCTAGCCTACTTCTAATTAGGCTTAAATATAACCGTCTTAAATGGATAGGATGAACACCCCATTGACCACCCGATAATACTTTAAATATATTTGAATATGCTGAAATTTTTTGCCTAATCTCATCAATGTGCTTCGACCACCTTAGCCCTCTATCCAACCATAAACCAAGATATTTAATATCATCCACAGTCTCAAGCGGAATATCACCCACTGTCAACGTAACAGGTTCTCTTAAAGAACCTGATTTAAAAACACAAACTTTGCTTTTCACAGATGAAATGTTTAGACCAATGTCTTGAAACATCAAATTGGCATAATTTAAAGCTACTTGTAAATTATTAGAAATGCCTGTAATTTTTTTACCTGAAGAAAATATAACATAATCATCAGCATATTGTGAAATAAATACATTAGGAAAGTTAATTGAGTGACAAACTTTCATAGTGATAATATTAAATAATAATGGGGATAAAGGGTCTCCTTGGGCTAAGCCGTAGCTTGTTGTTCGAGAAATTTTTAAATCCTCAACTTTGACTTTAAGATTTCTTTCCTTTAAGAAATTCCATAGATAGTTGCAAATTCTAGATCCAACCCCGATATCGTCCATAATTTTCACAAGGCAAGTAACATCTACATTATTATAGGCGTTGTCAAGGTCTAAAAAGCAGCTTATGGTGGTAAATCCTTTAGAAAAACCTATCTGAATTCTAGACGTCAGATTAGTGAGATTATCCAGAGTAGAGTGACATTTTCTAAATCCATTCGTATTCTTAGACAGAAACTTATTGCTTTCAATGTACCATTCTAATCTATTGAGTAAAATGCCATGAAAGACTTTACACAAACACGAGATCATAGATATAGGTCGCAAGGAAGATACACTGTTAGGATCTCGACCAGGTTTTGGGATTGGTATTATAATTATGTTTCTCCATTGTTTAGGGACAAAACCATTGAGCAGAAAGTCATTATAAAGATTAACTAAAAACATTTTTCCCTTATTTGGCAAGTGCTTTAACATAGAATAAGTAACGTTGTCATCTCCCGGTGATGTATCTTTTGCTCGGATGCATTTTTCTACTTCCTGTATCGTTATGGGTATTTCTAGCTTGGGATTATATGACTTAAATATCGGTTTATCAGGGATAACAGAATCAGGAGTTAGAGTATGTAGAAGATTCCTCGCACACTCTTTGTTTATATATGGTATATTTAGTTTGTTACCTTTTAGCCATTTCATTTTCTCCCAAACCTGTTTAGCAGAACAAGATTGACTTACACTGGAACAAAAGTTTTGCCAACTTTTTATTTTAGCCTTGCGTATTAGTTGTTGTGTTATTCTAATTTTATCTTGTAAGAAATGAAAATTTTGTGGAATAGGATTATGCCTGAACTTTTTTAATGCTAACCGACGCTCTGCTACAGCCTTAGACAGTTCGGTTGACCAGTAGGGTTTTGGTGAAAAATTTGAGAGGGGATTAGTATTGATTTTATAAAACGGAATGTGCAGATCTGCAGCTACATACAAACTGTCAATGAACATATCATAAGATTCCTGCAACACGTCCGAGACAACTAAATTTGAAAATAGTTCATCGAGCAAAGCTGTATAAGAATTCCAGTCAGCTTTTTTATAATTCCTTTTTACATTCAAACCAATTGATTTATTTATTTTAGATGTAATCTTAATTACTTGATGGTCACTTCCTAAAGTTTCACTAAGAACTGCAAAATTCATCCGTAGAGCTATATCGGAAGAAGCTATCGATAGATCGGGAGATGACTGCTGTAAGTTGCCGTTAACATATTTTAATCGAGTCATATTACCATCGTTCAATGTAATAAACGCGTTGTCCATCAATGCGTCAAAAATTTGGACACCTCTTTGGTTGATTTTTGTGGACCAATTTGTGTGATGGCCATTAAAATCACCCAGTAACAAAGTTTTATGCTTAAAACGGGAGAATAGGTAGTCCCAATCACTATATGCCGTATTAATAGATGGAGGGCAATATAAAGAAATAATGTTTTCAATAAAATTACAATTGTGTAGCTTAATACCTACAATTTCAATTCCTGCGTTAAGACACGTCATTGGTATGGTGTGTGCAAGAATGGATTTATGAGTGACTATGGCAACTCCTCCGTATCCGTCACTTCTGTCTACCCTAAAAATATTGTAGCCATTTAATTTTAAACTATCTGAAGGCCGGAGCCATGTCTCACTTATAGCCGCAATATGAATCTTCTCCTGTGACAATAAGCTTTCAAAAGCTGTTAATTTTGGTTTAATACTCTGTGCGTTCCACTGAATAATGTTCAAAGGTATTGACTGATTATGTCTAGCCATTAAAGTAATCTAATAAGTTTTTCAAGATCGGCCAATCGGAGATATTTTCTACTACGACTAACATTAACCACTCTATACAACTTTTCACTATATTTTGTATTTTAATATGTAACGATTGGTTTTTTAAAAATAATATATTTTTTAATTTAGTTAAAAGTTCTTCAAATGTTACTTCTCTCTCTTTCACTGATGTTATTGGGGGTGAAGATGATGCAGAGTTGTTATTGAATTTGTCCTGAGTATCGCTTCCTTGTGGGAACGGCGTAGATGGACGAGCTTCTTTGTGCCTAAGCAGAGTGGTCTTCTTTCTAATAGGTTTAGGTTTTAGAACAGAAGCATAAGTTTGACTCCTTTTGTTAGAGGGCTCTTCATCTTCATACTCGATCATGCAATGAGACGAACCATCTATATTTTCAACAAAAATAACTGGTTCTATTGTTGGAATAGGTGACGTTGGAGGTACGTAAATAGTAAGTGCCCTTTTATATGTACAATTAAATTCAGCCATCAACTGTCTAATATTTTTTTCTTTAATAAACTTGGGACACGTTCTGTCTAAGGCCATATGAGGTCCCGAACAGTTAATGCATTTAAATGTTTTCGTCTCACAATTAGGGTGATTATTACCACATTTAGGGCAAACAATTTTTTTTGCAGGACAGTATTTGAATATATGCCCGTATTTCCAGCATTTTGAACACTGGGAGACTGGGAAGACGTATTTTTCAACCTTTATACTTAGATTATTAACCAAAATATAAGTAGGTATAAATGAGCCCTTGAAACATAAGCGTATAGTTTCACAATCACTCCATCCTCCTTTGTCTGTATTGCGACGCATTAGACGTTTTACCGATATAAGCACTGCCGGGCTAGGACAAGAAATAGCACTTAAAATCTCTTCTTCAGAAATATTGACCTCAATATCCCTTATGATGCCATACGATATATGTTTTTCTGTAGACTTCTGTACCCTCCAACCCTTCTCTAATAAAGTTTCACAAGTTACCAACTTATTTGCCTGTATTTCATTGGCACAGTCTATTCGGACTTTAAATGGGTTGATATATTTTACCCTAGCAACATCTGTAACGTGGAGTTCGTCTAATATCTTTGCGAATGCAAACTGTTTAGGTAACTTTTCATTACTTGAAATGTATAATTGAATACTACCCTCCTTTAATTTTTTTTCTTTAGACCCAACTACAGTCCATTCTTCTTCTTCTCGTTGTCTTTTTGCCGATTTAATTTGTGTGTCTGCATCCATTTTTTCTGTTTGTGTACATTCAACTAATCTTCTTTCGTCTATTTCCGCAATTTCATTGTCCAATAAGGACTCATTAAAAATTATGTTATCATCAACATTTGTTGCATTTAGTTGCTTATTCATTTACAGGTAAACAAATAGAAATGTTCATAATTACGATTGAGCAGGTTGAATTCCACTGTGATGACTCACTAACACTATCGTAAACAACTATTAAGAATGCGCGTATAACACAGCTAACCCGTACGAGCGCCGCACTACGTATGATCCTTGAACTTATTGAAAAATTCTTCACCATTAAAGTCATAGGCCAAAACCTCCTTTCTAAGGAGAGGCTTATGTCCAGCAGTGGACTATTAAAGGCTGTTGATGATGAAAGTCATAGAAAGGTACATTTTTTTCAAAATCAGAATTCTGCCCAAGTTGTGCCCGCTTGATGGAACAACTGTCAAACTGACGCTTTGTGCACGCTACGTTTCAAGCCAACTTTATGTTAAGAGAGTTCAATTTGCATTTTATTGCACCGTCCAGCGCAATTTCATAAAATTTGACTTCGCTTGTTTAAACCTACCGGAGAGTGGTGTTATTCTTCTATCTTCTATTTAAAAAAGACAGCTCCCGTACTAGGAATATATCCTGTGTCGCGGAGGACTTTACAAACATTCGTGAAACGGACACAAAGAACACCCGGACTCAGAACAACAATTTGTGAATCACACAAAGTGTCGTCCCATGTGAGGATCGAAACCACAACACTTAGCGCAGAAGTAAGTGACGTGGCGACCGCTTAAACCACTACTGATTATCACTGACACTACCTATTATCTCCTAAATGATTGGAGTGTAAATCTTATAACGTAGATGATCCCTACCAATATTAAAAAGTAACTCTGCCTGTCTATTACGCTTGCACGGCTAAGCCGCTGAATTTGATATGGAGATACTTTGATTCTTGAGGAAGGTATTAAATGGGACTAATCCCATCCACACGCCCACCACTGTAACTCCTGACCCACGAACACACCGAGTTATGACACTCAGGAAGTCCCAGGAAGAAATTAAACTGTCTTGGAACCCGCAACGAAATTAATCAGAATAAAATTGGAGGAGTTGGAAATACCTTAGCAAAGCGGGAGACAAAATGAAGTAAAATATTCATACACTCTTTTAAACAGGGAAGCACTACGGCCACAAAATATTGCGGGCCCTAGGTGAGCTATATTTGATTTCTAAAAGATGTATGGCAGAATCGCCTAAACGCACGGCAATTCACCCTAGTTGACACAAGATCCCCATAGTATACCGCCCCAGATGTCACCTGCAAGCTATTCAGCATTAAATTACGTTCATTATACCAAAGACTACATTCCCAGAGGTTACTTTAAGACATACATGCTGAAGGAGCTGCTTGCAAAAGCTAATATAATATAGACTAGCTTCGTCTGCGTCTTTTAAAAGGAATTTTATAGATAAGTATGTCTTAATATACCCTTAACAAAACAAAAATGTCCAAGCTCTTAAGTAAGAAGTACAGACCCGGGAAAAAATGATCAGGCCTGATCAGACCTGTTCATGCATGATCAGACCTGAAATTTGACCTGATCAGACCTGTTCATGCCTGATCAGACCTGACGTTAGACATGATCAGACATGATCAGGCCTGATCAGACATGATCAGGTCTGGGCCGTAAAATACGTTCAGATCTGATCAGGCCTGTTCATGCATGATCATGTCTGATCAGGCCTGAATGTATTTTACGGCCCAGGTCTGATCATGCCTGATCATGCATGAATAGACATGAGCAGGTCTGATCAGGCCTGATCAGACCTGTTCATGCATGATCAGACCTGGACGTATTTAACACTGCAGGTCTGCTCAGGCATGATCATGCATGAACAGGCCTGACGTGTTAAATACGTTCAGGTCTGATCATGCATGAATAGACATGATCAGGTCTGATTAATAGTTAAATACTTAATTATTATTCCTATATCTTTATATATCGATCGAGCTGGACCAACTGGATCCAACTCGAGTTGAATCAGACCAGACATGTTGATTCGATATATATATATACCTTTTGTTCCATTTCCTAACCAATGCATTTTTTTACTTTCGATTTATTTATATTTTATTAATTATTCTTTCAACTACAACGATAATTTAATACCTTCTAAATTCATGATATAGTCTTGAAATTTACAAAATTACTATTTTATTTTAATAAACATATATATTACATAATTAAAAATTAATAATAAATAACTGGTCATTGTAAATTTCTGTTATAGAAAAGACCTTTGTGTTCTTACCTTCAAGGTTAATATTTTGATTTTCTCTGCTCAAATAATTTTTAAATTTTATAATTTAATTAAAACTTGTGTTTGAAATAATTTTATTAGTGTGTTATTTGCAATGTTTACATAATATACATTTGTGGGTATACTGATCATATGTATATATCACACGCCACAAGTCATCAAGTAAATATTTATGGGCACAGCTATGTGTGAGTGTCCTCATGTATAGCTCACAACTTTATATGTCACGTGACACACCGGTGTAATTCACTTTCAACATGGATGCCGTCGCATAATAAGAGTATAAACTGTGTGCGTCTTCTACTAGCGTCTGTTTATGTGCAATTGTATGTGATTTATTAATTAATTAAACTTTAAATATTTCACTCTACAAATTTATCTGTGTTGTTTGTGGAGGCATCAAACATGTTTTTAATTCAATGCTATCTATGGTGACAATTGCGCCTATATCATCGATAATGATGACAACAAAAAACCTCACGAGCTGGTTAAAGATGATATTACTAAATTCAATATGAAGAAACGACAATATGAAGGAAAAGTGATCGACTTTTCAAGAAAGATATTTAATTATTTTTGTTTATCGACATAAAGGTTATATTATTATTTTTAACATTTATAAAAACTTAAATTTGCTAACATTTGAAAACAATATTTTTTTTAAGTAAATACATTACTCCTGGTGAAATATTCTTTAAATAAATTTCATATTTTTTTAATTACTTTGTGTGAAGTTTTCCAAAATATTTGTTAAATATTAGATTCATTTCTGTCATATATGAATAATTCTCATTTGTAATAGTCCATTAAATTTGATGAATAACCATTTATTTTTTTACATACAATAATTAATATTTAATATCTATAGGTAATTCCGATTTTTTACAAAAACGAAGGCAAGATTTCAATAAAACAATCAAACAAAAAAAGAAAGTAACAGCTGGTGTTAATCGTTCGAAACGAAATCGATGCCAAAGAGAAGCTGGAGTCCAGAAAATTCACCACCTCCGAAAAAACTAAAGATTTCAAAGAATGTAAGTTGACTTTATGATTAAAATAAAATTAAACCTAAATATTTTATTATTATATTTTATTTGATTATGATTCAGCGAACGTACGTATAATTTATGTGTAAATATTGATGAAATTTCATTAATGAATACTGAGTTCATGTTCATTTATGTACCGTCATTCAGAAATATGATTTAAAATGATAACCTCCATGTTAAATGTATATCTATAAAGTACTCAAATTAGATGCTTTTAAATTAATTCAAATTGTTTTAAATCGATTCAAATTAGATTTCTTAATCAGGGTATTTAAGTGATAGTAAAAAAATAATGCTATTTTTAATAAATACTACCATTTATTTTTAAATAAATAAATTTTTTAGATGAAAAACATAGGAAATAATGTTTACTGCCGAAAAATAATTTATGATTCAGCGCTAGGAGCTTCTCATAAATCAACGCATTTGGCAAGAAGGTTGTTAGAAGGAGTTTTTAACCACGACGCCATGATGGGATGCACATTGACAGGGCAGGCTCCAAGGACTAAAGATAAAAAATCAGCTGTTGTAAATCCATTAGATCAACAGGCGAAAGGCGCGATCGTTGGTGAGTTTTTTTTCTTAATTACTAATCCTAATAGGTAACATTGTGTCAAATTGACTCTAACGTTTTTTTTTAAATCTCTGGTTTAAGAACTTCATTTGAAAGCCTCATTTAAAGCCGTAATCTATCAATAATTTGACTGCTCAATTTTACTTGCATGCCAGAGAATAATTTTACAATAATTAGCATTTAATTGTTTAATTTGGAGCGTAATTCTTTGGGTTTGGAATCAAATTGACCCCATGTGACCGTAAATATGGATTATTATCGAGGTGTGATGTGACTCATTATGAACGAACTTTGCAGAGTTTGCGATGCATACAGCCGTTGAGAGGAAGTGGCCGATTCAAAGTCGACAAATCATTTTAAAGGAAATGAGCCAAAGATCACTGAATATAAACGCGACAACATGAAGAAGGAAAAAACTGAAACGAGTCCAAAAAGCTAAAAAATTCAATACAGTTTCACATGATACTTTTAATAATTTTAAGTTAATATTAACGTTAAGAAAGTCAACCAAAGAGTTACTTCCATATATCTAATAAAAAAATAAAAGGTGATAATTACCAATTAATCATATCCATAAATACTATAATATTTTGTTTCGGATTTTATAAATATTTTTCAGAAAATATTTAATATTCTACGGTTTGTTAAAACTTATAATATAATTATCGGATAATAAAATTTCATTACTTGAACCATATATTATGATTTTATTTCAAACCTGGAAAGGATAATTAGATTAATTAGTTCTGCATGATCTAATCATACAGATCTAATAATTTTTTCAGGCACTTTGATCAACAGAGATTTTTTCAGGAATGAGTCTCAGGCTTAAAATTAACAAAGCTACTCGACGGTGAATCAGATCTGATCAGGCATGAGTCATCAGCCCTGATCAGGCATGAACAGGCATGAGTCGTCAGGCCTGATCAGACCTGAAAAATGACCGGGCCTGATCAGACCTGATCCGGCCGGATCAGGTCTGATCAGGCCTGACGACTCATGCCTGATCCGGCCGGATCAGGTCTGATCAGGCCCGGTCATTTTTCAGGTCTGATCAGGCCTGACGACTCATGCCTGTTCATGCCTGATCAGGGCTGATCATTTTTTCCCGGGGATGTAAAAGTTTACAGTTGAACAATAAGTTTCGCAGGAAACATTAGCAAAGTTTAATTCCACATGGTGACCAGTTGTTCGTGTTCTCTTACGGAGTGAATTGCCGGATAATGAATAGGTCGCTGGCTGATAAAGTACAGTACAGGATGTTCGGTAAGATTCAATTCCTTAGTTGGTTGGTTGAGTTTTTTTTTTCTTTTAATAACTCGTTTATTTTCGATTTGGTGCTTGGACACCTAAAATGTATGTTTGTATTGTAGAAATATCATTCATAAACCATTTTAAATATCATCATCATCAATTAACAGCCTTTTATAGTCCACTGTTAAACATAGGCCTCTCCTAAGAAAGGAGGTTTTTGTCTACTATACCACATTTTAAATATATTATTGAAAAATCAATGCAATCCCCTCGGATAACACTCATCGGTGGGGTGGTTGTCGGACTCGAACCGACTGAAGCCAGTATCAGCCATACAGTAGCCAGGGAACCAGGTATACCCTAGAAAAGAAATACCTAGTACTCCGACACGTTAATCCCCTCACATCTATATCGCGGAATCGATAGTCGTTTTAAACGCTTTCATTTTGCCGAAGTTTTTGAACAACTCTCTAAACTAAACTAAAAATCACTAATAATTTGTTTCGTACTGTCAAATAACGTTTCCTTTTCTGAAAACGTAGAATTTGGCAGGACAACATTTTGTTTTAGTGATTTTTAGTTTAGTTTAGAGAGTTTTCGAACAACACAATTAGCACCAATATATGGGCGTAGATCCGCAAAAAGAATCCAACCTACAGTATGGTCGAAAATGAGGCAACTCCCCACATTACTTTAATTTTTCTAAAAATGTTTATTTATTTTCAATAAAACATTTCTATAAAATGACAATAATTTTTACAGCTATGTGCCGAATCACAAAATGGAATATCAATAAGCAATTTAAACTTCAATCTTCATTATCTCAAAAGTGTCATTTTGGGGGTTGGACCCTCATTGCTTTTGGTATCTACGTCCAATTTTAGTCGCACGTGCGTAGTAGTAATAGGAGAAAGATTGGAAAATTGACCAGATAATGAAAGGAAAGATTGGTAAGAAGGGAAGGTAAAGATAGGAAAAGGATTTTGCTTATATGGATGAATTTGTGAGTGTTACCATAACTTCAGGTATAGTCTATGCAAAACTGTCTATCAATGAAAATACTGATAAATGTATTTCAAGTAATTGGGATTACTTACAAGTTGAAAGTTATTTAGTAACGAGTGACTGCACGGATGGCGTAGTGGTTTAAGCGGTCACCACGCCACTTACTATTACGCTGAGTGTTATGGATTTGATCCTCACATGGGACGACACTTTTCTGTTATCCATAAATTGTTATTCTGAGTCTGGGTGTTCTTTGTGTCCGTTTCATGTATGTTTGTAAAGTTCCCCGCGACACAGGCTATATTCCTAATGCGGGAGTTTTCTTTTTAAAAAGAAGAAATAAGAAAAAGAAGATTTTCTGAATCATTTATTACTTAAGTTAATAAAAGTTTATATACTACTAGCTGACCCGGCAAACGTTGTTTTACCATATACATTATTTAAAAAAAAATTGTCAATTAAAAAAAAAATAGGGTATGAAAAATAGATGTTGGCCGATTCTCAGACCTACACGATATGCACACAAAATCGGTGGAGCCGTTTCGGAGGAGTTCAATCAATCATTAAAGTTCTCGTGTCACGGTGATACGAGAATTTTATATATTTGATTAGTGCTTATATATTTTGTAAAGTAGTTTACTAGTAACTAATGATTACAATGTAAATCCCTTACCAGTTTGTAAGCTGTCTCATTATTTAACACACCAATACTTTATTCTGTATTACACAATATAAAAAAACCTTTTGTTCCCAGCCACTTCTAGTGATGGTGGATCATTTGTTCTCCTTTGTTTTGGAGACCGATCGTAGCTAGCACGTTTATAATATTAATTTAGTAACGCTTATTTAGACTTTTTTTATTTATTTTTTATTTAAGAGGGACAGGCTTTATAAGGAAGTATAAAACTTCTACATATAATAAGACCCAAATGTCTTTCATTACTTATGTTAGAAATGTTCACCGTGATCGACAGCACTGACGTAGCAAAATATGTACCTCAAAATGTACAAAGATAACAGTATGAATGGCATACTTACAATAGCTTTGCATAGCAGATTCTAGAAATAAAAGCAGATTTCTAGAAAAGTTTAGAATCCTTTCTTCGACCCTTTTTAGGGTTCCGTACCTCAAAAGGTAAAAAAGGAACCCTTATAAGATCACTTTCTTGTCCGTCTGTGCGTGTGTCACCACCGATTTTCTTAGGAACGGGTATACCTACATACTGAGGTCTATGGTCCCTATTAGGTGTATAAAAATCAAGGTCCTGAGTCAACACGATAAAAAGATATGGGCAAATTTCCATTTTCGCGAAAACTTGTAAGTACCAATATTCAACTATTTTTTATTTTTCAGAATTTTCTCTTTATTTATTTATTTATTTATACTTTATACACAAATGTGACACAGGCGGACTTAATGCCGTAGGCATTTCCTACCAGTCGACCTTAGGGCGATGCAGAGTTAAAAAAAAGGTAGATGCACAGAAATTAGAAATGTGATTTAAAAAAATAATAATAATAATAGTATAAATAGAATACCATATGCACAGGGTACTTAAATAAATTGCATTAGAATTTATTTTTATAAAAGAGATATATACATATATAATAGGTAATAATGATACTAATACACACAATACATAAGTATTTATGTTTACATAATATTATACATTTATATAATTATACATTTTAGGTATATTATATATATGTATATACATATATATATACACACAATAAATTCTAGAAGAGAGAGGTATCAAGGTAGATCTGATAAGGAGTTTAAGAGATGTTTCCGCAACAGGTATTTAAAAGTTTGCCGAGTTTTTGCCATCCTGATCTCGCGAGGCAGCGCGATCCATAACAGGACGGATTGTACCAGAAAGGTAGAATGTACGAAGTCAGAGCGGTGAGTGGGACAGTGAAGAAGGAGGTTGCTTGAAGATTTAAGGTTTTTATCATGGTTTGCCCCTAAATATTGAAGTTGAGTAGTTAAGTAGGAAGGAGAACTAGGAGAAAAAAGTAAAGAATATAGGGTAGTTGCCCGTGTCTCTCTGCGTTGGCGAATTGGAAGCCACCCCAAATGGGAGCGATGCTGAGACACGTGATCATATTTGCGTGAATTGAAAACGAATCGAATGCAATTGTTGAGAAGACGGTCAAGCTTATTGAGCAGATCTGCATTCAGGTCAAAGTAGCACACATCACCATAGTCGATTATAGGGATTATAAGGGTCTGGGCAAGCATTACTTTAGTTTTTATTGGCAGAAAGTTCTTAAGCCTATAGAGGGCCCGCAACGAGCCTGTGACTTTCTGGCACACAGATGCAACTTGTTTTCGCCAGCTAAGAGTCGCGTCAATATACAATCCGAGGTCCTTCACACTTTCACAGAATGGAATAACCATGCCATCGTAGATAAGTGGCGGTAGTGAAGCAAGGTCGAGCTGACTCATACGACGGTTACTTCCGATGATAATACCTTGGCATTTATTCGGGTTCACCGATACGCCAAACATATCTGACCAGTGTTTAATGGCCGCCAGGTCACTATTTAGAATCGAGACCGCGGACGATACATCGCACAACTCAGTTTGATAGTATAACTGCAAGTCATCAGCATAGAGATGATAGGAACACTGAAATCTTGGGGTGATGAGGTTAATGAAGATAGAAAATAGAAGAGGTGAAAGAATACCGCCTTGTGGGACGCCAGCAGAAATACCGCACCAGCCAGAGGAAGAATCTTCCGTCGTGACTGACTGCTGACGATCCTGAAGGTAAGAGGAGAACCAGTCCAGTGCTTCTTGAGAGACCGAGAAATGGGATAGAACAGCAAGGAGGAGTTCATGACTGACGGTATTGAAGGCATTGGAAAAATCAACCAGCACTAAGGTAGTAACCTTAGCATTCTCCATCGCCACCTTAATATCACCAGTCACTTTAAGAAGAGCAGTAACCGTGCTATGGCCCGGTCGAAACCCCGACTGAAGAGGACTCAATAAATTGTTACCATAAATAAAGTGGGAGAACTGTTTGTGGACGCAGACTTCAAGCACTTTGGAGAGGAAAGGCAGAATAGAAATGGGACGAAAGTGAGTGGGAAGAGACGGATTGGAAGTTTTAGGTAATGGAAGATGGAAATGTGTCAGACATGAGGGAGAAGTTAACGATATGGGAGATAGCGGGGAGGAGGTGGACTAGGATTGTGGTGATCATTCTCCGACTATTGCCGTCACAACCAACCGCTTGGGATTTGATAGATAGGACAATTTTCTTGTGTTCAGTTCTCTCTTTACTTGTGTTGGAAGACCTTGCTTTTAACCAAAATTGACAATTCCAGGTCAACCGGAAGTACCCTATAGGATTTGGGTCGAAAACCTATTTGATAGTTCCCGTTTACCTGGAATCACGAAATTTGGCAAAAAGAAACGTCTTTCAGCACAAATAAAGGAATAATTCCAAAAAATAAAAAAAAGTTGAAAATTAAGATAAATTTTGGTACTTACAAATTTTCGCAAAAATGTACGCGAGTTCGACTCGTACCTGACCGGTATTTTTCCCAAACTAAGTTAAATTTTAAAAATGAATTAAATTTTAAAAAAGAATCACCGATTTCAATGCGTCACATTGTCACTTGAGTAAAATCACAATAAACTGTATTCATTAATTCTTAATTTTCAACAGTTAAGGGTGATATTTTTTTCTTATTATCCAAATCGGTTCGTAAATAACGCAGTTTTAAGAAAACAAGCATAAAAAATCCACGGAAGTGAGAACCTCGAAAATCAATAAAACATTTATAATTTTAATTTTACTTGATTTCAGTGCCCAAATTCAATCGCGGTAGGATTGTACATAATCAACCTACGTTACTTTAAATGATTGTTGTCTTTGTTGGTGTGTAACGTGCGCCTAATATTTACTCGTATTACGCTTTTTTGAGGTTAGAGCTAACAACACTCGCTTGCTACCACCTCTAGCTTATAAATACATTATCACAATCATTATTTTTAATTATTGTTGACTGTATTTGTCAGGAAAAACATTTGTGTAATATTCATTTAAACAAGACTTCTAACAACACTCGCTTACGACTGTGTACACTCACATACTGGACTTTTCGGTTTATTTACATGATATACAATAAAAAATATGATTATTATGTGTGCAAAAGAATTCAGAGGTGAGATATTTTAATATTATTAATTAATTGCTGAAATTGCTCTGATATCGAAACAATTTAGGAGGTCTCAACAAAAGTTTAAGAGTTTAGGAGGGCTGGAGCGCATTGGTCTCTTTCTGCGAAGCTGTAATGGTCCAGAAAGAAACCGCTGAACGGGTTCGGGAGAGGGCTGAACCCGACCGTAGAGGACGTCGGTGGTGATATCAGCCGTTGACTGGGCCGCAGGTTGTCAGAGAGTTGGGACCTCTGGTGGCAGATTAATCGCTGCAGTAGGCGATAGGATGGCGGCCTGGACGCAAAATGAGATCGTGTCGCAACACATATTGCCTGGGCTGACAGGCGGGGGGAAGCCTGGGTCCCCCGGGACAGGCCGTAGCCTGGCTAGGCACCTGAAATAACATGGTCCTCCCTAGAGCAAGGTGTGTCAGACCGGCTGTCGAGGTGGTTTGTAGTGAAAATACCACATACTCCTGCCTCCTGTGTCCACGAGGAGCCGGAGTCAACAACAAAAAAAAAGTCCTCTTCTTAGAAGGAAGGTTTTGGTCTACTATACCACTGTTCAATCATGAACATAATTGCATCACCCAGCAACAGCATATATGTCACACGCAGTGCGGCGTAAAGTCGATGCACTGTCAACATTTCGGCATGACCGAGATTAAGGCAGCTGCATCAACACAACACACGGATGGCACACAAGCAAATAGCCATCCATGAGTACTTAGAGTAAGATTAGTATATAAGTTGTACGTTATGGAAATAAATCAGTCATTTTTTCTCATCCGACTTTGACTCGGCATTACCCTGTCCCACCTCTCAACAAATATGTATACAAACTATAAAATACTCACAAATATGTAAACCTTTATGTATAAAGCCTCTAAAAAGACATTTCTCACCAATATGCAGTTGAAATTTCCATCTCAGCGCACACACTTCGACAAATTGTTTCCTTCGGGATGTACACCTTCAGGAAGCGATTAGAGAGAGACAGACGATCTAATTGCGTCCCTCACCTTCCATAATCACAAGGAACGGGCATTACGTCACACGATCCAGGATGCCTCAGGATAATGGCAGTTGGAATTTATGCTCGGTCGATTTTGTCTAAGAGTAGAGTAGGCATTAAAGGATTATGTAAGTTTTATATTTCAGACGAATTTGAAGTGGGTGTAATAAAGAATGTTTATAATAAAAAAAACTAGTTTAAAAAAACTAAAAAATACGCTTTCTATAGAAAAACAAACTAAAAAATAGAAAATAAATTTGAAAAAAAGCGTTGGGTGCCTGTTGTCAATAGTAAAAAGCACCCCAAACCTTTTAAAACATTTTTTTTTTTTTTAAATTAGTATTGTCATCGGTCCTCGATATATCTACAAAGTTTGAACGAATTCTGACCGTTTAAAGTCAATCAAAATCACGCCCAAAGGAGTCAGTTACTAACATACAAACAAACATACAAGTGAAGCTAATATAAAGCGTGTAATAATCAAATTTGAAGCTTTGTTAGGTTGTAATTTTTTGTGTGGAGATTATATTTGTGTACTAAAGTGATCCATGTTTTTTAGTAACAACTAGCTGACTCCCGCGTCTTCGTCTTCTTCTCTGAAAAGGAATTTTACACGTTTTCACAACCCTTCTCATTGAAACACAGCTCCTATTGGCTATAGCATGATGTTACACAGCCCATATTCTTTCTTTCTAGCACACATCAAAACAATGTTGTGGTATATTTAATAGTGCCATTGTATCTACCTGTGAATTGCAAAAGAGTGGCCATGAGTTTGTTTGCCCTTTCTTCTCATAAGGCTCAACCCCTTGGAAACGGGCGGTTGTAGATCGGCACAGGCATATCATAGCTTTTGTATGGGTTTGATTTTTGTTAAATTTATTTGGTTACTATTTGACAAAACAGAGATTGTTGCTTTTGTGTGTGTTGATCTATGACTTTAGAGTCTACATGGAAGACGATTTCAAATAATTTTGGAAATTTTATGAAATTAAGAAAGTTTGAGTTGAGTTGATAAAAGGAATATCCAACACTGAAAGAGTTTTTAAATTCGAACCCGTAGTTCCTTATTACCTACAATAATTTCAATCGGAAAGTTACAGCAAAAGGGAATGCATCTGCTAAACGTTGATATTCATTTTTCTCCACCCTATTCCATGATCCACTTCAATTGCCTAGAAGAGAATACATAACGAAGAGAATTCATTGACTGCACGGATAGCGTAGTGGTTTAAGCGGTCGCCACGCCGCTTACTACTACGCTAAGTGCTGTGGGTCCGATCCCCACATGGGACTGCACTTTGTGTGATCCACAAATTGTTGTTCTGAGTGTGGGTGTTCTTTGTGTCCATTTCATGTATGTTTGTGAAGTCCCCCGCGATACAGGATATACTTATTCCTAATGCGGGAGTTGTCTTAAAAAAAAAAGAATAATTTTACTTACGATATCTATGGTAAATAAAAACTTTATTAAAGGCAGTCTATTTTATTAGACTGAGATGTCAGACATTAGCAAAACCCTTTCAGGACTACATTACATTAGGTATAAGCAGAAACCATATATATTGTATAACCTATACTTTCACAAGAAGTCAGAACACAGTTCAATATTTAACAATCAGTGTATAAAATCATAAAACTATTAAGGTTGCAAAAATGAACGCTGCTTCCAATCTCTCCCTCACGTCGTAAATATGAAGTTGTTTTACATAAACCCTTTTAAAAAAAAAGTTGAACCGACTTCAAAAAACACCGACAAAGAGCACTAAAAATTAAAAAATAATTACAAATCTAAGTAAAAAACTATAATAAGTACCCTCAATGTAACAGGTAACATTATAATACCAATAGTCCCTTCTAGTCGGTTTGAAGTCGGTGCCAAGCCAAAAAGGTGCTTGATAGAATGTAGCGCGGCAGCTGCAACAGTCTTCATGCTGCGCAAAACATGTTGAACGAGCTAAAGTGGACGCACATCTCCAATTATATTATTATTTTGAATGCTTTAATAAGGAGTTGATACGTTTGCGCACGTAATTGATCTGGTTGGTCGTTATTAATTAACAAAATCTTCGATGTTTCATAAGAATTATTTTGAATTCTTAATTTTTCATTGTGCTAATATAAAGCTGACATAGACCAGTATTACTTATTGTGCATCGAGCTTGGCACCGACTTCAAACAGACTAGAAGGGACTATTGGTATTATAATGTTACCTGTTACATTGAGGGTACTTATTATAGTTTTTTACTTAGATTTGTAATTATTTTTTAATTTTTAGTGCTCTTTGTCGGTGTTTTTTGAAGTCGGTTCAACTTTTTTTTTAAAAGGGTTTATTTTACCATTTTTAGTGTAGGATATGTTTGTAATGAGTAGATAAGTACGATATTAAAACACTACGTACCGTAATGTATAGTAACAAACTGTAGTTTGTTAGATTATATTAAATTACTGCTGGACATAGGCCTCTCCTACATTGGCGTCCAAACTGATCAAGATCAGCTTAAATTCTTTTCTAAGAAACAGTCAAATTCTTGTGAGTTGCAACCGAACAAAATAACTTCCGATTCAATTGACACTGACCTCGAAGGTAAAGATAGGGAAGCTTTAGTGAGACTACTCAACAAATATGCTCAATATTTTATAGGAGTTCCAACTAGAAGGGTTAATACTGGTATGTTAGAAATTAACCTAGTTGACCCACACAAAATTTAAGAGTTTTTTCCAGAACTATTTTAATAAATTAAGTATAAAATTACTTACAAACGAAATGCGATGCCATCCATAGCAACAAAACGTCTATCCGAATTATTTTAACAAGATAAAATACAAAATTTCAACCTTTTCTTCTTATTAATACAACGAAAATTACTGTGGTGACATAAATACTGCAAGTTCTCTGCGCATCACATCGCGCAGTCTCTGACGGTTGCCATGGTTTTAAAGAAATACTCGTTGCTAAAACACGTTGTCGGGGCTGTCAAATTCCCAATAATTGTGAGGGTTTCCCTCGATTTCTCTAGGATCCCATCATCAGATCCTGAATTGGTGGTAATGGGACCAATTCGGGAGCATACCCTTTCGATTACAAAAAGAATTTTGAAAATCGGTCCACAATTGACGGAGAAATCGCGTAACAAACATACATAAAAAAAAATACAGACGAATTGAGAACCTCCTCTTTTGTGTTTTAGAAGTCGGTTAAAAAGAAAACATATTGTCGAATCAAAAACCCTCCTTTTTTGATGTTGGTTAAAAATCGACTAGCATGAAGCTCCTAGTCGAGACGAATCAAATGAGCACAAACACGGCGGAATTGCTTTATTTTATTACAGAGTTCCCATGGCTATTTACCGTCTCCATCATCAGACCCTGAATATCACATAGGATCGGAGTCCTTATTAATTAGACTCAAAAACATTCAAATTCGATGGTATTACATAATTTTGTTACAGAGATCCCATACTCCTAAACCATTCATCATCAGCTTCATCATCAGCTCAGCAACATCAGATGGTGACCATTAGATGCAAAAATCTACATAGATTAAGATAATTTCTGATAAACAGTGTATATGCCTACAAAATTTGAGGGTTTCCCTCGATTTCCCCAGGATCCCATCATCAGATCCTGACCTGGTGACAATGGGACCACCTCTGACGTATGACCTACCAAATAAAAAAAGAATTATTCAAATCGGTTTATAATTGCCGGAGTAATCGCGTAACAAATATACAAAAAAAAAAAAAAAAAATACAGTCGAATTGAGAACCTCCTCCTTTTTTTGAAGTCGGTTAAAAAGACAGAAATTTTACCCTAACGAGAGTAATTTGTCAGACAGCTTATTTTGCATCGTCGTGTGGAATAAATCTAAATTATATTATGAATCCGAATGCGACGTAAGTTATTTAACTAAAGAAATATTTTGAATTTCGCTCATTTTTCATCACCCTTTTTACACCCTCTTATTAACATACATTATTTGGCCGCGTACATACATATTTTTACTCTGTCATTCAAATTCACAAAATGAGTTGTCTGAAAGTTTCTTTAAAAAAAAAGTCTGCTGAAGATATTTTTAGAAACAATCTAACTTTCAATAATTTTAATAAAAAACAAAAATTGATAATCACATAAAATGGACTCACTCGACTCGACTCGACTAAAACCGCACGCCGTCTCGGGTACTTATAGCCGTTGAACCAGGTATACCCTAGAAAAGAAGTCCCTGGTGCCCCGACATACCTCGGGTCATCTACAGACGAGTAGACGACCCCGCCCCCCTATGGGAACCCCATGTTCCCTGTGCTCCCTGGAAGCGAGCGCGCTTCGCAACGCGCTCGCCGCCACCCCGGCCTGCTTCTGCTAGGGTGACAGATGGCCTCACCTGTCACCCCCAGGCCTGCGCTTATGGAGGACGGAGGTCGTTCTGCGACCTCCGGCGCCTGAGTCGCCAACGGTACCTGGCCCGTTCCCGGGCCTGGCGGGCCGGGAGAGTCCTAAACCTCTCCCGGTCCCGCTCCGCCGTCTCCTTCGCGAGCATAACTTGCTCGCAGAAGGAGACGGCAGAGTTCCACGCACTCTCGCTCCGCACGATAGCCGCAATCAGGCTATCGAGCGAGAGAACTCCCACTCCGATGGCCGCCACGAGGTCTCGCCTCTGCTCAACCCACGCCGGGCACTCTGCCAGCGTGTGGAGAGCCGTGTCCACGGTCTGGCCATCGCAGTGGTGGCACTCAGGCTGGACTCACGCACCTGAAAAAAATATATATTCATCACTTCTAAAAAATTAATCTACTTATTAAATCAAAAACTTAACGTACTGAACATAATCTTTAGCTATATATATATCATTAAGAAAACGCCATACAAAATTTAATTAATAGCGAATTTAGCTACAGACCTATCCCAGATAAACTCGATATCCCAGACACGTTATGAGGCGATCATCCAACCACATGACCAGAAAAGTACTGGATATCGAAGGAAATATGACCCCGAATCACATGGATGTCTATAGTAAATTAGAACCTCAAAAAAGCCCAAGTCAACAAAGAGACGACCCAAGACCGAGCTGCCTAGAGACACATGATACGGAAACCGACCCCAAATAAAATGGGAAAGGGCCAGGCCAGAATTTAAAGTGGATTTAGCTTTAAATGACTTATTTCATAATAAGAAAATGTTTCACATTCAGGCAAGCCGGAGTCACTACACCTGAACGTTGCAATGTTAAAAATTCTTCACTATTGCCACTATCACACACAAACATATCAAAGCAAAGGGAAAATTATTTTATTTAAAGATTTTCATGAATATGCTGTTAATTATCAGCTCTCAAACGTAATAAACTTGCATTAAAGTTTCCCAGGATATAAGCACTTCATATTAGTTTTGACGTCTTTAACGCACTGCGTCAAATAAAGAATAAAACTGTCTATCAGCTGTATTTGGTTGTAGTTTATTTATAACAAATATGAATGTAGAAATATATAAGTATGTTTATATATTGCTACGGTAGTGCAGTGGTAGCGTATGCGACTGCTGTGCTAAGGTTTTGGGTTCGATTCCTGGGTCGGACCAAATGTTTGTATGATCTGCAAATATTTTTTCGGAGTTTGGCTATTTCCTATATATAATTTGTATGTATTTACAAAAAAAGTATTTAGTATTCTATCGGTCAATCTAGATTTCATAATACAAGCTCTGCTTAGTTTGAGACTAGATAGCGTTGTGTGTAAGATGACCAAAAATATTATTATATTAGCAGTCTGGTTACCATACCACGGGCTCAGTCTGGTTCGAGAATGTATCAAATAAAAAAAGAAATTATTAACGAGTATGATAGTTATGTGCTCATTATTGAAGCAGAACTTTACGTACGTTTCAACTATTATACGTAGTCTTTAATTAAATTTAAATTAATTCTACACTCGCTACATCATTATGAAACGTGGTGGATTCGAGTTTACGGTCAAATGAAGAGCGTCTGACTATACAGGTTTAATAGGTGAAAATTATAGCCTTTTCTGAGCTTCTGTTACTGCACGCTAAGAAATGTAGGTATTATTTCTATTGTTCAGTTTATTTTACGTAGCACTGCGTTAAATTTATTTTAACTAAATACTATATTGTGTCGTTAATAAACCAATGAAACCAATGAAATAAACTTGCTTTTTGTATACGTTCGTCTTATTGATGCACAAAATATTGATGTGGTTTAAATGCGTGAGTGGTGTGATGTGGTTTAGTGAGGATAGATAATACGATCGAATGGCCTAGTGGTTTGTGTAACGGACTAAAGTTTGATTTGGTCTGGGTGTGTCCGTGTAGTGACGGAGAATACGGAATGTCACTACCCTAATTCATCCCGACGGTGTCGTAAGAGCCGGTTAAGGGCGCAAAACAACGCAGGACACCAGCACTGCAAAAAGAAGGAAAACTTGACACAAAACCTATACCAACCCGTCTGGCCAGCGTGGTAGAGTAGACCAAAACCTCCTTTCTAAGGAGGTTTTTATTAAAGGCTGTTGATGTGATGATGTGTAATAATATACAGACAGAATAGGATCAAGCATTTCTACTTTTCAGACTACAATTTGAATAGGGGGCTATAATTGTATACCAGACATATCGAAAGTTATGAAAAGGGGTGGATTGAGCCTTTCGTAAATTTTGGAATACGGTATAAGATGAAACTCCTATCGTTATGATTGTGATGGTGAAACCAATATGGTTATTCCCTCTACTCCTCATTCCCAATATATTCTTGTAGTGATAGTTAAAAGTACACTTCTGTTGGGTTTCGGTACTTCTTCAGAAAGGATTTCCTCATCCCCAATTTATTTATTTATTTAAAACTTAATGCACATGTTGTAGAAAGGCGGACTTAATGCCATTAGGGAGCAAATCCCAGTCAACCTTCAGGTGATGTAGAAATATGATGCGGTAGGTGCAAAATAAGATATTAATTTAATAATTTAACATAACTCCCTCAGTCCCTAACTCAGTGGGGTACTAGCGTTGTAACAGTTCTGCCTATTCACTCCAATGCAAGACGGTTTGTGGCTGGAGTGTGTGAGCTTTGCCTCCTTCAATAATTTTAAACTAATAATTATAACCATTACTTCTCAGTTAAAACACAGTTAGTTTACAATATATATTAATATTCACTTTAAAGTTTCATCTTGAAACCATACCAAAACTAACATCTCCATTCAGCCCGACGTATAACCAATTTCAAAAGTTTCAAAGTTGAAAATTCAATCAGTGTTAAACGCAGCCCAGCATAGCTCGAGTCAGCAGTTTGTTGGTGTCGATGCTTCTAACTTCCACACCTATATGAGTTTGCTGCTTGCTGCAACGGATAGGTTATTAATTACTTCGTAGGTTTTAGACATTGTCTTTTCTATTAAAGCTTATGTCGTTGGTATATCGAGCTTATTAAATAAGATCAATTTATTTTGAACGACATTATTATTGAATGCTGCTAAAGTTAATCCGAGCCTTTTTCCTTTACTATCTTTAGGTCGGCTTCAAGTCTACTACGATAATGCTGAACATCGATTTCGATCTCGATCAGACCTCCACAACCAAACTCCACAACAAGACCATATCGAAGTTCTGTAGTCTTTCTACAGGACAGAACAGGTTTTTGGACTCTTTGGCACTCCAACTACCCGTAACGATTGTCAATTTGTGTAATGTTGTCGAAGATATTCATCACTTTCTAGTGGAATGCGTTCGGACCAACGATTTTAGAGTCTACCTAAGAGCAAAACTTAATATTAAGGTATATGATGTCGGAGTATTTTTGAGTATTTTATCTGCACCTATGTCTAACGCAGCTATTGTATTATATAAATTTATAGATAAGTTAAATAATTTAGATAATTAGTTTTATAAGGCCTTTAAGCTTGTTTGTATTATGCATAAGGTGTTTATGGGACTGACGTAGTCAATTATGGCTCAAAGTCCCTTAAGCATAATTAAAGAATTAAAAAAAAAAAAAAAAACGAGGTCTTGATGTGTTAAGCATGGTAGACTGGCCTGGCTAGGATTGCTTACCTTTGTAATGTGTTAAGATACTCGATTACCGCTTAGAGACGTGGATGTTGTTAAAATACCATATTAAAATGCGCTTGGACATGGTAAGAACATGCAAAATCTAAGGCAGGTAGAAAATAGACTATAATGATGGTAATTTATTCGCTGTTTCTTATGAAATTGTAGGATTGTTGTTCCACTGTACAGTACCAGTGTTATGCTGTATTACTGTTTTGGGAGTACCTGATTCTTCTGAACACACTTTTGCATTCACTGATATGCTAAATCTTTTGCTTTATAAGCAAAAGTTACGAAATATAAACCTTGATGTGTCTTGTAACTGCAGATGCAATAAACCATGATACTTATTTAAAAGAATTTGTTCTTTGGTTGGCTTTTTTTATAGAATAGGAGTTAAAACAAGCAGACGGGTCACCTATGTTAAGCGGCTACCGCCACCCATAGCTACTTGCACCTCAAGAGTCACCTTTTGAGATCCTCCTCAAGAATCAGGGGAAGGGAGTGTGTTTTGACTTTGGTCTGGGCATTTTTCTTTAACACCGGTTTTCTATAAGGCCGTGGTATCACTTCATTTTAGCCGAAGCACGGCTCTGAGATACTACTAAATAAAAACCTAAAAAAAAATAACGCCTAAATTGTTATAAAATCTTTTAGGACTATAGCCGTGAATAACGATTTTTAAAGTTTAACAGGATCGGGCTGGAGCGAGCGGCGGCGTGTTTCAATTTCGTTATTGGAAATTTTCTATTGAAGTTTATTTACATTGCATTTCATCGACATTGAAAAAAGAATGTTGTAATCGATATTAATTATGAATCTACATATTATAAATGCTTTATGTATGTGTCAGTGTGTGGTCCGTGTGGTGACAGATTAAGAATACAGAGTGTCACCACCCCTATTCTTCCCGTGGGTGTCGTAAGAGCCGACTAAGGGAGAAAACTACGCAGAACAACTGCAAAGAGAAGGAAAACTTCACACAAACCCTTTTTTTTTTTTTTTAACGTGTGGAAATCCCCTCTAACCGTCACCCCTCCGGGGTTTGCGGCGGGGTGGTGTGTCGGACTCGGACCGACTAAAACCACACGGTGTGCCACTCTGCGCCTGTAACAGGAGGGATCCGGGAACAGCTTATGTTAAGACATCCGGACCCCTCCTAGCGCCAGCCCGCTCCTGGTGCGGGCTCCGTCTCAATGTGGATGTTCCTCTCTTTAGGCGACGTCCGGCACACGCGGACGCCGCCCCCCTCGCGGCTGGCCAACTAATGCGGGTGGAGGGGAAACCCACCCCGTCCACCCGCGGCCACACTCAGGGCGGCATGAGGCTGTGGTAGGCGGGCCTCCGCCGCCCGGTTCGCCGGCGGCGGATTGGGTCCGAGTGGAGGTCGTCCTCCCGGGCCCTCTCCGCCGCCTCCTTCCGCGAGATTACTACCTCGCAGAAGGTTGCGACCGCGGTAAAACAATTGTCGCTACCGGCCATGGAGCGTACTACGGCCGGTAGCGAGAGATCCACTCCGATGACTGCAGTGAGGGCCCGGCGTTGCGCCGCCCATGCGGGGCAGACCCCCAGCGTGTGCTGGGCCGAGTCCTCACTGCAGTCGCAGTGGTGGCAGGCGGGACTCAGTTCCCTCCTAGCGACCGAGTGCAGGTACTTCCCGAAGCAACCGTGCCCGGAAAGCACCTGCGTCAGCCGGAAGGAAAGGGTCCCGTGCTGCCGCCCTGCCCACTCGGCGATGACCGGCTGGAGAGCCTCCACGGCGGCGAAGCCAGCGCGTGGAGTCTCCAGCCGGAACGACCAACGAGCCATCGTGGCTCGGCGAGCGGCTTCGCGCCACTCGCGCACATCCTCGGGCGGAGGGCGAAATCCGCTCTCCGCCCGGGAGTCAGCCACTCGTCGATAAACCTCGGCGAGCACTTCCGCCTCCAAATCCCACGGGGGAGTTCCGGCCAACGCGCACGCCACCTCCGTCGAAACGGTGCGGTAACCGCGTATGGCTCTGACCGCCATTACCCTCTGAGGGCGCCAGAGGCGTACCCTATTCTGGGCATTCAGAGCCGCCGCCCACACCGGTGCACCGTACAGTGCCATTGACCGGACAACCCCCGTGTACAGCCGTCTTGTCGCGATGCTGGGTCCACCCATATTGGGCAAAAGTCGCCCTAGGGCAGACGCAGCGCCGACCAGCTTTGGAGCAAGCTGTCGGAAGTGCTCGTCGAAGAGCCACCTCCCGTCGAGGATCAGGCCCAGATATTTCATCTGGGCCCGAACTGGTACGAGGACCGAGTTGACCACTATTGAGGCGCCAGGGGGTGGACCACGACGGGGCCCATGAAATAACAGGGCCTCCGTCTTATCTAGGGCCACCCGTAAGCCCAGCGCCTCAATGCGCCCGACCACCAGGGAGACTCCCCCTGTGGCCAGGCGCGCCGCCTCTTGGAAGTTTGCCCCCCGGGCTGTCACCAGGGTATCGTCTGCGTAACAGATTACACCCAGCCCGGGGGGGAAATCGGCGCGAAGGGCCCAGTCGTACCCTATGTTCCACAAGAGGGGTCCAAGAACAGACCCCTGTGGAACACCGCACGACATGGGCTGACACCTCAAATTACCTTCTCGGTCCTCGTACACGACGGTACGCTCCTCTAAATAGTCTGCCACTAGCCGCCTCAGGTACTTTGGCACCCCATGATAGTGGAGTGCTTCCCTGATGCAGCTGAATGGCAGACTATTGAATGCGTTGGCGATGTCTAATGACACCGCCAACAGCACGCCGCCACAGCTCACGGCCTCTTCGGTCACGGCCCTCAGGCGCAACACGGCGTCGACTGTCGAACGCCCCGCCCGGAAACCAAATTGGGCGTCCGACAGATCGGGGCCCACCTCGCAGAGGTGCCGGACGATGCGGGCAGAAAGAACCCTCTCAAACAATTTGCCCGCCTCGTCCAGCAGCACGATGGGCCTATAGGCCGCGACCGAATCGGCAGGCCGTCCCGGCTTCCTCAATAGGACCAGCTTCCCGCTCTTCCAGCACTCAGGGAAGCGTCCCGACGCCAAGCTAGCGTCGAACACCTCCCCGAGGCGGTCTGCCATGTGGTTGAGGGCCAGGGCCAGCACTCGGGCCGGTACCCCGTCTGGCCCAGGGGCGGTGTTCTTGGAACGGATCCGTAGAACAGCCGCCCCTACCTCCGAATCCCGGACGGGCGGAACATTGTCCTCCCCGTGCTCCCCGTCGTCTCCGGCCAGGGAGGCCATCGACGGGGGAGTGTGTTCCGCTCGTTGTGGGAAAAGGCCCTCAACCACTTCTCGCAGGAAGCTGGGCTGGAGAGTCTCCGTAAGGGGGGGGCCCGACGCGCGGAGCTTTTGTCGCACCGCGCGGTAAGGGCGACCCCAGGGGTCACGATTAAGACCCTCCAGCATCTCCTGTCTTTTTTCTTCTTTGGCGCGGCTAATGGCCAGCTTCAGAGTTTTCCGCGCCCGTCGGTACTCCTCATGAAGCCGGTCCTCCTCACCGTCTCCACGGTGACGCCGCCGACTGCGCGTGTAGGACCTCCGGGCACATGTACAGGCCGCACGCAGGTCCGCCAGCTCCTGGGACCACCAGTAGACCTCCTTCCTTGGAGGCCGACGACCTCGAATGCGGGGCATGGCCGCATCGCAGATATGCGTAATCGCATCGCGAAAGCGGCCAGCCCCCACGTCGACCTCCTCGGTCGGAGCCTGAGGAGACAGCCACGAGTGAATTATGGCTGCCTCCTCTAGTAGGTCCCGGTTCAGCCTGGCAACAGCCCACCGCGGAAAGCGGGATAAACGCCGCGCCACGTGACCTCTACTGGAGTCCTGGGTCCGGGAGAGCTCAAATCGGATATACAGGTGATCCGAGAGCGTCTCAACCTCTTCCAGGACACACCAGTTCCTTACTCGTGCGGCGAGGGCAGGGGTAGCGAACGAAAGGTCCATTATCGACCCCCCCTGCTGTCGCACGCACGTGTTGGTGGAGCCTCTGTTGAGGAGACAGAGGCCCACCGAGGCCGCCCACTCCTCTACGGCCTCGCCCCTTGCGTCCGTCCTGGGGGAAACACAAACCCTATACCAACCCGTCTGGCCAGCGTGATATAGTAGGCTAAAACCTCCTTTCTAAGGAGAGGCTTATGTCCAGCAGTGGACTATTAAAGGCTGTTGATGATGCTTTTCAAGAAGGGCTCGTGTCTAAGTGGTAACCGAGTAGGTTAACACATTGCAAAGTTGAGCAATTGTAGCGAGGGCAGTCTATGGATGGGTGACCATTCTTAACACATTTAGTCACCTCCGTGCCTCGGAGAGCACGTTAAGCCGGTGCTCCCGGTTGCCAAATGAACATCTGTTGCTATCGTTACGGGCAATTGGAGTCCCTAAAAAGTCCGACAGCAGTCTTTCTACAGAACTTTGACATCGCCTAGTACTTAGGTTGTGGAGGTCTGATGAAGTCTGTGAGTCTGGAAAAAATCTAAACTCATTCGTGTTAGTCGAAGCTCAGTCGTATCAAAGTAGACTTAATGCTGACCCCAAACTCCATAGTTTGAGAAAAGAGGCTCGGAGGAAGATATAGATTATTTTCAATTAATATAACTACTATGTCAATCAATTGCTCAGTATTGTATCGCTGTTTTGTGGCATAGGTATCTGACATATCTTTTTCGGTCAGAGAATGCACAGCAGGCAGTACTACAGAAGACCTCAACCTTATCACGCAATTGTCTGGTAACTGTTATGTTCTTACGGTTCTTTAGCAACATAATCTAGCTACATTATAATGCATGTATGCCTAGTGTGTTTTTTTTTAGGGACTTATCCCGCCCACACGCCTACCACTGTAAGTCCTGTAAACCAGGATCCACAGCAGTGACCCACGAACACACCGAGTTATGACACTCGGGAAGTCCCAGGAAGGAATTAAACTGTCTTGGAACCCACAACGAAATTAATCAGAAGAAAATTGGAGGAGTTGGAAATACAGTAAATCCACTGCCCTCCTTAGCAAAGCGGGAGACAAAATGAAGTAAAATAGGCATACCTACATCCTTATAAACAGGGAAGCACCACGGCCACAAAATATTACGGGTTCTAGGTGAGCGATATTTGATTTCTATAATATGTATGGCAGAATCGCCTAAACGCACGGAAATTCACCCTAGTTGACACAAGATCTCCAGTGTATTTTTGTAACAAACATTAGGGCTTTTCTCTCATTGGTTTCAATTATACACTCGCCACATATCAATGCACATCACCCATCTATGGCCGGTACGAAGTATTTATAAGGAAAAATAAATAAAATTATTTATTTTTACTTACGCCTTATAAATACGCAAAAAATAAATAATTTTATTTATTTTTACTTATAAATACGCAAAAAATAATTAATTTTATTTATTTTTACTTATAAATACTTCGTACAAAAACGTACCATAAAGCGGACTAAAAGCCATAGAGGTTTTCTTCCATTCGATATTTGGATGATGCTGAGTGGGTGATGTTTGGGTGATGTGCATTCGATATGTGGCGAGTGTATAATTGAAGCCTGTACTGTACTAACAGGACATGTAGGATACATGTTTTTACAATGAATTTTATCTAACTCGTTACTCCATTTTAACTAGCGAACTCCTAACCATAGCTAGTCATATATTATATGCATCCACATCATTGGGTTCAAATAGTCCATTGCTTTTTTTAAATGTATAATTGAATGAATGAATAAATGAAAATAATTAATTAACACACAATTACGGCAACTACAGGTTAGTTCGTCAAATGTAATAAACATAAACAGATACATAGAGAAATATATTTAAAAAAAAAAACACCGCAAATTTGAATAGGGCGTCAAGTTCTTCCAGGTCCTTGACGTTTGCGTGTTCCTCCGTATGTTTTATACTCCAACGTACAAGAGAGGCTTAACAGAAGGTGGATGTAATCCCCCCTCATTCACACACAGTCCTATTTAAGTTGTTCATTAGCCCTCAAGTAGTTCGGCTGCGGCTATTATCCGGGGTTTTACTGTTAACGTGTGTTGTCAGAGTTGATTTATAAAAAAAAAACAAAAAAAAAAAAAAAAAAAAAAAAAAAAAAAAAAAAAAAAAAAAAAAAAAAAAAGTTTTTAAAACAGGTGACACCCAACTTTAAAAAACAAATTTAGTACTCTGTTTTTAAATGTTCCGTTTTTGACGACCGGATGGCATAGTAGTTTGTGTAACGGACTGCTATTCCAAAGGTCGCGGGTTTGATCCCCGCTCAAGTCAAACATTTGGGTGCATGAACATTTAATGTTTGATTTGGTCTTGGTGTTTCTATGTATAATATGTATGTATTTACAAAAAAAAGTATATATGTATTTACATCAGTTGTCTAGTACCCATAGTTCAAACTCTGCTTAGTTTAGGACTAGATGGCGTTGTGTGAATGTAGTAAAATATATTATTATTATTTATTACTTCGGTCGCTTCATAAGACGTGTATTTTGACATAAAGAAATAAACGTAGGCTCAAGTGTTTGTACAAATACGACTTGAAATTGTAGCTGTGCAGTATGCAGCATGCTTTTCTAACTGAAATAGCTTTAGATATTTTTTTCCGTGGAATAGTCATGCTTTGGCACAAATGGGCCTGCTCGACCGGAGTTACCCCACAGAAAACCAGTGTTAGGCAACTTTCGTTACTTTTTACTGAGTGAGTGAAGTTACTGAAGCCCAAACCTCCTCTTCCCCTGACTTCGGGGGGAGAGACTCAAAAGGCGGCAACGCCCTTGCCCCTTATACCATAGCATATAAAGAAAGAAAAAAAGTTATTTGTGGATTACACATGACACTCATTTCTGTTCCAGCGCTATGAGACCGATAAATAAAATTGATAAATAAATGAATATTAAAATTAAGATTTTATTTACGTCTTGGCCATTAAATAATTTATTTCATATAGTAAAATATTTTAAAATTTTAAAACTTATGTACCATACAGACAAACTTTTGTAACATGGCCAATACATAAAAATAATCATTGTCACAAAATAAAATGTATGATATATAAAACAGGTACGTATTCTGCTTTGAAAAAAAAAACATCTAAAGTTTTATCCAAATATATACATTAAACAATCTCGTTCAAGTAATAACTGAACGTGGTACAAAAACCCTAGCCAATATTATAAAAACAAATATCTATCATAGTTAAAAGTTAGAGCCAAGACTGTGTTTTATAAATAAAACCACGTTTTTGACATTTTTTCAGCTCACGCAATTACTGGTAAAAGAATATACTGAATGAATAAGCACAAAAAGGTAAATATTTATAATGAAAACATCAAAACCCATTTAGTTAACAGAACTACTTTCAATGTATTACTTCGACGCACTTGCTTCCTTGAAACATTCATTCAAAGAGCCTCTACTGACTGTCGTCTTCGCTTGCGATTTGAGGGCTTCCAAATTATACGATATAATTTTGATTAGAAAAAATCTTTAATAATATACATTCTACCACATACACACAACGCCATCTAGTCTAAAACTAAGCAGAGCTTGTACTATGGGTACTAGACAACTGATATAAATACATATAAACTTTTTTTTTGTAAATACATACATATTATACATAATCTCAAATCTAATTTATTTTTTAAAGGTATCTGAATCTAATTCAATCTATGTAATTAGTTAATTATTATTTATTTATACAGACCTAGATAAGCGACTGATCAAAACTTTGCGTGACCAGAAGACGGGCCTTTTTCTGGCACAGAGAATAAGCATTTCCATTCAACGCGAAGCAACAATTCTGCCAGTCTTCTGTGCACACTACTTGTAGGTGACAAAACAGAGGATTTTTTTTATACATGCATATAAATAGTCAACTTGTTAAAATATGTTAGGAATATTAGTTAATTTCTTTATTGATACTAATATACTTTTACGTATTGGTCGTTCTATTGTTACCGATTTTCTTTTTTTTAATAATAGGTTTTGAGACACATTTTTGGAACACAAAAAGCTTTGACTCAAACACAATTTATTTTTGTACTTCCATTTTCTTTATAACCTTTTTTCTTTACATTACGTTTTTCTCTTGTACATTTATAAACTTTTTATAGTTTTTTTATATATCTGTGTTTTATTTGTTCGGTTCGTTTTGGTCAAGATCACTGCTTCATGTGAGTTTGCCTAAAGCTAAAACTTAATACTGTTGAGACTTAAAAAGAAAAAAGGAAATTGTAGATCCATAAACTATTTACTAGTTGGGTTTGAAACAGCTTTCCAATTATTATTTTTTATGGCAGAGGGGGCAAACGAGCAGACGGGTTACCTGATGGAATGCGACTACCGCGGCCCATGGACGCCTGCAGCTCAAAATCCACAAGCGCATTGCCAACCTTTGGGGAAGGAGTACGCTCTTTTCTCAAAAGTTTGGAGGCTTATTTAATTGAAATAGTACAACAATATAGCTACGACTTTGGATATTCTAACATGTTACTACTATAGTGAATGTAGAGATTTAAAGGGCTGGTTGTTACTCTAGGAATGCGGCCGAAATCGGGCACAAATATAGATTACAATCTAGGATAGCATATAGGCTACTTTTTTCCAGCAAATCAAAAGCTGTTAAATAGTTCGTGTGGAGGTTTGTTATTCAATCAAGTTGTACCGTCTTAACTGAGTAGGATAAAATTTGACACTGTCTTAGATTACTACATGATACTGTTTATCTTTTACCTGCCTCTTAAATGTTAGTACCAGCAGTTTAGTAACTTTAGATTTACATCTTCTACAAAAGAGATTTGGGGAATTTGTTGTGTTATCTTATCATCCAGTCACACATCAACAGCCATTAATAGTCCACTGCTGGACATAGGCCTCTCCTTAGAAAAGAGGTTTTGGCCTACTATACCACGCTGGCCAGACGGGTTGGTAAAGGGTTTGTATCAAGTTTTCCTTCTTTTTGCAGTGCTGTTGTCCTGCGTAGGTTACTCCCTTAGTATGCGACGGTGCCTTACGACACCCACGACATTTATTGGGGGTGATCACACTCTGTATTCTTAATCCGTCACCTTACGACCATTAAAAAAGGGTATTCACTGCAACATTATATTTATTGCGTGACACGACAGTCAATTTCATATCAGATATTCAACGCCAGAATTTATTCGACTGGCAAAGAGTCGTGAGAGAAGGCACTAATATCGATGGTCCCTACGGCGTAATACAGTTGGGAGAGTACTATAAATAGTGCAAGGGTCAAAGTGTTGCCATCTTACTGATAAAGTGTTGAATTATTTAGTGTTGAACTACAAGAGGTTTAAATGCTAGGGGGGGTATTAGTATTTGATAGAGTTCTGTTGTTTGTTCGTTAAAACTTCTATGAAACTTTGCAGTGTTGTTTCTTTAAACAAAGTTACAACAATAACTGAGAAAATAAAGGTACGATGAATGTGGAATAATTATTAGGTGCTTGACGTATTTCACTGATCGTTCTGATTCCAAATTTAGGCAAAACCTGAGCTATGATAACCAGAACAAATGATTATGCTCATTATAAAAATATTGTCCTGGATGGAAGTCGAACCTACGACCTCTCACTTAGCAGTTAAGGTAACCACTAGACCTACAAGACACTCGTAATATATATACATAATGTTAGCAATACACACCAAGAATACACCCAAGAATATTTTATACTATGTTTAAATTAAAATTAACGTCAATGTTAAACATTTTAATAGATATTGTCTCATACAGCTGCTGGCTGAGCTACAGAGTGAGGCAAGGGAGAATCGAAGTGAGGTTTTCCACCCACTTTACAGGGTGGAAATATGAAATTATTGTGTTTGTGCAGTTATGTTTATTTAATATTAACTTGAATAAGAGGTTATCTATTAAATACTAGCTGACCCGGCAGACTTCGTACTGCCTCGATTGATAAATAAAAGACCTAAACTTTCGTATAAAATAAACAAACAAAAGGAATCCGTTTTTTATGAAAACAATTAAAAAATGCTCGGAATTAAAAAAAATCGAGCATTTTCATATTTATTCACCTTTTAAACCTTCTCTGGACTTCCACAAATAATTCAAGACCAAAATTAGCCAAATCGGTCCAGCCGTTCTCGAGTTTTAGCGAGACTAACGAACAGCAATTCATTTTTATATATATAGAGATATATACATATATATTATTATATACGGTTAGTCTAATAGTGGGTGATAGTACGCCTAATGATAAGCGATTGATGGTATTAGATCTCTATGTTTATTAGATCATTGTAGTAGCGTTTACGACGCAGCGGTAATGGTTGATGGGAAATTTCCTAAATAGATCTAAAAAGGGACGGTAGGGCCGTGTCATTGTCTTGTTTTTGTTGGCATTATTTTACTCAAAAATCGTACAATGCTCTTCGCATCCAGTATAATGACGCGTTCAGGGTGCTGGTGGGGTTGCCTCGCTTCTGCAGCGCATCAGGGATGTTTGCGGAGGCTCACGTTGACTGTTTCTATACCGTCATGCGAAAACGGTGCGCATCCCTGGTATGCAGGGGGTGGGCCAGCTTCAACAGCATACTGATGATGATTGCGAGTAGACTAGATTGTCTATATATGACTCATTGCATCGGAGTTTCAGCTGCACCTGTTATTGCGAGGCAATGAGTCTAACCTTAATTTATAAAACATACTAATATAGCTGTAAGTTTATATTGTTACTAACATCTTTGAGTCTTAGTTACTCCAATAAATAACTTAAGTATAAAATTATTGCCTAGATACTTCGTTGCGCTTATGTTAAAAAAATAAAAGTAATGGGCGAAACTCGAAAGTAAGCTTCGAAGCCTTTACTGGTTAACTGGACGCTACTCGCAGTTAACTAAAACAAGCAAAACGATGGTGTATAAAACGATCATAAACCTATCTGGAAATATGGGATCCAACTGTGTGGTAATGCAAGTAGCAGCAATATACAAATATTTTTTTTGTATGTTAGAGGGGGTAGACGAGCAGACGGGTCACCTGATGGAAAGTGACCATCGCCGCCCATGAACGTCTGCAACTCAGGAGTCACAATCGCGTTGCCGGCCTTTAAAGAAGGCTCTTTTCTTGAAGGTCGTATCGGTCCGGAAATACCGCAGACGATAACCCGTTCCACAGTTTGTTTAGGGGGGCAAAAAGTGTCTAGAAAAGCGTAGTAGTCGGTGAAAGATTCCAAAACACTGAAAACTATATTTGACAACCCGAATTGCATAAGCAATAAATCATGGTAACTTTAAGAGCAAACTGTATTCATTTAAATTAGTCGAGTCACCATTGTGTCAATTCTCAACACCTTACTCTAACTGTGAACAGTCTGCTCATCATATCTTCTGGGAATATAGGCTATGGTAAAATGAACGTAATTTAATGCTGAATAGCTTACAGGTGACATCTGCGGCAGGATCTTGTGTCAACCAGGGTGAATTTCAGTGAGTTTAGGTGATTCTGCCATACATATTATAGAAATCAAATGTAGCTCACTTAGGACCTATAATATTTTGTGGCCGTGGTGCTTCCCTGTTTAAAGGGATACACCCTTTTAAGGGGGAAACAAACTGAAGTATACGCCTATTGTACTTCATTTTGTCTCCCGCTTTGCTATTTCCTTTCGTTTCCAACTCCCACACAAAAAAAATAAACAATATTATTATTCTTATAACATGAGGGGTAATCGAGTGTACCAGGGACTTCCTTTCTAGGGTATACCTGGTTCCCCGGCTATTAGTACCCGAGACGGCGGTTTTAGTCGGTTCGAGTCCGAGGGGATTTCCGCACGAAAAAAAAAAAAAAAAAAGGGTAATTGCAGCTCAAGAGTCCGTCTTTTGAGTCTCAGGATCAGGAGGAGGGAAGGTTAGGTCTCCGGTAACCTCACTCACTCGGTGAAAAGCAACGAAAGAACTGCTTAACACCAGTTTTCGGTGTGGCCGGTCGAGACCGGCTGATTTGTGACGAAGCTTCACTCTCAATGAATGAATGTTTGTTCCTCAATCACGCCAAAACGGCTAAACACATCAGGATAGATCATTATTTTACCACAGGTACAGATACTGGAATGTAGGCTACTTTTTAACCGACTTTTTATCAAAGAATATTGATTGACAAAATGGACATTAACGCGACATTAATAAAAACAGTTTTTTTAAAGACAACTCCCGCATTAGTAATATACATCCTGTGTTGCGGGGAACTTTACAAATATACATGAAATGGATACAACGAATCCCCAGACTCAGAACAACAATTTGTTAATCATACAAAGTGATGTCTCATGCGGGGATCGAACCCACAACACGAAAGCGGCGTGTCGACCGCTTAGACTACTACGCCGTCCGTGCAGTCATCAAACGCATGATTAAGTTTTAATTAATTATATAAAAGATTAATAAACAAAATAAATAAGGCGATATTTTACTCATAAAGAATAAATACTATCTTAAGATAGTTAACAAACCAATTAATTGAGCTATTATTAAACTAATTTATTTACATCCCCTACGGCGGTGCTCAGCTTAAGAGCAAATATTAATATCTATAACAGTTCCTTTATGTTTCGGTTTACAACCAGGCTCATTGTTCTACGAGATTGTTAAATATTCATTGGCAAGTAAGGCTTTCATAACTCGTCAAAGGTGTGGTTTGTAACATAATATAACCTTCAAATTGTTAAACATTTACGTAACAATTCACTAGGTTGATACAATCAATATTACATAGCTATGGTAAGTCTAAGAGAAAAGACAAAAACAGTAAATTGAGCTAGGTCTTCTCTGAGGTTTAAATATTTTTTATTATTTTTAGGTGGTAAGCAGATTTCTACCGAAGTATTTTGGTTTTCATTAAAGGTAAGGGTTTATTCTTGGATATTGTCATCGTAAGGACTTAGAATAAAAATAATTATAACAAATCTCCAGGCATCTTTGATATCTGATCTTAAACTAGGTGGAGCCCGTGCTATGGTCCCTAATGATCAACATACTTATATATTATTAAATGGGCGTCCATTTGTCCAATGTTATAGATTTATTACACCTAGACACAAACCAAATGATCCTGTCCCATTACAACAACAGGCCGGTCCAAATCTATTAAAAACAGGGCTGACAGGGCTCACGAAAGACAAGACAGAAAGTTTTTTTCATCCGTTAACATTTGAATAAACTGGAAACTATTAGTAAATGTAGCGTAACATCTAAAGGTTTCAATTTGAACGAAACCATCAGTTTCCTTAGTTATAAATACGCTGACAGACTCGATTCTCACAGGCAGAGAGAACCCGCATGAAATATCAAACAATAAGCGAGACTCGGGTGACAAATACATGTTATACAGCGTGACTCTAAAAGTTGATAGCACTGTTGGTTTAACTATAGTTAAGATATAAGATTATCATTTCGTAACTTTGAATGTAATTCTATTTTTGTTTTCAGTTTTTACACTTCAACACAATCGATCATCGTAACAAAATATTTTACAAGGGATTGCAATAATTTTCTTTGTGTAAGAGTTTACCGAGGCAAGTAGTGGAGTTTGTACATGCGTTTAAAAAAAGGGAAGGTACCAGATATATCTGTCTTTTTGTCTGATCGTAGATTCCTCGTAATAGGCTATGTAGACGATCTGACTATCCTCATCAGTGGTGTCTTTGAGAGCGTTATATACAATAAAATAAGATTCGTACTGAAGGTCTTTGAACAGTGGTGTGTAACACACAACTTGACAGTGAACCCATCGAAAACAGAGATAATCATGTTGACAAACAAACGTAGTTTAGGAAATCTCAGACTTAGCAAACTATTTGGAGCGTAACTGGCTCTTACCAAAGAGGTCAAATACCTAGGAGTAATAACGGATAGTAAACTCCTGTGGAATACGCACCTCGATGAAAAACTAAACAAAGCTTGCATTGTCTTCTGCCAATGCAAACTGCTACTCGGCAAACGCTAGAGACATCGCATTTATAATCCATCTAATCTAAGAGGTACCGTTTGACTTTGAACTTCTAATAATCTGCCGTATTCAATCAAGAAATCTTTATAAGCAACTTAAATTTCAGCTGACATCCAAGTGTCATCGAAAACTTATAATTAAAATTCGAAATATATAAGTTTTAAATAAATACATATCTGTATCCAACATCGCTCGTGTCCAAGCATTTTTTATCTGGCTAGGTTAGGTTAGGACGGAACTGAAAGCTCTCGGATCATCTGTATATCCGATTTGAGCTCTCCCGGACCCAGGACTCCAGTAGGGGTCACGTGGCACGGCGTTTATCCCGCTTTCCGCGGTGGGCTGTTGCCAGACTGAACCGGTGTTCGACGCCAGCTTGGCGTCGGGACGTTTCCCTGAGTGCTGGAAGAGCGGGAAGCTGGTCCTATTAAGGAAGCCGGGACGGCCTGCCGATTCGGTCGCGGCCTACAGGCCCATCGTGCTACTGGACGAGGCGGGTTGTTTGAGAGGGTTCTCTCTGCCCGCATCGTCCGGCACCTCTACGAGGTGGGCCCCGATCTGTCGGACGCCCAATTTGGTTTACGGGCGGGGCGTTCGACAGTCGACGCTGTGTTGCGCCTGAGGGCCGTGACCGAAGAGGCCGTGAGCTGTGGCGGCGTGCTGTTGGCGGTGTCATTGGACATCGCCAACGCATTCAATAGTCTGCCATTCAGCTGCATCAGGGAAGCACTCCACTATCATGGGGTGCCAAAGTACCTGAGGCGGCTAGTGGCAGACTATTTAGAGGAGCGTACCGTCGTGTACGAGGACCGAGAGGGTAATTTGAGGTGTCGGCCCATGTCGTGCGGTGTTCCACAGGGGTCTGTTCTTGTACCCCTCCTGTGGAACATAGGGTACGACTGAGCCCTTCGAGCCGATTTCCCCCCCGGGCTGGGTGTAATTTGTTACGCAGATGACACTCTGGTGACAGCCCGGGGGGCGAACTTCCAAGAGGCGGCGCGCCTGGCCACAAGGGGAGTCTCCCTGGTGGTCGGGCGCATTGAGGCGCTGGGCTTACGGGTGGCCCTAGATAAGACGGAGGCCCTGTTATTTCATGGACCCCGTCGTGGTCCACCCCCTGGCGCCTCAATCGTGGTCAACTCGGTCCTCGTACCGGTTCGGGCCCAGATGAAATATCTGGGCCTGATCCTCGACGGGAGGTGGCTCTTCGACGAGCACTTCCGACAGCGACTTTTGCCCAATTTGGGTGGACCCAGCGTCGCGACAAGACGGCTGTACACGGGGGTTGTCCGGTCAATGGCACTATACGGTGCACCGGTGTGGGCGGCGGCTCTGATCGCCCAGAATAGGGCTCGCCTCTGGCGCCCTCAGAGGGTAATGGCGGTCAGAGCCATACGCGGTTACCGCACCGTTTCGACGGAGGTGGCATGCGCGTTGGCCGGAACTCCCCCGTGGGATTTGGAGGCGGAAGTGCTCGCCGAAGTTTATCGGCGAGTGGCTGACTCCCGGGCGGAGAGCGGATTTCGCCCTCCGCCCGAGGATGTGCGCGAGTGGCGCAAAGCCATGGATGACTCGTTGGTCGTTCCGGCTGGAGACTCCACTCGCTGGCTTCGCCGCCGTGGAGGCTCTCCAGCCGGTCATCGCCGAGTGGGCAGGGCGGCAGCACGGGACCCTTACCTTCCGGCTGACGCAGGTGCTTTCCGGGCACGGTTGCTTCGGAAAGTACCTGCACTCGGTCGCTAGGAGGGAACTGAGTCCCGCCTGCCACCACTGCGACTGCAGTGAGGACTCGGCCCAGCACACGCTGGCGGTATGCCCCGCATGGGCGACGCAGCGCCGGGCCCTCACTGCAGTCATCGGAGTGGATCTCTCGCTACCGGCCGCAGTACGCTCCATGGCCGGTAGCGACAGTTGTTTTACCGCGGTCGCAACCTTCTGCGAGGACGTAATCTCGCAGAAGGAGGCGGCGGAGAAGGCCCGGGAGGACGACCTCCACTCGAACCCGATCCGGCGAACCGGGCGGCGGAGGCGCGCCTATCACCGCCTCATGCCGCCCTGAGTGTGGCCGCGGGTGGACGGGGTGGGTTTCCCCTCCACCCGCATTAGTTTGGCCAGCCGCGAGGGGGCGGCGTCCGCGTGTGCCGGACGTCGCCTAAAGAGAGGAAAAAAATTTGAGACGGAGCTCGCACCAGGAGCGGGCTGGCGCTAGGAGGGGTCCGGATGGCTTAATAACAGCTGTTCCCGGATCCCTCCTATTACAGGCGCAGAGTGGCACACCGTGTGGTTTTAGTCGGTCCGAGTCCGACACACCACCCCGCCGCAAACCCCGGTGGGGTGACGGTCCGAGGGGATTTCCACACGTTAAAAAAAAAAAAAAAAAAAAAAAAGGACGGAACTGAAAAGGTCAAAATATTGTCTCTCTCAAAAATTCTGATAATATACAAGATTTTACAGTACCATACATTATTCTGTAAAACTGTGATAGATTAGTAAACACAAAGAAATTTTATCTATATATCTTAAGAATCGGATCTTGTAGTAATCATTTTTTTTGACCCTCTCCCTATTCTTCAATCTGTCAGAACTGTCAAACGGTACCTTTTAGATTAGATGGACTAATAACTTCTATCACTTTTTATGCAGACATGATCATAGTTCATTAGAAAATGTTTTTGAATAATAACAACAAACATATAAAGTATTTCTCAGTAAGTAACCAGAGTTAAACTCGGTACAATCAAGCAAATTCTGCAGATTTCAAGTAGATTCCATTGGGACTTATAGGTGTATGGCATACCGTCTGACTTCCTCGTTTATCATACATAACTTCACCTGTATAACACAATGTTTGTGGATACCACAATGTCGGGCCGATATTTCTGGAAGAAAAGGAGGAACAGATATATTCAGAGTTATACCTAACACCTTTACAAAATAAGATCGACTTTTACATTTAGATTTGGAATCGAAATATTATGGAATATACAAAGTTGAAAAACGAAAGATAACTAAAGATAAACAACATTAAATCGTTGTTTTAAATTGTTGGTCTAGTGGTTAGTGACACTGACTGCTAACTACTGCTGTGGAGGTCGTGGGTTCGATTCCCACCCAGGACTAATATTGTGTGATGAGCAAGGTCACTTGTCACGTGTCTGGGTGTACTATATCTATAATATATTATTTATAATATGTATGTATTTAAAAATATATAAGTATGTTTATCAGCAGGCTGGTTAAATTAGCACAGGCTCTGCCTAGTTTGGGATCAGACGGCCGTATGTGAGATGTGTGTTATTATTATTATTATTAATTTAATTGAACGATCGATTCGGTTACATTCCAACATGATTTAGTGGTAAATTAAAAAAATAAAAATGAATTTTAATGCGTCAAATATTTGCAGTAGAAAATATAATAATGTATATGAATATTAAATTGAAGTTTGGAGGAACAGGTCTTATGGCCCTATACCACAAAGGGAGGATCCTCCGATCAGGAGAGGTTCGCAATTGTTAATGTTGACAAGTTGTATTATATGTAGGTACATATATTAATCGACTCGAGAACTTTCATTACTCGATATATGATTAGTAGTTACTCTGTAGTTTGATGTATCTTCATTAGATTATGTTGAAGTATGTTTATCGTTGTACGTGAAAGTCACCGCAACGTGGTTTAGAAAATTTAAAATGAGTAGAGCGCAAAGTGATGGAGCTAGCTAGCTATAATATATATTTTATAATATATATTTTTATTCTATACTAAAGTTACTGTCCATGTGGTGATGGATTAAGAATACAGAATGTCACCACCCCTATTCATCGCGTGGACAATACTGCAAAGAGAAGGAAAACTTGATACAAACCCTATACGAACCCGTGTTTATAATAGGCCAAAACCTCCTTTCTAAGGAGAGGCCTATGTCTAGCAGTGGACTACAAAAGGCTGTCGTTGATGATGACTTATATTATAAAACTGAAAAGTTTGCTTGTTTGGTTGAACGCGTTAATCTCAGGAACTACTGGTTTGAAATGTTTTTTTGTTAGTATTCAATAGTCCATTTATTGAGCAAGGCTACAGGCTACATAACATCACATTACGACCAATAAGAGCATCAATAAAAAATATTACAAAAAACGGGCAAGAGAAGAAATATATTACAGTAGATATATATTTATAGTATTAGTGCTCCATTATCTTGGAAAAAGGATATGCCATAAAAGCTATAATCACAAAGTCAACCTCAGTATGTAACTGTACTGGCTTTTTGAGTCCCTTCAGGGAATCAACTGTTATTAAGGCCCTATTGACTTTTACGACACAACCTAAAATAAACAACGGATACAATCAGGGTCTTCCACACTGTGAATAGAGCTGTTGTTTCAGAGATAGCTTGATATATCAATGGTTTTATATATACACTTCAGTTTTGTTGAACCCAAAAAAAAAACTAGAGTATTGTTCTTTATAATCTTTTTTTTATGGTAAAAGGGGGCAAACGAACAGACGGGTCACCTGATGTAAGCAACTACCGCCGCCCATGGACACCTTCAGCTCAAAAGTCACGAGTGCGTTGCTGCCCTTGGAGTCGCTCCCGCTCGAGTCAGCGGGAGGGGGGATTTGGGCTACGTTAACCTCACTCACTCAGTGATAGGCAACGAAAGAATTGCTTAACACCGGTTTTCTCTGAGGCTGTGGTATCACTCAGGTCGAGCCGGCCCATTCGTGCCGCAGCATGGCATGCTCTGTGATGCACATTGGAATATTAAAAAGTTTATCACAGTTTGGTTATATTGAATAGTGATTATTGACTGGTAGGCGCTAGAGTGATATGATACAACCACTACCAACCACCAACAGCCTATGACAGTCCACTGCTGGACATAGGCCTCTCCTTAGAAAGGAGGTTTTGGCCTACTATACCACGCTGGCCAAACGGGTTGGTATAGGGTTTGTTTCAAGTTGATACATATGATACAAGTATGATACAACATTAATTAATTAACTCGGGGGGTGCTAATGTGCGGTAAGACACGTTATGGAGGATTGGCTCGAGAGGCGTCACGGGACCCTCTCATACCGACTGACGCAGGTGATCACTGGGAAAGGATGTTTCGAGGGTCACCTGTGTCTGATCCGCAAGGAACCAACGCCTGAGTGCCACCACTGCGATGGCCAGACCGTGGACACGGCTCTCCACACGCTGGCAGAGTGCCCGGCGTGGGTTGAGCAGAGGCGAGACCTCGTGGCGGCCATCGGAGTGGGAGTTTTCTTGCTCGATAGCCTGATTGCGGCTATCGTGCGGAGCGAGAGTGCGTGGAACTCTGCCGTCTCCTTCTGCGAGCAAGTTATGCTCGCGAAGGAGACGGCGGAGCGGGACCGGGAGAGGTTTAGGACTCTCCCGGCCCGCCAGGCCCGGGAACGGGCCAGGTACCGCAGGCGACTCAGGCGCCGGAGGTCGCAGAACGACCTCCGTCCTGGCAGGCCTGAGGGTGACAGGTGAGGCCATCTGTCACCCTAGCAGAAGCAGGCCGGGGTGGCGGCGAGCGCGTTGCGAAGCGCGCTCGCTTCCAGGGAGCAGAGGGAACATGGGGTTCCCACACGGGGGGGGTCGTCTACCTGTTGTTGTAGATGGCCCGAGGCATGTCGGAGCACCAGGGACTTCTTTTCTAGGGTATACCTGGTTCCCCGGATATTAGTACCCGAGACGGTGTGCGGTTTTAGTCGGTTCGAGTCCGACATGCCACCGACAGGTGGTATCCGAGGGGATGTCCGCACGGAAAAAAAAGGGGGTGCTAATGTGAATTTTCAGATCAATTAAATTATAGCAACGCTCTACACAATTTATAATTGACAGATATAATTTACTATTTGTAAGATCACACACGGATTAAGAATACAGAGTGTCACCGCCCCTATTCATCCCGTGGGTGTCGTAAGTGCCGACTAAGGGAGCAAACTACGCAGGACAACAGCACTGCGAAGAGAAGGAAAACTTGAAACTATCCCTATACCAACCCGTCTGGTCAGCGTGGTATAGTAGGCCAAAACCTCCTTTCTAAGGAGAGGACTATGTCCAACAGTGGACTACTATAGGCTGTTGACGATGATGATGATGATAAAGGTAATACAAGACTCTGAAGATCAATAAAAATATATTCTTATAGACTATTATGCTTCTTGACGGTTCTAAAAATAATGTTATTGGCTTAATAGGCCCGTCATAATTCATCAAATTGTGTTCCTTTTTAGCATTTTTTTTCATGTTAAACAAATACCGTTATTTACGTTACATGTGTGGCATCTTCGCTCAATGTTATGAATTCGATTCTAATCGAATCGAACAGTTAAGTATGTGACAATATCAGCTATTCCCTTAATTAATTATTGACTCCTTAGAAATAAGTAGTCTTTTAGATTGGAATACGAATTTTAAACCGCAAGAATAACCTTGAAACTAGTAGAACTTTGAACACAATCATAGAATCATTTGATTAACGTCTAACTTAGTTTATGCCCACGTCCAGGTTTGGACATCGAATGACACGGGTCCGTAATTTGTTTACGAATATAACAATCGTATAAGGGGTTTTATAGCTCAAAATGAAACACAATTTTGAAATGGTTTCAAAACAATATCAAGATTTATTTACGTCCGGAATAAAGGACACGGGACAATTGGGCAAAATTGGAGCTTGGAAATGAATAATTGTTGGTTATTTGATGTCCTTCATCTTTATTCAACATTGTGAGTCATTGAATTGAAAGCAATAAGGCATTTTATTGTAGGAAAAGTCTGTCTTAAATATTATGAAATGCCTTATGAATAATACGACGGGCCTGTTGGTCTAGTGGTTAGTGACCCTGACTGCTACTCCAGAGGTCGTGGGTTCGATTCCCACGCAGGACAAATAATTGTGTGTTAATCACCGTGCACCGATATCTATAATATGTATGTATTTAGAAATATATAAGTATGTTTATCAGCAGTTTGGTTACCATAGTACAGGCTCTGCCTAGTTTATCAATTTTTGAAGTTATAGGGACATAGATATCCTTTTTCCCGTGGGTTACGGGACGAGGTAAATATAAAACCGACAAAAGTCGAGATGTTGAAACAAACACATATTACACAATAGTTTTCTGTCTTTGTGGGACTAGTAGATGGTTTTATTAATTTCACATCAAAATCATCAGGACAATTTTAATGCTTATATTTATTTATAAGGTTATTTTATAAGGTTCCACACCTTATAAAATAGGCACACCACGGCTATCTGACACATTTCCAGCTTCATACAAAAGTAGTCATTTAAGATACATTGTTCCAAAACGTGCAAACCAAAGAAAAACTGTGTATTACATTTTCAAAGTTTGAACTCACATGATTTAAGTTTATCTATATATTGTCATATTATTACATATATAGGCTACTAACATTTGAAATATCGTAGTATAGTCGACTGCTGAGCTGAGGTCTCAGGAATCGATTCCCGGGCCGGACCAAATGTTTGTATGATATGCAAATATTTGTTTCGGAGTTTGGGTGTTTTCTATGTATAATATATACATATGTATTTACAAAAAAAAAGTATGTATATATTCTATCAGTTAATCTAGCCTTCATAGTACAAGCTCTGCTTAGTTTGAAGCTAGATAGGGTTGTGTGTTAGATGTCTGAAATATTCATATTTATGTTTTATATATAAACACTTTACTTATGTCGAGAGCAACATGTGACATCATAAATTTTATGTCTAATGTATAGATAAACTAATTCAACTTGACTACGGTCAACTATCGTAAATACAGAAACATAGCAAGGTGCAGGGCATTTTTTAATAGGATTGCAATTCACATATGTTATAAAGATTCAATTACTAAGGCTGTGTTGAGGGCGGAAAGTAATTTCCGTTGGACCGTCTCACCAGGATATTGGTTATATACGTGACATCTGGGTCTTTTTTTTAATACGTTACTCGATATCAAATTGGAGTATTCGTAAATGAATGGAAAATTGGATATTAGTATTAAAATGATGTATAAAGTTATGTTTTTATTTCTAATCGACTTTAAAATGATACGTTCTCAATTCGACTAAATACTTTTTGTGTATGCATAATACACGATAATTTTGCTGGTTGTCAACCTAATCTAATTATTCATTTTTTAATTTCTTTGTTTTACACAATAGCGTTTGGAGCTAAAAGAATTGAGTTTTCTCTTTCTCCAAAATACATAGAGTACAAAATATACCAAAATCTTTATTTAAAAAAAGAACTATCTATAAATTCAGGTGATTAAATTAATAATAATAACGCCACGGGATGGGCCCACGAGATTGTCGACATGTGGGATGTCATCATCATCATCACATCAACAGCCTATAATAGTCCACTGCTGGACATAGGCCTCTCCTTAGAAAGGAGGTTATGGCCTACTATACCACGCTGGCCAGACGGGTTGGTATAGGGTTTGTGTCAAGTTTTCCGTCTCTTTGCAGTGCTGTTGTCCTGTCCTGTCTCTTAGTCGGCTCTTACGACACCCACGGGATAAATAGGGGTGGTCACACTAACTTTTAAACTTTCGCGTTCCATGATAATTAATATTATTTAACGGGAATTAACGCGATCTCTTATTTAGTAGTAGATGAAGAGCCTTCTACTTCACGGATTCGACGACGGAGGGCGTGCGCCGATGAGCCAGTCAGCCTGTGACCACGGCCGGTGCAACCTGGTCGAAACGTCAGGCAAACCAGAGGTATGTAATACCCTAAATAAGGGGTGGTCACATTCCGTATTCTTAATCCGTCACCACACGGAGTATGTGGGATGTGAAATCGGCAATCATTGTAGGGGGAAGTCCCGTAGCGCCGGACGGCACCTAGCGTCGGACACTCATACTATTTCGACAAACGTCAACGCGATCTATTTATAAATCGGTAAAAGGGATGCGGGGGAACGTAGCGAGACAGGATCACGCAACGCGATTTGCCAGTGAGGCGCACAGTCGTGGTGGAAGCGGTGGATTGCTGTTTTTGGTAGGAAAGCGTTGCGTCACGTAAATTTCAAGTAAGTATTACTGCTATGGTTTTATCCTTAATTGTTTTTGTTATTTGTTAATAAAGACAGTGTTTCATTATAATTATTATATTGTGAAAGTTTTTATTAAATATCTAAACAGTTTTAGTATGAAATACGTAATTTTGGACATTTCCTGTCCCCTACTTTCGGACAAAAAGGTGTCCCTTACCACCGGACAGTTTATAGGTTAGCTTTTTTATGAAGCATTTGTACTTATTGTAATGATGATTGTTTGTTGTTTTAAAGGATAGAAGGAGAGAGATATTTGAAAATGGAAGAGAGAAAAAAAAAGGAAAATGGGATCAGCAAAGTTTAAAAACTGCGATGAACAAGATTTTGTCCAAAAAAATGAGTTTGAGGGAAGCTTCGTCACGTTACAATGTTCCAAAAAGTACTCTACATGATAAAATAACGACGAAAAGTTGATAGATTCACAAAAACCTTCTCACCCGAGTATGAGCAAGTTTTAGTGGACCACATAAGAGATTTGTCTAATAGATGTCTGCCCCTGATGAAAAACGAGTTTTTGAAGTTAGCTTACGACTTGGCTGAAGCTATGAAGATTCCCCATGAGTAAACAAACCAAAGATTCGAAGGCAAAAGGAAGACGTGGCAATAACGACAACAAAAAGGAGCCGCTAACTGAAGTATCAAATATAGAAAAAACGACTTATGTAGTGTGTTCAGAGAACCACGACGAGGACTGGATACAATGCTCCAGATGCCAATAATGGGCTCATGAAGCATGTGCAGACGTTCCAGAATGTGGAGATGCCTACATATGTGATAGATGCACAATGTTTTAGAATGTCCGGCGCTTGGGGTTTGACGATTAACCCGTCCGGCACTAGGTGCCAATGTCAAAGTCCTTTATTTTTTTACCAAAACTTATTTAACATTCCTAAACTATGTTTACGCAGAAGTTGTATTTTTGTTATTTGATTTTGATTTTATGTTCTGTTAATTTAAGTAATTCATAAATAAATACGTATTTCTCGATGTAGTTTTAATTTTATTTCCTGAAAACCTTATGTGTCCGTCACTAGGGGACTTCCCCCTACTGATAGTCATATCGGCCCATGGATTCATTGCTGAGATCCTCGACCAACATCTTCAGAGCCTCGCGTTATTCAGCTATATTAAGGGGCTGATGCAGAAAGCAGTTCTTCTCGATACGGCACTTATTGTGAGGAGGTTTTTTGTCTATGGAGTCCTAAACACAGGTATCTTGATCCCTGTACCCGATACCGATGGGACATTATTTTTTTATATTTTAAAATGTGTATTTTTGTACACTAATATATTTAGAAATGTAACTTATATAATATACCTATATTTTATGGAATAAAGAATATAATAATATGATATTTTTGGACATCTAACACACAACTCGATCTAGTTTTGAAAAACACCTAGCCTACCGAATGGCGTAGTGGTTTGTGTGACGGGCTGCTATTCCAAAGGTCGCGGATTCGATTCCCGCTCAAGTCAAACATTTGTGTGCATTTAATGTTTGATTTGGTCTGGGTGTTTCTATGTAAAATATGTATGTATTTACAATAAAAAAGTATATATGTATTAATATCAGTTGTCTAGTACCCATAGTACAAGCCCTGCTTAGTTTGGGATGACGTTGTGTGAATGTGGTACAATACTAAAAAAAAAAAAAAAAAATCATCATCAGCCTATCGCAGTCCACTGCTGGACAACAAGAAATTAGTCTAGCTCCGCTAATAAATACCTATCATTTATTTACCAATAGTAGTATGAAAATTTGGCCGCTAATCACAATCTGAAGTGCGAGTGCCTGTTGTAATTAAACCATTTTAATTTATTTCTATTAGAGTTTTGCAAAGAAAATATACAAGGTTATGAAAGTCGTAAATTAAATTTATGTAATTGGCTTACTTATTGAACCAATGGGAGTGAAATTATAGATGGCAAAATGTCGGCGTTTAATACAAGTCTATCTACCCCCTCAGAGATATAGGCGTGGTAGTATGTACTCATTTATGTATAGGTATGAAAATGTATACAATAATGAATAAAATATATGCCTAGAGACTAGTATGGGGTCAAAATTACTATTTGTTATTTAACGATAATTCCCGCATTATGAATATGTCCTATGTCACGGAGGACTTTACAAACATACATGAAATGGACACAAAGAACACCCAAACACAGAACAACAATTTGTGGATCGCACAAAGTGTCGTCCCGTGTCGGGATCGGACCCACACCACTCAGCGTAGTAGTGAGCGGCGTGGCGACCGCTTAAACTACTAAGCCGTGCAGTCAATTAGGATAAGGGTAGGCAGATGAGTCTACTTAATTACTTCCTAGTGCGAAGGTTGTCTTTTAAAAAAAAATATGGGGTCGGCGCAGTGTGTATGATTCTTCCATTCTACTCTATCATTCGTAATCCCACTGTTTACTCTCTTCCTAGCCATGTCTTTACTCACACCGTCCATCCACCATTTCATTGGCCTTTCTCTTCTCTTGTGTCGCTTAACTTCCCCACCTAACATTTTCCTCATCCCACTGCATGACATGTCCATACCAAGATAACTAATTACTTCTTAACTTTTCATCCAGTAGCGCTACTATCAGACTCCCTCGTATGTACTCAAAAGTACGGTGAAAAGTAGACTAAAATATTTAAATTTCAGTACCGTCTCATATACCGCCAAATACGACTGTCAATCAAGACATAAGCTACAGGGTGTCTGTGAATCATGGTGAAGAAACTTTCGCGTTTATAACTCGGTACTAACACTTTTACGGCCTATAAAACTGTCTCAAAATCTTAAAATATTTTGAAGGCAATTTTAAACCATCCATAGATTAAGCATCTAGGTCTTCATGCAGAAGTTACATTATTTTGAAACTTTCTCCTTTTTTAAATATCATCAACAGCCCTAAAAGTCCACTGCACATAAGCCTCTCCTTACAATGGAGGTGGGTTGGTATAGGGTTTGTTTCAAGTTTTCTTTCCTTTTGCTGTGCTGTTGTCCTGCAGAGTTTGTACCCTTAGTCCGTTTCACGACACCCACGGGATGAATGGGAGTGATGACACACTGTATTCTTAATCCGTCAGCACACAGATAGACACCCAAATATATCACAACTTTTTTATCGTAGGAGAGCCACATTTCGGCAGTTTCGACCGGGGTGACACCACGGCGGCCCAGAATACCGGTTAATGAATTTATTCTTAGCTTTTCCCTGTGTGAGCAAGGTTCCTGAAGCCCAACGTTCAAACCCGAATCACAGGGGACTCCAATGGGAGTAATGAACTTGTAGCTCTTGAGCTGCTGATGTCAATGGGCGGCGGTAGTCACTTACCATCAGGTAACACGTCTGCTCGTTAAACCCCCTATTACATAGAAAAATGTAGAAGTAAAAAGCGTGTAAGCTACTTTATTACAAGCTTGAATTTTGGCACCGTACCTTAAAAGAAAAAAAACGGAACCCTTATAGGATCACTTTGTTGTCCGTCTGTATGTCTATCAAGACCTTTTATCTCGGGAACCCCTTGGAGGTATCAATATGAAATAAAAAAAAAAGTCTTAGGTCCACGATCCCTTGAAGGTATTAAATAATCAAATTGATGCCGCAAAAAACGCATATTTAGACACTCACAAGAGAATCAAAATTCATTGGGTACTTACAGTTTACCTATAACTTGGAAATTTGGCAAGTAACATCGTCTTATACTACAAGTACAGGGAAAATTCTGAAAACTATACATTTGTAATGAAATCATAAAAAAATATAGTCTTTTTTTAAAGTACGTAATCAATTATCGAAGTACAATTTGTCTTATATAATTCAAGAATATAAGTAATTTAAGGTTTTGGAAACTAAGGAACAAACTGCGAGATTCGATTCCTGAACTATTTTTAATAATATGTACATAAAAATGTGTACGGAACCCTCGGTGGGCGAGTTCCACTCGCACTTGTCCGGATTTTTGACAACTATTTTACTTTTAATATAAATGTCACCTTACATTTAGGTGTGTGAAATGAAAACATCTTAGATATAAAATCTGCCAGTACTCTACCAATACTTAAATCTTAATCTACAGAGGAATGCTCTCCGGTATATTCAAGGTTTGACATTTTATTAATGTAATATATTTTTTATTATTCTGATGATCATTGCTATGTGAAGGCTCGTAAGACAGCACTCACTTAAATTAAACATTTTATCGTTTAGAATAGATATGAACATAATCGGTGTACCAACCCCGTCAAGTAAATAGAAAGAAGAAGAAAGAAAGAAAATACGTTTATTAGTCACAACACAAACACAACAAAAAAAGAAATTACAGATATAAACAGAAACAATTTGCTCAACTGAAGAATAGCACATACAATAACAAAAACAAACAAGTACAAAAGAATAAAATGATCACTGTGTGTGACTAAAGGGCCACAACTCAGCCTATGCTATAGTCCCTAAAAGTGACCACAGCGCTGATTTTCAGCTGAAGTCAACCCTTTTCTATAAAAAAATAGGTTAAGTATTGTAAATATTTTATTAATTAATTTGCCGGGTAATTAGTACTATCCTTAATAACCCTTTCCTATAAAAAATAGTTTAAGTAAAGTAAATAGTTTAGTAATTACTTTCCCAGGTACTTAGTACCTACTATCCAGGCTCAGAAGTAATTTTGTTGTTATTATCAATGCGTTTAGTGGTTTTACAGAAGTGATATAAATATAGTAAGAAGCTAAGGCTTTCAGGTAACACAAAGTACAAGTTACAGGTTTGCGACCTACACCTCCTCCGATGTATAAATTTATAAGCTATTATTTATTTTCACACAGACAAACTCACACACACACACACACACATACACACACACACACACACGCTCAAACATATACGTCAGTTACACCTATCAACGATGTCAACCTTGTGAAAGACTTTGACTTTATAAATGTGAAAGTAAGTTTGTTTGTTTGTTTGTTGGTTTTTTAAGCTTTCTCGCCTAAACCACTAAACTTATTTTAAAACAAAATCTTTCACCAATTTAAAGGTACATTATCAGGGAGTAACGTATGCTACTTTTTACCGTGATAACCGACATACTATGGCCTATGTCCAGCAGTGGACTAGTATAGGCTGTTGATGATGATGATGAACCGACATACACGCAGGCGGAGCCAAAGGCTAGTAATTCATAATTTAACTACTCGAATAATTCCAATGACGCCATTTACAAGTTCCATGAATCGATGGCGTCTATTAATAAATTTACCAGTTTCACCCTCCCCTGCCAAATTAACCCCGAACGTCCCAAAACAACAGTCGAAACTCCCGTGAATCTTGTTTCAATGAAACTTTCTTTTACAACGCTTAAAAGCTCTCCTTAACTGAATTACTATGCAAATGAGGTTTATGAACGAAGAATATTTATAGGTAAAAATATATTCAATACAAAAGCTCAATTGTTTATACCGTCAAAGTTTAGTGGTTGCCCAACCCAGGCTCAGCAATTTGCATAGAACATCAGGTCTAGACATTCTAACTCATTATTAAAACCCACTTAAGCACCGAAATATGAAGAACAGAGACAGAAATGGAGTATATTATTATAAAAATATCCATACTCTATCACTAGTGACATTTGATTATTGGAACTTTGCCACTTTTTGTATTGTATTTTCGCTTCACGTGTCGTGTTCATTATAATGGTATTTCTTACAATATTTTTTTATAATATACGCTAACATATTACTGACTCCTCTCATCTGAGGTGCCATGTTTGTCCGTCTTTCCTACGACTTGGAATAGTTAGTACCAGGAAGCTTTAATTATTGATAAAGAAATAAAATTAAACGTTGTATTTTTTTCAATCAAATCATCTTATGCGCAGGAGAGGTACTTTTTTCTCGTCTTTCTTACAGTAATGAAAATATTCACAACTGTTTAAGTCCCGAATTAAAAATGAAATGAGTAAAATCTGTTAATCTACGAGTAACTAGAGTAGACGTTCTAGATGCGCAAATGACCAGAATTTTAAGGAATTATTTCTCATTCTTCCACATCGCGATGTATGTTTTTATTTTTTTATGAAAAATATTAAAAGATAAACGCAATGGTTTTCTTGTGCCATTTATAGTCACGTGCAGATCCCTATACCGGCCCCTGTCCTACCTACACTGGATGAACGAGTTGAATGTTATACGCCCTTAATAATTAATGTTATTTATATGTTATAATATTCGTTCAGACGCCACAAAGGTCTCTTTACCCCAAAATATAGATATAGCTACAACAGCCTTTAATAGTCCACTACTGGACATGGGCCTCTCCTTAAAAAGGAGGTTTTGGCCTACTATACCACGCTGGCCAGACGGGTTGGTATAGGGTTTGTGTTAAGTTTTCCTTCTCTTTGCAGTGCTGGTGTCCTGCGTTGTTTTGCGCCCTTAGTCGGCTCATACGACACCCACGGGATGAATTGGGGTAGTGACATTCCGTATTCTTAATCCGTCACTACACGGACAAATCTTTACACGAATGGTTTTTAAGATATGTTGCTTTTCCTGTCACTGTATTGTATTTTCCTGTTTGTTTTACTTTGTTCTTTGCGCGTTTTGAGTTTGTTTATATACCTTTAATATTTTAGTTATAGGGTAAATGGTAATTTCCAATAAATGAGGCATGTAGTGGCCTTTTTTAATTGAAGGATTGCACAAGCCACTTTTGTTTAAAATTATTTTATTGTTGTGATTTTCGTCTGTGTAGTGACGGATTAAGAATACAGAGTGTCACCACCCCTATTCGTCCCGTGGGTGTCGTAAGAGCCGTCTAAGGGAGCAAACTACACAGGACACTGCAGAGAGAAGGAAAACTTGACACAAACCCTATACCAACCCGTCTGGCAAGCGTGGTATAGTAGGCCAAAACCTCCTTTCTAAGGAGAGGCCTATGTCCAGCAGTGGACTAGTAATGTCTGATGATAATGAGATATGCTTCATTTGTAGCCTTAGCTGTTATAGTCGTAAAATAAAACTCAGCTTTTTTTCAGGCATCTTTATGTATAGTGGAAGAGATTTACACGATTTTTTATTAGTTATGTGTGTATTTATGTAACGGAATGGGCCTCTCCTTAGAAAGGAGGTCTTGGCCTACTCTACCATCTGGCCAGACGGGTTGGTATAGGGTTTGTTTCAAGTTTTCCTTCTCTCTGCAGTGTTGTTGTCCTGCGTAGTTTTCTCCCTTAGTCGGCTCTTACGACGCCCACGGGATGAATAGGGGTGATGACACTCTGTATTCTTAATCCGACACCACACAGACGAAAATCACAACAATAAAATAATTTTAAACAAAAGTGGCTTGTGCAATCCTTCAATTAAAAAAGGCCACTACTCATCACACAATATTTGTCCTATGTGGGAATCGAACCCACGACCTCTGACGTAGCAGTCAGGGTCACTAACCACTAGACCAACAGGCCGGTCAAATACTTGTTTCTTTGGAGCACATGGCTATAAAAAGCGCCATACAGTAAATATTAACTTACATAAGAAATGCTAAAAAAGTAATATTTATTGAAAATCATAAATTATTATAACCTCAATACAATAATTATGCGCTTTTTGGTTAAAAATATTTTTGTATAAAAAAATTATGCCAAAATACTTTTGTATTCACATCAACGATAGCCCATCATTCGCCATGAAGCGAAGACCTCAAAGAATGCATGTTAAGTCGTCGCAAGCCGCCCTCTTGGAACATTTAAAAGCTTGAAGACATCGTTTTTCCCTTGGGAGGGAGGCAGCGCACCGACGTTGGAGCTGTAAAATGCACGCTGATTGCCACTTCACTTTTTAAGAAGACTACACACTGAACTAATTGACATTTCTGTAGAGCTAAAGACTAAATCTCGTTTTCGCTTATTCTTGTTTATCTTTAAAGAAGAATGGCGAATTCGTAGTTGATTATAATTTGAGCGTCTTAAAATAACATTCACTGAAAACTAATTCTAGTAAATATTTACGTTTTTTGAAACTATCCTCTATTTCAGTAAAACCCCAGGAAAAGAAAGAAAAATATTACAAACTTATTTTTTTTTTAAATTTTGTTTATCAGTTTAGTGTTACCATTTTACAGGCATTTTTTCAAGTAGTGGAAATTCTGTCCAATAAAGTGTCGTAATTATGGCAATCACTTAATAGTAATATGGTAATCAGATAAAAGTTTTATAATTATAAGTACTGAATCACTAAAGAATGTAGTTTGCGGTGCATTATTTACGTGAACTGAAAAAAAAAGTGGCAACTGCCAGCTGAAAAAAAGCAAAAGTTTTTTGACAACTCCTGATAGACGTTTGCGCTCCGTGTTTAAATATAAAGACTAAACGTCTGATGCGACAGTATAATAATTCTTTATTACCTTTTTTATTTCATTTGACACAAATACAGTTATAATTATCGAATAATTATGATAAAACAATAAAAAAAAAACAATTTAAAAAGTCAATAGCCAAAGATTAATTGATATAATAAAGGAAACATTACGGAGCTCTGTTATAAAGGATTTTTTATCTGTGACTCTTTTTAAAAATTCTCACTGTCACTTATAAAACATAAACTTTTTTTTAATAACATCAGTCAGTAACAGCTGACTGATGTTATTTAAAAAAAAAATATTTTCTATTCCAGCGGCTAGTGTAGAATCCCTTAACAGTAAGATAAGGAGGCGTGCCGGGCCATAAGACGAGCAGTTGATTGCACGAAATGCATCGGGCCCCCTCACACCCCCTACTTTCTTCGGTAAATAGACGTTATGGTCTATTTTTATTAGTATTCTTCCTCCATATCATAACGTACTAAAGAAGTATTGGGTTATTACTTTTTTGAATATAGAATACAATTATCCATACTTCCATACTTATAGGTAATAATAACAATAATAATATTTTCACACATTTCACACACGGCCGTCTGATCCCAAACTAAGCAAAGCCTGTACTATGGTAATCAGACTGCTGATAAACATACTTATATATTTCTAAATACATACATATTATAGATAAATTACACCCAGACATAGAACAAAAGACCATGCTCATCACACAATTATTTGTCCTGGGTGGGAATTGAACCCACGACCTCTGGCGTAGCAGTCAGGGTTACTAACCACTAGACCAACAGGCCAGTCAAGGTATTATAAATGTGTGTGTTTGTTTTTAACGCTTTTACGTCTAAGCCACTAAACCGTATTTGAAAATTATTTCGCCAATATGAAGCTACAGTATACCATAAGTCTTTGTTGAGATAATACTTCTAATGTTACATCAAGTGACATCTAACTCTTAATACGAATATTATTAACGTCCCTAGACATGTTAATTCTCTTTTACCTAAATAGTATCTAAATCAGATACTAGATGGCGTTGTTCGAAATTGGCAAAAACTAGGCTTGTTGAAAAAGAGTCTCCTACTTGTTCGTAAGTATACGAATGCTCTTCTTCTGTTATGTAGATGACTAATAAGTGTTTTGAGTACTAGATCTTCAGGAAATTTGTTAATATCTTTAAAGCTTTTAAGACCAATACAGGATTTATATGTCTGAAAATGAAAACCCACCACTCAATAAGCTGGTTATGAAAAAAAAACTGTATTCAATATAAATCGGAGAGTACTATAATAAAAATAAATAAATAATTTCCTCAAAAAACGTAATATATTTTCAACTACCGATATTTATACCGATGCCAATGGCCACTAGATGGCATCTCAATAGCGTGTCAGTGGTATGACACTGGCTTGGCGTGAACATAAAATAGCAGAATTGAGGCCCAGTTCTACTTTCAGTACGACCCTGATCCTGATTGACTCGACTCAGTTTAATAGTAAAAGTTAATTTAAAATTATAATAATAATAGCATTCCATATTTCAGACCTTCTCCTGGTTGTATTAAAATACATTTTAAAAGTATTTTCTAAAACATATATAAAAACCTACTGGAGTTAGAGACTAGAACGTTAAGAAATTTACATTTGATTACCATCTTGTAAACAATGTCAATTTCAGCTACAGCGGATAAGGACAAATACCAAATTCATAGCAAAACATACAAACTCCCATCTTAACATATGTAACTAGCTGACCCGGCAAACGTTGTATTGCAAAACAAAAAAAAAATTAGGGATGGGTCACCCTTACCATTTAGGGGTATGAAAAATAGATGTTGGCCGATTCTCTGACCTACCCGATGTGCACACAAAATTTCATGAGAATCGTTCAAGCCGTTTCGGAGGAGTACGTGAACATTGATATAATACTTACACATATAAATCCTGTATTGGTCTTAAAAGCTTTAAAGATATTAACAAATTTCCTGAAGATCTAGTACTCAAAACACTTATTAGTCATCTACATAACAGAAGAAGAGCATTCGTATACTTACGAACAAGTAGGAGACTCTTTTCCAACAAGCCTTGTTTTTGCTAATTTCGAATAACGCCATCTAGTATCTGATTCAGATACTATTTAGGTAAAAGTGAATTAATATGTCTAGGGACGTTAATAATATTCGTATTAGGAGTTAGATGTCACTTGATGTAACATTAGAAGTATTATCTCAACAAAGACTTATGGTATACTGTAGCTTTATATGGGCGAAATAATTTTCTTAACATCACAGGATGACATATAACGATCAAAATAATAATAGATATTTCAGTGGGATAAGTAAACAGTATAATAAACCATTCACTTTGTCAAAGTACCTATCATCACTTCGGTAATAAGCCTTTCGCACCTTTATTCATAAACTGAATTAACTTAGAATTTCAATATTGTGGGAAATCGCATTTAAAGTTTGACATTCATGTACGTGCGAGTTCGTCAAAAAGAGAACGACGATCTCTTATCTTTGCCATTTTCATGGTATCGAGTCGGCTGTTAGATTGTTCGTGTTCTACTGATGAAGTTGATTTGGTATTTGTTGAAAACTCGAAAAACGTAAATTTTGAATTAATTCAGTTTATTATTAAAGGTGCGCTTTGTCGTTTATCACTGATGCGGCAAGTCACTTCACAATTCACAATAATGCTTGGGCACACTCGGGAATCCCCTAAAGACACACTTCATACTATAAAGAAAAACCCCTTAAATATAGCATATGGGTCGTAATGAAACAATTTTCTAACTAACACAGTTTAAGTAATATTGTGGCGTATTATTATATAGAGCCAACTTCAATACTAAGCATATGAGTCGTTGTCGACTTCGCTGACAAAAGACTTGAGATCTACATATTAGGTCTTTACCTATGAAATTGCCGTTTTGTATGCAATAAGTGAAAGTACTTATTTTTTCAAACTTTTTTATTTCTGTTATTCGAAGTAATCACCCATGCAATCGACGCATCTTTGCCAACGCATTGGCAATTTATTGATGCCCTTCTTGTAAAAAAACTTTGAAAGTATATAGAAGATATTATCTTAGTAAGTGATTTGTGCAACGATGCAAAAGATATTTGAAGTTAAAAGCAAACATCATATATTATACAATTACTAACTGACTCACGCAATTACGTGAACGAACATTGTGACACGAGAATTTTATATACGAGTATAAGATTATTCTGAGCGACCGATTATTATTACTGTGACCGATATCACGGTACATAATATGACACGATAATGATGATTTTTTTTTATGTGTTCAAATGGATTCGAGAATGTTTCGATCGTTGACTACAAAATGTTTTTTTAAAGAAAAATGTTGCAGAAACGGACAAAGTTTATTCTATTTGAGAGACGCACACAAAATTGCGTGGGTCAGTTAGTAATTGTATATGATGTTTGCTTTTAACTTCAAATATCTTTTGCATCGTTGCACAAATCACTTACTAAGATAATATCTTCTATATACTTTCAAAGTTTTATTATCTTCAGTTGATCTATAACACAAATGGATACAAATTGCACTGTGTATAACTAATGCAGCGGTCAGTGCTATTTGGATCTAATTAAATAGATTTTAAAGAAAAGTTCACCTCCAATTTTTTTTTATTTCTTTACGAAATGAGTCAGTTCTTGAAGCCACAAAAGTTGCTATTTTATTATTCATAAGTCCGGATAGTTATAGAATGCAAACACTTAACCGGAGGACCATTCTAAAAAATATCCGATCCTCGTTAAAGTTTTTTTCTACTTCTTTTTTTTTAAAGACAACACCCGCATTAGGCATATATCCTGTGTCAAAAAAATCAGCTGGACGGGAGGCAACAAACTCTTCAAAGGCATTTTGTACTGAATCTCGGGAATTGAATTTTTTACCCACTAAAAAAATTGTCTAAATTTTAGAAAAAGTAATAGTCGGTAGGTGCAAGGTCTGTTGGTCACATCTGCAACCAGCTTTGGTCAATCGGTCGTCCCCACTGCTCCTTCACGACAACGCGCGACCCCATACTGCGCAACAGACAGTCTCCAAGCTGCAAGAGCTGGGGTTGGAAGCTCTTCCTCATCCGCCATACTCACCAGACCACCAGACCCGTCCAGCTGATTTTTACAAGAAGGGCATCAATAAACTGCCAATGCGTTGGCAAAGATGCGTCGATTGCATGGGTGATTACTTCGAACAACAGAAATAAAAAAGTTTGAAAAAATAAGTACTTTCACTTATTGCATACAAAACGGCAATTTCATAGGTAAAGACCTAATATGTAGATCTCAAGTCTTTTGTCAGCGAAGTCGACAACGACGCATATGCTTAGTATTGAAGTTGGATCTATATAATAATACGCCACAATATTACTTAAACTGTGTTAGTTAGAAAATTGTTTCATTACGACCCATATGCTATATTTAAGGGGTTATTCTTTATAGTATGAAGTGCGTCTTTAGGGGATTCCCGAGTGTGCCCAAGCATTATTGTGAATTGTGAAGTGACTTGCCGCATCAGTGATAAACGACAAAGGCTTATTACCGAAGTGATGATAGGTACTTTGACAAAGTGAATGGTTTATTATGCTGTTTACTTATCCCATTGAAATATCTATTATTATTTTGATCGTTATATGGCATCCTGTGATGTTAAGTTTTTTTTTAGATGACATTTTGTTTAACTAAAAGGAAGGTTTTATCCCAATATTGAAAAGAAGTTGAGTATCTAAAAAATGTGTAAAGGGTCCCTTTAATGTAATTTGGACAACACTGCCATCTGTCGTTATAACCATGAACTATTTACATCATCGTACCTTTAGATATTCTAAGGGTAAAATAGTATGAACATATTCAAATAGATGTCACTGTAAAAGATGAGATCTCTTCTAATTGAATAAAGTTCCGTCTGCTACTCCTGTTAAACTCATGCTATGATTTGGCGGAGTGCATTAACTTTGTAAGGCTGCATTAAATTAAATCCTTATTTTTTTATTAGTTTTACCTTAGTATTTTTATCTTTGAGTTGGCTTATATTTAAATTTTATATTCTCATGTACTTACTTGAAATTGTTTAAGTTTTATTAAATTTTACATTGGTTTTATCATTCTTACATGTAATAAGGAATGAAGTTTTCGATACATTATATAAACAAATACTGCCCCGGATTTTATGTTTAATAAAATCGGTGCCATATTTTTTCAATTCGAAAAAATTGGCACTGAACATGGATAGTTACACATATTAATCCCACTTGATATTGCGTTTTATTATAGACATACCTACGATCTGCATCAAAAAACTACTCACATATAAGGCGCAAAAACAGAGCGGTGCTACGCCAAAACCTGGTATTCCATGAGAATGTAAAACATCGTGCCCTGGTAACAACTTAAACGGTGTTACATTATGTAGAGGTCCGCTTCAGGCTTATACGAAACTGATACCAAAAGAGCTGTGTCCGTTAAGAACGGTACTAGGTAGTCTTATAGATATCATGCCAAAACCTGCTAAAATATAAAAATCAACCAGACTTACAATAGAGTTAATGTTATTTTAGATTTATCTAAAAACATGTATCATCAATTTCCAACAAGCATGTGCACACATAGAGTTTTTAGCATTACAATTAACTTCTATAGGATTTAGTTATTCAGATGATCTAATTTTATATACAAACTTGATTTAAAAACATTTTTTAATTGAGGGCATATTAGACTAAAAAATATCATCTACAGCCTTTAATAGTCTACTGCTGGACATATGCCTCTCCTTAGAAAGGAGGTTTTAGCCTACTATACCACGCTGGCCAAACGGGTTGGTGTAGGGTTTGTGTCAAGTGTTCCTTCTGTTTACAGTGTTATTATTCTGCTTAGTTTGCTCCCTTCGTTGGCTCTTAAGACACCCACGGGATTAATTAGGGTAGTGACATTCCGTATTCTTAATCCGTCACTACACGGACAAATATAATAAAAAATATGCTATTTGGAAAGTTCATGAAAGTGATCCTATCAGTATTCCGTTTATACATTCCGATGAATAGAGCAATAAACTGAATCAAAAACACTAAATCATTCCAAACATGATTTTGATAGTTTAAGGGTTTCCCCCAAAACAGTGGCGATCAGTGCGTTTACTATTTATCATCACTAAGAACGGAACTACAGACAATAATAACAGCTGTGATATATTGACTCGCGTGACGTCTGTTATTTAGGATAGATACGCGAAATATCCCGGGACTCCGGAATCAGTCAGTTTATTCTCCCATAACAGCATTCGATATAGAATGTCAAAGATATTTATATCTGTCGTTCCTCGAGACCTGTTTTATTATGATGATTATCTCCAAACCTATTTTTATACCCTGGTTTGTGGTCGACTTTTATAATCCCGTTAAATGTATGTATTGCATTATAATTATTTACAAATTATTACAATATATAAACTTTAATCGTGGGAGACCTACGCCTTGGCATAAATGGGCACTCTCGAGGCATTTCATCTAGGGAATTACTGGATCAAGACTCTCCCCCTTTTGTGGGGGCCAATCAAAGAGTGGCTATCTATCTATTTTAATCTTAAAAACACAACTCAAGCATTAGGAATATATACTATGTCGCGGGGGACTTTACAAACATATATGAAACGGACACACAGAACACCCAGACTCAGAAAAACAATTTGTGGAACATACAAAGTGTCGTCCCATGTGGGGATCGGACCCACAACACTCAGCGTGCGACCGCTTAAACCACTACGCCATCCGCGCAGTCAAATCAATCCGTCCAGTCAATTTAAAGGTTGACTGGTAGATATTGCCATGTGGCATTAAGTCTGACTCGTGCAAAATGTAATGCAGGATGAAAGAAGTAAAAAAGTAAGTATTTTTACTTTATCATTCAACTCATACATTTCTCGGGACTGTATCCCGGGATATAAGCCGCCAGCACTAGTTTCTAACCTACCATTATTCTGTACTGAATCCCTATGCTTACACTTTCAACATAATGTGCTATTATATTGTAAGCTATTACGAGAGCATTCGCTATTAGATAGAGAATAGGGACTTACAGAAACAACACATACTAATTTATGAGGAATCATTTTCTGTATGGCTTCCTTTACAAAAAGTTACTAACTACAAACTTATGAGAAAATGTATTATATTGTACTTAAATGTAAAGATAGATAATTAACTGATGAAATATCCTAACACAACTAAAACAATAAAAATTGGGCCTAAACTAGGCAAAGCCTGTCAAAATAGTATTACCGACTTCAATGACGGGCCTGTTCTGGTGGTTGGTGACCTTGACTGCTAATCCGGAGGCCATGGGTTTGATTCCCACCCAGGACAAATTATTGGACATATAATATAGATGGATTTAGAAATATTTTAATATTATGATTATGAACACTCTCGTTACCATAGTACAGGCTCTGCCCTAGTCCGTGTGGTGATGGATTAAGAATACGTAGTGTCACTACCCATATTTATCCCGTGGGTGTCGTAAGAGCCGACTAAGGGAGTAAACTACACAGGACAACTCAATACGACAAAGCGAAGAAAAACTTGAAACAAAACCTATCCCAACCCGTCTGGCCAGCGTGGTATAGTATGCCTAAAGCTTCTAAGGAGAGGCCTATGTCTAACAGTGGACTATTGAAGGCTGTTGGTGTGTGATGATGATGATGTGAAGGCTCTGTCTGAAAGTTTGGGATCAGACTGCCCTGTGTGAAATGTCTAAAGTTATTACTATAATGCGCCTAAGTCAGTATAAATTGTTAATAAACTTTATTCTTTCCTTCACCCTTAGGGGTAGTAATTTTCCTTCACATTCGAATAGGACTATATACCCAATACCAAAACCTCCCTTACGATAATTATCCGACCCTACATATCATGAAGCAGTTTAATGAATGGCACCGACACGTGTCTAACTAAAACATTGTAATATCAACATAAATAAAGTTATTAGTTTGTTTGTATGGATATAATTATGGAGTAATCCTGGCCCGGGGGTGGCGTCAGATGCAGGCAAGAAAAGAATATTACACCGGACCGTGTGAGTCAGAATTAAAAGGTATTTGCATCGGTTTTTAGAGCTCATGAAGTAGGAAGTATTGATTTCGAAATTGTAGGCGGTTGAAGGTGATCTATAGTAATATCTACATAAGGTATATTACTGAGGATCTTCAAAATAAACCATAAATTGTTTCTCTGAAAATACAAAGTTCTGTTTTATTTAATACGCCTTTACAATATTACAACAATTATCAAGTTATGACAATTACACTTCTATCTCACCTGAAAATACAAAGAAACGACATTTAAAGTTCACTAATATCAATAAAATAAATTTAAAAAAAACGATTAATATTACGATTATTATTACGATTACGATTTTTTTTTTAATTTTTTTGGCGAAATTCAAATTATTGAAATGTTATTCATTTCATTACATCTATATATATATACAAGAGATTTCCACGTCTATAGTCACTCATCACGATATCTCTGGAACCATTAGAGCTAAAGACTTGAAATTTGCTAGGAATATTCTTTTCAACGAGTACCTAGTGGACAGCTAAGAACGGATTTTAAGAAATTCAAAAATAATAATAATAATAATAATAATAACGTAAATAGCAAAACAACGTTTGCAGGGTCAGCTAGTAGGTAATAAACAATTACTTAGCGTTACGTAGAGATGAGGCTTCACTCTGCATTTTCTGTCTCATATATCATGGAGAGTTCTCCAAGGAATTGTTCGGACTAATACCAGCTGCAACTTACCGCCTTCGTTCCTCACGGCAAAATTTTCACCCTCATTCCTGGATTGTTGGTTAGTTAAACTATTGTGCGCTTTTCGAGACACTTTTTGCCCCGCACAACGAATCTGTGGAACGGGTTATCGTCTGCGGTATTCCGGACCGACCTTCAAGAAAAGACCGTACTCCTTCCTAAATGGCCGGTAACGCATTTGTGACTCCTGAGTTGCAGACGTTCATGGGCGGCGATGGTCACTTTCCATCAGGTGACCCGTCTGCTCGTGTGACACCTCTAAATTAAAAAAAAATACAAGAGTTTTGTGTTTCTTTGTTTACTTAAATCTCTGTAACTGCCAGTCAAATCCGAATAACTATTTTTGTGGTAGATAAATTATGCATTGAAATATGTGGCAAAATGTTTAAATGCATTTTTACGCAAATTTCGGTAGCTAAGTAATTTAAAATTTAAAATTCTTTGTCTGAGTTAAAATTTATGTACAAGCTATACACAGTTATACGCGTATAATTTATATAAATTGACCTGTAATTAACACGCCTTTATTAGCTTGGTATCTATGTATGTAACGGAACTTTCAAACGGAATTTGGACCCAATTAATCCACCACTCCTATTCATCCCGTGGGCGAAAACTACGCAGAACAACAGCAGTGCAGAGAGAAGAAAAACTTGACACAAACCCTATACCAACCTGCGTGTGTGGTATAGTAGGCCTCCTTTCTAAGGAGAGTCTTATGTCCAGCTGTCGACTATTAAAGGCTGTTGATGATGATGATGATTGGACCCACTTCAAAACACGCTTTTGTAGCTAGCCTAGCTAAAAAGTAGGAAATAATTTTCTATAAGTTCAAAAAGAAAAATAATTTTATCATAAAAAAGCGTGGGGTGCTTTTTAAGGTATTTTGTAATAAAATAACATTACTTTTACCAATATCTGTCAAGAAAATTACCTCCTATTACCATTACGTATATGGAATTAAAATTATAGTCGCCAATATTTTTATTCTGTCTCTGCTTACCCGACATATAGGCGTGAGTATAATAGTGTAATGTATTTCAATAAGTTTGAATGTACGCAAGATCTCTAACATAATACATCGAAATTTATTAAGATTTTACAATTTCTGTTAGATACCAGATAAATGATATTGAAGTAATGAAATTTTGTAAGGATTCGAAAATTAAATTAATATAAATTTTGTCTGTGCCTTATTGGTTGCGAGTGATTTATAATTTGGAAGTTTTCCATTTTTAGAGGTAAAATCAAATTTGTCAAAATGCCAAACCAACATACAAGCTCGTTTTATCATTTTGATTGTTTTCCCTCTATTGTGTAGTAAAACCACGAGTTTAATTAAAGGTTTGTTGGGATATTCTAATGTATAAGTTGAAAACAAATTGGAAACCGTATACTCTATGAATTTCATAGGAAAAATTTTGAGTATTTTAAAATTGTTGGTGAGAAGGGTTGATAATGGAAGGAAAATAATATTGATAACAAAAATATATTGGGGAATGTAGGCAATAGCTTTGAGCAGGTCAGGGTATACCCGAGCGTGTACCTCTAACTTGATCTGTCCGTGTGGTGACGGCTTAAGAACACGGAGTGTCACCACCCCTTTTTTTTTTTTTTTTCTTTTTTCGACCGGAAATCCCATCGGATACCACCTGTCGGTGGCATGTCGGACTCGAACCGACTAACACCGCACGCCGTCTCGGGTACTAATAGCCGGGGAACCAGGTATACCCTAGAAAGGAAGTCCCTGGTACCCCGACATACCTCGGGTCATCTACAGACGAGTAGACGACCCCTCCCCCGTGTGGGAACCCCATGTTCCCTGTGCTCCCTGGAAGCGAGCGCGCTTCGCAACTCGCTCGCAGCCACCCCGGCCTGCTTCGGCTAGGGTGACAGATGGCCTCACCTGTCACCCCCAGGCCTGCGCTTATGGAGGACGGAGGTCGTTCTGCGACCTCCGGCGCCTGAGTCGCCTGCGGTACCTGGCCCGTTCCCGGGCCTGGCGGGCCGGGAGAGTCTTAACGCGAGCATAACTTGCTCGCAGAAGGAGACGGCAGAGTTCCACGTACTCTTGCTCCGCACGATAGCCGCAATCAGGCTAAGTGTCACCTCCCCTATTCATCCCGTGGGTGTCGTAAGAGCCGGCTAAGGGAGTAAACTACGCAGGACAACAGAACTATAAAGAGAAGGAAAACTTGAAACAAACCCTATAAAAACCCGTCTGGCCAGCATGGTATAGTATGCCAAAACTTTGTGTGATCCACAAATTGTTGTTCTGAGTCTGGGTGTTTCTTGTGTCCGATTCATGAATGTCTATGAAGTAAGTGTGAATCGGGCTCGCCCATCGAGAGCTCCGTACAAAATTTTTGGAACGAAGTTCTTTATCGCGCGTTGTGAAAGGGGGCTAGACGGAAAAAATTCATACAAAAATTTGGGACGCGACACTTTTTAAAAAAAAAAAATTACGTCTAACTGTGGATACGATACATTAAATATGCTTCAACGTTCGCCAACGTCCATACCATGTTGAATACACCGGTTCTCGTCCGATCACCGAAGTTAAGCAACATCGGGCGTGGTTAGTACTTGGATGGGTGACCGCCTGGGAATACCACGTGATGTTGGCTTTTTGCTCTTTATTTAATTTTTTACCGCAGGTTTTTTTTTTTTGTGTATTTCGTATTTTGTTTTCGTATTTTATTTTTCTTTGAATTTGAATTGTATAGTTCTTTTTTGTGTAAGTATGTAAATGTGAGTATAGTGTAGGCTTGTAATGTTAATTCATATTTTATTATCTTTCTGGTGGTTTTGAGTATTTCCACGGCCTACCCAAATGTCAACATTATATTTGTTTCTTGAAATTTTGAATTTAGGAAATAAAACTAAGTAAATATATTTCAAAACACTTTAATGATCAAAAGAAGTTGATGCTATGTACACTATTACCCAGATTTCAGTCAAAGTTTTTTTTAAATTAAAGTAAATCTTATTATAACATACAACGTAAGCCATGAATTTGATGAAAGTATGAACTATGATTAGTAATAATATTTTTTCGTGTCATCTTGTCAGACATTCAGCGCCATCTATCGAATCGATAGGAAATCATTTCGCAAGGAGATTTTACCAATGTATAAACTGTTTTAATTGTTTTTAACATGTAGGTAATAGCCGCTTTCATAGATGGCGTTGTAATTAATATCGTGTCAAATCAGTTTTAACTTTAAACAACTTCGTTCCTATCGGGTGTCCCACGACACCACACGGCTTTTTTTTTCTACCTTTTCCCGAAATTCTGTTTCCAAAGCTATTAATTACTATTATTATTGTTTTTTTTAATGAAATTGTACATCCATGATTAATTACGTACTTTAAATAAAGACTATATTTTTTATGACTTCATTACAAATGTATAGTTTTCAGATTTTCCCTGGTCTTGTAGTATACTACAAGAACAGGGAAAATCTCTAGGGAACAAGGGACACTCTCTATTGAATCAAAGGACCTAAAACTATGAAATCTAGAGTGTGTCGAAATCTAGAGAGTGTATCATTTAAATAAAATAAACTTCTTTCTTTCTTCAAATAAGTTCAAGCTTTTTGCAGCATAAGCGGCCGTATCTTTTTTTTATGTTTTTTATGTCTGTCTGATTTATTTACAACTTTAAGGGACTGTAGACTGTAGGTTTTAAGTTCAACTCGATACCTCGACGCGTTCCCGAGATAAAGGGTCTTGACAGACGGACAGACGGACAACAAAGTGATCCTATTAGGGTAATGGTAACCCTAAAAAACCTTTCATGTGCCGCTTATACCAATAGCTTTACATATAAAATGTATTAAACGGTTTTTTTTTTATATATAGCTACTCTATACGCCATCTTCAAAGAATAACCTATAATTATTACTAGGAAATACTCTATAAAACATATTTAATAACAATCGATTTAAAACCAAACGAATATAAAACCTAAATATTGCGTTAACAGATAAAATAAAACATTACTTACCCCTCCGTTGTAAATATATTTTAACTTTTACGCTCCACCACTATCACTCAATTAAAAAATATATCAGTTGTCTATGAAACTCTATTAACGAAGCTTTCACGGGCGAGTAAGCTCACCTGCCGATGCGGTCACCATGAAATTATGGAACCCATTGTTTGATGTAGACGATGTGTGATGTATATTACCAATAAAATGTGGTAGCTAATGGAATATTGGTTCGAATTGATGAAGAAATAAATTGCTTTTGATGACCGTTGGGAGAAATTGTTGAGTGCATTTAATATTGATGGACAGATGGAGGTGAAATAATGTTTGGAAAGTCAGCGATTACGCTTCATTAATATGATGTAATTAATAATTGTCCGTAAAAAGTAATTGTCCGTGTGGTGACGGATTGTCCGTGTGGTGACGGATTAAGAATACAGAGTGTCACCACCCCTATTCATCCCGTGGGTGTCGTAAGAGGCGACTAAGGGAGAAAACTACGCAGGACAACAACACTGCAGAGAGAAGGAAAACTTGAAACAAACCCTATACCAACCCGTCTGGCCAGCGTGGTATAGTAGGCCAAAACCTCCTTTCTAAGGAGAGGCCTATGTCCAGCAGTGGACTAGTATAGGCTGTTGATGATGATGATGATTGATGAATATGATGTAACCTCAGTGACGGTATGAAAAGGATTTGTAATAGGCACCTGCTTTTCTATACAAATAAATACTCGTAAAATTGGAGTGTCTGTTTGTAATATTAAAATAACCGCTTTTTAGTAAATGCATATGTATGTTTACACGGTACATATGCCAAAATAACATTTCTTACAATTTTTGTCTGTCTGTCTGTCTATTTGTTCCGGGTAATCTCTGGAACGGCTGGACCGATTTCGACGGGACTTTCACTGGCAGATAGCTGATGACATAAGGAGTAACTTAGGCTACTTTTTTTAGACTAGCTTCGCCCCGCGGCGTTGCCCGCGGGTATAACAACAAACGCGGGTAACACCCCGCGGTGTTACCCGCGTTTGTTGTTATACCCGTATGTGTCAGCTAGTTTAAAATAAAGCTAGTTATTTCTAGCGAAAGCCAGTTCGCTTTCCGTTCTATCTTGGTTTCATCTGTGTGGTGACGGATTAAGACACGAGTGCCACCACCCCTATTCATTCCGTGGGTGTCGTAAGAGCCGACGAAGGGAGCAAACTAAGCAGGACAATAACACTGTAAAGAGAAGGAAAACGTGACACAAACCCTACCAACCCTGACCAGCGTGATATAGGAGGCCAAAACCTCCTTTCTAAGGAGAGGCCTATGTCCAGCAGTGGACTATTAAAGGCCGTGGATGAATATCTTGGTCGAGTCTATGTGTACTGCGAGTTAGTAGATACAGACTATTCAGTATTCGAAAATTTCTATACAAGGTAATTCTATTCATGAACAATTTACAAATATGTTTTAGAAATCTCTCCATTAAGTAATGTATACTAAATTTATTTCTGACTAGCTGGTGCCCGTGACTTCGTTCGCGTATAATTCGAAAAGCACTGCCTTAGTGGGTACGAATCCTGGACACTCTAAGCTATCGATTCACTAAGGTAACGATATTTGTACCATGTTTTAATAAAAATAAAATTTGCTTCGCTATTGCATTAGGTTTGAAACCTGTAATAATAGATGTAAGTTTGGTAATAAATAAATAAAATAAATAAAAATATTAACATATGTACACATATATGCACCGAAGAAGTTGGGGTAGATGAAGAAACTTCTACTAAAGGAATAGCGTTCCAGATTTCATGAGTAGTTACTCATTGAATTTAAAATATAAGTAAGCGAGGAAACTGAAGCAACTGATGTCATGTTGTCCTACTTTCTCAAGACAGAACGTAATAGAGATAGGTAGGTACTACATTTATCCGAGTAGTTATCTATCCATTTCCATTCATTCTGTAATCCTGACATTCCTATTCTATGTGTAATAATTTTACAGTAATTTTGTCATCTTATATATAAAATTCTCGTGTCACAATGTTAGTTACCATACTCCTCCGAAACGGCTGTACCGATTTTTATGAAATTTTGTGTGCGCATCGGGTAGGTCTGAGAATCGGCCAACATCTATTTTTCATACCCCTAAATGGCAAGGGTGACCCATCCCTAATTTTTTTTTTGTTTTGCAATACAACGTTTGCCGGGTCAGCTAGTATTATATATGACAGTTTAATGAGTGAAATATTTGCTGCATCTGATTTTTGTTGTTTGATAATTGGAATTTTCTAGGATGGTACTGACAGATGACAGATAGCGTAGTGGTTAAAGCGGTCGCCACGCCGCTTACTACTACGCTGAGTGTTGTGGGTCCGATCCCGATCCCGACTTTGTGTGATCCACAAATTGTTGTTCTAAGTCTGGGTGTTCTTTATGTCCGTTTCAGGTATGTTTGTAAAGTACCCCGCGACACAGGACACATTCTCAATACGGGAGTTGTCTTTAAAAAAAAGATAAACATAAAAATCTTAATATTAGTTTAATTGATGGCTTTTGTATTCACCAAGTTTAAATTTAAATGAAAAAATTATAGGACTCAAAAATTATAGGAATCAAATCGCGGGCATTTATCGCATATCTCTTTATCCCATTGAGTCTACAAGCTTGAGTGTGTGTGTGTCTCTAAATAAAATAACTCAATGAGTATTAGAATTGCATCTATTACATTCGACTTTCTTTAAAATATAATATATTATTGTACCACATTCACACAACGCCATCTAGTACCAAACTAAGCTGAGCTTGTACTATGGGTACTTGACAACTGATATAAATACATATATACTTTTTTTTTGTAAATACATGCATATTATACATAGAAACACCTAGACCAAATCAAACATTAAATGTTGATACACACAAATGTTTTATTTGAGCGGGAATCGTACTCGCGACCTTTGGAATAGCAGTCCGTTACACGAACCACTACGCCATCCGGTCGGCGAATAATATAAGTAAGTAAGCGAAGAAACTGAACCGACTGACATCATTTCGTCTTTAAACTCATTAAAAACATTAACAAATTGTTAATATGTGTATATTACCGCTACCGGAGAATGTGGTGGTTATAACCAGTAATACGGCTTTGTACGTCGTTAACTTAGCGAATATTCTGGTAATTAAACTTCGAAAGAGAAAACAAAACATCTGCTTCCCAACTTTAAGGCTTTGAAGGTCATGTTCAAAGTTGTTTGAATTAATAAAGCTCGGGTGAAATCTACAGCCTCTTATTCAATTTATTTAATTTGCTGCTCTCGTAAAATAATGTCTCTACTAATATTTTATGTATATCTACACGTAGTAATTTGTTTATCTATTTAAATTTAAAAAATAGTGTAAATGTTTTAAATAAATAAACAATAAATATTAAATAAACTTTCATCATCATCACATCAACAGATTTTAGTAGTCCACTGCTGGACATAAGCGTCTCCTTAGAAAGGAGGTTTTGACCTACTATACCACGCTGGCCAGACGGGTTGGTATACGGTTTGTGTCAAGTTTTCCTTCTCTTAGCTGTTGTTCTGCGTAGTTTTCTCCCTAAGTCGGCTCTTACGACACCCACGGGATGTATAGGGATGGTTACACTCTGTATTCTTAATCCGTCACCACACGGATATAAACTTTACAGGATCCTTATCCCAAAACGATACTGTAAGTAAAAACATTAAGTAAAATTTATTTTATAATGTAAAATCTTTTGCTGTAGTACACCTTTGGGCAACTTCTTTGAAGTTCGGCAGGCTACAGTTGTAAATATCAGACATATATTGAAATAATATTAATAAGCGTTATTACGCATGATATAAGGGCATATCTAAACAGATTTGTTCGCGTTACGGGAACGCTGAGCGAACGAGCGCTAAATATCTGTAGGCAAATTTTGTATTACATGTTAATTTGGTTATTTACTTAAACAGTTTGAAACATGCCCCTGCCACACACAGCCATAGTATGTCTAGGAAAACATACCTACCACATTATTGTCCGTGTAGTGACGGATTAAGAATACGGAATGTCACTACCCCAATTCATCCCGTGGGTGTCAAAAGAGCCGACTAAGGGCGCAAAACAACGCAGGACACCAGCAATGCAAAAAGAGGGAAAACTATATATAGTTATATAATTGCAGGAGTTGTAAATAAATAAACATTAATAAAGACACCGAATTACTTAAAATAACTTCAATCAATTTTAACAAGAAGTTACAACGAAATGCTCGCTTCGCTTATAATGTGAAGTAATCCAGTTCCTGTACTCTCATTTGCCGACTTGTTCGTCCCTAATACATATACAAATTTAAATATTTAACTTACTTCTTCACAAGTCGAGGCGGTAAACTTTGGCCTAAGGCATGACACACTCATGAACAAACATGAACTCATGACGACGGGTCAAATCCATGTAGAAAATAAACGTTTAATTTGATTATACTATGAAGAGAAAATATGCAGTGGTTCATGTTCGTGTTAAAGACTTTATTTTTATGGTAAAAGGGAGAAAACGAGCAGACGGGTCACCTGATGGGAAGAAACTAACGCCGCCCATGGACACCTGCAACTCAAAAGTCACAAGTACGTTGCCGCCCTTGGAGTCCCTCTCGCTCGAGTCAGCGGGAAGGGGATTTGGAATTCCGTAACCTCACTCACTCAGTGAAAGGCAACGACTGAATTGCTTAAACCCCGGTTTTCTCTGAGGCCGTGGTATCACTCTGGTCGAGCCGGCCCGGATATGAGAGGAAAATTACGTAAATTAAAAAAAATGGAGATAATATCATTTATTTTTATGTCAAAGCATGTTTTATGTCTCTAATTAGATATTTCTTTTATAGTAAATACATGTTCGAAAATGAATGTTTTAAATAATACCATGCCATAAATATAAAAAAGCCATGTTTTAAAAAGGTACATTTTCTTTGATTAGCGTTTCTTTGACTTTGAGACTAAGACACCGAATAATTGTACAGTTTTACTGTTGCTTTGTTAACCTTATTTATGACATAGGCGTGTTTTTTTAATATGTGTTAGAATTTATAACAATACATCTTAATGAATAAAGTCGTGAGTAGTACAACCTAATCTCTTGGTCTATATGGTGCAGTGACATGGACCATCAAAACCGCTGATAGGCAGAGAATTGATGCCTTTGAAATGTGCTGTTGGCGCCGTATGTTAAGGATACCATGGACGGCCCTTCGCAAAAATGTTTCCATACTGAAGCAACTGAAAATAGAGAAAAGATAGATAACTTTTTATTGTACAAAAAACATAGTAAAAAAGAAGAACTCAGTTTGTATACATTGGTGTCTTATATCTAAAGTTTAATAAATGAAACATGGAGAGTAAAGTTCAGAGAGAGAATATTCAGCGTCTGTCGTCAAGATGCAGGCAACGTATTATTAAATGTTTCGGACATTTTGCTCGCCGAAATGATGACAATCTGGAGCGTTTGATGGTGACCGTTAGGGGTAGAAGGGAAGAGACCCAGAAGATGGTCAGACCAGATCGCTGAACAGCTAGAAATGCCAATAAGTATCGCACTCCACCAAGCGACTGATCGCAGCCGATGGAAACAGATGGTTGATAGAATGAAAGGGAGTCACGATCTTCAGCAGTGAGGGAGACTAGGAAGAAGAAGAAGTACAATCCAATTCGTAAGAAGCAGCTGGTATTAATCAAGCACTTAAAGATATTTACTGACGGACCTGTTGGTCTAGTGGTTAGTGACCCTGACTGCTATCAGCAGCTGCTGCTACCGTGCTGCTGCTGCTGCTATATAGTGTGTGATCAGCACGGTCATGTGTTTTGTGTCTGGGTGTAATTTATCTATTATATGCATGTATTTAGCAATATAAAAGTATGTTTATCAGCAGTCTGGTTACCATAGTACAGGTTCTGCCTAGTTTGGGATCAGACCGCCGTGTGTGAGATGTGTGAATTTATTATTATTATTTCCATATAACATCGAGGACTTTCTCAGTGTGTATCACGCTGAGAAAGTGCTGGATATTGAAATTATTATGGTGTGATTTGTCACTGACACACTTTGCAATAATTTTATATTAAAGTCCCTTTTTTTGCTTTTTTTTTCCGTGCGGAAATCCACCACCAATACCACCTGTCGGTGGCATGTCGGACTCGAACCGACTAAAACCGCACGCCGTCTCGGGTACTAATAGCCGGGGAACCAGGTATACCCTAGAAAGGAAGTCCCTGGTGCCCCGACATAACTCGGGTCATCTACAGACGAGTAGACGGACCCCCCCCGTGTGGGAACCCCATGTTCCCTGTGCTCCCTGGAAGCTAGCGCGCTTCGCAACGCGCTCGCCGCCACCCCGGCCTGCTTCTGCTAGGGTGACAGATGGCCTCACCTGTCAGGTGCAGGCTCTCGAGCTAATCAGGCTATCGAGCGAGAGAACTCCCACTCCGATGGCCGCCACGAGGTCTCGCCTCTGCTCAACCCACGCCGGGCACTCTGCCAGCGTGTGGAGAGCCGTGTCCACGGTCTGGCCATCGCAGTGGTGGCACTCAGGCGTTTGCTCCTTGCGGATCAGACACAGGTGATCCTTGAAACATCGTTTCCCAGTGATCACCTGCGTCAGTCGGTATGAGAGGGTCCCGTGACGCCTCTCGAGCCAATCCTCCATAACGGGTCTTACCGCCGCGATGACGGCGTGCCCGTATATTAAAGCCCCTGGACTCCTCTTTTAGTACTCTTTACAATATTTCATTTCATTGTTTTCCATATCTTTCTTTGATCTGTGGTCATTTTTCATTTTCGGTTTTATATTTTGTATTTATATTTAATAGAGTGCACCTTCTATTAATTACCTCTTATGTGACTTGTACACCTGGTGTCTGTACTTAAACTTTTAAATATGTATTTATGTTAAGGTATTTTACTCTTTTATGAGCAAAAAAATTAACGCAGAATTTTGTAAACGACAAGCATTAAAGTCACGTTTTGGGTATGTTTTGGGGCATATTTTAGTCAAAAAACTTTTTAGGGGAAATCTTGGTAAGATTTTACATGAAGTAAAATGACTTTGAAAGTAGGAACAGCCCGCTGAATGGCGTCTCATGTTATGCGAAACAAACTTTCAACACTGTCAACAAATAACGCCGAGTTGTTTATAACTGTTTTGTGACAGTGTCCAAGCACTCAGCAAAGTTCTACAACCAGTAAGGTGTGTATAAGGGCCTGTTGGTCTAGTGGTTAGTGCCTCTGACTGCTAAGGCGGAGGTCGTGGGTTCGATTTTCACCCAGGACAAATATTGTGTGATGAGCACTGTCATTTTTTCTGTGCCCGGGTGTGTAATTTATGTATTTGACTGCACAGATGGCGCAGTGGTTTAAGTGGTCGCCACGCCGCTTCCTACTGCGCCGAGTGTTGTGGGTTCATACCCCACATGGGACGACACTTTGTGTGATCCACAAATTGTTGTTCTGAGTCTGGGTGTTCTTTGTGTCCGTTTCATGTATGTTTGTAAAGTCCCCCGCGACACAGGATATATTCCTAATGCGGGAGTTGTCTTTCTTAAAAAAATTAAAATTAAACAAAAAAAAAAATTTAGTAATATATAAGTATGTTTATCAGCAGTCTGGTTACCATAGTACAGGCGCTGAATAGTTAGGGATCAGACGGCCATGTGTGGGATGTGGGAGGTGTATTATTTAAAAAAAATAGTTCAAAAAATTGCGTATACTTCCAATAAGTAGTACATAGACCTACATATATACAAAGTTTTATTACAATACGAGAATTAGAAGAATATTCAAATTGACTGCCAAGATCTATTTATACAGTTAGTTCTTCTACCAGTTAGTTCTTCATCAGGTATCGTTGAAGCCGTGTTGTTATAGTTGGTCTATATGATTCCATAACTTATACTGCGATCGTTGCAAGAAGATATTTATTACAAAATAAAGTGTTTGTATGCAAATCACACGGCTGAAGTGAAACTTTTTATCTCAGAAAACCCCTATAGAATTTTGCCCGGCCCTGGAATCGAACCCACTAAGGCAGCATTTTTCAAATTCCATTGGAACGCACCAGCTAGTATTAAATAAAAAATAAAAATATTCATACTGTCAAATATTATATAATACTAGCTGACCCGCGCAACTTCGTTTGCGTCTCTCAATAGTAATAAATGTTCTCCGTTTTTGAAACATTCTTCATTGGTGCTCCGCTCCTATTGGTCTTAGCGTGATGATATATAGCCTATAGCCTTCCTCGATAAATGGGCTATCAAACATTGTAATAATTTTTCAAATCGGACCAGAAGTTCCTGAGATTAGCGCGTTCAAACAAACAAACAAACTCTTCAGCTTTATAATATTAGTATAGATTAAAAATAATGTGTAATGTATTCTATCTCATTCTCTCGCCGACTTAATCCTATACATTTATGTGTTTGTTTCTTTATCGTGACGCATTTTCGTTTCAACGAGTTTCAAATCACAACGTTTATAAAGAAGTTTAGAATGTATACCCGAAGCGCGACACTACCTCCAGCAGGACATTTGAGTAGGCCGAGGAAACACTTGAAACCACCAAAGAGTTTCTAAATATCAAGTAACATTATAAGCCTACAAGGTGTCAGCTACCCTATTTTAGACCCACTCGGCGTAGTAGTAAGCTTAAACCACTAAGCCACCCGTGCGTCAGGTCACTTGAAGGTTGTTCTGGCCACTTAAGTTGCGGGTGGCCACTTGCCATCAGGAGACCCGTCTGCTCATTTACCCCCCATACCATTCAAAATGTGTGTGACTTCTTTAGCCGCGTTGAGTGTTTTATTTTATAAACACTTTAAAAAAAGTTATTTCAGTAAAATTATTCGCAAAATCTCTGCCGTGACGATAAACGTTTCTTTTTAATGGGTATTAACAATTCAGCCATGCCCGGTCCAGGTACGATGTAATGTTTTTTTAGGATCTGAGGACATGGCTTTAAGTTAATTTCTTTACTTTGGGGATTAATCAACTTGTTTTGTTAAATTGCCAATAAACGACTTTGCTTATATTACTTTTTTTTTTTTCATTTTCTTTAAAAGACCTCTCGCATTAGGAATAAATCCTGTGTCACGGGGGACTTTACAAACATATATGAAACGGACACAAAGAACACCCAGACTCAGAACAACAATTTGTGGATCACACAAAGTGTCGTCCAATGTGGGGTTTGAACCCACAACACTCGGCGTAGTAGGAAGCGGCGTGGCGACCGCTTAAACGACTACGCCATCCGTGCAGTCAAACTTATTATTAGAAACTTTATTAACTAGACTAGAGGTCGCTTTGCAGTTCAATTGGGATTGTTTGTTTTTTTTTTTTTGCTTTATTTATGACCAGTATAACTTGAATTATCATTGTATAGAATTTTGAAAACTCTATACAATGCATCGTAAGTGGACCGGGTTTCGCTGAATTGTTAATAACCATTAATTTAAAAAACAAAAGGTCAACATCATATATACTTGGCGAATATTGTATTGTTACGAACGGGGTATTTAATAATTAAAAGTTGTCGGTTGATTACTTTTACTACACTGTATTTACATAGAAGCATGTACACCAAAAAATCACTATATAACTCGTTAGTCGCACTAGAAATTCACTTCGATGTTAATTCGCTGTCGCGTAAAACGGTACTATCCCGACCGGCCAACACGCTGCTCCGCTTTTATGGCGCTATCGAATTTACTAGAAAGATCCCTAGTATTCGATAGTCCGTTCCAGGCAAATACCTGGGGCCCGCCAGGCACGATCATCTCGCCTGGTCGGAGGATCCTCCCTTTGTGTTGGAGGGACATGACACCCGTTCCTGCACAAACTCAAAAGAGCGTACTCCTTCCTAAAAGGCCGTCAACGCGTTTGTGACTCCAGAGTTGCAGACGTTTATGAGCGGCGATGGTCACTTTCCATCAGGTGACCCGTCTGCTCGTCTGCCCCCTCTAACATAAAAAATATTAGAATATTCCAGTATCGGTTAAGCGTTACTTGCAGCGCCATCTAGCGCCATGTATCAGAATTATTATTCACAACCTCAATAGTTGTACTTTACTCGATACTAGATGGCGCTGTCATCTACATTCCATGCAATTCTGGAACAATGACACCATTTAATCATATGGCGCAACAGTATTATGTTATTATTTATAACCTTACTTTTAACTTTATATCTTTCTTGTACACCAATTTTTTGTTCTTCTAGAATAGATACATCAAATGACATGATAATAACAGTGTAAAAATGGCGGCCTTATGGCTAAAAAGTAATTTTATACAGACAACCTTTGTTTAGATAAAGATTTAAGCTGTCTGCACTTCTTATAATATATAAAAACGAAGTTCCTTATTTATTTATACTTCCTGCAAATACATTGCATAAGGCGGACTTAATGCCATAGGCATGCTAGACGCTCTGAGCGGATGGAAGCGAGACCGGAAAATGTATAACAAGACTTTTTTCCGAGTTTTCAGTTAGCGCGTTGACGCTCACATTGTATTTCGTATTTATAGCAAACGTCTACCAAAAAGCGAAAGGCACTTCGTTTCGAACGGGGGTCCATAGACACCTCACGCTGTTCTTATTACTAAAAAGATGAAAATAAAATAAAATCTAATGAATAAAATGAACTCAAAAGTAACTAACTTACAACTAAGAATTATTACAACATATGATGTTACCACACACTATTGCAACACACCACATCAATAGCCTTTACTAGTCCACTGGTGGACATAGGCCTCTCCTTAGAAAGGAGATTTTGGCCTATTATACCACGCTGGCCAGACGGGTCGGTATGGGGTTTGTTTCTAGTTTTCCTTCTCTTTGGTGTGCTGTTGTCCTGCGTAGTTTGCTCCCTTAGTCGGGTCTTATGTTATGACACCCACGCGATAAATAGGGGTGGTGACACTCCGTATTCTTAATCCGTCACTACACGGAAGTACACCTATTGCCAAGGTTGTAAGTAATTATAAATAATAATAATATATTAATAAATATATATAAAACTAGCGGACCCGACAGACGTTGTCCTGTCAAATTTGACACTGCGATGGTAGCGCCGTCTGTCGGATCCAATGTAAAACATTCCAAAATCAACAACTACTAATAAATTAAAAATTAATTAAAAAAACATTGTCCAGCGGACAAAATTGTGAATCTAAACCATTCCCAGATCCCCTTGAACACACACAAAAAATTTCATCAAAATCGGTCCAGTCGTTTGAGAGAAGTTCAGTGACATACACACTCACAGAAGAATTATATATATATAAAGATAAATAAAGTAGTCGTCTAAATCACGTCTAAATCGTTTTGGCATTTTAATTTACCTGAAAAACGTTGTAACATGCAATCTTTATGTAAATTGATAAATTATTCCAATATTTATAGATACAAAAATTTGAAAACCAAATAAGACTGCAAATTTGAAGTGACTCGATATTCGCAACGGAGCGGATAATTTGAAATTCTAAAATGGGTGCAATAGGTAATCCGTTTTATACATTAAGTTGCGGTAAAATAATATAATGCAATAACAATTATGAATAACGTAGTTGATTATTGGCCTGTTGTTGCAGTAGTTAGTGGTCCTAACTAATGAACAAGACGCCGTGGGTTCATTCCTACACCGGACCAATAGTAGTGTGACGATCCGAGTGGTGACGGATTAAGAATACGGAATGTCACCACCACTATTCATCCCGTGAGTGTCGTAAGAGCCGACTAAGGGAACAAACTGCACAGGATAACAGCACTGCAAAAAGAAGGAAAACTTAAAACAAACCGTATACCAACCCGTCTGGCCAGCGTGGTATAGTAGGCCAAAATCTCCTTTCTAAGGAGAGGCTTATGTCCCAGCAGTGGACTATTATAGGCTGTTGATGAGATGATGATGAGCACGATATAAGTATTGTAATGTAATTAGAAAGATTTAAGTATGTTTGTCAGTAACCTGATTACCATAGTACAGGGTCTACTTAGTTAAGATAAGCTGGTTTTAAGTTTTCATCATTATTTTCCTCGCAGCAGCGAAACCCGTTCCATCTTCTCATGTCGCTGTTATTCCTAATACAAGCTTAAAGTGACAGCGTTAGCAAGTTTTTAAGATTATAACTACACAGCCTTCAATCGACATCCTTCTTCTTAGGGATCACGTAAGTTTAAATCAGTCAAGACTTTTTTTTTTATGGTATAAGGAGGCAAACGAGCTGACGGGTCACCTGATGGTAAGCAACTACCGTCGCCCATGGACACCTGCAACTGAAAAGTCACAAGTGCGTTGCTGCCAGTTGAGTCAGCGGGAGGGGGGATTTGGGCTCCGGCAACCTCACTCACTCAGTGAAAGGCAACGAATGAATTGCTTAACACGGGTTTTCTGTGAGGCCGTGGTATCACTCCGGTAGAGCCGAAGCATGGCTCTCCCACGGTCAAAAGACTTATCCCACATGTGTATGTCACACTGACCTTCTTCTCTCAATTCGCTACAATACTAAAATTTGCTTCTGAAACAGCCACGCCTAGAAAATACCTGCGTAAGAAAACAAGAGGAACTAATATTAAATTGCAAATTTTACTCGATATAAAAACAAATGAATAAATTGGAAGTAATTACAGTACAGAATAATACTATGGCTTTGTAGAAAACTACGTTTAACATATCAAAGCGTCTCCCAACGAAAATGTTGAAATTAAAACAACAAAATGCTTGTTCCCTTATTATTCAAATCAGCAACAGGAATGATGAATTATGAAACAAACGCTGTAAGAGGCTATAATTTAACATTAAACAAAAATCAACCTTGTCAGGTAACGGACAGGGCGTTTTATTCAATACAATATCGTATTCGTTGTTATTGAAGAAGCACACAATAACAATACGGATGAAATTGGTTTTCAAAATATACTTACTTAGATATTTTTAATCATAAAATTTTGAATTGCTTTTTAAGAAGTGTTTCTTGTTTTAAAAGGAAATTGTTGTAATAAGATCATTTGTTGACCTTTGTTCATATTTCATTGACCCGGTGGCAACAAGCGAGGCCACAAACAACGAATGTTGAATTTGATAGTGTTGTATTTGTTTTTACATATTTAGAATCATTGTTGGGCACTGATGGTAGATGTAAGGAACTAGAGACGGTCGTGGTGAAAAATGTCATCATACTCTTGATCTTAGTTAAACTATATTATATTTTTATACAAACAGGAAACTATGATATTTAAGATTAAAATGAATCACGTCATCAACAGTCAATAACAGTCTACTGCTGGACTTAGAAAGGAGTTTTTGGCCTACTATACCACGCTGGACAGACGGGTTGGTATAAGGTTTGTTTCAAGTTTTTCTTCTCTTCGCAGTGTTGTTGTCCTGCGTAGTTTGCTACCTTAGTCGGCTCTTACGACACCCACGGGATGGTGACATTTCGTTTTTCTAATCCGTCACCACACAGACATTGAAATGAATAATGAATTTAAATTAAGATGGGAATTGCACCCCTAACAGGGTAAACGATCTTAGGAGTGAAAATCCTTTCTTAGTAAAAAAAACATCAGATATCGAAATTTTAAGTTCTTTGCCCCAGCGGTTTAGGCTTTGCATTGTTGAACCAATCAGTCAGTCAGATCAAGTAATTTTATATGCATAGACTACATAGTATTTAGGATCTGTTTACATAACGAGAACATATGAGAATTTACACAGTTCTTACATTATGGATGCCCACTATCGTATACAGTTTGCGATCTTTGTATTACTGTCTCTCTCAATTTAAGAGCCAAGCCCTTGTCGGTGGAGCGATCGCCACTCCTCTCTACTACCTGCCATCTGTTTGACCTCTTGAAAGGCCATGACTCCCACTTTCTTCTTCACTTGCTATATGTGTGTTGATCGAGGCCGTCCTGGTTTTCTTTTGCCTTCTATTTTTCCTTTCAATATTATTCTGAAAAAGTTATCGTGTCTTATCAAGTGGCCAACTATTTTGACTCTTCTGTTTTCGATGGCCTTCAACATTTGCCTCTCTTCGTTTGCTATTAGTAGGACTTCGTTATTGGTTCTTCTCTCAATCCAACTGATGTTCATCATTTGTCTCCAGCACCACATTTGAAACTATGTACGTAATATCGGCCAATTAATAAATAACCACCCTTTAAATACACATACATACAGATGATACTAAAAAAAAAAAAGAAAAAAAAAAAAAAAAAAAAAAAAATACTTGCTGACCTGGTGGTCTGATAAAACGCCTGATCACACAACATTAACGGCTAATTTCTGCTTCGCTGACCTCATTATTCTTAAATAACTTCAAGAACTTCAGTTTCACCCCTCTTATAATTATTTACGAGCAATTTCTCAATCTTACACACTTCACACACAATGTGTGCCAAAAAAATACGTGCAAAAATCACAATAGAACAACACAATTGTAGACAAGTATTTGACAAATCACACTTTGTAAGTCCGTTTCATTCACAAGGTTCATCTTCCATTTTGAATTGTGTCCATAGTGATATAATGGTTAATTTATGTCAACATGTGACGAATTGGTTCTTATTGTGATTGTGGGCTGTTTCTATTTGATTCTGAATCAAGGGTAACTTTAGCACACGGTACCGCTTTATCGATGGTAGCAGTCGTTTATTGTATCGATAAATGTTATTGTGTTATTGACGGTAGAAGTATGTTTATAAAAAATTAAGGATAGATTCAGTAGGGTTACAATTATCTATTGATAAATATTAAGCTGGCTGGATTTTGATTGGCTGCAACATTGTACTATTAACCGTAGTCTCGGATGAATGCAAAAATATTATGATATTATACTACTTACAGTACTTATATATACTTACAGTTGTCAATACAACAAAAATTAAATCCACAATAACAAGATCTGAACCATCAAGATATAGTTCTCCAAAACAGGATTCAAACGCTAGAAAAAACGCCAGAACGTCTACATCGCGGCCATTTATGACTCGTTAAAACACCCATTCAACTCTTTGTTTGCCTTTTTAAGTCAGAGCAAATAAGTTAAGATCTATTTAAAAAATTGTAAAAAAATCAGTCTGTCAAGTTATGACAATCAGTCAAACAATCCATTGACCGTTTATGACCAACTCACTACTACACTACGACGAAGTGTTTTTTTTTAATAGGGAGCAAACGAGCAAACAGATCAATAGACGGTAAGTGGCTACCACCGCTAATGAATTCCTGAAACGTCACAAGTGCGTTGCCGGCTTTCGAGTGCAAGAATTGGAGGGAGTGGTGGGGTAGGGCTCCAGCTACCTCGCTTACTCGGTGAAAAAGAACGAAGAAATTGAGCCCTTTTTTCTTGCAATTTAGTAAGAAGGTTGGGCAAAGGGAGTCGAAACTTCTCTTAGATATTAGTATCTGAATGCGTTTTATTTACCATTTTTTTTGTCTCATTCACACAAAGCCATCTAGTCCCGAACTAAGCGGAGCTTGTACTATGGGAACTAGACAACTGATATCAATACATATATACTTTTTTGTAAATACTATGTATGTATTTACAAAAAAATCTACACACAAATGTTTGACTTGAGCGGGAAACGAACCGACAAACTTGGGCGTGGTAGTCCGTTACACAACTACGTCAGTCGGTCCTCAAATTGGGTCAGAAGTCCTACGCCTTGGCCAATATTCTACTGAAAAGATACGCAAATCTTCATCTTAAATATTCCAATAATAGTCATTATGTACTATTTTCAGAGCACAAAAGCTAATTTACACACAAATTTTACTAATTCAGCACTTACGAAAATACGTTAATGCTCTTAAGTAATTATTTAATACTGTGCTTAGGTACCTTAAATTAATAATTTAACCGCGATAGCCCATTTCGTTAGAAATTCAAAGGCACGTAAGCCACACATAAATACTTCAAAATAGATTGTCGTATTTGCGGTTAGGTCGACTCAATAACGTCGCGATAAAACCACAAATTCTAATGATTATTGGGAGTTGTGACGCCATTGTGCCCTTATTGAGTTAGCCTAGCTCGTCAGGTGGTCAGGTAAATTGATTGGACCATCAATGTACCGTGAAATTGGTGCGGAGCCATGTTAATTTTGAAATTACTAGTTTATTAGTGGTTATTCTAATATCTTGATAGATAATATTATACATCGTGTAAGGGACGTCGTAACGAATACTGAAATAGTGTATTCAGACCATCATTATGAGTCGAAACTCATTGGAATTTTCCAAAAATAAAACTTTAATAAATAAAACTTTTTATGCAATCAGCTGTCAAAGGTTAAGGTCACTTCCCGTAGGTAACAAACAAAAGTAATAACTACATGTGTATTCCGTGCAAACAGACTACGCATACTAACACAAAATGGCGGCCGGTGGGGCGGCCTGTCTACTCATTGTGATATCATTTTTCGTCATTTTTAACCAGAAAAATGGGGAAAAAAATGGATTTTCCGGCAGAAAATTTCAATGATTTTCGACTCAGAATCATGGTCTGAATACACTATTTCAGTATTTGGTACGATGTCCCTTACACCTTGTATAGTACTGTACTCGCATATGCAGTTAAATGTTGAATAATATAAAAATATGTATAATATTAATTAAGTTAAATCCCTATTATTATTAGAAATGCGAAAATAACTCTGTCGGTTTGTCTATTTACACTTTTACGGCTAAACCGCTAAAACGATTTCGATGAAATTTAGCGTGGAGATACTTTGATTCACTCTAATTCTTACCGAGATAACGCACATACACGCGGGAGGAGCCACATGCAGAAGCTAGTATAAAATAAATGTATTCTGCAAGAATAGTTATCAGATACAAGGGGCTTGTACCTAAGTGGTAATCGAGTGGTTTGACACATTGCTAATGTAAACAATCCTAGCCAGGTCAATCTATGGATGGGTGTGATTCTTCACATCAACAGCCAAAGGAGGTTTTGGCCTACTATACCACGCTGGCCAGACGGGTTGGTATAGGGTTTGTGTCAAGTTTGGACGTCGCCTAAAGAGAGGAAAGATCAGAGACGGAGCCCGCAACAGGAGCGGGCCGGCGCTGGGAGGGGTCCAGAAGGCGATAACTACCTGGACCCCTCCTAAACTGGAAGCGCAAAGAGTTCACACCGTGTGGTTTTAGTCGGTTCGAGTCCGACACACCGCCCCGCCGAACGAGAGCCCCGGCGGGGCGACGGTCCGAGGGGATTTCCACACGTAAAAAAAAAAAAAAAGGGTTTGTGTCAAGTTTGCCTTCTCTCTGCAATGCTGTTGTTCTGCGTAATTTTTTATCCGTCACTTAACTTATCGAAACCTCTCCATGCCTCGGAAAGCACGTTAAGCGGTCGGTTCCTGTTACCATACAAATATTTATGGCATTCGTTACGGGTAGATGGAGTTTGACAACAGTCTTTCTACAGAACCCCGATATCGCTTATTACTTGGGTTATGGAGAACTGATGACAGGCGCTCCGCTTAAAATCGGAGTTCAGCCGTGTCATAGTAGACTTAAAGCCGACCCCAAACTAGGTTGGGAATAAAGCTCTCAGGAAGAAGACTTCAATGTGGATGCAGAGATTATAATATCAAAGTACGTGATTAGGTACGTGAAAGTACCCTATTATATCTTACTACTACTAACTGAACTAACTACTGACTGCACGGATGGCGTAGTAGTTTAAGCGGTCGAAAAGCCGCTTACTACTACGCTGACCTCCTTTTTAAGGAGAGGCCTGTGTCCAACAGTGGACTGTTAAAGGCTGTTGATGTGATGTGATGTGAGTGTTGTGCGTCCGATCTCCACATGGGACGACACTTTGTGTGATCCCCAAATTGTTGTTCTGAGTCTGGGTGTTCTTTTTGTCCGTTACATATATGTTTGTAAATACCCCCGATTTGTTTCTAATGCGGGAGTTGTATTTGTTTTTCTTTTTTTTTTAAAGTATGGCAATCAATATGTCAAAATACGTAAATCATTTGCCAGCATAGAAAGTAACATATGTGCTGTTTCAGATCTATAATTTATTTATATTTTGTTGGTTTGCATTTACAAAGGGATGAATTTTTGTTACTTAATAACGATTAATTAACAAAAATTCATCCAAACTTTTGCATTTTGCAGGATTCTATTGTTTATCGACTCTAGTTTTTTTTTAAGTTTAGCCATTCAAGTGTGTATAATAGCCATTATTTATTTAAAGATTTTAATTATTGTCTATTGTTACTCTACCCAAAATGCTACACTCTTTAAATGTCATTGAGTCTATGACAGTAAACAGAAGTGTTTGACAAACAGATCCGCATTGTTGTTTGACAAATTGTACCGGTTGCATTAGTTACGCTTAGGGTATTAATCACCGAAGGGTAAACTGAATTTCGAAGGGATTTTGGCAAATTTTTGATAACACTAAGTTTATTTTTATTAATAAAAGCTTTTATTTAACTTACAATATTTATAAGTTTTGATGGAATCGTTACGTCGCTTCAGTTGCGATGACGATGCATTTTTATGATAATCCTGAAATGATTCTTTATTCAGAGTTGGCTCCAGATAAACGAACTCTTCCATTATCAACAGTATAGGCATCAAAATTTAAATTTGGATTAAAGTATTTTAAGCCTTTAAAATTAAGCCCAAAATTCTAAAGATCATTAAACTTTGTTTCGCGGGTCAGACTTGATTCTGGTATTCATTAGTAATTAACAGTATAAACACGAAATGTTGTATTTTATACGCAATAGGGTATAATAGTGTTATATAAATTTAACCATGACCTAGATGCTGCGCCCACAATTGACTACAGACAAGGGGTTCCCTCGGTGGGTGACAGGAGGATCCAAATTTTGATTAGTTAGTATAACCCCCCCTATTGTTTTATTAAGAATGTTCTAAATTAAAATAAACTTTATACTGATTTATGGTATGGCGTTATTTAACTGCTTGAGACAGCGATAGAAAACATATTAATAATAATTTGTTTTAAATACCACGACCTGGAATTCTACAATGAGACAAAAACTAATTGGATAATTTGTGCACACAGGAATAAAAATTTAAAGTTACGGCAAATGCACTCGTATAGATACAACCCTTTATTTTAAAATTTGTGTTTCTAACAAAAATACAACGTAAAACTAACCTAGTTCAATACGAACTAGAGTTATATTTCCCTTGCAACCCAGAACGACTGACTTCTTGAAATCAGCTCCCTATTACCCAGCATACGGTTGTCGGATCGTAAGGAGGTTTATTGGGTCCATATAATGGAGCGTAGGAAATAACTTGCTACCTAGAGTGTCGCTTGTTGATGTATAACTCTGTCATAAAAGTTGATTTTTGATTCGTATTCATTCAGATCAGGTTCTTCATGCCATCTGGTACTGGTTTTGGTTTAAATTTTTAAATGCCTTCACCATACAACATTTCGTTATTCATATTCGATATCGATATTCATACTGAAGTTTGCTACCTACGATAAGAGCGAGTGGTTGGGTTGTATACTGCCAGATGGATTGTATCTGAAATCTTCTCGAGAAGTCGCGTCGTTTAAATATAGTTTTAAGAGTTCTCTTTATACATCGTGTTCATTATTTATGATCTTATGACAACGTTTAACAAGTTTTGGCTATTTTATATTGGGACTTGTTTATGTAAATGCAGACCCACACCTCTGCTGATGCCACACGATGTAATAAAAATCGAATTTATTTCCATGTATTATAATGTCAGTGTATTGTAAGTTTTTATGATTAATTGTAAAATTGAATACTGTAAAATAATTTTAATAAAATCTTATCTTCATCATGTAAAATTATATTCAGATACAATTTAAAAATTAAGTAAAATAATAAATATTCTTTATTAGAAGTTTAACAGTAGAACCTCTGTAAGCCGAACTTCAAGTTTTTAAATCTTTTTGTGACGCAGAGTCGGCAGATTATCCATGTTGCAAAATAATACCGTGTGTAGCAGTCTTAAGAAAAATAACACGTTCAGCCATGCTTTCACGTCAGTCACTGCCGGCGGACAGCGACGCACTAGCTAATTGGTTGAATGCACCCCCGCCCCGCGTCCCCCAAACCATCAGGAGGGCCAAGCTTACGGCGGTTTAACTATAATAACAAAATCTACATACTATAAAATTTTGTTAGTATACTTGTTTTGTTGCAGTAATAGAGACTTACCCTTGTCTCGTTTTCTTGAATAAATGTTAACTTCAGTCCGTATTTATTTATTTAATTATTTTTGCACAAACAATAATTCATTGTACCTTTGAGTAGGTGCACTAGAAATTAAGTATTATTTGTAACGAGATAATAATAATTAAGGATATGGACACAACCAGTCTGACGGGTATAAAATAATATTGTTGTACCACATTCACACAACGCCATCTAGTCCCAAACTAAGCAGAGCTTGTACTATGGGTACTAGACAACTGATATAAATACATATATACTTTTGTAAATACATACTTATTATACATAGAAACACCCAGACCAAATCAAACATTAAATGTTCATGCACACAAATATTTGACTTGAGCGGGAATCGAATACGCGATCTTTGGAATAGCACTCCGTTACACAGACCACTACGCCATTCGGTCGTCATCATACATACTGAGATACATATACATATTATATACTTGCTGAGTTACCTACATATATATATATACACTATATAAAACTTTGGGGATGTGATGAATATGCTTGAGTGTCGAGAATTCGAGCTCGGACTTTCGTCTTAAACGAGAGGCGGCTGGGTGCTATCCTGATTTCCAAAGGCAGAGGGTTCCAGAGGAGGATAGATTGGATTAGGAACGAAGAGTGGACGGACACATGCGGAAGTATGAGTGCCCCACTCATACTTCCGCATGTGTCCGTCCACTTTCCGTAACAGAAGTGGATTGTTTGAGGAACGAAGGGTTCTGTTGTGATTGGAACATAGAAATTGAAATGAGGATGTCAGGTAGGAAGGGAAAATTTCCGTAACTTTTTGAGCCTCGCTTGCGATCCATCAGCCCTACCCGTCAATCTTTGTAACTGTACGCACACTTTTAACCATAATCACTCATGTAACTCGTCATGCGTAGTGTATAGTATTATAAATGTATTCAAAATATATCTTCCTTCATTCCATCGAGATTCATTCATTCATTCATTCAAGACTCTGTGGAGGAACGGGTGTCATGTCCCTCCAACACAAAGGGAGGATCCTCCGACCAGGCGACGTGATCATGCCTGGCGGGCCGCGGCCCAACGGTTGATGTTGGGAAGTTGTATATATGCTAATCGGCGAGGGAATTCCTTATATCGCGATACAGGATTAGTAATTCTTATTTTAGTAGTTACTCCGTAGTTCGGTGTGTCTTCATTAGATGGCGTTGTAGTATGTTTCTGTTTCTTTGTATGTGGGAGTCGCCACAACTCAATTAAAAATTAAAAGTTCAACCATACTATGTAAACTGTGTTTAATGATACTATCCTAATTCTATCAACAAATAACTAATTTCCCACCCTAGTTCGTAACCGAAAAATCCCAAAGACAAATAAATCAAAAACGACAGTAGGGAAAGCACTTGATGACAGTCCGATCGTAAACGAGTACCGGCTGATGATAAACAAATTCCAAATGGAGAGTTCGAAATTCAAATAGATACCAATGAAAAGATGACACGTGGCGGGTTACTCTGCTGCAAACATACGTATGCAGTTTTGAAAACATTTTTAATATATTTTGATCTCAATTTTCAGTTAGATAAGATATAAAATAGGATCATGATAAATGATCCAATTATAAATCTGGTAATGTCAGATCTAACGAATGTCGTGACTAACAAACATGTACATGCATTTACAAAGAATAATCGCTCGTCAAATGGAACCTTATGTCAGACCATCAAAGACTATATTGTAGGAAAACAATGTGTTGTTAATAGCGATGTTGTGTTCTGTACAAGTATGGCTGCCACGCGGCGAAGCGTCCCTCCGTTGATAATAAATGCTTTTGGCAAATAATTACGTTATTTGATTTTAGATGGATGATGGTCGTAGGGCAAACATTAGGAATCCATACGTGGGAGATTTATTAAGCGTGTTGCGTTGCGTTTTAGGGATGAATTAATTTGAAAATAGTTTTCGTAATAATTTTTTTATCTAGGGGTTCAATTTCCTATTAAAGTGTCCTGTCTGAGTGTTTAGAATTGATGATGTTATTATATTTTAGATTTATTAATTTTCAGTCTTCTTTTTAAAGTTACTCACTAGAAAGTAAATCAATACTAAATTAATATTCTAAATGCCAAAGTGTGTCTGGGTATCTATCTCTCTGTCTGTCTTCACGCTTATACCGATTAAGATTAAATTTGGTATAGGGATATTTTTTATCCCAGAAATCATCCTTTAACGGTTGCGAAGGGGGGTTGAAGTTCATATTGGGAATCAATAACAGCTAAACCGATTCAGATGAAATTTAGTATGGAGATAGTTTGATTCTTTAGAAAGCATATAGGCTTTTTACCGCGATAACCGACAGCTCTAGGGGATCAGAAAACCGGTGGCTCTGCTCGTTTGCTTCCCCTATATCGTAAAAAAAGACTGTCAAGTTTTGAAAATAGTGTCCAGCTATTGGTCACTAAGATCGTTTCCACTGTCGCTATGTATGTCAGGTGTTTTGTCACTCTCATTATTTGCCTTCGATTTGCGCGCACACCAGTATGATAAGACGAACCCCTATCCTGATATATCAAATAGAGTTTGTAAGGGACATCGTAACGAATATTGAAATAGTGTATTTAAACCATCATTCTGAGTCGAAAATCATTGGAATTTTCTCCCGAAAAATTAAACTTTTTACACAATCAGTCAAAGGTTCAGGACATTCCCCGTAAGTATCGCACAAAAGTAATAACTACATGTGTAATCCGTGCAAACAGCTAACATAAGTTGGCGGTCGAAAGGGAGTCTCCACGCGCTTCAGCGCAATTGATGTTTGATTAATTACATTGCAGTTTTGACCGTATGCGGTATTTAATAAATTGTTTTCGGTAAAAGATTCTGTTTGCTCATTGTGATATCATTTTTCATAATTTTAACCAAAAAAAAAGGAAAATTATAAGGAATAGATGAATTTTCGGGCAGAAAATTCCAATGATTTCGAACTTGACTTAGAATCATGGTCTAAATACACAATTTCAATATTCTTTACGACGTCCCTTACACCCTGTATATCTAAGAGAATAAATATATTTGACAGACCTCTGGGTCTTGTGTTAGGAATCCTGACTGCCAAGCCGAAGGTCATGGGTTTGATTCTCAACCAAGACAAATAATAAGGTGATGAGCGAGATCATTGTTCTGTGTCGAGGTATAATTTATCTATAACATATATATATATATATGTATACCACTGCACCAACATATATATATATATATATACACGCACACAATCACACACTTGAATGGCTTCCAGCAGACAACACCCAGTCTTATGGGCTGCAGCTCAAAACCAGCGTTGGAAGGCACCTGTGGCTATCCAACAGTATGCTGAGCTGCAGACCTATTGGCACTTTTTGTAAGGAATTTTTCATGTGCCAATAAATTTTCTTTCTTTCTTTCTTTCTAACATGTACTTACCATAGCACAGGCTAGGCCTATTTTAGTGTCATCCGACACTAAAATAGGCCTAGGCCATGGTGAGTATTGTAAATTTATAACTTTTTTTTACTTTATTTTATTCTTTTCCTCCTATTAATTAAAAAAGTTTTTCTGCCATGGCCGACTAATAGACAACGATATTTATTTAGTGACCCCTCTCGGCGTCTAAACTAAAATTTAATAAAAACTTATTGTACCGTACTAAATTCCTGGCATTCCACGAGGACACAACAGTAATATGCTTTTATTAAGGGATCGGCACGCATAAATGTGTCCCTTACATTCTTAACCTCTCGGAATTCTTAGTCTTTAATGAAAGCACTATGATCTGGAAACGGTAATGTCATTAAAGTAGAAATAGGTTGATGAATCTTTTTATCTATTAATATTAGAATAAAGTTTCTTTAACAGACGTTAATATTTTAACATAGGACGTTTCTACGTCAAATATATTTAAATCATTTAATACATGTTTTATCATAAATACTTGTTATTGTCTAGATATTAGTTTCAGCAACTGGTTACACAGTCTCTTATGTCGAGTAAGTGAAAGAGTCCTATGATTTAAAAATACCGTTATCATGTTAATAGAAAGTAATTTATAAGTTTGATTTGGATGCCTCTGTTGGAGTCAGAAGCATGGAGGATATTTTTTTTACATATTTTTTTTGTATATCTGTTATAGTTGCAATCAAAAACCTTTAGACGTTTCTGACTGCAACTCTATAAATTATTATTAATTTATAGATTTTTACCATACCTTTATATTGAAGGGCCATTCTTTCTTATTTTAAAATGCTTACTATCAACCGAAATTGCTAGTATTCCCGTTAACCCCTCCAGCTAAACTAAATTGCTTGTGTTAGGAGTGGGTTCGAGTGGGTTCTTGATCGCAAGTCCAATGCCTTAACCACTAGGCTACCGCCGCTTTTAATGTTGTTAATGCTAATGTTAATGTCTTATAATAAGAAATATTACTGCACGGATGGCGTAGTGGCGGCGTAGCGGTCACCGCCGCTTCTATGTTAATGTCTTATAATAAGAAATATTACTGCACGGATGGCGTAGTGGCGGCGTAGCGGTCACCGCCGCTTCTATGTTAATGTCTTATAATAAGAAATATTACTGCATGGATGGCGTAGTGGCGGCGTAGCGGACACCGCCGCTTCTATGTTAAAATGTCTTATAATAAGAAATATTACCGCACGGATGGCGTAGTGGCGGCGTAGCGGTCACCGCCGCTTCTATGTTAATGTCTTATAATAAGAAATATTACTGCACGGATGGCGTAGTGGCCGTGTAGCGGTCTCCGCCGCTTTTATGTTAATGTCTTATAATAAGAAATATTACTGCACGGATGGCGTAGTGGCGGCGTAGCGGTCACCGCCGCTTCTATGTTAATGTCTTATAATAAGAAATATTACTGCACGGATGGCGTAGTGGCCGTGTAGCGGTCTCCGCCGCTTTTATGTTAATGTCTTATAATAAGAAATATTACTGCACGGATGGCGTAGTGGTGGCTTAGCGGTCACCACGCCGCTTCCTACTACGCCGAGTGTTGTGGGTTCACACCCCACATAAGATGACTTTGTGTGATCCGCAAATTGTTGTTCTGAGTCTGGGTGTTCTTTGTGTCCGTTTCATGTAACTATGTTTGTAAAGTCCATAAGGTTGCATTGTGCATAAGGAATATATCCTGTGTCGCGACACAGGATATATTCCTTATGCAGGAGTTGTCTTAGAAAAAATATTTCATACATTTTGAAAAGCAAATGTATTCAAATTGAGAAAAAAAAACTTGTAAAATTATGATACAGTTGTACTCTCGTTAAGATGGCTGACAACTTTTATAAACGAGTGAGGCTCCAACAAGTTGTAGTCGGCATCTCCAAAATCGTAAAGTTATGTAAAATGGAATAACCCATAAAGATTTTAACGCAAAAGTTTTTGAGGATGGTTGTATGGATGTTTTTAACTCAATGACGCCAGTATAGATTGACAATTTTGCATGAAATTTGACATAGATTACAGTCTGGCAACCAAGACAAACATTGGCTATCAAGGAATAATACATTGATTGATAATTAATTCCGTGTCCGTGTGGTGACGAATTAAGAATACGGAATGTCAACACCCCTATTCATCCCGTGGGTGTCGAAAGAGCCGACTAAGAGAGCAAACTACGAAGAACAACAGCACTGCAAAGAGAAGGAAAACTTGAAACAAACCCTATACCAACCCGTCTGGCCAGCCTGATATAGTAGGCCAAAACCTCCATTCTAAGGAGAGGCCTATGTCCAGCATTAGACTGTTATAGGCCGTTGATGATGATGATGATAATTAATTCATATTCATTGAATTACATATTAAATACCCATTACAATTATTTAAAACCTACATGTCTCAAATCTAGTCAAGTGTCTGTCGGGAAATCGTGGTATTTTAGAAGTGTGTGTCTCTATATAGACAGACATGCTTTACTGCACACCAAGACACATACAACATAAATATGTACCTAGATAACAGTGGATGTTGGTAAATAATAAAACAATACATTGGTACCAATATTGGCAGGCATGAGATCTATTAACATATATCTACACACAGAGAGAGATAGAGATAATAAATCAAGGGTTTAATTGGTATATTGGCAAGTGGATCGGCCACACTCTGCGTAGGAACCCCGAGCATATCGTCAATCAGGCACTGGAATGGAATCCGCAAGGAAAACGCAGATGAGGTGAAGAGAATCGGCGATGGCGATGGAGGACTACTGTGGTCGCCCTCTGCCCCATCTATTATAGGATATTAAGTCAAAATTGGTATACGTGTTGCGATATTAATAAAAACATATTATATTAAGTTTTTTTATTTGTCTTGTTTCTCGTGATGTACATTGGTTTATAAATTATAAAATTCAGATAATAACTAAATGAAATATTTAATATGCGCAATAAACATAAAGTTAGCAGTTTCGATATTGTATTTTAATTGAAGTATATTTTAAATGTCAGCCGAGCTAGCTAGTATTAAATGGAATGGAATTAAGAGAAGTGTATACTCGCTTTTATATTTTCACGTTTCATATTATAATCATGAAACACGAATATAATCACGTTCATAGACGGAAATTGATATAACGGGAGATGGGATACACAATTTTCAACAACTTTATTATACACTAACGAATGGTAAATTTGTATCAAAATATATTTAAGTTTTTATATAATTATTTTATAAACTATTATTTACAATAGTAACAATCTATATTTTAGTTCTTTTACATCTAATAATAGGAGTAAATTATTGAGTTTTTGTACAGTCTTGTATTAAAAATAGATTATCCAAACTACAGTACACAAATCGATCAATTTTTTTCTAAGCTCAATTTGAAATGAAATTAAAAATTCATTCATTTTAATTTAATAATTAATTAATTCATTTATTCATTATATTGACATGTTATTTTAATAATTCATCATCATCAACAGCCTATAACAGTCCACTGCTGGACATAGGGCACTCCTTAGAAAGGAAATTTTGGCCTACTACACCACGCTGGCCAGACGGCAGGTTTTTTTGCAGTGCTGTTGCCCTGCGTAGTTTGCTTCCTTAGTTGGCTCTTACGACACCCACGGGATGAATAGGGGTGGTGAAATTCCGTATTCTTAATCCGTCACCACACGGACACCACACAATAATTAATTTAATTTAATTAATAATGAATAAAAAGTAGTCGACAAATTTACAATAAGAAGTCACTTAAAGCTGTACGATATTAATACATATATTACTTGGCACTCTTGATACTGTGTTAAGTCTAAATAACACTTAACCTTATTACATAAAGTACATTAAATGCGTTTCATTCAAAATTCAGGAATATTGAGAAAGGTTTTGAGTTTTAAAATTCACGTCATTATCACTACCTACATCAATTTGTTCTTGATCACAAGAATCTTGATTGTTAGACGAACAACAACTCTTAGCACAACAACACTTTCGTGATCCAGATGTTGAAGACATAGATGGCTCTTCTTTCTTCAGCTTGACACGGCGATTTTGGAACCAAATTTTCACTTGTTTCTCAGATAATTTCAGTCTAGATGCAATTTCAATTCTCCGAAGTCTCGAAAGGTACATGTTCATGCAAAATTCTCTTTCTAATTCCAGCAGTTGGGTGCCAGTGAACGCTGTCCTGATTCTTTTACTTGAGTCTTCTTTTAAAGGTTCTCTTTTTACATCTTTAGTATAACCGGGTAGGAATTCTTCTGGGTTACCAGCTGGGGGACTTGGGGTTTCATTTCTACTTTCACTAGATAAAGAAGGAGATCTGAGTTCTTGTCTCTTCGACGGTGGTGAAGAAGTAGTACTGCTGTAAGGATGATACAAATACGGAGACACAGATTTCTTTCTCTTGGTAACAAAGTCAATAGGTTCTTGTTCTTCGATTTTGGAGTAGGTTTGGAATGGTTTCGTCTCAAGTGGAGTCTCATTGAAATCTTGACGAGGTAACTGATGAACAAAAGGGTATTGGCAATTAAGTTGTTCTAAAAACGGTCTAAATAAATCAGGTGGTCGTTGTTGGTATTGGCTGATGTTGAAAAGTCGGTTCAAGTCTCCAGGATACGGGTAAGGCAGAAGTTTTGTTCGTGGATCCAGATGAAGGCCCAGGAACGGTAAATATGGATTTGTGGGCGCACTTGATATTTCATTTTTCTTGCAGTCTTTTGTATCACTTATCAGAGTATCTACTAAAAACGAACGAGACATGTTTACGTGGCTGACGAGCTATCGGAGTAAACCGCAGTTTAACACTGAGTATGGGGTGCCTTTCTCGTAAAAGTAACAATTATAAAAACTACCCCCACTTAGTGCACCCTATTGTGCATTTACACAATAGACTTGGAAGCGTTTCGGCAATTATTTGGCCCGGCCCACCCCTTTTGTCGGTGAGACGTCAACCCCAGTGTTAGTTTACAAAAAAATTTTATGAATGGAACATTTTAGTGTCAATGAATAATTTTGTATGGGATGTGAACATCCCTAATATCTGTCTTATTAAAACTACATCGGTTACTGTTTTATAAGTAGTAGAGATAGTGTGTTATTTGAATTTCAACTATAATTCGTTACTATATTGGGTTTTGATTATTTTGTACTACGACAGTTTAAGTTCTGATAACGGAATTAATACAAAATAATCAAAACCCAATATAGTAACGAATTATGGTTGAAATTCAAATAACACACTATCTCATGTGCATCTTTACGTCATGCACATATAATGGTTTGCTTTTATTTTTTTAAATTAAAGACACATTCATTTATATATCGCCTTCTTTTATTGATAAATTTAAAGTATTCTTTTATATGTCTGTGAAACTTGTTGCTTTACAGTGGGACATCGACCTATAATCGTGCGATATATCCTAGTAATTGTATAATTACATACTACTAAAAAAATTAAACCTATTTAAACAATACATTTATATTTTTAAATATCAAATAATTATTTGTTTAAAGTAGCTGACTTATTATTAAAACACCATTGTTGTTTATTTTTAATTTTTGTTAAACGGAAGTTCCAATAGAATTGTTCCGGCGATCACACGGCTTGTTTTGCTCAATTCTGCTGTAGCGACGAAATCAACTGACTAATATTCATAGGCAATAGAAAAATATAGTACATTTAACATTAGTAATGCGATTGTCAGATAAGTCCCATCCTTTGCCTTCCTCACTTGTTCACAATCAAGGGATTTAACAAGTTTGTTATTTGAGTGATTAATGATCATTTGTACTAATTACGTATATTTGGCAGTTGCCATAAGAGAACTACACAAAAGCACAAACAAGAGGTAGGCCAAGAGGCTACCAACGCACAAAATGCGAGGGTCCTAATTAGGAGCAATGCGCGCGAGCGCACATCCTAATAATTTCGAAGAAATTCACAAAATGCCTTCCTGTGTATTCCGAAAGTGCACAAATTACGATAAAAGGGTAAATAAAGATAAAGAAATATCATACATCAGGTAAGTGTATGTTTTGTTCTAAAATTCATAAATAAATGTATGTACGGTTACGGAACAAATATTTTATGCGTGCGTTATAAATATAACGTATCCTTTTTAAAATATCATTTTTCAGTACGTATGAGCCAGTTCGATCGTGGTGATCCCACGGCGTTACAGAAAAATGATATTAAACATGCCTTTTCTTGGTTTCATCGAGCGATTGTGGTTACTGGAGCCCAAAACCTTCCTCCCTCAATCCCAAGAATTTTTGGGCTTTAAAATTCGGTGACCTTCGATTGATCGAAAGTGACAACGCACTTGTGGCTTTTGAATTGCATGTCTCAATGGACGGCTTTAATCTACTTCTCGTTACTGCTGATAGCTTAATTTTTAAGGCTATTTAACATAAATCTACAACACTTAACAACTGACTGCACGGATGGCGCAGTGGTTTAAGCGGTCGCCCCGCCGCTTCCTACTGCGCCGAGTGTTGTGGGTTCAAACCCCACATGGGACGACACTTTGTGTGATCCACATATTGTTGTTCTAAGTCTGGGTGTTCTTTGTGTCCGTTTCATATATGTTTGTAAAGTCCCCCGAGACACATTATATATTCCTAATGCGGGAGATGTTTTTTTAAAAAAAAAAGGAGAGTTTCCATAAATGAAACAACATGAAATGAAATAGTTTTATTTCCACCTGTCTATCGTTGTGTCTTATTTAAACTGGAGCTCAATAAATACGCATTTAATCTTCTGCCGATAAGCAGGAATGTTAGGTAGTGCTTATAATTAATAAACTTTATAGTATGAACTTGTTCCAGACAGTAGGTCAATAGAAGACCGATTAGTCGAGATCAATATTTATATTATTTCAATAAACCGCTTTAAAGGCTTTAATTTGTCTTAATAAATACCGTTTAAGCCCGTTCCAATTCGCTTCATCCCTGGAAAGTAAATACTTTGAAGGATAGTGGATAGCAGTATTATGATTAACTATTAACCCTTAAGCATATTATTTGCTTAATTAGGTAAAGATGATAAAGTACCTAAAATTTATCACTATATTGAGATATAGATTGGTCTTATTCCATAAGTATTTGTCACACCTTTCGCAGACGCTCACTGACTTTCAGTATGCTGATCTAGATCGTTTTTTTTTGGACGCTTGTAAATTAATTGTTTACTAGTAATAGTTATTCGCATATCACCCGAATTTTATTGCTTCTTTCCCTAGATTTACGTGTGATCGTGTGATCTCTGAAGTGACTCCATATACTCGAGCATTTTATATAAAATACCTTCTTATAAAAAAACCTTCACACACCTCATACAAGGCCGTCTGATCAAACTAGGCAGGAAAATAAAAATGTACAATATTTTAAACAATTGAAAGAAAATCGACTGCATATTCATTTCATAGTAACAATCTCTGTACTAGTGCATGATAACATTAACCCGTTCTCTTTAGTCGATTTACTGGTAGTCACTTCGGAATCGTTTGAGAAGAACAAGCACCGCCTATGTTTGAATCGAATTGTTCGATCGAAACTCTTTCTCATCGTCCACAAATGCTAGAACTAATGGCAAATTATAATTACCACTAGTTCTAGGATTTGTGCACTCTTCGGTTTCGTGTATAGCCTATGGTAGTGTCAGTCTGTGGTGCTGAAGCCTTTTCGGAACCCAGCTTCGTCTGGACCCTTGAAAGTCATCAAGTCTGCGATCAAGATGATCTGTGATGATTCTCAAAAACATGTAGATATAAGTACATTTCGATCAATTTGTACCAGCAGCGATTATAGTCAAGCGATTCATAAGAACTATCGCGTTAATTTCCATATTTCTACATAATTGTACGCCGTGGCCGGATTAAGAATACGGAATGTCAGTACCCCAATTCATCCCGTGGGTGTCGTAAGAGCCGACTAAGGGCGCAAAACAATAAAAGACACCAGCACTGCAAAAAGAAGGAAAACTTGACACAAACCCTATATCAGCAGACGGGTGTCTGGCCAGCATGGTATAGTAGTCCAAAACCTCCTTTCTAACTAGAGGCCTTTGTCGAGCAGTGGACTATTAAAGGCTGTTGATGTGGTGTGATACACCGTTTCTCGCAAGAGTTTAAAGTATATCTTTAAAAACATGGTTAAAAAGCAAAATTGTTCCATAGTTATTCAATAGTTTTCTCCCTCTTTTTAAATCGCAACTGAACAGCTCGTTTTCTGTCTGATGATGTACAAGCGAGACAGAGCTTCCAAAGAATTTATAATGTACTAGCTGACCCTGCAAACGTTGTTTTGCTATTTACATTGTTATTATTCTCTTTATTTACTTTATATACATATTATTTACATTTTTAAACATACATTTTATAAAAAATTATAACAAAATACATAAAAAATTATAACAAAATACATTTAAAAATATAAAAAATAGTAGACCACCGACATCGGGTACAGGGACCAAGACACCGGTGGTTAGGACTCCAAAGATAGGAACCTCCTCACTATACGAGCCGTGTCAAGGAGGACTGCCTTCTGCATCAGACCCTTGATCCAGCCGTCCAACGTGAGCCTCTTAAGGTGTTGGTCGAGGCTCTTGGCTATCAATCCGTGAGCAGATACGACTATTGGAACAATGATCACTGAATCAACATTCCACATATCGACAATCTCGTGAGATAAATCCAAATATTTAATTTGTTTTTCTTTTTCAACTTTCACGAGATTCTCGTCATGAGGAACGGCGATATCAACAATCATTGCGCGGCGCTCTAATCGATCTATCAGCACTTATTATTATTATTATTATTTTGAATTTCTTAAAATCCGTTCTTAGGTGACCTCTACTCGGTGAAAAGAATATTCCTACTAAATTTCAAGTCTTTAGCTCTAATGGTTCCAGAGATATCGTGATGAGTGACTATATACGTGGAAATCTCTTATATATATATAGATTACTACTGATACTGATTTTATAATATATTTAACTATTATTTTATTTTCACGTTTCATATATCTAATCCTAAACCGCCTTTCTAATCAGAGGCCTATGTCCAGCAGTGGACTATTAAAGGTTGTTTACGATGATGATGTAGCGAGTTCTGTACTGAAGAAAGAGTAATGATTTTATTCAAATTACGCTATGTCCTTTCATCCCGAACGGACTAACAAAACTATCAAATATATGTAGTGCTATCCGACCACTCAATGTCACACACCACCGCACTTTTATTACGCGAATACCCCATTAAAACTAAAGCCACCCTAACCACAATACACGTGTAAAAAACGATATATTCAACATAAATTTTGACACTGCAGCATTCCAAAATTCAATAGACAATTTTACGGAAAGAAGTCCCGATAACTACGCAAAAAAAGTCTTTTATGAAATTTGTCTCTGGTTATTTATTAAAGTAGGCGGGGCAATGAATTTTATTTGGCATAAAATGTATTATAGAAATGATACAAAAATGTATAATAAGTGGAAAGCGTGTTGACTTAATGACCCAGCAATAGGTGATCATAAAAACACGACAGATGCTTTGCACGCGACGGGACCGTCTCATGTTTGAAGGGAGTCATTGTGGATATATTACGCTATTTATAGTTGATAAATTATGAATTATTGATGGTTTATTGCAGAAATCTTTTTGTAGAAGTGTAACCGGATTTTATATTGATGATACCTAGGGATTTTTATTTTACTTTAGGATACATTACTACCAACTTTTGGTCCCTCGCGTTTTGATCGAAGGTTTTGCTGCAAAACCAGCTGAGTACAGTCAACTTAGTATTGGGTTATGGCGTTTTATAATAATAATAACTACACTCTCACATACTGCGTTCTGATGGCAACCTAGGCAGAGCCTGTGTGACGTCAGGCATTTCAAAGACAAATCTCCTACATCATTTAAGACATTTTATATTATAGAGCTCTCCCATTGCACGCCACTTAGATCGATTTTTGGCTTCTCGCATCCAGCTCCTGCCAGCCATCTTGCGCAAATCTTCACTCCACCTGGCCTGTGGGCGTCCTACACTACGTTTACCGAGACGCGGTCTCCACTCAAGAACTCGTTTTCCCCAACGGTTGTCGGCTGCGGCTAATATGGCAGCAGTGGCCTGCGATAGGCTGATGATTATAATTTTAAAAACGGATTTTCAATACAATATATTATATATAGTTTCAAATTTGAATTTCTATAAAACATCAATCAGTCTTGTATATTTGTGAAACAAGAATTGAAACCAAATAACGGTACAAATGTATGCCTAAAAGTACACAAATAAAAAAGCATTTACTAGTGTAAGGCCTTTGCCACTGAGTGTAATTTTTTTACACAAATCGATTCTCATTCACAACTTCTATATATGAAATACTACACAGTGTTTCTTTCGCTACGGGCACTTGGAGAGATTCATTGAGGTATGTAGTGGCCCATTCATTTGCGTGAATAGGAATTTATAAAATATGTAGTCATTTGAGTGTTAAATGTCGCCGTGTTTAGGTAGCGGTATCTTTGAGTCGTGTGGGAATAAGTTGTGGCCAGGAAACAGATGACGCACAACATTACATGTGCACGAGCGGTAGCGTTTATTTTAATATTTCATAAAATGTGTTCCAAAAGGTAAATATATAGTTTAATAATTGCATGTAAATCTAAATGGTTTAAAACCTTTTTTTTGTACAAAACATAAATGAAAACACTACTGACAAGCAGGGTCACTGCGTTGTTGAAATTTACATTATTATTATTCTTATTTCCGTTATTATTCCCCCCTAGAATCAGGGGGAGGATAGGTTTAGGCTTCGGTAACGTCAATTATAACAAAAGACAACACCGGTTTTCTGTCGAGCCGGCCCACTTGTGCTGAGAAAATATTTAATGTATTAATTACAAGACTAACTAAGAAATAACTTAAATGTAAGTCAGCGATAACACCTAACTAATAAAGTGTTTATTTATGATAAAGGTAAAACTCCCTAAGATCATTTCCAGACTTCTACAATCTTGAATTTTACGTCATGAGCTTTTTCATCATTGTGTTAAAAAACAATAAACTTCAAGAAAATTTAATATTGTTATCAAGCACCATCATCTTTAATTAAAAAAAAAAGTTTTATTAAAAGTTTTATAAAAATATAACTTCAAACTTTCCCGCACCTCGTGGCCCTAACTCCTTGGGAAAATAAATTCTAAAGGATCTTAGTACCGCCCCTTTTAATGCACCACGTAACAGCCGCTAGTTCCATCTCTTTCATTCTATCTTTTGACATAACGACAAATCGTCTTTAAAAATACTATTGTCAGGTACAATCTGTTGCAAATTTGTAAATATCCATTTTAGTATAAGTGAGTCCAGGCAATCCTTATTTCATTTATCAATAACAATAACAAAATAGCTTTTGACTGTTAAAGAATACCGGTCGTTTTTACTTGTACCTATCTTCAGATAGAATTTGATTTAGACATATAATAATAATAATAATAACCTCACACATCTCACACACGGCCGTCTGATCCTAAACTACGCAGAGCCTGTACTACGGTAACCAGACTGCTGATAAACATACTTATATATTCGTACATACATGTTATAGATGAATTACACCCAGACAAAGAACAAACGATCGTGCTCATCACACAATTATTTGGTCAGGATGGGAATCGAACCCACGACCTCCGGTTTAGCAGTCAGGGTTACTAACCACTAGACCAACAAGCTCGTCAAATGAATTTTTCAGCAGTTCATATTGTAGCCTTAGTAGTAAGGGTTTTATCTCACGAATGGAATAAAATTAGATATTATTATGGTCAATTTCTTTACAGAAGTTTTTTTTTACAGCCTATAAACCTCCAACATAATTGGAGCCTGTCCTATTCTACAGAGACTCTTTCATTTAATTCTCTCATTTATGTCCCTCGCACTTCCACGCAGCATACCAACTCATTGCAATCGTACTTTACACATTCCATCACATGGGTGGGATTCCCATCTATCGTTCCTATTCTCGAATCTTTATTACATATTCTATATTTTACTAGGGTTTAGTTCAGCGAGTGTAAACTACATTTGGTTTTATTTACAATTACATTAACTTACTATCAGAAGTCCGGTCCGTGTGGTGACGGATTAAGAATACAAATTGTCACCACCCCAATTCATCCCGTGGGTGTCGTAAGAGGGAGCAAACTAAGCAGGACAACAGCACTGCAAAGAGAAGGAAAACTTGAAAAAAACCTATACCAACCCGTCTGGCCAGCGTGGTATAGTAGGCCAAAACCTCCTTTCTAATGAGAGGCCTATGTCCAGCAGTGGACTAGTATAGGCTGTTGATGTGACTATCAGAAGTTAGTGTTAGATATGTTATCTTTACGACCTTTTAACAGATGTTTAGCAGAAGGTGATACTTTGGGTTCAAACGTCTGACACGGGATAAGGTTGACTCAGAAAGTCATTCGACCCGAAAACACAGTTGAAAAAATTACCTTCGAATAAGAAAATAATATTCCTTTTTATTATAAACGATTTAGATATGTTTGGTTATATTGATATTACGAGTTAGGATTCGGGATTTGATAAAAATACTGATTTTTACATAAAATAGACAAGATTTGTTTTTAACTGACAGTGAGTTTTTTTCTTGTTAGGACTAGTTGCTGTTACATTGAATCTTGTAAATAGGAAACAATAATTTACTAAAAACTATGTTAAATACACAGTATACTAAGGTATAATAGTAACACAAGTGAAAATAAATAATTAATCAACAAAAATAAAATAAACAATTAAAAGGTAAATAATAAAATTAAAGAACACAATTAGGTAAATAGATACTACTAAAGGATAAGGTTTCAACAATGATTGCACGGATGGCGCAGTGGTTTAAGCGGTGCGCCGAGTGTTGTGGGTTCAAACCCCACATGGGACGACACTTTGTGTGATCCACAAATTGTTGTTCTGAGTCTGGGTGTTTTTGTGTCCGTTTCATGTATGTTTGTAAAGTTCCTAGTAGATGTATTCCTAATGCAAGAGTTGTTTTTTAAAGATAGAAAATAATAATAATAATAATCTCAAAACAGCTTTCTTGTAATGTATTTGCCGACTCCAGGGCCTCAATTCTGCTATTTTATGTTTACGCCAAGCCACTGTCATACCACTGACACGCTATTGAGACGCCATCGAGTGGCCATTGGCATCGGTATAAATATCGGTGGTTAAAAATATATTACGTTTTTTGAGGAAATGATTTATTTATTTTTATTATAATAAATTATCAAAAGAAATAAATAAATTACATACTACACAGCGCTATATAAACAAGGAATACCTATATAGAACATGGGTAAACATACTGCTCTCTACACTCTTTTTAAAAATACATACACACAGACAAATCTTATTTGATATAATAATGCATACACCGCCATACTTATGACCGTGAATATTTAACGTGAATTAGGCCGATCTAGATATGAACGGGTAGAGCATGATTTCACGTTATTAGGTGTTTTGCCTTCCTAATACTCGCCATATCGTTCAGAGTTTAGTGATTACCCCGTCCATATAGTTTACTAATACTAAGCTTTCAATGAAAATTACTTGAATTTTATTTTATATCTCTGTAATCTTTGGGCAAAATGGGCTAATTATTTGTTTAGTCTAGCTAGAATTTAGCTAGACTAAACAAAACATGTAGCAAATAAAAAACAAATATTCAGTGTCCTAAAAACTTTTTATTTAATACCTACGCAATCTCAGAAATCTTACAATTTTAATTAATTAACAGTATTTTCATCTAAATGAGAATTCTACTTCTTCTTATATTTTAATACCTATTTTTATTTTCTAGGTTTTCTTTAAAAACTGGAATTTAATTTAATATAGTCCATCCGACCGTCTGTGTGGAGACGGATTAAGAATACGGAGGTTAACGACTCCTATTTATACCGAGGGTGTTGTAAGAGCCGACGAGGGAACAAACTATGCAGGACGACAGGAAAAGGAAGGAAGCAAAACTTGAAACAGATTCCATATCAACCAATCTGGCCAGCGTGGTATAGTAGGCCAAAACCTCCTTTCTAAAGAGAGGCATATGTTCAACAGTGGACTATATAGGGTATTGACGATGATGATAATGAATGTTACTAAGAAAACTTGAATTAAAGTTCTGAAATAAAAAAAAAATATTATATAAATATAAAGCCATTTACTACACCTCATGAAACTATCAACATTAAATATCCAATGTAATAGTATTAACTCTGTGAAAATTCAATGGTGCGTTAAATTTCTGAATTCATTTATAATATGGCGACTAATTTTAGTGCGCAACATCCGGTGGATATACTCGTAGCGCCACGTGCTGATGAACTTAAACGTCATCGTCACTTCCGTCGATATAGGAAGAAGAGTCATTACGCTTAAATTGTTTTATTTGACCGTGCTGTATATTCAACACAGATAATTGGACTATTATATACAGTTATAGTATAAATAAATGTTGATGATTTATGCAAAATTAGTTTTACACTGGCCAGAAGGGTTTGTATAGGGTTTTTCTTTCAAGTTTTTCTTCTCTTTGCAGTCCTGTGGTCCTTTGCTTTGGTAGCATGCTACCTTAGTCGGCTCTTACGACACCCACGGGATGAATAGAGGTGGTGACATTCAGTAAATATTCTTAATCTGTCACCATAGGGAATAATTTTAATAGAAGACGTTTAAGAGAACCTGCTAAGTTTTTGCTGCTATACTTCTTATCAACAGCCTATACTAGTCCACTGCTGGACATAGGCCTCTCCTTAGAAAGGAGGTTTTGGCCTACTATACCACGCTGGCCAGACGGGTTGGTATAGGGTTTGTTTCAAGTTTTCCTTCACTTTGCAGTGCTGTTATTCTGCTTAGTTTGCTCCCTTAGTCGGCTCTTACGACACCCACGGGATGAATTGGGGTGGTGACAATTTGTATTCTTAATCCGTCACCGTCATCATACTTCTTATGTTTAATCATAAAATAAATGTTTATTGTGCACTCGTGAGAAAGACATGTTTCGGCACAAATGGGATGGCTCGACCGGACTAACCAGAACCTCACAAAAACTAAGATTAAGCAATTCTTTTGGGAAGGAGTGCGAGGTGGATAAAATCAAACTCAAAATATACGTGTTTCATAAAAATTTGAAAATTCTTTGGAATCGTCTCGTCGTTGTCGGTATTGCGAGCCAACAATTTAAGGTAAGCAGAAATAATAATAATGTTTTTTTTATTTTTTTGGTATAATATTTCTCACACACGGCCGTCTGATCCCAAACTAGGCAGAGCCTGTGCTATGGTAACCATACTGCTAATAAACATACTTATATATTTCTAAATACATACATATTATAGATAAATTACATCCAGACACAGAACAAATGACCGTGCTCATCACACAATATTTGTCCTGGGTGGGAATCGAACCCACGACCTCCGGTTTAGCAGTCAGGGTCACTAACCACTAGACCAACAGGCCCGTCAAATCATCATTCATTCAGAAATCATCATTATCATCAGCCTATCGCAGTCCACTGGACATAGGTCTCTCCCATTGCACGCCACTTAGATCGATTTTGGGCTTCTCGCATCCAGCTTCTGTAAGCAGACATGACGAACCGCAACTAACAAAAACAAATTTAGTGATGAAATAGGTTACAAAAACTTTTAATGCAATTTACGCCTACGGCGCAGCGGTGAGTTGGCAATGCGGGAACTATTATTCATAGTAAGTTTTAAATAAATACGCGTTGAAGCCTATCGATTATACGAAATAACAAACGTCTCTACTCTAAATAAATAGAAAAACTTTTATACCAATACAATTGGGACACCGGAAGGGAGCACAAGATTCATTCAACAATACAACCTCAATGGTTAACCCGTTCTTTTTTATTATTTTGAAATACAAACGTTTGAAGGTATGTACATCTCGACTGTAAGAAATTTGAGTTACAGATAACAATGATCTGACCAAGTTATGGCTTTTACTTTCCAATCTATTCGTATAAGAAAGGATATTTCATTTTCTATTTACTGTCTTTTCTTCTTCTACTTCAGTGAAAGGTAACTTTCTCTTTAGATGTAAATCCCAGTTTTTCAATAACTATTTTCCTATTATCTACTGGATTAATCAAATTAAAATTAGCTAAATGTTAAATATGCGTCTACCTACCTAGGCGTAAGAATATATTATATTATCTTTGCGTGTAGCCTCTTGAAGTATTCGAGGTATTTTGTCTCTGTTACTGAAACTTGCTAATCAATATTTGTGATGTTGTTATATATTAGAAGTATTTATTTTCAAGGAATTTGGTTAAGCTTCAATTAAGGTTGCCTTTGTTATTAATATTTTATTGTTTTTATATCACACGTCACGATCACAGTCAAAGGACTGTGACCAATTTATTTGACTACCGACCATCTTCTAAAAAGCTTTGCACTAAAATGACCACGCATTTCAAAAATAAACGGACAATGTTTGAGTTTCGAACCTAATACTAAACCCTCCAGCAATGACAAAGCGTTATAACAGAACGAGTGTGCGGAACTAATAGTGTTTCGCGTAACACATTGGCTATTTCATTTACTGGTCCGTAATTCGATACAGCATTTGATTAGCATACGTTTTATACCCTCCGAGTAATAATACGGTAGTGACGATTTGGTCCTTCTGTATTGAGAGGGGAGGAAAATTTGATGACAAGTTTAAATAATGTTGGGAAATTATTTTTATAAGTAATAACCAGAATAGATGAATTGTCGGTTTTAAAAGCAAACATGTTTTAGAGTAACTAAACTTATTCGTTTTTACAAAAAAATTGTGAGGTTTTTTATTTATTTAAAAAGACGACTCCCGCATTAGGAATATATTCCTGTGTCTCTACTCTACAAAAAAACCGATCAGGTACGAGTCGAACTCGTGCGCCGAGGGTTCCGTACCTACCCAGATTTTACGCAGATTTTCGCGAAAATTTGTAAGTACCAAAATTTATCTTATCAGCAGTCTGGTTACCATAGTACAGACTCTGCCTAGTTTGGGATCAGAGGGTCGTGTGTGAGATGTGTGAAAATATTAATTAACTAATCCTTGCTGGGTAAATATTTACGTTCATTCATATGATAAAATATAATATATGACTGCACGGATGGCGTAGTGGTTAAAGCTGTTGCCACTCAGCTTCCGAGTGTTGTGGGTTCAAACCCCACATGGGACGACACTTTGTGCGATCCAAAAATTTTTGACCTGAGTCGGGGTGTTCTTTGTGTCCGTTTCATGTTAGTTTTTAAAGTCCCCCGCGACACAGAATATATTCCTAATGCGGGAGTTGTCTTTAAAACAAAAAGAAAATTATTTATCTGAAGAATTGTTGAAATGCCCAATCGCCTATTAAAGATTAAAAATAAATAATCCGTATTCGAACGTAACAAACAGTCACACCCAAAGCGAAACTAATCAATGTTTAACAACACAAAACTGTCACCCTTTCGTTTCATATTTGTAAACACGTGTGGACACCCTAGTGTTAATGACAGTCCGAAGCAAATGTGACGTTTATACACTGTTTCACAGATTTCGAATTAATACACTTTTCATTGAAATATGATCTGCATTGCACATGGCCGTGACTAATGAAAAACATTCAAATTCCTTGTAAGGTTTACTTGATAATAATCTGTAAACTCCAACACAAGGTTGACATTGTTCATATAATCAAAGACAAAATAAACAAGAAAACAGACAAATTTTAATGTTTTCGAATGATCATTAAATAATTTTCTAAGCAATGTCACTTGATTTACCTAATACAAACTTTGTTTAAAACTTTTGACTATCCGTAATAATATGTTGAATTGATGCCAAACTAGGCAGAGCCTGTACTATGGTAACCAGACTGCTGATAAACATACTTATATATTATTAAATACATACATCATCATCATCAGCCTTAGAAAGGAGCTTTTGACCTACTACACCACGCTGGCCAGACGAGTTGGTATAGGGTTTGTGTCAAGTTTTCCTTCCACCGCAGTGCTGTTGTTCTGCGTAGTTTTTTCCCTTAGTCGGTTCTTACGACACCCACGGGATGAATGGGGGTAGTGACAGTCTGTATTCTTAATCCGTCACCACACGGACGAATACATACATAATATAGATAAATTACTCCCTGACACAGAACAAATGATCGTGCTCATCACACAATTATTTGTCCTGGGTGAGAATCGAACCCACGATCTCTGGCGTAGCAGTCAGGGTATATAGATATCATAGCCATCCTAATTTTGGAGCTAAATAAGGCCCGTAATGGTAAAGCGACCGACCACCTCAATTTCGCATCCCCGAAACACATTCATACGTAAGGAATTATTAAATTATTATTATTAATTATTAAAGTCAAACAGCTTAACAAATGTAAGAGATAGTAAAAAATTCATACTGCCTTCTACAAAGCCCGATCAACTTCTGAATCCATTACCTTTGAAGGGTGCTTATGTGTGTCAACAATACAAATTGAATTTATTTGTTTTCACCAGAATGCTTCTTTCAGTTGAACTTCAACTCAATAACAAACTCTCCAATTAATACAACAATGACTCTCTTTGCAGTAGTAAACACTTGGATAAAACAATACAATCTAACTACAGTCTGCCACGTAAATAGCAGTCATCAGTTAACATAATAGTCCTCGATCAAAAAGAACGGACAAAAGAGAGCAAAGCAAGAAAGAAATCGGTATAACACAAAGTATTTCATGGGTTCATTGTTAAAAAACTATTGTACAATAATAGCAAATGGAATTCTATGATTTGTGGCTTGCGGTGAACTTACAATATAGTATTGTAAGTTAATGTAAGTAAGATATGGTTTAAAACGTAAACTCTTGAAGAATAGTATAACAAATTATTTGGTATTATTTTAGTGATTTCTTTGAATTTAGAGATAGTAATTAGGCTATTATTAATTATTGACAATCATAATACTAATAATAAAGGAATATGGTTGCTGGCATCCATGAGTGCTTGCCTGAGGCCTCTATGTGTTCCATGGGAACTTCTCTGAATTAAAGAGAGAACCCTCCGCAAATGACAGTGGGGATGCCTTACTCAACAAGCGATTAAGTCTTTCGATGCCCAAGCAAATGGGCTGATGCTTACCATTTGGCCCCGGTGAGGTTACGACCAAAGGAGATTTTTGATACTAAAATTTTCTAATCACAAGTAAAAAAGATTTCCACTAACACTATCTTAGCCGTTATCCACCTTCTGGCTTTATCATCAGATCAGCTCATAAACGTCAAATTTTAATATTGTCATGTGGCTGCGGTAGTCACATTCCATCAGGTCAACCGTCTGCTTGTTTACCCCCTCTCCCAGAAAAAATAACCTCAATTACAATTAAGTATAAACATATACTTTAATGGTGGCGAAGTAAAGTTTATTCTTTATTTATTTTATTATATTTATGTTGCAATTTAAATACGTCATCGTTTTCAAGGAATAGACGTGTTTTATTTATGTAAGAAAGACAACTCCCGCACTAGGAATAAATCGTGTCGCGGGAGACTTTAAAAGCATACATAAAACGGACACAAGGACACCCAGACACAGAACAACAATTTGTGGATCACACAAAGTGTCGTCCCATGTGGGGATCGGACCCACAACACTCAGCGTAGTAGTAAGCGGCGTGGCGACCGCTTAAACCATGATTTTGATTTCGCACTTAGACCACAGGCTATTTCGGTACTCAACAATTTGTCTGCCTCAATAACCACTTAGCGAGAAATTCTTGAACTTGTCCGTACATTAAATATAACTCCAGAACACAAAAGAAGAAAATCTACTGTACTTAGTTCTAATAGACCTTTAATTTATGGATGCACGGATGGCGTAGTGGTTCAAGCGGTCGCCACGCCGCTTACTACTACGCTGAGTGTTGTGGGTCCGATCCCCACATGGGACTACACCTTGTGTGATCCACAAATTGTTGTTCTGAGTCTGGTTGTTCTGTGTCCGTTTCATGTATGTTTGTAAAGTCCCCCGCGACACAGGATAATGTTATTCCTAATGCGGGAGTTGTTTTCTTAAAAGGAAAAGAAAAGAAAAGAAAGAAAAAGTGGCACTTAGTACAATGTATTTTGTGATTGTGTTAAAGTTAAAAACTATTTGATATCGTCTCTTATGTAGACTCAAATCTTAGATCAACACACTCAACTCCGCAACGCGTCTCGCCGCCACCCCTGCCTGCTTCTGCTAGGGTGGCAGATGGTCTCACCTGTCCCCCCCAGGCCTGCGCTTATGGAGGACGGAGGTCGTTCTGTGAGCTCCGTCGCCCGAGTCGTCTGCGGTACCTGGCCCGTTCCCGGGCCTGGCGGGTCGGGAGAGTTCTAAACCTCTCCCGGTCCCGCTCCGCCATCTCTTGTCCATCCAATCCATAATATACCTGTGCCGATCTACAACCGCCTGTTTCCAAGGGGTTGATCCTTATGAGAAGAAAGGGCAAACACAGTCATTCGTTTTTAATTACCAAATAAATACAGTCGCATTATTAAATATGCTACAATATTGTTTTGATGTGTGCCAGTATGTCAGTTATTAAGGGCTATAAGGTAAAAGCAATAAAGAGAAAACAAGAAAAAGAAAAAAGATGAAATACAATTAAAAGTGAGGTAAAACATGAAAAATTGAAAAAATCGAATTTTTTATTTATTTATTTATTTATTGGATCTCCAACAAAGGATATACAGAGAAGTACACATAATACACACTTAGTTTTTTGAATAGTGTACTCCTTCAGTTATAGGAGACCACAGCATGCAATAGAATATCCAAACTTATACCTAATACAAAACTAATTCCAAAGTAACATAGTGGGAAAACCTCCTAAATAACATTAAATATGACAAAATATTAAATTTTTTTCTTTCTTTCTGTCTGAATACAAAGAAACAGACAAATTTTAAAATTAAAAAAAAAGAAAAACAACAATAAATGAGAACCTTAAAGAATTTTTTGCAAGTGTCTTTTAAATCGGGGCAAGGATTCGCAAATATCGATATCATGAGCTTTGATATCATGAGAATAAAAACACTATTACATTTACACTTTAGAAATAGCCTGTGCTAAATTAATCCCAAGCATTCTTGTCTTCTATGTAATTCATAATTTAGTAATAGGCGTTCTGACATAGTTTAGGTGGCATGACATTTATTATATATATGAAATATATATATGAAAATTTAGTGTATGTAAAGAAAAATAATCATTTATTCACAAACACTAGAAATAAAGATAAACTCGTGTTACCAACCACTAGGCTACAAAAAGTAAGCAAGTCTTTTCGTTGTCAGGGTGTGCGATTTTACAATAAAGTGCCAAGCAAATTCCATGAATTAAGTATTAATAAATTTAAGTCTTTAGTATAGCTAAAACTATGTGAAAAGGCTTACTACACTATTACAGATTATTTAGACGACAAATTTGCTTGGGATTGATGCTGCTCACTCCCACATTTACGTAGACATCTTTGTTGTTAAGTTTGAAAGTGATGGACATTTAATTATTATTTTTTTTGGTGTATTTCGTATTTTGTTTTTGTATTTTATTTTTCGTTGACTTTGAACTGTATAGTATTTTTTGTGTAAGTATGTAAATGTGAGTACAGTGTAGGCTTGTAATGTTAATTCATATTTTATTTTCTTTCTGGTGGTTTTGAGTGTTTCCACGGCCTACCCAAATGTCCTGCTGGCGGTAGTGTCATGCTTCGGGTCGTTGATCTTGACCAATATCGGTTAGGCTACACGATGGCTGGAGCCTGTATGCCGTCTGTATGGACAGGTTGACTCAAAACTATGGTCCTTTCCTCAAAAGGCCTATCCAGACCCTATACTGTACTCGCACAGTTTTATTTAACTTTGTTTACGGACTTAAAAAAAAAAGACACCTCTGTGGTTTGTTTCGGCGTTTCTTCCCAGAGTGAGTCTTAGGAAATGCCGGCTCCTTCTAGCTATAAAGTCCGACTTGTAAAAAATATCTGAAAAGATTTGCTTACAGAAATAAATATCATTTCATTAATACCAATAAAGCGATTTACAGTCAGATTGACTTCTTTTTTTAATGATAAAATTTAAAGAGTAAGCGAGCAGATTGGGTCACCTGGAAAGAGACTACCGCCGCCCTTGAACGCCTGCAGCTCAGGAGTCACAAGCGCGTTGTCGGCATTTGGGGTTTCAAGGCCGTATCGGTTCGACAATCCTGCAGGCGATAATTTGTTCCACGAATTGATTCTGCGAGGAAAGTTACTTATCCAATATTAGTTGTGTTAAACTTTAATGGGTTTGATCCTATGGCTGTGGGATACGAAATGTGATTTGACAACACCAATCTGATTCTCACTAAGTTGTCTTGTTTAAATTGACAACTATAATTTACGATAGCAAATACAGATCCTGATGTTACTAATAAAGATCACCAATCTGTTTTTGCTATCATAAACTTCGGTCGTCCAATAGTTCCTTTTATTTTGTCTCTCTTCGGTTCGTCTACTCTCCTTTTAAAATTGTTTTTATTGAGTATGCTATAATACTACAAATCGTAAGTCTCTTAAACTAAAATTAAAAAAACGTACACACTGAATGACTTGCTACATTCGAATTATGTATAGTTTGTTATTAGATGTGATAGACTGCTCGGATGGTGTAGTGGTTTAAGCGGTCGCCACGCCGCTCACTGCTGCGCTGAGTATTGTGGGTCCGATCTCCACATGGGACGACACTTTGTGTGAAATACAAATTTTTGTTCTGAGTCTGGGTGTTCATTGTGCCTGTTTCATGTTTATAAAGTCCCCTGTGACACAGCATATATTTCTAATGCAGGATATGTCTTTTCTTTTTAAAAGATGAGATGTTGTTTTAATAGGTATAAATAATAATGAAGGAGGCATTTTATCACTCTATGTAGCAAACAAGCATAAAATTTAAGTGAGTCAAAATATAATAAATTTGATGTTCAGATTGCCCCTCCTGTCGTGTCCCTCCTGTCCATTAATTTAGCACTCTGCTGTCGGCAACTTCGTTACACCATGACTCAGTTCTTTTTAAAATTAAAGCCCTCTTAATGTAGTTAAGGGTGCGTTAGTCAAATGTTTTTTACCTTGTAGTGTCTTTGACTTTGGGATACTACTACGGGTTTCACTATTTTGTTTAAATGAAAGGATAGTTTTTTTTTAAATCCATGTAGAATAAAATATATATTTTTTGTTTTATGTTAGAGGGGGCAGACGAGCAGACGGGTCACCCGATGGAAAGTGACTATCGCCGCCTATGAACGACAGCAACTCAGGAAATAAAAAATTAAAACATGTTTTTGTTTTGAGTCTGGATGTTACTTATCTTTAATATCTATTTCATCAACAGCCTTTAATAGTCCACTGCTGGACATAGGCATATCCTTAGAAATTAGATTTTGGCCTTATATCTATTTATTTTGTACTAAATAAGCTTGGGATCAAACAACTGTTATGGCATCATCATCTTCATCACCGTGTACTCTGTTTTTACATTATGATTTTAAAGAAAACATAACCTAGAAAAATCTCTAAATTACTAATGCAAATAGCAGACGCAATTTCTCACTAACCACTAAAAGAAGTCGTTTTAACTCGTCGTCGAAACTACGTCGTATGTAGGTACATATAAAAAACTCTTTTGTTTTTTTTTTGTCTATCTCTCTTCTTGAAGCTCAAGTCGTCCCAGCCAGCTAAGTCGTTCGACTTTCTAGCTCATTTTCCGCAAATTGCATTTTGAGTTAGATCTCCTTTATTCTAAAGTTACGATATACAAATCGATTCTACCTTAGGTAATGTTATTTCAAGTTTCCAAGTTAACATTATAACTTCGTGATCACGCATACTTGTGTGCTTTTCTAAACAAATTACGCTGGAGTTGGACAGCTAAGATTTATCACTTTCTTATCGGAGGTTGCCTGCACTGTGCGCTCTTTCATGATCCTGTCATCTTGTGTTTATATTTTGGGGTTGACATGTATTTTATAAACGATTACTGTACTATATAGCTAACTATGTTAATTATTTTCGATGCTTTAAGATATATTGAGTAAATTTTAGAGATTACATGATGTTTGCATTAAAAATAAAAATGTATGTTTTGAAAAAGACTTCGTTTCAAACTTTTTTTTATTTCTTTTAAAGACAACTCCCGCTGTAGGTTTTTATCCTGTAACAAGGGGACTTTACAAACATACAAGAAACGGACACAAAGAACACCCAGACTCAGAACAACAATTTGTTGATCACACAAAGTGTTGACCGGGATCGAACCCACAACACTCAGCGTAGTAGGAAGCGGCGAGGTGACCGCTTAAACCACTACGCCATCCGTGCAGTAGGCTAGGTAGTAGGTAAACTAGGCACAACCTTTACTATGGTAATCAGATTGCTGATAAACATACTTATAAATTTCTAACATCTACATGATATAGGTAAATTCCGCCTAGACACAGAACAATGGATAGTTTTCATCACACAACTATTTACCCGTGGTGGGAATCGAACCCACGACTTCTGGATTAGTTGTCAGTTTTGTAAATACAAGAGGAACAGGCCAGTCATGATACGTAAAAGTTTAAAAGTTAGTATACGACGACGCAGTGATCCTATTTTTTAAAAGGAAACAGTGTGTCTGTTTGTTGCCTCTTCACGCTTAAAAAGCTGAATCGATTTAGATCAAATTTGATATAGATATAGATAGTTTGAGTAAGCGGAAAGGCATAGGATAGTTTCTGTCCCAGAAAGCATCATTTATTAGGGTGAAAAGGGGGATTGAAGTTGAAATTTGGTATGGAGATATTTTGATTGTTGAGGAAGGACATGAGCTATTTATCGCGATAACCGACATACACGCGGGCGGAGCTAGTAGTGTATAATAGTAATAATAATAATATTCTACTACAATTACACAACGCCATCTAGTCCCAAACTAAGCAGAGCTTGTACTATGGGTACTAGACAACTGATACAAATACATATATACTTTTTTTTTTTGTAAATACATACATATTATACATAGAAACACCCAGACCAAATCAAACATTAAATGTTCATGCACACAATGCAAGCAATTGTCGCGGGTTCGATTCCCGCTCAAGTCAAGACTTGAGCGGGAATCGAACCCGCGACAATTGGAATAGCAGTCCGTTACACAAACCACTACGCTATTCGGTCGTCAAAAAAAATATCTAAAAAACCTTATAAAACCTTTATTCCGATTACCAGTGGAAGTCAAGATCATAAACGTCCAATAAATACGAGAATACAGTAATTTATGTACCTTGATCAAACCACGCCTTTTACGAACCATAAAACCCACACCCATTAATCGCTGAAAAAATATTTGTCGCAAATGTTCTAACAGACAAACGCATTCTGACTGTAATGAACTTAAAATGGTACAATAGTCGTCGAAAATGGGATCAACATTACATGAGCATCAACCAAAAATTTAAAACAAATTTATGTTTACAATTTCTATGACAAAATTTACTAAAATATAGACCTTATTGCTCTTGTAATAAATGTTGTAGATGTTTTCAATGTATACAAAAATAAATTTGTGCTTAATCGATACCTGTGCAAAAGAATTATCGCCTAACACAATAGAATACAATAACAAAGAAATCGATATTCCATTTCTTACAGTATTCAGAACCATGAATGAACGAATTTATGAATGAAGTGGACAAGTGTGTCCCGTAGATCACTACGGGACACACTTCTCTCAGACAGACAGGCGACACTATTGTTAAACAATTTAAAAGCAATATTCCAAGAAAGACTGCGTTTTAAAATTTGTGTACAATGTACCGGTGCCCATTAAATTATTTTTCTAAGTACATTTCCGCTGTTATTACGTGTAGAATTAACGTTTTATGACTTAAAGCAAATTGGTTTTGAATTAAATTTAAATTTGGTTGTAAATGCTTACTTAAAGTTTCATAAAATATATTAGCTTTAGTTTACTTAAGAGATTATGTAATAAAAGCCTTTGAGTAAGGTTTGTAAACCTGTTTAAGAGTTTGAGTCTTTATATTTTCAGTTTGTGTTCGGTTCGGTTATGTTCTTAAATTACGGTAACTGTTACAGGAATATATTGTATAGGTATTAAAGATTTGACTTCTTCATGTAGTGGTTAGATATCCTAAATACTAAACCAGCGGTCGTGGGTTTAATTCCCTCTAGAACAAATAATTTTGTGATGAGCAGGATCATTTGTTTTGTGTCTGTCTACAATATGTATGTGTTTTGAAATATGTAAGCATGTTTATCAGCTGACAAATTATCATAATAGCGGTGAGCAGGACTCCGGCTAAACTAACTAACCACTAAACGAAAGGCCCATCAACTCTTCCATTACCGATTTCATTACTGCTCCAACGGCGTTACTAGGATTTCGTGTAATTACCTCATATAAACAGTACCACCTGGGTACCCTGATGTTAACGCAATTAAAAGTATACGCTTGATTTTATTGAAAAATAACCCTTTATATCTGATTTGTGGGGGAGTTTGTTAATAATCATTGAAAATTCTACCTTACAGTTGGGGCGTTAAAAGTTAAAATATCGTGACTTATAAATCCTGCAGAGACAAATCGTTTCTGAGTGATAGTTGCTCAAACATTGTTAGTTTCATCCCATTATTTGGCTTGTTGCGATTTCGTGATATAACCCAGCTCCAATAGATTTAGTAACAAAAGAAAACAGAAGCAAAAAAGATTTGCCGACTACTGATAGTGATCACGACATGACATTGACGAATTCGTTGAGTTATATGTCTACGTTTTATCAATAGCCCTTGGCTAGAATCCTTGTCCTACTACATTTCTAACATTTTTTATGCCTATATTAAATATCTGATGATATGTGAAACTAAAACAGTTCTATAAACGTGAACAAAGTTGCATTTTATAGACTTATGTTTTTTTTATAGTATAAAGGGGCAAACGAGCTGGCGGGTCAGATTGTAACACATCAACAGCCTTTAATAGTTCCCTGCCGGACATATGCCTCTCCTTAGAAAGGAGGTTTTGGCTTACTATACCACGCTGGCCAGACGGGTTGGTATAGGGGTTTGTGTCAAGTTTTCCTTCTCTTTGCAGTGCTTGTCCTGCGTAGTTTGTTACTCCCACGGAACGAATAGGGGTGGTGACACTCCGTACCCTTAATCCGACATCACACAGATTGCCGCCCTTGGAGTCCCTGTCCTTGGAGTCCCTCCCCTTAGAGTCAGGAGGAGCAACAAAAGAATTGCTTAACACCGGTTTTCTGTGAGGCCGTGGTTTAACTCCGGATGAGAACTCCGATTCGTGCCGAACCATGACTCTTTGGTTGGTTGGTATAGTGTCAAAATTTTACTTCTTCATCGTATCAACGGATGAACACCCCTATATTGTGTCCGCTTTAAATTCCGCTACAGCCACGGCATTATCTGTTGCTCTCCACAAATCCTCTACAGTGCAGCTGGCTGGCTACCATACCTGTCTGTATTGGCTCTCGGAGGTTTCCTTGTCAAATCCCGGGTCCTAAATATTGACGCCAGTAATTCAATTATAGACGACTACTATGAACTAACTTGTGTTACGAGGACAATGGTATGGTTTCGGCTCAAGTCCAAGATACTACCTCACCCTCGCCTATATTTAGGTTATGACCTGTGATTTCTAGAGGTCGATATTAAAAAAGAAGACCTAGTTATATGGAAACATTAATCCCGGAATCTAAGGATTGTCTCTGATAGGCACGCACGAGTGGTGGTAGTCATTTACTATTTAGTAAATAGTGTGCTCGCGTGCCCCCGATACCATTAAACAAAAAGCTAAATGATAACTAGAAAATGTGTGGAGAAAGAAATGAAACTAGAGATAATAACAATAATGTTGTAATTTTTTGAACTCCAAGTGATTTTTATCCAAAGAAGTCATACAATAAAAGTATCCTGATTCTCTTTATTCCTATGTCACTGGGTTTCTATTTCGTCGGATTCTTTTTCGATATATTCTTCGTCCTTCGTTCATCGCAAAATATCCATTACAAAAAGGAATCGCTTTTATTTAATTATTTACTTACTTTTTATCCGCATAAGATTAAAAGAAAAACTGTTATCTTTATGTAGTTATACCGCCTAATATTCGGAATATTAGGCGGTAAAACTACTAGAGAAATAATAATTCAAAATTCGAAGAACTAAGAACGACCAAAAAAATCCTTGAATCAGGATACAAACGTTCTAAAGAAAGACAGATTACAGTTCCAAAACCAGTCTCCAGATGTCTTAATCACAAAACTCGATACACATATATCACGACACATATTACCATAATTTTTATATTTACTTACAAAATCTCCCATCAGATACCACTTACACAACAAAAGAAAAATGTTACTTTACAAATTAATGCTGACATGATAATAACACGAATTGATTCACAATTATAATGTTACCAACTACAAAATATTAGGGTGCTTTTAATATTTCATAAACTAGTTTTAGAAAGGCGGGGCCTTTGAATTCCCTCCCTATTTTGCAAGGGTTTCCTTTAGACCACGCGTGTACCATAAGGATTCAATTATGGGGTATTCATATTTAATTAATATGGTGCACTGAACAATGACGGCGTAATTTTGATCATTTTAAGGATAAAAAAGATTTGAAGTATACCTTGTTATTAGGAATTAGCGTTATAATTTGAGGTACAAGTATATAACGGACATAGATATTAATAAATACTTATTTAGAACTTCGAAGTTAAAAGATTATTTCAGTGTGCATTCGTTTTCAATTGCATTTATAGCATTCCACTTATTTCTTAAGATCTTTACGGAATTACTTTGAGTTATAAACCAAGTTCTAACCAAGACCCAAAGTTAGCTTTAAAGATATTCAACACGGTTAATTTAATATCAAAAAAACAAACAGAATAAGTTAACATAGACACATCGAATAACAAAAAAGGACCAACAAAATAGAAATCAAAATATACATACACACACAAAACAGTAACCAAATTGGATTTAATGAGACAGATATTAGGGATGTTAACGTCCTATACAAAATTATTCATTGCTACTATAATATTCCATTCATTTTTTTTTCATCTAGCACTGGGGTTGACGTCTCACCGACAAAAGGGGTGGGACGGGCCCAAATAATTGCCAAAACGCTTCGAGGACCATTGTGTGTATTTACAATAGGGTACACTAAGTGGGGGTAGTTTTTTGTAATTGTTACTTTTATGAGAAACGCACCCCATACTCAGTAGTGAACTCGGGTTCATCACGAGAGCTTGTCAGCCACGTCAACATGTCCCGTTCGTTTTTAGTAGATACATTGATAAGTGATACGAAAGACTGCAAGAAGAATGATATAACTAGTGAACCTAAACACCCATACATACCGGTGTTAGGACATCACCTGGATCCTCGACCGAAGTTTATGCCTTACCCCTATCCAGGCAACTTGAACAATCTTCTCAACATCAGTCTATATCAACATCGATCACCGGATTTATTCAGACCGTTTTTGGATCAACTTAACTTCCGCAATCCTTTCATACATCAGCTACCTCGCCAGGATTTTTATGAAACGCAAATTGAAACAAAGCCTTTTGAAACTTTCATTAGAACTGAAGAACAAGAACCTGTGAACTTTATTAGCAAGAGAAAAAAATCTGTGTCTCCGTATTTACACCATCCTTATAAATCTGCCACATCTCCATCCAAAAGTGAAGGCCATATTTCGCCGTCTTTATCCGGTGACAGTAGAAATGGCACGCCAAGTCCACCACTTGGTCATCCAGAAGAACTTCTACCAGGTTACTCTAAGGATTTAAAACGTATGCCATTAAAAGAAGACTCGAGTAAGAGAATTAGGACTGCATTTACTGGAACTCAACTGTTAGAATTAGAAAGAGAATTTTCCATGAACATGTATCTTTCAAGACTTCGAAGAATTGAAATTGCGTCTAGATTGAAGTTGTCTGAGAAACAAGTTAAAATCTGGTTTCAGAATCGCCGTGTTAAGCTGAAAAAAGAAGAGTCTCCAATGTCGTCAACTCCTGGTTCAAAGAAGTGTTGTTGTGCGAAGAGTTCCTGTTCATCAAATGACCAAGATGTGTGTGATCAAGAACAGATTGATGTAGTCAGTGACAATGATATAAGCTATGAAGTGCAGAACCTTTCGCAGCATTCATGAAATGTCGAATAGACTTTGAAATGTGTGTTAGTTTAGGATTTATTCCATGGTTTTTGCCTAGTAAATAGAGTAATATAAAGTGCCAACGCTAGTAAATTACTTTTATGTGATGAATTATAAATTAATAGAAACTTAACTTAACTTTAAAATGAAGTTCATCAAAAACATTACATTGTGTAATAAGTTGACGAAAGAAAATACAAAATATTTTTTTTGAGATTTATAAAAGTAGTAGTTTATATAAATATATACGTCTGATGTTTATTTTCTCAGTTGGTAATGATAATAATTATCGATATAGATTTGCGGTTGTACCTGTAGTATTGTAAACATTAAATTACGATTAAATAAAATAAAATGTAATTATGTAATTAAATAATTCACGAACTTTGTTTAAGAAGTTTTTTCGTTTCCTATAGATTTGGGAGTAGTTATAACTCGTATTTTGTGATTTAGATATAAGCTGACCAATTTTAGATGTATTACTAATATAAGTCTACAATTGTAAAGTGCATGAGTGAATATTGTTGATATTGTAAATAATAATTTATGAAGTAACTTTGATGTAAATCAAAATATATTTGATACAAATTTACCACATGTTAGTGTATAATAAAATTGTACGGAATTCAAATATATTTTTTTAATACTAACCTTAAACAACAAATTGTTTGAAGTTCAAATCTGCAGTCCCGTGAAGCTCCCAAAATTAGGCTTTTAAATCAATGTCCGTGTGGCGACGGATTAAGAATACGGTTTGTCACCAACTGACTAAGGGAGCAAATTACTCAGAACGACAACACTGCAAAGAAAAGGAAAACTTGAAACAAACCCTATACCAACCTGTCTGGCCAGCGTGGTATAGTAAACCTATTTTCTAAGGAGAGGCATATGTCCAACAGTGGACTGTTAAAGGCTGTTGTTCTAAATCAATGAATATAAAGGATTATAAATACTTCTCATTGATTCTCTAATCACTAAATATTACAAGAAGCAAGATTTTACAGCGTAAGTAAAGTAAAATATTTAAGATTAATTAATTTGATTCCATTACCATACAATAACATTTCACATGAAAATTATCTCTTGCAATTAACATATTATAGTTTAAAATTTATCAATATTTTTTTTCTATAAAAAAGACAACTCTCATATTAGGAACGTATCCTGTGTCACGGGGGATTTACAAACATACATGAAACGGACTCAAAGAAAACCCACCCACACCTCACAATAACAATTTGTGAATCACACAAAATGTCGTCCCATGTGGGGTTTAAACCCACAACACTCGGCGTAGTAGAAAGCGGCGTGGCAACCGCTTAAACCACTACGCCATCCGTGCAGTCAAATTGAAATGTGGGAGACTATCCCAAATCTACATATAAATTTTAACTAATAAGTAACTATTGTTTTACATACCTATCTCAAGCTTCAGCTTGAATTAGCAAACTACCAAAAATTGTATACGTCTCAGTTTAAAAATCTCAGATAATCATAGTTGAAACTTTATTCAAGTAAGTTAAAAAAGATTCCCTGATTACTTTTACTAATTAATGAAAGTTATTAAATTTTTGTAAACCATATATAATTTGGGTAACGATTATTTATGGTTACAAGAATTATAATTAGGGAACAGTAATTTTCCATACCCGGTGAACTTCAAATGAAAAACCTACGTAACCTGTACATTACGTAATATAATTAAATAATTTAACCACACTTACTCTTCACATAATCGGCAAGATTTTGTAGTGGTTTGTGTAATGCTACGCCAAAGTTCGCGGATTCAACTCCCGCTCAAGTCTAACATTTGTTTGCATAAACATTTAAAATTCGACTGCACGGATGGCGTAGTGGTTTAAGCGGTCGCCACGCCGCTTCCTATTGGGCCGAGTGTTGTGGTTTCAAACCCTACATGGAATAACACTTTGTGTGATCCACAAATTGTTGTTCTGAGTCTGGGTGTACTTTGTGTCCGTTTCATGTATGTTTGTAAAGTCCCCCGCGACACAGTTATTCCTAGTGCGGGAGTTGTCTTTAAAAAAAATAAATAAGAAAAGTTTGATTTGGTCTGGGTATTTCTATGTATCGTATGTATATATTTACAAAAAAGTACTTAATATTTACATAACAGATGTCTCGTATAGTCTCATATAGTACAAGCCCTGCTTAGTTTGGAACTAGATGGCATTACAAAGACAACATTTCTAGGATAATTCTTAGAGCAGAACTGTAGCTAGAAATTACATATTAAAAAATTCAACATTATAAACATACAAATTTGTATATTATAGCCCTGTTCATCATGTGGGTATCGTAAGAGCCGCCTAAGGGAGCATTTGCAGCAACTACGCAGGATAACGGCACTGCAAAGAGAAGGAAAACTTGACACAAACACTATACCAATCCGTCTGGCCAGCGTGTTATAGTAGGCCAAAACCTCCTTTCTAAGGAGAGGCCTATGTCCAGCAGTGGACTATTATAGGCTGTTGATGTGATGGCCTTAGAAAATTACAATGCAGTAATTTTCAGTAACACCTAAAGATTCTACTAAATATTTTTCAAATACAACATTTTCATCAGTTTTATTTTCTTCCAACTTTAATATTACGTTCCAAGCTTCGGTCGCTCCGTAAAATTACATTCCTGAGTCTCGGCTCAACGTTAAATACGTGCAAATATTTTATACCCTTTCTGGTTATTAATAAGGTGGTACTACTCATTTTACCATTAAAACTTTTCATACGAATAAATGTATCAATTCCCACTTGAGATCTTATTTGTTGTTGGAATGTATTAGGGATATATGGTACTTATGAATAAGATAAATATCAGAAGTGTATACAGACAGATACACTTTATTACACACAAAAAACTATTGTATAATATAGAAATACCTATATTAAGAAACAGTAAAATGAGCGGCGTTTTTGCCGTCTGCGATCACTAAAGTTAACCAGGATAGATTATGCTCTATTGTTAGAAAAGGCGTGATACAAGAATTACAAAACATTCAAACAAAAGTCAAACATTCAACAGTCTTGTGATTTTTGATGACAATACAATTACCTAATCTTTATCCTAATTGCAGGCTTTAAAAATATGGGTGTAATTTATCTGTAATATGTGTGTGTTTAAAAATATATAAGTATGTTTATCAGCAGTCTGGTTACCATAGCACAGGCTTTGCCTAGTTTGGGATCAGACGGCCGTGTGTGAGATGTGTGAGATTTATTCACACTTTAATTATAGAATGATTAGAATGTGAAATCATATCAAGTTCAAATACGTAAGCTTTATATCGAGAATTTAATCAGAAGCAAAGTGTGGAATAAATTATAGCATATTTTTTTAAATGAGGCTTTGATCAGAAACAAAATATCACTACAATAATAAGAATAATAATCATAATCCAATCTATCAAACTCATCAAAATAAATCATGAGAACGTATAAGTCTACACTCTGTTACCTTATTAGCATCTATTGATATTAGTTCCAGTATGCATCTCTTGTATCCAATTTTAGAAGAGCTCTAAACTGCAAAACAAAGTTTTTTTTCAATTCAATATTAACTTGATGATCTTCTTTCGTGAAAAATTATTTAAACTTTTAAAATCTACACCCACAAATACAAAACTAAGATTTTGATACATGACAATGTATCGCTTCTAGAAGCCTGTGAAAGCCCCAGGATTCTTCTGCGCTTCTGGAAGGAGCTTAGCCAACCTCTTCAAGACGCATAAAGGAACACTCTCGAGTCTAAATGCGGAAATCGGATCCTACAACCAATACCAATAGCAATATATGACGATGTACAAATATAATGTTATATACAGGGTTACTGAGTAAGTCGACCTAAATACTTTAAGGGGTTGTAGTTGCCATCATTTCTGATAGATTTTACTATGACATACCATATCCCGAACCTCACCATTTTCAAGATATTGGATATACAATTTTTTTTAGAACTTGCATCCTTTAATTTTTTTACTGTTTTTCTGTAGTTGATAAATAGTTTTATAATTATAATTACTTAAATTGTAGTTAACAAACAGGGCCGAAGTAGAAAGTTTAACTGTAAGTTTATTAAAAAATATGCACCTATTCTCAGCTATCTAGGATAGTATCAGAATTCATAGAAAAAACTTAGATGAAAGAACAAGTGTGTTAAGAATTAGCGACTCACCCAGTAACCCTGTATAAATATAACCACCTATAATATATAGCCAGGTAAACACAGTATAAATGCTAAATTATTAGGTTAAAAGAATATTATTATATGTGCTTTGAGGTTCATTTAAGTCTAGTGGCGCCACGATATCTCTTAGGATCTTCATTACGCCCTTCTTTATAAAAATTCTAGGAAACACTAAATGTATACAACATTCGCTCGTTTTATAAGCTAATATGTGTTCTATGCTCAGAGCTCTCGCTTTGAAAATCAAATATTCAAAGACTTACCCTCGATATGCAGAAACCTAGTTTATTTAATGCACGTGTAGTTATAAATACACACTGTTTCTCGTTAGTTAAAGGCAACTTTTTTATTTATTTTTTTATGCTAGAGGGGGCAGACGAGCAGAAGGGTCACCTGATGGAAAGTGACCATCACCGCCCATGAACGCCTGCAACTCAGGAGTTACAAACGCGTTGCCAGCCTTTTAGAAAGGAGTACGTTTTTTTCTTGAAGGTTTGAAGGTCGTATCGGTCCAAAAATACCGCAGACGATAACCCGTTCCACAGATTGGTTGTGCGGGGCAAAAAGTGTCTCGAAAAGCGCACAGTAGTGGAGCGCCAACTATCCAGGTAATGAGGATACATTTTTTGGCCGTGTGGAATGATGGCGGAAATTTGCGGCTGGTAACTTTTCACCGGTCTGAATTGACACCGTTTTAAATTTTTATTGTATCCTTGTATGTCAAATGATAGAGAGTGTTACAGAAATGTGTGTGGTGATTTGACTTAAATCGCAAACCATTTTAGAAAATTTTTAATTTTTAAATGGGTGCCGACTAAGGGAGCAACCTACGCAGAACATTAGTACTTCAAAAAGAATTAAAACTTGAAACAAACCCTATACCAACCCGTCTGCCCAGCGTGGTAAAGTAGGCCAAAACTTCCTTTCTCAGGAGAGGACAACAGTGGACCAAGGCTATGGATGATGATGATGTTAAAAGCGACAAAATGACTAATATAATTCAAATGCGGGTATTTGTTACTGACGGTGCTAAATTATTTATTATTATGTACGGGACTATCGAGCAGGCATGTCACCTGATGGAACGTAACTACCGCTATCCATAGACGCCTGTAATTAAGGAGCCACAAATGCGTTACCAGCCTTTGCGTTACCAATCTTTTTTGAAGACTTGATAGTGTTAGTATCAATTCGGAAATACCGCAGATGACATACGAGCCAAAAAGTTTGTATTCTCTGATCAAAAATTTATGTACAATGGTATACAAACATTTAAAGTCGTAAAGGTCACCCGCTGTTGCAAATGACATGTGGGTTCTGTGAATCCTTAATGACATATCGTAGGAGGCCAGAGATCCTTGGCGGATTTGTGTGTATTGTTTTTGAAGCACTTTTTAGAATAAACAGGCTGACGAGGGTTTTAAGGGTTAAAGTGGGAGGTATTGTAAGGCCGAATTGAAATGAGTTTATTCTTAATATTTACACCATAAATGTATTTTTATGGGATAGTTTTTAGCTGGTTAACGTAAAGTGAATTAATTAATGATTACTATATTATTTACTGAAAGTTTGATGAAACTTTAACAATCTATGCTGATTGTGGGTGAGCTATGTTTCAGAACAGGTGGGCTGACTCAGCCGGAATTATACCACGGCTCACAGGAAACCAGTGTTTCACTGAGTGAGTGATTTTTGTTGTCCTTGTGGTGACGGGTTAAGAACACGGAGTGTCACCACCCCTTTTCATCCCGTGGGTGTCGCATGAGCAGACTGATGGAGCAAACTACGCAAGGCAGGAGTACTGCAAAGAGGAGGAACACTTGACACAAACCCTATACCAACCCATGTCTAGAAGCCTATGTCCAGAAGTGGACTAGTAAAGGCTGTTAATGTGATGATGATGATTTAAGGTAGAGGTTACCGGAGGGCCAAACTCCTTTCCCCTTAATACTCAAGAGAGGAGACTCAAAGGGTGAAAACGCACTCGTAACTCTTCCATGACTGACGGTATCCATAGGTCACCTACCATCAGGCAGCATTCTCGTTAGCCACTCTATACCATTTTTGTTTTTAAGCAGTTGCAAGCCAATTTAAATAATAAATCAGCCTGATAAACCAAATAGTGACTATCCATCCAAAGCATGATCAACTAAAATTAATTTACTTCTGTTTCCTAAGCTTCAATAAGAACTTTCAAAGTATACAAATATAGAACATATACGATTGTTCCTGTAAACTTCGTCCTTCCTTAACACAGGTATTAAAGCTTTCGCAGTATGCGCTCGCAATATCGGAGTTGTCCTACTAAGAGGTCAAGAGGTCAAAACACGGCCATTGACATTTTGCTTATATTGTACAACTGGAATCAGGTCAGTAGATCAAAAGCGTTTTGAATTTTACAGCATATTATATTTTGAATATTTCGTTATTATTTGAATGCATTACTGCACTATTTGATTTTACTATGCTAGTCACATAATAATTCAACTGAACTTATGTACTTTACTGTGGGAGACCCAAGCTTCGGCACGAATGGGCCGGCTCGACCGGAGTGATACCACGGCCTCACAGAAAACCGGTGTTAAGCAATTCTTTCGTTGCCTTTCACTGAGTGAGTTAAATTCATTGACTCGAGTAGGAGGAACTCCAAGGACGGCAACGCACTAGTGACTTTTGAGTTTTAGCAGTAGTTGCTTACCATCAGGTTCATGTTCTTGATTTGCAAGTGTTCATCAGCGGCGGTAGTCACTTTCTATCAATTGACTCGTGTGCTCGTTTGTCCTCCTATACCATAAAATAAAAATCCTTGTTCTAATCTTCTCTCTTATTGCAGGACAGACATCTAAAAGACAGTCTCCATCCTTATTCTATCCAAAATTTGAGGCATCCTTTTTCCTCGCTCAAGATTTATCAAGATTTCTCAAAATAATTATTTTCCTCAAAGGTGTTTCGTGTTAGGCAGGCGGCTGATCATAAAGGAATGAATTTCTGAAAAGGTGTATTCACTCGAAATGTAAATTTAACTCATATTCGTAAAGGTATTGCGATGTTCAAATATTATCCCGTGATAAGTTTGACGTGTATCATTATTTATTTTTTTGTATTTTGTCTCGTCCAATTTTTTTTGAAAATTTCTTAAAAAATTAATAAAGTCATAACATCAAAAATACTATCAAACTGCAGTAGGTTAGACAGGACTTAAAAAAAATATCCTAAGAAAGTCTGATTTTTTATTCTAGCTAAGTAAACTATTTGTAAGCTATACGTAACTTACATAAAATTTGACAACACCGATAAACTTGATGCAAAAATATAGAAGAGACAATACTCTAGGGATAAATAAAATCTAAATATTTAAGACCCTACAGAAAAAAATACCTTTAATTTTTTTACAGATAAACCAGTTCGGATTCAATATGATCAAAGTGTGCAAAGATGTCTGTCAGAAAGCCCTTTTCGCCAAAGAATAAGAAGTGAATGTAGGCCACGTACGGGTTCAGGGCGTCCCTTTGCGTCACATCAATCAACGATATCGATAGCGATCTAAGAGGTTTTGGAACATCTCATGTATAAGAAACACATGTTTTGATAAATTCATCCAGAAAGAAAAAAAATGCTTTTTATAGCTTTTCGAGCTTTTTATAGCTTAGCTGGATGCAGATGATTACAGATCTTCCTTTAACTTTCGTCAACAATGTCAACTTTCAATTTTGAATTAGAAACCTAATTACCCCTATACTGTAATCGCATAGTTTTATTTAACTTTGTTTACGGACTTAAAAATAAAAAATACAACTCTGTGGTTTGTTTCGGCGTTTCTTCCCAGAGTGAGTCTTAGGAAATGCCGGCTTCTTCTAGCTGTAAAGTCCGACTTGTAAAAATATCTGAAAATATTTGCTTACAGAAATAAATATCATTTATAATTTGTTATGTTATAATAGGTTATGTTTAAAAGTAGTACTGCTTAGACTCGGACTTATATACAATTAGACAAGTACCATAGGCGCGAGAGTTGAAAATATCGGGGCCTGAGGCAAAGGACAGAAGAACTTCCTTCCGTCGGTCGCAAATCTCACCTCGCACGTATTCGTCATATTCATTATGCATGTAAGCTTAATGTCTATACCGAGACTGAAAGCAATTCATTAGAAATTGTTAATGTTAATTTAGAAAAAAACACCATTTTCGAAAGATTTTAAAATCTACTAGTTTAACTTGAAATTTCACTGTATATACTTTTGTACCAAAGCATGGGACATAATCTATACTGAATCTCTATAGTTTAACGTAATCATTTTACACCATATTTGTCTTTATAGCATAAATTGTTAAAAATTGCAGCATTTTGCTGTCTTATACATGTTAATTTTAACACATCTAACACACGGCTGTCTGATCCCAAACTTGGCAGAGCCTGTACTATGGTGACCAGACTGCTGATAAACATACATATGTATTCTTAAATACATACATATTATAGATAAATTACACCCAGACACAGAACAAATGACCGTGCCATCACACAATTAATTGTACTGGGTGGGCATCGAACCCACGACCTCTTGCATAGCAGTCAGGGTCACTAACCACTAGACCAACAGGCCAGTCAAAGTTTGCTTAAGTAAAATATCATTTAAGTAATTTAAGTAGTTTGTTTATTTTGTCAAGTTTCAGCATAAACATCGTTAGTCTTTTGCCTCAGGCTAGCTAAGAAGCGAGGAGACTCCTAATTTAATCAAGCTAGAATCTAGCGAACAAAAGAAGAAAATAATACTACATTGGAACAGGACTGGTTACTATTTATAGCGTTGAGAGAAAAAACATTTAGCGGCACCCGAGATTGGCGATGTTATTTGTTAGAGGAAATTGCTTTGGTTAAAGAACATAGGCTATAAGAAGAAATATATATAATAAATGTACTTAATTGGTTGATAAGACAGACATTGTATCGCCCTAATATAGGTTTTTTTTTGGTATGGTTGATTTCTTCTTACAACAAACCAAAATCCTTAAAAAAGTTATCCTATTAAACAGTTTGGTCAAAAAAATATAGAATACGAAGGAGATGGATGTGACGTGTGGAGATGGTTGGTGTCACGAGGCTCGCCAAGATACGGAACGAGCATGTGCGAGGAAGCTTAGGTGTGCGTGACATTGTCGACTAAATGCAGGAAAGCAGACTGGGTCAGACTGGCAGGAAAGCGATGGTACGGGCACATAAAGATGAGGCCGCTTGGTGCTACAATTATCGATACCCGGTAGAAGATCCAGGGGTGGACCAAAGTTAAGGTGGGAGGATGTATTGATAAAGGACATGAAGGAATGTCAGGTTTCCGAAGAATAGTACTACTTTAGTTGATAGAGCGAAGTAGAGTGGAGAGACGAGGAAAGCTGACCTCTCCACCATATTGGATCAATCGTTTGAAAGAGAGAGAGAATCCTTAAACAATAAAGCCTACATCGCTACTACTGTCGTTTGGTAAGTAAGGTATGGCAGAGCAAGCAACAGGGTCCAAATCTAAGCCATCCAGGGATCTATGGGGTCTACCAATAAGAACGTCCTGGTTTCAAAATTGAATAAAACACACAATTTTTGATGAAAAATGCATCCAATTGATTTATTTTATATATAATTTTATGGCATTTATGTTTTAAATAATATATCGGCCAAATGACCGCCGCGGCTCTTTTTGCAGACGGTCACCCGCTCACGCCAATTTTCGATGACACGGTGCACCATTTCGGCCGGTATGTCGGCTATGGCTCGTCGAATATTGGTTTTTAGGTCAAGAATTGTAGCTGGATTATTGCTTTACACTTTAGATTTAACGTAACCCCAAAGAAAATAGTCTAAAGGTGTTAAATCACACGATCTTGGTGGCCAACTGATCGGTCCATTTCTGGTAATTAACGACTCACCAAACTTTCCACGCAATAATTCCATGTTCACTCGAGTAATGTGAGGTGGTGCACCGTCTTGTTGAAAATAAAGGTCGTCTGGATCAATATCATCAAATTCCGCAAAGAAATATTCGGTTAAAATCGAGTTATAGCGCTCGCCATTCACAGTAACAGAGTTTCCTTCGTCACTTTCAAAGAAGTTTTGGACAATTTCAGTGGTAGTTACTCAAAATTAGGTGACCCATCTGCTCGTTTGGTTCCTAAATCAAAACTTCACCAATATCAGTCGACACGATGCGTAATATATAAATATTAATTAATGATAAAATTGTTATAAAATAAAAAATTAGTTAAATTGATAAAATTGCTACCGACAGAGTACAATAAAACCAACAACTAATAAAACATTTGAACACCATTTCATTTTAAAATAAACAGTAGAAATAAAACCTGAATGTTGTCTAGAAATTGTTTCGTATCTCCGGAGAGAAGTCAGCCACAATGAGATTTTTACAATCACTTAAAATGGTAATTTTCTGTTATTTCTCTTGATCAAACGTGGCTGCATACTGCAAGATCTCTTAATTAAAATTCTTGTCCTTTTTATTCGCTGCAATTTTACCTTATATTAAATACAAAGAAATTCAAAGATATTTTGCATTTGTTTCTATGTATAATATGTATGTATTTATAAAAAAAAAAGTATAAATGTATTTATATCAGTTGTCTAGCACCCACAGAACAAACTCTGCTTAGTTTGGCACTAGATGGCGTTGTGTGAATGTGGTAGAATATTATTATTAGTTGGTAATAATAATGGTTTAGGAGTTCGTCCTAATTAGGAATATTATTATTACCAATAAGGATCAAACAAAATGATCCCACTGCCATGTCCACTGGTGGACATAGGCCTCCCCTTAGAAAGAAGGTTTTGGCCTACTATACCACGCTGGCCAGACGGGTTGGTATAGGGTTTGTTTCAAGTTTTCCTTCTCTTTGCAGAGCTGTTGTCTTGCGTAGTTTGCTCCCTTAGTCGTCTGTTACGACATCCCCGGGATGAATAGGCGTGGTGAAACTCCGTATTCTTAATCCGTCACCACACGGATAACATAACAATATTCCAAAGCAATTGGTATTGGCTTAACTAGTATTTTTGAATGTGGAATTATTAAGTTTAATCAATAAATTATTTCTCTCGCGCAGATAATTTTTAGTTTCTTTGTAGAATTTAGAATTACCAAACGTGTCGACTAACTTGCATTGACTATATAATCTTTATTATACCTATCACGCGATCTCATTACACGATAATAGTAAAACGCACACACACTTTTTCCAGAACAAATATTTTACCAAACATAAAAGGTATTTTTCTTATATACCTTTTGTGTTTTTTCGTACCACTTGGTAAACAAAAACAGCGCTATATTGCTAGTTACTATTGTTGAACTAATAACCTACATTATACATTAATGCATATAATACATATATGCATTATCTTTCATCCTTTCCTAGACTATTATCCCCTAATGTGCTAATTTACAAAACACGATTATAACAGTACTATTATATTCAACTCACATCAACCCTAATCTTTTAATAACTAACTCGAAATGAACAACAATAGAGGACTTATAAGTTTCCCTAAAACCGGATAAAATACCCAAAAATGAATTCGAACTGGGGTCCATTGTGGCACGCGACGGAGATCCGATAATGATGTGTTTTGCTGACAGATAATAGGCATCTGTCAATCATTAATGATCACCATGTGGCTGTGACAGTTTTTTACGGAATCAGGAAAAAGTATAGAATATTATATTTTTAAATTCAATGTTAAATAAAAAATATTGTCCGTGTGGTGACGGATTAAGAATACAGTGTCACTACTCCTATTCATCCGTGGGTGTCGTAAGAGGCGACTAAGGGAGAAAACTACGCAGGACAACAACACTGCAGAGAGAAGGAAAACTTGAAACAAACCCTATACCAAACCCGTCTGGCCAGCGTGGTATAGTAGGCAAAAACCTCCTTTCTAAGGGGAGGCCTATGTCCAGCAGTGGACTATTAAAGGCTGTTGATGATGATGATGAATGTTAAATATCATAAGAAATAGATGTACTGTAGTCCGTGTGGTGACGGATTAAGAATACAGTGTCACTACCCCTATTCATCCCGTGGGTGTCGTAAGAGCCGACTAAGAGAGTAAACTACGCAGGAAAACAGCACTGCAGAGAGAAGGAAAACTAGCGTGGTATAGCAGGCCAAACCCTAGTTTCTAAGGAGAGGCCTATGTTCAGCAGTGGACTAGTAAAGGGTGTTGATGAGATGTACTGACTGCACGGATGGTGTAGTGGTTTAAGCGGTCACCTCGCCACTTTCTACTGCGCTGAGTGTTGTGGGTCCGATGCCCGCATGGAACCACACTTTGTGTGATCCACAAATTGTTGTTCTGGGTCTGGGTGTTCTTTGTGTCCGTTTCATGTATGTTTGTAAATTCCCCGCGATACAGGAATATATTCCACATGCGGGAGTTGTCTTTTATAAAAACAAAAAAACTGATATAAATATTTTATCACTTAAAAAACAATGCTAGGGTCCTAATAAAATTCCCCTCGTTAGCAATATTATAGTTAGCAATTAATAATGCCATTGCAATCTGTGAATTGCAAAAGACTGGCTATGAGTATTTTTGCCCTTTCTGCTCATAAGGCTCAACCCCTTGGAAACCGGCGGTTGTGGATCGGCACAGACATATCATAGATTTTGTACAAGTTTAATTTTTATTAAATTAATTTGCTTACAATTTGACAAAACAGAGATTGTTGCTTTTGTGTGTGTTTATCTATGACTTTTGAGTCCACATAAAAGATGATTTCAAACAATTAAAAAAAAAAATGAAATAAGTTTGTTTGATATGAAATAAGTAAGAGTTTGAGTTTGAGTTTGTTGTTCGGCACGGATCATGGAAATTAAACTTGAACCACTCATCGATGTCCGATTGGGTTTTAAATCTTTCTTAATTTACTCAGTGACAATATTTTAATATGGTAGCATGGATCCTCTCTGATGATGAGGCCCAGAGACATCCATGGGAACTTCTTAACTACGCAAGATATACCCATCTAGTTTTAGCTCTATCTATGACTTTAGAGTCTACATAAAAGACGATTTCAAAAACATTATAAAATAAAGAAAGTTTGAGTTTGAATAATCGCGTATTTTCAGTTAAAATAATAAATCCAAAACAAAGTTGTGTAATATCCCAGTATAAATTCCACTGCTACGTTCGTTTGTTATCAACAGATCCTGAATATGTTCCAGTTCGCGAACTTTTGAAGAAGACGTGACACTTCGATTTATGTGATAATATCAAATTGATTCAAATAAGATGTAAATATTGGGTTTGATAAAACGAAGGAGTGCCTTATCCATGAATACAATATGTTACCTATCAGATATCTGTCTGATGGGTCGGTCTATTTAGGGGTTAGTGATTCTGTGGTGGGTTCAATTCCCACCTAGGACAAAAATTTGTGGCACGAGCACGAAATGATCGTGCATATTCCACTATAATAAATATGTAATATATTTTACTACATTCACACAACGCCATCTAGTCCCAAACTAAGCAGAGCTTGTACTATGGCTACTAGACAACTGATATAAATACATATATACTTTTTTTGTAAATACATACATATTATACATAGAAACACCCAGACCAAATCAAACATTAAATGTTCATGCACACAAATGTTTGACTTGAGCGGGAATGGAACCCGGGACCTTTGGAATAGCAGTCCGTTACACAAACCACTACGCCATCCGGTCGTCATTTTATTTCTGTTCTGTGTCTAGATGTTACATATTTATAATATGGATGTATTAAGAAATATTTAAGTATGTTTATCAGCAGTCTGGTTACAGTCATGCTATGAACGGGCTCAAAGCTTTTTCTCCGCATTACATATATATTCTATGTCGCGGGGGACTTTACAAACATACATGAAACGGACACAGAACACCCAGACTCAGAACAACCATGTCGGTCGGACCCACAACACTCAGCGCAGTAGTAAGCGGCGGTCAGCAGTCAGTTTTAGATTAGACAGCTGTGTGTAAGATATGCGAGGTTATTATTATTATTTCGGTAAGGCTCGATACCCAAAAGATAGAAACAAAAGAATAACGAACGTGTTTGTGACTCCTGAGTGACAGGCATTCACGGGCGGCGGTAGTCACGTTCCACCAAGTGACCCGGCTTCTAGTCTGTCCCCTGTTCCATATAAAAAAGAAACAAAGCATTAACTCCAACATCACAGGTTTTGTAGTATTATCTATATATATATAAGAGATTTCCACGTATATAGTCACTCATCACGATATCTCTGGAACCATTAGAGCTAAAGACTTGAAATTTGGTAGGAATATTCTTTTCACCGAGTAGAGGTCAGCTAAGAACGGATTTTAAGAAATTCAGAAAAATATAAATAATGTAAATAGCAAAACAACGTTTTTCAGGGTCAGCTAGTATTACATATAATACTACTTTTATTATTTGTAATTTTGAAGTACGTAGATGTACATAAACGATCCATCTCAAATTAATAACCACTTTGATGATAACATCATCTATTCAATATAAGTCGGTAATTTCATCAAAATCAAATTCAAGCACATCAAAAAGCTTTTGCAAATCATTCGAATAAATTGCTTGGTATTAAAATTAATTTCGAGGAGACGCCTTTCTAAGGAGAGGCCTATTTTCAACAGTATACTAGTAAATGATTGTATGGAAATGTTAAAGATAGTAAAGAAAAGAAACAAATTAACATACTATGATTACAGCATAATGTGAAGTTATAGTGAAAATCACCAGATATATTTTTTTTAAGACAACTCCCGCATTAGGAATATATCCTGTGTCGCGGGGAACTTTACAAACATACATTAAACGGACACACAGAACACCCAGATTCAGAACAACAATTTGTGGATCACACAAAGTGTCGTCCGGAGTGATACCACGGCCTCACAGAAAACCGGTGTTAAGCAATTCTTTCATTGCCTTTCACTGAGTGAGTGAGGTTATCGGAGCCTAAATCCCTCCATCCGCTGATTCGGGCTGAAGGGACTCCAAGAGCGGCAACGCACTTGTGACTTTTAAGTTGCAGGTTGCTTACCATCAGGTGACCCGTTTGCTAGTTTGCCCCCTTATACCATAAAAAAATAGATGTAGAAAAGGAAAAATTAATCATATAATATATATATAAACATAAATATATCAAATGTAAGTTAGAACACAAGCCTATACCTATGTTAAATTGTGTAAAATTACCTAGGAACCATTTATGATTTAAAATGTAAGATTAAGTATAAAACCTATTAAATAAAGTTAAAAAAGACTCTAACTACGTGTTAAAGGTAACAAGCTCATCAACGTGTGATGGCGGGTGCCTTTAATTTACACTAGTAAAGGCTATTAATAGATGAAAGATCTATTAGAGCTCTAAAATCCTGGCAAAAGCCATAGTTCAAAGGTACAGGTTTGCGATTCTGTCCTTCTGAAGCTGTTACTCAGATTCCGCAATCCAACTGCTTAAGCAATATCCATCTCCTATTTACCTTTCTTTCTTATCTATTCTAAATCTTTAATTTCAACTAGCTGACCCGCGCAACTTGGTCTGCTTCTGTCAAAAGGAATAAATTTTACCGTTTTCGCAACATTTTTCAATTATACTAGGCTCCTACGAGTATTGGTCGTAGCACGATGTTTGCATATATATAGATCCTTTCTTGATATATTTTTAGGGAGTTTATATAGACATTAAATTAGAATAATCCCATTAGATGTATTTATTTATTTATTAATTCACATTCACAGAATAAACAACAAACATGCATAGACATAATTGTTTTAAACTTAATTTAAACTAAGTTCACGTGCTCCTCTAATGACAAATATGCAAAGCATTCACATATAGATAACATAATATATAACTATAAAAATTTGAAAATACTCGTAGCAATTTGACTTTACACACAACTAAAAACTTAACTAAAAATGTATGCACTTTACGTGATCAGCAGAATAGATTATATTAATTATTAATAGTGAAAATGTAGCAAATTTAACAACATTAACGGAATTAAAAACCATAAAAGAAAACCTTATGTTAACAGTTATGTTTTAAAAATAATGTGTCAATTGTTAGAGTAAACAAATATCTAAATTCTAACTTTTAAACTTTCGCGTTCCATGATAATTAATATTATTTAACGGGAATTAACGCGATCTCTTATTTAGGGTATTACATACCTCTGGTTTGCCTGACGTTTCGACCAGGTTGCACCGGCCGTGGTCACAGGCTGACTGTGACAGTAAGAGATCGCGTTAATTCCCGTTAAATAATATTAAAATATCTAAATTGTAGTTCATACAATATTGAATAAAAATATGGTGCTCTTAAGAATGACTCAGAATAATATTTTCAGAAGATGACAATTTCAGTTTAATAAACATATCTAAGTTTTCATCAAATCGCAGACATAAAGCATAATCTTGCCATCAAAAAAGACTTTTCATGAACAAATCTAAAAAATCTTTGCCATAAAGGATTGTTTTTGCAAAGTTATAAAACACACAACCATTTAAAAGAGATGTTTATCTTTGAACACAAAAAGTACGAAATCCTTTACATGTTCACAATTAAAGAGCACAATGGCTTTAAAAAAACCGCGATCTGTGTTTGTTGTTTAAGAAAAAAAAAACGGTTTCATTTGTGTGTTGAATGCAGAATTTTATTATTTCGTATGAATATTCTATAATAAAAATAACTTCACACATCTCACACACGCACCCAGAGTTGACCTTGGACCTTTAGAGGTCCAAGGTCAGCTGTATCCAGTTTTAATTTTTTCCTCTCTTTTCAATTCCAGGCTCAAAAACATGCAATCTTATTTGAACATTTGCCCTTGACCCTCGAGATTACCTTCAAGGTTGTGATCAAGGTCAATTTCAAGGTCACCAATAGATAGCCAGGGTAAACCTGTAACTTTTGGATTTAACGTATTTCCGAAAAATGCATCCATAGCGAATTATTCTGCTGTTCATATATATGTTGGTATATCTCACACGAAGCTGTCTGGCTACAAACAACCCTCGGCCTGTGGTACCAAGATAACTGCTAATTATTTATCAGCGGTGTGGTTATACCGAGTGCATCTTTAAATTACGGTTTTTTTTACTTTCCATCACATCACACATCACATCACATCACATCAACAGCCTTTAATAGTCCACTGCTGGACATAGGCCTCTCCTTAGAAAGGAGGTTTTGGCCTACTATACCACGCTGGCCAGACGGGTTGGTATAGGGTTTGTGTCAAGTTTTCCTTCTTTTTGCAGTGCTGGTGTCCTGCGTTGTTTTGTTCCTTAGTCGGCTCTTACGACACCCACGGGATGAATTGGGGTAGTGACATTCCGTATTCTTAATCCGTCACTACACGGACTACTTTCCATAGTAAATATAAAAAAAGGTTAAAAATTAACACGATCAATTAACGTTACGATTTAAGCAGGATCACTTTTATCTATTTTTCTTTATATCTTAGGAACTTCTGGTTAAAATTGAAAAACTATCTGAAGTTGGACATCCCATTTAATGAGGAAGGCTACATCAACGAGCTTTAGGAGCCCAGAAGAATGAAGAATGTTGCAAAAATGTGGAGAATTTATTCCTTTTGAGAGATGCAGCTATTCCTTAAGTGCATGTTTATATATTATACCAGCTTTTACCCGCGGCTTTACTTGTGTATGTCAGTTTTCGCGATAAGAATTAGCCTATGTTAATTGCTGATAGAATTTTCAAATCGCGTTAGTGGTTTAGGCGTGAAAGCATTACAAACAAGCTCACTTTCACATCTATACAAATAAATAAAATTGGAGTGTCTGTTTGTAATATTAAAATAACCGATTTTTACTAAATGCATATGTATGTTTACACGGTACATATGCCAAAATAACATTTTTTACAAATTTTATCTGTCTGTCTGTTTGTTCCCGGTAATCTCTAGAACGGCTGGACCGATTTCGACGGGACTTTCACTGGCAGATAACTGATGACATAAGGAGTAACTTAGGCTACTTTTTTTAGGCTAGCTTCGCCCCGCGGCGTTACCCGCGGTTATAACAATAAACAGTACGCGGGTAACACCGCGGGTCTCGGCTAGTTTAGAATAAAAATACGGAAGTATGGATTGTGTAGGTAAATTTATTTAAAAACAACTTTAAATAGTCCCAATGCAAATTCTTACGGGTCATGGTAACTTTAAGAGCAAGTTGTATTCATTTAAATTAGTCGAGTCACCATTGTGTCAATGCTCAACACCTAACTCTCATTATGAACAGTCTGCTCATCATATCCTCTGGGAATGTAGTCTTTGGTATAATGAACGTAATAAAATGCTGAATAGCTTGCAGGTGACATCTGGGGCGGTATACTATGGGGATCTTGTGTCAACTAGGGTGAATTTCCGTGCGTTTAGGCGATTCTGCCATACATATTATAGAAATCAAATATAGCTCATGTAGGACCCGTAATATTTTGTGGCCGTGGTGCTTCCCTGTTTAAAAGGGTGTATGCCTATTTTACTTCATTTTGTCTCCCGCTTTGCTAAGGAGGGAAGTGGATTTACTGTATTTCCAACTCCTCCAATTTTCTTCTGATTAATTTCGTTGCGGGTTCCAAGGCAGTTTAATTTCTTCCTGGGACTTCCCGAGTGTCATAACTCGGTGTGTTCGTGGGTCACTGCTGTGGATCCTGGTGTACAGGAGTTACAGTGGTGGGCGTGTGGGTGGGATTAGTCCCAGTCCCAATGCAAGTAAAAAGATTAAAAGTAAAAAGTATTATTATAAATATAAATAAAATCCTGCGCCCTTATTTATTAAATGTTATTTTAACTTTAACTTAAACTGAGCTTTTAAACTACATCATAACTGATATGTATTTTAATCCTCGTGTTTACACAGCAATATTTCTATATTAACGCAAGTTACTTGCAATAATTCAAGGGATATCATAACTGGGCTAACCCTTAAAATAAAATTTAAACTGTTAGAGCTATTTGTTGGGCCACTAAACTCGCGGTGTACAAATTATGTTTAACCGCTGGTTTCTAAATTAAAAGTTATTATATATTTGTAAATAAAAAACGATGTATTTATGATTTATGTTTCAATTGATTGTAATGTGTTTTGTGCATTTAATAAACAAAAAAATAAAAAATAAAATAAAAAAAAAGTCATCAAATCAGTGAAAATTTTTGTATTAGTAATTGTATAATTGTGCAATCACCGTGTGGTGACGGATTTAGAATATAGAGTGTCACCCCCCCCATTCATCCCGTGGGTGTCGTAAGAGACGACTAAGGGAGCAAAATACGCAGGACAACAGCACTGCTGAGAGAAGGTAAACTTGACACAAACTCAATACCAACCAACCCGTCTGGCCAGAGTGGTATAGTAGGCCAAAAACCTTCTATCTAAGGAAAGGCCTATGTCCAGCAGTGGACTATTAAAGGCTGTTGATGATGATGAATTGTAGTTGTGATTGGTTTCTAGTACATGGTTAATTGTGTTTTCTCTCCGTTGAGTAGCGAATATAAGACAAATTATATTCAAAATATACTTGGCAAGACTATAGTGTTATCAGACTAATCTATCGGATGATAAACAGTGTTTAAATATATTTTTAATATACCTACCATAGAGATCTATTCTGTGTAAATCGATAAAAATATTAGTAGCTGCATGGTACTGATATTTTAATTAGTTAAATGGTGAACAATATAGGTATATTTTTTTCGTCGTCGTCGTTAATTTACTATGAAAATAAATATTAAATAGGTATTTTAAGATATTTTACCTTTATATTTAATAGAATAAATAAACCCGCTATTTTAAACGCTCTACATCAGGGTGTGAGAACATCAAACAAAATATGAATTGATAGGTTAATAAATCGCTCTCTGTATAAAAAAGTACAGTCAGCCGGATATTTACACGTCTCTATCTGCGTTTTTAGATTCAATGCCCTTTGGCGCGGTTTCTGCGATATTTGCGGAAGATGAAATTATTACATTGTTAGATGGTGAACCCTTTGTGCAAAGATGCTTTTATTTTTTTTTATATTTAATAAGTAACTCATTGTGTTAAACACGGCGGAAATGTATTGTTGTATAATTGTAATGGTGTGTTTGTTAAATGTAACATCATTGTCATTTTATTAAAGAAATATTGTTTTATCGCCAAGAGGAAACCTGTCGCTGATGAGGTAAAGAGCGTCGGCAAGACGTGGAGTGAAGTCAAATGTGAACGCGATGGAGGATTACCTGTGAACGCCCTTTGTCCCATAACGGGGACATAGGACATTAAGTCAAATCAGATATTTCTGACTAGTTCTGACTAGTTCTGGAGCCGACGGTGAATCTTTTACTGTTTCTTGTAGCTGTCAGGATCACTTCTATTTGGACTTTTACTGGCAGGTTTAGTAGGTTTGTACTCACAAAATATGCATAAACAGTAATTGTATTGAAACTAACCACGGTATGCATAGCTGAAGCTCAATACTAAATATAAATACCACTTCCAAAAGTTTTTATTGTATTCATTGACGATGTTGTAAAATGATAATTACTTTAATAGCAGTGCTGATATTTTTACTACTGTGACAGATTTGAAATTAATTGCATTTAAACGCTTTCCCCTACTTAAAATAACATAGTCATAACTCACCCACTCTTAAAGAATTTAATGTAAAGACTGAACTATCGAATAGATTCAAAATCTGCTGTAGGTTTTAGGCCAATCAAACCTTAAAAACAAACTTTAAATATGCGATCCAGTAAGAAATAGTAGATAGTTTCAAAAGCTAACAGAAAGTTTCAAAAGCTAACAAAAAGTTTCAAAAAGCTAATTTATTTCAAATTTGCCGATTTGTCCATCCTTTGGTAAAACCATCGAAGTGAAAGAAAACTACAAACCTTAAAAACTCATCGTTTAAAAGTCCACTGCTGGACATAGGCCTCTTCTTAGAAAGGAGATTTGACCCTTTTGCTACAACGCTTTCCAGACGGGTTGGTCCATACCAATCCGTCTGGAAAGCAAACCCCATGGTTTGTGTCAAGTTTTTCTTGTCTTTGCAGTGCTGTTGTCTGGCATAGTTTGATCCCTTAGTCGACTCTTACGATACCCACGGGATGAATAGGCGTGGTGATACTCCGCATTCTTAATCCAACACCACTCGGACGTCTATAAGATAGTAGCACTATTTTAGGGTAAAATTTTATAATATCTTAAAACAATTTATTACTGAAGATTGTAGAATCCAAATTTCTCGAAACAATATCTACCACAAAGCCTGGGCAGACACATTTTCAGTCCGATACAGCCGGGATGAAGGTTGAAGCTATTGTACCGTGAATGTAGCCCAAGACAATTTTCAAGTTCACTAGCTGTGAATTCCAGACGGATTCGATTAGGCACGTATTTACAACAAAAGTGCCCTAGATTTTAGACTACCTTTTCATAAAAGTTTAACCCTTTCTTACAAATAAGATTGAATTTATTGTAAGCCTTGAATTTTTAAGTCATGAGGAATGTTTTTCTACGTGTACCAAATAAATTGCGTTGACTATACTTTTAATATGTTAAGGCTTTTGTTATGTTATCCTCGAAAAAAAAACAGTCCATTTGAGAAACTCTCTTTTTAAAGTAATTTAATATATCTTTATCTTTAAGAGACTGTCTTTAATATGTAATGTATGAACACAACAAATATAATAATTATTGACATTCATAAATTTTCTTCTTAAAAGTAAAGAAATAATTAATGAAATTTAATAAAACAGGTTCAAATTTTTCCACCAAAGAAAATGTAATTCATTGAAATTTTTAAATAGAATTCCGTCATTGAATGTAGAATGAATGAATGGGCCGGAGAGTCGAATACAGACAGTCTGGCATCGTTCTTTTTGCAATTCAGAAGGTTTTTTTCTTTTTGATTGCCAGCCTTTGTAAATGAAAAAGGTTATGTGTGCTGTTATAAAATAAATGATCAAGGTACATATATGTTTTCACTGTCGTTAAATCAAGATATTGAAAATTTATAACTAATTAGTGTATCTAAACTTTAAACAACTTAAACTCAAGTTGTACAATAATTATAACTGTCAAAGGAATGCTGTTATGCTGTATAGATTTTTTTTTTTGTTTTCTATACAATTTTTCTCACCAAACCTGCCCATGAAATTACCTATTTACAGTCTATTTGTCCATCCAAAGGTTGCCTGTAAGAGATTGCTTTTTAGCGATAAGGCCGCCATTCGTACATGGTCATTACCTTGGAATACTATTGTATGTATAATTTCCTGAATTGGTGCACAAGATTATTCTATTCTATTCTATTCCATTCCATTCCATTCCATTCCATTCCATTCCATTCCATTCCATTCCATTCCATTCCATTCCATCCCATCCATTCCATTCCATTCCATTCCATTCAATTCCATTCCATTCCATTACATTACATTCCATTCCATTCCATTCCATTCCATTCTACTCTAATCTATTCTACTCTAATCTATTCTACTCTAATCTATTCTACTCTAATCTATTCTATTCTACTCTAATCTATTCTACTCTAATCTATTCTACTCTAATCTATTCTACTCTAATCTACTCTACTGTACTGTACTCTACTCTACTCTACTCTACTCATCTCTACTCTACTCTATTCTATTCTATGCTTCACTCATCAAATATTGTAAGGACTTTTCGTAGTAATTTCCTATTAATAATTACAACAACTTAACTTCTAAATTATAAATCTCAAAATGTTGAGATCCAAAATATTTATATTCAGTAGTTCAAGAATAAAAGCTCAAGAAAATATAAACGCAAATTGTTTTTATACACTAGTATATGTGATATATGTGATGTGATTCAGCGTTATTTATTTTCATCATCATCACATCAACAGCCTTTAATAGTCCACTGCTGGACATAGGCCTCTCCTTAGAAAGAGAGGTTTTGGCGTACTGTACCACGCTTGCCAGACGGGTTGGTATAGGGTTTGTGTCAAGTTTTCCTTCTTTTTGCAGTGCTGGTGTCCTGCGTAGTTTGCTACCTTAGTCGGTTCTTACTACACCCACGGGATGAATTGGGGTAGTGATAATCCGTATTCTTAATCCTTCACTACACGGACTGTTATTTATTTTCAGTATCATTTATTTCGTTCTGGCCTTTCTATCTCAACTTTTTACTTAACATAGTAAGTAAGTATTATACAGAACTTTAACAGTACAGGTCCGAGTACTTGTTCGATTTTACTAACTATCTAAGTCTGATGATAACGGGGGACTTTTAAACAAGAGACTTCAAACTAGCTTTAATTAGCAATATATCATGTACATGTTTCAGTATATTGCAGGACAATTTCTCGGAGTTTCATTAAAAATAATATCATTATATTCTGGCTTTATCAAGAATTTACTTCTTTTTTTTTTATCGTATAGAGTGAATTCACGAACATCTGCAAATCAAGAGTCATAAATGCGTTGCTGTGCCTGTAAGTATCCCCACAGAATTTGAGACCAGGACTACAAGTATTATTAAATAAAAAATCCTTAAAAAAAAGTTAAAACGACTTTAAACAATATTAACAAAGAACACTAAAAACCTAGTAGCAATCGCGGTCGATTTGAAGTCATTTTTTTAAGAGTTCTGTTGTCTGTCTCCGAAACTCATCGTCAGATCTACTCGTATATCAAATTTAAATGGGACCATTTCGGAATTCGAAACCTCTTTCAAACAAAAACAAGGAATTTTGAAAATCCGTCTATGACGGAGTAATGCCCGAACATACACAAAAAAAAAACATCCCGAATGATAATTATTGAAGTCGGTTCAAAAAAACAGCGGTTCGTGTAGTATTTAAGTCTCCTATCAGCGTTGTGTACTAAAGTTGTTTCGTAGAGAATTTATCCTACCGTGTCGGCGTAAATCAAAGCAGTATCAGTCTTTTTTACACATAATTGGATAAAGAAACCTCCCAACCCATCTTAACCCTACACTCTTAAAACGTGCAATTTGTCAGGCACTTCTCAATTCACGTTTTTGCTCAGAAACGTGCTTTTCATTCAATAAGTGTGTACAGAAAGGAATAATCAGATAACGGATGGTGATGATCGATTTGTATCCCTTTGTCGGCAAGTTCTGTTGAAACTTTGTCGGCTTGGATCAGGATTGACCTCAATCTAGTTAAACTTGTTTGTTTTGTTGTTATGTTATTATAGTTTAGTTTGTGTTGCAAATTTGGGAACTTTTTGTTATTATTTTTAATTATAAAAGAATTTTCGTTTGAAAATATACTTTATGTAATTTTTCATACTGAATATACTCATATACATATAATATATATACTGAATGACTTTTCTTCTTCTGGTATGGCCTGTTGGTCTAGTGGTTAGTGACCCTGACTGCTACGCCAGGAGGAGATTCCCACCCAGGACAAATAATTGTGTGATGAGCACGGTCATTTGTTCTGTGTCTGGGTGTACTTTATCCATAATATGTATGTAATATATAAGTATGTTTATCAGCAGTCTGGTTACCATAGTACAGGCTCTGCCTAGTTTGGGATCAGACTACCGTGTGTGAAATGTGCGAGATATATTATAATTATTATTTTCCTTTATCATCTCTCTATAGTCATATTCTCTTTCACGTAGTCTTTCATTTCATTGCGAATTGATTTTGGCTATTTTTTTGTCGATTCGATTGTGTCATGCTAATTTTATCTACATCAAAGATCCATTTGGAAATCTCACTATTTAATAAACTTTAATTTACTGTTTCATTACTCACGTAATAATTATTTCACTCATTCGTTCTTTCAGTCATTTATTATTTCGTTCATTCATTCATTAATTTTCACAAAAACACATTACAGCTTTATTATATAACACAGTACAAGGTATGGAATTATCATCATGATCAACAGCGTTTGCTAGTCCACTGCTGGACATAGGCCTCTCCTTAGAAAGGAGGTTTTGGCCCACCCCTATTCATCCTGTGGGTATCGTAAAAAGCGACTAAGGGAGCAAACTACGCAGGACAACAGCACTGCAGAGAGAAGGAAAACTTGACACAAACCCTATACCCGTCTGGCCAGCGTGGTAGAGTAGGTATGGAATTACCAACTGGCAATTGTTACTGTTCATTCAAAATAAATAAATATTTCTTTAACCTTAAAAATGAATCACAAAACGAATCAAAATCACAATAATAACTGACTACATTCAAGTCAACACAAAGGAATATGTTTTTTAACCTCGTAGGGGTAAAGGTTAAATTATTTATTCTATAAAGTTATAAATCGCAATTACATCAGGTATGGAGAGGAAAGCATTTATTCGTTAGCCGTGACGAGGAATTATTCAAATTAGGGTTTGTGTGTGGTATAAAAAGGAGTAAAAAACGGATTTAGGAGGCAATGCAATTTCGACACTTTGTGTGATCCACAAATTGTTATTCTGAGTCTGGATGATCTTTGTGCCCGTTTCATTTATGTTTATAAAGTCCGCCGCGACACAGGATATGTTCATAATGCGGGAGTTGTTTCCAAATGAATTTTAATCTTTTTTTCTGTTTGATTGTTGATGATGATGTGATGTGAGAGTGAACCCTCCTCCTTCATAGATGGCGTTGTGTGTTAGACATCCGGAAATATAATATTATTATTATACTTATAAATTATCGCTAAAATTGTTGGACTTAAATTCCTATTGTTTACAAATACTTATGTACCTTTTTTTTTTTTTTTTTTTTTTTTTTTTTCCGTGCGGAAATCCCCTCGGATACCACCTGTCGGTGGCATGTCGGACTCGAACCGACTAAAACCGCACGCCTTCGCCGGGTACTAATAGCCGGGGAACCAGGTATACCCTAGAAAGGAAGGCCCTGGTGCCCCGACATACCTCGGGTCATCTACAGACGAGTAGACGACCCCCGCCCCGTGTGGGAACCCCATGTTCCCTGTGCTCCCTGGAAGCGAGCGCGCTTCGCAACGCGCTCGCCGCCACCCCGGCCTGCTTCTGCTAGGGTGACAGATGGCCTCACCTGTCACCCCCAGGCCTGCGCTTATGGAGGACGGAGGTCGTTCTGCGACCTCCGGCGCCTGAGTGACCTGCGCTGCCTGGCCCGTGCCCGGGCCTGGCGGGCCGGGAGAGTTCTAAACCTCTCCCGGTCCCGCTCCGCCGTCTCCTTCGCGAGCATAACTTGCTCGCAGAAGGAGACGGCAGAGTTCCACGCACTCTCGCTCCGCACGATAGCCGCAATCAGGCTATCGAGCGAGAGAACTCCCACTCCGATGGCCGCCACGAGGTCTCGCCTCTGCTCAACCCACGCCGGGCACTCTGCCAGCGTGTGGAGAGCCGTGTCCACGGTCTGGCCATCGCAGTGGTGGCACTCAGGCGTTGGCTCCTTGCGGATCAGACACAGGTGATCTCCGAAACATCCCTTCCCAGTGATCACCTGCGTCAATCGGTATGAGAGGGTCCCGTGACGCCTCTCGAGCCAATCCTCCATAACGGGTCTTACCGCCGCAATGACGGCGTGCCCGGCGCTCGGTTGCCCGAGTCGTTCCCTCCACTCCCCTATGATGACCTGGCGGAGTTGGGATTTCCGGTCATCGATTTCTCGAATCTCGGGGTATCGACCCAACTCCTGCGCCTCCTTGCGCCACTGATACAGTGCTGCAAGGGCTCTCGCCTCCAGGTCCCACGGTGGAGTTCCGGCCAGGAGACTCGCCGCCTCGAAGGAGATCGTGCGGTACCCCCTTATGATCCTGATGGCCAGCATTCGCTGCGGTCGCCGCAGTATCGCGACGTTGCTGGCCTTCAGGGCCCCCGCCCATACTGGGCACCCGTAAAGGGCCATGGACCGCACAACCCCCGAGTAGAGTCTCCGGCAGGAGTCATCGGGTCCCTTCATGTTGGGCAGCAGCCGCGCCAACGCACGCGCTGCCCCAACCAACTTGGGGACCAGACCTCGGAAATGATATCCGAAGTCCCATCGGCCATCGAGTACGAGCCCCAGATACCTGATCGAGGGCTCGATGCCGATGCGAGTGCCTCCTACCGTGAGGCTAGATCCCTCAGGCGGCTTCCTCCGAAGCCCGTGGAAGAACAGGGCCTCGGACTTGTGCAGAGCCACCTCGAGACCCAGCCGCCGGATACGCTCAACGACTTGGGCAACCCCGGCCGTGGCCCTCAGGGTTGCCTCGTGGTGCGTCTTGCCGCGCGCCGTCACGAGTGTGTCGTCCGCGTAGCACACGACGGCGACACCATCCAAGAAGGCACCACGAAGCACCCAGTCGTAGCCGATGTTCCACAAGAGTGGCCCTAACACCGACCCCTGCGGAACACCGCACGACATTTCACGCCTACCGAGACCGGTCCTACTGGGGTAGACGACGGCTCTCTCCGACAAATATGCCCCGACTATGCGGCGGAGGTAGAGAGGCACTTCGTGATACACGAGCGCCTCCCTGATGCAGCTCCAGGGCACAGTGTTGAACGCGTTGGCGATGTCCAAGGACACCGCCAACACCACTTCGCCCCGGGAGACTGCTTCCTCCGCCAGAGCCTTCACGCGCATGATCGCATCCACGGTGGAGCGCCCCTGACGGAAACCGTACTGGTTGTCCGCCAGATCCGGCCCAACCATCACGAGATGCTTGACGAGGCGCCTTGCAATCACTCTTTCAAAGAGCTTGCACACCTCGTCAAGCAACACTATGGGCCGGTAGGCGGACGGTGAGTCCGCCGGGCGCCCCTCCTTTCGGATGAGGACCAGTTTCCCCGTCCTCCACAATTTCGGAAACTGGCCCCGCTCTAGGCATGCGCTGAAGAACCCTCGCAGTCGGGGCTCGAGAGCCTCGTCGACTAAGGCCAGGACCCACGCTCGGCCAGGAATGCCATCGGGTCCCGGGGCGGTGTTTTTGGCTTTAAGCCGTAACACCGCCACCCTTAGTTCCGCCCCAGTGACCTCAGGCACGTCGTCGTCATCCACGTTAGGCGCCTCAAGCGCCGGAGGCGGAGCCATCTGTGGTGGAGTATGCTCCACCACTCGCGTTGGGAACAGGGAGCCAACGACCCTCTCAAGCAGCTCTGGCTGAAGACACCGTGTGAGCGGCGGGGCCCATGGGCGCATCTTGCCCCTAACCATACGGTAGGGGCGTCCCCACGGATCCCGCTCCAGTGTCTCCAGCATCTCGCGGCGGGCCTCGCTCTTGGCCCGCTTTATCGCTGCCTGAAGGGTCCTCTTGGCAACCCTGTAACCCGCTAACAGCTCCGCCTCTCTCGCTGCCGCATCTTCGGGGCGGCGACGCCTCCTGCGGAACCTGGACCACTGGCGGCGCGCGGTCACGCAGGCTTGACGCAGCCGTGCGATCTCCGGCGACCACCAGTAGACCTGGCGCCTCGCAGTATTGGGCTGAGCCCTAGGCATCGCCGCATCGCAGACGCGGGTCATGGCCTCCCGGAACCACTGTGCCTCATCATCAACGTCGACAGGCCTGTCCGGCGCAGGAGCCCAGGCCTGTACGATGGCGGCTTCCAGGAGGAGGTCGCGATCTAAGCGCTTGAGCGCCCAACGTGGTTCAGGTGGTGCCGGTCTGACCGGCGCGCCATCTGCAGGGGCGGAGACGTCAAACCGAATATATCGGTGATCCGAACCTGTCTCCTCCCCGACAACGACGCGCCAGCCCTGGACACGACGCGCTAGCGAGGGGCATGCGAACGAGATGTCCACGATCGAACTACCCCTCGCCGTCACGAACGTGGCCACGGCCCCCCGGTTTAGGAGAACTAGGCCGAATCTTTCAGCCCAGTTCTCCAATGCCCTGCCCCTCGGGTTCGTGCGCAGGGAACCCCAAGCCTGCGACCAGGCGTTGAAGTCCCCCAGCACAAGAACCGGGTGGGGGCGACAGGCATCGACGACGACGGCCAGCTGAGCGAGCCATTGCTCGTACTCAGTTAGGTTTCGGTTCGGCGTGAAATAAGCGGCCACGACCGCTATATCTCCAACTATCGCCGCTACACAGCCCCGTCCCCTTGCAACTACTGCAAGAGGTGGAGTGCCGGCTGCGGTACCGTGCACTAGGGCCGCCGTGCCGTCCAAGTCGGTCTCCCAGGCAGGCCCGAGAAACCGATGGACATATGGCTCGGCGATAGCGGCGATGTTGATGGACCACTGTGCCATGCTCTGGAGCAGAAGATCCTGAGCATCGGCACCGTGGCCTACGTTCACCTGGAGGATGCGGAGATGTGGGTCCATCACTGGACTTCCATCCCCGCATCCCGCAGCGAACTTTGCGGCTGTCCAGCGGCACTCTCCGTCTGGATCAGCGGCTCGGAGGCGGAAGGTCGGCCTCCCGGCTTCGGTCGCGATAGGGCACAGGCCTTACCACCAACCCGGTGGTCGGCAGGCTTGCCCTCCGCTGCGCACCTAAAGCAACGCAGCGGAGCGTTGCAGCCACCCGCCTTGTGACCGGGCTGGCCACAGCGGAAGCATCGGTCACCTACGGTGGCCTCCGCCGTGCAGTGCACCCCTACGTGACCCACCGACAGGCACCTGAAGCACCTTGCCGGTCGGGCCTGCAGGAGCCGTGCCTGCGCCCTCAGGAAACCTCCGACCAGGAGGCTCCGTCCATCGGCGACCTTCTGGGCCGCCGCGATGGGGCAGCTGACAACCGCTGCCCCCTGTCCACCGGGGCCGAAGCGTATTGCTCCGGCCTTCACGCTGTCCAGAGGGCAGCTTCCCGTCTCCGCCACGGCGAGTCTGAGCTCGTCCGCCGTGACAGAGTCGTCCAGGCCCGTGATGCGGACTTCGGCGCATTTAGTGGGCCTGGACACTCGGACGTCAGCTGCATCCAGTGACTCCCTCAGCTTAGCCGCTAGGGCATCGGCTTTGGGGCCACTGGTAGCGCCGGCTACCTCGAGGAGCCGGGCTCCCGTCCGTGTGTTTTTACACCGGACGCCCGGAATCTCGAGGGCTTTGAGGTCCACGTTGGCCTTGACTTTCGTCAAGACCTCGGCGTACCCCACGCCCCTCTCCGCTGCCTCCGCCGTCAAAGTAATAACGACGGCCGAGGAGCGAGGGGCGCGGAGCTTCCTCGGCGCTCCCTTCGCGGCGGCGGCGGCGTCCCTCCTCGCCTTCTTGGCCGCTTTTTTGGCGGCCTTCCGCCTCTTTTTGTTGTCCCCGGCCACCGTCCAGCCCCGCTCCAACGAGCGCTGTGCGGTGTCAGCCGGGGCCGAGACTGGGGCTTGGGTTGGGGCCGCCTTCCCCCTCCCTTTGCCCTTTCCGGTCTTCTGGGGCGGGGGGGCTGATGACGGCCCAGCCACCCTAGCTGCTGGCTGGGCTGTTAGGCCCGCCCTGGCAGCGGCCGCATAGGTTGCTCTTGGCGGAGCCAGAGGTGGGCGACAACGGGCGCTCTCTATTGCAGAGATGCGCCTCATAATTCGCTCCTCCATCTCCGCCACGAGTCGGACTAAGTCCGGCTCCTTAGGGGCGGACAACGCCACAGGTGCCGAAGACGCTGGTGTGGCACCAGCGTGGGCACGAGCCTTGGCGAGATCCGCCTCGAGGCGGGCTCTCTCCCTAGCGTGGGCCTTGCTCTCGGCCACGAGGAGTCGTCCCGCCTCGATGATGGAGCGCACGACCGCTACCAACGCCTCCTGTTCGGGACCCCTGGCTACCCCGGACGTCTGGAGCAGGCAATCGGCCACGCCGATTGCCTCCTCGATCCGGTCGACGGGGTTGCCGGTTTTGCCTCGCAGCTCAACGAGGCCAGCACCCCCACCCCCGCTCCCCACATCAGTGGTCGACATCTCGGACGCGACCCCCTCCTCTCTTCTCCGTCCGAGACCCCCATCTTCGGCTCCTCCCAGCGCCGCGGGCTGGACCGCCACCTTCTTCCGGGCCACCATGGCCGTGGGGAGTCGGCCTCCGCCGCGAGCGCCTCTGCGGCTTGTGCCGACTTTGGGAGCCGAGGCCTCATCGCTCGAGGCCGACTCCAATTGCCTCTTCAGGCCCAGGCGAAGCGAGCGCCTTTTCCGCTTTGGAGTACCCTTCTGGTGCTGCTCTGCAGCTGAGACCATCGGGGTACTCGCTCCGCTCCTCTCCGAGGCAGTGTCGGTGTTCGACACTACCTCCAGGTTTTTCGCGTCCTCCGCGATAACGTCGCCGGATTTACTGCTCGGCGACGGGCAGGTTCGACATTTGGTGCTCCCCCCAGAATACGAGTGGGAGCTGCCGGAGCCGTTTGGCTCCGGGAGGGATTCCCCAGACACTGTGTGTCCGGGACCCTCCTGGGTAGATTTAATAATCTTTGGCCTCATGTCATTGTTGTTTAGTTTAACGTCCTTCGACGGGGACGCCTTCGGCACTGGACTCCCTCCAGCGACTCAGCCCCTTGCCAGGCGTCAGAACGTGGGCTTAGAGCATTTTTTATAGAGGTTTACGTCCTCGCGGATCCGAAGATCCACCGGTCCTGTCCATTCAGGATTACGGCTGGGCCGGACGGGGTCTGCACCAGACCGGGTCCGTCCGCCCCAGGGTTTTTTATAGAGGTTGCCTTCCTCGTAGCCCTCGAAGAGCCGTCATTCCTGACTGTTGCCAGTCAGGGTTACGACATGGCCGGACGGTGGTCTGCGTCAGACCAGTGTCCACCACCTCTGGACAGAGCCAGCGGCAGTGGACCCGTCCGCCCCCAGCCCGCTCTCCCCTATGCCCTCTGCCAAACAGAGGGACATGCGGAAAGCAGCCCTCCGAACAGCCCTTGACGGGCCGTTCCCACCTCGGCCGGAATTGGCCGCAGGCGGCAGCGCCTTTCCCACCTAGGGAGAGAGGCGCTGCCGTCTCCGTTGCCCAGGGTGCACCACAAGGAGGTTCCGGACCACGCACCCCAAATACTTATGTACCTAGAAAAAAAGATAGTCTGGAAGAAATTGTGACTCACATTATAATCGCTGATTGTACTAGTGCAGTGTTTGATGTTTATGTTTTACTAGCTGAGACCCGCGGTGTTACCCGCGTTTGTTATTATAACCGCGGTTATTACAACAAACGCGGGTAACACCGCGGGTCGAAGCTATTCTAAAAAAAGTATCCTAAGTTACTCCTTATGTCATCAGCTATCTGCCATTGAAAGTAACGTCGAAATCGGTCCAGCCGTTCCAGAGATTACCCGGAACAAACAGACAGACAGACAGACAAAAATTGTAAAAAATGTTATTTTGGCATATGCACCGTGTAAACATACATATGCATTTAGTAAAAAGCGGTTATTTTAATATTACAAACAGACACTCCAATTTTATTTATTTGTATAGATGTTCAAGTTTCTTTCGACATAAAAAAGATAATTTTGTGTTATATTGTTTTGCGTGACTAGACAGATATAAATTGAAAGTATAATTAGAGGTTTTTAAAGAATTATGTAAAAACGTATTTTTTGTACAAATGTTTATATCGCCACCGCTTGTGACTTGTGCTAATTACAAACGATGTGATCAACAACCCTTTATTGTGTTGAATACGGACAACGAGTATCGTTACAGGATTTTTTTTTAAAAGCAGTGTCATTTTGTTTCCATTATTTACTTCACTCGATGAGTCGGCGGTCGAATATAAATGACTTACAAAATAAAAAGTGTGCCTTTGCTTTAAATTTTGTTGGAGATAGTTAAGACTATCACACACATACACACACACACATACACGCGCTCACACGCGCACACAAACACGCACGCACATGGCACGTAAAAAACTAACTACATTCAATTAGACTTAAGCCAAAGACACTATCTACCAAGTCATAGGTAGTTCAGGAGGCAGAGGTTTTTTATGGATTAAGGGGGCAAGCAAGAAGACGGGTCACCTGATGGTAAGTGACTACCACTGACAACGGTCACATGCACGTCAAGAGTCACAAGTGCGTTACTACCCTTTCCGCAACCCCAGAATCGGGGCGGCAGAGTTTGTACTCCGGTAGCGTCACTCATTCTGTGAAACATACTAAAACAACTACTTAACACTAATTTTTTGTGCAGATTTGATTTCACAAGTAAAATATACATTTGTGAATAAATTATAATTAATTTAATTTACTATTTGTGTTGACAGATTAAGAATACAGACCAACCACCTATATTCATCCCGTGGGTGTCGCAACAGCCGAATAAGAAAGCAAACTGCACAGGACAACAGCACTGCAAAGAGAAGGAAAACTTGAAACAAACTCTATGCCAACCCATCTGGCCAGAGTAGTATAGTAGGCCAAAACCTCGTTTCTAAGAAGAGGCCTATGTCCAGCAGTGGATTTATTAAAGGCTGTTTGTGATGATCATGATTTTGACTATGTAAACAATTTATACGAGTACATATGAACATTATTAACTTACGTTAAAGCGAAGATGAAACTAGAAACTGCATTTTAACGCCATAGGCCTCACCGGCAATATGGGCCTGTTGTTGGTGTTGTGGTTGGTGACCCCAACTGCTAAGCCGGAGGTCGTGGGTTCGATTCCCACCCAGGACAAATATTTGTGTGATGAGCACAATCGTTTGTTCTGTGTCTGGGTATAATTTATCTATAATATGTATGTATTTAGAAATATATAAGTATGTTTATCAGCAGTCTGGTTACCATAGTACAGGCTTTGCGTAGTTTGGGATCAGACAGCCGTGTGTGTGATGTGTGAGGTTATTATTATTATAAATACTTCAACAGCCAGCTGCTTGGAAGTTATTAAAACCACACGGGGGCAAGGTATCAAATCTTGCCTCCGTGTTTAGCTCTCTCCTATACTAGAGAGCATCCGTGGTCGGAATCATAATACAGTCTTAAGCTGGAGATTAAAGAAGTCCTGAGATAAGAACAAGTTTGCTTTATGTTTGTTATCTTTAAGCGTTGAGTACAGTCTCTGTGTAGTGAAGGATTAAGAATACGGAATGTCACTACCCCTATTCATCCGGTAGGTGTCGTAAGAGCCGACTAAGGGCGCAAAACAACGCAGGTCACCAGCACTGCAAAAAGAAGGAAAACTTGACACAAACCCTATACCAACCCGTCTGGCCAGCGTGGTGTAGTAGGCCAAAACCTCCTTTCTAAGGAGAGGCCTATGTCCAGCAGTGGACTATTAAAAGCTGATGATGTGATGTGACAGTAGCCCCGATGTCTCTTTACCTATAAGTTGTTTTGTTAGTTTGATAAAGATCCGAATTAATAGAACGATAAATCTATAATCATCATTTGAGCCTGTTGGTCTGACCTTGACTTCTAAGCCAAAGGTCGTGGGATCTATTCCTACGCAAAACAAATAATATTGTGAGGAACATGTTTTTTAGATCGACTGCCTAGGTGGCGCAGTGGTAGCGTATGCGACTGCTGTTCTGAGGTCCCGAGTTCGATTCCCGGGTCGTTTGTTTGTATGTTTGTGTTCTCTGCATATTTGTTTCGGAATTTGAGTGTTTTCTATGTATAATATGTATATATTTACAAAAAAAGTATGTAAGTATCCTGTCAGTCAATCTTTTTTTTTTTTTTTGTTGACGGAGTGGAAAATCCCTTCGGATCCCCGGCTCCTTGGGGATATAGGAGCCAGGAGTATGTGGTGATTCCACTAAAAACCACTCCGACGGCCAGCCTTAGGCGCCCTGCTCTGGGGAGAACCCGGGCCATGTGATTCCAGGTCCCCCTGTCAGTCAATCTAGCTTTCATATTACAAGCTCTGCTTAATTAAGACTTGATGGCGTTGTGTATTAGATGTCCGAAATATTATTATTATAATTATTATTATTTTTCTGTGTTTGGGTGTAATTGTGACGGATTAAAAATACGGAATGTCACTACCCTAATTCATCCCGCTGGTTTCGTAAGAGCCGACTAAGGGCGCAAAACAACGCAGGACTGCAAAAAGAAGGAAAACTTGATACAAACCCTATACCAACCCGTCTGGCAAGGAGAGGCCTATGTCTAGCAGTGGACTATTAAAGGCTGTTGATGTGATGTGGGTGTAATTTATCTAAAATATGTATTTATTTATGTAAGTATTTTTATCAGAAGTTTGGTTATCATAGCACAGGCTTTGCTTAGCTTAAAACAGGCGGCTGTGTGTAAAATGTCTGTTGTTCTGTGTTCTAATGCGCATAGCTCATACTTCATAGACTGAAACATTTTGTAGCTTAGGATCAAGGATAAAAAAAACAAATTTATCCTAAAACAAATCAATATTGAACTTCAAAATGTAAAATATCTGGCATGGCATCAGAAGTGGGACATACTCGTATGTAGATGGATACGGATGTTTTTATTTTGGTGTTAAGCAATTCTTTCGTTGCCTTTTACTGAGTGAATGAAGTTACCGCAACCCAAATCCCCTCCCGCTGACTCGAGCGGGAGGGACTCCAAGGGCAGCAACGCACTTGTGACTTTTGAGTTGCGGGTGTCCATAGGCGGTGGTAGTTGCTTACCATCAGGTGACCCGTCTGCTCGTTTACCCCCTTATACCATAAACTAACAAAAAATAGGTATTTTGTCACCTTAGGTCTTCATATAAAATATTTTTTAACGAAAACATGCTAAAAATACCATAAAATACATTTATATGCCTACTAGCTGACCCGGCAAACGTTGCTTTGCCTAAAAAAAAATTTAGGGATGGGTCACCCTTACCATTTAGGGGTATGAAAAATAGACGTTGGCCGATTCTCAGACCTACCCGATGTGCACACAAAATTTCATGAGAATCGGTCAAGCCGTTTCGGAGGAGTACGGGAACGAACATTGTGACACGAGAATTTTATATAAAAGATAAGACTCCCGCACTTAGAAAAATACCCCAACGCAATATACACGATAAAAATTCACTTATCTTTGATCTAAAATCGATCTAAAGTGGCAATTACATAGGTACAATAGGTGAAATATGAAACATGGTGCTAACAAAGAAGCGGTGTTGTGTGTAATATGAAACTGTTAGCTTTGAAATATTGTAACTGCGATTTGTATAAACTGTATACATTGAAGCAATTGGATGTTTGAATATTATGGAATGAAAATAAAAAAAAGGCTGAAAGTGTCATTTTATTCGGAATACTGGCTTTTAACCGCGTGTATGTCGGTTATTGAGGTAAAAAGAAAACCTATGTTATTCGTCGATGATGTAACTTTCCATTGGTGAAAGAATTTCCAAAATCGGTTTAGTAGTTTAGGCATGAAAGTGTAACAAACAAACAAAGTATTTTTCTATGGTTAAAAATATATATTTTATCATTTATTAAGACAATTATAATGCTGTGGCTGGTCGTGGTTTTGATTAAAAAAATCTCAGAAAACCCCAATAATTGGCCCAGGAATCGAACGCACTAAGGCAGCGTTTTCAAATTCCACACAATTCACATTGTCAAAATATTTTATTAAAAATAATTTGTAATGTATTCTATCTTATTCTCTCGCCGACTTAATCCTATATCATTAGAATTAGACTAGACACCATTAGAATAGAATAGAATGCAAAGTTAAACAAAAGTTAAAAACAACAAACATAAAGAAACTAAAAATCAAGTAAGGTTTGTCAACATTTTTTGTTATAAATAACATAATGGCAACATTTATGACAACAGGTTGATAAAGGCAACATTTTTCAATCTTTCATTTTTGACAGAATTGACATGACACATCAATGTGCACGTATCCAACCACGCGTCTATAAAAATTTACTTATTATAACTATAACATAGTTATAATGAGTAAAATTGTGTGTGAGTGCTTATAAACTAATACTTATCAACCTGTGTACCATAAAAAACCTTTAATGTTGCTGAGGATTGTACGCCAATTCTTAGGAGTGGGAGGGTGAAAAGGACCGTAAAAAATATTTTTATCTCAAACACACTTTATTCACATAGCAATTTACGATATCGCGTGAAATCTAATACTAACAAAGAAGATCATATTTTTAAATATAATATTTACTACAATTCGTTGTAGATGAGTTTCACGCCTACGTTTAATTTTATTGGTTCTATCCACGCGAATAGTCTATCACTGTAATCAATTACTTATTAGATACAACACCTTGTTCAAACAAAGAAAGTACGGAAACCGATGTAAGGATTTTGGAATTTTTGCTGATTCTGAAATTTACATATATTATTTTATAATACGATAAAAGAGACAAATGTTAAAAATCAAATTATTATAATAGGTAGAAATAGACATAGAGCCAAATCATAAGTAACAATCCTCTACCAAAAAAAAAAACTAAACTGAGACTTAATAAAACTGAGCTGGAATCTTTAAGCATAAACATAAAACATCATTGGAAATACGTAGTTATTCTCGCCATGACCATCGCCTCAGTGTATTACACAGCTCGTTCCTTTGGTTTGTTAAATGGTAAACCCAGATCACTAGATGGCGTCGATTAGTTTGGGTCTCAATTTGGCTCTTGATTAGAACTGCCACAAGATGCGTAAATTCAACCCATTGCCAGGATTGCGATTCGCATTCATGTAAAACAATCTGGATGTGTCTTTTGTCTATTTCGTAGGAACCTAAAATAAAGTCAAGTTGAAAAGCTATTTTTTTATGGTAAAAGGGGGCAAACGAGTAGACGAGTCACCTGATGGTAAGCAACTACCGCCGCCCATAGACACCTGCAACTCAAAAGTCACAAGTGAGTTGCTGCTCTTATAGTCCATCCTTCCTAAAAGAATAAATTTAAAAATTAATTAACTGGAAAGGAAAACTTAACTTTTTAATAAAAATTTTGATATTCATCATCATCAACAGCCTATACTAGTCCATTGCTGGACATAGGCCTCTCCTTAGAAAGGAGGTTTTGGCCTACTATACCACGCTGGCCAGACGGGTTGGTATAGGGTTTGTTTCAAGTTTTCCTTCTCTTTGCAGTGCTGTTGTCCTGCTTAGTTTGCTCCCTTAGTCGGCTCTAACGACACCCACGGGATGAATTGGGGTGGTGAATACCTGAATCACTTTGCAGGTAATTCCTATTGGAATTACCTGCAAAAGTGTTGGCTTTATACGTATACATTTGATTCTAGACATCCTCATTTAAGTCTTAACACGGGATCAGACATCTAAATAAAAGAGGACTTTGTATTTAAAAATATGTGTAAATCCTGCAGAGATCTTTGATTTTTAAAATCAAATTCTCTCACCATAGATAGTGGAGTGACGAATTGCGCAAGATGGCTGGCAACTGGATGTGAGAAGCCCAAAATCGATCCAAGTGGCGTGCAATGGGAGAGGCCTATGTCCAGCAGTAAACTGCAATATGATGAGATAGATTCACTATAAATCAAGAATAGTATGTAATACAAAACATTCTTGATAAAAGTGTTACAAGTAATCATTGTCCGTGTAGTGATGGATTAAGAATACGGAATGTCACTACCCCAATTCATCCCGTGGGTGTCGTAAGAGCCGACTAAGGGCGCAAAACAACGCAGGACACCGGCACTGCAAAAAGAAGGAAAACTTGACACAAACCCTATACCAAGCCGCCTGGCCAGCGTGGTATAGTAGGCCAAAAACTTTTTTTTAAAGAGAGGCCTATGTCCAGCAGTGGACTATTAAAGGCTGTTGATGTGATGTGTTGATGTGAAGTAATCATGTTTTACGTTAATTTCCTTCATGAAAAGAGCGTACTTCCTTAAAGGACGTCAACGCTCTTGTGACTACTGAGTTGCAGGCGTTCTTGGCAGCGGTAGTCGCTTACTATCAGGTGAATAGTCTGTTCGTTTGCTCCTATCTTATAAAAAAAATCTCAGCAACGATTAAATGCAACTTAAAATCAAGAACCAAGAGAATTTATGTAGGCCTAACTGTCTACGACTTCGTTCGATTGGAATTTGCGCTGCCTTAGTGGATTTAATTCCCGGACCGGGCAATATTTTATAGCCTATGTTACTTTTTATATAGAAAGGTACCTGGTAGTAAAATATTATCAAAATCGGTCCAGCCGTTTTGAAGATTACCAACAGACAGATAGACAGATACACAAAAAATATTTAAACTGCTTCTTAGGCATAGGTATTGTGCAAATAACCGTGTAAGCATGAAAAAAACTATTATTTTGACATTACAAACAGACACATTAATTTTATTTATTAATATAGACGTCTTCATTTAATTGTCTTACAAAGTAGTTAAAATAAATTAGCACAATACGATTTAGGGTAGGTAGTAAGCTTATATGTAAGTGCCACATCCAAAATGTAATTCTTGCTTCATTTCTCTAGTGTATTGTTCATACCAGTTTTAGTGTAGGCCCTCAAGTTGTACAGTTTCATTGCGGCCTTCTTAATTTATTACACAAGTATTTTTGTCCACTTGATTAAATTGCTTGTACTTTGTCTTGTCATCAAGTTTGTTGGCAGAAAATAAATTTATTTGACGTATTCAAGTTGACATTTAAAACGTCATGTTAGTGCTGTGTTATATGCAAGAGCCCTCTTGAAAATCCTAATCATAATAAACGACAACTAAAATCTTAATTAGTTGTAAGACTTGTAGTTTAACAGCTATTGCAATAGAGAAAAGAGAAGATGGAACTAGGGTGTCCCTGACCAGAAATGAAAAGAGTATTCCATATGCGCTGATATTAAAACTCTTTCTTGAAAAACTATGTATCATGTATAGTCATTTGTTGCGTTGAAAATGCAAGTCGCTTTTTAATGTGTAATATTTTCGATGGAATATTGAAATATTTTAATTCATAGAACATCTGTAAAATCTTTATCTTTTGTAATTAATCTTTTGCTTCGCTAATTTGTAACAAATCATTAAAGAGTAATTCTGTTGTTTTATACTTTTTTTTCTATTTTTTTTAAAGACAACTCCCGCATTAGGAATATATCCTGTGTCGCAGGGGACTTTACAAACATACATGAAACGGACACAAAGAACACCCTGACTCAGAACAACAATTTGTGGATCACACAAAGTGCCGTCCCATGTGGTATTTACACCCACAACACTCGGCGCAGTAGGAAGCGGCGTGGCGACCACTTCATCCGTGCAGTCTTACTGTAATATCTTAACGCAAAATAATAATGTCAGTGGATTTTATTTCTAATTCTACTGTCAGAAAGCTTGCACATGGGTTAACATAAAAGTTTTTGTCATTTTATATATAACTTGTCCACGGTGAAAAATAAATTGAATGTCAAGAACGAAATGAATGAAATCTTCACGATTCGATAATACCATTCCAAAAAATCAGCAGTTTATTAAACTTAGATTGATCTTGTCACAATGATCTGAAGAATGATGAATGATAACTCGACATTCTTTTAAGCATTCCAACTATTAATATCTGAATAAAATTAACTTGGTAACAAATAAAACCGTATTCTGTCGATATATAGAAGAGATTTTGACAGATATTTAAACTTAAATACTATTAGCGGATCCAAAAGAGATCGTTCTTAATTTAACGTAATAAAATTTCCTTTTCGATACCATAGATAATCCAGACCATACCATACATCCAAATAAACTAAAATTTAAATATCGAAATAGTGAACACCGGTTAAAAAGCCAGGGAAAGCAATTCCAATACCTGGTTGTACTGGGTACAATTTAATGATATGCGTCTTTAATATCTTTGGTTGTATTTTGGTTGGTACATTATAATTTTAGTCGAAATTGGTCCAGCAGTTTAGGCAGAAAAGAATTTATGGTTTAAGAACGGTTTAAGAATTGTATTAATCAAAATATCCAAATTAGGTATTGAAAAAGAAAATTACAAGGCAGTTTTTAAAGTAATCTATTTGTATAAGTAGATTGATAGATATACTAATGCTTTCATGGTTATCAATATAAATCTATATATATATATATATATATATATATATATATATAAGAGATTTCCACGTATATAGTCACTCATCACGATATCTCTGGAACCATTAGAGCTAAAGACTTGAAATTTTGGTAGGAATATTCTTTTCACCGAGTAGAGGTCAGCTAAGAACGGATTTTAAGAAATAAAAAAAATGATTTTTTTTATTAAATAATGTAAATAGCAAAAGAACGTTTGCAGGGTTAGCTAGTTGTTCATACTTATATTGTATATATATATATATATATATATATATATATATATATGTGTGTGTATTTGTATGTATGTATAATTATATAATTTATATTTATTTATTTTTACACTACTTTAGCTTCAATACAGCTAGACTACCCACTGTTTCTTCTTATCTACTGTCGATTTGTCCATTCAAAGGTTGCCTGTTTTTTTTTTTTTTTTGCGGAAATGTGCGGAAATCCCCTCGGATACCACCTCGGTGGCATGTCGGACACGAACCGACTAAAACCGCACGCCGTCTCGGGTACTAATAATCGGGGAACCAGGTATACCCTAGAAAGGAAGTCCCTGGTGCCCCGACATACCTCGGGCCATCTACAGACGAGTAGACGACCCCCCCCCGTGTGGGAACCCCATGTTCCCCTGCTCCCTGGAAGCGAGCGCGCTTCGCAACGCGCTCGCCGCCACTCCGGGCCTGCTTCTGCTAGGGTGACAGATGGCCTCACCTGTCACCCCCAGGCCTGCGCTTATGGAGGACGGAGATCGTTCTGCGACCTCCGGCGTCTGAGTCGCCTGCGGTACCTAGCCCGTTCCCGGGCCTGGCGGGCCGGGAGAGTTCTAAACCTCTCCCGGTCCCGCTCCGCCGTCTCCTTCGCGAGCATAACTTGCTCGCAGAAGGAGACGGCAGAGTTCCACGCACTCTCGCTCCGCACGATAGCCGCAATCAGGCTATCAAGCGAGAGAATCCAAAGGTTGCCTGTAAGAGATTGCTATTAGCAATAAGGCCGCCCATTGTACATATCCATCTGTAATATTTAACCAACTTACTGTAATTGGTGTACAATAAAGCATATTCTCTATTCTCTCTCTCTCTATTTATTAAAGTCATCCTATGGAGAAAACCTCTACCATACCTACCAAGTTGATTAAACAAACCTGTAATTTGATCCTTATGGGGTACACGCGTGGTTTAAAAGAAACCCTTGCAAAATCGGGAGGAAAATAGGTCGTCCCGCCCTTCAAAAACGAGTTTACGAAATATTAAAAGCATCCTAATACTTTGTAGTTGGTAGTATTATAATTGTAAATCAATTCGTGCTATTGTCATGTCAGCATTAATTTGCAAAGCAACAATTTTCCTGTGTAAGTGGTATCTGTAGTGGGAAAGTTAGTAAATATGAAAATTACGGTATTGTGTGTCGTGTTGTCTGTATTGGGTTTTGTGATTTAAGATATATATCATCCTCCTTCCTTAATGGGAGAAAATGCACTGATGGCGTAGTGATTTAAGCGGTCGCCACGCCGCTTTCTATTACGCCGAGTGTTGTGGGTTCAAACCCACATGGAACAACACTTTGTGTACAAATTGTAGTTCTGAGTCTGGGTGTTCTTTGTGTCCGTTTCATGTATGTTTGTAAAGTCCCCCGCGACACAGGATTTATTCCTAGTGCGGGAGTTGTCTATATAAAAAAAAAAAAAAAAAAAAATATCCACTTTCTCATATACTCGACAGACAACTCGTTACATTCCACGACAGCAACAGTTATGTCTTGGATATTTTTATTGTTCCGTCAATTGGCAGTTATTGTCAGTTTGACTGCCTCGGTAGCGCAGTGGTAGCATATGTGACTGCTGTGCTGAGGTCTCGGGTTCGATTCCAGGGTCGGACCAAATATTTGTATGCACTATAGTGTTTTCTATGTATAATATGTATGTATTTACAAAAAAAAGTATTTTTATTCTATCAATCAATCTAGATTGGATAGTACAAGCTATGCTTAGTTTGTAACTAGATGGCGTTGTGTCTTAGATGTAACAAAAAAATAATATAATACTGTTTGTTAAAAAGTTAACTCCAATGATCTGAACTAAGGAACTGATACGATAAGACTTTGGTTTAGTTTCGCATTCAGCTGCAGAAACAATAATGCTTACCTTCATTTATTCTTCATGGACTTATCGGCGCTCTAGCAGCATCTAGTGATCTGAACTGAACTGAAAAAAAAAACGGTTTTGGGTAAGACGGTCGTCTATGAGATAATATACCTCAAGCTTCAAAGCAAGGGCACTTTTAAAATACGAGGATAAAGGTACTAGCCAGAAGCTATTGATAAAAGGTAAAGATAGACAGATAACATAATCGACGATGTCAGGATCATGCATTACTGTTGGTAGTCGGCAAATATTCTTTTTTTCATATTTTTTTTTACAAATCTATTGGCGTTAGATTTGATCACGAATTCGCAACAAGCCAAACAATAGGATGAAAATAACAATGTTTGGCCAAACATAGCTCGAATACGGTTTATCTGAACACGAGAAAAGCAATTTTTACCTTTGTTCCGTAATAGCAAAGCTGAGTTTTCTATGAATAGATATTGGACTCCCCCACAAATTAGATAGAATGAAAGGTTATTCTCAAATAAAACCAAGGGTTACTTCTAATTGTGTATACGTCAAAGTACCCAGGTGGTATTTTGACACAGTAATGATTATTTGAGAAAAAAGCTATTTGAAGGTAAAAGGGTTCAGAACGACCGATTGTAACAGGATTATAATTGTCTATTGAAGATCAGAGCGGAAACTTATTTTGTAATATTAGGACCTCATGTATCATAAGACTACAACTGCATACGGTATTTAGAGTTGATATTTTGATTGACATCAATAGGCATACTAAATTTTTATCTTCTTGCAATCTTTTATATGAAAACCAAACTAAAATTATTAAAAACATTTCTGGTTCTGGTTTCAAATGCTATGGTTTACATCAATTCGAGAAGCAACGGAGCTATCATCATCATCCTCAGCCTATCGCAGTCCACTGCTGGACATAGGTCTCTCCCATTGCACGGCACTTGGATCGATTTTGAGCTTCTGACACTCCACTTAGCTATAATACTGTTTATTTATTTCAAACTTACTACTGCACGGGAATTTGCTGGCGTAAATGTAAATTGTGTCAATTATGGTATTCTAAATTCAAATCTATTTTTCAACCAAATTGCCTTCTGTCTTCTGTCAAGCCCTTCTATCTTGATTGATTAGCAAAACCCATCCAAACTTTAAAATTTATAAGAATAGCTTGATAAGACTTATTGATTTTAACAGGATCTACAGTAAAACATTTATTTATTTATTTATTATTTATTTATTTATTTCACCAACATATGTAAATAACACTATAAGTAAAATAGTAAGTAATGGTAACTGAATGAACAAAAACTCCATGCATAAAAACTCAAGTGATCTCAAAATTTGACCAATTTAAATGAAATTTTACTGACTTCTTAAAATGCGCTTAACGCGCAAGCGGAAATGACCTTAGAAAAGCTATTGAATGACCACCTGTGCATTGTATTCAAAACTTAAAACGGACTCTTTCTCAGAACATTGCTTTTAAATTGTTTAACAATAGTGTCGCCTGTCTGTCTGAGAGAAATCACTACGGGGCACACTTGTCCACTTCATTCATACATTCTTTCATTCAATAGTTCATTCATGTTTTTAGACACGGTAATGAATTTACGCTTTGCTATTGTGTTTGGCAATAAGTTTGTGGCACAGGTATCGATTACCCACAAAATTATAGTTACCTGTCTCTATAAATTTTATGACTCCACTGGTATTAGTTATAAGATTGATTTTTCTTTATACTTCTATTTTATTGGTGATATTGTATTATGTCGATGCCCGCGTAGTATTGATCTCATTGTTTGCATCCTTTACACCATTTTTAAGTGCATTATGGTTACAGCGAGTCGTGTTTTTTTTGTAACAGATATATGTGAGTTTCAAGGAGCGTAAAAGGCGTGGTTTTAATGTACTCGCATAAATTCTCGCTAATTTATTGCATTGTGTATATCGGCGCAAAACAACATGCGATGAGCTACGTCATCGCTACACGTGTTTAGAACGGCGTAAACAAGTGACTCAACTGGTCGCCCCACCACATGTTAATAAAAAGCCGCCCGCTGCAGCGGAGCGGTCATTCAATTGTGAGCACTCAAAGAGTGAACAATTAATTTATTATAGGTGAATCGAGTGTTAACTATTTCACTTTAATTATAAATTGATTTTTGATTGAAGTGGAGTTTGTTATTTTAAAATTACCTCAGTAATGGAACACCATAGTAATAATAATGATAGTGACGTCGGCTGTGCCGATGTCACAATTTTTAAAAACAACGCTGGCTCAGCTGCTCCGTCATGTATGTGTGAACCAAATGTGGGTTCTATATAAAAAACCTTCCGCCTTTTACTGTAATAAATTTAAAATACCACGTTATTGATAAAAAAAAACTATTTTAATGGGAGACATATTAAAAAAAAAAACCTTAAAAAATCTAATGTTTTAATTACCCGTATAAGTATAACCGTCGTTTCTTCAGATAATTAGATAATATTCCATTCCCACCTGCAGTTCCATAATATCATAGAAAAAATACTCGAAACCACAAAAAACATACCTGATTTAAAAACTGTTGATGTTACTACTATGGGTTAAACAATTTCATTTCATCCAATATCATTTAACTGTACAGAATTACCATGCATAGAATTATGTTTGACAGTTTTTGTAATAGAAGTGTTGTCTATAAACTTGTCCACAACCCATGTTATTACGTTGTTAAAAAATGTAGATAGTGGTTTTTTTTATGTTAGATTGGGCAGACGAGCAGGCGCGTCACCTGATGGAAAGTGACCATCGCCGCCCATGAACGTCTGCAACTCGGTCGTAACAAACGCGTTGCCGGCCTTTTAGGAAAGAGAACGCTCTTTTCTAGAAGGTTTGAAGTGGTATCTGAAATTTTAAACTCAAAATCATAGTTTTTACGAAACATAGCTCCGTAATACACGCTGATGACGTAATACTGAAACTCTAATTAATCGTATTTAAGATCTAAGTGGCGTGCAATGGGAGAGGCCTATGTCCAGCAGTGGACTGCGATAGGCTGATGATGAAACAACGTTGTAAAAACACCAAACTTAAATTGGTACACCATTTTATTTCAGAGGGCCTTATAAAATCTGACTCGTGTCTGCAGTAAAATAGCCTACATTACAGCGCAAAATTAATGAACACCACTTTCAGAGAGGTCAGAGTATTTCAATATAGGTAATCAAGATATGTCTGACGATACCAGTAGAATGAAAGAATCGATGTTAGCAATAACTTGAAGGTTATTCAGGAAAATATTATAAAGCATTGATTAGGTCCTTAAGGGTCAAAGAATTTAAGGACCTATATGAGTCAAAACAATAAGAGTTAACAACAGAAAGTGTAGAAGTAGTGCCTAGTTATAGAATATAAATAAAAATAAATAAATAATATTGTACCACATTCACACAACGCCATCTAGTCCCAAACTAAGCAGAGCTTGTACTATGGGTACTAGACAACTGATATAAATACATATATATATTTTTTTGTAAATACATATTTATTATACATAAAAACACCCAGACCAAATCAAACATTAAATGTTCATGCACAAATTTAAGTTTCTGTAATGTCAAAATAATAGGTTTGTTTCATGCACACACGATTATTTGCACGTTACCTATGCCTATAAACCAGTTTAAATATTTTTTGTCCGTCTGTCTGTTTATTCTGGGTAATCTTCGGCTGGGCCAATTTTGATAATATTTTCCTACCAACCCACTAAGGCAGCGCTTTTTAAATTCATCGCGAACGAAGTCGCGGGCACCAGCTAGTTCTTTAATATAATGAAAACTTTGTAGAATATATTAGGTGGAGAAACATGATTAAAAAAAATAAACAGAATTTTCTCGTTAGAACTAACTGCACAACACATTAAATTCCCACGTCTCTTGGGGACTCAAGTGTACATGAATTGCACTAGACTGTACAGACAAGTTCAAGAATTTCTTGCTAAGAGGTGATTGAAACTGACAAACCGTTGAGTATCGAAAAGACGTTTGGTCTAAATGATAAGAGAAAAGCCGTAGGAATAGAAATTATTGGGCCAAAATCTGACCAGGGTGAAAAAATATGTGTATGTGTATGTATGTGCCTTCGAAATTAAAGACGATAGTGAATTAATAAAGAAAATTTTAAATGACTAGCTGTGGCCTGTAACGCTTTGCCGTGGCACATTGCAGTTGGATTAATGAGATATGAGCAACAAAACTGACGTTAGGTAAAATCTAACTTTGAACCATGTTATATATTGTGTAGAAATTTGACCTCAATCGCTGACGAACTTTTTGAGTTTTTGAATTGTACACAAACCAGCTATAAATCTTTATATGTCTGATAAAAAAGGAATAACTGAATATGTGCCTAAAAGTGCAAATAAATACAGGTACAGCTTACTTTAGTTACTTTAGTTATAAATGAGAAAGTTAAGGATCATCATTATTAACGGACCTATAACGGACATAGGCCTCTTCTTAGAAAGGAGGTTTTGGCCTAATATACCACGCTGGCCAGATGGGTTGATACAAGGTTTGTTTCAAGTTTTACTTCTCTTTGCAGTATTGTTGTCCTATGTAGTTTACTCCCTTATTCGGCTCTTACAACGCCCATGGGATAAATAGCGTGACCACCCCTATTCATCCCACTTCGTGTTCTTAATCCATCACTTACATGGATAAAATTTGTTTTTTACTCAATCACACAATTTTTTCCAGATCCATTCAAGAAAGTTTATACTTTAGACCACAAAGCAATAGCAGGTCCGTCGCGAAAACAGAAATCACAAAATTCTATTTGCCATTGTACAACAGTTTTTTATCAATGAACTCATGAAATACATTTATGCTTTGTGCAGTACCGAGCTCATTCTTTCTTCCAGCTCTTTTGTCCGTTCCATTTTGATTGAGGACTACTTTGTTAAAGACTGCAATAGGGCACAAAATAATTACTTATGATTCTGAACTGTTTTATTTGATTGTTTACTACTTGGAGTTGCTTCGTAACGAGTGCACTATTATTGAATTAATTAAAAAGACTATTGTTGGAGAAATTCTTAACTCCTAGGTGAATGCAAATTAATCGAAAGTACTTTAAGTTGTAATTTATGCCACTACGTTGAACGTTGAGATACTATTGTGTCTTAGTTTCATTCAAGATAATGAAAACAATCTATTTCCGTGTAAGATCTTAGAACATTGAGCTTGTAAGTGTATGTTATTAAAATGTTTAAGGATCCAGAGGGACGTAATAAAAATGGCAGTGGACTGTATTACTGGTGGTTTAATCGCCAGGTCTTTAAACGTATATCAAATGTAAGAATGAATAGATGAAATATTATTAAGAGGTCGGACCGTTCACGGTGATGTCCCAAGGCGAGCGACGGCCGTTGGTTGTTGTGTGTCGTCGGGCTGGTCAGGGTCGGACCCCGCTCGCCGCACCGGCCAGGGTAGTCCCCCCGCACACCGCGCTGATACCCGTTATAGTGCGCTTAGTTAAGTCGTAGTCGCAACAAAAAGGTTGTTAGTTTTGCAGAGTTGATACTAATTTAAGAGTTATGTTTAGAGTAAGCCACGATTTGATTTAAATTTGAAAAAAAAAAAAAAAAAATCCTTAATATGAGATGATATCATGATTTATTCATGGAATATTCATGCATTTCTCTTGCTTGGCAAAAATATTTTTTTGAATTGGATTTAGAAATACTCGCCACATTTTTTTTATGATAGAGGGAGCAAACAAGCAGACGGGTCACCTGATGAAAAGTGACTACCATCACCCAGAAATGCCTACAACTCAGGAGTTACAAGCACATTGGTGGCCTTGGAGGTTCCTTTTTCAATTTGCACAATTTTTTTACTGGTAATGAGCCTTGTAGCAAAAGGCTTCACAACCTATGGATTTGGATATGGTAAGGACTTGTGTCGCACAGATTAGATGAACCAATTTTGTCAAATTTCAGTAGTGATCGTGACGTGTATAGTTGGTTTTCTTCTGAATTAGAATAAGAGTTAAATACTTTAAACTATTTTTTGTTGCTCTTTCTTGTATTACTTAATCAATGATTTACTGTTTGCTTTAATCGTTTCTTTTAGTTTTTAAACTCGAAGAAATACAAACTCTTTTTACGTTTTAATATTTTCATTAAATCTTCTCTAAGTCACATTAAAAATTTAATGTACGTCTAGGTTTTACCGTATTCACTTAGTAGAACATACTCCAAAGAAAATTTAATTTTAAAATCACTTTGACAATAAAGCCACGTTATAAGTTTTGATTGTTAGAAATTTCCAGAACTCGTAAGTAGGTACACTGTATTTTTGGAGTAAATGATTAAAAGTTTAAAACTTTTAGTTTTGTAACTCTATGCCAATTAGATTTAACTTATAGTAAGTTAAGGTATTAATATTAAGTTAGGAGTTAGGGGCTAGGACCGTTACATACAGTCAGGATTTTTTTATTATTTTCGTTACTGATTGCAATAGATTTTTTTAAGGTAAACACTTTTCCAAAATTAATTGTAAACGCTTAAAATTATATGCGTATATTCAATTCATTTTCTTATCCTTAAATCAAATAAAAGTCATTTCAACACATTTTCTAATTGGTGTTTACAATCACGTGACTCACGGATGAAAATACTATTTTTTTTCATGGGAAAGTATATTTTCTTCATTTATATTGTTTTTTGGCTTTCTAATAATAGATCTATTAAATTAAGTATTTATTTTTTATTTTTAAACAGACTGTCTACGAGCGGAGTCACTCATTTTATTTTAAAATATGATACTTCTATATTAATATATTTATTTTCTGCTATTAAGTGCCGCCAGCGCGATGGAGCGTACGATACCTGGTTTTTACTGTTCTCTAGTCGATAAAATTAGGAACCGACATCGGACGGAGAACTAGTATGCCGAAGTGGAAGTGGGCTGGTCATGAATGGGTTCGTTAGCCCTCATTGGGGAAGACTTTCGTTTTGCAGTGGAAGGCAATAGGCAGATGATTGTACGTAATTAGTAAGAAATTTAAGAGGTATCTATCACGTCGGAGTCAGATCGGTGCCCTGTGTGATCAAATGGCCCTGTCTGTCTCGAAAATACCAGTAGCCTCTGTATGATATAATAATAAATTAAAGAAATTCAGATTTATTACAATATTATTCGTTGTCAAATCTTAGTTCTTGATAAATTTTAAGATTCCAATTAAATGGCAAATATCCAGTAGCGTGGATAAAATACTATCAAAAGGTTAAAATACAAATTTACAAATTAAATGGCCCTATGATTTGATTGCAGTGACATAAGACAAAGCATGTGATGGCAAAGACATAAGTATGTGATGTTAATTTTTAATCTTTACCTACGAGTATATGAAATAAAGACTTGTCTTGATTGAGAGACACTTTAAATCTATAAGGGTTATTTTGTCCTGTCATTCTCTTGATAAAAAGAACCCTAAAAAATGACAATGCAGTTTATTTTTTTTATTTTTTTTTATTTTGTAAAATATTGTATTAACTTCACTTTCGTTGCAGAATGACATTTTTTTATGGTATAATGAGGCAAACGGGTCACCTGATGGAAGCAACTACCGCCGTTCATGGACACCTACAACTCAAAAGTCACAAGTGCGTTGCTGCCCTTGGAGTCCCTCTCGCTCGAGTCACCAGGAGGATTTGGAGGGATTTTGGCTCCGGTAACCTCACTCACTCAGTGAAATTCAACGAAAGAATTGCTTAACACTATTTATTGCTACTCTCCACACGTGTTAACAAATATAAATCGAAAGGGTGACAATATTGTGTTGTTGAACATTGATTAGTTTCGCTTTAGGCGTGACTCTGTTAGTGATAGGACAATGCCTTGTTTGTTTACTATTGGAGCTAGTTTTAAATTAGGGTTTATGCACAGGCAAATAATATTCTGGATATTTATTTAAAATTCTAACTATTGCTTGTCATTGTAGGGGTAATGGAAGCTTCTAGCGATTTCATTATATAAATGGGCTATTTTAATTTAAAGAACATTAAGATGAAAACGCATGTTTTGCAGTGAGCAGGAATGAATACATACAAAGTTATTTTGATGGTACTGACACAACAGGTTATTGATTGACTTATTAAAATATATCGCCGAGATTTCGATACGATTCAAGTGTAAAAAGTTGTGTTGTATCCTTAGTGAGCTTTCATATTGTCTTGAAATTCACAAACAGCTTAACAGACACAAAAATACATTCAGTCAAATTGAAAAATCTCCTTTTTGATCTCGGTTAAAAAAAACCCTGAAATCTTAACCAACAGCACTTTAAAAGAGATTGTTATACCAACAACACAACACGTGCTCTATGCCGTTATAAGTATAATCATTTTGAGTACTTTTTGAAGAAATTTAAATGAATCAAATTTAACGTTTGTCATCCTCATCAATCAAGTAACAACTATTGGCGTTTCATTCTCAAACGTGCTATCCCTCTCTGAATACAAAGATACAAACTCGTCACCGTATTATTATTCGAAGGGTATAAACGTATGCTAATCAAATGCTGTGTCAAATTACCGACTAGTAAATGAAATAGCCAATGTGTTACGCGAAATGTCATTAGTTCCGCACACTCGTTCTGTTACAACGCATTGTCATCGCTGGAGGGTATTTTATTACATCATTCTGTAGTTTGAAACGTTGTCGCAGTCACTTCCAAACCCGTGGTCGTTGTAGTTTGAATTAATTCTTGTATATATACATATATAATATGAATCTCGGAAACCGCTTCATCAATTTTCATGAAATTTAGTATGCAGTTCGGGGGCGGTGAATCGATCTAGCTAGATTTCAATATCAGAAATTTTATTAAAAAAAACAGGTAAAAAAAAGGTACTTTTCCTTATAGCAAGAACTGGTTTCTTTTTTAGTTAGGCACAGGTAGCATTAAAAGAAATTTAGAGAATAATATAAAAAAAAGTTAGGACAATTTATTTTATGTTTTGCTTTTTTAGTTACGTTAGTTTTTGTTTTTTATGTCAGTTTGTATTGTCATCTCGCCGGAGTTACCGCCAAAACCTCAGAATACTCCAACATCAATGGTTCTATTACACACATAATTCAGGAAAGGTATACCTGAGAAGTTTGACCTTGGCCGGCTTAATATAACATAATAAGAAGCAGCCAGGTCAATACGTCCGGGTGCCTTGCCTCCCTTAAATCACTCCGTAGATGTGATTTAAGGAAAACATTTCGGAACACCATGACATTACATGCTTATTATCTAAATATTCTTTTGATGTTAACGAAGCTTATAGTTTTTGACTAGAAAGACTTTTTTTTATTACTGTTGTATTGATCATTATAGTATTAATATTTAATACATACGAGTATATATTTATTATATAAAGACGACTTAAAGAAAGTTGCTGGCAGAACACTGCCCAAGACCGGGATGGTTGGTGCTCCTTGGGCGTGGCCTTCTTTCAGCAATCGACAGCGATTTGCTGATGATGATATATATATTTTGAGTTTCTTCTTCGAATCTCCTTGATCACTCGTCATCCTCTTTTTCACGTCTTCATTTCATTAGGTAATGGTTTTAGCTGTTTCTTTAATGGCCAGTCGTCTGCCTGTATTATATATATTTTCGAAAAAAAAATATGTTTTATGTTTATATCTTTACAGTACATTTTTAGTTACATTTTTATTTAATTATGATTATGACAACACTTGCAAAAGTAAATTGAATAGGAACTAAATATATTCCTAAAAGTATATAAACAGTTTGAAAAAATGAAGCTTGAAATTTGTAGAAGGATACAACGGGGTCTTAAAAGGGTTCCAAATAGGATACAAATAAAAGGCTTAAATGGACATTGTCGTCCTTTCCTTGCCGCAAAGGGGTTGGTTTATGTGTGACTTTGGAGTTTAAAGTAGAGATATTTGTTTTGCTGAAGGATCGACTTCCTGGGACTTGGATTTATTCAGCTTTAATTGAATAAATACTTTATCCCTTTCTGTCCTATACAAATGTATGGAACATGTTGCTTCCCTGGTAAGTAGGTATTAAGATTAGGTACCATGGTGCCCCTAAGATATATCTTGTAAGTTATTAATCAGTGAACAAGTGATACAAAAACCTTGCGATTTTGATGATGTGTACAGCTTTTTGGTCGAATATGCTAAAATGTTATAATTTAATAAAAGAGGTTGAAACTATCTGCATCAATAGAGTTGATTTCCTAAAACTAGCAACTCAAAATAAAGAAAGGCTCAAAAATTCCCGTCAAAAAACCTCTTTTAATTATTTTTTTACCGAAATCCAACAATACTAAGAAAGAGCACTAAAAAATATATATAATCATCCGAAATGATAACCTCCTCCTTTTTGAGGTCGGTTAATAATAACTAAAGATTATTAATTTCACTATGACTTTTATCAAAAGACATACACAGTACTCCAATAATACGCTACCAGAACGTATAAAGAACTAATCAATAATTTACCATTTACAGATCTGTAGTGATTGTATTTTTCAATACTCATTCATGGTTTGAGTATATGAAATTCTATTACGGAGTGTTCCTTTAGTTACAGTCACTTGTACAGTTCCATTCAAAGATATTGTATTCGTACGTGCGATAACACATTAGCTTTATTCATTGGTGAGAAAAGGAATTTATAAAATATGTACTTATTGAAGTATAAAATGTAGCGGTATCTTTGAGTCGTGTGCACGGGTCTTTGTAAAAGATGCGGGTATATATTTCGGCCATTAAATTAGCGGGGATGGATCGCATGCGATAAAATTTTGAAGAATTAATTATCTTGCGAGATGTCACCCTCAAGATATTTTCGTTCACGTTTTAAAAGAATTTACTTTTAAGGGAAACATAATATATCATCTGAAGGAAATATGAATTACCTATAAGTGGTGTGGGTGTCTTTGAAATTGCAATTGCGATCACGTACGAATTATTATGTGATTGATCCTCGTTCATCATCATCATCAACAGCCTTTAATAGTCCTCTGCTGGGCATAGGTCTCTCCTTAGAAAGCTAGTTTGGGCCTACTATACCACGCTGGCCAGACGGGTTTGTATAGGGTTTGTGTCAAGTTTTCCTTCTCTTTGCAGAGCTGTTTTCCTGCGTTGTTTGCTCCCTTAGTTAGCTCTTCGTCCGTTAGTATAATTACATAAATTTGATAAGAATAGTACAGTTATTGTGCCAAAACAATGTATGCTACACATGAAGTGGCTATAGAAAGTTAAAATATCTAATATCATATCAAAAATTAAAATAAATGCGGCTGCAATTTAAGAAACTTATCACAGCATTACACAATTTTGAAACCTCTACTTACTATGTATGTAAATTTACATAAAACTATCAACAGTTCCACAATAAGTAAGAAAATACCGGTTTTCGTGGCCTAAGATCGCAGTGTTGGGTTTCTGAAGGGTCTTAGCACCGCCCCTTTTAATTGATTGCATAACTGCCGCATTTAGTTCACTTCCATTCATTCAAACAGTCATATGACATGGCGACAAATCGTCTCCAAAGACACTATTGTTGGATACATTTTGAATCTGTTATAAATTTTACAATATCGATTTTTGAATTTAACGCTTTGATATCAAGAATATAAGAACCGTCGAACTTTATACGTTTACCAAAATGAGATTTCTCACTTTTGAAATAAGGATAGTTATTGCTTGTATTTATTATATATTGATACTTAAGTTATTGCTTTATAGTTATTATGCTTTAAAGAAAAGGATTTCACGCATGCCTCACGTATTGTCCTTATTGTGTCCTCCTAAGAGCTACTTGTCATGAATAGAATGAAATTAGTTATGGTGAACGATTAGCTAAGAATTTAGTGACTTTTATTTGGGCATTTAGTGTTAAATGTGTTGCATATCTTGTAACCTTTAAGCAGATGTTGTCTGAAAGGTGATACTTTGGGTTTTGACACGGGACAAAGTTGGTAAAAAAGTTTGTAGAAAAAGGGCTAACAAAGTATTTTTTTGCATTTTCGGTTATATAAATTGATGTCAAAAACGTTTAGAGTTCGTATATTTCGATTGAAAGAAGAAATGTCTCTAACTACCAGACGAATGTCAAAAGCTGTTTTCTTTTTTTTTGTTTTCTTTTAAAAGACAACTCCCGCACTAGGAATAAATCCTGTATCGCGGGGGACTTTACAAACATACATGAAATGGACACAAAGACACCCAGACTCAGAACAACAATTTGTGGATCACACAAAGTGTCGTCCCATGTAGGGATCGGACCCGCAACACTCAGCGTAGTAGTAAGCGGCGTGGTGACCGCTTAAACCACTACGCTATCCGTGCAGTGTGTAATATTTAAAACTTCAATTCTTCAGAAAACTTATTAGGTATTTTATTTTCACGCTATGACATTCAGGAGAGGAGTAGTGACTAAAAGCGTATGTTAAACTGAAAAGAACTAAAGGTATGTCTACAAACTTTAATAATATGAACAGCGCTTTTGAAAGTAGTTTATTTACCAGTTAATCACTTTATTATTTCCTAATTAATATTTAAATTTTTTTTTTTTTTTTTAAATAAATTTCATAAAAATTTAACTTAGAATAACCCATTTACAACTTAAGTTATCACCATCATTCTAATCATGTCACGTCTTTTGCTGAACATCAGTTTCTCTTAATGACTACCACAAGGAGCAATTCCGCGCCAGGGGAAATTTGATTAGAAGTTATAACGGCCATATTCCCCTTCGGGATACTTGAGTTAATCTTATTGTATTCTGTCAAGTTGATGATTTCATTAAGTACCAAGTTGTGTGAAAGTATAAATGAAGTAAATAATTCAAGCGGAAAGTTTTTTTTTAATAATTTAAAACAAAATATTCCTAAGGAAGGTGTTTTCAAATCAAATCAAATATCTTTATTGTTTCAATAGAATAACACTTTTAGCGTTAACTTTTAATTTAGCAGCATTATTTTGTGATTGGAACCTCATTTGAAGCAAACAATGCCTGTGTTAGGACACTCCGCTCTTCCATAACTAAATGTAAATTATACTAATATTTGTCTATGAGCTGTGTACGTATTGTGTATGCGTGTGTGTGTGTGTGTGTGTGTGTGAGTGCGTGTGTGTGTGTGTGTGTGTGTGTTGGTAGGTTTGGGTTAGTTAGTGTCTTGTAAGTATGTTTCAGTAACTTCAGTCGAACTAGTCAGTCCTTTAGTCGAAAATGGACGACCATTGATTTTTGTTTGCACCATCAGCTGTCATTACTAAAATATTCTTAGTATGACAGTAACAGATTAACACTCATATACAGCATGAAGTTCAATGTTAACACTTAAACGTGATTTTTAAATGTTCTTTCTTCTTTTTTTATTTTTATAAGACAACTCCCGCACTAGGAATAAATCCTGTGTTTCGGGGGACTTTACAAACATACATGAAACGGACACAAAGGACACCCAGACTCAGAACAACAATTTGTGGATCACACAAAGTGTCGTCCCATGTGGGGATAGAACCAACAATACTGTATCTGTATACATATAAATAAAAATCACACATCTTGAAAATATCATCTTTTACATATATAGTTAAGTATTGCAGAGTTCAAAAAGGAGCAAACTACGCAAGATAACAGTACTGCAGAGAGAAAGAAAACTTGACACAAACCCTGTAACAACCCGTCTGGCCAGCGATGTATAGTGGGCCAAAACCTCCTTTCTAAGGAGAGGCCTATGTCCAGCAGTGGACTAGTAAAGGCTGTTGGTGATGATGCAAAGTATCATAGTAGTAAAGTAGTAGGTTTTGGGTTTTGGCTGGTTTCTTTTATAGACGGCTTTATATCTTATCATAATGATAAAGCATCTTTTTCAATAATAAAGTATTATAACTTTAATATTGAAAAAGATGCACTTTCATTTGGTTTTAAATCGCCCCTCGAGTGTTTTCTTAAAAGGCAGAAGGTTTTTTTTTCTGAAGTCGTCAGTAGCGCTTGGAAATTATTAGAATTTAAACAGGTCTTGTGATTCCATTCCTAGAAAATAGGTCTTATATCGAGCACACCTAGTAGGTACGTAGCTTAGATTGTTGTCTGGAAATACATATAAATACACTTAATGCCACAAACACGTTCAGTAAGCTCCTGTAGCTTTCTAAAAGACAGATGTTCTTTTATTGTGCTGTGAATGATTGTATTTTCTCGGAACATTGATGAAACAGGAAATTATATTGGAAATGAGCAACGCCAGTGCGGGTGATAATACAAAAAAAGAACGAGAAAATTTAATGATGAGTAGCTTTGTGGATTATTTTTTTAAACTACTTTTTGAAACACACACTTCTGGTTTTGGTGACCAATTTTCAAGTAAGAGAATGCAATACATATAAATGACAGGTGACCATTTTCTTTTGTATATTAGTTTCTGTCAATTGTAAACAATTTTACTTCCAAAGCTATAACGTTAGTTATTTATGTAATAATATTGACATAAAAAAAATTGATTATTCGCTAGCTATTCCCCGCGGGTTCGCTTATGTGATTATTTCTTTTTTCGTGTTTGTTTATCGAATATTTTACCCCTTTAGGGTGGAAATTTCCAGAAATCCTTTGTTAATGGGTGCTTGCAACATAAGAAGCATCAACTACCAACACAACAAGTATGTAGCCCAAATATGTAGTTAAGGCTATGCGTTGATCTGCCAATCACTCAGAGCAAGTAATTTGATACGTGTAGATTAGTTAAATATACAGTAGAACAGCTCCGCCTCCATCAAAGAGCTGTTACTTATCATATCACATCAACAGCCCATAACAGTCCACTGCTGGACATAGGCCTCTCCTTAGAAAGGAGGTTTTTCCCTACTATACCACGCTGGCCAGACGGGTTGGTACAGGGTTTGTTTCAAGTTTTCCTTCTCTTAGCAGTGCTGTTGTCCTGCTTAATTTGCTCCCTTAGTCGTCTCTTACGACACCCACAGGATGAATAGGGGTGGTGACATTCCGTATTCTTAATCCGTCCGTCCGTCCGTAGTAGGCCAAAACCTCCTTTCTAAGGAGAGGCCTATGTCCAGCAGTGGACTGTTAAAGGCTGTTGATGATGATGATGAATCCGTCACCACACGGACAACTTTAACTTATCAATCATCCATAATTGCCAAAATGTACCTAAATATTATTTTATATTCACAATAAGCCCGTTCAAACATGCGGAGACCCCGACGCGTGTAAAACATCTGTCGAGTTTTTGTGATCGCCTATTTGCGGGGTCATTAAACAACAACGCTTTCCATTTATTGTATATTTTTATGCTGCAATAGATTTTATGCCAAATAAATTTCCTTACTGACGACTGCCAGCAACTATATGTTAATAACCAGAGACAAATTCTGCTATTTGTTTCCTTGCAGGAAGATCTATTTAACTGGGTATCTTGTGTATTCTGGTTTTGGGGTATTTAGTCTACTAAAATGTTTTCCTTCTCTTTGAAATGCTGTTATTCTGCTTAGTTTACTCTCTTAGCCAGCTCTTACGACACCCACAAGATAATTAGGGGTGGAGATCCTCCGTTTTCTTAGTCCGTCATCATGATTAAGCCGTGAGCCATAATTATTTAAATACACGACAAATTTTTGTATACAAGCGATCATATTTCTTCGGACATTTCCGTCATCTGACACACAACGCCATCAAGTTTCAAACTAAGCAGAGCTTGTACTATGTAAGCTAGATTAACTGAGAGATATTTTTTTTTAAATGCATGCATATTATACGTAGAAAACATCCAAACTCCGAAACAAATCATAGGTTCACAACAGTATTTTTCTAGACGAAAATTCCCTCAGATTTAAAAAAGGAGACTTTTCTTAAGAAGATAAATTGTGGAGGATTCGTAGCTATATTTCGGCTCGACCGGAGTGATACCACGGCCTCACAGAAAACCGTTGTTAAGCAATTCTTTCATTGCTTCTCACTGAGTGAGTGAGGTTACCGGAGCCCAAATGAACAGGAGGGACTCCAAGGGCTGCAACGCACTTGTGGCGGTAGTTGCTTACCATCAGGTGACCCGTCTGCTCGTTTGCCATAATTATATAGTCAAAGCAAAGAATTTATAAAGTATGTTTTGTGTTTTACACGTAACAAATAAAAAAGCGTAACAAACAAACAAATAAACTGACTTTTACATTTATAATATAGCTATGGATTAACTGTATGAATCTTTTTCCTAAATACACTATGAAATATATATGTACGAATAGTACACGTGTACTTAATAAATACACCAGTCAGGAAAATTCCATTTATAGAATTCTATTTAGACCGTACATTACGGCGGTCCTTTCCCCTTACGAGTCTACATTTTAAACCAAATACGTTTATACTATGTTATTCTAAGTATATTTAGATGCAATTTAACATGGACCTCAAAAACTTTAGAATGTGATAAATAAAAAGATAAATTTACTTCTTAGAACATAGTTCCGTGTGGTGACGGATTAAGAACACGGAGTGTCACCACCCCTATTCATCCCGTGGGTGTCGTAAGAGATGACTAAGGGAGCAAAATACGCAGGACAACAGCACTGCAAAGAGAATGAAAACTTGAAACAATTCTATACCAACCCGTCTGGCCAGCGTGGTACACCAAAACCTATTTTCTAAGGAGAGGCCTATGTACAGCAGTGGACTATTAAAGGCTGTTGATGATGATAATAGTACATTAGGTTTTATATTAAATTCATTAGTTTCTTTGAGCAGAATAAAATTTCACCGATTTCATATAAATTCATTCGCTAAGGCAAAAGTTCGCTGTGAAAACCCTCAGGTCCTCTTCTGTTGCCATAAATGAAAACAAATGAACCGATACTCACTTCGCCTTTTAATGTTCTTTATAAGTCGCCATTGGCCAGTTTGGTCTGTATCTTGGCTAACTAAGCTAAAAAGTGAAAATAAAAAACGGTTTGTAGCTATATAAAACATTTGTTTTGTGTAGGGTTGGTGCTACTGTTTTACTAACAATGACTTTCTAGCCTGGTCTGGTTGGTGATGCTAAAGTTAAAGATCATTTCTTCGATTTCCATTCAGGACAAATAATTGTGTGATGTCCTTTAAAAAAAAATGTTGAACCGACTTCAAACAATACTGACAAAGAAATTTTAAATTTAAGGGTTTCCCTCGGTTTCTCTAAGATACCATCATCAAATCCTGATTTGGTAGAAATGGGACTACCTTGGGAGTATACCCTTTCGATTACAAAAAGAATTTTGAAAATCGCTGTACAATTGACGGAGATATCGCTAACAAACATACAAAACAAATACAGACGAATTGATAACCTCCTCTTTTGTGTTTTTGAAGTCGGTTAAGAATACAGAGTGTCACCACCCCTATTCATCCCGTGGGTGTCGTAAGAGCCGACCAAGGGAAAAAACTACGCAGGACAACAGCACTGCAGAGAGAAGGAAAACTTGACACAAACCCTATACCAACCCGTCTGGCCAGCGTGGTATAGTAGGCCAAAACCTCCTTTCTAAGGAGAGGCTTATGTCCAGCAGTGGACTATTAAAGGCTGTTGATGAAGTCGGTTAAAAAGCACCATTCTATGCCTTTATGTAATTTATCTACATTATATTGCATGTGTTTCGAAATATATATATATATATATATATGTTTATTTATCAGCAGTCGCAGTAGCAGCAGGTTGGCATATTACGTAGTGTAGGACGCCCACAGGCCAGGTCGAATGAAGATTTGCTTAAGATTGCTAGCAGGAGCTGGATGCGAGAAGCCGAAAATCGAATGAAGTGGCGTGCAATAGGAGAGGCCTATGTCCAGCAGTGGACTGCGATAGGCTGATGATGGTTAGCATAACCAGTTGTCGGTCAGACTACCGTGTAAGAGATAAGTCAAATAAGTTAAAAAAAATTTTTTATAAATGATTTGTCTAAGTGACTCATATAAGATTGAATTAGGATAGTGAATTAATTTGTAATAAAATAATTACCAAATCTCAGTAAAATAGACACTCACCCCATTGGTTCCCAAAGCCAGGGTTAACAAGGGCCTCGTGCCCGGCACGTGTTCTTATATGACCTCATCCCTATTTGGATTACTGGCAATTACTGTTTCCCAGTTTGTTTACGTTTGTTAATTTCAACATACACGTTGAAAATAGGAGTGAATTTATTTAGGATTTCCCAATAAATGTTAATCGCTTATATTTTGTATGTCAGTTATCGCGGTAAAATATAGCCTTTTTTTTTTTTTTTCCTTGCGGAAATCCCCTCGGATACCACCTCTCGGTGGCATGTCGGACTCGAACCGACTAAAACCGCACGCCGTCGCCGGGTACTAATAGCCGGGGAACCAGGTATACCCTAGAAAGGAAGTCCCTGGTGGGTAAAATATAGCCTATGTTAAAATGTGCTAATGTAGCTTTATATTGGTGAAGATTTTTAAAATCGGTTTAATGGTTTAGGTGTAAAAGCGTAACAAACAAAGAAACAAACGTAATTTCACATTTATAATACAAATACTAGAAAATACTGGGGGTGCTTTTTACTATTGACAACATGCACCGAACGCTTTTTTTTTTTTACAAATTTTTTGTTTTTTTTTTTTTTAGTTTAGTTTTCTATAAGAAGCGTGTTTTTTAGTTTTTTAAACTATTATTATATAATAGGTCTTTACCTATGAAATTGCCGTTTTGTATGCAATAAGTGAAAGTACTTATTTTTTCAAACTTTTTTATTTCTGTTATTCGAAGTAATCACCCATGCAATCGACGCATCTTTGCCAACGCATTGGCAGTTTATTGATGCCCTTCTTGTAAAAATCAGCTGGACGGGAGGCAACAAACTCTTCAAAGGCATTTTGTACTGCCTCTCGGGAATTGAATTTTTTACCCACTAAAAAGTTGTCTAAATTTTGGAAAAAGTAATAGTCGGTAGGTGCAAGGCACTAGCACTGGCACTAGGTGCCAATGTCAAAGTCCTTTATTTTTTTACCAAAACTTATTTAACATTCCTAAACAATTTTTACGCAGAAGTTGTATTTTTGTTATTTGATTTTGATTTTATGTTTTGTTAATTTAAGTAATTCATAAATAAATACGTATTTCTCGATGTAGTTTTAATTTTATTTCCTGAAAACCTTATGTGTCTGTCACTAGGGGACTTCCCCCTACTTTCACTTATTGCATAAAAAACGGCAATTTCATAGGTAAAGACCTAATATTATTTTTAATTATAATTAGTGTATTGTCATCGGTCCTCGATATATCTACAAAGTTTGAACGAATTCTGACCGTTTAATGTCCGTCAAAATCACGCCCAAAGGAGTAGGTAACAAACATTCAAACAAACATACAAGTGAAGCTAATTTAAAACGTGTAAAAAGCGTGTAATATGGATGTATCTGTTTACTTATTATGTCTCAAAGGTATTTTCTGTTCTTATCATGGTATGGGGCAAATGAACATATGGATGGTATTATGGTAAATGCCTACATCCTCCCATGAACATGTTCCACTCAAGAGTCATGAGTGTGATGTCGGCCTGTGAGTTCTCCACTACAAAATCAGGGGGACGAGTGGTTTGGGCTCTTTTAACCTCACAACAACGAAATTAATTAATTGTTGCTATTGTGTGTGTTAATCTATGACTTTATAGTCTACACAAAAGACGATTTTAAATAATTTTAATTTTTTAATGAAATAAAGATATTTTCAGTTTGAGTTTCAAATAATTTCTTAACACCGTTTTCTGTAATGTCATGTTAAGCTTAACATTAAAATGTTAGAAAAACAATGTAAGTTGATTTATATAAGCACCAATGTTGCTTTTTTTTTACACTGCCTGCATTACAACTTGCACGAGGCGAACTTAATGCCACATGGCATTATCAACCTGTCAACACCGAACATGGCAGGTGCATGTGTATTATGTAAAAAGAAGAGAAACTATGAAAATAAAACCTTAAATTTATACTACTATTTAAAATTTATATACACAAATAAATATTAATAAATTATATACACGGAATATAATAAATACAATAATGGTGCTGATTCTGTTGCTCGAAAACTCTCTAAACTAAACTAAAACTCGCCAAAAAAAAGTTTTTGTCCCGTCAACTATTACGTTTTCAGAATAAGACACGTTGTTTGACAGGTCTAAACAAATTTTTAGTGATTATTAGTTTAGTTTAGAGAGTTTTCGAACAACAGAATTACCACCACCACTGTCTGAGGTGATCATCATGAGGATATCAAATCATGAGGATATTTCTGCTAGCTGTTGCCTGTAGAATCCTCCGACTTTAGCTTTGAACGTGACACAACGATTTCGTACTCTCTATTTACAGATTCTCACAATATCAATAGTGTTTTTTACCATAACCCACTTTCAAAAACCCATTATAAAGGGTGTTGTAATTTTACAAAAACCACAACACAATAACCTCTTAAGAATTAATATGCTTTTATACTCAACAATCTAATGAAACAAACTTAAGTGTCCAATTATTTAAGTGCACTTTTCAACCATAGTGACATACAATTATTTTATTCTGATCCTTTGTATTTTTTAACCATTTTATACTGTACTATTGGTGCACATATGTTTTGTTTCATTTAGCTTTTATTGTTGCAATTTTTACTGCGGTTACACATAATAGAACTTTAGTTCACTATGATAAGGTATATATTATGTTTTACTTAATTCTACTTATGACGTTCTCAATGCCAGTCAGATTCTACCCTAATGTTAATTTATGATTAGAAGAAAATCAACTTTATTTTCACAGTATTAAATTCAAAGTCACATTCCTAAGTAAGAGTTCTGCTCTTTTAAAAATACATTTCAAAATATACATTTGAAGTTGGAATACAAATTAAATGATTTTAAGCTGTATTTTAATTTGTATAAGGCTGTCAATGGATTGTAATATGTAACAATACTGTTATTTTGCCATTTTGACATTGTGTGACGAATGCAGCCAGTTGGTGTTTTTGAATTAAACATTTAATTTGTTTTCATTATACTACGAAGGATTTATTAAGTGGCAATGTAGAATGACAATAGTCCGATTAGTTTTGCTTACGTCATTATTATAATTAGGAGCTTTTGGCTGAGAGTAGTGATGTTAGCTTAATGTGGATAAGCTCATAATATTTTCTTAGTAAGATTTTTTTTTTGCTTTAATATTAACTAGATACATGTCCCGTCCCCTACTTGAGACATGTTTGGTTTTATTTAAAAAAAAATCTTCTTAGTTTGGGATCAGACGGCCGTCTGTCTTATCCTAAACTATGCAGAGCCTGTGCTATAGTAACCATACCATTGTACTGGTTTTTCTACTACAGAATAATTTATCCTGGGTGGGAATCGAACCCACGACCACAGGCTTAGCAGTCAGTATAAGTAACTAGTAAAATTAGTTCAGACAGACCGACTTTCTTATAGACAATATATGAAAAACGTATCGGAATAGTCTTGAGTTGATTTCTTTTTAATTGTTAACCGATTTCAAAAAAAGGAAGAGAAGAATTCAAGGACGGCTTTTTAAGGTTAGCGTATAGCGTTTTTGGTCTCTTTATCGCCAGGTTTAGATCTGATGATAGATAGATAGATAACTCTTTATTTGCACACTAAATTACAGAGTTTCAAGAAAGTAACACAACGATCAAATATCGAGTGTACAAAGGGCGGCCTTACTACTAAATGCAATTTCTTCTAGGCTGATGATGTGACTTCTCCAACAGTTAAAGGCGTGTCTATAGCAATTTGGGCTTTTTGATAACTTTGTGGGAGACTGGTGCCTGCATAAGAATACCTGAGTTATAGATCACCAGACTCTCTTTCACACCAAACGGACTGTATATTCATTACTTCTGTAAACAGTAATTAAATAACTTGTAAAACTCTTAACCTTAATGACGATATGTTGAAAGGAGCCTCTCCTTAAGAAATAGATTTTGGCCTATTATACCACGCTGGCCAGGTGATCGGTATACGGTTTGTTTCAAGTTTTCCTTCTCTTTCTCTATGCCGTGCTGCTGTCCTGGGGAGTTTGCTTACTTAGTCAGCTCTTATGACACCCATAGGATGAATAGAGGTGGTGAGACTTCGTATTCTTAATCCATCACCACACAGATTAATCAAATCACAATTTACATTTATTTACATTTATTTATTTTATTTAAGTAACATTACAAGCTCACAGTCTCACAACCAAAACGCTTATATGCTATACTACATTGGATCAGATATACAGACCACAGATCATAATACAAAACAATACATTCAATTATTTATATAAATTACAAATAATTAATAACTCATACAATCACACAGAAATAATAAAATGTTATGAAATAAAGAATTAAAGCAATAAGATGTCACAAAAATTTACAAGATGTCAATAAATATTAATAGCTATACAGAGTACATTATAGGTAACAGTTATTTATTAGTATTTAAAAAGATCATTACATTTTGCATTAATTTGGGTAAGCTGTCAAAAAATATGTCTGCATCTACATTACTTTGCAAAAAAACATTAATTAGTTGGATAGCTTTTCCCGTGGGGCTACTAACAGCTTGTGGGAGACGCCACGTTGTAGGATAAGTCAGGAGTCGGTGATGGCGACGACAACCGCGCAAGTAATTATTTGGTACATACAAATTAATGCATTCACGCACCGATGGATTGCCTACCCTATCGTGAATTAGCAACAAATAGTGCACAATATGGTTAAAGTTTCGCCTAAGCTCAAGTGTATCAAGGCCCACCATGCCTGATACAAACATAGAAGGAAACAAGAAAGGGTAATAACCATACTCCCGCTTGTACAGGTATCGGGCAAATTTACGCTGTATTCTTTCAATGGAAAGGGTATATATTTTTTCTTGCGGGCTCCACACTATTGAATTATATTCCAGTCTACTACGTACGTAGGCATTATAGAGCAATTTAATAGGCTGTGTGTTGGTAAATTGAGAACAAGTCCTAATAATGAACCCCAGAGCTTTATTAGCGTCTTTACATATTTGCCTTATATGGTCGCGGAAGTTTAGCTTTTGATCAAGAGTCAACCCTAAGTCTCGTATTAAGCTGACACGCTCGAGAGGTGTGCCAGCTAGCGCATACGTCACCGATACTGGGGTGCGAGAACGAGTGAAAGTTATCGTTTTACATTTTGATGTATTAAAAGACAATTTATTTCTTACACTCCATTCGTAGACTGCGTCTATGTCAGATTGTAGTTCAACACAATCTGCAGTATCGGCGACAGATAAAAATAATTTTAGATCATCGGCGAACATCAAACATTGAGCTCTAGAGAGAACGCTTGGAAGGTCGTTTATCATTACAAGAAACTGGGTAGGTCCTAAAGTACTACCTTGACTTACACCTGATCGAGTATAGTACTCATGTGAACTATAGTTGCCCACTTTTACATACTGTTTACGATCTCTTAAGTAGTTAGCCATGAAAACCAAAAGCCTTAGGCTGAATCCAAAGGCTGAAAACTTAGCTAACAGAATATCATTATCCACAAGATCGAATGCCTTAGAGAAATCAAAATATGCTGCATCAATTTGACAACCCGCTCTCATCCTAGTAGTTACATAGTCAACAAATTTTATATGATTTGTTAGAGTAGAACGCGACGGACGGAATCCGTGCTGTGAGTCATCTAACCGGGTTCTGATTTGTTTAAAAATGCAACAATTGAGAATAGTTTCAAATAATTTCCCAAAAATAGACAATACTGCGATAGGTCTGAAGTTATTGATCTCATTTGTTGAAGTACTTTTTGGCACGGGCGTTACTCTAGAGAGTTTCCATCTATCAGGATAACATAAGGACAATGAAACAACACACTATTTTTTTTTCTCTAAAAGCCATTGTGGCAACTCCCACATACAAAGAAACAGAAACATAGTACAGCGCCATCTAATGAAGACATACCGAACAACGGAGTAACTACTAAATAAGAATTGCTGATCCTTTTTTTTTTTTTTTTTTTTTTTTTTTTCCCGTGCGGAAATCCCCTCGGATACCACCTGTCGGTGGCATGTCGGACCCGAACCGACTAAAACCGCACGCCTTCGCCGGGTACTAATAGCCGGGGAACCAGGTATACCCTAGAAAGGAAGGCCCTGGTGCCCCGACATACCTCGGGTCATCTACAGACGAGTAGACGACCCCCGCCCCGTGTGGGAACCCCATGTTCCCTGTGATCCCTGGAAGCGAGCGCGCTTCGCAACGCGCTCGCCGCCACCCCGGCCTGCTTCTGCTAGGGTGACAGATGGCCTCACCTAAGAATTGCTGATCCTGTATCGCGATATGAAGAATTCCCTCGCCGATTAGCATATATACAACTTCCCAAAGAGATTTGTCTGTAATGATTGTTAAAAAAGTGTTTCTTTTATATCTTTCACGCAATATAGAGATTAGTTGCTGAGGATGGATTTTTCTTCAAAGACTTTCCGTGTAGACAGATATATGTAATGCCGATGATCATAGGTTAGATTTCCATTCAGGGCAAATATTATTGTATCATCATCATCATCATCATCAACAGCCCATAACAGTCCACTGCTGGACATAGGCCTCTCCTTAGAAAGGAGGTTTTGGCCTACTATACCACGTTGATATAGGGTTTGTTTCAAGTTTTCCTTCTCTTTGCAGTGCTGTTTTCCTGCGTAGTTTGCTCCCTTAGTCGGCTCTTACGACACCCACGGGATGAATAGGGGTGGTAATATTCCGTATTCTTAATCCGTCCTCAGAAAGAAAAATGAGAACGATAATTTTTTCTTTCTGCATGGTATTAAATTATGTTTATCAGCTGTTTGATTACATTACCTTAGATCAGGTTTCGTTTAATTTTCGATCCAAGGGCCTTATGTGAGTTGACTCAAATGATTACCGTTAATATTATTACTTATCTGAATATTAGCGACCTTGATTGCTAAGCCAGAGTGTAACAGTTATTTTTTTGTACATTTGTAATGCGTACGGTCTTGTTAAAAGCTACATCTATTGGCCGCGTTGCATTGTTGTTGATTTATCTAAGGTAGTTTATAACTACAGTTTTGATCTTCTGTGTTCACTGATGTTAAATGTCAAAGTAAAATGTTGAAGAGGGGTTATTTTCTGGAAGCTTCGTTAACCTAGGATATATAAGTCCGGCTTTCTGCCACGGGAGACACTCTGCTATCTCGTGTCTTCCAATCTTAAATAGTGTTCTGATTGTTGTGTGATTTAATTGTCGTAATATACTTTCTGTTCAAATCTACCCACGAGAGTGGTAAGTCTAGTTTTAATTCTTTTTTTACCTATTTGTTTCTGGAACCTGATTAATTATATGAGTGCTAATCCATTCGTAGGGTCCCAGATTTCGGGGTCAAGACGGTCAGTCTCAGACGGCGTGCTTGCTCTTTTGTGACCTTCTGGTTCAGACTCAAGTTTCTCGGTACCCTCTGGCAAAGCTGGTGATTGCGCGGCTCACGACGCAAGCGGACAGCCGTACCCAAGAGTTACGTACTTAAACTTATAATTGCAAATTGTTAAACTTTTATCCATATCTAATATAAATAGCCGACTCGGGCGGAAGAGGAAGTAACCTCCTGGAGGGACGACGAGGAGGCACCGAGCACCATCAGCTCGGCTCTAACGCGCTCCGCTGCGGTTTTTTTTTTCTTTTTCTTGTACCCACACTGTTTAATTTATTTAATTTCTTATTGTAAATTTGATTTACTTTTTTTTGAAATATACATGTATGTATAACTGAGGTGTAAGTTGTTTTCCTCTAAAGAGTCCCATAGGTTTCCCACACGCACACACTTCTATTCTCATACAAGGCGCCCTGAGGTAATCTCTTGAATCTCTCCACTGGGTCAGCCGGTGAGTAGTCCGCCTGAGAAGAAAAGCGGCTACAAGAGGTCTTGGGTTCGATTCCCACCCGAAACAAATAACTGTGTCCTGAGATATATACAGGCTCTGTCTAGTTTTGGATCTGACTGCCATGTGTGAGATGATAAAACGCTTATCATCAGCCACTAGGCTATTGCCGTTTACTGCTGAACGAAGGCCTTTTTTTCGTGTGGAAACCCTCATAGGTGATACCTCACCGGGGCTATCGGTGGACCGTATGTCGGACTCATACTGACTAAAGCCACACGGTGTACCATACTTTCTCAACAAAGGCCATCCCGGTCAAGTCGTTGGTCCATCGTGCCGCAGGGTGCCCAACATTAATCTTGCTTAATCACGGTCTCCGCTCTATCACATATCGGCTCCAGCCAACATCATTGTGGGAGAGCCATGCTTCGCCAAGAATAGGCCGGCTCGACTGGAGTGATACCACGGCCTCACAGGAAACCTTTCACTGAGTGAGTGAGATTTACTGACTCGGATCCAAATCCCCCTCCCGCGGACTCCAAGGGTAGCAAGGCACTTGTGACTTTTGAGTTGCAGGTGTCCATGGGCGGCGGTAGTTGCTTACCATCAGGTGACCCTTCTGCTCGTTTGCCCCCTATACCATAAAATAAAACTATCTGGAGACAACGATTAGATGTTTTTATTCTTCATCTTCACTCAATTAAAATTATCTTAATACTATTACGTCTTACTTTGTGTTTGTTCGACATCACGCAATCCATAATAATGCTGACTAACCCACTTTATATTCTAAAGGAAACCTTTGAAGTAACTTCCTAACACAATTTGGATTGTATCTTGCAAAAACATCCACGTCTTCTTATTACCTAAGTAAAGGTAATTATAAAAGAAACTTAAGCCAAATACAAAGTGGTTTTATCTGTTACAAGATAGTTTTAGAAGCCCAAGAGTTCAATATATTTGATTATAAGTATATATAGTATATGGACTCTAGCAGTATCCCTTAACTTCTTTGTCCTATACATTTGGACCCAATTTTACCTTATTCCCTTGACCCCCTGAAGGTTAAGGTCAGATTGGATATGAGGAGACATGGGTGTCAATACTAATAGAGGATCCTCTGACCAGGAGGTGATCATGCCTGGTGACCGAGACCTAACTGTTGATATTTGTAAGTCGTAAATATGCTAATCGGCGTGAGAACTTTTCATACCGCGATACAGGATTACTCGTATTAATTACTCTGCAGTTCGGTGTGCTTCCGTGAGTTGGCACTGTAGTATGTTTTTGTTTCATTGTTTTTCGAAGTCGAAATAGCCATAAAATAAACTAACCAAAACTCTTTTTAATGTTACACTGCGCATATTAAGATCTTATCCGTGTGGTGTCGGATTAAGAATACGGAGTGTCACCACCCCTATTCATCCATTAGGTGTCGTAAGAATCGACTACAGGAACAAACCACGCAGGATAACAGCACTGTAAAGAGAAGGAAAACTTGACACAAATCTTATACCAACGCGTCTGGCCAGCATGGTATAGTAGGCCAAAACCTCCTTTCTTAGGAGAGGCATACGTCCAACAGTGGACTATTAAACGCTGCTGATGATGATTAAGATATAGATTAATAAATGGTGCTTGACGCCTAAATAAACACCGGAACTACTCATCACTACTTTTTTAAGTCTGCTTCCCAATACAAAACTTCCTTTATCAGGATTAATTTAAAGAAACGGCAGCCATTTCTGAATATGTATCTCACGTATTTTACTTCAACTCAATTGAATTGGTGTGCAATAAAGTTTTTTATCCTGCAGTACGCTTACACCAAGTTGTAACCATTTTATTTTATTCGTTACTTAAGGATTTTATAACTTGGGGTGATTAAATAAACTGTAAAAAGAGGAAAGAAATACAACTGACCCGGAATTAATTATTCGAACGCCTATAATATACAATTAGTAACGACTTTGTTTTATTCTCAATGTTCTTGCATGACCTCTGGTGATGCTTTTGAATCTTGAATAGTCTGGTAATTATTATTTTAATTAATTTTTGGTAGAAGGTTCTATTGGGAAGTACTACTGATACATTATAAATAAATAATAACCTCACACATAACACACACGGCCGTCTGATCCCAATCTAGGCAGAGCCTGTACTATGGTAACCAGACTGCTGATAAACATACTTATATATTTCTAAATACATACATATTGTAGATAAATTACACCCAGACACAGAACAAATGATCGTACTCATCACACAAATATTTGTCCTAGGTGGGAATCGAACCCGCGACCTCCGGCTTAGCAGTCAGGGTCATTAACCACTAGACCAACAGGCTCGTCAACATTAATAGCAAACTGTAACCTTAGATATTGATTTAAACTATAATTATGATATTATATTAACTATTTAAAATCATTTCGACTTGACAGTAAACTCGATATCGAGTTGTAGAAATTGTCAATATATATTTTTTACGTTCATATGACACACTACGCCATCTAGTTTCAAATTAAGCAAAGCTTGTTCTATGAAAACTAGATTGACTGTTAGAATACTTATTTTTTTGTAAATACATACATATTATTTATTTATTTATCAACTTTATGCACACAAGTACAATGGCGGACTTAATGCCATAGGCATTCTCTACCAGTCTACCTTAGGGTTGTGTGGAAATGAGTGTGGAGGTGCACTACCCTTTGGTTGAGAATTATAAAATATATTATACATAGAAAACACAGAAACTCCGAAACAAAGATTTGGTCCGACCCGGGAATCGAACCCGAGACCTCAGCACAGCAATCGCATACGCTACCACTGCACCACCGAGGCAGTCGTTATCTTTAACGATAAATCCCATAAAAATTTACTTTTAAGTTATTATTATTATTACAACACTAACAAAGAGCACTAAAAATTAAAAAATAATTACAAATTTAATTAAAGAATCCAAAATAAGTGCGACCCTCAATATAACAGATAACATTATAATAGCAATAGATACCCTCCAGTCTGTTTTGAAGTCGGTGCCAACCCCAATAAGTACTAAGTGCAATTTTTTTTTTTTTTAATGACAACTCCCGCATTAGGAATATATCCTGTGTCGCGGGGGACTTTACAAACATACATGAAACGGACACAAAGAACACCCAGACTCAGAACAACAATTTGTGGATCACACAAAGTGTCGTCCCATGTGGGGTTTGAACCCACAACACTCGGCGTGGTAGGAAGCGGCGTGGCGACCGCTTAAACCCCTACGCCATCCGTGCAGTCAAGTGCAGTTTTGATATCAAATATCAGTAATTGCTCGTTTATGTCTCAGACTACAGACTACAAATTATCACAATAATAATCTAACTTAATAACTTTCATAAAACATGAAAAAACTGCAGATTTTTCTACAGGTATTCAATTTCAAAAGGAAAATCACTTGTGATGAATTCACCTGTAGGCACGTATTTATAGTAAACTTTTTTATTCGCTTTGTACCTAATGAACTACCGTCAACAAACTAACGGTTACAGAAAAAATACCTTAAAATATACTTTTTAGGATCCTCTATTTTGTAATGGGTACTAGAATTAGAATCAGAATCATTTATTTGTAGACAACTGATATAAATACATTTATACTTTTTTTTGTAATTAATACATATTATACATAGAAACACCCAGACCAAATCAAACATTAAATGTTCATGCACACAAATGTTTGACTTGAGCGGGAATCGAACCCGCGACCTTTGGAATAGCAGTCCGTTACACGAACCACTTACGCCATCGGGTCGTCAAATTGATTTCCAAAATTCTTCGTTTTTTATAACGTTTTATCAACTAAAACATAACGACATAACAGACATATCTATAATAGGAACATAATAAGATTTTTTAAATTTTAGTTCGACGGGCCCTCTGATGGCAAGTGACCGCCGTCCACGGACGCCTGCACCTCGAGAGTCACAATACGTTTAATAGTCCACTGCTGGACATTGGCCTCTCCTTAGAATGGAGGTCTTGGCCTACTAAACGACCAAACGTGTTGGTATAGGGTTTGTTTCAAGATTTCCTTCTCTTTGCAGTGATGTTGTCATGACACCCAGTTGTAGCGGTGATACTCCGTATTCTTAATCCATCACCACACGGTGTGTTAAAATGCATGTGTTTTACTAAATATTAAAAACGATTTCCTTCCCTGTAAAATCATGTCTGTTAAAGTACTGTATTCACCTTAATATTATAGCGGTCATTTTCAGATAGTTAACTCAATTCATGTTACCTAATACTGTAGTGACATCACATGGTAGACAAAGTTTTTAATGAATCAGGCGGGTGACCGTCCGACCGGTCCGTGTAGTGACGGACTAAGAATACGGTATATCACTACCCCAATTCATCCCGTGGGTGTCGTAAGAGCCGACTAAGGGCGCAAAACAACGCAGGACACCAGCACTGCAAAAAGAAGGAAAACTTGACACAAACCCTATACCAACCCGTCTGGCCAGCGTGGTATAGTAGGCCAAAACCTCCTTTCTAAGGAGAGGCATATATCCAGCAGTGGACTAGTAAAGGCTGTTGATGTGAGGCGGCTGACGAAAAGTTATAAAAAGCCAGACGGTTGAGGTGAGCTGGTGTGACAAGTAGGATATTTTATTCAGTAGTCTGTGTTAGGAGGATTTATTTACTTTAACTTATCCGTATTACCATCGATACAAATAAATAAAAGGAAGGTTCTGTTAGTAATGTCGGACTTACACTACAACACACCAGTACAATTTTTATATAAGTTAAAAAAAAAACACACTCGTATTAAGTTACAATTTTTCCGATAAGCCAGTTCCAAAGACTATCATCAGTCTGAGTCCCTCGAGGAATGTTCTACCTCGTTCGTGATAGGCTGCGTTGAGCCTGCGTTATAAGTTTAAGTCCGATAGCGGTCAGTTACAGGGTACGGATAGCAAATACAGTATAAAATTATTAAAAACTACATGAATGTGTTTAAAGATATTATCCGACCATGGAGCAAGGTATTTCATCATCATCATCATCTGCCTACCCTTTTCCCAATTTTATTTGGGGTCGGCGCAGTATGTATGATTTTTCCATTCTACTCTGTCATGCGTCATCTCACTGTTTACTCCCTTCCTAGCCATATCCTCCCTGACGCAGTCCATCCACCTCTTCTTCGGTCTGCCTCTTCTCTTGTACCCTTCAACTCTCATACCTAAAACTTTCTTCGCCTCATTTTCCTCATCCCTCCGCATGAGATGTCCATACCAAGATAACCTATTACTTCTTAACTTTTCATCCAGTGGCGCTACTTTCAGACTCCCTCGTATATACTCATTCCTAACCTTGTCCATCTGAGTCACACCACACATCCATCTCAGCATTCGCATTTCGGCTACGTTCAGGAGTCTCTCATCCGTTCTCTTAATGGGCCAACTTTCAGAGCCATACAGGACGGCAGGTCTGATAATGATGGTATTTCATCATCAGACCCTGATTATTAAGCCCATGTTGAAGTTGCCTAAAGGAATCATATGAGCCTAAGTCTTGAAAGTCTGGATGGTTACTGATTAAGAATATGGAGGGTCACCACCCCTATTCATCCCATCGGTGTCGTAAGAGCCGACTAAGAGATCAAACTACATAGGACAACAGTACTGCAAAAAGAAAGAAAACTTGAAATCTTATACCAACCCGACTGGCCATCGTGGATTAGTAAAAATAAAATGTAGACTTTCCAACTCCTGGCTCTATCAGATCAGTTCCAATAAAATCTATACAAATGAATAAAATTGAAGTGTCTGTTTGTAATGTCAAAATAATAGGTTTTTTTTGCATGATCACACGGTTGTTTGCCTAAAAACCAGTTTTGATATTTTTTGTCTGTCTGTCTGTTGTTGTTTGTTCCGGGTAATCTTCAAAACGGCTGGATTAATTTTGATAATATTTTACTACCAGGTAGATGTCTATATAAAGAGTAACTTGGCTACTTTTTCTCTCAGAAAACCCCTATAAAATTTTGCCCGGTTGGGGAATCAAACCCACTAAGGCAATACTTTTCAAATTCCACTCGAACGAAGTCACGGGTACCAGCTAGTACTATAATAGTATTAGTTGTCATCAAAACTTGTTGCTACTTTGTTGAGAAATTCTTGCGTTGCTTCTAGCTAAATGAGTGGTGAGAGAGGTGACCCAAACCCCTTAAAACTGGGGAGGGAAGGGGAATGACCGAATTATAGGTGTGTTACCTACTCGATTTATTGTTTCGCCTCCTTCCTTTGCTTCTTCTTCTTACCCATCGTTTTAGTATTTGGTATAGTGAATGTAATATAATGCTGAATAGCTTACAGGTGACATCTGGAGCAGTATACTATGGGGGTCTTGTGTCAACTAAGGTGAATTTCCGTGCCGTTAGGCGATTCTACCATACATATTGTAGAAATCGAATTTAGCTCGCTTAGGACCCATAATATTTAGTGGCCGTGGTGCTTCCATGATTAAAAAAAATTATGCCTATTTTACTTCATTTTGACTTCCGCTTTGCTAAGGAGGGAAGTGAATTTTATATATTTCCAACTCCTCCAATTTTCTTTTAACCAATTTCGCTGCGGGTTCCAAGATATTTTCATATTTTTTTGGGACTACCCGAGTTTCATAACTGCCGTTGATCCTGGTATACAGGAGTTACAGTGGTGGGCGTGTGAGAAGGATTGGTCCCTACCCATCTTTTCATTTTAAATGTTGGGCCTGATGTTTCCAAATATCCGATTGACGCTAATAAGCTTACTTTTTATATACCTCTGTGTATTCCGTTGAGGTAACGGGCGTGATGGTAGGTTATTAATTACATGGTTTTTTATATAAACTTTTTTGCAGACTGTACGAGATGTAGCGTGGCACAAATTACCGTCGGGGGCGTCTAAATGCAATAAATGTAACACAATACTGCTCTACTGATAGGAAGTTGCTTTATTTCTTCGATGCAAGGGTTTTATTGAAATGTAAGCTTGTATTAATTTTGTGTACTGAGGTGTAATTTAATTACCATTATAACGTTTTTACACGCTTTATATTAGCTTCACTTGTATGTCTGTTTGTATGTTTGTAACCGACTCCTCTAGGCGTGATTTTGACTGACTTTAAACGGTCAGAATTCGTTCAAGCTTTGAAGATATATCGAGGACCGATGACAATACACTAGTTTAAAAAAATAAATAAAAATAAAAAATATGTTCTATGTTTTAGTTTGGTTTTCTATAAAAAGCGTGTTTTTTAGTTTTTTAAATTTTTTTATAAAGAAGTTTTGGTATCTTCGCACGCAAGTTTTTGGAAAATTGAGTATTTTCATTGAGTTTGCACTTTCTCTACCTATCCGCAACACCAGTAAATGCTTAAATACTGTTACTGTGGGGATGAACTCCTTTTGGCACCGGCAACCTAACTCACTTGATGAAATTACAAACCAAAGGATTGCTTGAAAGCAGTTTTCTGGAGTCATAGTATCACCCAGGTCGGGCCAACCGAAGTATAAGTGTGTTGTACGAAGCCTGGCTCTCACACCACAGTTGAAATGGAAGAGACTAAATATCATGTATAATATAAAAGATTTTCACCACTAAGTATCATCATCATCAACAGCCTTTAATAGTCCACTGCTGGACATAGGCCTCCCTTTAGAAAGGAGGTTTTGGCCTACTATACCACGCTGGCTAGACGGACCACTAAGTAGCTTAGTCAATATTAACCGATATATATAACTAGCATTTTCCCGTAGCTCCGCCTGCGTGTATGTCGGTAAAGAGTAGGCTATGTCCTTAACTACAACTCAAACCAAATGTCATCTAAATCAGTTGAGCGGTTATCGATTCTCCATACAAACTTCCGTCCTCCTTTTCACCGTAAAGGATGATTTCTCAGATAAATACTATCCTATGTGATTTCCCAAAACTCACACTATCTTTTACCAAATTTCATCTAAATCGGTTGAGCGGTTATCGATTCTCCATACAAAATTCCGTCCTCCTTTTCACCGTAAAGGATGATTTCTCAGATAAATACTATCCTATGTGATTTCCCATAACTCACACTATCATTTACCAAATTTCATCTAAATCGGTTGAGCGGTTATCGATTCTCCATACAAAATTCCGTCCTCCTTTTCACCGTAAAGGATGATTTCTCAGATAAATACTATCCTATGTGATTTCCCAAAACTCACACTATCTTTTACCAAATTTCATCTAAATCGGTTGAGCGGTTATCGATTCTCCATACAAAATTCCGTCCTCCTTTTCACCGTAAAGGATGATTTCTCAGATAAATACTATCCTATGTGATTTCCCATAACTCACACTATCATTTACCAAATTTCATCTAAATCGGTTGAGCGGTTATCGATTCTCCATACAAAATTCCGTCCTCCTTTTCACCGTAAAGGATGATTTCTCAGATAAATACTATCCTATGTGATTTCCCAAAACTCACACTATCTTTTACCTCATCTAAATCGGTTGAGCGGTTATCGATTCTCCATAGAAACTTCCACACTCCCTTTCACCCCCTTAAAGGATGATTTCTTGGTTAAAGACTATCCTATGTCCTTTCCCGGGACTCACACTATCTTTGTACCAGATTTCATCTAAATCGGTTAAGCGGTTTAAGCGTAAAGAAGTAACAAACGGACAGACAGACATAGTTTCGCATTTATAAAATTATTTATTTATTTATTTATTTATATAGGACAACTTACAAATCATACACTAATACATAATTTACAAACATGTTTTACAAATATTTTCTGAGTGTTGTCTTACTTACAAGTTGCCACGGCATGGTAAGGGACAGTTGCATCTATGATTACAATGCAATATCTATAATAATACACAAAACATACGGAACATCATCGAAATTAATTAAAGACAGTGATGATCCAAGAAGGTCCAAATGACGCAATAACTTTACTTTTAAATTTTAGAAGACTGTTTGAGAAGATGTCTACATTAATTTCACGATTATTCGTCAGCTTGTTATACTGGCTTTGTAGTCTATATATATTATTATTATATTATATTATCTATATTACATTATCTATATATTATCTATATTACATTGATTGCTGCGGTAGGGGATAGAATGGCAGCCTGATTGCATTAAAATGCAATCGGGCCGCCACGCCGCGATTAAGGGGGGAAGTGTTTTCCCCTGGGGGATTAGGCATGGTGTCAAATCGGGGAGGACCTGAAATAACATGGTCCGGGTCCTCCTAGGACCTAGTAGGACACCCGAGGCCAGCCGTCTGGGTGGTTTTTAGTGGAATCACCACATACTCCTGGTTCCCGAGTCCCCGAGGAGCAGGAGATCCGGAGCAATTTTCCACCCTGTCAACAAAAAAAGTATGGATAGTAAATTAATATTTGTACAAATATAAGTAGTAACGAATTCATATTGCAAGAAAATTCTTTTAACATACAGATATTCCTTTATATCATAAATATATGTCTGAAAGAATTTTCTAGCAATAACGAAAATCTATTTGGTGCTTTTGGAGTTTATGACCTTCAAACAAACAGACATATTAAGCGGCGGTATTAACTCTATTTTATAATATAAATTTTATAATATAGGAAAAATTGACACAAAACCCTATGCCAAGCCGTCTGACCAGCGTGGTATAGTAGGCCAAAAGCCCTTTTAAGGAGAAGCTTATGTCCAGTAGTGGACTATTAAACGTTATTGAAGTGATGTGATGTGAATACAGTATTTTAAAGGTCATGGATTTACTGGGAAATGTATAAAACCATTTTGTATTATATAGTAAAATGTACTTATGGTATTTACGTCAACGGATTAAGACTCTTCTAGAGACATTACGATGATGGCAGCCACTGGTATTACTTTTCTTCACAGTCGCTTTACGAAGATATGAAAGCCATGTAGTGTCAAAATGTGATTAGCACGACCACTTACTCTATGTCTGCGTGTAATTTATCTCTAATATATAAGAAGTCAGAATCATCGAATCGAAAGCCAATTTTCCTACACTCATGGTGTACGAATATAATCCGAATATATGTTTGTATGTGTGTAGATACACATATATATGTATAGTGTATGTATGTGTATTTATATGTGTATCTATTATTATTATTTTATAATGCACCAGCAGATCAGATCTGTTGCGTGCATATCACTGCACTTGTGTTCGTTTTGTAGTTTTTAAATGTTCGTCTAGTCTGTTTTTTTAACTGATCCAGCACTAATTACACTTTCCGGTAAACTATTCCAAACGGTCACGACGCGATTTGGTAGGTAGTGTCTTTTAGGGTTGCTTCAATGGGTGTCCTCTCAATAGTGCATTTGAATTCATAGTGTAGTCTTTGTATATGTGTGTATATGTGTATAGTGTGCATTTATTTGTGTATAAAATTACGTGTGTTGTATTGCGTAGTGTATGTCTTAGTGATTAGTGTTATAACCTATATGCGCCTACCACTCACGATTTTTACACTCCCTAAAGATTGACTGGCAGAGACTGCTTTGGGCATTAAGTCCGCCCATGTACAAAAGTGCATAAAGTTTTAAATAAATAAATAAGTATGTTTATCAGCAGTCAGCTTACCATAGCATAAGCTCTCTCAAAAGTGGCATCAGACGGCTGTGAGTGAGGTTATTATTAGTAAATTTGACGTAAAAAAACTTGATGTAATATGATCTTAGTATGACGCGCAAAATTACAAAAGTCTATTACAAAAGTTTCTTTATCTTTCTTATTTGACAGTCCTTCTTTATTTTAGTATTGATATTACTGGTTTTATTTCAACAAGAAAATTGTTACATATTCTTAATAAAGTCAGCAATATATGCAAATCAGCCCTTATCTCAATAAAGTAAAGTTTCAGAGTCCTATAACAATTTACATACACTCACGAGTGTGTTTAGAAATTGTACGAACTCAACTGGTGAGCTTTAAAATGACTATAAAAGCTATAATTTGTTCTCAATCCACTCTAAGGTTAAAAGGAAGGGTGTTAAAATGTCGCCCTTTCTGGGGCAGTTATAGGCCGATTGAGTTATTACGACTTCTTCAAATGTGGGTGGTAAAAGATATTGGTGGTGGTAAATTTATGTGTTAAGTACATAAAATTACCAATATATTTTATTACATAACAGAATTGATTAAATGGCATCTGTCTTTAGAATTTATTCAATTCATTTTAGTATTTTTCCAGTTGATCGTAGTTTTATCATATCATAAAAAAATGACTATATTCTTGTCTACCTATGATAAATTACTAAAATAATTAACTGTACCTTCTATCCTGGAAACGATTTTGGCAAATATCAATAAATGGATAAATTGTAGTTTTCTTCAGCACCGCTATCAGTTCAAGGTGGTGAGATAAAATCTTGGTAGAACTGCATCGTATTTTATGAATCCAATATCATTTCAGGACATCCAGATTTCGTAATCCAGACATGCATAACAAAGGAAGGAATGCTAAGGTGAGAACTACTCAAAGGTTTAATAAGGCCAACTTAAATGTTTAACAAATATGTATGGCTTACACATTTCGAAGGTTCGACGATTGAAACTATTTAACAATAAATTGAAATGTTTTCTTTTGTATTCTTTTCAATTATTTTTTTCCTTCAAGTCCGTGTGGTGACGGATTTAGAATACGGAATGTCACCACCCCTATTCATTACGTGGGTGTCGTAAGGCTAAGGGAGCAAACTACGCAGGACAACAGCACTGCAAACAGAAGGAAAACTTGAAATAAACCCTATATCAACCCGTCTGGCCCGCGTGGTATAGTAGGCCAAAACCTCCTTTCTAAGGAGAGGCCTATGTCTAGCAGAGGATTGTTATAGGCTGTTGATGATGATGTATTCTTTCAATCAGGAACTACTCTTTCTGTATAATACTAATTAATCTAAGAAATTTTTATTCTAATCTCTATTGATAAAATAATAGAAAGTTTTATATCGATAGAGATTTGCACAACTTTATACTGAGTTCAGCATCCTTTAAAAACCGTAATCTGTCCCAAAACTAATAATCATCCCCGTGATACAAACGTAATTAGGACCATACATCTTCAATAGATCAATAAAACTAATAAAAATGAACTCAATAATAAAAATATACACAATTTTATCGTATTTAAAGTCGCTAGGGATCGACATGAACCGCTCAACCTATGCCAACAGGGGGTAAAATTTCAAAGCGTTCTGTAGTTTCGCGTTACATGTAACACCGACATTTTGTTCAATGGCAAGTATCTTGTTACACTATTGTACGTAATTGTCACTTTGAAACGAATTAAGATCAAAGATAATTTGATTTTGATCGCGTGTATTGTGTTGAAGTATTTAATTTTATTTATTACAGCAATATAAATATAATAATGTGGTGTTTTTAATGAAGTGTTACGTCGGTATTTTTAAATGCGTAAGGGTGTTATGCTTCCTGTTATATTAAATGACGGTTTGAGTTCTGATAAAAGAAATTCGGTAATACATTTTTTAATCTTATATATAAAATTCTCGTGTCATAATGTCAGTTACCATACTCCTCCGAAACGGCTAGACCGATTTTTATGAAATTTTGTATACACATCGGGTAGGTCTGAAAATCGGCTAACATCTATTTTTCATACTCCTAAAATACAAGGGTGACCCACCCCAAAATATTTTTTTTTCTATATTTTTTTAGAAATAATGTATATGGCAAAACAACGTTTGCCGGGTCAGCTAGTAATGATGTAAATAAATATCGTCACTTATTTAACATTACCAATACCTATACTAACCCAGACCAAAACCTCCTTTGTAAGGAGGGGCCTTTGTCCAGCAGTGGACTATTAAAGGCTCTTGATGTGATTTAACATTTATTTACTTAAGGATATACTGTTTATTATAATGTTAAATTAGTTTCAATTTCAATTACACTAAAAGTATAACAAAATAATAACAATAACATTTCGGGCACCTAACAACAACGCCATCTAGTTTCTAACTAAGCAGAGCTTGTACTATGAAAGTTAGATTGACTGATAGAATACCTTTATACTTTTTTGTAAATACATAGATATTATTCATAGAAAACACCCAAACTCTGAGACAAATATTTGCACATCATATAAATACCGACCCGGGAATCGAACTCGAAAACTAAGCATAGCAGTCGCATACTACCATTGCAACACCGAGGCAGTCAGGATATTTCAGAAGTGATAAAAACTTGTGTTTAAAACTGATAAACTTATTTATAAATATAAGGATGTACCAAACATGCAATACAGTCATTTGAAATCAATGATTGATTACTATAAAATATAATTTTCTTATCAAAAAAAATAGTAAACCACGCTTTTTATAGAAAACCAAACTAAAAAATAGAAAATTAATTTTAATAAATTTGAAAAAAAGCCTTGGGTGCCTGTTGTCAATAGTAAAAAAAAATTAGTTTGTTTTTCTATAAAAAGCGTGTTTTTTAGTTTTTTAAACTATTTCTTTTGTCTTTTTTTTTAAATTAGTGTATTGTCATCGGGCCTCGATATATCTACAAAGTTTGAACGAATTCTGACCGTTTAAAGTCAGTCAAAATCACGTCCAAAGGAGTCGGTTACAAACAAACATATATACAAACAAAACATACAAACATACAAGTGAAGCTAATATAAAGCGTGTTAATACAATTTAAATAAAATAAACAGATTTTTAGTGTAAATGTGGATGATGAATACCTTAGGTATTTTAGTGGAATGCAAATGCAATTAATACATCAACGGAAAGCCTTTTTGTTGGAGACAATAGATTTTTTCAAGACTATGTGAGATTACATCATTCGTTTGGAGGAGATAATGGTGCTGATTCTGTTGTTCGAAAACTCTCTAAACTCAACTAAAAATCAGTAAAAATAATTTTAGTCCTGTCAAATATTACGTTTTCAGAATAGGAAAAGTTTTTTGACAGAACTTAACAAGTTTTTAGTGATTTTTAGTTTACTTTAGAGAGTTTTTGAAGAACAGAATTACCTAGCACCAATGTTAGCTAAAGATAAAAGGTACGCTTGTAAAAACCACTTTTTTGCAAAAGATATTCAGCTTACATGAACGCTTGCCAATATCTGAAAGGCCCGAGACGTCAGCACTAGGCCTGGCGTTCGCTTATCTATAGTAGAGGAAACACTATACGGAACCCCTATTTTCTATTACAATTCCCTTTGTTCTTTTGAAATAAATAAATAAATAGTGGCAAATTAAAAACAGAAACAACAGACTTAGACCCTGGTAGCTTTTGCCCCTTTGCGTATATGTCGATTATCGCTGTAAAAAGTATAGTAGTTTGAGCCTATGTCCTTCCCCACAACTCAATCTATCTCCATACCAAATTACATCTAAATCGGTTCAGCGGTTATTGATTCCCTATACAAATTTCCACCCCCCTTAACGATTGATTTCTGAGATAAAAACTATTCTATGTCCTTTCCCGGAACTAAAACTATCTCTACACCAAATTTCATCTAAATCGATCCAGCGGTTTAAGCGTGAAGAGTTAACAGACTTTCGCATTTATAATATTAATATGGATTGATAATATACCAGCGACAAGTATGTAAATTACACAGGTAATCAGTAATCTGTACTTTAATCTACCACATGGAAGGAATGACGACTTTAATTTATAAAACATTTTAAAATTATAGTCTGTGTACATTACACTCCAAAACCAAAAAGTTTCAAACACTTTTACTGTATACATACACTCCTTAAATAAATCCAACTGCAAACTAATGTCAAAACATAGCAAACCAGCCAACGTTTGACCGTCTTGTATAAACAAGTCTGAGAGACTACTACGCCAACTTGTACAGGTCGGCCGGACAGAGGCATTAGTCAAAGACTATTTACTCACTGGCGAGCAAGTTTGGCGACCTAGGTTAGTAAATACTACTCGTTTTGTCTTGTCAGCTTTCATTTTGTTTCTGTCAAAGTTTGACACCAATTTTATAACACTCTGGTGACAACAAAACGAACGAATTGTAATAAATCAAAGTGTAACTATTTCTTAATCTTTTTTATTTGATAAATGTTACAAGAAGCGATTTAGCTGATAATTGCTTATTCTCCATTTAAACATTTTAACGTTTTATAACGTCAGCGCCGATGTTATCTGACATCAAAAGCGATCGTTTTTGCGACTCACGCGCAGCTGTCTACCCCTTCCAGTGGGCGGGGCTTCTATAGGCTCCATCCCCCACACACATACTATACGTAGCGGTACTTGACTATGTTTTTTTTGTTATGTAGGGATGAAAGAAGTACTGCCAACGTTAAACGATTATTAAAAGTAAATAGAGTACTAAAATACACGCAAAAAGATTACTAACAGAAAGGGCCGTTTGCCTACTAAAGTTTATTTTTGCCACAAACATTTAAAATGTAACGATGTGATAATAGCCAACCGTGTCTCAGTTTACTAAACCTACAGAAAGGACACGACTTTCAAGAAAATAGAGTTTTTTTGAAGTACGGCGTACAATCCTCAGGGTCTTTTTATGGTACACAGGTTGATAAGTATTAGTTGATAAGTACTAACATAGTGATTATAAGTAAAAATTTTATAGACGCGTGGTTGGATACGTGGCATATTGACGTGTCATGTCAATTCTGTCAGATATGGCAAATTGACACATTGAAAAATGTTGCCTTTATCAAGTGTCAATTTATTAGTTTCTTTGTGTATGTTGTTTTTTAACTTTGTTTCATTTCTGTATGCTGTGCTTTACGAAATAAATAATATTCTATTCTATTCTTCTAGGTGTACAACCACAAAGGCTGGTAACGCGCTTGTGACTGACGCAATAAATTATTCAGTATTGAGTATTGACTCCTGACTTGCAGGCGCTCATGGACAGCGGCAGCAGTACGTCAGGTGACCCGTCTGCTCAACTACCCACCATATCACCAAGAACGGTTTATATGAAGTGCAGAAAGTTAAAATTGTGAACAATATGTGATATAAATAAAAAAAATGTTTTATTTATTTATATACCTTTATTGTATATACACATAACAGAGAGTTACAAATATGCAGTCGTAAGAATCGGCGGCATTATCGCTCACGGCGACAGACAACCATTATTCATAACCATATTTCGAAATTACAATAGAAAAACTAATACATATTAAAAATATATATAAATAAATAAAATATGGTCGCAATATGTCGACCAGATAATTACTATTTTAAGTAAACTCGTATATAAGGACTGTATTACCAACATCCAATTTCGAGACAAAGAAACAAATTTTATTCGAAAGTAAGGTACTAATGATTTTCATACATTATTCCAAGAATAAACTGTAATTGCTGTAAAGCTATTTGGGAGTACATTATTATTTTGATGTTCATAGATTAAATTACATTCGCCAGAAATAAAAATTCAAAATGGCTTCCAATGGCTTCAGGGTCTTAACAACCTATTCCAATATTAATAAAACTTTATGTTTTTATACTGCATAACGCCATTAACATTCATGACCCAGCTTTAAGTAGGTCGTTACTTGTTGACCATGACTTCCCCAGTGTAGATCTGTTTTTGCGCAAGTCTACATTATATAACAGGGCAAATCTTGAAAAAATATTGATTAAGAATTCCTAAAGGCAAAAAGCTATGCCAGATCCAAATTGGTCCCTTGGTCGGAGACGACGGGGAGAATTAGAATGATGTTCCGCCTGTTGCGGATTCGGAGGTAAGGGCGTCTGTTCTACGGATCCGCTCCAAGAAAACCGCCCCCGAGCCAGATGAGATCCCTGCTCGAGTGCTGGCCCTAGCCCAAAATCATATGTCAGACCGCCTCAGGGTGGTGTTTGACGCTAGTTTGGTATCCGGACGTTTCCTTGAGTGCTGGAAGAGCGGGAAGCTGGTCCTGTTGAGGAAGCCGGGACGGCCTACCGATTCGGTCGTGGCCTACAGGCCCATCGTGTTGCTAGACAAGGCGGGTAAACTATTTGAGAGGGTTCTCTCTGCCCGCATAACGACACACCTCTCCCTATGTCCTTATCTATCGGACGCCCAATTCGGATTTCGAGAGGGGCGTTCGCTGTATTGAGGACCGTGACCGAGGAGAATATTGGCGGTTAGAGCCATACGCGGTTACCGCACCGTTTCGACGGAGGCGGCATGCGCATTGGCTGGTACTCCCCCGTGGGATTTGGAGTAGATAATGGCAGTCGGCGGATGGCTCGTTGGTCTTCCTGGCTGAGGCTCCACGTGCTGGCTTTGCCGCCGTAGAGGCGCTCCAGCTGGTCATCGTCGAGTGGGCAGGACGGCAGCACGGGACACTTTCCTTCCGGCTCACGCAGGTCCTTTCTGGGTACGGCTGGTTTGGGAAGTACTCGGTCGCTAGGAGGAAATTGAGTCCCGCCTGTCACCACTGCGATTGCAGTGAGGACTCGGCTCACCATACGCTTGCAATTTGCTTGGCATGAGCGCCGCAGCGCCGGGTCCTTATTGCAGTCATCGGGGGGGATCTCTCGCTACCGGCCGTCATACGTTCCATGGCCGGTAGTGAGCGTGTGGAGACGGATTAAGAATACGGCATTTCGCCACCCCTATTCATCCCGTGGGTGTCGAAGGTGGGTGGGAAAACTTGAAACAAACCCTGTGCCAACCCGTCTGGCCAGTGTGGTATAGTAGGCCAAAACCTCCTTTCTAAAGAAAGGCCTATGTCCAGCAGTGGACTATTTAAGGGTGTTCAGGTGATGTTTGTTTGAAAAATGCACCTCCGTCGAAATTGACCGTTTTCTGTTCTGCAAAAGTAGTTCAAAGCTGCTCTATTACAAGCTATGGTCAGATTACTGAATAAACTTGTCGCAATTTCTCAAGTTTTATTTCAATAAATTCTAGCTTGAATTTTGAATAGATAAACAAACTAGAATTTATTATTAGGGTCTAGTTTTGGAAATCTTGTTCGAGATGAGAATTTGGGGCTGTTTGTTAAATTACTACATTTTGTGGCAATTTCTGGGAAATTCGCTGCTGAATAAACGAACGTATTGTTCTTTGTGTCGTTTTCATGTATATTTGACTGCACGGATGGCGTAGTGGTTTAAGTGGTCACCACACCGCTTTCTACTACGCCGAGTGTTGTGGGTTCAAACCCCACATGGGACGACACTTTATGTGATCCACAAATTGTTGTTCTGAGTCTGGGTGTTCTTTTCGATAGTTGTCTTTTTAAAAAAAATAAAATTGTAAAGTCTCCAGCGACACAGGGTATTATTATATTCCTAGTGCGTGTATTTACATCTTACCAATAAAATAAGTTGATTGTTTGCTTTTTACTCTTACATTCCTAAATTTAGGAATAGGTAATTCCTAAATTTTACGCAAATCGGCAAAATAAAAAAAATATAGTTTTAAAAACCAGAAAAAAGCGTTGGGTGCCTGTTGTCAATAGTAAAAAGCACCACATACTTTTTTTTCAAATTTATTAAAATTTATTTTCTATTGTTTAGTTTGGTTTTCTATAAAAAGCGTGTTTTTTAGTTTTTTAAACTATAACTTTTATTTTTTTAAATTAGTGTATTGTCCTCGATATATCTACAAAGTTTAAAGTCAGTCAAAATCACGCTCAAAGGAGTCAGTTACAAACAAACATACAAGTGAAGCTAATATAAAGCGTGTAAAAAAGGACATAGGAGACATTCCAGTAACAAAAAGTATTGTTCCCTAGGAATAAGAAAAGGACCATAACGCAAATGAAGCCAGTGGCAAAAGCTATTCAAAATTGGTTTCCAAATACCTTTGCTGAAAGTGATCCTCCTATCATAAATTTACAGAGAGGACTAAAGTGATTGTAGAATTTAATTAATATTCAATTAAAGCATTCCTTTGTAAATGTATCTTCCTTGAGAATTTAATTTATAACAGACATTATAATTACGATACGAACTCAGATAAGAAGGCAGCGTACTTTAATAGATATAGTTCTGTGCAATGCATAGCAAATCTTAAATGCAGTTCGTAATTACTTGGTTCAAAGGCTCTTCAACTTTAACGGTCCTTTAAACTTCTTGACGCATATGAATAGCTCTCATAAAACACAGTTGTTTTTATCGCTGGATCGCTTGAACATCAAACTAAGACTGCATTATTATAGCAATTACTTTACCGAGACTACTGCAGGTCTTAAAATGCGCAAGATTATTATAGGCTATTAAAATATCATCATCATCATCAACAGCCTTTAATAGTCCACTGCTGGACATAAGCCTCTCCTTAGAAAGGTGGTTTCGGCCTACTATACCACGCTGGCCAGACGGGTTGGTATAGGGTTTGTGTCAAGTTTTCCTTCTCTCTGCAGTGCTGTTGTTCTGCGTAGTTTTTTCCCTTAGTCGGCTCTTACGACACCCACGGGATGAATAGGGGTGGTGACACTCTGTATTCTTAATCCGTCACCACACGGACAATTATTATAATAATATATTAAAATATAGAAGTCAAATATTCTGGACATATTAAATTATATACATACATTACATAAAATAAAATAAAAAATAAAACATCTTCGAATTATCTGACGTTTTGAACAGGTTGCACTAGCCGTGGCTGACGTTAGTAATTTTAACGATTAAAAATATTATCTCTCATGTGAATGTATTTTATAATAGAAACCCTATTCTACACATCCCAGTACCTTTTCTATATCGTGTATAGGCGTCCGACTCTACACGTACGAGATGAATGTCGTACAAGGCTCTAGGATAGAGTTCGCCTTACACGTAGATCCTATCGCTTACGTGATGCGTGCTTCAACCCTTTATAAAGGATTGTTTGGTTCGTAACTAGATTGGTTGATATTTGACGACCGAATGACATAGTGGTTTGTGTAACGGACTGCTATTCCAAAGGTCGCGGGTTCGATTCCCGCTCAAGTCAAACATTTGTGTGCAAGAACATTTAATGTTTGATTTGGTCTGGGTGTTTCTATGTATAATATGTATGTATTTACAAAAAAAAACTATAAATGTATTTATATCAGTTGTCTAGTAGCCATAGTACAAGCTCTGCTTAGTTTGGGACTAGATGGCGTTGTGTGAATGTAGGAAAATATATATTATATATTTTTTTACACACGAGAATACAGTCGTATATATTTACAGAGAGATCAGGTAACACTTAGGTTCACTAAAGCATAAAGTTCCAATACATAGCATTATTTTAAATAAACAATCGATAGAAACGTTCAAATCCTCAGATTTATTTTTTGCTATAATGCTAGAATCTTCTTTGAGCAAGATAGATTTAAAAAATAATGAAAGACTTATATTAAACTTATGACTCCACCTTTAATTTCCCAATGGGATCGAGGCTGTATACATCTGTTTACTGAAGACAAATCACTTTTTATTAGAATCATATAAGATTCGATAGCAAAGGATATTGGAATATTTTTTTTTTTTTAAATTTTGATTACGATTCTTGCATTTGGGATTATGTTGTTTTAAATTTTAATATTAAATCTTTGTTTAAATCGTTATGGGATGAAAGATCCTGTTACAAAATTTAAATCATTTCAAATTTAATTTAGATGTTATATATTATTATTATATTAGTCCGTGTGGTGACGAGTCCGTGTGGTGACGGATTAAGAATACAGATTGTCACCACCCCTATTCATCCCGTGGGTATTGTAAGAGTCAACTAAGGGAAAAAACTACGCAGAACAACAACACTGCACAGAGAAGGAAAACTTGACACAAACCCTATACCAACCCGTCTGGCCAGCGTGGTATAGTAGGCCAAAACCTCCTTTCTAAGGAGAGGCTTATGTCCAGCAGTGGACTATTAAAGGCTGTTGATGATGATGATGATGTTATATATTAATGTTTAATTGAATAATTAAGAAAGAGTGAGGGAATAAATTCAGCCCTTAATATTTTTTATCCTAAAAACTTTGTACAGCCTTTTCATCAATATGTCGCTCTTATTGCAAGCTCTAAATTCTACTTATTAATACAGTAACTTGGATATTTAGGTTTCTTTTGGCCAATTTTGTACTCTTTATCAATATAAAAAGTTTTCAAAAACTGTTTGTATAGTTATATATTTATGACTGTTTGAAATTCGATTACAAATAAATCAAGCTGATTTTCAATATGAAATGTGTTGACGCAATTAAGGAAGAGCGACTCGAATCGTCGATAGCCAAAAGATTTGCGTCCGGCTCGATCTATTGGCGTTACGTAGAGATGTAGCTTAGCTCTGTATTCTCTATCGTATGTATCATGGAGAGTGCTCCGAGGAATTGTTCGGACTAATACCGGCCGCAACTTTCCGCCATCGTTCCACAAATTTTCATCCCCACCAATTGGATAATTGGCGCCCTACCACTGTGCACTTTTCAAGACACTTTTTACCTCGCACTACCAACCGTGAAACAAGTTATCGGCTGCGGTATTTCCAGACCGATACGACCTCCAAACCTTCAATAAGCGTACTCCTTTATCAAAGGCTGGCAACGAGCTTGTGACTCCTGAGTTGCAGGCGTTCATGGGCGGCGGTAATCGCTTTCCATCAGGTGACCTCGTTTGACCCCCCAAAAAAAAACAGATTTATTAATATCAAGTATGAATATTCCCAAAAGAGTTTTGCGTTAGAGTTTTTAAACATGTGCTTATTTTTGCATATCAATCTGACCACGGCCTAAACTGGCAGTAATGAGTGTGTTTCCGTAATTACGACCACAAAAATTGAAGGAACAAAGAATATCCAAATTTTTCTCGATTTTAAACGATAGTTCCTAAGTAAAAAAAGCCGTGTGGTGTCGTGGGACACCCGATAGAAACGAAGTTGTGACGATCGAGTAAAACTGATTCGACACGATTTTAATTACAACGCCATATATGAAAGCGGCTATTACCTACATATTTTTCAGTTGGTTTCTAATTAAAACAATTTATATATTGGTAAAATCTCCTTGAGAAATGATGTCGAATACAATATTTTTGCTAACCTAAGAACATAAATTTTAATTTTACTGAGATCAAAAGTAATGACTGACAAGTGACAATTCAAAATAAAAAGTGTCGTTACAACTTTTCGTGAGATTTTTTTCCGTCTAGCCCACAATGTCGTATTAAACATCTAAATGGAAGCTCAAAGATTTAAGTTGTTGGATCTTTAGGTCAAGAAATAACGGATAAAAAAATGTACTTTTCTTTTAACTTTTGTTTGTAGTATATTTTTCATTTTAATTAAACTTCCTTTAACCATCGGGCCTTTTGATGAGTGATAAATAATTCAGATGTAAGCATCGAGTACAATAAACGTTGTAGCGTTCGGAGTTTTCTTCTTCTTTCGTGTTCATGACAAAAATTTCGATAACTCAAGTACTATTAATAAATAATCATAAATCTTTCACATGTATTTTTCATCGAACGCATAATGACATAAAGTCCTGTACTATTAAAGTAACGACTGGCTCTGAGAACATTAATTGCATAACTTCAGTGGTACAAAAAATCTAATAAAGTTCAGATTGCAAACCGTTCAGGAATTATATAAGTTGCAACGTTTCATTTAAGAAGTTGGTTAGAACTTTTTAATTGAAATCGACTAAACCTAGAAAATTAAACATTTTAAAAGCCTTGATTGGATGAATATTTATGGATAGTCAATTGTTGTAAGATGAAACTCTTAAAGCGTCAAGGGCCATGTCGGAGCATTTGATTATGATTCTGTACATTTCTTTAAGCAAAGACTAATTGACACAGTAAAATGATTGACCTAGCGTAATTATCTTATAGACCGTTCATAGGTAAAAATATCTTACTTTTGACAGAACCTCAACTTTGTTATTAGCACGTCCATTTCCCCTTCTTATGAATCTTTGTCCGTGTGATGACAGATTAAGAAAAACGGAGTGTCACCATCCCAATTCATCCCGTGGGTGTCCTAAGAGCGGACTAAGGGAGCAAACTACGCAGGACAACAGCTCTGCAAAAAAAAAGAAAACTTGACACAAACTCTATACTAACCCGTCTGGCCAGCGAGGTATAGTAGGTCAAAACCTCCTTGAAAGCTCCTTGCTGTGGACAAATTAAGGCTGTTGATGATGATGAGGATCTGCTTTATACCAGAAAAAAGGCATCTATGGCTCAGCCATCAGGATCATCAACTACTTAAACAATTTTTTTTAAAAGCCTCCTATCCATGGTGAGACCTATGTTCAGCGGTGGACTATTAATGGCTGTTGATAATGAATGTTACATTTAATTTTCTTTTATTTTGGATGCACATAGTGCTTCTAATTTGATTACAATGTTTATTCGCCTTGCATTTGAATTAATCAGATTTTCGTAGCAAAAATATTTGTGTTCTAGAGATCATGTATATTACACATGATAACTATTCGTGGTTTTGCAAAAGTTAACCATTATATCATCATTATAGCCTTTAACAGTCCACTGCTGGACATAAGCCTCTCCTTAGAAAGGAGGTTTTGGCCTACTATACCACGCTGGCCAGACGGGTTGGTATAGGGTTTGTGTCAAGTTTTCCTTCTCACTACAGTGCTGTTGGTTTTTTCCCTTAGTCGGTCCTACGCCTCCCACGGGATGAATAGGGGTGATGACACTTTGTATTCTTAATCCGTCACCACACGGACCTTCCATTATATATTTTAACTCATAACCTGATACAGTAGTTGTGACCAAGTTTTTATGCGGATGGCGACCGGATGGCGTAGTGGTTTGTGTAACGGACTGCTATTCCAAAGGTCGCGGGTTCGTTTCCCGCTCAAGTCAAACATTTGTGTGCAAAACATTTAATGTTTGATTTGGTCTTGGTATTTCTATGCATAATATGTATGTATTTACAAAAAAAGTAAATATGTATTTATTTTTATATCAGTTGTCTAGTACCTATAGTACAAGCTCTGCTTAGTTGAGGACTAGATGGCATTGTGTGAATATGGTAGAATATAATATTATTATCTTTTTACCTTTTATTATTTACTTATAGTCTCAACAAACACTCTTAAAGAATATAGCTAATTTAAATTCAACCGCCGATTGATCAAGATACAAAATAACAAAAAGACAATACGTTTTAATATCATTATCTTAGCGATTGTCATTGCCCGTATACGACACAATAAAGGGTTGATCACGTTGTTTTCTACTTAACCTAGGGCACAAGCAGAAGCGATTTGCGAATCACCGCTTGGTGGCTTGAAGAGGGGGCAAATGAGCAGGCGGATCACCTGTTGGAAAGCGACTACAATGACTGCAACTCAAGAGTCACAAGCGTGTTGCCGGCCTTTGATGAAGGAGTATCTTTTCTTTTTTAGAAATATAAGACAGTAGTATTTATGATAAACAAAATTGTTGAATTTTCTATTCCGAACAACATAACCATACTTATATATACGTTGTTTATATTTTTATAAGATATTTGTACACGTAAAATCCTTTTCAACGCGATCATGTCACAGGTGATACACACAGTCAGCCTTCTACTACAGCAAGTACGCGGTTACTTCTCAGTAGTTTTTTTTTTTTTTTTTGTTTTTACTACATTCACACAACGCCATCTAGTCTCAAACTAAGCAGAGCTTGTACTATGGGTACTAGACAACTGATATAAATACTTATATACTTTTATTTTGTAAATACATACATAGAGACACCCAGACCAAATCAAACATTAAATGTTCATGCACACAAATGTTTGACTAGAGCAGGAATCGAAACCGCGACCTTTGGAATAGCAGTCTGTTACACAAACCACTACGCCATCCGGTCGTCAAAGTAGTATAAGTAACAAGTTAATAACTCCACACATCTCACACACGTCTGATCCCAAACTAAGCAAAGCCTGTGCTATGGTAACCAGACTGCTGATAACCATACTTATATATTTCTAAATATATACATATTAAAGATAAATTACACCCAGACACAGAAAAAATGACCGTGTTCATCACACAATTATTTGTCCTGGGTGGGATTCAAACCCACGACCTCCGGTTTATTAGTCTTGGTCACTAACCACTAGACCAGACCGTCTGTGTGTTTAGACATGTGTTTATTTCTTTAATTTGTTTATTTGAAATAAAAAATCTGGTTGTTTGTTAAGTACAAGTCTACAGTGAAGTTTGTTAATAAAAAACTAAACGACTGTTGTAACCTAACCACTAGACCAACGGGCTCGTCTATTTTACGTTATACGTATTATACGTATTACGTGATTATATTATTTCTTATTTGAATTGTTGTAATTTATACGTATATATATATGTTGCTGCTTCATCCCCAATATTAACTGGCCGTTTCTCAAAGTTTGTACCACACGCAAACCCTATTTTGAATAATTCCTCGTCACGGCTAACGAATAAAGGCCTCCCTCTCCATACCTGATGTAATTGCGATTTATAACTTTTTGTAGCACAAAATAAAATTACCTTTACTCTCATTAAATTAAAACACGTATTCCTTTGTACTAGTAAACGAATATATTTTTTATAGTTGGTTAATTATTGGTACAATTTAGCAATTATTTTTAAGTCTTTTCAACAAAATCGCTTTCATTGTATTGATAATTGCAGTAAAATAATATACTGAAGCAATAACTAATATTCGGGATTAAAAAAGTTATTCGGTGTTGTAATTTTATAGCTATTGTTATTTTGGGTTGCGAATAGTTATTGTATTTTAAACAAAATAGTCCCCGAACATATTAGTATACTATTGTTCGGTTGCTTAATTGACTTACAGTATTGTGTACTGTAAAAAAATGACAGATGATACTCTCATACCGGTTGACGCAGTTGATCACTGGAAAAGGATGCTTCGGGGATCACCTCTGTCTGATCCGCAAGGAGCCAACGCCTGAGTGCCGCCACTGTGATGGCCGGATCGTTGACACGGCTCTCCACACGCTAGCAGAATGCCCGGCGTGGGTGGAGCAGAGGCGTGACCTTGTGGCGGCCATCGGGGTGGGAGATCTCTCGCTCGGTAACATGATTGCGGCCATGGTGTGGAGCGAGGAAATCCGCCGGAGTTAGTTTACTGTTCCAAAACGTGAACACTCCACCCTACTTCTAAAAATTTAAAGTTATCAGCCCATGGACAACTACAATCTGGAACTCGCAGTCAAGAGGTTGCCGGCCTTAGAGGTGGGAGTATGCTCTTTTCTAAAAGGTTCGGAGGTTGTATCGATCCGAGAATACAGCACGTTACAATATTTACAACAGAAACGTTTATTGATATAGTACCAATTATATAAGTCATGGGAATGGATATGTGCCTAGTTGAACAATTGCGGAACACTACGACCAGTCGAAGTCGGAACAATTCTTCGGAGCACTTCCCATTATATTCGTACAAGCAGTTAGAAAATGCAGTCCGTGTGGTGATGGATTAAGAACACAGAGTGTCACCACCCTTATTCATCCCGGGGATGTCGTTAGAGCCAACTAAGGGAAAAAACTACGCAGAAAAACAGCACTGCAAAGAGAAAGAAAACTTGAAGCAAACCCTATACCAACCCGTCTGGCCAGCGTGGTATAGTAGTCCAAAACCTCATTTCTAGAGAGAGGCCTATGTCTAGCAGTGGACTATTTAAGGGTGTTGATGTGATGTTTGTTCGAAAATGCACCTCCGTCGAGACGGTCTGTTTTCTATGGTATGGTCATATTACTGAATAAACTTGTCGCAATTTCCAAACGTAAAAGTTGAAAACCGCCGTATATTAACAAACTGTAGTAGGGCATGATATTTTTTGCCATAAATAAGGGTCACCGCACCAAGTAGAGCACCAAAAGACGGCGCGATTGGGTTGATTTGATTCGGGTTAAATGCTGTTAATGTGATAGATAATGCAGCGCCGATCCATAACCCACGAAAGTAAAGAAATAATAACAAGATATAGAATAATAGAAAGTATTCCTAAAAGGGAAACATGTTCTCTGTCCTATAACTACTGATACTGTTTACGGAGCTTCACATTCGAAATGCAATAAAAAACTAGACGGATTGAAGGGTGGTGGACCTGATTTGATCCCACCCATATTTGTTAAGCTCTGTGGTCAATCGCTTGCGTTACCACTTACCTTAATATTTAACCGTTCTATATCCGAAGGCAAATTTCCTGACGAGTGGAAGAAAGCTCGTATAGTACCAGTTTTTAAAAAAGGGGATCACGCAAATGTTGCTAACTACAGGCCAATATCCATACTCTCTTGTTTTTCAAAATTATTTGAATCTGTTCTGTATCCTTCAATTATAACATTAATAAATACTAGTATTTCTGATCATCAGGACAGATTTAGAAGCGGTCGCTCAATTTTGACAAATCTAGTTACCTTTATTTCAGACATATCTCAAGAAGTAGATGCTGGATCGCAAGTAGATGCATTATGTACTGACTTTAGTTGTGCTTTCGATAAGGTCAATCATAAAATTCCTTTACGAAAACTGCATGCCTATGGCATAGGGGGGCCATTGTTAAACTGGTTCGAATCATATTTGCAACATAGACCACAAAGTGTGGTTGTGAACGGATTTGAGTCACGAGCCTATTATGCGGTTTCTGGAGTGCCTCAAGGTTCCCACTTAGGACCAGTTCTCTTCCTTATTTTTATAAATGATATCAGTTCTAGTATTAAGCACTGCAAAATGTCACTATTTGCTGATGATCTTAAGATTTACCATCCAGTTGAATGCATGAGGCTTAATGTTAATAAATGCTTTCACATCAAGTACACCCGCAAAAAAAAACCACTTGTTACTAAGTATGAGGTTGGCGGGGTTTATTTAGCAGAGGTCAATAAGATTCGTGATTTGGGCGTTATCATCGATACAGGGCTGACTTTTACATCGCATATTGACAAAACTGTAACTAAGGCAGCACAAATGCTTGGTTTTTCGAGGAGAAATAGCTCAGATTTTAAAAAACTAGATACCAAATTACTTCTGTACAATGCTCTTGTCCGCAGCATTCTCGAATTTGCGAGTACTGCATGGTCACCATGGTACGCTGTTCATTCCCAAAGAATTGAAAGCATTCAAAGAGCCTTCACCAGAAACCTTGCCTACTCTTGCAGTGGTTTTTCTCATAGGAGCCCGTATGACACACGGCTATCCAAGTTTAACATGACCACTCTTTCTAATCGTAGACGCATTTTTGACCTTTGTTTTCTTCATAAATTAGTTAATAATAATATATAGTACAATTATTTATTAGAAAAAATATCAGTGAATTTTCTTCACTCTTATCCCAGACATAGAATAACTAGAATATTCCACACACAATTTTCAAGAACTAATTTAGGCCAAAATTCACCCATAAATAGAGTCCTTAACCAATATAATAGTACCCAAACTCGTGATCCAGACATTGACATCTATCGCCAATCGTTTAATGAATTTAAAACTAAAATAACAAATGTTTTGTGTCCATCAACAACCTTAACCCCAACATCAACCTTAACCCCAAACAAATGTGAATAAGATATAAAATAGATTTAGAGTAGTATTAATTCAAACAGTTTATTATTATTATTAAGTATACTCTTCTTTAGTTTTTTTTTCTCGTTTGATTGTAATTAGTTTACTATTTTTTACACTACTACATTACAGTAAATGCTATGTACACCGTAATTGTCATACATATCAGGTATAATGCCACATATTGTCAAAACTAGTTATAAGTATCATATGTATGATGTGGTAGTACTTATTAATAAATAAATAAATAGATACTTAAACATAAATCAAAAACCATGTGAAGATATTTGTGATGTAAATAACTTTTGGGACATAGATTGTATACTGGATTAAAATAAGCCCCCGCAGGAATAGTGATCTACCCAAAATAAACCGCTGGCTAAGGTTACGTAATTAAAATATCTTCGGTTTTAGTACAAATAAATAGTTAATAGAGAGTAGTAGAGAACAAAATTAAATTATTGGAATGACTGCATGAGTTAGTTTTGAGTTCTGAAATAGTATATTGGTAAAAGTTATGCCAAATAGGGCTTTGAAGAGATCCTGTAGTGTTCCAATAAAAAAATACCAGAGATTTTCGGGTGGTAAAATTTCTATAAGAACCTATGTTTAATTTTTGCTTTGATTGTGTCCTTTTTTCAGTAATTCAACTTCATTGTAAAAACTGAGTTACGTAACGGACTCTACCTTTTATATACTAGACGCGTGTAGCTTGTTGCAACCCTTTTCATATATTTTTTAAATTGTAACACATATTGTTGGAAATTTATAGTAATGTGGTTTATCAATCATCATCACATCAACAGCCTTTATTAGTCCACTGCTGGACATAGGCCTTAGAAAGGAGGTTTTGGCAGCTGGCCAGATGGGTTGGTATAGAGTTTCTGTCCAGTTTTCCTTCTTTTTGCAATGCTGGTGCCTGCGTTGTTTTGCGCCCTTAGTCGGCTCTAACGACACCCACGGGATGAATTGGGGTAGTGACATTCCGTATTCGCAATCCGTCACTACACGGACACAACTAATATGGTTATCACGGTAAAAATATCCTTCCTCAAAAATCGAACTATCGCCATAACAAATTTGATCTAAATCGGTTCAACGGTTATTGATTCCCTAATAAAACTTTCGTCCCCCTTTTCATCCCCATAAAGGACAAATTCTGGGATAAAAATGATCCTATGTCCTTTCCCAGGACTCGAACTATCTCTATACCAAATTTCATATAAATCGTGAAGAGGTAACAGACAGACAGACAGATTGACAATAATAATTTAGAATATTAGTATGGATATACAATGAAAGATTGCATTTCAATGTCTATGTATAAAATTAAACAAATTAAAGAATTGGAGTACGAGTTTAAAGAATGCAGTAGTTCTTTAAGGTCGAAGTCCGATGCCTGTATCAAATTAGTCACGTTTGTTGGTACTATTTTTATGTCCCCATTGTATGAAATTATTTTGCACAAGTTGTATGAGATTGAACAACTTTGACTTTTAGCAAACCCGTACCCTGCTAACTACACTTCTCTCAAATCCCCTCACGTCATAACAAACAAACGATTTTTAACTAGGTTGCGCTCAACTCGATTCCCGGCCGATAAAGTTCCGATTGAACTTGCCGACACAAAGGAATACCTCCGCATTCGGGTAAACATATCGATCAATACAATCCTTTATCTGATTACTCTTTACCGAAGACATTTATTGGGTTGAACAGCACGTTTTGATTGGAAACTTCAATTGAATTGTGCCTGGCAAATTGAGTGTATGGGGTGTGTATGGTGAACGTGTTTGATATATGTATATGCATATTATAAATTCAAAAATCTAACTGTGTTAAACGTACAGCTAATCGAATTATTATTAACCGCGTTATTTTGATACCCCATGCAAGTTTTCTTAAGAAAAAACATTGAGAATTTCCATTGTATTTGACGCGTAAAAGTTCAATTTCAGTGTGACTGCTGTGGAACATTGGTCTCACATAGTAAATTTTATTTTTTCTGCTCAAGTTTGCTTACTGTAGTTATTAGGAGTGTTTGTAGTAATGAATGTTAGATTTTTCATATTAGTGAATGTGTGGTGACGGATTAAGAATAGAGAGTGTCACCCCCCTATTCATCTTGTGGGTGTCGTAAGAGCCGACTAAGGGAGTAAACTGCGCAGGACAACAGCACTGCAAAGTGAAGGAAAACTCGAAGTGAACCCTATACCAACCCGTCTGGCCAGCGTGGTATAGTAGGCCAAAACTTTCTTGCTAAGGAGTGTCCATCAGTGGACTAGTAAAGTCTCTTGATGATGATGATGATTAGTGAATGCGCATACGACCGCAAACATAGACTTTTTAAATGAATGCAAGTAAAATGGTTTAATAGCTTAAAGTGTTGTGTCGGCTTTCATCGAACCGAGGTAAAAAAAAGAGATCGGTAGCAAGTTTTTTAATATACAGTGGGAATTGTGGATTTGCGGTAGCTGCTTTCTTCTTCAAATTTGAAAAGTTCTAGAATAACTAATCAGTAATAGAAATGAAACAACTGACGGTAGTTATGAGAAATATTCAACAACTGAGTAATTAGAGATATTGAGTAAGAAGAGAGCCAGAGCAAAGGCAGAGTGCACCTGATATAAGCATCAGGTACGTCTTGCCCTGCTTTTTTTTTTTTTTTTTTTCTTTAATAATGGCAGTGTATAACACTGCCATTATTTTCTGGCATCAGGTAGACGCTAATACAAAAAAATATTTTTTTTTTTGACGTAAAATGCACAATATCATGTAAACAGGCATATTTGCCTCTGTTTACTTCAATCTTCTATTCTAATCTCAAATTTCTATTGTTATATCAAGATAATAACAATAGAAATCCTTATTTCGAAAAGTTTAACCAAATTTTAAGGGGGAATTCCGTCCCCAATCTGACAATTAAAAGTAATTTCAAGGCCTATCAATGTAACAGATCTATCGACACGAGGAAGGATTGCTAAATATATCGCGGCTACAAATAAAATGCCTTTTCATGTTACTCGAATAGCGCTATCACGAGAATTTTGTGATCCTTTTCAGACGAAATGAAAGAAATATGACGAACAAATAAATAACGCTAGGATGAATGGCGTATGTTATAGCATTTTTATGGTACAAAGAAACATGAAATACGAATGGAACGTAGTTATATCAAACTATAAAAATATAAAGGAATATTTTTGTGCGACTTGTTGTGAGACTTTTTACTTGTTAGTGCGACATACTTTTTATATTTTCTAAGAGTTTCTATTTAAATATTTATCGTTTAATACGTATTAAATTCAATATTTCAAGATCTTTTGCGACTTGACTTAAATTTGTTTTTTATTATGTTCAGTTTCTGCTCACCAGATATTTAGATCAAATTGCACCGATACTGGTCACGGACGCGGATGGATTATCCGCGTCTACGATCGCTGCTACTCCACTTATAAGTCTACTTACTTATCTTTACATAGTATAACAAAAAGTCACTTTTTTGTGTTGTACGCTTGGATCTTTTAAACTAAGCAATGGATTTTAATGCAGTTTTCACTAATAGAGACAGTAATCCAAGAGAAAGGTTTATATTTATAAATACATGCATATTATGGTAGAGAAAATCTTTCGTAAAAAAACAAAGATTTGTCGTAAAAAAACATGTTTTTGTGCGCTTACATTGCAAACGCCAGCTAAACCTGCCGAGATAGACCAAAATAATGTACTACAGAATTGTATATCATAAAAAGATGTATAAAAAAGCCGCAATTATATATATCTATCTCCTAATAATAACACACAGTAACCATTTTTTTCTTTTGAATATTACAAAAAAATTATGGGTTATTTATGAACCTATGTTCAACAATACATTATTATTCCTTATCCAATTAAATACGTTAGATCAGTTGTGCATTTAATGTAGATTGAAATTTATTTTTTAAAGTATATCATTAAAATGAATATTTTAGAAGATATTAGAGGTTTAAAATGCGGCGTCAAAGCGACCGGCCGCCGCGTGCGTCGTCGGGCCGTACGAGTACGTAGGATCGGAGCGGGCCTATAAATGTTGCATATAATATGCAACCGTGCGAAGCTGGGGCGGATCGCTAGTAACTTATATATTTCTTATAACGTACTAGCTTTTGCCCCTGGTTTCACCCTCTTGTTTGTCGGTTATTACGGAAAAAAAAACCTATTTCCTGCCTCAACAATCAGAAGTATCTCCATGCCAAATATCATAAAAATCGTTTTAAGGGTTTAGCCGTGAAAGCGTAACATACAGACAGTATATATACAGTATAATACTAGTAGGGATTATATATGACTCCTCGAACTTTGTATCTCTTCAGAAACAGTACATTTAATAAAAATAGTTGCTAAGTACGCCGAAGGCTGAAGTTTATTCTTCTTCGCCTCAAAAATAAAAAATATATATTTTTACTTTACGTGCATCGTAGCTTCATGCGAACTGATTTTATATCTTTACATTGTACTCACAAGTTTTTTGTCACTAGACGTACCTATAATTGTAAACTGGTAAACACAATAGCCATTATATAAACAATTACAACTAAGTAGCAACAAATGGGTTGTGTTTATCTTTCTAGTAATTTTTCATTTCGCTACGTAACACAATCTCCGAGATCTCCTTTTAGATCAAATAACGGCCAAGATCCAGAATGGTTATTGTTTCTTATGTTTATTTTAAGTTCTGGTCTCGTTCTCTTCGAATAAATTTGATGTCTCATTTAAAGGTTTTGAAGATAAAAAAAAATTGGATCAGTATCTTGTTCTGTCTATCAGCCTGTCTGTCAAAACTCTTTTCTTTCTTTTAAAAAGACAACTCCGCACTAAGAATATATTCTGTGTCACGGAGGACTTTAAAAACATAAATTAAACGGACACAAATAACACCCAGGCTCAGAACGACAATTTGTGGTTCACACAAAGTGTCGTCCCATGCGAGGATCGAACCCACAACACTCAGCGTAGTAGGAAGTGGCGTGGCGACCACTTAAACCACTACGCCATCCGTGCAGTCCTCAAGTAGAAATTCTTATCTCTATGTTTCAAGTTGTTATGTTTCTCTTATCTATCATCTTTGATCCCTTGGTTCTATGAGGTAACTAAGGTTCTAAGTCTAATAAGTTTAAGTCTAATTTTAACTATATGCTACTTTCTATCGTCCTAGAATCATTTAACGAGAAAAATCTTTCAGAGCACAAGTATAGGAAAACAAACCGAAATTCTTCATATCACTATTATTGCATTAAAATATCTCTTTTGTCACAGTCAGTTGATAAGTTGGTCACTCCAAAAAAAGGCGTAGAATTCTTCAATAATCGAAATGGCCCAACTAGGTTTCATACGAACCCTCGGTGTGCAAGTCAGACTAACACTTTGTCCAGATATTTCTGCTAGGAAGATTTCTTTCAAAATTGAGGAATCAGATAACTGTAAGATCTGGTTACGGTGAGGTGAGGTCTCGAGACTTCATGTCTGTATTTTAGGTAGAGAATCTTTCTAAAATACATTGGAGAAACGCCGGTGATATGTAATGTTATGTGTATAAAGGTCTTATCTTTTTCAAGATCTCTTTCAAACTAAAGCATACTAAATTTTAAAACATACTAAATTTTGAAAAGGTTCTAATTACTTTTTATAAATGTATTTTTTTTAATTAAAAAACACTCATAACTTTCTCTTTTTTATTGTTATTGTGTATTTGATATACCTAGATATAACTGAAACACTACAAAAAGATTACAAAGAAGCAATGTTATTATTCAACGAGAATATTTCCAACCATAAATTATTTTTTAAAAGTTTGAAACGGTAAATATATAATTTCAAAAGAGATAGGTGAAAACTATGTAATATAATTCTAATATAACTGTATCGTTAAATGAATTGGTGATTTCTTACAACACCGCAAAGAGGACTTCACTCCAAAAAGCTGTTTGCTTTAGGACTATATATAGTTTTATTCGATTTGCATATTGCAAAACGACACAAATTTTACCAGTTTAAAACTGTTTTAATTTTCGTGTCATTTCTATAGAGTTTAGTTTGTCGACCAATTCAATTGAACGGGATGTCATAAAAAGGTGAGTTCACACTTTAGTTTCGTATATAACGTATAGTACTAATTAAAAAATATACGTTTTAGTAAAGAATTTTTAGAATACTGTTACTTTCAACACTTAAAATGTCCAAAAGTAACACCATACAATATCTTCTTAAATTAAAGCCCAAAAACTTTCCCTCCCAACAAAAGTTGCCAAGCCAAAAGCCAGCTAATATAACAAACCATACAAGAAAAAAATCGCTTCTAAGTCGCAAAATAAACGACGCCAGACTGTCTGTAGTCATTCGTCCATCTCATTCATCCATTCTACGTTCATTGATAGAGCCCTGTTCGAAAAATTGAATGAATCCATTGTAAAATGAACTTCTCATCTTTTCTGTTTGTGGTAAAAAGTCGAACCGATAATTTATTGCCTTTTTGTTTGATTGTAGTTTTGTAAAGACCCTTTTGTCAATGAATATAAATCTTTTGAGTGGATTTGTGTGTGAAGTGCTGGTAAGGGTGCCGCGGTTATATTTTATGGGATTTCAAATAATTGGTAGTAGTGATATTCTGAGGCTCTGGACCACACTAGAAGAAAGTGTATTTGAAGATTTTTTTTTGAATTGTAAGTTTGATTAACTGTTTGAGTAACTTAAAGTGAACTAATTTAAGTTTAATATTATTATGATCAAGTTAAACCTGTGACTCGGGTTTCACTTGCTGTAATTTTTGTAGTTTCAATAGAATTGAAATCGGTTTTTATGTACGGGGCAAACGAACAGAAGAAACACCTGATGGTAAAAGACCACTATCAAGCTAACACTTTGGAGCCCCCTCCCCTAGGATTCAGTGACGGGAGGATTTTTGGCCTTCGTTTATCTCACTTATATTACTGGTGATAGACCGTTGGTGCACTAGTGAGAGCTTGTTTTTGACAGCTTTCTCTAATGCGAAAAGGTTTATTTTTTGAAAAATAAAATTTATATTTAAATTCTATTAGCTGTATTATTCATACCTTAACTTTTTAATCTTAGAGGTGAAATACTTTATTTGATTTTAAATGACACTAATCTTGAAGAAACCTTATTCAACAAAGAAGACTTCAATAGCCTTTAATGGTGCACTGCTATTCATCCTGTGGGTGTCGTAAGAGCAGACTAAGGGAGCTACGTAGGACAACAGCACTGCAAATAGAAGGAAAACTTGTAACAAACCCTATACCAACCCGTCCGGCCAGCGTCCGGGCGGCCAAGTTTTAGCCTACTATACAGTTGGCTAAAACTTCCTTTCTAAAGAGAGACCATTAAAGAAGACTGATTAAAACCAAATTTCAAATGGCAAAGAAATCCTAGTAATATACACATCGAAAAAATTATGTTTACTCGAATTCACACACTGTGGGCCTCCTCGTATTGAAAGTTAGTACACAAAAGTTTTATTATCTGCGTCCCTCTTAAGTTCCTTAAGGGAAAACGTCATATTATCGAGGTATCTGACTATCGATAAACGTCTGAGTTAAGTTCGAACAGGTTTTGATTAAATGGGTGTCGACCATTGCAGGTTCCAGTCTAGGACAAGACCAGACTCCGGGGCGTAGTGGTCTCTTTCTGTAAAGCTGTAATGCTCCAGAAAGAGACCGCTGAACGGGATCGGGCGAGGGCCGATCCCGAGCGTAGAGAACGTCCACGGCTATACCAGCCAGGCTGCCAGAGGTATTGACCTCTGGTGGCAGATTAACTGCTGCGGTAAGCGATAGGATGGCGGCCTGGTCACAAAAAATGCGATCGGGCCGCAACATATTGTGACAATTGGGCTGATAGACGGGGGAAGCCCGCAGCTTCCAGGGGATAGGTCTTTATTGGGGGGGATCCGGGGGGGGACCTGAAATAACATTGTCCGGGTCCTCCTCGCCTTAGTCCGACCGTCGGGGTGGTTTTTAGTGAAAACGCCACATACTTCTGGCTTCTAAATCTCCAAGGAGCCGGATATCCGAAGGTATTTTCCAACCCCTCAACATAAAAAAAGGACAAGACCAGACTAGACCAAGCACAAATCAATACTTTGCCATTGGTATTAGAAGGATGGAATGGTCTTACCAAAAATTATCATAAGTATTACAATTAATGAGGCATCGTTTGCAGTCGACGCAGGACCCCTTTCAACAAAATGTTCGGCATGTGCGAGCGCTCGCTCCTCCCACACACACAGTCACCTACTGGTTTTGACACTTACATTACGAAATTTTATTGAAGTAACGATCGTTATAATAGATTTTCATTCATGCTGAGTGAACTAAGCATGTAGGGATCATAAATCAATCGATTGTCAAATGCAAGTGTTTTTTTTTTTATTGCAAAGTTGCTTGTATGTGTGGTATGCAACATCTTGGAAGGACGATAGGAGTTTGGAGCTGTTGTCTGAATTCGGCTATATATTTTGTAATCTATACCAGCGAAACAATAACAACTTTGTATCTTTTTCTCTTTTGTTTATCAACCAATTTTCTTTTAATAAATAATACTATCGGACATCTGACACAACGCCATCTAGTTTCAAACTAAGCAAAGCTGTATAATATAAAAGCTAGATTGACTAATAGAATACTTTTATACTTTTTTTTTAAATACATACATATTATAAACAGAAAACACCCAAACTCCGAAACACATATCTGCAGATCATACCAACGTTTGGTCGGTCGAATCCTAGATCTCAGCATTTTACTTAGCAAACAACCAGATTTTTTATGGCAAATAAACAAATTAAAAAAAATAAACACATGTCTAAATACACAGACGGCCTGGTCTAGTGGTTAGTGACCCTGACCTCTAAACCGGAGGTCGTGGGTTCGATTCTCACCCAGGACAAATATTGTGTGATGAGCACGGTCATTTGTTCTGTGTCTGGGTGTAATTTATCTATGATATGTATCTATTTAAAAATATATAAGTATGTTTATCAGCAGTCTGGTTACCATAGTACAGGCTCTGCCTAGTTTGGGATCAGACGGCCGTGTGTGAGTGTGTGAGATATATTATTATTATTATAGTACTTAGAATAATTCACTATTACGTAATTACAAAAAGCGTGTTCTTTTTTTTCTACTTCTGCAGTGAAACACGGAAAGTCCATTACCACCCAGTAATGGTCCAAGTCCATCCCATTTACCTTCCGTGAGAATGGTACAGAAATATCTGATACCAGTGATGTTATTCCTGCCGTAACTATTTCCATTATAAAAGCCATCCCAATCAGTCGAACAGTTAGTAGAAGTAAACTGAAAAAATAGCACCAAAGTCTGAATATTTTGAGAAGAAAATCAATAAATACCAAATCTGAATGTCGGTATATTAAGTAGGTTCTCACATAATCATCATATTTTGCATAGTTAGCATAGGGTTTGTATCAAGTTTTCCTTCTGTTTGCAGTGCTGTTGTCCTGCTTAGTTTGCTCCCTTAGTCGCCTCTTACAACAGCCACGGGATGAATAGGGCTGGTGACATGCAATTGCAATCGTTGTTCATTGAGGCAGAAATTTAAAGAAATAAATATAATGACAGTGGCAAGTCCATCTATTTATGAAAATGTAATATATGTTCATAAAAACAAAGATAGCTTTTGAAAAAAAGTGATGTACATGCCATAAATACCAGAAATAAAAATAAACTTGTAGTACACGCCTCTAGGCTCCAAAAGATATACAAGTCCTTTCGAGGTCAATGTGATCGATTTTATAATAAAATCCCAAATAATATTCAAGAGTTAAGAGTTATTAACAAATTTAAATCCGCAATAAAACGTGGCTTGTGCCAGAGGGCCTACTACTCGATTGTTGATTACATGGAGGACAAGAATGCTTGGGGTTAATTAGCGCAGGCTATTTCTTTCTTAAGTAAAAATGTGGTGTGGCTAGTGTGTTTTTTATTATTTTTATTTTTTCTATTTTTTATGTTTCACTTCATTTTCTCTTGTATTCGTTTTTTTTTTCTTAATCTTGTTTTCTCTTCATTGTCTTTTTACCTTTTAGTCCTTAATAACGGACATACTAACACACATCAAAACAATGTTGTGGTATATTTAATAGTGCCATTGTATCTACCTGTGAATTGCAAAAGAGTGGCCATGAGTTTGTTTGCCCTTTCTTCTCATAAGGCTCAACCCCTTGGAAACGGGCGGTTGTAGATCGGCACAGGCATATCATAGATTTTGTATGGGTTTGATTTTTGTTAAATTTATTTGCTTACTATTTGACAAAACAGAGATTGTTGCTTTTGTGTGTGTTGATCTATGACTTTAGAGTCTACATGGAAGACGATTTCAAACAATTTTGAAAATTTTATGAAATAAAGAAAATTTGAGTTTGACACTCCGTATTCTTAATCCGTCACCACACGGACATCATTCATCATCATCATCATCATCATTCATCTACTGACAAAGGATAACGAAACCCCGATCTTCCTTCTCCGTGATTCTGAGGGAGCAGTCTGTCTGACCATGAGCGGCGGTCATCTACCATCAGGTGACAACGGTGAATAAACAAAGGGAGTTCAAGCTCGCCAAGTCACTGTAATAACTAACTAACCTTACTTCAAGTAACAAAAATGACGAATCATTGTGCAAAAGGGATACAAGCAAAAATTTTTTTTTTTTACCACATTTACACAAAGCCATCTAGTTCTAAACTAAGCAGTACTATGGGTGCTAGACAACTGATATAAATACATATATACTGTTTTTTTGTAAATACATACATATTATACATAGAAACACCCAGACCTAATCACACATTAAATGTTCATGCACACAAATGTTTGACTTGAGCGGGAATTGAACGCGCGACCTTTGGATTAGCAGTCCGTTACACAAACCACTACGCCATCCTGTCGTCGATTGTATCCCTTGTATTTTATCTTTTGTGTACATCGCAAAATGGCAAACTTTGTATTTTAAAACTGCGATAGTGATGTGCAAATATCCGGATGAAGGTATATCGCATACGCTGAGCGATTTAATAACCTATCATTTCATATTTTGTTTGTTGTTCTCACAGTACACCGTGTGGCCATCAAAGTTGAGTGTATTGTACGGATCATTTAAATTAATTAATCATAATATGATTTATATTTAATTATTTGATATTAATAATTACTTGACGGCATGCATGGCGTAGTGGGTTAAGCGGTTGCCATGCCGCTTCCTACTACGCCGAGTGTTGTGGGTTCAAACCCCACATGGGACGACACTTTGTGTGATCCACAAATTGTTGTTCTGAGTCTGGGTGTTCTTTGTGTCCGTTTCATGTATGTTTGTAAAGCCCCCCGCGACACAGGATATTTTCCTAATGCGGGAGTTGTCTTTAAAAAAAAAATTGATCAGATTGATTGAGTTGAATTGATTATTTATTATATATGCATTGAAATACAAACTGCGAGATATTTTTTTAAACAAGTATGATAATTATATTTGTTACTACTATAATAAATGTGCAGGTTTTGTTGTATGGATCTATTTAATGTCAGAAGGCCAACCCAGAATCCGGCACAAAAATAGTTTATGATTTAGAATAGCATACAAAATTTTATACCAGCAAAACGACAGACAAAATCGACATTAACGCCAACCAAGCCTAAGTCAAAAGCTTATTGAAGTATTGACTTTAAATAATGTAAATTTTATAGATGCAAAGTCTATTCACCGCGAATTTCAAGGCTCCACAATAGGTGCCATATTTTTAAACTTTTCAACAATGCTACCCTAGTAATAATATCTCTTGAATTATTACAAGCCTTTTATAAACGGTTAATATAGAAATATTGCTCTGTAAACATCAGGATTTAAATACATTTAAGTGATAATACATTTAAATGGCGCTGTTGATGTTAAGGCTTAGCTTATTAAATATTATCTTTACTTACACAAATGTGTAATAATAAGTATATACTGGTAGATGGAGGGTGGGTAGGCCTCCACAAAGTGGTCCGACGACCTGGGCCTCATCAACATCATCATCAACAGCCTATACTAGTCCACTGCTGGACATAGGCCTCTCCTTAGAAAGGAGGTTTTGGCCTACTATACCACGCTGGCCAGACGGGTTGGTATAGGGTTTGTTTCAAGTTTTCCTTCTCTTTGCAGTGCTGTTGTCCTGCTTAGTTTGCTCCCTTAGTCGGATCTTACGACACCCACGGGATGAATTGGGGTGGTGACAATTTGTATTCTTAATCCGTCACACGGACACCTGTGGCCTCAATTCTGCTATTTTAATATTTTATCAATTGACTATCGATGAAATGTCGTCGGAATAGTTTTGAAGTTTTCCTATTCTACTAATTATGTAAGACAATTGGCCCCAGATGACTTGTCACTGATACAAATGTCGTCGATGTCTTTGTAACAGTTTGGTAAACGGTACATTTTGAATTATATCTTCATTAATTTCTGTATCTATATACTTTTACAATTACCTTACGAAATAAATATTATTATTATTATTATATATTATCAATTAGGGTAGCCTGCGTTATACTGTTATAATATATTGAAAATAATGGTTAATAAATATAAGGGTACTACATACGTTTACAATGTACATACAACTAATACCCTGAAACACATACAACATTGACCATCGCCGCCCATGAACGTCTGCAAGTTAAGAGTCACAAACGCGTTGCCGGCTTTTTAGGAAGGAGTACGCTCTCTTCTTAAAGGTTTGACAGACTATAACCCGTTCCACAGATTGGTTGTGCGGGGCAAAAAGTGTCTCGAAAAGCGTACAGTAGTGGAGCGTCAACTATCCAGGAGATTAGGATGAAAATTTTGGCGTGTGGAACGATGGCGGAAAGTTTCGGCTGGTATTAGTCCAAGCGATTCTTCGGAGCACTCTCCATGATATATGCGATAGAAAATGCAGAGTAAGCCACATCTCTACGTAATGCCAAGCGATCGAGCCGATCGGAGATGTTTGGGCTATCGACTATTTAAATATAAATACATACATAAATATTTATATATATGAACATATATAAATACATACATACAGAGGTCCTAGTCATAGTAAGGTCATAGAGGTCATAGTGGAATTAGCGTATTTGTACGCTAATTCCACTATGATGTCGCGTTCACCACGCGATTTGAAAAAATGAAATGAACAATCTTACACTCGCACTTATAACATTAGTTAAAACACTTGATACGTAATATACCATGTTATTTATCTTATTTTGTAGTGATCCATTAATTTTACGAGTGAAAATTCAATGTAGCTGAAATAAATTTATATAAATGACCCAGAAGCAATACAGCGCTGATTCGAATTAATGATACTGTAATCTTGTGCGTTTTTCTACTGAAGGAGTCTGCTTCATTCGTTACAATCTTAGATCTATTTTTAATCTTCTAAAGAATTTATTTATATTATTGTGTAGAAAGTTTAAAAAGGTATGTACATTTTGTTATAGATCTAACAAATCGATAAGAAGACAAGAGACTATCCGACATTTATTCACGCACTCATGCACACACACTCAAAGGCATACGGACACGCACGCAGACGCACGCGCTCACGCACATGCGAAGGCACACAACATGAATGTATGTATGGCACCTCAAAAGTATGGCTTTCCTTCACTGCAACAATGTGTTGTAATGGTGTAACGTGACAGCTAAGATATGAAACACTGTATGATATTTCTACGCGTTGTGAGCTGTTTTTCACTTAATCAGCGTTTATGAACGAATTTTGTATGATGCCGTGGGAGAGCCATGCTTCGGCACGAATGGGCCTTCTCGACCGGAGTGATACCACGGCCTCACAGAAAACCGGTGTTAAGCAATTCTTTCGTTGCCTTTCACTGAGTGAGTGAGGTTAGGCCCTAATCCCGCTGACTCGAGCAGGAGGGACTCCAAGGGCGGCAACGCACTTGTGACTTTTGAGTTGCAGGTGTCCATGGGCGGCGGTGCTTACCATCAGGTGACCTGTCTGCTCGTTTCCTCCCTTATACCATAACAAAAAAAAAAGATTATTATTTTATTAATTTTGTAGAGAAGTAGATAATTTGGCAATAGTTTATTATGATATCAACCTATTATTATACTTTGTATATGTTATACAACAGAAGGAAAGGTTTTAAATATTATTAAATACTAGCTGACCCGGCAAACGTTGTATTGCAAAACAAAAAAAAATTAGGGATGTGTCACCCTTACCATTTAGGGGTATGAAAAATAGATGTTGGCCGATTCTCAGACCTACCCGATGTGCACACATAATTTCATGAGAATCGGTCAAGCCGTTTCGGAGGAGTACGGGAACGAACATTGTGACACGAGAATTTTATATATAAGAAGAAATCATTTAACTCTGCGGTAAAGACGTTCTGAGGGAAGAGAGGAACAAGTCACAAATGTAAAAATACAGGCTTTTGATTGCAAAAGCCTGTATTTTTTAATTTATAATATAATACATAAAAAACTATGTGTTTTACCCGTTAGTTATACATCTCTATTTATGGTATATTTTTTTGCGTTGCGCAGAAAACCTTTTATCATTCTATATCTGACGAAGGGTTTGATGACAAGGCTCAGTAGCTTTAATTTGAAAAGGACAAACATGTTGGAATATTTTTTTTATTTTACCTCTATCATATTTACCGTTGGCTTTCTAGCTCTTATACAGGCTGTTACTTACACATTTTAGAATTAATTTTGACCAAATTATACCTTTTTTAGTTATTTTTAGGACACATTTTCAAATAACACTATGAATCATGAAAATTTTAATTTCATAAAAATTATAATTTATCAAAATCCTTGCTTTTTTATACCTAAAGTTTGATTCATTGCAGTCCTCTCTCTGGTGTGGCTGGTACAGCGACCTAGGTCTGATGGGGTTATTGGGAACTTCGTTGAAAGGAAGTAAGACACTGTGTGGCTATGCAGTTGCACGAACGGATAGCGGTAGTCACTTTGCCCTCTTATACCACTACCATTAAAAACCCCTTTTTTTCGTGTCGCACTTTATCAATTAAGAAGGAGTCTTTCAGAGTCCTACCCCTATCTTCCGATTATCCCTATCTTCCCTATCTTCCTGGCGGGCCACGGCCAGACGGTTGATGTTGGGAAGTTGTATATATTCTAATCGGCGAGGGAATTCCTTATATCGCGATACAGGATTAGCAATTCTTATTTTAGTAGGTAGGTACTCCGTAGTTCGGTGTGTCTTCATTAGATGGCGTTGTAGTATGTGTCTGTTTTTTGTATGTGGGAGTCGCCACACCTTTGATCAGAGGCGACCCCCGCTCCCTCCCTATAACCTTTAAGTTTCTAATTACGTAGTTTAATATTATTTCTATTGTAAAACCCGTAGCAGTGAATGAAGAATAGAACTGATTTGTGATCTCGTATATCAGAATATGACGAACAAGAAAAAAAAAATTTTGCTCCACATAAAAAAGTATAGACAGACAATTTTGCAGTTTGAGTTACCAGCGGTGCCAAAAAACGTTCCCAATTCAGCCTTGTGACAGACGAAAGCCTGACGCTACCGCGCTGGTTGGTGAAATATCGTATGTCGTTTTTTTTCAATACATTCTAGAGATAGGTTGCATCCTCCGTGCTCATATATAACATGTAAGCCACTGTAATCCTCCAAAACGTGTACAGAAGCTTAGTGATATTGCTTCGTCATTTTTCATTTTTCGTTATAAACTTTTTGAGAACTTGCGTTATTTACTTTATTTACAGAGAGTTTACTGTAAAAACCTTTTAAACATTTTTTTTTGTAAAATTTCGTTAAATGTATAAATATTCTTATCATTCGACTGGCCTGTTGGTCTAGTGGTTAGTGACCCTGACTGCTACGACAGAGGTCGTGGGTTCGATGCCCACCCAGAACAAATAATTGTGTGATGAACACGGTCAGTTGTTCTGTGTCTGGGTGTAGTTTATTTTTCTATAATATGTATGTATTTAGAAATATATAAGTATGTTTATCAGCAGTCTGGTTACAATTGAACAGGCTCTGCCTAGTTACGGATCAGACCGACGTGTGTGAGATGTGTGTAAAAATATTAACTATTATTATTATTTTTATATCATCATCATCATCAGCCTATCGCAGTCCACTGCTGGACATAGGCACTCTCCTATTGCAATCGGTTTTCGGCTTCTCGGCTATAATAAAGTATACTCCATATGATTTCACATCATCACTTCAACAGCCTTTAATTATCCACTTCTGGATATAGGCCTCTCCTTAGAAAGGAGGTTTTGGCCTACTATACCACGCTGGCCAGACGGGTTGATATAGAGTTTGTTTCAAGTTTTCCTTCTCTTTGCAGTGCTGTTGTCCTGCATAGTTTGTTCCCTTAGTCGGCTTTTACGACACCCAGGGGATGAATAGGGGGAGGGGAGGGTGTGACACTCCGTATTCTTAATCCGTCACCATATGATTAACAAGTTTTTTTAAATTAAGTAGTTTCTATTATTACTGGTTCTCATGGCAAATCTTTAATATACAAAGAAGAGAATAAAAAATAAAGGCTAGAGAGGTAGTAAGCCCTGAAGTGCTGAATTATAAACTAGAACAGAAAATTATTGCGTGCGTGAAGATAACTCTAGAGTTTCATGGGCGGCGGTAGTCGCTTTCCATCATGTGACCCGTCTACTCTTTTGCCACTTCTTTTATAAAAACAGAAATAATATAATAAATAAGATTAAAAATAAAAACGGACAAAGGAATTAATTATTAGATATAAGTATAATTACGTAAATAGAATCACGTATTTACTTTTATCTCCGAAAGGGTAGATAGAGGCGAATAATTAAACGCTCACATTTTGCCGACTACAATTTCAGACCCACGCACGTAACGTACTCTCTGGTAGGCCTATTGCCGTCAAACGGATTCATATATAATAGGTCTTTACCTATGAAATTGCCGTTTTGTATGCAATAAGTGAAAGTACTTATTTTTCAAACTTTTTTATTTCTGTTATTCGAAGTAATCACCCATGCAATCGACGCATTTTGCCAACGCATTGGCAGATTATTGATGCCCTTCTTGTAAAAATCAGCTGGACGGGAGGCAACAAACTCTTCAAAGGCATTTTGTACTGCCTCTCGGGAATTGAATTTTTTACCCACTAAAAAGTTGTCTAAATTTTGGAAAAAGTAATAGTCGGTAGGTGCAAGGTCCGGTAAGTATGGCGAATGAAGATGAGCTTCCAACCAAAGCTCTTGCAGCTTGAAGACTGTCTGTTGCGCAGTATGCGGTCGCGCGTTGTCGTGAAGGAGCAGTGGGGACGACCGATTGACCAAAGCTGGTTGCAGATGTGACCACCAATAACAGAAATAAAAAACTTTGAAAAAATAAGTACTTCCACTTATTGCATACAAAACGGCAATTTCATAGGTAAAGACCTATTATTTCTAAACAGATACATATTATACGTAACTTACATCCAGATACAGAACAATCGTGCTCATCAGACAATATTTCTCTTGGGTGAGAAACAAACTCACGACCTATAGCGTAGTAGTCAAAATTACTAACCACTAGAGCAATGTCCGTGTGGTGACGGATTAGGAATACGGAGTGTCACCACCCCTATTCATCCCGTGGGTGTCCTAAGAGCCGACTAAGGAAGCAAACTACGCAGGATCACAGCACTGCAAAGAGAAGGAAAACTTGAAAAAAAAACCCTATACCATCCCGTCTGGCCAGCGTGGTATAGTATGCCAAAACCTCCATTCTAAGGAGAGGCCTATGTCCAGCAGTGGACTACTAAAGGCTGTTGATAATGATGATGAGACCAATAGGCCAGCCTTTAAAACTACACAGTTATAGTTCCATGAGATCAGTTAACGCGCTAATGTAGTCCTTAGTTATCATGTAATGTCAAATGAACATACATACGAATCACGCCGACAAAGTGGTAAAATAAAATCTTAATAAATATTATTTTCAGGGTCCCGCCAGTACCTCTAAAGGGATATTATTTTTTACATTGTATCCATGATGTAGTGTTATTGGACAGGTCTTCAAAAATAAAAAGGGTTTGTGAAGACAAAATTTTTATTAAGGTATCCGTTTGTGTGTGATAGTGAGCCTTAAAGTGCTGATTTTTGTTACAGTCGAGTGCCCCTTGCTAGCAAAACGGCAGTATTTGGAGATATAAAAAAATTCACGCTAGTAGCATGTATAACAAATGTAAAATTAAAACTATCATATCTGAGTAGTCTTTATTAGTTTACGAGTAATAGTTGACCAACTAATTCGACGTTATAAGCCGCCAAAACCCTCAATTTGAAATATTTATAATATGAAATATCTACGGAACCCTACATTGGGCGTGGCTGGGCACGCAATTGGCCGGTTTTTTTTATGACAGATTAGTCATCATCATCAACAGCCTATAATAGTCCACTGCTGGACATAAGCCTCTTCTTAGAAAGGAGGTTTTGGCCTACTATACCACTCATCAGCATTAGTCATCAAGTACTAGAAATTGCTAAACTCTCACTCTTGTTCTAAGTTGTAGAAACCCTATTCCTCCTATACGATTTTTTGCTTTTCATTGTTTTCTCTCTCTCTCTCTTTATATATAATTCTAATTGAGGAACGCGAACGTGAATTTTATTTCAGGAGCAATCGCTGGAATGCTCTCTATCATTGAACTCTAGTTCACTGAAATTCAACCCGAGTTAGAGGGTGGTGTGGAGCAACACGGATTCTTTTCATAAAAATAAAATCTTTATTCTCTCTGATATCGTTATAAGTCTTCAAGATATTTTGTCATTTAAAAACTATTTTATAATAATGATTAAATGACTGGAAGACTTCCAAATAAAAAATCTAGATTTATAGAGAATGTGGAGGAACGGGTTTTATGTTCCTCCAACACAAAGGAAGGATCCTCTGATCCATCAACAGCCTCTAACAGTCCATTCCTGGACGTAGGTCTCTGCTTAGCAAAGAGGTTTTGGCCTACTATACTACGCTGGCCAGACAGGTTGATATAAGGTTTGTGTCAAGTTTCCTCCGCATTACAGTGCTGTGATCCTGCTTAGATTGCTCCCTGTTTCGGCTATTATGTAACCTTAGAAGAATATACTAATCAGCTAAATAAATTGTGGAGGAACGGGTGTCATGTCCCTCCAACACAAAGGGAGGATCCTCCGACCAGGCGAGGTGATCATGCCTGGCGGGCCGCGGCCCAACGGTTGATGTTGGGAAGTTGTATATATGCTAATCGGCGATGGAATTCTTTATATCGCGATACAGGATTAGCAATTCTTATTTTAGTAGTTACTCCGTAGTTCGGTGTGTCTTCATTAGATGGCGCTGTAGTATGTTTCTGTTTCTTTGTATGTGGGAGTCGCCACAAAACTTTGCATATCGCGATAGAGGATTAGCAGTTACTCCGTAATTCGATGTGCCTTCGTTATATAATAATAATATTCTACCACATTCACATAACGCCATCTAGTCCCAAACTAAGCAGAGCTTGTACTATAGGTACTAGACAACTGATATAAATACATATATACTTTTTTTTTGTAAATTCACCCATATTATACATAGAAACACCCAGACCAAATCAAACATTAAAAGTTTATGCGCACAAATGTTTGACTTGAGTGGGAATCGAACCCGCGCCCTTTAGAATAGCAGTCCGTTATACAAACCACTACACCATCCGGTCGACGCCATATGTGACACTGAAGTATGTTTTTGTTTTATTCTTTTAATCTTTATAACAAAAATATTAATGTAAAGCTACCATAAGTAGGTAAAAATTGTTAGTAGATATCATGGACCCATCTTCTTTAGTGAGAGCGTTTATCTAAGCCTTCCACAATTTGATGTTGTTCATAACCCCAAGGGCGGATTTCGTCTAGTCAGCTAAATTGGTATATTATGGTACGTTCAACACTTATATATTATATATAAACTAACACCCACGTGATGTTCTCTATTAAGTTAATGGGAGCTTTACAAGAACTGAATTACTTTGTTGAGATTACAAATACTTAAGTCTAGAAGAGATCGTGGTTTTTCCACACACTGTATATAAATATTTTATCGGTGTAAGTTAAGCTTTCGGAACATTACTTTTTTATATGGGGTGTGTGGTGGTTGTCTGGCATTTATTAGGCCTCGCATTTTCGTCCATAATGAAATCTGGTAACTCTTTTTAAAATTTAAAATTTGATTTGAAATCCATTTCGAATCAATCAATTCTGATTAATAAACAAAAATCTAGATCTTTTTACTATCAGCTGAGCCGTCTGCAAAATTGCTTGTAATTTTTATTTGCTTTAGGCTCGATCCAGTGACGTTGAATACTACGTAAGTTAGTAAGGTAACCTGGTAAACTAATTCATCAACAGCTTTTAACAGTCCACTGCTGGACATAGGCCTCTCCTTAGAAAGGAAGTTTTGGCCTACTATACCACGCTGGCCAGACGGGTTGGTATAGGGTTCGTCGGATGGCGTGGAGGCCATGGAGGCGGAGCGAAGCGACAGCCGGAAACGAGGACGCTCCAGGGACGAGGAAACCGACACGTCCCAGGAGATGATGCCTCCAAAGGTGGCAAGCAGCCGCCGAGGGAGGGCTCATAAACCGGCCTCGGTCTCGACCCCGTCAGGCTCCGCGTTCTCAAACGCGGAGTCCTACAGGAGCGTACGAGTGGACGGCGAGGCCGTAGCGGAGGAGGAGATCGCGGATCTCCTGCTCAAGGTTCGGGAGCCGGTGGGGGGAAATGCCCCCCAGGCTCCCGTGTCCGTGCAGGAGAGGGCGAAAGCGGCGGTGGCCGTCATCGACAAGGTGGCCACCAAATCCGTGAACCTTAAGGGCTCGTTTGTGAGGGCCCTTAAGGACTCCTCCTCCGCTTTGTCGGAGGTCGTGGAGGGCCTAGTGGGCGACGTATCGCGCCTACAGGTGGCCAACGAGAAGCTGACGGAGCGGGTGAACGAGTTGAGCGCTCAGTTCGCCCGCTTCCAGGCGAACCTCCCCGAGCGGGAAGCCCCGTCCGCGTCCCAGCCTGCCCCTACCACTAACTCAGGGGCATTTGACTCCCAACTGCGAGAAATCCTCATCGCAGTTGGGAATATGCTGGACGGACGCCTGGCTGGCCTGGAGGCGAGACTGCCCCCTGCGCCGATTATGCGCCCCCCGCTCGCGTCGGCACAGCGGCCTAAGGCCGCCACTCCGACCGCGCTCCCCGTTGTGGGCGGCGGCGGCGTCTGCCCCTACTCCATCGGCTCCACAAAAGCCGAGGAGGGGGGCCAAGGCACCGGCCCAGGCGCCGGCCAAGGCACCGGCCCAGGCGCCGGCCAAGGCACCGGCTAAGGCGCCGGCCAAGGCACATCTCCAGGCGCCGGCCAAGACGGGGCCTAAAACAGCGCCGAGGAGCGGAGTGGCATTCCCTCCGCTCCCCACTCCGACACCCCTGCCGGGCCCCTCCGCACCTGCCCCCTCCAACGAGGGCTGGCAGGAGGCGAGGGGCTCCAAGAAGTCCCGAAGGCGGGCCAGAAGGGCTGCCCAAGCCCAGCCTTCGCCACCGGTGGCAACGGCCTCTGCAAAGAGGCCGCGGAAGCTGCAGCCGCCCAAAACCGCGGCTGTAGTGGTGACCGTGTCCCCGGAGGCGGCTGACGGCGGGTTGTCCTACGCGGCCGTTTTTAAAAAGGCCCGGGACAGCCTCGCCAACGACTTTGGGACGGTGGGGGTCAGGATGCGCCTCGCCCAGACGGGAGCTCGAGTCCTCGAGTTCCCTGGGGCTGAAGGCGCTAAGACGGCGGACACATTTGCCGAGAAGCTGCGGGGACTCTTTACAGCCACGGATGGTGTAAAGATCGCCAGGCCTACTAAGTGCGCAGAGCTGCGCATCTCGGGCCTGGACGACTCCGTAACGGCCGAAGATGTCCGCGCTGTAATCCGGGAGAAGACGGGGTGCAGCGCGGACAACGTCAGGGTCGGCACCATCCGCCCCGGTCCAGGAGGGCTTGGCGCCGTGTGGGTCAGCTGTCCCGTAGCGTCGGCCAAAGTATTGGCCGACGCCGGCAGGCTGCTCGTCGGTTTCGTGAGCGCCAGGATCACAGTCCTGGCGGCGAGACCGATGAGGTGTTTTAAATGCCTGGCCACGGGACACACGCGCGTCAAGTGCGACAGTTGTTTTGACTGCGGCGGACTGTGTTTCCGCTGCGGTCAACCGGGGCATAAGGCGGCAGAATGCTCTGCCGCCCCTCACTGCCCAGCGTGTGCGGCGGGCAAGAAGCCCGCCAATCACCAGATGGGGCAGAGAGGCTGCAAGCCTCCCCGCAGTTCTCGGCAGACGTCAGGGGCTACCCAGTCGACCCAGGCTGCCTCTGATGTAGTACGTGCGTCGTCGTCGTCGCCCATGGAGGAGGTTGTAGAGACGATCCAGTAATGGATCAAGTCTCCAACCTCCTGGTCCAGACGAACCTGAACCACTGTGCCGCGGCGCAGGATCTCTTCCTGCAAACCATGGCACAGTGGTCGATAGGTGTTGCCGTAGTCGCGGAGCCCTATTCTGTCCCTCCCCGTCCAAACTGGATGGGTGACTGGGACGGCTCCGTGGCAGTCGTCGGTTCCACGACGGCTCATTCCCCGCCCTTGTCGCTAAGAGACAAGGGCACTGGATATGTTGCCGTCGAGTGGGGGGGGATCACCATATATGGTGTCTATTTCTCCCCTAACCGGAGTTTGAACGACTTCGAGGTTTTCCTAATCAGCTTGGAGACCTCGATACGGCGACTAGCGTCTGGGCACGTCCTTGTGCTGGGGGACTTCAACGCAAAGTCCATTGCGTGGGGTTCCCCCAGGACGGACGCAAGGGGCGAGGCCGTAGAGGAGTGGGCGGCCTCGGTGGGCCTCTGTCTTCTAAACAGAGGCTCCACCAACACGTGCGTGCGACAGCAGGGGGGGTCGATAGTGGACCTCTCGTTCGCTACCCCTGCCCTCGCCGCACGAGTAAGGAACTGGCGTGTCCTGGAAGAGGTTGTGACGCTCTCGGATCACCTGTATATCCGATTTGAGCTCTCCCGGACCCAGGACTCCAGTAGGGGTCACGTGGCTCGGCGTTTATCCCGCTTTCCGCGGTGGGCTGTTGCCAAACTGAACCGGGACCTACTAGAGGAGGCAGCCATAATTCACTCGTGGCTGTCTCCTCAGGCTCCGACCGAGGAGGTCGACGTGGGGGCTGCGGCCATGCCCCGCATTCGAGGTCGTCGGCCTCCAAGGAAGGAGGTCTACTGGTGGTCCCAGGAGCTGGCGGACCTCCGTGCGGCCTGTACACGTGCCCGGAGGTCCTACACGCGCAGTCGGCGGCGTCACCGTGGAGACGGTGAGGAGGACCGGCTTCATGAGGAGTACCGACGGGCGCGGAAAACTCTGAAGCTGGCCATTAGCCGCGCCAAAGAAGAAAAGAGACAGCTGAAAGAGAAGATGCTGGAGGGTCTTAATCGTGACCCCTGGGGTCGCCCTTACCGCGCGGTGCGACAAAAGCTCCGCGCGTCGGGCCCCCCCCTTACGGAGACTCTCCAGCCCAGCTTCCTGCGAGAAGTGGTTGAGGGCCTTTTCCCACAACGGGCGGAACACACTCCCCCGTCGATGGCCTCCCTGGCCGGAGACGACGGGGAGCACGGGGAGGATAATGTTCCGCCCGTCCGGGATTCGGAGGTAGGGGCGGCTGTTCTACGGATCCGTTCCAAGAACACCGCCCCTGGGCCAGACGGGGTACCGGCCCGAGTGCTGGCCCTGGCCCTCAACCACATGGCAGACCGCCTCGGGGAGGTGTTCGACGCTAGCTTGGCGTCGGGACGCTTCCCTGAGTGCTGGAAGAGCGGGAAGCTGGTCCTATTGAGGAAGCCGGGACGGCCTGCCGATTCGGTGGCGGCCTATAGGCCCATCGTGCTGCTGGACGAGGCGGGCAAATTGTTTGAGAGGGTTCTTTCTGCCCGCATCGTCCGGCACCTCTGCGAGGTGGGCCCCGATCTGTCGGACGCCCAATTTGGTTTTCGGGCGGGGCGTTCGACAGTCGACGCCGTGTTGCGCCTGAGGGCCGTGACCGAAGAGGCCGTGAGCTGTGGCGGCGTGCTGTTGGCGGTGTCATTAGACATCGCCAACGCATTCAATAGTCTGCCATTCAGCTGCATCAGGGAAGCACTCCACTATCATGGGGTGCCAAAGTACCTGAGGCGGCTAGTGGCAGACTATTTAGAGGAGCGTACCGTCGTGTACGAGGACCGAGAAGGTAATCTGAGGTGTCGGCCCATGTCGTGCGGTGTTCCACAGGGGTCTGTTCTTGGACCCCTCTTGTGGAACATAGGGTACGACTGGGCCCTTCGCGCCGATTTCCCCCCCGGGCTGGGTGTAATCTGTTACGCAGACGATACCCTCGTGACAGCCCGGGGGGCAAACTTCCAAGAGGCGGCGCGCCTGGCCACAGGGGGAGTCTCCCTGGTGGTCGGGCGCATTGAGGCGCTGGGCTTACGGGTGGCCCTAGATAAGACGGAGGCCCTGTTATTCCATGGGCCCCGTCGCGGTCCACCCCCTGGCGCCTCAATCGTGGTCAACTCGGTCCTCGTACCGGTTCGGGCCCAGATGAAATATCTGGGCCTAATCCTCGACGGGAGGTGGCTCTTCGACGAGCACTTCCGACAGCTTGCTCCAAAGCTGGTCGGCGCTGCGTCTGCCCTAGGGCGACTTTTGCCCAATATGGGTGGACCCAGCGTCGCGACAAGACGGCTGTACACGGGGGTTGTCCGGTCAATGGCACTGTACGGTGCACCGGTGTGGGCGGCGGCTCTGACCGCCCAGAATAGGGTACGCCTCTGGCGCCCTCAGAGGGTAATGGCGGTCAGAGCCATACGCGGTTACCGAACCGTTTCGACGGAGGTGGCATGCGCATTGGCCGGAACTCCCCCGTGGGATTTGGAGGCGGAAGTGCTCGCCGAAGTTTATCGGCGAGTGGCTGACTTCCGGGCGGAGAGCGGATTTCGCCCTTCGCCCGAGGATGTGCGCGAGTGGCGCGAAGCCGCTCGCCGAGCCACGATGGCTCGTTTGTCGTTCCGGCTGGAGACTCCACGTGCTGGCCTCGCCGCCGTGGAGGCTCTCCAGCCGGTCATCGCCGAGTGGGCAGGGCGGCAGCACGGGACCCTTTCCTTCCGGCTGACGCAGGTGCTTTCCGGGCACGGTTGCTTCGGAAAGTACCTGCACTCGGTCGCTAGGAGGGAACTGAGTGCCGCCTGCCACCACTGCGACTGCAGTGAGGACTCGGCCCAGCACACGCTGGCGGTCTGCCCCGCATGGGCGGCGCAGCGCCGGGCCCTCACTGCAGTCATCGGAGTGGATCTCTCGCTACCGACCGTAGTACGCTCCATGGCCGGTAGCGACAGTTGTTTTACCGCGGTCGCAACCTTCTGCGAGGTAGTAATCTCGCGGAAGGAGGCGGCGGAGAGGGCCCGGGAGGACGACCTCCACTCGGACCCGATCCGCCGCCGGCGAACCGGGCGGCGGAGGCCCGCCTATCACAGCCTCATGCCGCCCTGAGTGTGGCCGCGGGTGGACGGGGTGGGTTTCCCCTCCACCCGCATTAGTTGGCCAGCCGCGAGGGGGCGGCGTCCGCGTGTGCCGGACGTCGCCTAAAGAGAGGAACAACATCGAGACGGAGCCCGCACCAGGAGCGGGCTGGCGCTAGGAGGGGTCCGGATGTCTTAACAACAGCTGTCCCCGGATCCCTCCTGTTACAGGCGCAGAGTGGCACACCGTGTGGTTTTAGTCGGTCCGAGTCCGACACACCACCCCGCCGCAAACCCCGGAGGGGTGACGGTCCGAGGGGATTTCCACACGTTAAAAAAAAAAAAAAAAAAGGGTTTGTGTCAAGTTTTTATTCTCTCTGCAGGTAAACTATATTCATTCATAAAAAATAGACAAATGAAATTGAAAACCACATTTTATTTTATTCCTCATATCTAAGTCTATTGCAACTACTATTTTTCATTACAACGATAAATTTCTAATAAAATGAATGTATTACATATTTATTCTGTTAGTTTAAGTCTACTAAAGATATGAAATACATGCCTCAAAAATATGTTTTTCCTTTAGTACCGCCTCTCGATATAAAAGGGTGGTGATTTCTTTTTATACCCCTTCGTGTACCTTCTTATAGGGGTCTGTAAAAAACGCTGAGTACCGGTGATAATGTTTTATATACGATAATGTTATGTTATAAATTTTGTATATTATAATTTTCTTGCTATAGTAACGAAAGTGCGGATACTTTCTAATAAGATGAAGGTTTACTTAAAACATATGGCAGTAACAAGCAGACGCAATTTGCTGAACAACTTTCAAAAGGAATATATTTTTCCCGTTTTCCCTCAGAATTTTTCATTGAAGTCCGACTCCTATTGGTTGTAGCGTGATATTATTTAGCCTATAGTCTGCTTCGATAAATGGGCTATGCACCAGAACCGATAAAATAATTTTCCAACTCTTCAAAAACTCTCAAAAATCTTTAGGTTTATGATATTAGTGTGGCGACTCCCACATACAAAGAAACAGGAACATACTATAGCGCCATCTAACGTAGACACACCGAACTACGGAGTCACTCCTCATTGAGAATTAATAATCTTTTATCGCGGTATGAAGAATTCTGAACCGTTGAGCCGCGGCCCGCCAGACCTGATCTCCTCGCCTGGTCAGAGGATCCTCCCTTTGTGTTAGAGATACATGACACCCGTTCCTCCACACTAGTATAGATTTTGAATTACATATTAACGCGACATGACAAAATATATCAATACAAAACCATGAGACTAATTTTTGATGAATATATCTTGTGGTTAAGAAAGAGAATTAAATAATTTTAGTAGAAGTAAACAAGTCAAAATAAAATGCACTACAATAATAGCTTGAACAGAAATGGCCAACATACGCTGCAAAACTACGGTAACAGTTTCATAATTTTAAGCCATGGCATATGATTTACTTAAAAAGGTGTTTAGCTATAGCAAGTCAGACAAGTTGGCCAATGTGCAACCAGCCCTTAACCCAAACAAGTTTAAAATCCATTCGATATAATCGCTATATCGTTTCCTTCTTTAAAGTTTTGAAAACTATGCAAGAGATGTCCATAGCAAACTTACTTAAACAGAATCGACGATAAAATCCAATTCCGTCGGATCGGAATAATAATCTTATTGGCCATTTTGAGCATTGAAGAACTTTTCTGTGTAAATTTTCAAGAAGATACAATAGATATTTAATAATCCCCGATTGTTTAAAATATATGATTATGTGATAATTTTATTATTTTTCATTCATTTAAAAATAAAGGCTGTCCTCGAAACAATATAAACTTATTTATAAATTTGTAATTTTGCACACATTTTTTTTCTTGTTTTTTTTTGTTGACGGGGTGGAAAATCCCTTCGGATCTCCGGCTCCACGGGGCCGCAGAAACTAGGAGTACTTGGCGTTTCCACTTAAAACCACCCCGACGGCCGGCCGGTCTCAGGTCTCAGGTCTATCGACCCAATCTTTACATGTTGCCATCCTATCGCCAACCGCAGCAGTTAATCTGCTACAAGAGGGAGAGAGTGGGGACACTCTGGTAGCCTGCGGACCCTTATCGCTAACTGCCTAGGCCTATTGGTACTACACCAACATGTCTAGGTAGTTAGCGATGTCTAACCACTAGATTTTCCGTGTGGTGACGGATTAAGAATACAGAGTGTCACCACCCCTATTCATCCCGTGGGTGTCGTAAGAGCCGACTAAGGGAAAAAACTACGCAGAACAACAGCACTGCAGAGAGAAGGAAAACTTGACACAAACCCTATACCAACCCGTCTGGCCAGCGTGGTATAGTGGGCCAAAACCTCCTTTCTAAGGAGAGGCTTATGTCCAGTAGTGGACTATTAAAGGCTGTTGATGATGATTGATGAACCACTAGGTTAGCGATCTTGACTGCTAAGCCGGAGGTCGTGGGTACGATTACCACCCAGGACAATTTTTATGTAATTTATCTATCATATGTATGTATTTAGACCTAAAAGTATTTAGGAATAAGTATGTTTATGTAATAATAAACATGCTTCCGGTTTGTTTATGACACTCATAAACAAATATTTTGCTTGTTAACGTGACAACACTGTAGTTAAGAATAATTCGTGGTCGTGTCTCTCTCTGTAAAGATAAATAAATATGTACTCCTAAATCCCATAAACAAAATTTCATTACAAGCGACGCAGATATACAGTCTGCCTACAACACGAGTTTATCATCTTCTTAAATTATCTCATCATTTTTGAAATAGAACGTATAATATTTGCTTATAGAATTTCATATTTTGTTTTTATCTCTTTCTTTGTCAACGTATCTTGTTTATCTAGGTTAAACAAAGTTTATTAAAAATAGCTTGACGCACATTTTAAACTACTTAACAAGAACTATGAAATCAAATCGATTTCTTTATTCGCAACGGTTATACAATCGAATAAATATAAATTAATATTATTATAGCAGACACTTATGATTGACAGACATGTTTTAACATAATGCATCATTATCGGATCATCTATCGCCATGTGCCATTGTGGCTGCCCCTTCGGTATTTTATCCACTTTTAGGGAAACCAATAAATCCCCTTTTGTTATTCTTTTTGCGTTGATAATTAAATCATTAAAGCTCATACGAATAGCATTATTTTTTTGTTATAAATCGCAAACAGATGTATTATACATTGTGGTATTTTAGGATAATTGTGATGTATAATATTTTTGTGTTCTTGCTGTCAATCAATCAGTTAAAGCAGTATTGCTTTTTGAAAGAAATAATATCCTACTACTTGGTTTGCTACTGGATAAATAATAAACAAATAATATATATTTTTTATGTTAGAGCGGGCAGACGAGCAGATGGGTCATCTGATGGAAAGTGACCATCGCCGCCCATGAACGTCTGCAACTCAGGAGTCACAAACGCGTTGCCGGCCTTTTAGGAAGGAGTACGTTCTTTCCTTGAAGGTTTGAAGGTCTAAAATACCGCAGAGGATAACCCGTTCCACAGATTGGTTAATATACCTCACACATCTCACACACGGCTGTCTGATCCCAAACTAGGCAGAGCCTGTACTATGGTAACGAGACTGCTGATAAACATACTTATATATTTTTAAATACATACATATTATAGATAAATTACAACCAGACACAGAACAAGTGACCGTGCGAATCACACAATATTTGGGAATCGAACCCACGACCTCCGGTTTAGCAGTCAGGGTCACTAACCACTGGACCAATAGGCCCGTCAAAAAAAGGTAAAGGTACGCTATGTTCATATAATAAGTATATTTATCAGCATTCTAATTACTATAGTAAAGACTCTGAATTTTTTGGAATCAGATGGCTGTGTGTGAGATATTTTGAGTGGTTATTATTTTTTAAATACGTTAAAAGCAATAGTAACTTATAAGTAATTAACAAAATTTATTTTTATTTTCTGCAAAAAGGCCTTCTGTGAATTCTCTGATGACAAAACACTGTCTTGGGCTAAAATATTCGACGTTCTTACGAAATAAAACTTTACTCTTCAGTATAACATTTGCAAATGTCGTTAATATTTTGTGCGTTTTCTCGCTCCGGGTAGGCTCGACGTGACAGAGCCAGCCGTGAATAATACATGTACGCCCCGTTGAATATTGCATATGCCACCTCACACAAATGTTACGCTTTGCTTCAAAATTTGTAATGTTTATTACGAAGTACCTTTTATATCTTATTTCTTCATTGGAATATTCAGAGTCTATTCTTGCATTTTTAATGTTATTTTTCAGTTGGAAAATATTGGCCGGTAATTTTTAAAAATGGTTACTCTTTTACATAGACAATTTTATATCGTTCTCATTCTCTGTGCCTTTTTTTCAGAGTACTACGATACGGCTAAACTTAGATTTTTTAAGTGGAGCGACTGCCATCAGGGCCGGCTTAACGGACTCACAATATTTTATCATTTCTTCTCTTCTCTTTCTGTGCGAGACAATTTTTCTTAATACTTAGTTCGGATGAAAAGTTACGAAGTAATAGGTTATCTTGGTATGGACATGTCATGCGGAGGGATGAGGAAAATGTGGCGAAGAAAGTTTTAGGTATGAGAGTTGAAGGGTACAAGAGAAGAGGCAGACCGAAGAAGAGGTGGATGGACTGCGTCAGGGAGGATATGGCTAGGAAGGGAGTAAACAGTGAGATGACGCATTGTTATGCGTCATCTCACTGTCACAGAGTAGAATGGAAAAATCATAAATACTGCGCCGACCCCAAATAAAATTGGGAAAAGGGTAGGCAGATGATGACTTAGTTCTTTTTTTTTTTCGTGTGAAAACCCCCTCGGGCCGTCAGCCCACCGGAGTTTGTAAATATCACATAGATAATGTATGGGTGCATTATTGAATGTGCCTGTTAATAAGAAAACACACGATACGACGAACGAAAAAAGACACAAGGTCTGAAAGACAAAAGAACCGATAGCAGCATCGCCGATCCAGTGTGATGTCTGATAACACGACGACAGGTCAGGCCTGGTCGTGTGGTGAGCACAAGCATCTGTTCTGTATCTATGTGTAATTTTATCTAAAATATGACTATACATTTATAAATACATAAGTATGCTCAGCTTAGTTTGGGATCAGAAGGCCCTGTATGACATGATATATCAAGTTATAATAAGTTAGTTTACTACTTGAAAAAATGCCTCCCTCGAGTGCGAAAGTAACCGGGCCTACCCGAAATACACACAGAGACACTCTAATAAAAATATGAATATCATAAAACAAAGTTTTATTTTAAACTTTGTATACTAATTTTTATACTCGGAGAATATTTAAACAAATTGTCAATATTTACACTTACACGATGTGTGGTGACGGATTAAGAATACAGTGTCACCATCCCGTGGGTGTCGTAAGAGCCGACTAAGGAAGCAAACTACGCAGGACAAAAGCACAGCAGAGAGAAGGAACACTTGAGCGGCGTGGTATAGTAGGCCAAAACCTCCTTTCTAAGGAGAGGCCTTTCTCCAGCAGTGGACTAGTATAAGTATAAGTTTATTTTCTCACCATAATTACAGGATTTACATTTAAGTACATATTAAATGAAAATAAAGGGACTATGGTCTGTTGATACCTGAACTGGGAATGTTCCTGTATCTCAGGTTATCAATATATAACATATAGTAAAGGCTGTTGATGATGATGATGATGACACTTTCACGAACAAAGCTACCGGCAAAAGGTAGTCACATGATATTAAATCGTTTAATGATACAGTAATTAAATACTGTGACGAAAAATATATCTATTTTTATGGATAGTAACTTTTGAAATACCAGAATAAGACTACATTTTCAAATGTTCTCTCAAATAATGCTGTTTAAATAGCAGCAGCAGTAACAGCATCACATTTAAGTCGACTAACTGACGAGCGTCTCCAGAGACATGTCTGAGCCAAACTAATTTCAAGGAGATTTCTACTTTTATAACATTTCTTTATATTCCTGAACTTTAGGAATTGTAAAATCTGTCTGCTAAGAAAATCTGTTGAAGAAATTTATAAATCTTGCTTTGCTTATAAATTCTGTAAGAATACGTTTACTATTTGATACCATTTGCATTGATTGGTTGCATTTTAAGTATGATAAATTACAGTTCACTGTGATTTTATTCATTTCTATAACCGATCTTAAGTAATTATTTCTTAGCCTTTACCAAGTGAATGACGTTACTGATGGCTCAATCCCTATTTTGTGGTGCAGGCGTCTATTGGCGTAGTCTCTTACGCACTCTAATCTGTTTGCCCCTATTCCATAAAAAAGTTCATATAATCAAAGTAACCTCCACCGAGATGTAACTGGCAATGTAACTGTTCTAAGCCAATAAATAACGATGCTAGATTAGAATTGAAATATTTAAACAGAGGCGCAATTTACGCGTAACAGGGAAACTAAAAGATTCATCAGGCGTTAAACTAAGGAACGTGCGCGTACCGACTCTACCGTGAAATCTTGACAGCCGAAATTTGACGGAGTTGAGAGAAACATACAAATTCATGCCCACTTTACTTTTAAATACCTTATCAACCTTAATATCTATGGGGTAAGGTGAAAAATGAAGGCGACGGTGATTTTAAAAGACACATTGAAATTATTGTTTACTTAAATTTAACAACTTCACACATCTCATACACGGCAGTGTGATCCCAAACTAGGCAGAACCTGTACTACTGCTGATAAACATACTTAAACATTTTTAAATACATACATATTATAGAGAAATTTACACCCAGACACAGAACAAATGACCGTGCTCATCAATCAATATTTGTCCTGAGTGGGATTCGAACCCACGACCTCCGACTAAGCAGTCAGGGTCACTAACCACTAGACCAACAGGCCCGTCAAGCAAGTCTCTTTACTCCTTGACAAATTTTATGAACGTTTTCAATACGCACTACCCTGTAGGTTTTGATTTATTTGCGAAATACTAAAATTTAAGTCTCTTAACGATCATTGACTTAAAAGCTAGATTGTTTTTACAGGGTCCAGTGAACGGAGATATAATTATTTGTTGTAAGTTGAGAAAAAATGTCTTGATAGACAGATAGACAGGCTGATAGCGACGTGGAAGCCCACGTCGCTATCAGCCTGCTCGCGATACAATACAATGGGAAAAAGTGTTTTTTCTTAAGAATTCATAAAAAAACTTTTTTTGTATATACGTCAGCTGTTAGGGGTTTATTTTCCAAAGACTTCAAAAAGGACGAGGTTATCAATTCGGATATTCATATATATATATATATATATTTTTTTTTTATGGTATAAGGGGGCAAACGAGCAGACGGGTCACCTAATGGAAGCCAAACGCTGTCAATGTGACGATCGAGTAAAAGTGTAATAAACTCACACTTGTTCCTCTCGTACTAAGCAATACTTTCGTTGCTATCTACTGAGTGAATGAGGTTAATATGGGCTGTGACCCCTCTTTTAAATCGGGCATTGAAGTTTTTTTCGATTTTTTTAAACACAACTCCCGCTCTAGGAATAAATACTATGTCGCGGGGGACTTTACAAACATACATGAAACGGACAAAAAGAACTCCCAGACTCAGAACAACAATTTGTGAATCACACAAAGTGGCGTCCCATGTGGGGATCGGACCCACAGCACTCAACGTTTTTTTCTTGAAGTTTTGGTTCTTCAAGGTTTGTTGTTGTCTATGTACCGCGCCGCTTACCATCAGGTGACTAACTAAACTATTTATGATTCAAAATGTAGCACAGCACGACAAAGCGTGAGCAATAGTCCATCAGTACAAGATTGTTTTAAATTATTCCCAAACAAACGTCATTATATTTCCTACTTCACAGTTCCTTCCTACGTCACACAACAGTTTTAATGGCCAAACTAGCCATTAAAACTGTTGTGTGACATACCAAAGCGTTAATATTTTCTTTTTTTGTTTATATTAAGACCAATTTTTTTTAAAGACACCTCCCGAACTAGGAATATATCCTGTGTCGTGGGGGACTTTACAAATATACATGAAACGGACACAAATAAATATTTTTATATTGTTACGAGCGGGGTATATAATAAATAAAAGTTGTCGGTTGATTACTTTTTTTCACTGTATTTGAGTTCTAGAAATTCACTCCGATGTTAATTCGCTGTGTCGTAAAACGAAACTGTGTCGAACGCTGCGCTTTTATTGCGCTTTTGAATTTTACTAGAAAGTTCCTAGTATTCGACAGTCCGTTCCAAACAAACACGAATATTCCAGAATCAGTCACGTGTTATTTGCAGCGCCATCTAGCGCTGTAAGGATCAGAACTACTCGTATGAACCACAATCTTAATAGATGTACTTTAGTCGATACTAGATGGCGCTGTCCTCCACATTTCATACAATCGAACCATTTAATCCTATGGCGACAATATTAATATTGGCCTTAATATGGCCAAGTGTGTACATAGCAGTTATTTTCTATTTAGGCAGGCAGGCAGGAGTCTGTAATCTGCATTACCTCGCAAATCGAAACTCTGAATAATAATATAATGCAGATATTAGCCTAATATGCTTATTCGAAAAATAACACATTACGTTAAGTTAAGTCAAATCTAGAAATATAACAAAATAATAAAATTAATATATGTACACGTAAAACTTCTCTTTTCGGATTTCACCTGTGGTGTACGTAGTTTGCTATTTATTTATTTTATTTCATTCTTTTTGCACAAATAAAAATTGTTTGTACTATGGCGGAATTAATGCTACAGGCATTTTCTCCCAGTCTACCTTTGGGTGGTGGGGAAATGTCTCTGTAGGTGCACTAGAAATTATTATTTTTTGTGTTAACGAGATAATAATAATTATGGATATGGCCATAAACAGTGTGTCAGATATACATACATACATACTGAGATACATACATACACATATATATATATATATAGTACAATTTATAAAACTTTAGGGATGTGATGAATTTGCTAGCGTGTCGTGAATACGAGCTATTGCTGTTAACAATCTTTTTTTTTTTGATAGAACGGACTAACCATGGGTCACCTGATCGTAAGTAATAATTGTCGCTCATGAACACCTACAATTCAAGTGGCACAAGCACGTCACCTGCTTTTAAGCCCTCCTACATCTTCCTTAAACGAAACTACTTCCATTGAGCGTAATTAATAAGATAATACATGGGTACTCTTACCCATTTCATCGCCAGTTTAATGGCCTTTTAGTGAGTGAAGCATCAGACAAACGATGTTTACGCTCAAGCAAGACTAAATAAACAAACCTACTGTACAAGTTTTTGCACTGTTTTCTTGCTGAAAGTCTTTTGTTTATTACACTCACGGTATGACACTTTCTAGTACTGAAAGCATTACTACTCGTGTTACCCAGTCAGAAGTGTAACATACTGTGAGCCATAGTACCTACCAGACTTATATTATGAATATACTTATATAAATGTGAAAGTAAGTTTTTTGTTTGTTACATTTTCACGCCTAAAAACTCAACCGATTTAAAAAATTCTTTCACCAATGTAAAGCTGACATTATCAGCAAGTAACATAGGGTACTTTTTAAAGGGACAAATGACATGCACGCAGGTGGAGTCGCAGGGAAAAGGGTAGTAAATAATAATATAAATTTATTTTTATCCCACGTTTCGGTTGAATTCGGTTGTGTTGTTCATGAAACGCTGATCAGGAAATTACAGCACTATGGTATCAAAAATAAAGCCCTGGAACTACTTGCCTCATATCTATGTAATAGGATTCAAAAAGTTGATATTAATGGTGAGCGGTCTCCAGGCTCTGTGATAGAAATGGGCGTTCCACAGGGTTCTATTCTCGGCCCTTTTTTGTTTTTAGTATATATTAACGACTTACCTCACTTTGTCAAGGACAATCTCGAGATTGTGTTGTTTGCAGATGATACATCACTATTATTTAGACTAAAACGGACACTTTCTGATTTCACATTTGTAAACAGCGCCATTTCGAAAGTGGTTCATTGGTTTGATGTCAACAATTTACTATTAAATGAACAAAAAACTAAGTGTATACGTTTCACTATGCCAAACGTCAAGCCAGTGAAAACTACTGTGATAATTAAGGATGTCGGGCTGGACCTTGTGGACACTACGACATTTTTAGGTATAACACTAGATGCTAAGCTACAGTGGGGCCCACATATTGATAAATTGTCGAGTAGACTCAGCTCAGCAGCATACGCAGTAAGGAAAATCCGAGAGTTGACTGATGTTGATACAGCACGACTTGTTTACTTCAGTTACTTTCATAGCATAATGTCGTACGGTGTTCTGCTGTGGGGGAATGCTGCCGACATTCAAACTATTTTTGTGCTGCAAAAGAGAGCTATTCGAGCACTTTATAATTTAGGCAATCGTTGTTCATTGAGGCAGAAATTTAAAGAAATAAATATAATGACAGTGGCAAGTCAATATATTTATGAAAATGTAATATATGTTCACAAAAATAAAGATAGCTTTTTGAAAAAAAGTGATGTACATGCCATAAATACCAGATATAAAAATAAATTTGTTGTACCCGCCTCTAGGCTCCAAAAGATAAACAAGTCTTTTCGAGGTCAATGTGTCCGATTTTATAATAAAATCCCAAATAATATTCAGGAGTTGAGTATTAACAAATTTAAATCCGCAATAAAACGTGGCTTGTGCCAGAGGGCCTACTACTCGATTGTGGATTACATGGAGGACAAGAATACTTGGGATTAATTAGCGCAGGCTATTTCTTTCTTAAGTAAAAATGTGGTGTGGCTAGTATGTTTTTTATTATTTTTTCTATTTTTTATGTTTCACTTCATTTTCTCTTGTATTCGTTTGTTCTTCTTAATCTTGTTTTCTCTTCGTTGTTTTTTCACCTTTAAGTCCTTAATAACGGACATACTAGCACACATCAAAACAATGTTGTGATATATTTAATAGTGCCATTGTATCTACTTGTGAATTGCAAAAGAGTGGCCATGAGTTTGTTTGCCCTTTCTTCTCATAAGGCTCAACCCCTTGGAAACGGGCGGTTGTAGATCGGCACAGGCATATCATAGATTTTGTATGGGTTTGATTTTGTTAAATTTATTTGGTTACTATTTGACAAAACAGAGATTGTTGCTTTTGTGTGTGTTGATCTATGACTTTAGAGTCTACATGGAAGACGATTTCAAACAATTTTGAAAATTTTATGAAATAAAGAAAGTTTGAGTTTGAGTTTGAGTTTGAATAAAATTTTAGTTGATTAGTTATTATTGACTCTATCAATGTAAAAAAACTACTAATAAGTTAAAGTGATAAACTAAAATGAATGGGGGAAGTTGATTCTTATAATTTCTTGATAAAACCGTATCTTAGTTTGTGTACTGACATACAGGCATACACGTGTTCAGCAAAATTCACGAGTCTCATGACAATACCCATTGACCTAAATCCAGTTATTCGATATAAGCAAATGTCAATGGCCGGTCGAGATGACCTCGTAACCTTTTACTAGAACAACTCAGAGATCGCGAGGGTTTAAAGAGGTTCAGTGCTTATGTGGTAAGAGGCCGGTTGTGACGAATGGACGAAAAACAAAAATGAGAAAAAATTATCGTTATTCTTATAATGGCTCAGGTTAGTTGAAGAAGGAGGTTGGAGATTGCATAAGGTACAAATGTTAGGTAGGATCTTGCGTCAATGTTCACAGTATTTTTAGTATAATGTTGTTTTCAAAATCCCCTTTTTTTGTTGTCGTATACCGTAATACCGTCTCAGGTACCAGTGTCCCGACGTACCTCGGGCCATCTACGGCTGCTAGACGACCCCCCATATCCCTTCGGAGCTCCTGCTCTTCGGGGACTCCAGCCAGACAGCAGGCCAGGAGTGATTCCACTATGGAACTGGACGTGACGTGACGTAGACGTGAGCACTAGTGGAATTAAAGTGAAACCTTCCACACTTATCAAGGACCGAAGACAATATAATAATTTAAATAGTTTGTCCCATTATCCTGATCAGAGTTCAGGATTAACGACTTTTTCCATACCTAAAAATACGGTAGATACATACATAAAATATGTGATAAACTTACTTGTATCTTTTTTATGTAAGAGGGGGCTGACGAGCAGACGGGTCACCTGATGGAAAGCGACCATCGCCACTCATGAACGTCTGCAACTCAGGAGTCACAAACGCGTTGCCGGCCTTTTAGGAAGGAGTACGCTCTTTTCTTGAACTTGTGAAGGTCGTATCGGTCCGGAAATACCGCAGACGATAACCTGATCCACAGATTGTTACTTTATTAGTCTTGACAAGATAATAATCATGACTAATGACTGAAAAAGGAAAACCAAATTATAATTTAAAAAACTCAAAAAGTAGGAAATAATTTTCTGTAAGTTCTAAAAGAAAAATCATTGTATCTTAAAAAAGCGTGGGGAGATTTTCAGAGTATTTAGCAATGTAATAACTTTGCTTTTACCAAAATCTATAATTACCCATCACCCCACTTTTTAATAATTTTTCTTATTGAAGTCATGGAAAATTGTTTCCTACTTTTTAGTTCGGCTTGCTACTAAAGATTTTTTGTGTTTTTTTGAAACTAAAATGTAAAAGTGCTTCTGACTGAAAAGAAATAGAACTTGGAAAGTTCTCTTAGTAAGTCAAAAGTTCAATAAGTGAAGCAAACAGGGAAACTGTTTTTTCTCGTGTAGGGGCAAATTTTAAAGCAAGTGTTGTAACTGACAACTTAATTTAAAGAATGCAGTAGAATGTTAAAATGAGGTGTTAAATTATCTCTTGTTATTATATCTTTTAATTTTGTAGGGGCACCTTGCTGTATTTGGTGAATAGCATTACAAACTGTTGATCAATTCTGGTGATGGATAAGTAAACTGCTTATTTCAACTGGTGCAGTGGAGTTAGGTACATTGATATGGGATGAAAAGACAATTTAATACAAAATAGCATTCTGCAGTAGTCTTTAATAAGTTTAAATTATAATCATTTCTGAAAGAGGTATTTGTATAAATTTCAATTAGCGCCTACTGTTTTAACAATTGCAATGCTGCATTCTAAGACATTGCCTCATAAAATAGTACAGGCGTTCAGTTCTCGCCTTTTTATCTATTTTAATTTAGGAGATTAGGCTATGAAAGCCTGTTGATGTTGATATTTTTATTTTAAAATGATTAACTTAATTAAATACAAATAAATGAAAATACATAACTTCCGTTTAATAAATTAATAATAGAAAGATTTCAAGTTAAGTAAAAGGCAAAAATCATTTCAACTATACTTATTTTTTTAAATTTTAACCTAATGGATTAATTAATCAATAAATTTATTATCCAATATTTAAAAAAACGATACCAAATCTTACTAACATTATAAAGGCGAAAGTTTGTATTCATGTTTGTTACTCCTGTAAAAACGGTTGAACGAATCTGTATGAAATTTAGCACACAGATAGATTACAGTCTGGAATAGCATAGTCTACTATTTATTTTTATCCCGAAAAATGTACTTAGTTCCCGTGCGATGAGCAAGGTACAAAAACAACCGCAGGTAACACCGCGGGGCGCAGATAGTGTATAATAAACAAGAAATCGATTAACAAAACCCAGGGGCTCGTCTGTCACTTAGACATTCGAAGAAACTTACTTCAAAAGCAACCGTCGTCCTCAAGACTTCTCAAGACAAACTGTTGGAGCACAGCAATGGCTGTAATTTCTTCGTCTATTGACAACCCGTACTAATGAACATTTCGATAAATTATCAGGGATGTACCTGTTTTTTTTTCTTTTATTTAAACAAGACAACTCCCGCATTAGGAATATATTCATGTGTTACGGGGGACTTTACAAACATACATAAAAAGGACACAAAGAACACTCAGACTCAGAACAACAATTTTATCACACGAAGTGTCGTCCCATATGGGGTTTGAACCCACAACACTCGGCGCAGCAGGAAGCGGCGTGGCGACCGCTCAAACCACTACGCCATCCGTGCAGTCACCTACATAAACTAAGTAATAATCACAAAAAAGAGAAACTTAATGCGTTCAGTTAACCAAGTTAAGCCCTTTCCTATGGCACTCAGGTATTATTACTTTATTTAATACTTTTTTCGTACTAGTCTATATAGGCAAAAACAAAACACTTCGGTATTGCTCTTTTGTAGGTCAACCTATTTCTTTCCCACCTTGGTTACTGAAGAAGGGACTAATAAAAATATTTGATACTAGCTGACCCGCGCAACTTCGTCTGCGTCTCTCAATAGTAATAAATTTTCTCCGTTTTCGAAACATTCTTCATTGGTGCTCCGCTCCTATTGGTCTTAGCGTGATGATATATAGCCTATAGCCTTCCTCGATAAATGGGATATCTAACCCTGAAAGAATTTTTCAAATCGGACCAGTAGTTCCTGAGATTAGCGAGTTCAAACAAACAAACAAACAAACTCTTCATCTTTATAATATTAGTATTGATTTTTATTTTAGAGGGGGCAGGCGAGCAGACGGGTCACCCGATGGAAAGTGACCATCCACGCCCATAAAGTCACAGGAGTCACAAACGCGTTGCCGGCCTTTTAAGAAGGAATACGCTCTTTTATTGTAGCTTTGAAGGTCGTATCGGTCCGGAAATACCGCAGACGATAACCTGATCCACAGATTGGTTGTGCATTATTTATTTTCATCTCAGCTTCAATTGTTATCAAATTGTTATTAAACTTTTATTAAACAATTTTTACCACTGAGTTACTCACAGCAAAAAATAAAGATGCATTATTTTTGCAATCTACATGTTTAATTTGATTCCGTTCAATCATTTTCTTTCTGGTAATTTTATCTCGTAAACGTAAACGTGTATTAAACAGATGTGCTTTCAATGAGCGACGTTTCATTATAACTTTCTCCAAATTTATCCTTTTATTTCTCAAGTAAGATCTAATGCAGAAACTGTTCGACTTTAGTCAAAGTGGACTTCTATTCACAAAACTATCTAGTTTCGATCCATTAGAGAATACCTATTTGGCGTTACTGCTGGCGTCTTGAGATTTGACTTAGATAGTTAGAGCTTTGCGGTACAAATTTAAATGATCTGTGTCAAAGAGTTTCAATGGCATTAAACTAGAAACTGTTACAGAGGTTACACTTCTTGGTCTTAATATAGACACCCATATAAACTGGAAGTCCCACGTAAATAAATTATAATCTAAAATCTCACAATTTTTTATACGTTCTTAGGGGATTGACACTTCTCGTGATCAGAAGGCTGGCCTTTTTCTAGCACAGATAATTAGCATTGCCATTCAACGTGGCAATGCTGCCAGTCTTCTGGGAACCAGCAGGCGATAATGCGGAGGAAGTTTTTGATGCTTGTATGTAAATAGTGTAAATATTGTAAATGTATTAAATATTCTAACTTCATTATTTTTATTACATTCTTATTTTCATTTATATTTTTATACTGGATTTAGGCAATTGTTTTTCATTGAGGAAGAAATTTAAAGAAATAAACAAAATGACAGTGACATGTCAATATATATATGAAAATGTAACAATGTTCATAAAAACAAGGATAGCTTTTTGAAAAAAGAGATGAAATAACAGTCATGAAGAAAAAAAAATTCTGCCAGTTTGAGGTCTGTTCAAAATATGGAATTAAACATTAGAAGTTAAGGAGCAACTGTTTTGACCACAAAGCAAAAACAAATAGAAATAGTTTTGTTTCATTTGGTAGACATTCAAAAATTTGTTCCATGATTTGTATTCTCTACAAATCTGTATAGGTAGAACATCTGTCTTTAATGCTCCATGCCTCTTAGAGGGAAACACGGGAGGGAGGGAGGCTGTTCTCAGTAAGTCTCCATCTCTATTGGTTCTTAAATTATTACAAAAATAATATGAAGAATACGTATTTGGAATATGTTATAGGCTAGGAATCAAGGTCTGCGTGCACTAAGACAAAGTTGAGCGATAAACGTGAGCACAGCAGCGTAACGACAGCTATTGGTGCAAAAACCGTGTCCTTAGAGGCCATTGTTTATTAAAATCCTGACATAATTACTTATAATGTTTTGCTTTTATTGTTATCCTAAAATTAAGTCTACACTGTGCCTAGTTTTTTGTGCCAGAATGCCCAGGACTTGTTTTGAAACGGACATATTGTTAAGGTCTCGGCGTTAAATAAAAGTGGACTGTATGTTGCGCTGGTTTTTAATGATCACAAGAGGTACGTTGAAGGAGCAGTGATCCCGTTCGAGTATATAAAGCGAGTGCGTACATTATAGCTTGGTGGAAGCCGTTGCGTCCGCGCCCCCGCTTCTCGCTGCCTCCCCGTCACCCGCGCCGCACGCCGTTTGCTAGCGGTTCAGCCGCTTGTAAGCACCGGCAAACCGTGATGTCGAGGATCGAGGTTTGATTCTCGACACATATTGTTACGTAATAAAACATAAATATATCAGGATAAAATTAAACTAAGATGCTATTTTAGGGTTTTGTAAAAGGAAAGCCAGAAGCCTTATAGACACAATTACACGTCTTTATATGGGCGAAGCGTAGTGCCGAGTAAAAATTAATTGGTTTAAGCGGTCGCCACGCCGCTTTCTACTACGCTGAGTGTTGTGGGTTCAAACCCCACATAGGACAACACTTTGTGTGATCTACAAATTGTTGTTCTGAGTCTGGGTGTTCTTTGTGTCCGTTTCATGTATGTTTGTAAAGTCCCCCGCGACACAGAATATATTCCTAATGCGGGAGTTGTCTTTTTTAACCAAAAATATCAATGTCATGATGATTTGGACCCGTTGACTAGTCTGCTTAAACATCCAACAAAACAAAAACGTCAAAGTCAACGCAAATAAAATTGCAGACAGCCAGTTAAGCCTTATATTTAAAGCAATTTTAGCACCGGTGCAATTTAGGTGAACCAAAACCTAACCCTAACCCGGGTACTTCCCGTTGATTTACAATCAAGACTTACTAATGTACGCTCTTTTCTTGAAGGTTTAAAGGTCGTATGGGTCCGGAAATACCGCAGACGATAATTTGTTCTACAGATTGGTGGTGAGAGAAAAAAAAGGGCCTTGAAAGCGGTGGAGTGCCAATTATCAAAGTGATGAGAATGAAAATTTTGTTCTGTAGAATTTAGCGACGGATCTTTAAAAGCAATTTACTGATAGTAAATACATAGTACGTACTGTTATTAATAAGAAATGAGTGCCGTAAATCATCATCATCATCATCAACAGCCTTTAATAGTCCACTGCTGGACATAAGCCGTAAATGACAGAGATAAAAAGTAAATTAAAATTATTTTAAGATCGGGTATTTAGAAAATTGATGTATCACATAAGTTTTTAAATTTTTTTTCTAGCTTATCTACATGGCACAAGAAGAAGGTTGGTTTTTATATAAACAGTTTTTTTTTTACACAAATCGTTTCATATACAAATATTATACTGAGAGAGAGAAACAAAAGAATGAGACGTTACTGGGTATAGCATAAATATTCAAAAAAGTCAAACTGCATTAAGATCACACCTGTGGAAGATTTAGTAAATACGCGGATAGGCTAGTGATCACTTTTAAATTAAACAAGATATGTATTCTTATCATAAGCAGCAGTACGTAATAATCATGTATTAATTTAACTTTTATTGTATATTACGTTTACTGGAAAACTTTTTGCTTAAGATGAAGTACCTACTATACCTACTATAAATGCTGTCATTACTCATTTATCTTTAACTTGCCTTTTTTATTTTTAACTTACCTCGTTTATTTGTAACTTACCTCGTTTATTTTTAACTTACCTCTTTAATCTTTAACATATCAGAGCCATGCTTCGGCACATATGGGCCTGCTCGACCGAAGTGAGATATTTTTATAAAACTATGACCCTTTTTTTTCTGAGAGGAAATCCCCTCGGTTACCACCCACCGGTGAGGTGGTTATGTCGGACTCGAACCAACCAAAAACCGCAAGCCGTCTCGGGTACCAGTTGCCGGGGAAACAGGTATATGGCATGTTTGTAGGTCTATAGAAAGGACATCCCTGGTACCCCGACGTACCTTGGGCCACCTACGGCGTTTAGATGACCCCTTCCTGTATGGGAACCCCCATGTCTCTTTCGTGCTCCCGTAAGTAAGCGCTGCGGAGCGCAGAGCTAGAGCTCATGAATGTATTGATCTACTATGTATGCCTTTTACAACAGTGAATTATCTAGAGAGCAATTGTGAACGATATCAATACGTTAACGATAGAATATACATACCTAATAAAGTATTAGGTAAGGTATTACCATACCTACTAAGTGTTTTCCACGTCGTTTTCCACATACCTACTAAGGGATGTATATTCTCGTTTTAAATTTCAAAATTGGTTTTGCGCTCGCTCAAACAAAAATTAATGCTATGTGGTGCTAGAACAGGTGATAACAGAAGTTATATATTTGAATTGCAGCGGAAAGGTACAGTCTTTTTAAGAAAACTTTGAGATCTTTTTGTTTTATTACCATTTTAGAGACCTATTTCTTAGCGTTCCATGTATTCATCGTGCGGGAACCGGGTCCATCGCCTGATAGATGGGGGCAACATACGCGACTTCGACATCGCCTAGGAATTGCGACCCAGGAATAGGTTTAAGTATAGGTATAGTATATATTAATATTGTACAAGTTGTTGTTTTATTTATGTTTTTTTTTATATATTGAGTTTCACCATTTTCTTTCAATGATTTCGTAAAATGTATTGTGTGCAGCATTTAGATTTTGAATGGATTTAAAAAACATCATCAACGGTCTTTAATAGTACACTGCTGTAAATAGGTGTTTCATTAGGAAAGAGGTTTTGGCCTACTGTAGTAAAATTAAAGTACATAACCGATCTTGAGCGCTCGACGGCAAAATGGGTATCTCACAAAATAAAATGTACATCATCACCATCAATCATCATCATCAACAGCCTCTAACAGTCCACTGATGAACATAGGCCTCTCCTTAGGAAGGACGTTAAAAATGTATGTATCTATTTTTATTATTTTTTAGTTAGCATAGAATAGAATCCAAAGTGAAAGACAAAATGGGTTTCATTAAAATTTAACAAAAGTGGTTTACAAATATTTTGATTAAATAATTATTACTGTAATATAGGAATGACATCTTCCGTGAAATCACTTTCTTAAATAAAGCTGGTACTGGTACTTGCTGTTTCCATTTCTTCTTCATCGTCATCTGATTTATTGTCTTATACATTTACATTTATAGAGGATACATTACGCTGTCTAATATAAAATATTTTAATTTTTAACCACCAGAATTTTTCTTTTAGTTATAAAAAATGTTATGATTGTATAGTAGGCCAAAACCTCCTATCTAAAGAGAAGGCTTCTGTCCAGGAGTGGACCATTAAAGGCTGTCGTCGTTTTAGCAGCGACAATATCGGTGAGCCAATCACTGAGCGATGTTATGATTGAAGTACAAGTTGATTTCTTTATAACTTAAAGTTCGACTCATTAATAAACATGTCCGTGTGGTGATGGATTAAGAATATGGAATGTCACCACCCCTATTCATCCCGTAGGAGTTGTAAGAGCGAAACAAGGAAGGGTAAGGGAACAAACTACGCAGGACAACAGCACTGCAAATAGAAGGAAAACTTGAAACAAACCCTAGCGTGGTTAGTAGCCTGGCTAGCGTGGTATAGTAAGCCAAACCCTCCTTTCTAAGGATAGTCCTATGTCCAGCATTGGACTAGTAAAGGCTGTTGATGATGATCAATAAAAAACGGATAGTATATATCGGTTTCTTTTGTTGTTCATATTTTTCATCAATTTTTTCATCTTTTCTTAGGAGACTTGACACAGTAGTTTCAAAAGGGTTACTTTTATTTTGAGTGTGCGATATTTAAAATTATTAAATTAATTTACAATTATATAAGGAAGCGGATAGCGTTATCATACATCTTTAAAAATAATTACTAGAGAGTATAATTTTATACTATCTAGTAATTATTTTTAAAGATGGAATACAACGCTATCCGCTTCCTTATCAACATACTCTAAATTTTCTAGTCAGTCTGCCCGGTTGACGGTAAAGATGGAAGATAACGCTATCATTTTATTATTAAACTAGCTGACCCCGCAAACGTTGTTTTGCCATATACATTATTTAAAAAAAAATAAAAAAATAGGGGTATGAAAAACAGATGTTGGCCGATTCTCAGACCTATCCGATATGCACACAAAATTTCACGGAAATCGCTCTAGCCGTTTCCTAGGAGTTCAACTTCTAACACCGTGACACGAGAATTTTATATATTACATTACTGAAGATGTAGTTTTATGGGGAAGTAATTTATGATGCGTCTCTTAGTTAAATAACAATAACAAAAAAATTATGCGATATCAATCAGTATTAGAAATACCCCTTTCCTATCACCAACGTCTCCTCTTATCTACCTTCCTTATCAATTTACTCTAAATTTTCAAGACAGTCTGCCTGGTTGACGGTTTAAGGTTTACAGCGGGTCTTTATTACATAAGTGTGACTAAAACTTTGGTTAGCCAAATGTGAGGGCTAGATACGCCTCTGGCTAAATACAGGCGAGAGTCTATTTATGTATGTATTGGAATATGGTGACAACAGACCCTAAACACGAGTTTGCTTTTATTAGTTTCAAAGTAATAACTTAGCCAAATAACATTGCTAAATTTAACAGCAGGAATCAAGCTTGAAATTGTCATATACTATGGAGAGGGCTCCGAGGAATTATTCGGACTACTATCAGCCGTAATTTTCCGCCATCGTTCCACACGGCAAAATTTTCATCCTCACCTGGATAGTTGGTGCTCCACTACTGTGCTCTTTTCGAGAAACGTGTGTGGAACGTTTGTGGAACGGTATCGTCTGCGGTATTGCCGGACAGATACGACCTTCAAACCTTCAAGAAAAGAGCGTACTCCTTCCTAGAAGCAAAAATAATTAGGTTATAAAAAGGTTTTTATGTTTGTTTATTTATTTATACTTCATGTATTTTTCCCGTTTGAAAGCCTGGACGAAAACTTTTACGATGATAAGCGTAAAGCAGACTCTCACCCACGATCACACACAGAATGCGGGTTCACTTTTGTTTCCTTATTCTACCTGTTACATTGTGAATATTGTTATTTTTTTTTATTTTAATAAAAAAGACAACTCCCGCATTAGGAATATATTCCTGTGTGACTTTACAAACATACATGAAGCGGACACAAAGAACACCCAGACTCAGAACGACAATTTGTGACTCACACAAAGTGTCGTCCCATGTGGGGTTTGAACCACATGGGACGACACTTTGACTGCTTAAACCACTACGTCTTCCAAGCAATAAGCATGATGCACCCTGGTTGCGTCATGAAATGAGAATCCTTGTGAGGTCACGATAATAAAAAACTTTATGTCACTAATATTAGGATTAAGGTAACTGTTACTAACACATTGGGACCAGTTGCCACCTAATAAAAGTATCTTATTATTATTGTTATAAATAAAGAAAATCTCTTGAGTAGCTAAGACGTGAAAGTAAAACAAATAAGCAAAGGACAATGGCAGGTCCCCATACATAATTTTATTTGAACTGAAATGTTAGCGTTTAAATATCAAAAAATCCTTAACACTTAAAAATTTATTCTTGACCATTCTCATATCAAAATTACTTGCGAAAGAAGTCTAGGAAAAAAGATATTGGATTTTGAATGTTTCGAGGTTAAGTACTAACATATTGTTAATGTTTTGTTTGAAACTAGATGGCGTTGTGTGTCAGATAGCCGAAAATATTATTTTCATTATTATTACAGTATATGAAATAAAAAAAATAAAAGCATAACATCTATTCGAGTTTAACACTAAATTAAACAAAAATAAAATAACAAACGTGGTGAGTCCGGAATTTGACAGGATCTAAACCACAGATTAAGAGATATGTACTAAACGACGACGTATCGACATTTTGAAAATATCGATGTATGTCTATTTATGTGCCGTTATCAATGACAATGTATTTTTCTCATCACACTGTGTAGTGGAAAATAACGTAACTATATTCTATTTCTTTAGTGTGTTTAAAATCGTTTAAAGAGAGTCAAAAATATTTTAAATCATTTCTAATTATGTTGATTCAGTCACTCTACCGTACGAGTGAAGACGTAGGCAGAAGCAAATTCATAATCATAATAGTAAACCTTCGGTAAATATTTCAGCCAAAGCTATAAGAATCGATTATCGATAAATTGTTCCATAATATAATATTGCCACCACGCATCCCTAGTCAGTTATACGTGATGGCGACTCTGACATTACGTACTTTGGTCAAATAAAATCTTCAAAAATATCTTATCTCTTATAAGACTTATACAACACATGGTGGTGTAATGATAAATCATAGAAAATTTTTGGATTAAGTTTACTGTGACTCGATTTTTTAAACGCTTAAGTTTTAGGTAAATATGTTTCTGCCATTGTTCTTTCATTAGGATAAGAATGTATGTCTTGTCTGTTAAAGATAAATACTATAATAATACCTTTCTTGTTTAAATATTAACACTGAATTGTACGTTACATGCATTAAGTTTTACAACAGGTGGCGGCAAATGTGGCTCGTCTCGTCAATGCTTCGTTTAGGTACGCACGAATTTCGAAGTGTTAGTTCTTTAAATTCCGAAAATAATCAGCATGTCAATACAAGAATTTGCTAATTTAAAAAAAAGAATAACAACAAACATAAGAACTAACATCGAGTTTATAAAGGAAGACTCAACAAAAAAGACTTCACAAAAACCGTACTCAATTTTAAATACCGCCAGTTTTGTTATTTGTGGACACGTATGAAAATCATTACAGAATACCGGAGGATATCTGTACCTCGGCGGCCAGACCAGACATGTTTCTTTATGCAATGTCAATTAAGCGTGTAGTACTAGTAGAACTAACGGTGCTGTGAGAAGCGGACATCCCTAAAGACCACGCATTAAAAAGAAACAAGTACTTTGATTTATCCAACCAAATAACTAAAAATGGTTATTTCTAAAAATAAAAATGGTTGAAGTGTGTGCTAGGGGTATCCCTCTATAACCTGCTTAAAGACCTTGGATTTCCAAGAGATTCAGTAAGCTCTTTTCTTGAACGAATATCCAAAGCGGCATTGCTAGGCTCATATCAAATATGGTTAGGTAGAGGGTGTGTAACACAGCAGACAGTGGAGGTGAGCTCTGACGCGTCAAAAGGAGTACTCCCTAAACCTATTCCTGGGTCGCAATTCCCAGGCGCTATCGGAGTCGCATGTGTTGCCCCTATTTATCACGCGATGGACCCGTACGCTAAGAAATTGGTTTATTCATCGCAAAGAACTAATTGCACAATATTTTATAATTTCTTCCATCTAGAAATAAATAATGGAAGTAGTTCGAGTTAACGAAGGCTTACTAGAAGGCGAGAAGATACAGCACGTACTGCAGTTTCAAACGGATCCCGTACACTCAACCGCCAGTTGGAGATCTCAGGTATCAACTTGATTTAATCTTTTGTTAATTTCATAAACGGTTTACTGAATCGTGGTTTTAAGAAATAGTAATTAGTTCTTATTTAGAATAATAATATAGTAGATAGATATAAGTATATTGATATTAGTATATCATTGAAATATCTCATAACCTTCCGAAATCAACAGCAAACATTTTTTATTCCTATGTTCCCCAATATGTAGGCACATTTATTTTGAGTAATTTTCTACGCTAAGAATATTCAAATGCAGAAACTAATCAAGTAAACTTTTAAAAAGTATTGAATTTTAGGCACCACAACCGAAAGTTTCTGGCAGTTAGTTAGTCCATGGTCGTACACCTTGGACTAACTGCCAGAAACTTTGGATCCAAATGTTTTCAAATTGATCTATCAAATCCCAGTAACGACCATTTTAGTGAGGACTGCTTATATCTGAATGTTTACACAGCACGAGTTAAACCGGCCCACCTTCTTCCGTTCATGGTTTGGATACACGGGGGAGCATTCATCGGTGAAAGTGGTGATGTTGATAATTACGGTCCTGAGTTTTTAATAAGACAGGGTAAAGACCTCGCTCGTTCACATACTGCGCTGATGTGGCTATTGGTCGCGGATCTATCATTGACACTCGTAGTACAGCTACGAGTGTCAATGACACAATTGGTGGAATGATAAATTAGTCGAACTACGTAGAAGCTACCGTAAAGCTAGTAGGCAATTAAATGCTATTAGAAAGCATAACGTAACAGGAGATTTGTACAATGATGCTCTCATTGCTCTTAGAGTTTCCAGGTTCCAATACAGAGCGTGAATAAAAAGCTACTATGAAAAAATCCAAGGGAAACTTAATTCAGAAACTTGTTGATAAACTCGATAGAGACGGCCCGGTCACTTTTGTATCACGAATTTAAGGCAAATACATCAATCGACCTTGCATACATATAGAACATCAAAATTAATAACAGATATACCACAGTAGAAGAATATCTTTTAGAATCACTGACGATCGGCCGAAAAATTACACTGATCATCACCGACAGATCGGGCAGTGGGCCATCGAACCACCACTGTCTCCAATGTCTGACTTACCACCTTCAGAAGAATTTTTCAGTATCGTTAGATCCTTGCCGCTAAACAAGGTTTCGTGCTCATCACATAATTATTTGTCCTGGGTGGAAATCGAACCGACGCCCTTCGGCTCAGCAGTCAGGGTCACTAACCAACTAGACCAATAGGTCCGTCGATCTAATAGGTATGTTTACAAAAGATTTATTTTATGTTTTAATTGGTAGTAATGATAAGCACAGATAATGTATAAAAATGTGGTGTACGAAATGTGCTTATCACCATAAAGATTTTGTAATATTTAGTTGTTTTATCATTTTATAATAATACTAACTTCCACTCGCAGCTTCGTCCGCGTGGATTTCGGTAACTGTGGTCCTTTTTTCGCTAGGTTTATGTAGCATAAGATTTTTTTCGACCTCTTCAACAATAATCGTTTTATTTAAGTCAAATTACATCAAAACATCATGAATTATACACCTAAACCTTCCTCAGGAATTACACTATTATCAATCATCATCAACAGCCTATAACAGTCCACTGCTGGACATACGCCTCTAATTAGAAAGGAGGAATTACACTATATATTGGTAAAAACCGTACAAAAATCGAAATGTTGGAGTTTATCGCTTTCATATAGACAAACAGACGAAGCCGGGGGACTTCAATATATAATAATAATATTATGTAAGGACTAGCTGTGCCCACTACTTCTTATTTAAATTTAGTTTTGGGTATTATTAGGTGCTAATAATTTTATTCGTGTCGTTATTAATCTGAACATGATACAACAAAAAACCCTAAAAAGAGATAGACCTTGCGATAGAAATTTTATAATTTTTATTCAAAAATGCCATTAAAATGATTAAAAAAAAAATTAAAACAGAGGATTAACTCAAGGACTAGGGAATGGGAATCGAACTCACAACTATCTCAATGCAGCTTTAACCACTCGACTGGCAGTGGTTACACATACTTCCGTTAATAGATATGCATCAAAAAACATCGAAGTGTTTTTTTTCTTATTTTTAATTAAAATATCACAATTCTAAGATATGCATGTTTCTCTATTTGTGATTTTGTAACACTAAACCCCCTAAAGCTCTCACCTACCATGGGGTCAGGTCAGGTTTTCAGGAGTAAAAAATATCGCACATGTTGACTCTGAACATGCCAAATCACTAGCCAAGTTTCATTAAAATCAGTTTTTGCGTTATTTCGTAACATACTGACAGACAGACAGACAAAAATTACAGAAGATTATTTTTTGTATATCTTTCTATATCTAAAAAACACTCATTTTTTTGCTTTTTTATTATAAGTATAGATAGATTGGTGGTTTATAATCCACTGATTTCAATTGACACTGTGATAAGATTTTTTCATTTACAGAAGAAGGAATCGTTGTGAAAAGTTATTTAAAAAAGACTTCACGATTTTGTGTTTTTCTACTAACATAAATGTACTAATGTTGTATTAGCTGTTTAATTTTTATTTATTTATATTTCTATAGAGCAAAACCAACCAAGGAAAAAGTAATAGTCGGTAGGTGCAAGGTCTGGTGAGTATGGCGGATGAGGGAGAGCTTCCAACCCCAGCTCTTGCAGCTTGGTGACTGTCTGTTGCGCAGTATGGGGTCGCGCGTTGTCGTGAAGGAGCAGTGGGGACGACCGATTGACCAAAGCTGGTTGCAGATGTGACCACCAGACCTTGCACCTACCGACTATTACTTTTTCCAAAAAGAGGCAGTACAAAATGCCTTTGAAGAGTTTGTCCAGCTGATTTTTACAGGAAGGGCATCAATAAACCGTCAATGCGTTGGCAAAGATGCGTCGATTGCATGGGTGATTACTTCGAATAACAGAAATAAAAAAGTTTGAAAAAATAAGTACTTTCACTTATTGCATACAAAATGGCAATTTCATAGGTAAATACCTATTATATTAGGGTTAAAGTATAAAATTGCCGATTAAGATGTAACTTATTTAATCAATCAAAATATTTACCCTCATTATCTACATAGAGCTGCCATCTAAACGGAAGTTCATTTATGCCGTTACGATAGAACTCTGGGGATCTAGATTCTGTAGACTGTGTGAAATTATTTATACTGCCTCTAGTTTTTTATTGCGTAGAAAATTGACCAAATCACGTAAAAACGGTAGTCCGTTGGAGCAAGGTCTGACAAGTACTTAGGATGACGTATGGTTTCTAACTGCAGCTCCTGTAGAGTTACAACGGTTTCTCGTTCAGTGTGAGGTCTTGCGTTATCATGGAGCAATAATGGTGAAGATCGATTCACGAGTCGGAGCTCTTTCACTGCTAGTTTCGCCATCATTGTTCGACAGTAAAACAATAAAAAAAAACTAGAAAGAAACACAAAAAACACTAGCCCACACCACATTTTTAGTTAAGAAATAGCCTGCGCTAATTAATCCCAAGCATTTTTGTCTTCTATTTTTGTATTTCTGGTATTTATAGAATGTACATCACTCTCTAAACGCAGCGTTGATATTGCGAGGCGTTTCTGCCGTGTTAGTTCCGCGTCAGAACTCGTATTTAATAATGACTAGTGTTTTCGAAGCATCCATCTTTCACGTCTAAGCTGAATAAAAAAAGAATTGAAAGTCGTAAATCAAATGCTGAACATTTTTAAAAGAATAACCTCATAGGTATCATCAAAATCTCACACCATGAAGGTTTTATGTCAATCCAAAGTACCTAGTACAACGGCAATTTCATACTTTAACTACTATTATTTGATAAAATATAAATTGTTGCTATTGTGTGTGTTGTGTGTGTTAACCTTCGACTTTAGAGTCTGCATAAAAGACGATTTCAAACAATTTTATGTTTTAAACATATTTTATATAAATTGAGTTTTAGTTTTGAGTCAATATTACTAGAAGTATTCCTCCACAACGGGCTAATGTGGGTGGATAAAAATCTTGCCCCGGCAGGTCTCATACCTAACCATCAGAAAACCTGCTACCTGGACATCGACTGCAATGGCCGTCAACGAGATCATCAGTTTGGACTTTCGGACGGACGGAATTTAGGGGTGTATGGTGGAAGTATCTTTTTTTTACTTTTTTATTTTTTAATAAGGTTTACTAGCAAACGAAATTACGAGTGTTCCCGTTAACCCCTCCAACTAACCTAAATTGCTTGTGTTAGGAGTGGGTTCACGCCTTTAGTGTACTGGTCAGGATTCGAACCCACGACCTCTTGATCGCAAGTCCAGTACCTTAACCACTAGGCTACCGCCAGCTAAATTATTACAAAAATATTAAAAATAAGTAAATGGTCCTGATTCTGGTCCTCACACCACACCACAATAATCTGTTGTACTTTTTTTCAGATACCGCAGATAATAAATATTTCAAATTTAGCTACGGAACTCAAAATGCAATAATCTGATATCAAATGTATTGCACACAGTGTTCGCATACTGTTTAGATATATTACACTAAATAAAAGTGTTAAAAACTAGATTAAAATTAGTTGCTGTTCGGGTGTTGAAGTAAGTAGATGTAAAATTATTATTTTTTTACTTGTTTGTATACGTCGTTAATCATGATAATCTTTGTGCCTTTATCAGTACTCTTGTCAATTATACCTGGAATTTTTGATTTTTCTGACTTCATAAGAACGATACATTTGGGCTCATTAATAAGAAAGAATCAGTATATATCGGTTTCTTTCGTATCACGCTCTTTACCTAACTAATCTTTTTTTTTTTTTTTTGGGAGACTTGACACAGAAAGCAGTTCCAATAAGGTTCTGAGGGTGCGATATGTAAATTGAATTGTAGGTCATTATTTCCTTACTAAGTTATTTTCTTATTAATGATTTAAAACTAAAAACGTGTTGTTTTATAGTAAATAAATACATAAATAGTTTTTTTTCTATATTTATTGATTTTACACTACCGCCGAGTGTCTTTTGTCAGTTAATTTTCCTCCTAATATGCAATGACTATTCCGGGTTCGATTTTATGGCAAAATTAAATTTTGATCCGTTCAGCGATTCTAGTGCTATTGTGTTACAAATACCAAAGTATCAGTCTTCACACACTTTTACGTTTATAATATGAATAATGAAAAAATAGAACTTCTATTTATGTCAAGTAATCCAACAAAGAACTCCTGAGGGTTAAATTAATTCGAAGAGAGATAGGTATTTTAAAATAAATCTTAAACAGACGTCTTTTATTCACCAATTATATTCGGTGTCACTTTACCTAAATAAAATCATATTTATGTGACGTACTAACAGTTCTCATCACATCACATCAATAGCCCTTTCTAGTCCACTGCTGGACATAGGCCTCTCCTTAGAAAGGAGGTTTTGGCCTACTATACCACGCTGGCCAGACGGGTTGATTTAGGGTTTGTGTCAAGTTATCCGTCTCTCTGCAGTAATGTTGTTCTGCGTAGTTTGCTCCCTTAGTCGGCTCTTACGACACCCACGGGATGAACAGGGGTGGTGACACTCTGTATTCTTAATCCGTCACCACACGGAGCTATCTAACAGTACTATCTCGCGATTATCTTTAGAGAAAGAAGATAAGACTATCATATATTTATGTAATCGCTGAAAAATGCAATTTAATCTAAAAGTAGTTTTTGATGCATCGCTCCTTAAAATACCAACAAACTATTTTTATGCATGTGAAAATCCCCTCTGGCCGACATCCCACCAGATTTTTCAGTAGGGTAGTATGTGGGTTCGAATCGACTAAAACAACTCGATGTACCCTACTAAGAATAAATTGGAGGAATCCATGGTACTATAGAAGAGCCGGAGCCACGTCTGCGTGTTCTAGGATGCGTCTAAATAATAGTCTTTACCAGAAGGTAGTGCCTGCACTTTCGCGGGTAGTGTCTGAATGGGAGCTGTTCCCGGATCCCTCTGTATTATTACCCACCCTGTTTTATTTTATTCGGTTACATTACACCCCGAACGACACGCAAAAAAAATATCTAGTTCTCAAAGGTTTTGAATTCGCCAAATAATATTGCTATATTTCAGTGGTAAGTAAGCTTAAAATTAATTAAATACGAGATTTTATCGAAATTGACTAAAACTTAATTAACTAAGTTACTAAGTCTCTCATCCAAGACTAGTGATATTCATTACTCTAGGTCTCTTGCCTTATTTCTTCACCTCATTCTTCCATTATCTAGTCTAAAATCGATCACATCCCCAAGGTGAGTTCGCATCACGCAGGCGACTGGCCAAAGATGAAATCTGCCAAAACTTTTTATGGAGTTCCAAATGGCGCCGACCTCATAGAAATTGGAAAAAGGGCTAAAAATAATAGTGATCTTAGTCATTACTATACAGAACTAAGATTGAATCATGGGCACATAGTTGAATGGTATTTACAAACCGCTATGCAACGTTAGTTGAGCTATTTTGAAAGGTTGCTAAAATCTTTCGTCAATTCAAATGTTCTATTCCTGTGTTCTAGACAATGTATTTGATACATAGTGGTCATTTTCTGTACAAATATTATAATTTAGTCCCTAAAAATTACATAGATACTTGTCCTTATTGACCCTGAGCATACTGGTCAGTATATAGCAGAAGTATTTAAACATCAAACTGCTTGAACATTACACCGCTGAGAGTGGATAGCACGCATTTATGACTATCGATTTGTAGGTGTCAATAGGCGACAGTATTTACTTACCATTAGATCTGCTTTTTTTGGTAAAAACAAGACAACAACAACGTAACAAAAAGTAAAAAAAAAAGGCAAAATAAAAATTCTTAACGAAAAAGTTTCTCGCAAAGAACTAATTGTACAATATTTCCTCTGTTCTTCTATCTAGAAATAAATAATGGAAGTAGTTCGAGTTACTGAAGGTTTGCTAGAAGGTGAGGAGATACAGAACGAGTACGGAGGCACGTACTACAGTTTCAAAGGGATCCCGTACGCTCAACCGCCAGTTGGAGATCTCAGGTTTAAGGTATTAATTTTATTTTATCTTTTGTTGGTTAAGTAAAGTATTTACTTTGAGTAATGGTACATAGTTCTTCTGTTCATTAATCATCATCAACAGCCTATAACAGTCGACTGCTGGATATAGGCCTCTCCTTAGAAAGGAGGTTTTGGCCTACTATACCACGCTGGCCAGATTTATATATATAAATCTGGGGTTGGTATAGGGTTTGTTTCAAGTTTTCCTTCTCTTTGCAGTGCTGTTGTACTCCCTTAGTCGGCTTTTACGACATCCACGGGATGAATAGGGGTGGTGATATTCCGTATCCTTAATCCGTGACCACACGGAGGTCTTCTGTTATTCAGAAGATACTTGCAGTTACGTCAAAAATTGTGTTCAAACCTTTTGGAGATAGTCATGATTGTTTTGCCAGCCGAAACTAACTAACAATACACTCGCTCATTGTACTAATAGGAAATTATACGGGAATTATAAAATAAAAATCATGAATGCAACATAACATTACAATTTTTATTGATGTTTAGTTGGTAGTCTCATTAAATGAGACCACCAAAAATATTATTAATTAGATCTCAGTCAAGTTAACAATTTAATTATTTTTTTAATTCTAGGCACCACAATCGGTACGACCTTGGACTGGCGTACGTAGTGCAAAAAAGTTTGGACCCATCTGTTGTCAATTTGACTCATTAAACCCTAATCAAGACAATTTGAGTGAAGACTGCTTGTATCTCAATGTTTACACACCAGAATTAAAACCGGACCACCTTCTTCCAGTCATGGTCTGGATACATGGGGGAGCATTCGTTTGTGGAAGTGGCGATGACGATTATTATGGTCCCGAGTTTTTGGTCAGAGAAGGCGTAGTTCTCGTCACCCTTAATTACAGACTTGGAGCATTTGGTTTTCTATGTTTCCATACCCCTGACATACCTGGTAATGCTGGAATGAAAGATCAGGTTGCAGCTATGAGATGGGTAAAAACGAATATCCATAATTTCGGTGGAGATCCTGATAATATTACGATATTTGGTGAGAGCGCCGGCGCTGGTAGTGTTGGTTACCATTTAATTTCACCTATGACACGAGGCCTTTTCCATCGAGCTATTGTTCAGAGTGGAGCGGCCAGTTGTTGGTGGGCTCAAGACTTTGCATCTCGTGACAGAACACTTCTGATGGCTAAGCAATTAGGTTGCTTCTCAGAAGAGGACACAGAAGTAGAAGATTTTTTGAAAAAGCAACCAGCTACAGCACTGATCACTTTAAAGTTACAAATATTGAAATCCCAGAAGGTATACGAACTCCCTTTTGCAATAGTTGATGAAAAAGATTTCGGACAAGAAAGATTTTTTTACGGTGATGTGACCGAAGCATTACGAAACGGTGTGCACGAAGGAGTAGAAATAATGACAGGTTACACAAAAGACGAGGGTATAGTGGCATTAGCTTTCGGATGTCCCCTACCAAATATGATAAATGAAGCCAAATATTTTAACGAATTTTTTGTGCCGATATGGATAAGCACTCACTGTGTTATAGCAGACCAACTACAGGTTGGAAACAAAATCCGTCAGTTTTATTTCAAGGGTGGAGACGTGACGGAGGAAGGTATTTTGAGGTTTTTAAACATGCAGTTCTTTTCTTACGGTACCATTCTTGCCGGAAACTTTTATTCGATAAAGAACAAAGTGTACTTTTATAAGTTTACTTGCATGTCAGACCGGAATATTTATACATCTGCAATGGGTGTAGAAGAATTTCTTCAAAATAAGTCAGTTGTCAGTCACGCAGATGACTTAGCTTACCTTTTCCCTGTTAAACACTTGTCCAGCAAAGTTGACCAAGAATCTGAAAGCTTTAAATTAATAAATACTGTTACTAAATTATGGACGAATTTCGCAAAATATGGGTGAGTTTACATTTGTAAATTAATTTCTTTATTTTGTTTGTTGTGTATATTACGAAATCTAATCAGAAGTTTATGTTTACTGGAGAAACCACCATTGATAAAATTGATCTCTTGGCACGAAGTGGAGAAATCCATAAACCTTTAGGCTATGTTTAAAAAGTTGGCCTTACATTTGAAGCCATTAATCTAGAAGTTTCTTTATATGTATATTGGTTAATACAATTTGAGACGCATGGCGCTGGCCGTTATTAAGTAGCGAAAATGGAATGGAAAGTTGCCCAAAAACTTTGAATGTTCCCGATTACTCTAGAATGTTCCAGAGTTTCTGAAAGGATTAGAATATTACAAAACAGTACAAGCAATGCAGCAGTTTATGCCATTAATTAATACAGTCCGTGTCACTACCCCTATTCATCCCATAGGTGTCGTAAGAGCCGAATAAGGGAACAGACTACGCAGGACAACAGCACTACAAAAAGAAGGAAAACTTGGCACAAATCCTATACCAGCCCGCTTGGCCAGCATTATATTGTGGGCCTAGTAAAACCTCCTTTCTTAAGAGAGGCCTGTGTCCAGCAGTGGACTGCTTAAAGTTGTTGATGATGATGAACTAATTAATATCAGCATATCGCCAAACCCATATCATAATGGCATTATAAACTTCTAGATATTATTAATAAATGGAAGGAGTTACAATTCCGAGCCAGCCTTTCATACTTTATTTCCTATTAACCTACTTTCGACTTTAATTTTTACTAGTAAATGTTTATTTAACCAATTTTTTTATTGCTTCTAAATAGTTATCTATAATTGATATCTTAATTCAAGGATAATTTGATTTCAGGAACCCAACTCCGGATAAAAGTCTGGGAGTAGAGTGGAAGCCTTATACTCTACAAAACCAAGAATATTTGGATTTAGGAAACAAGCTAGTTATGGATACTATACCTGAAAAAGAGGAATTAGAATTTTGGGACAGCATTTTCAAAGAATATTTACCAAAATACTTAGTTTGATTTGCATGTAATAATAAAAAACTGGAACGATTCTTTCATATCAAGACCGCACTGAACGCCTAAATGGTACCGACATAGTTTGTGTAGACCATACATCCTTGGGCTTCTTTTAATGTTTTTTTCTTAAGGATAGACATAACTTTTAAGTATAAATTGACTTTAATATGTTTGAAAAAATGTATTTAAAAAATAGTTTATCAGTTATCGTTTAGCAGAGTTTGTTTGTCACTTGGTTTTAAGGTTTGTCATTAATATTATAATTATTACCAATATCATCATTTCATCACTTTGGCAATAAAATTCTAAGCTACATGTATGTGCGTTAATTATTGTTTTCAATCGTCAAGCATTTCTACGAAACAGGACCATGTTTGAGTGTCTTGGTTTCATTTGGTTTGATTTATCGGTTGACAGTCGATATGCTGAACATTAAAAAAAAAAAGATTTGTTTTGTTACTCGTTTGGTAACCTTTAAATTAAAGTAAACAAATATCGATTTACCGATTCGTTAAAATAAGCTAAGTAAGAGGTAACTGCTAGACGTAACACTAAACCCCCTAAAGCTCTCACCTACCATGGGGTCAGGTCAGGTTTTCAGGAGTAAAAACTATCGCACATGTTGACTCTGAACATGCCAAATCACTAGCCAAGTTTCATTAAAATCAGTTTTTGCATGATTTCGTAACATACTGACAGACAGACAGACAAAAATTACAGAAAATTATTTATTCTATATCTTTCTATACCTAATTTTATGATAAGTAAAGATAGATTGGTGGTTTATAATCCACTGATTTCAATTGACACTGTGATAAGATTTTTTCATTTACAGAAGAAGTTTTCGTTGTGAAAAGTTATTTAAAAAGACTTCAGGATTTTGTGTTTTTCTACTAACATAAATGTACTAATGTTGTATTTGCTGTTTAATTTTTATTTATTTATATTTCTATAGAGCAAAACCCGCCGTTGTCATTCAAAGATTACATAAAATGTAGGTACTTAGTCTTATATGGCTAAGTGCTTACATTTTTTATGTGTTTCGTGAGTCTTTACAAATCAATATATATTAGGGTTAAAGTAAAAAATTGATGAAAAAGATGTAACTTATTTATTCAATCAAAATATTTACCCTCATTATCTACATAGAGCTGCCATCTAAACGGAAGTTCATTTATGCCGTTACGATAGAACTCTGGGGATCTAGATTCTGTAGACTGTGTGAAATTATTTTGTACTGCCTCTAGTTTTTTATTGCGTAGAAAATTGTCCAAATCACGTAAAAACGGTAGTCCGTTGGAGCAAGGTCTGACAAGTACGGAGGATGACGTATGGTTTCTAACTGCAGCTCCTGTAGAGTTACAACGGTTCCTCGTTCAGTGTGAGGTCTTGCGTTATCATGGAGCAATAATGGTAAAGATCGATTCACGAGTCGGAGCTGTTTCACCGCTAGTTCCGCCATCATTGTTCGACAGTAAAACAATAAAAAAAAACTAGAAAGAAACACAAAAAACACTAGCCCACACCACATTTTTTAGTTGAGAAATAGCCTGCGCTAATTAATCCCAAGCATTTTTGTCTTCTATGTAATTCACAATTGAGTAGTAGGCCCTTTGGCACAAGCCACGTTTTATTGCAGATTTAAATTTGTTGATTTTATTATACAATCGGACACATTGACCTCATAAAGACTCGTTTATCTTTTGAAGCCCAGAGGCGGGTACTACAAGTTTATCTCTATTTCTGGTATTTATAGAATGTACATCACTGTCTAAATGCAGCGTTGATATTGCGAGGCGTTTCTGCCGTGTTAGTTTCGAGTCACAACTCGTATTTAAAAATGACTCGGATTTTCAAAGCATCCATCTTTCACGTCTAAGCTGAATAAAAAAAGAATTGAAAGTTGTAAATCGAATGCTGAACATTTTTAAAAGAATAACCTCATAGGTATCATCAAAATCTCACACCATCAAGTTTTATGTCAATACAAAGTATCTAATAATACAAAGGCAATTTAATACTTTAACTACTATTATTTGATAAAATATAAATTGTTGCTATTGTGTGTGTTGTGTGTGTTAACCTTAGAGTCTGCATAAAAGACGATTTCAAACAATTTTATGTTTTAAACATTTTTGAGTTTTAGTTTTGAGTCAATTTTACTAGAAGTATTCCTCCACAACGAGTTAATGTGGACAGATGCCCCGGCAGGTTTGATACCTAACCTTCAGAAACCCTGCTACCTGGACATCGACTGCAATGGCCATCATGGAGATCATCAGGTTGGAAGTTGGTGTGTGGTATTTTTTTAGCAAGGTTCATTAGCAAACGAAATTACTAGTATTTCCGTTAACCCCTCCAACTAAGCTAAATTGCTTGTGTTTGGAGTGGGTTCACGTCGGTAGTGTAATGGTCAGGATTCGAATCCACGACCTCTTGATCTCAAGTCCAATGCCTTAACCACTAGGCTACCGCCGGCTACATTATTACAAAAATATTAAAAAGAAGTAAGGTCCTGATTCTGGTCCTCATCGACACTTCAAAAGCAGCCGCGTGAATATTTTGATAAGTACCTGTTCATAATATTCTTTTTTTTCTTCTCTCTTCTTCTTCTTGTACTCTTAAACTTGCCTACATGAAACTCTCTTCACCACATTTTCCTCATCAAACTCATGCTCTTACCACAATAATCTGTTGTTCTTTTTTTTAGATACCGCAGATAATAAATATTTCAAACTTAGCTACGGAACTCAAAAAGCAATCAACTGATAGCAAATGTATTGCACACACTGTTAGCATACTGTTTAGGTATATTACACTAAATAAAAGTGATAAATACTAGATTAAAATTAGTTGCTGTTTGGGTGTTGAAGTAAGTAGATGTTTGACAATATTTTTTCAACTTGTTCGTAAATGTCGCTGGTCATGATAATCTTTGTGCCTTTATCAGTACTTTTATCAGATGTACCTGGAATTTTTTACTTTTTTGACTTCATAAAGCTTGCTTTAGAAGTTTGAGAACAAAACATTTGGGCTCATTAGTAAGAAAGAAACAGTATATATCGGTTTTTTCGTTTATCACGCTGTTCACCTAACTAATCTTCTTTTTTTTTGAGACTAGACATAGAAAGCAGTTTTATTAAGGTTACTATTATTCTGAGGGTGTGATATGTTAATTGAATTGTAGGCCATTATTTCCTTTCTACGTTATTTTCTTATTGTTAACGATTTAAAACTAAAAACATGTTGTTTATTAGTAAACAAATAAATAGTTTTATTTCTATACTTGTTGATTTTACCGACGGCAGTGTCTTTTGTCAGTTAATTATCCTCCTAATATGCAATGACGATTCCGGGTTCGATTTTATGGCAAATTACATAATTTGTTCCGTTCAGCGATTCTAGTGCTATTGTGTTACAAATACTAAAGCGTCAGTCTTCACACACTTTTACGTTTATAATATGAATAATGAAAAAAATAGGACTTCTATTTATGCCAAGTAATCTAACAAAGAACTCCTGAGGGTTTAATTAATTCAAAGAGTCTAAATATAAAATCTAAATAGACGTCTTTTACTCACCAATTATATTCGTTGTCACTTGACCTAAATAAAATCATATTTGTGTGACGTACAAACATTACTATCTCGCGACTTTCTTTAGAGAAAATAAGATAAGTAAGTAAGTAATAAGATAAGACTATCATATTATTATGAAATCGCTGGAAAATGCAATTTCATTTAAAAGTAGTTTTTGATACCTCGCTCCTTAAAATACCAACAAACTATTTTTTTTTCATGTGAAAATCCCCTCTGGCCGTCATCCCACCAGATTTTTCAGTAGGGTATGTGGGAACCCGGCTAGCTCAGAGGCCGGGGTGGCCGTGAAACGAGCTTCGGAGCGCGCGTGCCCAAAAGGGGAGAGAGGAGCACCAAGGAAACATGGGGGTTCCCACACAGGAGGGGGTCATCTACCCGCCGTAGATGCCGCGAGGTACGTCGGGGTACCAGGGATTTCCTTTATAGGGTACATCTGGTTCCCCGGCTACTGGTACCCGAGACGGCGTAAGGTTTTAAGTCGGTTCGAGTCCGACATAGCCACCAGTAGGTGGTATCCGAGGGGATTTCCGCACAGGAAAAAAAAGGGTAGTATATGGGTATCGAATCGACTAAAACAACACGACGTACCCTACTGAGAATAAATTGGAGGGATCTATGGCACTATAGAAGAAGCGGAACCACGTCCCCGTGTTCCAGGATGCGTCTAAATAGTAGTCTTCACCCGAAGATACTGGCTGCACTTGCCCGGATCCTTCCTATTTGTGACGCATCCTGTATTATTTTAGTCGGTTCCGCGATATTACACCCCACACCACACGCAAAAAAATTACCTACTTTTCAAAGGTTTTGAATCCGCCAAATAATATTGATAAGTTTCACAGTGGTAAGTAAGCTTGAAATTTACAATAAGGCAATTTTGCGTTCGACAGGCAAGTCCGTGGATTTACGGCATTGGTTAAGATGCTGAAACACATGCAGTGCTTGCTTTAATAGTCACATAACAGTGATCGACTACGAAACTTAGATAGATTAAACTGGTTTAGATAACTGCCCTTTTTATTGAATTGTATTGTGTCTATGAGCCTCCGATTTCTCGTGATACGGTTGTGCTCATGACTAGGCTTAATAAAAGGAAAAGGAGATTCACGATAGTTTTATTAATAATTTTATAAACTTTAATAGTTTTATAAACTGTAGCATAACATTTAAGGCTAGTAACGTTTCAAAGTATTTTAGTTAAGTTTGCATTGAACTTGCTTGCAAAGAACAAATACGTCTTTTTATCGAACTTGACTAAGACTTAGTTAACTAAGTTACTAAGTCCCTCATTCAAGACTAGCGATATCCATTACTCTAGTTCTCTTGCCTTATTTCTTCACCTCATTCTTCCATTATCTAGTCTGAAATCGATCATATCACCCAGGCGACCGGCCAAAGATGAAATCTGCCAAAACTTTTTGTGGTGTTCCAAATGGCGCCGACCTCATGTAAATTGGAAAAAGGGCTAAAAATAATGATGATCTTAGTCATTACGATATAAAGTAAGATTGAATCAGGGCACGTTGTTGAATGGTATTTACAAACGGCTATGCAACGTTAGTTTACTATTGAGCGATCTTGAAAGGTTGCTAAAATCTTTCGTCAACTCAAATGTTCTGTCCCTGTGTTCTAGACAATGTAATTGATTCATAGTGGAACTGTCGAGTTGTAGGTGTCAATAGGCGGTGATATTCACTTACCATTAGGTATGTTTTTTTTTATAAAAACAAGACAACAACAACGTAACAAAAAGTTAAAAAAAAAGGCAAAATAAAAATTCTTAATGAAAAAGTTTCTCGCAAAGAACTAATTGTACAATATTTCCTCTGTTCTTCTATCTAGAAATAAATAATGAAAGTAGTTCGAGTTACTGAAGGTTTGCTAGAAGGTGAGGAGATACAGAACGAGTACGGAGGCACGTACTTCAGTTTCAAAGGGATCCCGTACGCTCAACCGCCAGTTGGAGATCTCAGGTTTAAGGTATTAACTTAATGTTATCTTTTGTTGGTTAAATAAAGTATTTACTTTAAGAAATGGCACGTAGTTCTTATGCTCATTAATCATCATCAACAGCCTTTAACAGTCGACTGCTGGATATAGGCCTCTCCTTAGGAAGGAGGTTTTGGCCTACTACTGACGGACGGACGGATTAAGAATCCGGAATGTCACCACCCCTATTCATCCTGTGGGTATCGTAAGAGACGACTAAGGGAGCAAATTAAGCAGGACAACAGCACTGCAAAGAGAAGGAAAACTTGAAACAAACCCTGTACCAACCCGTCTGGCCAGCGAGGTATAGTAGGGAAAAACCTCCTTTCTAAGGAGCCTATGTCCAGCAGTGGACTGTTATGGGCTGTTGATGTGATATTTGCTTTTCGAGGGCTTTGCAGTGCTGTTGCACTCCCTTGGTCGGCTCTTAGGACACCCACGGTATGAAAAGGGGTGGTGACATTCCGTATTTTTAATCCGTCACCACACGGAGGTCTTCTGTTATTTAGAAGATACTTGCAGTTACGTCAAAAATTGTGTTCTAACCTTTTGGAGATAGTCATGACTGTTTTGCCAGCCGAAACTAACTAACTATACACTCACTCATTGTACTAATAGGAAATTATACGGGAATTATAAAATAAAAATCATGAATGCAAATAACATTACAATTTTTATTGATGTTTAGTTGGTAGTCTCATTAAATGAGACCACCAAAAATACTGTTAATTAGATCTCAATCAAGTTAACAATTTCATATTTTTTTAAATTCTAGGCACCACAATCGGTACAACCTTGGACTGGCGTACGTAGTGCCAAAAAGTTTGGACCCAAATGTTGTCAATTTGACTCATTAAACCCTAACCAAGACAATTTGAGTGAAGACTGCTTGTATCTCAATGTTAACACACCAGAATTAAAACCGGACAACCTTCTTCCAGTCATGGTCTGGATACATGGGGGAGCATTCGTTTGTGAAAGTGGCGATGACGATTATTATGGTCCCGAGTTTCTGGTAAGAGAAGGCGTAGTTCTCGTCACCCTTAATTACAGACTTGGAGCATTTGGTTTTCTATGTTTCCATACCCCTGACATACCTGGTAATGCTGGAATGAAAGATCAGGTTGCAGCTATGAGATGGGTAAAAACGAATATCCATAATTTCGGTGGAGATCCTGATAATATTACGATATTTGGTGAGAGCGCCGGCGCTGGTAGTGTTGGTTACCATTTAATTTCACCTATGACACGAGGACTTTTCCATCGAGCTATTGTTCAGAGTGGAGCGGCCAGTTGTTGGTGGGCTCAAGACTTTGCATCTCGTGACAGAACACTTCTGATGGCTAAACAATTGGGTTGCTTCTCAGAAGAGGACACAGAAGTAGAAGATTTTTTGAAAAAGCAACCAGCTACAGCATTGATCACTTCAAAGTTACAAATATTGAAATCCCAGAAGGTATACGAACTCCCTTTTGGAATAGCTGATGAAAAAGATTTCGGACAAGAAAGATTTTTTTACGGTGATGTGACCGAAGCATTACGAAACGGTGTGCACGAAGGAGTAGAAATAATGACAGGTTACACAAAAGACGAGGGTATAGTGGCATTAGCTTTCGGATGTCCCCTACCAAATATGATAAATGAAGCCAAATATTTTAACGAATTTTTTGTGCCGATATGGATAAGCACTCACTGTGTTATAGCAGACCAACTACAGGTTGGAAACAAAATCCGTCAGTTTTACTTCAAGGGTGGAGACGTGACGGAGGAAGGTATTTTGAGGTTTTTAAACATGCAGTTCTTTTCTTACGGTACCATTCTTGCCGGAAACTTTTATTCGATAAAGAACAAAGTGTACTTTTATAAGTTTACTTGCATGTCAGACCGGAATATTTATACATCTGCAATGGGTGTAGAAGAATTTCTTCAAAATAAGTCAGTTGTCAGTCACGGAGATGACTTAGCTTACCTTTTCCCTATTAAACACTTGTCCAGCAAAGTTGACCAAGAATCTGAAAGCTTTCAATTAATAAGTACTGTTACTAAATTATGGACAAATTTCGCAAAATATGGGTGAGTTTACATTTGTAAATTAATTTCTTTATTTTGTTTGTTGTGTATATTACGAAATCTAATCAGAAGCTTATGTTTACTGGAGAAACCACCGTCGACAAAATTGATCTCTTGGCACGGAGTGGATACATCCATAAACCTTTAGGCTATGTTTAAAAATTGGCCTTACATTTGAAGCCCTTAGTTATTAGTTAGTAGCGAAAATGGAATAGAAAGTTCCCCAAAAACTACGAAAATTAGTGAGCTTTTTACAAGATTTTAATAGAAAGTTATTTTTTTCTGAATATATCTATGTAATAGGCCATTAAATAAAAGTATGGTGTAAACACTTTCTAGTTAGAATATTACAAAACAGTACAAGCAATGTAGCAGTTTATGTCATTAATTAATACAGTCCGTGTCGTGACGGAATAAGAATAAGGAATGTCACCCCTATTCATTCCGTGGGTGTCGTAAGACAGCACTACAATAAGAAGCAAAACTTGACACAAATCCCATACCAGCCCGTTTGGCCAGCATGAAATAGTAGGCCAAAACCTCCTTTCTGAGGAGAGGCCTGTGTCCAGCAGTGGACTGCTAAAAGTTGTTGATGATGATGAACTAATTAATATCAATTATATTTATTACTTAAATAACTCAGCATATCTTGGCGATACCCATATAATAATTGTATTGTAAACCTCTAGATATTATTCATAAATGGAGGGAATTAGAATTCCGATCCAATTTGAATGAATCCTATGTACTACTTTTGACTCTGATTTTTACTACTAAATGTTTAATTAACCCATTTTTTTATTATTGTTTCTAAGTAGTTTTCTATAATTGATATCTTAATTCAAGGAAAATTTGATTTCAGGAACCCAACGCCGGATAAAAGTCTGGGAGTAGAGTGGAAGCCTTATACTCTACAAAACCAAGAATATTTGGATTTAGGCAACAAGCTAGTTATGGATACTATACCTGAAAAAGAGGAATTAGAATTTTGGGACAGCATTTTCAAAGAATATTTACCAAAATACTTAGTTTGATTTGCATGTAATAATAAAAAACTAGAACGATTCTTTCATATCAAGACCTCACTGAACGCCTAAATGGTACTGACATAGTTTGTGTTGACCATACATCCTTGGGCTTCTTTTAAAGTTTTTTCTTAAGGATAGACATAACTTTTAAGTATAAATTGACTTTAATATGTTTGAAAAAATGTTTTTAAAAAAATAGTTTATCAGTTCGGTTATCGGTTATCGTTTAGCAGAGTTTGTTTGTCACTTGGTTTAAGGTTTGTCATTAATATTGTAATTATTACCAATATCATCATTTCATCACTTTGGCAATAAAATTCTAAGCTACATGTATGTGCGTTAATTATTTATTTATTTAAGGATCTTCAACAAGAATATCACATAGCATTCACAGAGAATAATAAATTATTGATCTGGTGTATTCTTAATTACAGAAGATCACAGCCTGCATTAAGAGTCAAACATAACATTTTGAATCAGAAATTACTATTACACAAATTAGAAGTAAATAAATTAATGAAAATTGATTAAATTAAATTACTGTTAAATTCATTAAGTCAATACAAACAATAATAACATTGCAAAAGTTAACTACTGATAATATGGTTAATAATTAAATAGTCAACAATATAAGATTATATACAGTTACATTGATAATATATCATCAATCATCATCATCAACAGCCTATACTAGTCCACTGCTGGACATAGGCCTCTCCTTAGAAAGGAGGTTTTGGCCTACTATGATGATAATGATAATATATAATTTAAATCAAATAAATTTATATTAAATTGATGTCAGCTGTTTATTGATAAGGAATTTAAAATGTCCTATAGTATTACTGAAGATGTCTATATCATTAGATCTATTTGAAACTTCATTAAAGTGGTTAGTCATTCTAATTATTGGAGAGTGTTTACCAAGATTTGTGCGATTTATTATTGTTTTCAATCGTCAAGCATTTCTACGAAACAGGACCATGTTTGAGTGTCTTGGTTTCATTTGGTTTGATTTATCGGTTGACAGTCGATATGCTGAACTTTAAAAAAAATAGATTTGTTTTGTTACTCGTTTGGTAACCTTAAAATTAAAGTAAACAAATATCGATTTACCGATTCGTTAAAATAAGCTAAGTAAGAGGTAACTGCTAGACAGAGAAAGTTAGTAAATTCTGTGCCTAATTAGTAGTGTACTGGTATTATATTTATTATGCTCTAAAAATACATTTCTATCTCCAAAAATATACTGATATCAGTATAATCGATTATATCATTTAATGTAGGATAACCTTCAAGCCACCTCATGTACGGACGTCGTACGTAATATATATAATCGTACGGACTCATTAGAACGTTTCAAGGATATTGTAGCAGTTGACTACATACAGTTTGCAATAAAAAAATTGCAATTCTAATTTAACGGTTGATATGTAAAAAAGGAGATGTTAGTACTGTGGTATAAGTTCTTCAAAAACCTATTTATAAGTGTAACTAAGTGGCATTAATTGAAGATATTAAAACCGTTTAAAATAATTTACATTAATTACAAAAAAATACGATACCTATCATCTACCTATCATCTATACCTAGGGAAAATCGTTAGATACTTTGTAAATACGAATTTACTAATTATGGTCCAGCCAAATATAAATTAAATAGTACCTAAATATAAGTTTTCATGTTTTTTTTATTTTGTTTTTGTATTTTTTTTTTATTGTAATTCACAAAACTGATGTACAATCTCACGCACATATATACATTATGGTAAAATGTTTACAATATTCATCCGATTGACATCTACTAGGTGTGAATTTTACATGCATTAAAACTAAAGCTAAAACAAGGTAGTTGCTAGATAAAAGACACATCTACTACTTAATATTTAAAATTATACAACATTAAAATTATAATATTAAATCATTCGATCAACTTTCTTAGTTTGGACCTGACTGAAACCACAGAACCAGCAAAAATATCCAGTCCGTTATGGAGGGAGTTGGCGAAACAAGGCATACGAGTCATGGGCGAGGAATGACCTATGTTGGTGCGGTAGTGGGGTACAACAAACGTAGATCTGTTGACTAAACGACTACCAACTCGAGGAATGCAAATGCTGACCATTCCTAACAGCTCGGGAGAGTCAACTTGACCATGGATTAACTTATATAAAAACAATACATCTAAGACCTTCCTACGTGAACTTAATTTCGTCATGTTGTAGTGATGCTATTAAAGGCAATCATACCAAGATTGTACAAAGATTCACAAAAGTTTTTTCTCGTATTGACAAAAATAAGAACAAAAATTTCGTTATCAGAAAAAAACTTTTGATCTTCGAATCGTATATTTAACAACCTCAAAGTCAAACTAAGTTAATTCATTACGTTATTTAAATTAATCTGTCCTGCTAATTTTACTTAATTAAAATTGTAGCGGTGAGATTGTGAACTTCTTACATTGTATGGTTTACTTTTTTATTTTTTGAAAGTTTTATTTATTTTTGCTGTAAAATCTTGCTTTTTGCCAAATTTCGTGATTTTAGATCAACGGGAACTACCACATAGGTTTTCGACTCAAAACCTATAGGGTACTTCCGCTTGACCTAGAATTGTCAATTTTGGTTAAAAGCAAGGTCTTACAGCACAAGTAAACGGAAAATTCCGAAAAAACAGTTCAAAATTAAGTTAAATTTTAGTACTTACAAGTTTTTCAGAAAACCAAAATTGACCATTTCTTTTTATTGTGCTGACTCAGAACCTTGAATTTTTTATACCTAATAGGGACTATAAACCTCAGTATCTGGTATGAATTTCAATTTGCTAGGTCCACCCGTTCCTAAGAAAATCGGTGGTGACACACGGACAGACAGACAGACAGACGGACAAGAGAGTGATCTTATAAGGGTTTCTTTTTTACCTTTTGAGGTACGGAACCCTAAAAATAAGAATAGCCTATGTTCAAAGGACATTTGGTATACTATGGTGTCCAAACCCCCCCCCCCCATACTAAATAAAATAGGAATTGCCAATGTTCAAAGGATATTTGCTGTGCCATAATAGGTTTCTAAAACTCACACAACGGTAAAAAATTGCTGTATTAGTACATCGAGACTGAGAAAATCGTCTACAAACATTCTTTTAGTCAAAATTCTACTATTTATAAAACAGTTTTTTTTTTACATCCAGGCGTTCTAAAATGATATTCACTTCAACTTATAAATTACGCCAATCTTATTCAGAAAACTTTGAAGAAGTTTGATATTCTTAAATTATCCTCCTCATGAGTATTATAAATAATTGACGAAGATATAAAATCATTCAATTTATTTTTTTAATTATTTAAGAACATACTTTTTTGTAGTTTTGGGATTTCTATTTTTTTCTTAGATCAAAAACCATTCAATTGCGGTGATACAAAGGACATAATGGTATTAAAAAAAAAAGTTGCTGAAAAGATTTTTTTTAATTAATTCGTCATCATCATTATCAACAGCCTTTAATAGTCCACTGTTGGACACAGGCCTCTTTTGGAAAATAGGTTTTGACCTACTATATCTAGTTAGACGGGTTGCTATAAGGTCTTTATCAAGTTTTCCTTCTCTTTACAGTGCTGATGTCCTGCGTAGTTTGCTCCCTTTTTAGCTAAATAGAGTTTTAAAATTTACAGACAGGATTTTCTTAGGTAACTGACTTAAAAACATTATATCCATATTAAAATAACACTACATCAATATTAAAGGTTTGTAAGTTATTTTTATCCAACTTTTACATATGGACTATAAAAATGGAATACGTAAATTTAAAAATAAAATTATTACCTTTTAAAATTCACGCTATAAATTAAGTCTCTCTTGAAAAGGGTTAGCTATAAATTAAGCACGTAAATAACCTTTTATATCTTAAGTTTATTTCGTTATACGCTAAGGGCATCCAATCAATAATGTAACTGATACTGCACCCTTTATACCGAAAGAGAGTTGAATGATCGAAGACTTTCGTAGAATATATTGACATAACAAGACATCGGCAAGAATAAATCTAATATTAAAGAATAAAGTGCTTTCTTCAAATGTACCAAATATTGATTGTTTGATGTTTATAATTTATTGGCTATTCCCTGGTGTTTATGTAATGTAGATAATGTTTTAGACTGTAAATTTCAATAAATGCTCTGTGTAATCATCATCATCAGCCTTTCGCAGTTTACTGCTGGACATAGACCTCTCCCATTGCACGCCACTTAGATCGATTTTGGGCATCCAGCTCCTGCCAGCCATCTTGCGCAAATCGTCACTCCACCTGGTCTGTGGGCGTCCTACACTACGTTTGCCGAGACGCGGTCTCCACTCAAGAACTCCTTTTCCCCAACGGTTGTCGGTTCTGCGGCTAATATGGCCAGCCTACTGCCACTTCAGCTTGCTGATCCGGTAGGCTGCGTCCAATAGAAGAACAATAATGAATGCGTGTTGAAACTTGTGTTGCCTTGTTGAATCTCTACAGAAATGGAGGAATATTGGTTCGAATTGTAACAAAAACTGCAATGGCTGGCCCAGATCAAACGCCGCAATAGTGCCCTAAAGCAAAGCTTACAAAAGTAATGGTAACTGTTAGGTGGTCTCTTCATGATATTACTCACTATAGCTGTCTCAGGTCTGGTCAAGCAATAACAGGTGAGGTTTACTGTTCCGAATTTCGAGCAATGATGGCGAAACTAGCAGTGAAACAGCCCCAACTCGTGAATCGATCTTCTCCATTATTGCTCCATGATAACGCAAGATCTCACACTGAACGAGAAACCATTGTAACTCTATAGAAGCTGTAGTTAGAAACCATACGTTATCCTCAGTACTCGCCAGACCTTACTCCAACGGACTACCATTTTTTTCGTGATTGTCAAAATTTTCTGTGATAATTTTTTTTTTTCCAGTAGGCAGTACAAAATGCTTTCTCACAGTTTGTCGAAACTAGACACAGTTTGTAGACTTTTTTTGGGTATTTCTTGCCCTTTTTTTTTTCCGTGCGGAAATCCCCTCGGATACCACCTGTCGGTGGCATGTCGGACACGAACCGACTAAAACCGCACACCGTCTCGGGTACTAATAGCCGGGGAACCAAGTATACCCTACAAAGGAAGTCCCTGGTGCCCCGAAATACCTCGGGTCATCTACAGACGAGTAGACGACCCCCTTCCCGTGTGGGAACCCCATGTTCCCTGTGCTCCCTGGAAGCGAGCGCGCTTTACAACGCGCTCACCGCCACCCCGGCCTGCTTCTGCTAGGGTGACAGATGGCCTCACCTGTCACCCCCAGGCCTGCGCTTATGGAGGACGGAGGTCTTTCTGCGACCTCCGGCGCCTGAGTGGCCTGCGTTACCTGGCCCGTTCCCGGGCCTGGCGGGCCGGGAGAGTCCTAAACCTCTCCCGGTCCCGCTCCGCCGTCTCCTTCGCGAGCATAACTTGCTCGCAGAAGGAGACGGCAGAGTTCCACGCACTCTCGCTTCACACGATAGCCGCAATCAGGCTATCGAGCGAGAGAACTCCCACTCCGATGGCCGCCACGAGGTCTCGCCTCTGCTCAACCCACGCCGGGCACTCTGCCAGCGTGTGGAGAGCCGTGTCCACGGTCTGGCCATTGCAGTGGTGGCACTCAGGCGTTGGCTCCTTGCGGATCAGACACAGGTGATCCCCGAAACATCCTTTCCCAGTGATCACCTGCGTCAGACGGTATGAGAGGGTCCCGTGACGCCTCTCGAGCCAATCCTCCATAACGGGTCTTACCGCCGCGATGACGGCGTGCCCGGGGTATTTCTTGCCCTGTATATTATTCATCGTAGATAAGTCAGCATCGGTAACGACTCATAGTCTGTATCTTCTGTTCATCATCATCATCATTAACTGTTTTTAATAGTCCACATAGGCCTCTCCTTAGAAAAGAGGTTTTGGCCTTTACCACGCTTGCCAGACTATTTGGTATAGGGTTAGTTTCAAGCTTTCCTTCTCTTTGCAGTGCTGTCCTTGGTAATTTACTTCCTCAGTCGGCTGTTAAGACACCCACGGGATGCATAGAGATGGTGACACTCTGTATTCTTAATTCGTCACGAAATACGAATTTGACTTTCGTCCGTCGTCTGTAAGGTCATCGCGAGTAGTCGCTGTGCAAAGCGTATGTTTATTCACGAATTCACACTTTTTCTTAATTAAATACCAGCAGACCTTGGTTTTTTCATAAGCAAAAACATGTGGTGGTGTGTTATCTTGGTATCTTGAACCACATATTTTCATAAAAGCGATCTGTTATTTCTGTAAATTCACTAATAGGGTCCATTAAGATTTATTTAAAATTATCCAGAAATTATCCAGGGCCAAGGAAGGGTCCTATGGTCCATGCGTATTGATGATGCCTGGTTGTATATATTCTACTTGCATGAGAAAATTCATTGCACGATACATCTAGCATTAGGATTAATCGTTACTCCATAGTACGGCGTAAGTCTTCCTTAGAATGTATAAATTACATATGAACAGATGAATTACAAAACATGAAACAGTGTCGTCACAGAAGTCTCTCGATAGTTTCATTAATGCCGCCTTATATTCGTCATGTTGTCGAGAGGCGGTGATTACTTCGAATGGCAGAACAATTAAAAAATTATTGCAGACGCTCCGTAATTGTTATTGACGCTACTATATTTAAACAACTGAACTAGGTCAAGCATTATCTTTCTTTCTTTTTCTTTTTTTATGGTATAACGCCAGACGAGTAGACGGGTCATCTGATGGTAAGCAACTACCGCCGCCCATGGACGCAACTCAAAAGTCACAGGTGCGTTGCTGCCCTCGGAGTCCCTCATTATTATCTCAGTATGATTTTGGTTATATTGGTGGTATTGTAATAAAAAGTTTATAATTAAGCTAACTATCGCACTTTAGATTTACAAACAAACGACAAACACCTATTAGCTTGTATAAAGTAGCAACAGGTAATTGAAATATTAATAAATGTGATCCCAAGTTTCCTGTTAAACTGAAGCAAAAGATTTATAAGACGATCACCAGGCGCACCGTTCTGTATGAGTATGGAAGTTGGATTACCAAGACAACAGATGATACGCCGTTTAATGTAGCTGGGATGAGAAAATACCTTAAATTGAAAAAGTAGAGCCAGGGGATGTACACTGTACAGTTAAGGGCAAATTGATCGCCCAGACAGGGCGATAAATTTTTCCTCAACTGTTCATTCAACTGTTAAGATATGGCCCAAAATAGGATTATAAGTTCAAGATTCTACAAAATGCAACTGCTTTGAAAAATATGGCGATTTCATTAAATATATCAGATGCTTATTATACCGATATAATAAACTACGTGCATGAACTACACTCTAAAATATAAGCAATATCGTTTATTTATAACTTCACAGAGCTAGTTGGTGTGTATTCACAAGTGTACAGTCAACGACAAAAGTGGATGTCAATGATGATGATCAAAATCGGATTGTCAAACCTACTGAACGATATTTGGAGCAAAACTAGGTAGTGCTACAATGTTACAAAACTAAGTGATTATACAAAGTACTCATAAATTAGATGATCAATGTCATTACAAAATAATTAGCTGATTGAACTGTCACCAAAAGTTAATGAACAAAAACGTTTCAAAACAAATTAGCTGATTGAACTGTCGCCAAAAGTCAATGATCAAAGACGTTTGAAAACAAGTAGCTGATCGAACTTTACAAAATAAGTGACAGTCTGAAAAACCACAACTTCATTAATATTTTGTTCTAAGCATTTTTTGAGGAAGTAAAACTATCGTACAAAAGAAAATGACGAAATTGAAGAATGCATACAAAACGGGGCACTTTTTTCCATTTGTGACCAAAGATCTTAGCTCATTAGACCCACCCGACACCCGACCAATACCACATTCTCGTTCTGTGTCCACGAGTTGTCGATAGTCCACGTGGCCAATGTGGTGGATATGTGGTCCACGGGTTGACGCCACGTTGTTAACCACTAAATTTAGTGTGGTCACCTAGTTGACATTGCATTGTCCGCGATTAGACAAGTAGTTTGTCAGGGATGGTCACCGTCACTCGCCGATACATCGACCTCGCGCGTGAACTACTCGCAGACTCCACATGGAACTCCATACAAAGAATACTAACCGCTCGAAGCGAGGCGATGCTGACGTGCGGGTGAGTCATCCACACGTCAGCATGTGGCTCGCGAAAGAGGGGCTCTCCCGACCTGCCAAGCTAGGTAGCGAGCAGAGCACGTCTCAGACATTCTAATAAATCGTAGATAGCCCGAGGGTTGCCAGGGCACAGGGATTTCCTCTCTAGCTTTCACCTGGTTCCCCGGCTCGAGGGTGGTGGTGAAAAAAATGTTTCGTATGCATACTTCAACTCCATCATTTTCTTTTGGACGTTAGTTTTATTTTCTTAAATAATACTGAGAACAAAATATTTACAAAGTTATGATTTTTAAGACTATCACTTATTTTGTAACGTCTTTTGGCAACTGTTCCATCAGCTGATTATTTTGAAACGACATTGATCATCAACTTTTGCTGATAATTCAATCAGCTTATTTATGAGTACTTTGTATAATCACTTAGTTTTGTAACATTGTAGCACTACCTAGTTTTGCTCCAAATATCGTTCAGTAGTTTTGACAATCCGTTTTTGATCATCTACTTTTGTCGTTGACTGTACATGCCTCTAAGTGCAATCAGTTGTGCATGAATGAACACAGAGTCAATATTGAGATGAAAATGAAAAAGTGTCCATGAAAAATTGTGTCCAAAAATTCTTTTAATTTATTTAGTATTCATAGAATTTGAGAAATTAATCAAGTACCGACCAAATATAATTTTAAAACTGACTGACGGTCATAAATTTAGTTACGGTTTTATTATATTTACTTTTCAATTTAGTGTTTTATGACTAGGCAGCGTGTCAGCATGACTACCGGTGTAACCAGGTCGAAAGTCATACAATTCAAAGGTAATTATTACACACTCGTATACAAAATTATATGAAGTTTGTGTACGAAAAAGGTTTAACACTTTAATAGTATGACGTACATATATGTGTAAGTCATGTACGTAAATTAGTAAAGCTGTTTAAAATGAAAAGTAACAAAAATGACACTCATCACACACATCATCAACAGCCTTTTATAGTCCACTGCTGGGCATTCCCCGTGTGGTGCCGGCATAGAATAGTACCACCCCATTTCTTCCCGTGGGTGTCGTAAGAGCCGACTAAGGGATAAAGCCAGGGAACGGGCAGCAGCGTTTCAGAATACCAAATGGCACACACTGCGCTCGCCAACCCGTCTGCCAAGCGTGGCGAGTACGGCAAAACCTCAAAGTGATAATTAGACAACACAGGACCCCCGTACCCGGCAGCCCCGTCAATCCTGGCTATGGTAGTGGCCATGGTAGCGGCGGGGCAGGGGGCAGGGGGTGCGAAGAATCCCCGGATGGGATCCGGCTACCACCCCCAACGACAACAAATTGAGCAAATTACGATGCAATAGCAACGTGATTTCCATCAATAGTGTGTTATCTACAGGGTAGCATACCTTATACTCAGAATATCTAAGAGATATTCGTTGAAGTTCATACAGGTTTACGCACCGACCTCGACACACCCAGATGATGAAGTGGAAGCTATGTATGAGGACATCAGTCGGGCTATACATAGCACTATTACACACTACACCGTTGTTATGGGAGGTTTCAATGCAAAGCTGGGCCGAAGAAGCGATGATGAGTTGTGAGTGGGGCAATTTTGTTATGGGCTACGGAACCTCAGGGGACACAGGCTGGCCGATTTCCTGGAAAAAGAGGGACTCTTTATGATGAACTCTTATTTCCAGAAGCCGCCTCACAGGAAATGGACCTGGATGAGTCCCGATGGTTTCACAAAAAATGAGATTGACTTCATTTTGACCAACAAAAGGCAATGATGTATCCGTGATACACAGGGTGAAAACAGGAAGTGATCACCGAATGGTTAGAGGCACACTGAATATAGACGTTCAGTTGGAACGCGCCCGTCTAATGAAGTCCACGCTCCGACCTTCGATTGCTTAGATCCAAAACCCCGAAAGCTTTCAACTCGCACTGCAAAATCGCTTCGAATGCCTCGATGGTGGCGAGGTGCACATCAGAGGACGAAATCAATAGCAGGCTGGTAGAAAGTATCCATTGGGTTGGGTCTAAGTTCTTCAGACCCCACCGAAAAGATAGACCTCAGAAACTATCCGACCATACCCGGGACCTCATGGCCGAGCGACGTTCTATGACTCTCCAAAACTCCGATGACGCTAAGTCCTATCGGCAGCTCAATAGACAGATATGGAATTATCTGCGACACGATCTCCGCTCCTTTAATACTAACGGCCTTACTAATAAAAATAAGTTACACATCTGTTTGACAAATGTTTAGTTATACAATGTATAGGCTGTGAGTAGGCGTTACACATTACCCTTACTAATAATCAGTATGTAAACAATGGATAGTTACCGCCTACGTATAACAAAAACCACTGGCAACATTCAAAAGTGCGTTCCGAAACTCGTACGGCGTTAATTCAATGACTTGATTTCATTTGATAATACGCTCACAACTTTATACTTATAGCTATATAAAATGTATTTATTATTGAATACATCATGTTATCTCAAAGTATATTGTTTTTACGGTTTATTACAAATAAAAAAAATAAAATTGTCGTTGTTTCGCTCGTTCCATTCCTACATACATTTTTAGAACGCAACTGATGTAAGTTGTCAAAGTCAATCTCTGCACATCGTTAGTTCAGAGGTTTTGTGCAATACAGCAAGTGCTACTATATATAACTTAACATTTTCGAGTGATACGCTGAATCCATGTAAAAGACATCTGAACCTTTGCTTCCAAATTCCAAAGCATCTTTCAACTGTGTTTCTTGTTAATATATGAGAACGATTCTAAGCTTCCTGCTTGGCATTACAAGTATTTTGTAGTGGTGTAAATAAATAATTTGTTAAGCCATAGCCTGAATCACCCAATAAAATGCCATTAAATTCTCCATTTTCGAATCGTTGTCGTAATCTACTCTGTCTAAATATTCTTGCATCATGGGTGCTGCCTCTCCAGCGCGCCACTATATCTCTAATCCGTAAATGAGAATCACAAACTACCTGGGCATTCAGTGATGAAAAGCCTTTTCTGTTAATATAGTACTGAGCGCTATCTCCACTTACTTTTTTTATTCTCACATGGGTGCAGTCAATAGCACCTATTATTTGTCGCAAACCACAAATGTTTCTGAAGCCTAACACAACTTCTGCTTGTTCTGCTGCTGTTGTAGGCATATATACAAATGCTGATGCTTTATTAGCCAAGGCTAAAGCTACTCTGCGGCACACATTCGTTATGGATTGCTGGCTTAGTCCATGAATATCCGCTGCATCATCCTGAACTTCTTGTCGAGCCCATGTTCTGAGCGCAGTACAAACTTGAAGTTCTATTGACAGTCCACTACCTCGAGCTTGCTGTTCAATATCGCATCTAATTAATTCACAAATTTTTCTGACATATCGTTTGCTGAACCTATATTTTGACCGAAACTCATTTTCAGATAAACAGAAAGGATCATATATATATATAGTAGCCCAGCTAAAGACCCTAGAGCAAGGCTAACCCGACATTATACCGAAGATATCCCGGACATCAGCCAGTACGAGATTGGGATGGCTCTGAAACTGAGCTTCTGAGAGCGGGTGGCAAACCGGTACTCAAGGTCCTCCAGAAGCTCTTCAATTCCGTCTTGCTCGAGGGACACACGCCAGAGTCATGGAACAGGGGTGTGGTGGTACTTTTCTTCAAGAAGGGCGATAATACCTTATTGAAGAACTACAGGCCCATCACACTGCTGAGCCATGTCTACAAGCTGTTTTCAAGAGTCATCACGAATCGTCTCGAACGTCGGTTTGATGACTTCCAGCCGCCCGAACAAGCCGGTTTCCGAAAAGGCTTTAGCACCATAGACCACATACATAGCTGCGGCAGATTATACAGAAGACCGAGGAGTATAATCGGCCACTATAATCGGCGTTTGTGGACTATGAGAAAGCCTTCGATTCGATCGAAACTTGGGCAGTCATTAGGTCTCTCCAGCGGAGCCGTATTGACTATCGGTACATCGAGGTATTGAAGTGTTTGTATAATAACGCCAATTATGTCAGTTCGAGTACAGGACCAATACACGAAGGCAATTCCATTACAGAGAGGGGTAAGACAAGGAGACGTTATTTCTCCGAAACTGTTTACCGCTACTCTGGAAGCTGCCTCCAAGCTCACCCGATGGACGGACGACCTGGTAAAGGTTGCCGGAAACCGTTGGATGCAGGCCGCAATCAAACGTCACCGCTGGAAATCATTGGGAGAGGCCTATGTCCAGCAGTGGACAAGCATAGGCTGAGGTGATGATGATGCTGGACATAGGCCTCTCCTTAGCAAGGAGGTTTTGCCCTACTATACAACGCTGGCCAGACGGGTTTGTGTCAAGTTTTCCTTCTTTTAGCAGTGCTGGTGTCCTGCGTTGTTTTGCGCTCTTAGTCGGCTCTTACGACACCTACGGGATGAATTGGGGTAGTGACATTCCGTATTCTTAATCCGTCACTACACTAATGATACTAAAAGGACTAAACTACCAATGCATTCCATCCAAAAATTGCCTGTAAGAAATTGCCTTGCATTTTAACATGGCCATTAATTTAACTCTCATAAAAACAAAAAATAGACTGATTTACAGTCTATTTTATTCTAATGTATCCTAAAAAATGCTGTTTCATTAAGTGTTCTTAGGGTGCTGTTGGGGCTACCCCGTTTCTGTAGTGCATCCGGGATGTTCGCAGAGGCCCGAGTGGACTGCTTGCACACTACTATACGAAAACGGTGTGCATCTTTGATGCGCAGGGTGCAGGCTAGCTCTAACAGCAAACTAGCCATGATTGCAGAAAGGTTGGATTGCAGGTACATGGGTCACTGCAGCGCCATCTCTCATGGAGTGCATAAATTAATTGTTATAAATCGTCTCTACTAAAATAGGATCAGTTTTATGTATTACTAACAAGCATTGAGTCATGGGTACTCCAATAAAAAATATTATTATTAATTGATGACATATTATTAAATTATGGCTCAACATATTTCTATATATGGTGAATCGTCTAAATAGTAAAGAACAATGGCAGAAACATATTTACTTAAAACTGAAGCGTTTAAAAAATTGACTAACAGTAAACTTAATAAATATTTTTTCTTTGACTTATCATTATACCGCCATGTGTTATATAAGTCGTATATGGGATCCTGCCATTGTCCTTTATTTGTTAAGCATATGCCAGTTTGGACGTCGCAAGTTTTCAATGTCTTGTTTCTTGAAAAGCGGTTCATTAATTTTTTTTGATATTACAATTGGCTCTTGAAAGTTTGGAAGCTTTAGTTTAGGGCTAGTCAAAAACAGTTGTCGTTTATGGTTCGTCTTTGGTTTCTGTTGGTGGCGGCTTCTTGCTGGCATAAACAGTTTCGATAGGTGAGATAGTAAACGTCGTACTGTAGGAAATAAGTCCGGTTCTTCGGTATCACTTTTCATTTCGATTTTTCGTTTAGATCCAGCTTCGATGAGAAGGTTTTTGTCTGATAAGATTTGTATAAGAGTAAACATTACAATTATAAAATACATTTCCTTGGTCACTCAACACGGGATGAAAAAAAACGCTTTATGTAATTTATGTGGACCAGACAGGGAAATCCTGAAGTCGTTATTCAGTATAGAATAAAAAATCAAATTACTAGTTGTTAATACTTAACAATAATTGTTATTTAATTGCACTGTATATCCAACACAACTTTCACAGTTCACCGACAGTTTAATACAATATACTGTCACTTGTCGGTGTATTTTTATATCTTAGGGTTACTAGTTGTTGCTGCGGTTTCTCTTTTAAATATTTTTGACGTGACAACTTCTTATAATTCGATGGAGCCGGCTGCACGCACGAAAAAACATGACTCATGCGGCGTTACCTCGCTCTGAGGCGTTCCATTTAAGGCGTGAAGTGCAAGCGAGAGCGCGCAACGAATGACAAAGAGGCACAATCGGCCTCCGCGTTCGGCAGTGTTCGACATCTGTCTCTCTCCTACTTGAGTGAGCGATGCGTCCGCGTGAACAGTTGCTACTCGTATACAATAATACATTTTTGAAAAATGCAACCATTCCATCAGTATTTTCTTATGACGTTATCACGTTCAACTATCGTCAGTAAACCGACTTTACAGACAACCGATTTTTTTAACAGCTTTCATTCTAATGAAACAAAATAAACCAGTACTAGAGTTTACTAACAGACATTGTACATCTAAAGTACGATAAAAATCAAATAAGTAGTTTTTATGTAACGCTCAACCAAACAAACTAACAGACTTGTATAATATTATATTAGTATGGATGAATGGAATGGTATTTATTGTTTATGTTTATATGGAATACAACATCACTCAGTAATGCGTCAAAGTTTACAAACTTGAAGGTTAGGGTGTTTCCACAAGGTGCAGGTAGCTGGAGCGAGAACAGACGCGGGTTACTTGCGTCAGTAGCACGCACGAATTACTTGCGCCTTTTGTTGATGTAATGTGCAAGCTGCTCGCGTCTTGCTCGTTTCAGATTTTACACAGTTCAGTACCAGGTTGCTTGTACATGGTGCCAGTAGCTGTCTGTACCTGCGCAAGTAACCCGCGCAATTTGAACCCGCATAGTTCTTTTCACGAAGCAAATAACCTGCGCAAGTACCTGGAATGCGTAAGCTACTTGCATCGTGTGTAACCACCCTTATTCATAATTGTTGTAAATTCGTCTTAACAATTTTACAGCAAACAGTGATCTTGGATAAACAATTGTTACGACAATGTTGCAAATAGAGTACGCGGTCATTGTATTTGATTCACGCATGACCCAGATAAAATAAAATGGTTAATCTTAAGTCTTATCTTATAGATACGTGAATTTGAAGAGTATGTAATGTATAAAGTGTAGATTTTAGAAAAATGAGTTTTTTATCCCAATTGGTGAGCGGGGGGAAGTTGGATCACTCAAAAAAAGAGTGTCAGTGCGAGATATATTGCATTTGATGAATATCTTAAATAATTAATCAAACCTCAAATAAGTATTACTTAACATAACATTAGTTTTTTTTTTTTTTTTTTTTTTTTTTTTTTTTTTTTTTTTTTTTCAAAACTTATATGCCGTCATCATCATCAGCCAGGCTTCTCGCATCCAGCTACTGCCAGCCAGATCGTCACTCCACCTGGCCTGTCGGTGTCCTACACGTTTGCATAAACCCGGTCTTCACTCAAGAACTCGTTTACTCCAACGGTTTTTGGGTATGCGGTTAATATGGCAAGCCCACTGCCACTTCAGCTTGCTTTGTCGATGACTTTGGTTCTCTACCGGATCACCTCATTCCTGATGCGATCCCTTAGAGAAACACCGACCATAGCTCATTCTATATGTGCTGAATCCATATATGCGAAAGTGTGTCTGCTTATCTGTCTGTCCGTCTGTTACCTCTTCACCCTTAAACCGCTGAACTGATTTAGATTATATTTTTCATAGAGATATGTAGTTTGAGTCCCAAGAAAAAACATAGGATAGTTGTCATCCCAGAAATCATCCTTAAAGGGGGTGAAAAGGGGGGTGGAAGTTCGTATGGGGAATCAATAAATGCCGAACAGATTCAGATGAAATTTGGTATAGCGATAGTTTGATTCTTGAAAAAGGACATATATATCTAGAGAACAAGTATCAAAATTTCTTTGACAAAGCCCCAAGTTCAAACATACGTATTCCATAGAAAAATGTTAATCTACTGTATGCGGTTACATTTTCTATGTTAGGTTACTTACAATATAAAGAAAAAATGTGCCAGTTTCAGGTTTGCAATAAAACTATTTCAAACAACACTGACTTACTTACTTAGTCGCTAGGATAAAGGTGCACGCTGGGACCGTAATCAGGTGTGGGCTTCAAAGTCAGAGATAGCGTGAGATGTTGACCTAAATGTGTATGCAAATGAAAATAAAAATAACACATTAATTACAGGGTAATGAGCGTAAGTAATAGCTCCACAATGGTGTAATAAAGCATAAATCGCGATGACAATATTTTTTATCTATGACTAGATGACTTGGTCTGGAGATCTCAAAAGGCATATTTTTTTTTTTTTTTATATAAATATATTTTTTTTTATATATTTTACTACATTCACACAACGCCATCTAGTCCCAAACTAAGCAGAGCTTGTACTATGGGTACTAAACGACTGATATAAATACATATATACTTTTTTTTTTTTTTGTAAATACATACATATTATACATAGAAACACCCAGACCAAATCAAACATTAAGTGTCATGCACACAAATGTTTGACTTGAGCGGGAATCGAACCCGCGACCTTTGGAATAGCAGTCCGTTACACAAACCACTACGCCATCCGGTCGTCAAATTTTCCTATTTTTGTAATATTTTCATGGATGCTCGGCTGCTTTTAGTTGCAGCGTGTTTAATGTTTCAATTCGAACCAGTAGATTCTGAGATACAAACAAACAAACAAACTCTCTCTCTTCTTCTTCTTTAGCATAGACAAGAAAAGTTAAGCCAAATAGTGACTCGCTATTATAAGAAGTCAATAAATAAACACTACAACTGGCCTTTATTATAATAGTACCGCAACTATTATAGTTTGGACTAGTACCAGCCTCAACTTTCCGCAAAATTTTCATCCTCATCACCTGGATAGTTGGCGCTTCACTACTGTGCGCTTTTCGATACACTATTTACTATATCGTCTGCGGTATTTCCGGGCCGATACGATCTTAAAACTTCAAGAAAAGAGCGTACTCCTTCTTAAAAGGCCGGCAACGCGTTTGTGACTCCTGAGTTACAGACGTTCATGGGCGGCGATAGTCACTTTCCATCAGGTGACCCGTCTGCTCGTCTACCCATTCTAACAAAAAAAAGTATGGAATTAAGCTTTTATAATGCATTAATTGCTACCATGAGCATAAAAATATCCACCATTTTAATGGCCGTACTGGCTAGCACAGTACTAGCAGCGTCATGCCAAAATACAATTACGTGTTTCATGGTAATACACCAGAGCGCTGGCACGGGGTCGCTTCCCGAGGATACATTCACTTTTCTGTGCAACCCTTTGATGTACAGCACAGTCAATTACGGCTATTTTGGAAGCTAATGAGATTTTGGATGCAAAAATTCTTTTGGACGATTAAACATGAAAGAGCCGTACTTCGCCATAAATAGACCGGCTTGACCAAAGTGACCACGGCCTCACAGAAAATGGGTGTTAATTAATTTTTTCGTTGCTCTGGTATTGGGTGGTTTGAGCTCCAGTAACCGAGTTGTTGAGGTTACCGGAGCTCAAACCCCTAATCAAACAAAACATCATCCTAATCAATATACCTCGAATATTTCCATACAATCCTTAAAATATTCTAGTGACACCAGTTTCTTGGAGTGCCGGTGTCTTTGGGAATAAGCTTGCTTCTATTATGTCAGTGGGAGAAACATTATATTTGGCAAAATGTGGGCACTTGTCCACAAAATCATCTTCTAAAATTACCAACACATGTTATCACAGAATTTTCTTCTGTTTCAATGGGAAACAAATTAGGATCAATATTAATAACTTTAAAAAATCTCTCAAGATAGCCAGATTTAATAAAAGTAAGTCGCAAAACTTCCATGAGGTAATTAATTAATATAAATGGACTAGACTTTGCTTAACAGTTGTACCTGTTTTCTTGTTTAATTAAAAACAAAACTTTACCAAAGTTTTATCATCAGATTTGACATTAATGCTAAGTGTTCTGCTCAACATCAACATCTTAGGAAGTTTTATTCAGTAAATACTCGTATTTTATACATCTGAAAAAGGTTATTAAAAAACTTTTAGATATTCCGATTGATTTTCCTCAAAACGCTTCGATTTTATAGCCATTCGCATTGAATACCAAAAGTAATTATAACAATAATATTGTGTATAGTATATATTATAATCAGATTTAAATAACAATAATATTATGCCTGATTATAATTTTCGTCCAATTTATATTGTAGGCGCCATTCTTATTGCTGTCATTCGCCTTTTTTTAAATTTAGATTGAGAAAGAAAAAATAGGTCGAAAATTTTGAAAGTAAAGTAAGTAAAGGAAGACAATACTAGAAATGGGATATATCTTGTAAAGGAGGATTGTGGATAGCCATCAGTATCTTGAGTAAAACACGGTCGTAATCTGAGGGCGTCCAACCAATTATGTGTAATCGGTTAGATAGATCGGATTCTTGAATTTAGATAAGGCTATGTATAGCGTATGCATAACGTCAAGCATAAGTTAAAAGCTTAAGAGAGAGAGACGTAGACAATAGGCGTTAAAAATGTGCTAACAGATCCCTCAGTACTCCTTCCTAAAAGGCCGGCAACGCGTTTGTGGCTCTTGAGTTGCAGACGTTCGTGGGCGGCGATGGTCACTTTCCATCAGGTGACCCGTCTGCTCGTCTGCCCAGACGTTGCACCTACCGACTATTACTTTTTCCAAAATTTAGAAAACTTTTTAGTGGGTAAAAAATTCAATTCCCGAGGCAGTACAAAATGCCTTTGAAGAGTTTGTTGCCTCCCGTCCAGCTGATTTTTACAAGAAGGGCATCAATAAACCGTCAATGCGTTGGCAAAGATGCGTCGATTGCATGGGTGATTACTTCGAATAACAGAAATAAAAAAGTTTGAAAAAATAAGTACTTTCACTTATTGCATACAAAACGGCAATTTCATAGGTAAAGACCTAATATTAGGTCGTGTGTTATGTAATCAACAATAAATTTGAATATTTCAGATACGATGAGAATCATCATCAACAGTCTTTATTAGTCCACTGTTGGACATAGGCCTCTCCTTAGAAAGGAGGTTTTGGCCTACTATACTACGTTGGCTAGATGGGTTGGTATAGGGTTTTTGTCAAGTTTTCCTTCTCTCTGCAGTGCTGTTATTCTGCGTAGTTTTCGTATGAGAATATTAAAATCATATTATTTAGCGTCTTAAAAGTAAAACGTAATGTGATTTACATTCACGTACCTATGACATAAAAGTTACACACACAAAATATTCGCTTTAAAGACCCACTTTAACCTTTTTATTGTGAAACCTTTTTTGGGATTTGTGTCATGCCTGTTAGATGAAATGCAATGACCGTGTATTTGTATTTCTGATACATTCTGTCAGTCTGTTCACTGGCTGTGAAGAAAAGGTCCAAGAAAAACGTACAAAAATGTTCTATTTCAGTCGCTATTTTTCTGTTTAAATTAAATCATAGCATTAGAATATCTCACAATTTTTCAAGGGATACTAGACATTTTGATGCTCTATCCACACACATGAGCGTGTGGTGACAGATTAAGAATACAGAGCGTCACCACCCCTATTTATCGGGTGGGTGTCGTAAGAGCCGGCTAAGAGAGCAAACTACGCAGGACACCAGCACTGAAAACAGAAGCAAAAATTGAAACAAACCTTATACGAACCCGTCTGGCCAGTGTGGTATAGTAGGCCAAAACTTCCTTTCTAATTAGAGCCCTATGTCCAGCAGTGGGCCATTAAAGGCTGTTAGGTTTACTAGGTTTTTCAAATTAGAATGCTCAAGGGCCTTTTAGCAGAGAACACGTTGAGCTACCCATGAAAATTACAATATTTTGACATCAACTGATAAGCTGTTCTGTTATCCATATTTAATACAGGATTTAAAAAAAAAATGAAATAAAGATAATATTAATAATAATTTCACACATTTCACACACGGCCGTCTGATCCCAAACTAGGCAGAGCCTGTACTACGGTAATCAGACTGCTGATAAACATACTTATATATTTCTAAATACATACATAATATAGATAAATTACACCCAGACACAGAACAAATCATCGTGCTCATCACACAATTATTTGTTCTGGGTGGGAATCGAACCCACGACCTCCGGCTTAGCAGTCAGGGTCACTAACCACTAGACCAACAGGCCCGTCAAGTCAGTAGTACCAACAGTAATATAAACGGCTCATCTAAATAAGATAAAATAAACGAGTGATTTTGAGTGGAAGTACTTCAGAAGTTTTTTACCTACGAGCAAATTTTAAATATAGATCCTGTAAACTACATATTGCTGCAACAATTTATGCTCAGCTGTGCCTCGTTACCAATAGAGCGGAACGAGATGCAACTGTGCATAAATTGTGACGGGATCCTGAACCTACTAACATTTACGAGTATTCTCGCGAGCTTAACGCGAAATGATAACACCTCAGTGTAGACACAGAAAATTTATCGGTGTTTACTTGTAATAAAACATAACAGTATACCGTTCAAATTTTCTATAAAATGCCTCTTTTAGATTATTTAGATTAAATGCATATACTTACAGAGTCAGATGAGATTACGCATATAGTTGATACAGTAGGCGTTAAATTTACAAAAAATATCCCTCAATAACTCCTAATGGTGCCCTTTAATGAAAATAAGTTTAACACAAATATAAGTGTTGACTTCTTTGAATAGCTAATAACCGATGGAATGAAATAAACGTGCGAATGTATCGTACCATCGTATGCGTAGTACACTACTATTAATTAATAGTATTTGTGAAATATTTTTGTGGTAATTGTTTCTCTGTTAATTGTTTACTATAAAAATTATTGAAATAAATTTGTGAATGACGCTATGAGTATGAATGACCTCACAAATAACATTCCGAATACACATGGACAATCAGTAACATTCCATTTCCTCGTACATATATAATATAGTACCGAGCTGTTCCTTCATTCGGTTAAGTGTTTATTAATAATATATATTAAAAGCTTTGGCAACTGGTACATATTTAGTGTCATTAATAGTTAGTTTAGTGTCATTAGTGACTAGTTTTCTTGAAACAGTTGAAAGTACAGTTGTCAATTAGTCGTAAAAAACCGTCAGCCACCTTAAAGAAAGAAGTGTTTTTTAACAGTTTTTTAAAGTAATAAAGAAGAATAACAGTGTCAAAAATAATGAGTGAATTTGCTTCTTTTTAATTAAGACCAAATTTCCTGATCGAAGTACATCAACAAGAAGATAATAAATATATCGTGTATCCTCAAGCCCGTGTTCACAAACGAAGAAAATGTTTTCTATAATCGTAATATTTTGTCTTATACAAGTCTTCTCCGACAAGAGTCTCCTTATCGAAGCTGGTTCTGTACAAAACGTCAGATTTAAAGGACATGCCAACGATCAGGATACATCTTCTATAATAGGACGTTTACTATCCTATATTTCAACAATATTCAAACCACCAGCCGTTCCAAAAAAGAAGAGCCAAAATAGACAGCCGAATTTCATTAGATCTCAGTTACATGTGCCAAACCTTAAAGAGCCATTTTGGATACCCTCAAAATTTAATACGCCGATTATACAAATAGAAGTCGAAACAGAAAGACCAGACTGGCTATACTCAGCTAAATAAATTTATATTTCGATCAATGCATCATGAGAATTGCCTTGATTAATTTTGTAATTTTTATTTTATTGATTAAATGTGTAATAATATTTTTTTTTGGTTTTATCATTTTTAGGGTTCTGTTTCTAAAAAGAACTGTGTGTCTGTCTGCTTGTGTGTTTGTGTATCATGATCTTTTTCTCAGAACTCGTGGAGGTATCAAGTTGAAATTAACATGGACAAAAAAGCTTCTAAGTCAAAGGAAATAAAATAAAAAGAAGATTTTGGCACACATTGCTGTATGGGAAATTTTTAGAGCGTTAAATTTAAGTTTGTTTTTTAGATAAACAGCTAATAATCTTCTAGAATCAATTTATTAATATGGAAGTATTTTTATCTACATACAAGTAAGAACGAAATCCTCGATGCTTAAGTCAGACTCAAACTTCCGCGTGTTAAACCTTACGCCTTTTTTTTTAAAGGTATAAAGATTTTATAATCTATTAATTTATAGATTAAAAACACACCATAAATCTTATCACCGCAAGACTTTAAGTCCTTTATTCAATTCATATCCTAAATTTGATATAAGTTTACTCGTATTAGATAATTTAACTGATGTCAATCTCATAAAAAGAGCACTTATGAAAAAAATATTTAGACATATTATTGTTACATATTCAAACAATGAATGCCATCATTTGTTTTGAAATAACTTCGTATTCAATTTATTTTCTTTGAAAAAGGAATATTATTCTCAATATTTGAATAGATATTGTACAAGTGAAATATACAACAGCCTTACCCACCTAATAAATACTCAGTGGCTCAAATTTAGTATTGGGAGGAAACCGTTTATTGAAAACCTTTCATTCTTGTTATAAAGTTCTGCTATTCCCTATTTTGGGTACTTAGTTACATTGAGCAGACTTAGAACTTTGCTAAATTGCTAATATTGGATTTCCGAAAACTCTCTGCCAGCAGTTTCCACTTTAGTAAGTAAAACGCTCTTGAAGCCCTAAACTTAGTACTTCTGCTGTTATATTTCAGTGAGAAATTAGAACTGTTGGCTTTTTGGGGTAACTTGTGTTTTACTTTTATGTTACAGAAGATTATTATTAAATGTACTCAGCGTTGTTCATCTGTCTTCTAATTGGGCTTATAAAAAATGACGTTTATGCCTTTAATGAAGTTGATAAAGTGTATATTGAATCTAAATCGTATATTGGACGAACAAAAAGAGATGTCATGGATGACATAATGGATAAAGCAAGCCTGTTTATATCTAAGCTACCAAGACTGTTAAACATATGGGATTTTCATAAAATCAAATTTCCAAAATTTCAAAGACCGCGTGTAAAAATTCGAATGCCAAATTATAAAAGAGGTGTTATATTAACTCGTGATTTCAAAGTGTTTTCCATAAATAATCCTAACTTTAAACTTCCTATTGATGATGATAAAACAACCGTTGCAAATTCTGAATATATGGATTTAACTGAGTGGTACATGTAGTATATCCAAATTCTACCGCCGAGTCTTTTTTCCCAAACTAGGTTGGGGTCGGCTTTAAGTCTACTATGATAGGGTTGAACTTAGATTTTTCTACGTGGAGTAACTGCCATCATACCTCCACAACCCAAGTAAGAAGTACTGTAGAAAGACGGTTTTGACTAACCCACCCACACGCCCACCACTGTAACTCCTGTACACCAGGATGCACAGCAGTGACCTACGAACACACCGAGTTATGACACTCGGGAAGTCCCAGGAAGAAATTAAAATGTCTTGGCACCCGCAACGAAATTAATCAAAAGAAAATTGGAGGAGTTGGAAATACAGTAAATCCACTTCCCTCCTTAGCAAAGCGGGAGACAAAATGAAGTAAGATGGGCATACACAAGACGGTTTGTCGGACTTTTTAGCGCTCCTACTACTCGTAACGATTGACACTAATGTTTATATAGCAACTGGAACCGACGGCTGAACGTGCTCTCCGAGGCACGAAGGGATCTCCACGTGCTAAGAAACGGTCCCCCGTCTATAGACTGTGCAATGTTTGCAATGTGTTAAGCTACTCATTTACGACTTAGCCACGAACTCCTCCAATATAATATTAGTAATATTTCCAAATTTTTCTTATATCTTATAAATGCGAAAGAAATTTCACCTATTTTGATACTTCATAACTAATTCTTTGCACGTTGCACAAGGATTCTAGTGTCATTGGAATCTGAAGAGGAACGTTGGCTATTTGGGAATTCGGTGAAAGAAACACATTTTGCTCGAATTGATGAAGAAACATTGAGAGCTGTAGAAATTATCTATCAAGTAAAGCTGGGTGTCTTCGACCTATTCTGGTCATTGCCGTTGTTGATAGGTCTCAGAAGTTAATATAAAATAAAAAGAAAACAATTAAAATGTGTTTTTCTTTCATCGATATTGTTTTAGTCAATATAAAATTATTCAAATTGTGAGCAAGCAGGGTATAAAACTTTATAGGTATTTTTTCTTTTTTCGTACAGACCAAAAATATCAACAAGTTCAATGCGACGGAAGCCACTTACCTATCAGAAGTCTGGCTAAATTGTGATAGGTAACAAGGCTAAAACAATATGCTTACGTGATTGAAGTTTTTTTAAATGTATTGTCTCTAAAATCTTGGAAATATTACGTTTTTTGGATGAAGTCCATAATTGTATCTATGCATGTCTCTCATTTAATACCTAACAACATGCGTGCATGTTTTAAATGTGAAAATTGGAGCCTACAACCAATACTAATGTGTGCGAATTTTCAAAAGAAGTCACAAACAAGCTTACTTACGCGTTTGTGGTATTAGTTAGGATATATTTCATTTATATTTGACTAGCGTTTTTAACGTTACATGTATTTATGCCTGCGGCTCCGCCCGTGTAAATATAATCGCGGTAAAAAGTAGCAAATGTCTTTCCTCAATGAATCTCCATACCAAATTTCACCTAAATCGGTTCAGCGGTTCTTGATTCCCCATACAAACTGCCACGCCCCCTTTCACGCCCTTAAAGTATGATTTCTGAGATAAAAACTACCCTATGATCTTTCTTGGGACTCGGACTATCTCTACACCAAATTTAATCTTAATCGGTTCAGCTGTTTAAGCGTAGATAAGTAACAAACAGACAAAAAGACAGATAGACACACTTTCACATTAATAATATTAGTATGCATCTGCAAATTTCGCATCTTCTTATAAATAAAATTCAATGGACCGGCTTGACCAGACTGATACTACAGGCACACAAAAAATCGATATTAAGCAATTATTTCGTTGTTTTTTAAAGAGTGAGAATCAAATCCCTCAAAGGGCTGCAAAGCACTTGTGACTTGAATTACATGTATGTGACCACGGTCAGTGCGGCGACGGTGGTCACTTTATGACCTATTTATGACCTGATTATGATACTATATATTGACCAAAGAGACAATATAAGAATAGAGCAAATCAATCCCACCTAACCCACTGCTTTGAGGTGTCACACGGTGCGCGAGAGATCATTGCACGCAGAGGCCCTCTCTATCTCTCTCTCAGCGCATGCATAGAAGGAATTAAGAAAGTGATAGAGAAAGCCTCTGCGTGCAATGATCTCTCTTGCACCGTGAGACATGATGAGGCTTCCCTTTTCTTCTTTACTTTATTCTTATATTATCTCTATGATATTGACATCTTGCACCTCTCAAAAGGTGTTTTGAAAACAAAAATGACTAAAAATCTTTTTACTTGACGAGAAACTTTATTATTGGTTAAGAGTCCACTGCAATGTTTGGTGTCTAGCCAGCGCTGTCTTCACCCATGAGACATGTAACATAGCTTTTAAATTGCCAAATAAATGAATAAACTTCTTCTAAGAAGTTTATTCATTTACCGTATTCTAGTAATTAACTTTAAAAAAATATCAAGCTACAGTCTTCATTCCTTAATTTTTCACCCTAGGAGATATTGTCGTACATCTAATTAAAATTTTAAAAAATAACTATGAAAATCGTTGCACAGCTCTGGCGATGACATTGCGTAAAGGCACACAAAAAGAACAGTAGAATTGAGAACCGGCTTTTCTTTTTTTTTAAGGCAACTCCCGCACTAGGAATAAATCCTGTGTCGCTGGGGATTTTACAAACACAAATTAAACGGACACAAAGAACACCCACACTTAGAACAACAACTTGTTGATCGCACAAAGTGTCGTCCCATGCGGGGATCGAACCCACAACACTCAGCGTTGTGACCGTTTAAACCACTACGACATCCGTGCAGCCATGTTTTATGTTTTATTAAATCGTTTAAAATAATCTTGGAAGCGATAAATAAGATCGTCTAACGTCAGAATCGATTGAATTCCCAACGTTTGTCTCTAATAGCACGATTAAATTGACCCGCGATGACCTGCAGATAAAATTTCGATCAAGAATCAGGATTAACATTAGTCCTATCAGATGCCTTGAGTAGGTATTGATTTTCTAATCAAAGAATCAAAGATAAACCGTAATAATTATGCAAACGCTTCTACGGAGCTGCGGTAGTGCGGCATTTTCGTTTAAAGGTTTTTTTATAGAGAAGCAAACGAGCAGATGGTAAGTTACAACCACCGCCTATGAGCACCTGCAATTTAAGAGAACAGAGCGTGTTACCTCCCTTTAGGTCCTCCCCTTAGAAGCAAGGAGAGGGAGAGGTTGGGCTCCGGTAAACTCACTCACTCGATGAAAAACAACGAAAAACTTAACAGAACAAATTTCCATAAAAAAAAAACAAAAAACATACCACTTTACAAATATGTATGTAGTGGAGTTTCATTATATAAGCTTACAGGCTCTTTAATCAACAGAGTCCAGAGCTTCTGGTATTTTATTGAACCATTCAAAAAGTGGTTGTATAGTACATCAACGTCGTGCGCGACCGTCCTGCGGAGTGACAGACGGTGGCGGGGACGAGGTACTCAAGATGTCAGCGGATAGCGGGTGGTGTAGCGGGGAAGGGAAGCGCTTCTCTTCGTGTGTAGCCGTGTGCTAGAATGACGCGCTACCTCGCCACCATCACTGTTTGTCACCCCGCGGGACGGTCGCGCACGAGATTGCCGGGTTATTGTACTCTTTGCATGAAATCACTTGAATTGTCGAGAGATTAAACTATTCAGAAATGATTTATCGCCGAAGCTGTCCATAAAATGACTCGATTCGTTGATAACACAAACTAAATAGAATAGTGTTTTGAAAACAATAGTAGTATAAATACTTTAAATGATACTTCAATGACGGTTGTTTTAAAATGGCATGAAGTCTAAAGATCATAATATCAATTAGCTGCTGCTAGCTTCTAAGTGGAAAGTTAAAAGTTACAATTTGTTTTGAATATTTTATACAATTCGTATTTGAATTCGTAACGAATTTTGAATATCTATTTAAAATAAATATTAACCTCTCGTCGCTTATGAGAAAAGACTTAGCACTTTGTAAATAATTTTCAATTTGCTGCAAATTCTAAACAATTCAAACGATGTTAAGTATCAGTATCGTCAGAAATTGACAATTTTGCGTTATTTGTCTCCTTTTCTATCAGACTCTCTCTTTCTCTAGGCGCATAACTGAGAATCCAGATATGATACCAAGGGCATTTACAAAATTTAATTTTATAAAACGAATTTTTTAAAAACGATACTGGCAATCCCGAAATTTACAAACCAGTAAAATTTACTTTATTGTAGCCAAACCAATTAATTATGGTTTTATATGCAATCATTATAATCATCAACAGCCTGTAATAGTCCACTGCTGGACATAGGCCTCTCCTTAGAAAGGCCTCTCCATAGGAATTATGACGAATTGGCCGGTTAATGTCTGTGTTCTAGTCGCATTTAGACATGAAAATCACAGTGAACTGTGAATGAACATTTATCAATCTATATTTCCAGATCCGGATGTCTTAATAACAGCAGTTCCCGGATCTCTCCTATTACAGGCGCCGAGTGGCACACCGTGTGGTTTTAGTCGGTCTGATTCCGACACACCACCCTGCCGCAAACCCCGGTGGAGTGATGGCCCGAGGGGGTTTCCACACGTGAAAAACAAAAATGTACGCAAAACTCGAAAGTTAAATCAGAGTTCAGTGTGATTTTGTCCCATGTTTAGTGGTGTTTACTAAAAGGATGAACTGAACATAGGGTTTACTTGATTTCATCCTCATCGAGCTTTGAGGAACTAAAACTGGAGTCAGTCTTAGTTCCATTTCCGAATCCAATGCTTACATAGGCGATACAGAAATTGATAAAGTTAAGTTCACTATAAAACTATCTTGTTGGTGATTTCTGGCACAACATGTTCATTTTTAAATTCATTTATCTATGGAATTACATAATCTCTAGAGTATGCCAATCCATTTTTATTCTAGAATCCGATAACTTGTAAAGATTTTATTTACGTTTGCTGAACGTGTTGAAGCAGAATGCCGTTTAAAAATTGTTCCTGATATTAAATATGAATCGAAGCATATAATTTTATAATATACGTCGAGAACACTTTTATTTACTCTCATAGCTTCTATGGACTTTGAATAAAGAAAATACAATTAGAAGTGCATCGTTCAGACGTATTACGGATTAAGGATACAGAGTGTCACCACCCCTATTCATCCCGTTTGTGTCGTAAGTGCCGACTAAGGGAAAAAACTACGCAGAACGCACTGCAGAGAGAAGGAAAACTTGACATAAACCCTATACCAACCCGTCTGGCTAACGTGGTATAGTAGGCAAAACCTCTTTTCTAAGAGGAGAGGCTTATGTCCAGCAGTGGACTGTTAAAGGCTGTTGATGATGTGATGATGATGTATACGCTACATTTTATAAGTTTTTTTTTATAAAAGGCTAATTTTATTTACTATTTATGTTGACAAGCCCCATACGCAACCATAAGCTGTAAACATCAGAGGATTAATTTTGTTTCTAAAAGGCTTTAACTTTGCTTGACATAATGATAAATAAGCCACTCTGTGAGACTGATTGAGACAGTCACGAGTTGTCCCTTATCTTTAGGTTCACATACATAGCAGTGCACCCATGCGGTCAACTCGAAATCGTATTTTAAGAGGAGGTAATTTGGTATCCATTTGAAATGCTCGTTTAATTAATGGTTACAGTCCCACTAAGCATTTTTACTTACACAAGGCAACGTTACTCTCCATGTGGAAAAACTTCAGACACACTGCAGACAGAGATGAATTGTAAGAAAACTTTATCACTGGAACAAATTTTGTTTCAGAGATACTTATCAAGCAAAATGAGTCCTAAAGCAAAATATTAATGAGTACTAATTGAATGAATTTTGCTTGCTCAACGCTAGTAACTTTTATCGAGGTTATTTTGGCAGAATTATAATGTTAGATTGACAAACAAATAAGTTTCTTTTTTAGAATGCGAGTACTTTCTATAAAAATAAAAAAAGTTAAATCTAAATGATAATTCATATTGTGTGACTAAAGTGAAACAAATAAGTTATGTTTCGTCTGGGAAGAATATCCGTTTTTTTCACAGGAGTATGATTTTATATTATCATTACAGTATAGTGTTAAAGTAACAATAATTTTTAGCGTTAGTAAAGTATCGTAAAGGGTCCGTGTAGTGACGGATTTAGAATACGTAAAGTCACCACCCCTATTCATCCCGTGGGTATCGTAAGAGTAGACTAAGGGCGAAAACGACGCAGGACATCAGCACTGCAAAAAGAAGCAAAACTTGACACAGACTCTATGCCAACCCGTCTGGCCAGCATGGTATAGTAGGCCAAAACCTCCTTTCTAAGGAGAGGCCTATGTCAGACGAAGTCAGTGGACTATTAAAGGCTGTTCATGTGATGATGTAATGATAGTAAAGTATTAAATATTTAAATTGTCAAAGTACTTTATTATATGAAAGCCCGCCGTCGAAGAGAAGGTCGTTAAGGAAAGTTTAACAAATTTAAATAATGTAACGTAAAGGCAGGACATGATGTAGCCGTGGTTTGACGTTAAAAGTTAATTTAAGTTTTAGGAGATACGTACTTTGTTTGACACTTATTTCGGCAAATATACATCATGTTGTCGAGGCTAAGGCTGTGATATATTTCGACGAGCCTGTTGGTCTAGTGGACCCTGACTGCTAAGCCGGAGGTCGTGGGTTCGATTCCCACCCAGAACTAATATTGTGAGATGAGCATGGTCATTTGTTCTGTGTCTGGGTGTAATTTATCTATAATATGTATGTATTAAAAAAAATTAAGTATGTTTATCGGCAGTCTGGTTACCATAGCACAGTCTCTGTCCAGCTTGGGATCTGACGGCCGTGTGTGAGATGTGTGAAAAAACCAAATATATATATATATATATATATATAGTCCAAAAGTTTTTTTATGGGTCAAACGGGTCTTAAGTACGCTGCCGCCTTTTTGAGTTACCCTTCCCATAATTAAGGGAAGGGGGAACTTGGGACTTTAGTAATCTTACTAATTTCCTGAAGGCTACAAAAGAATTTCTTAATACTGGTTTAAATTTTTAAGATGTTTAAGTTGACTTCTACATCAACATTTGACAAAATCTGTTCTTTTAATATTTTTTTATACAACTGCGGCAGTAAGAATATATTCTGTGTCGCGGGAGACTTTACAAACATTCATAAAACGGACACAAAGAACACAACAGTGAAGTGGTGAAGTGACGATTTGCGCAAGATGGCTGGCAGGAGCTGGATGCGAGAAGCCCAAAATCGATCTAAGTGGCCTGCAATGGGAGAGGCCTATGTGCAGCAGTGAATTGCGATAGGCTGATGATGATGATGATGTTTGTGTTCTCTGGATCTATTTACGAGTCTGTTTAATGCGTAAGTCGAAGAATCATATTGTGGATGTTTGATGATGTGTGAAGATAAACTCATGGTTTTAAAAACACTGATCATCAAAACGGCATAAGATGAAGCTATGGTTTCTGATTTTAAGAAAACGATGAATACATTACTTAGTTAAAAGATTATAAAAGTAAAGTATCTTTTATTAAACATTTAGAAGTAGATAGAACTTCTGGATATGACAAGGGCTGGAGAAGGGCATTCGGAGTGTTGAACCTTCTATTAAATTTTGGTTGTAAATTAAATTTAGGCCAGTATGTCTAATTGGATAGTGCCATTTGCACCACCACATGCAGGCAAAGGGTTGCAGGATTTCCAGAACTTCCTTGAAATTAGCCTCTAAAGTAAAAGTATTCATAAGTTACCGATTTTGGTACAATGAGGATCTTTTTTATTATATAGGAAGGGGGGGGGGGGCAAACGGGCAGATTGGTCACCTGATGGTAAGTAACTACTACCGCCCGTGAACACTTGCAACTCAAAAGTTACAAGTCAGTTTCAGTCCCTCCCCAAGAATCAGAGGTAGGGGGCGGAAGTAGACTCCGATAACCTCAGTCACTCGGTAAAAAGGATGAAAGACCTGCTTAACATCGGTTTTCTGCTCAGCCGTGGTACCACTCCGGTCGAGCCTGGCCCATAGGCTCTCCAACAATATCCCTTAAATACCTTTCATTAATGTTCATTTTCTATTGAAGTGAAAACTTCTTTAGGCACATTTTGCATTTTTGAACTACAAACACAAGAATGTATTTTTGAGATGGGAAAAAACCAATGAACTCGCGACACTGTTACCGTTACCGACACCTCTGTGTATATTGAAGTGAACATTTCTTTAGGCGCGATGTGCATTTTTTCGGGATCGAGAAAAAACAATTGAACTCGTGATTACCATTACCGTTACCGACAACTCTGTATATAAGTTTTCACTTGTGTCAGCACTCCCAGATGCTACTGTTTTTTCTTTTGTTTTATTATAGCTTTTATTGAAAAAGAGTGGCCATGAGTTTGTTTGCCCTTTCTTCTCATAAGGCTCAACCCCTTGGAAAGGGGCAGTTGTAGATCGGCACAGGCATATCATAGATTTTGTATCGGTTTGATTTTTGTTAAATTTATTTGCTTACTATTTGACAAAACAGAGATTGGTGCTTTTGTGTGTGTTGATCTATGACTTTAGAGTCTACATAAAAGACGATTTCAAACATTTTTTTTTTATGGAATAAAGAGAGTTAGAATTGAGTTTGAGTTTGAGCTTCGCTACAAATTGTACTGGTATTTATCTCTAAAATCAATTCGAAAACTTTGAACAATAGACTCATTCCTCGGAATCATTTCTAACACTACAATGCTATCTTCACAACCCAACTCGGTAACCTAATTTCCTCGACGCTCAGGGCCTCTAACAAACGATTTATCTGCACCCTGTACAAAGGTTCTAGTGGCTCTTTATGATATATTGTAAGGGACCAAGATAAGCTATGCCCTAGTTGAGATAGGATAAGTTTGTAACAGTTAATTTAGTGCGTTCGGTGTTACAATATAAAAAATATAGGCAACCATGTAGACTGTTTGCCTATCATAATGAATATTAATATTTTACTATTATTTGTCAAACAAATTATTGTAGGAAAAATTCCTAGCTTAATTTTCAGCTCGTAAAGATAAACAGCAAACCAACGAATTGTATGTCATGGGGCAGCAGCCAGGTCTTCTAAAGCGCTACTATGTCGGTCTCTTTACACAGCTTTCTTACACATTCAAAAGACCTGATGATATTCTTACAATCAATAATTTAACTCCATCCAACTCCACTCCATTTATCTCCCAATAAGCAGGTGTAATATTGCTTTCGTTTCAAATCAAAGTAACGGGTGTATAAAATACTTAATACTACCTTCGGGCCAGAAATCGTCTTTCAAAAATAATTCTAGCTTTTGCTTTGGTACAAAAGCTATGTACCCGTTATAGTCGTTATTTTTTTTTTTTTATGGTGTAAGGGGGCAAACGAGCAGATGGGTCACCTGATGATAAGCAACTAAAGCACCTTGGATGAAGCATGGACACCTGCAACTCAAAAGTCAAAAGTGCATTGCTGCCCTTGGAGTCCATCCCGCTCAAGTCAGCGGGATTTAGGTTCCGGTAACCTCTCTCACTTAGTGAAAAGCAACAAAAGAATTGCTTAACAGCGGTTTTATGTGAGACCGTGGTATCACTCCTGTCAAGCCAGCCCATTCCTGCCGAAGTATGGCTCTCCCACGGTAAAAATGTCTATTTTATCAATCTTTATAACTAAGTTAGTCTTTTGCAGTAAATAAGCTTTGATGTCACTTGCACTTGACTCTTTACATTGATAGATTGTAGATTGATTTTCCTGTCCCTCCTACAAAACGATTTCTCAGCCTCCTTTTTTTTTGAACTAAGGTCAGTAGAACTAAGGTCAGGTAACAGTCTCGGATTGTTTCTTCGGTCGTCTATTCTGCACAATCGCAGAGAAAGTTTTCTTTCTAAAGTTGCTAACACACGGGGAAGCCGCCGGCAGAGGCGGTGACGTTGGCGGGGGGTCGCTGTTAAGCGTACAGACAAGCGAATAAACAAGGTTCCAATAGTAATTACGCGCGGAAATTCAATAACTTCGCGCTTTTTCGACGACAAATTACGCTGCTTCGAGATGGGTGTCATCGCAGTAGCTTGGGTTTCTATGGATGAATGCATGCTAAAAGTCGGCGATAGGTCCATTGGGCCCACTTTTGTACTCATAATCGGTGCGTAGACCGGCGCCCCGTTTTGCAAGTAAATTTTTAGAGAAGTTGTTGACAATTGAGGCATTTTCAAGTGATTCAATCTTCGCCAGCAGCTCCTGCAGCTGGTTTATTGGCGCGTTCTCGGTGGAGATACGATTCAATTCACTCCAAAACCACACCTGGCCCTAAAATACAGTTCACGTCAACATGATCGAAAAGAACTGGGGGTAGTTTTTGCAAATCTCGAGCAACAAAAATAGGAATGTCCTCAGGATCCTTTAATAAGCAAACTATATCATCAATGTCACCTACTGTCTTTCCTTGTTTTCTTCTTATCTTTTTTGGCTTTGTTGTTGATAGAGATTCAAACTTCAAATTTTTGGCATCTAAAATTTCGCTTTCGGCAAAGGCACTAACAAAAAGGCGGGTAATAGTTTGCTCATCCATCACATCCAACTTATTACAAATGAAAGTTTATACTTCATTTATAACTACATTGCAATTAGAACACTTCACAACTTGAGTAGTCATTGTTTACAACAAATATTGAACACGGCGTGACGCAGACACACCTGTCGGCAACGCGTGCGACGTGGAATAGAACAGCCTATTCAGGATAAAATATTGTCATTTCACTTATGACGACCGGATGGCGTAGTGGTTTGTGTAACGGACTGCTAATCCAAATGTCGCAGGTTCAATTCCCGCTCAAGTCAAACATTTGTGTGCATGAACAATTTAATGTTTGATTTGGTCTGGGTGTTTCTAAGTATGTATTTACAAAAAAAAATATATATGTATTTATATCAGTTGTCTAGTACTCATAGTACAAGCTCTGCTTAGTTTGGGACTAGATGGCGTTGTGTGAATGAAGTATAATATTATTATTACTTATAAGAATGAACTGTTTACATCTTCTTTCTATACAAATAAATAAAATTGGAGTGTCTGTTTGTAATATTAAAATAACTTCTTTTTACTAAATGCATATGTATGTTTACACGGTACATATGCCAAAATAACATTTTTTTTTCAATTTTTGTCTGTCTGTCTGTCTGTCTGTTTGTTCGGGGTAATCTCTGGAAAGGCTGGACTGATTTCGACGGGACTTTCACTGGCAGATAGCTGAGGACATAAGGAGTAACTTAGGCTACTTTTTTTAGACTAGCTTTGCCCCGCGGCGTTGCCCGCGGTTATAACAACAAACGCGGGTAACACCGCGGGTCTCAGCTAGTATGTACAATAAGTTAACAATTGTTTAAAAACGGGTACATAAAACATAACAGTGGTCCAGTATATGTTTTGATCTGTCATGTTAGGAAGGTCTAGATAATGACAGATGAAGGTATACTAGTTAATAAAAATAAATAATTTGACATAAGTTCAAAAAGAAAAAAACATTTTAACGTAAAAATATTTTGAAAAGCATCCCACGATTTTTCACGATAAAATTATATTTCTTACATATACAATATATAATCATTATCTTCAGGTTCAAAGGCTTTTTTGCTTCAAACTAAGAGGCGTGTGCTGAAGCATATGCGACTTACTTATTAAAAAGCGGCCAAGTACGAGTCGGACTCGCCCATGAAGGGTTTCGTAGCAGCAAGTAATATAATATAAAAGTTCTTGTAGTTCGTTGTAACTTTGATCGATGTTTATGAAAGGAACGGTTTACGATTTATGACGTATTAAAAAAGAACTACTTACTAAATCTCGTTCAAACCAATTTTCGGTGTAAGTTTGCATGGTAATGTACTTCATATTTTTTTTTTAAGTTTTACCATTCTCTTATTTTAGAAGTTACAGGGTGGGGGGACACATTTTACCACTTTGGAAATGTCTCTCGCGCAAACTATTCAGTTTAGAAAAAAATGATACTAGAAACCTCAATATCATTTTTGAAGACCTATCCATAAATACCCCACGGATGGGTTTGATGAAAAAATAATTTTGAGTTTCAGTTCTAAATATGGGGAACCCCCAAAATTTATTGTTTGTTTCTATTTTTGTGAGGAAATTTTAATGCGGTTCACAGAATACATCTACTGCAACAACAGCCTTTAATGGTCCACTGCTGGACATAAGCCTCTCCTTAGAAAGGAGGTTTACATCTACTTACCAAGTTTCAACAGTATAGTTCCTATAGTTTCGGAAAAAAGTGGCTGTGACATACGGACGGACAGACAGACAGACATGACGAATCCATAAGGGTTCCGTTTTTTGCCATTTGGCTATGGAACCCTAAAAACACGCTTTTGTAACTAGACGAACTAAAAAGTAGAAAATAATTTTCTATAACTTCAAAAGAAAAAATCATTTTGTCATAACAATGCGTGGGGGTGTTTGATTTCAATTGTTGTAAAAATATGTATTGACAGATATTGGTAAAAGTGAAATTTGTATGTTATAAAATACCTTAACAGCAACCCACGCTTTTTACGCTGAAATGATTTTTCTTTTAACACTTATCTTCTACTTTTTAGTTCGTCTAGTTACAAAAGCATGATTTTTAGTTCTTTTCTGAACTATAATTTATTTTTGTCTTATGTATATGACAATGGCGTTAGGATAGCTCCATTTTGTTTAGCTGATTAGAGGTGTCAGTAATGGCTTACATTTAGGCGGGTCAGTTGCTTGTTTACGAAATTTATTGTAAAAAAATATAGTCTATTATTCAAAGAATAGGTTTCTAGAAAATCCCATCTCAAGTAAGGAGAGGATCCTCAAGTACCATCCATTAAAAACTAGGGTTTACAAATTGAAAAGATCCGGGGCTCAAGTGATTTCGGTACACAAAGACACGCGATAATGGAGGGAGAATTATATGGAGTTGAGGGAGTAGATTTTTTGTTTTATTTTTCTTTTTTACAACAGAATAGCCATGCGGAAATTGATTTTAGTCGGATATTCAACACTGTCTTAATATGCAGGTGGACAATGATATTAGTATGTTACATTTATAACATTACTATAAATAAAAAAATGATACGTACAAAGTATACGCATTTTAAGCAAAAAGGCACAGATGTGAAATTTGAATACTAAAAGGTCGAATGTGGAACAATACATATTCTGTATATTTTAAGCCCAGACTTCAAACAGACTAGAACGGACTATTGGTATTATAATGTTACCTGTTACATTGAGGATACTTATTATAGTATTTTACTTAGATTTGTAATTATTTTTTAATTTTTAGTGCTCTTTGTCGGTGTTGTTTGAAGTCGGTTCAACTTTTTTTTTAAAAGGGTTTATTTTACCATTTTTAGTGTAGGATATGTTTGTAATGAGTAGATAAGTACGATATTTAAAACACTACGTACCGTAATGTATAGTAACAAACTGTAGTTACCTAACTGGAATTGGGGGTGATGATGTAAGGTGTGATACTCAAATTTTAAATGAAGTACAAGTAGGTGAAATAACTCAGACCTTACTCTTTCATGTAGTACCGGATTCTTGCCTATCAGAACCTGTCATCATAGGTAGGGATATCTTAGAAAATGACATTGGCGTCCAAACTGATCAAGATCAGCTTAAATTATTTTCTAAGAAACAGTCAAATTCTTGTGAGTTGCAACCGAACAAAATAACTTCCGATTCAATTGACACTGATCTCGAAGGTGAAGATAGGGAAGCTTTAGTGAGACTACTCAACAAATATGCTCAATATTTTATATGTAGGTATGTTAGAAATTAACCTAGTTGACCCACACAAAATTTAAGAGTTTTTTCCAGAACTATTTTAATAAATTAAGTAAAAAATTACTTACAAACGAAATGCGATGCCATCCATAGCAACAAAACGTCTATCCGAATTATTTTAACAAGATAGAATACAAAATTTCAACCTTTTCTTCTTAATACAACGAAAATTAATGTGGTGACATAAATACTGCAAGTTCTTTGCGCATCACATCGCGCAGTCTCTGATGGTTGCCATGGTTTGTTTGGCTAAAGAAATACTCGTAGCTAAAATACGTTGTCGGGGCTGTCAAATTCCCAATAATTGTGAGGGTTTCACTCGATTTCTCTAGGATCCCATCATCAGATCCTGAATTGGTGATAATGGAACCAATTCGGGAGCATACCCTTTCGATTACAAAAAGAATTTTGAAAATCGATCCACAACTGACGGAGAAATCGCGTAACAAACACACATAAAAAAAAAATACAGACGAATTGAGAACCTCCTCTTTTGTGTTTTGGAATTCGGTTAAAAAGTAAATCTTAAATCGTTAAAGAAAAAGAAAAGAGTGTACTTCATCCTAGAAAAAACAGTTTTAAGTTTTATTTTTGAGTTGGCGTGAATTATCAACGAATACAGCACACCAATAAAAAATTCTATCTTATCTTAATTATCTTAAATTCACAAAAATGTAAAATTAGTTTGTGTACGCTTAAAAAGTTCTGCACCGATTGAGCTTAAATTTTGACATGATATTCAACACACTTCAAATATGGTTTTTACCTATTTTTTGCAGCCACAGTATGCCGAGATTTTTACAGTCGAATAATTCTTTTCTTCATATTCAAAATAAAGCCAAGTTTACATAGCTAGATTATGTTAAACAGTATTTTGAAGCTCAATCCAACGATGTTTAATTATCTGGAAACTTACGGAGGACATTTTATTCTCCTTTCAATATTCAGCGCCATGTTAAAAAGAAGCAAGCCTTTGAAAAGCACGAATAAAAAGAAGGAGTCATATTTGCGGAAAATGTCTGTCATAATATTGAATGTTGGGATATTTACGACGACGAGAATTAAAGTAAAGATGATTAATTATTTTCTGGCAGTTTTTATATGATAATATTAAACTGGGTTTACTCCTTTCTTATGAAATTAATTAATTGCTTATGAGTTTATGCTTTCTAAGCCTGTAAGATGGTTTATTTACGCCTGTAATGATATCACACGGATGAATAGACGGTTTTGTGATAATATTGCTTATGTTTGCTCCATCAAGTAATATATTTATTGCGGGTATTTTGTGTTTTATGTTCTCTATATTGGCGACGTCATTAGCGCAGTTCAAACCATTTTATTAATATATAACTTTATGCACTTTTAGGCGGACTTAAGGCCAGAGTCATTCTCTTAAAGTGAACCTTTAGTGTAAAAATCGTGAGTGGTAGGCGCACATAGGTTACAATACTAATCACTAACATATACACTACATAACACAACGCACGTTAATTAAATATTGAAAATAAAAGAGAAGATAATATTCCGCCTAGAGGAACGCCAGAGTGGAGGTCGCACCAACTCGAACATACTGCTGTCGTCCCTTTTTTTTTTTTTTTTTTTTTTTTTTCCGTGCGGAAATCCCCTCGGATACCACCTGTCGGTGGCATGTCGGACTCGAACCGACTAAAACCGCACGCCTTCGCCGGGTACTAATTGCCGGGGAACCAGGTATACCCTAGAAAGGAAGGCCCTGGTGCTACTGCTGTCGTCCCTGAAGATAGGTGGAGAACTATTCCAATGCCTCTGTGGGAATCATTAAATGTGTGAGGATGGATAGTAGGATTTCATGATTGACGGTGCCGAACCCATTAGAGAAGTCGACTGAGACTAGTACTATTTCCTAAGTGTCTTCCATGTCCTACCTAATATCGATAGTCACTTTGAGGAGGGCGGTAACAGTCCCGTGACCGGGCCTGGAGTCGGACTGTAGCGGACTTAACGTTTTATGTCGGTATACACATTCTGTATTCATTCTTCACATTCACGTCTGGCCAGCGTGGTATAGGAGGCCAAAACCTCCTTTCTAAGGAGAAGCTTATGTCCAGCAGTGGATTATTAAAAGCTGTTGATGATGATGATGATACACGTTCTGAAAACTGCTTGTATATACAGGCCTCGAGCACTTCCAATAGAAAAGGAAGAATAGAAACAGTACGAAAATGTTCAGGAAGTGAAGGAATCCTTTTTTTTGTATGATGTAAGTCGTACGCTAATTGGCGGGGAAAGTTCCAGAATCGACCGAGAAGTTAATTACCTACTGAAACTGTTATGAAAATCTACGAGTATAAATTATTGGTCAATAAACCGTTAGGGGAAACATTTTCAGTGTTCAATATTCTCTTTGAGTTCTTACGTTACCTTGTCCTGAAACTGTCATCGACGTGCAAGCGAAGCTGTATATTCAGGCGAATAAAGGTAAAGCTTTGTCTACCTTACACTAGTAAAAATTTACTGTGGTTTTTAAAGTACTCTTGGTTGTTTAATCTTAATATTATCAGTTTCATTATATAGCTTTTTAAAAATTTCAAATGTTGGTCTTTTCAGTAAAGCATTTTCTCTGAATATGTGTTTTGGTGGCTAGTACGTAGTTCTATTAAAATTTCCTTATAAAATTTAAAGCTCACCCTGGGAAGACGGGTCGGCATATGGTTTGTGTGTAGTTTTCCTTCCCTTTGCGGAGCTGTTGTCGTACGTAGTTGGCTCCGTTAGTTGGTCTTAATCCGTCACCACAGGGATACTATAATTTATCTATAAAATGTATGTATTTAGTCATATTATCTGGGTGTTCTTTATGTCCGTTTCATGTATGTTTTAAAGATATATTTCTAATTCGGGAGTTGTCTTGAAAAAATAAATAATAATATATCATTATAACTACGTATTACAAAAGGTTATGGGCTCAGTTAACATTTGAACATCCTTGCAACGACTTAACATTAAGTTTTATCGCACACTCACACCCAAATATGCGAACAATTTGTTTTTACGAGTATTATATCTACGGCCTTTTTCAGAGAATGCGGTAACGGAAATAGATTCGAAATCTCATTATAACTTAACTGTTTTACCTGGTGCATACGATCTAATTTGTTTGGACTGCTTGTGTATCAAAAAGCCAGTATGATGGTTGCTTGAGTTGGTCTTTCTGTCGATGAAAAACAGCCGTAGTTTAGTATTTATTATGTTTATATTTGAGTAGGTAGTGATTTATTTTGGGAAAAAGTTTTCATGGCCAATTGTCAAATTAAAGTTAAAATATCTTTGAAGTTATTGTATAATTATTTCAAACGCGTATGAATTACGTCTATATTTATGCTTACCGTGTGCTGACGGATTAAGAATACAGAGTGTCGCCACCCCTATACATCCCGTGGGTGTCGTATGAGGCGACTAAGGGAGCAAACTACGCAGGACAACAGCACCGCAAAGAGAAGGAAAACTTGACATAAACCCTTGGTATAGGGTTTATGTCCGTCTGGCCAGCGTGGCATAGTAGGCCAAAACCTCCTTTCTAAGGAGAGGCCTATGTTCAGCAGTGGACTATTAAAGGCTGTTGATGATGATGATGATGTTGATGATTATGCTTACAGTCGTTTTTAATATAAGTTAGTGCAATTAAAATAACAAAATATGTGTTTTAAATCAATTTGCACCTTTATAAGAGTGCCAAGCGCTGATAAAATAACGGATAAAAACCGGTCAGGTACGAGTCGAACTCGTGCGCCGAGGGTTCCCTACCTACCCAGATTTTAAGTAGATTTTTGCGAAAATTTGTAAGTACCAAAATTTATCTTAATCTTCAACTTTTTTAATTTTTTGGTATTATTCCTTTATTTGTGCTGTAAGAAGTTTCTTTTTGCCAAATTTCGTGATTCCAGGTCAACGGGAACTACCATATAGGCTTTACCCAAAACCTATAGGGTACTTCCGGTTGACCTAGAATTTTCAACTTTGGTTAAAAGTAAGGTCTTACAGCACAATTAAAGTAAAATTCAGAAAAATAAAAAAAGTTGAAAATTAAGGTAAATTTAGTTACTTAAAAGTTTTCGCGAAAATCGAAATTTGCCCATATCTTTTTATCGTGTTGACTCAGGACCTTGATTTTTATACACCTAATAGGGACCATAGACCTCAGTATCTGGTATAAATTTCAACTGGCTAGGTCTACCCGTTCTTGAGAAAATCGGTGGTGACACACGGATAGACGGACAAGAAAGTGATCTTATAAGGGTTCCTTTTTTACCTTTTGAGGTACGGAACCCTAAAAAGGGATATTGTTCGGAGTATCGTGTTTAAAAGGTTATAATCAACAAAGTAATGACATGAGGCAATTCTTAACAAAGCGATATAACTCAGTTCATAGCCATCTTTATTGTTCGATAGCATTTTCTCAGTCCAATAATGAAACGCGTATAGAGAATGTGGGTCGTCAACTGCTCCCATTGTGATGATCGTGTCGTTTAGCATAAAAGCTACCATTTTATGTACTCCAAACGATAAATTCTTTATGCGTCAACATCTGAGTCTATTTGGATTTATTAGATTGGGTGTCTACTAAGTGCGTTACGTGTTACGGTGAATTTTTGACGAACAATCTTGTATTGAGGACTGTTGGAATTCCTTTTATATGTGCTTTTCTGTGTCTTCAGGAATCTAAAGAGACAATTTGCTTGGAATATCCAATACGGCTTTGTTCCAGTGATTTTATTTACAACTAAGTAAGCTCAGCTATTGTAAGCCAGTATTATAAATTCCAAAATGATTTTTGATGAGACATCTTTTACGAATTATAACCAGATTAGACAACATAAAAAAATAGGATGAAATAATAGTGTCCTCTTTTCTTCCATTTTCTCATAATATAATATATATATGACAACTAAGTACACAAGTACTACAGTCCGTGTGGTGACGGATTAAGAATACAAATTGTCACTACCCCAATTCATCTCGTGGGTGTCGTAAGAGCCGACTAAGGGAGCAAACTAAGCAGGACAACAGCACTGCAAAGAGAAGAAAAACTTGAAACAAACCCTATACCAACCAGTCTGGCCAGCGTGGTATAGTCGGCCAAAACCTCCTTTCTAAGGAGAGGCCTATGTCCAGCAGTGGACTAGTATAGGCTGTTGATGATGATGACTACTAAAATAATAATAATTAATCAATCAAATAATTAAAATAACAACTAATAAATAACGGACAATATTTTATTCTTTTATACACTATTAAATCAATTTTAAAATTATGAACAAATAAAACTAACAATATTGATTGTAATTAATAATATAATAATACATGACATGTATAGTTACCATGATTGTATCCTACTATATTAATTAGAAACAAAATATTCTACTGTATCTGTGGTAGTGTTATCTTCCTCTCTTCCAAACAAACTGTGCTGCGCCCGACAGGGTCCATATTCACATTATGGAAGCAATAAAGTTATTGAGTATTGAATAAACATTCAATTTAAGTTTTAATTTATTTTATTATTTTATGCACAATGTGAAGAAAGGCGGACTTAATGCTAAAAGCGTTTTCTGCCTTTCCACTGGTGATGTAGAAAATAATTGTTCTTTTATTTAATTACGGAAAAGTTTTGTACTTTTCATCCCGAATTAAAAACTGTTACTGAGGGATAACTAAATATAATATCAAAAAATATGACGGAGGAACGGTGGCTGCTTATGGTGGTTTCAATGACGTGCCCCATGTAAGTAGTTGCGCCCATATATATATAGAGCGAAGCTATGACCTAAAGCTGGGTTCATATTATTTCACGATTATCATTAACTACCTGACCCGCGCAACTTCGTCTGCGTCTCTCAATAGTAATAAATTTTCTCCGTTTTCGAAACATTCTTCATTGGTGCTCCGCTCCTATTGGTCTTACCGTGATGATATATAGCCTATAGCCTTCCTCGATAAATGGGCTATCTAACACTGAAATAATTTTTCAAATCGGACCAGTAGTGCCTGAGATTAGCGCGTTCAAACAAACTCTTCAGCTTTATAATATTAGTATAGATGTTTCAAATAAGTTGAGATAAGTATACGTTTACGTCGTCATCATTTCGTAATAACAAATAATAAATAAGGGTTTCTGCTATAGATTTTCCCAGTCTGAGAATTTCTAGAAGCACTGACCAAGTGCATACGAAAAATTATTACAATTAAATATGACTTACGAGTGAAGAGTAGTAACAACTCTGCGGTTTTTCTGCATTGCATTGGACTGCACGGATGGCGTAGTGGTTTAAGCGGTCGCCACGCCTACTACGCTGAGTGTTGTAGGTTCGATTCCCACATGGGATGACACTTTGTGTAATCTGCAAATTAGTATTCTGAGTTTGGGTGTTCTTTGTGTCCGTTTCATGTGTGTTTGTAAAGTCCCCCGCGACACAGGATATATTCCTAGTGTGAGAGTTGTATAAAAAAATATATAGAAAGAACACATTTTGTCAAATGTTGACGTAGAAGTCTAAGACCTCAACCATCAAAAAGCCCCCGCGACACAGGATAGATGCCTAATGGTGGAATTGTATAAAAAAAAACAAAAAAAAACTCAAGATGGAACCAAACGCAGAGCTATACAGATCAAAAGTACAAAGTAAAAACGTATTTTAAAAAAAAGTTATTTAATATTTGACTTTTAAGTTACAGGTGTCCATGGGAAGCGGTAGTCACCATCTGATGATCCATCTGCTGGTTGACCCCCTATACCATAAAAATCAATACTTTTTAGTATCTTAAATCGCATAAAACTCTTTTCTTGCTAACATTACCAGCCCATTCCACTTCGTTGATTGCTTATAACGTTGGCCAGCGATATAACAGCGTATTATGGCATCGAAACCGTTGATTTTTAAAGTAAATACAGTCTTGGTATAAAATTGTGTAAAAAAATTATAAGCATGGCTATTTAGATGGTATTTATAATAAAAGGGTCGTGCTAGACGCCAGCATTGCAGATTTAAAAAACAAAAGGCTTACTAGCAACCGAAGTTACTAGTTTTCTCGTTCACCCCTCCAGCTAAGCTTAACTGCTTGCTTTAGGAGTGGGTTCCCGTCGGTGTACCGGTCAGGATTCGAACCCTCGACCTCTTGATCGCAAGTCCAATGCCTTAACCACTAGATTGCCTGATATGCTTTTAATTAAAGGCTTCCCTAGCCTTAGCCATTGCTCGTCAAGTATCAAGAAAGTACCCAATTGTGTGAAGTAATAAAGCAGTAAATATACATACATATATCTTTTGCACACCTTTTTGTTGTCCGGATTACGCAGAGACGTTCTAACCGTGTGGTGACGTATTAAGAATACAGTGTCACTACCCCTATTCATCCCGTGGGTGTCGTAAGACCCGACTAAGAGAGTAAACTACGCAGGACAACAGCACTGCAAAGAGAAAGAAATCTTGAAACAAAGCCTATACCAACCCGTGTGGCCAGCGTGGTATAGTAGGCCAAAACCTCCTTTCGAAGGAGAGGCCTATGTTCAGCAGTGGACTAGTAAAGGCTGTTGATAATGATGTTGTAACACCGTTCCAACATAAAGCTTTTTTTTTCTACATTTATCAGGTTTTACATACACGCTTGCGGATTAAAGATACTTTTGACTTTGCCTTTTTCACTTTACGACTAATTTGGTTAGTACACGTCTTTTAAAGTCTACCCACACCTCCTCGACCACTCATAAGGGACTAAAAGATTTGCTTAGAAAGGACAATATATTCCTTTGTGAAGCACAGATTCTGTAGATGAATTCATGCGCTGGCATACCTTTTTTTCGTCTCATTTACACACAAAACCATCCTTTTTCAATTTTTCAACGATCCCTGCACACACTTTTTAGGCTTTGGTGGTACTTCGTCAACAATATGCATATACCGCATATGTGTGTCTATCTTTTCATAACTAAAATACTACACATTGTCATATACGAGATAACACTGTTTGGTGTTTATCACATGGGACACAGTGTCTTGTATCAATCTAGAGCAATCTAGATATATACACCTCTCGTACATTCTGTCACCCACTTCTGGAGAACTTCTCAATATCAGTAAAAATCTACTCTCGTCCTACATAAACAATCAGCCCTTCTGAGACGAGCGAGTTGACACATTTATTATCATCAATCATCAATCATCAACAGCCTATAACAGTCCACTGCTGGACTTAGGCTTTAGAAAGGAGATTTTGGCCTACTATACAACGCTGGCCAGACGAGTTGGTGTAGGGTTTGTTTCAAGTTTTCCTTCCCTTTGCAGTGCTGTTGTCCTGCGTAGTTTTGCTCCCTTAGTCGGCTCTTACGACACCCACGGGATGAATAGGGGTGGTGACATTCCATATTCTTAATTCGTCACCACACGGTATACCTACATATATTCCCTAATAGATGTCATTTAATTTAATTGGATAATTTGAAACATTTTTTAACATTAGCAAGTCCTTTGAAATCGTTAAAAGAAACCGATCAACAATAATTTAGTTGGGATCCGTTGTAAAATTAGTGGCTCGGGTGCCTCGACCATTTCCGCTAAATTTAGCCAGCTATTATGCAAAGTGCCCTACACCAGGAATACAAATGATATACCAATTTCCACGCAGGTTTTTCCATTATACAGGGGATTATTTATATTACTTTTCTCTGTGATGTTACATTTGGTTACAGTCAAGTTTAATCTACATTTCAACTTATTAAATATATTTTCTTACTAGCTGAGACCCGCGGTGTTACCCGCGTTTCTTGTTATAACCGCAGGCAGCGCCGCGGGGCGAAGCTAGTCTAAAAAAGTAGCCTAAGTTACTCCCTATGTCACCAGCTATCTGCCAGTGAAAGTCCCGTCGAAATCGGTTCAGCCGTTACCCGGAACAAACAGACAGACAGACAGACAAAAATTGAAAAAAATGTTATTTTGGCATATGTACCGTGTAAACATACATATGCATGTAGTAAAAAGCGGTTATTTTAATATTACAAACAGACACTCCAATTTTATTTATTTGTATAGATGAGAAAAGGACGCAGTAATCAAATAAGCTCTATATGTGGTATTTATAATTATTAATGCCGACTGACACTGATGGGTTCGGTTGCGCCGCCGCTTGATAAAGGATCCGGGACACTTGACAGGTTGCCTGAACTACTCATATTAATATCCAAAACTGTATACCTTTTTCTTATCTATACAAATAAATAAAATTAAATTGTCTGTTTGTAATATCAAAACAATAGGTATTTTTTCATGCTAAAACGGTTATTTGCACCATGCCTATATCCAAAAAAAGGTATAAATATTTTTTGTCTGTCTGTATGTTTGTTCCGGGTAATCTTTAAAACTGCTGGATCCATTTCGATAATATTTTATTACCAGGTAGCTGTCTATATGAGGAGTAATTTAGGGTATTTACCCTCTGAAAAAAACTGTTGTCTGGTCCGGGAATGGAACCCGAGGCCTCATGGGCTGCAGCCGCGCACCGTACTACACTACTAAGGCTGCGCCTTTCAAATTCCAGGCGAACGAAGTCGTGGGTGATAGCTAGATAAATATAAATATGTATAAACTTATTTCTTTGCATGATAAATGTTGAAAAATAAGCTCTTTCAATTGTTGGACGACAGCGACTGACACAAAAAAAATACCAGAGGCCGAATCAATTTCATAAATTGATCTAACCACGGATATTGAATTTCAGAAAAGCGGAGTTCAATAAATGGGTAAAAAAATAGCGGTCTAAAAGAAATCAGTGTATGATTTAGTGCCTGTACAGCAAGGATTCCCAAACTATTCTGGGCAACAGACCCCTTTTCTAAAATGAACTGATATCTCAGACCTTCATAGCCAAATTACTGAACGTTTAACGACTTGGTATGTTTTTTAAAAGTACCACAATGGTACGTCCTACTAAAAAAAAGCCGTGTGGTGTCGTGGGACACCCGATAGGAACGAAGTTGTGACTATCTAGTAAAACTGATTCGACACGATTTTAATTACAACGCCGTCTATGAAAGCGGCTATTACCTACATATTTTTCAGTTGGTTTCTAATTAAAACAATTTATACATTGGTAATATCTCCTTGAGAAATAATTTCCTATCTATTCGATAGGGCGCTGAATGACTGACATAAAAAGTGTCGTGACAACTTTTCGTAAGATTTTTTTCCGTCTAGCCCCCTTTCACAACGCGCGATAAGGAACTTCGTTCCAATATTAGTAATTTTTATAACAAGTTGATACACGTAACACAACTAATACATTATTTTTAAAGTTTTAATTAAGAACTTAATTAGACTCCCAAAATCAGTTTTCGTTTATGTCGACCCCTAGAAAACCACTTTATGAATCCCTGCTGTACAGTATAGTTGTATATATTTAAACAACCACTACTAACAAATTATAATTTATTATTAATTTTTATTATCTCCATTGTATACACTTTAATACATTTAAGAAAAGAATATTAGTATTCTATCAGTTAATCTAAGTTTGCTACTAGATGGCGTTGTGTGTCAGATAATAATAAATAATAATAATTTTACACATCTAACACACGGCCGTCTGATCCCAAACTAGGCAGAGCCTGTACTATGGTAATCAGACTGTTGATAAACATACTTATATATTTCTAAATACATACATAATATAGATAAATTACACCCAGACACAGAACAAATGATCGTGCTCATCACACAATTATTTGTCCTGGGTGGGAATTGAATCCACGACCTCTGGCTTAGCAGTCAGGGTCACTAACCACACCAACAGGCCCGTCGTCCGAATATGTTTATTTTTATTATTGCAATGTAGCAATCGATGACCTCATCTCTAGCGGCGAATTCTTGTAGACAACCTTATTACAGATATTAGGTATGTACTTAAAATTTAGGGTAGTTTACATAGACGTGACATACTATTAGATTTTTTTTATAAATATCAGTAAAATATTCTTTCACAAAAATATAATAATATCTCACACATCTCACACACGGCTGTACTATGGTAACCAGACTGCTGATAAACATACGTATATATTTTTTTAAATACATACTCACTGGTATTATAGATAAATTACACCCACATCCAGAACAAATGACCGTGCTCATCACACAATATTTGTCCTAAGTGGGAATCGAACCTACGACCTTCAGCTTAGCAGTCAGGATCACTAAACACTAGATAAACATGCCCGTCAAGTGATTACCTATTCATATCACACAAATACACACACATATACATAAACAAACTAAAATATGTACTACTAGCTGACCCGCGCAACTTCGTCTGCGTCTCTCAATAGTAATAAAATTTCTCCGTTTTTGAAACATTCTTCATTGGTGCTCCACTCCTATTGGTCTTAGCGTGATGATATATAGCCTATAGCCTTCCTCGATAAATGGGCTATCTAACACTGAAAGAATTTTTAAATCGGACCAGTAGTTCTTGAGATTAGCGCGTTCAAACAAACAAACAAACACACTCTTCGGCTTTATAATATTAGTATAGATATGAAATAAAATCATCAGTATTTATAAGGACAATCTCTTCTCTCCTTCACTAGCTTTTTAAAAACATAATAGGTTTTAACTTAGCGGATTGTTTCAGGCAAGTTGTTCCAGAGTCTTTTACTGCTTGCACAGAAAAGGATTTGTCTGCAAACTGGATGGAATGTTTTGGAATTTTTACTATTAAATTCTCCGATGACCTCAGGTCTGTGCAATGTGCGCTGTGTAGGAACTGAAAACGTTCTTTAAGATAAGAGGATATGTGAGGATAAAAAAGTAAACTGCATAGAAGAAAAAGATCATCATATTTCTACATCACCTAAAGGTTGACTGGGAGAGAATGTCTAATGGCATTAAGTCAGTCAAAAGATTATGAAGGCTCTGGCTTACTCGATGTAGTGCAGAACTAAAATGTATGTAGATCGGACTTCTTTTGTGGTCAGACTTTATCTCATGGATACTTTGGGAGCTCTTGGGAACTTTCCCTGGAGAGTTCCGAGATAATGAAACTTCTAGAGTATCACAGAACTGCTACTCAGTAATAAAATTGCTAACGAGCGTATCTCGCCAACAAACTGTGTAGGTTGTCAAGGAACTTTTGTATGTATATATTTATTTTTTTATGAATAAATGATCTAAAAGAACAAAAACACACATCAAACCATCAAACTTTAGATGAGTTACAGCTAAAGAATTTTTATTGCAATAAATAAACGAAGAGAATAATGTACAAAGCCTTACAAAGTTATTCTAACGTAAATCATAACTACCTCACGTACGAATCGTGACTCAACTTTCAGCGGAGGAGCTTTTTTACGTTTAACGACAAAAAAGTTATATTATTTACGATTTGTTTACTCACTGAACATGTTTTGAGTTGTGAAATAATAATAACATGATATATTTCTCTTGATCGGATCGCTATTGAGACAGTCTCGACATGTTCTAATCCCCCCATCACTTATCTATGTAACTGAAATATATGCACTGGGATATTTCCCAAGGTATTCAAGAAAGCTATTGTGTTGACGGATTAAGAATGCGGAGTGTTCTTAGTCGTAAGTCTTTTTTTTATTATGTTAGAGGGGGCAGACGAGCAGACGGGTCACCTGATGGAAAGAGGCCAGCGCCGGCCATAAACGTCTGCTACTCAGGAGTCACAAATGCGTTGCCGTCCTTTTAGGAAGGAGTACGCTCTTTTCTTAAAGTTTTAAGTCGACTAAGGAAGCAAACTAAAAAGGAAAACAGCACTGCAAAGAGATGGAAATCTTGACAAAAACCCTATACCAGTATATTGACACACACACACACATATTCATACACAAACATGCACACACGAACAAATATACACACATCTAATAAATTAAGTTAATACTTACTAATACTTGTAAACGCGTCGCACGGTGAGATCTGCTACTTAATTTCTTAACAGTGTAATAATCACCACGACCCTACACTGCCTCTCGTAATACAAATCACATCACAAAAGCCTTTAAAAGTCCACTGCTGGACATAGGCCTCTCCTTAGAAAGGAGGTTTTGGCCAGACGGGTTGGTATAGAGTTTGTGTCAAGTTTTCCTTCTCTTGGCGGTGCTGGTTGTCCCGCGTTAGCTCCCTTAGTCTCCTCTTACGACACCTAGGAGATGAATAGGGGTGGTGACACTCCGTATTCTTAATCCGTCACCACACGGACCATGATGGGAATAGGATGACCGTATATCCTATTCCAAATTTAGATTTTTTAGAGCCTTTACTATGGAAACCAGACAGCTGTTAAACATGTTTCTATATTCCTTAATAGATATAAAATAAAATTTATCATGCTTCTTAGATAATTGTTTCTGATTATACCAATGTTCATAATTGTTCTTTGTTAAGTGTTCAATATTTATTATTTTTTGTTTTATTCATTCCAAACTATATAACTGACGAATGAATGAATAATTTTATTTTTTATACAACTCCCGCTCTAGGAATATATCCTGTGTCGCGGGGGACTTAACAAACATACATGAAACGGACACAAAGAACACCCAGACTCAGAACAATAATTTGTGGATCACACAAAGTGACGTCCGATGTGGGGATCAAACCCACAACACTCAGCGTAGTAGGAAGCGGCGTGGCGACCGCTTAAACCACTACGCCATCCGTGCAGTCAGTCAATAAAAATGTTTATTTATACCAACTATTGTGTGAGTTAAAAACATATTTCTTTGACTCAATAGCTAATAACACTTAATAAATCTAAGCAACCATAGCTGACCATTAAATAATTAAGTTATAAGTTAATTTGTCACGCTACGCTCGCATGCCTAACTTAAGATCCTGATTAGGATAAGCTTAATTAGTTAAAGTAACTACCGAATGAAACGAAACGAACACAGTAAAGTTAGCACAAAGTTTTTTAACTATTTGTATCAAAATTATTAATTTTATTTGATGTTATAGTGGGCAAAGAAGCAGACTGGTGACAAGGTTTTCAGTGAGGCTGGGGTATGACTCCATCCTCACTGAAAACTACACGTAAATACCATACCTTATACCTAACCTTTCCACCTAGTGGCATATTTTAAACGAATCACCAAAATAAAGTTTTCAAATGAGTTCGTAAATGATAGATTACTGAAGTGACTAACATGTACAAATGACAAACGAATAAACTCGTAGAAAAGTTGCCTTTTTGTGAAGTCGTTTAAAAATAAAATAACTTTGTCAGTATCCTCGCCATTGTTCCATTTGACTATAATTTAAGTAATTTTCTCAGTATCACAATAATAACAAATTAAAGCCAGTTGTATTATCTGATGTACATAGATTCAAAAGATTGTATGTAAGCTTTTAAACAATCAATTTCAACGATCCAATTTTCTTGTCACACAGAATATAGTCTGTTCTAAACGTGAGGTAAAACCTTTCTAAAATCCATTTATCGCAGATCTCCGTATCACATGACGATGGTCAGTCGGATTTCGGACTATAGAAAATGAAGTGTTAGTAATTTAAACAAAGCTGAAAGAATTAATTCAAAAATGTACTTTAGGCCATGGATATAGAGCTCGTGTTGCATTGAGTTCAAAGGGTTTTATACTGGAGAGTTTTGATATTGGATTTTACATTGGGTTCTGATTTCGAACCGGTACGGTTGACTGATGACAACGGGACTTATGTGGGCCTAATAAGGAAAAGCTCTCCACTTGTTTTATTTGTGAAACATACGAATAGGTATGTACCTATTTTCGTTTTGTTTGAACATAGAAATTGCCTACAGTTTAAATTTGTTCGATGTTTCCAAACAAATAGTTGTATAAAAACTTTTTGCTCTTTGCGAAATGCTAGAAATATTTCAATTAAATTTTAATGTAATTTGAATTGGTTTTTTGAAGACTAGAGTTTTTTTTCACACAAGTTTTCTTAACGAAATGTAGTGTGTAATTCCTGATTATAAGTTCCTCCTTCTCCCTTGTTGGGTTTTATACCCGTATGTTTTTAGAGACGCTATCATATATGGACCGCAGGGCGTACGTAAGTTAACCGCACATTATTCAAGGTCGAGGGTCAGGTGAACCCTTTACTACAATTAATTTGCATATTTTTCTTGCCACCAAATTAATTTATAATTGGAAGGGTTTGAATTTTATTACAGGGATGAAGGCGAGCTTAATTTACTTGAGAATGTATTGGGCTACAGCTCTAGAGAGAATTATAAAAGAAATATATATTTTCTTAAAGTAAAATTATTTTTGTATTGAAGAAATGTTTTAAGATTTTTTAGATGAATTTGCAAAATTCTCGAGGTACTATTAACGATGTATTGTAAAAATAGAGGTTTAAAAAATATTTAGCATAGCATAAAATATTTAGCATAGCATAGCACCAACCCAAGGTAGACTGGCAAAGAATGCCTATGGCATTAAGTCACTTTTGTACACTTTTTTTTTGTGCAAAAAGTATTAAACAAATAAACACATTAAAAAAGATAAATGAAAAAAAAAAAAAAACTGGCTTTAAGAGTGCTGACCACAGCCTTACAGAAAATCGGTGTTTAGCAATTTGATTTTTACATCTTAACGAGTGACTGAGGTTACCAAAACCCCGACCCTCCCACTAATTCTAGGGGTACTAGAATTCCAGGGTAACTCTTAAGTTTCACCTGTCAATGGGCGGAGATAGTCACTTACCATCAGGTGGTCCGGCTGTTCGTGTCTCCCTATGCCATAAACTTAACAAAAAACAAAAATTCTCATTGTTTTTCGTTACAAACTTTTATAGAACTAAGAAATTAAACAATATCTCAGATCCTCTATCCTGTTATATCCCTTAAGGGTCGTACAGTTGAACCATCTGTGCTGTTCCGTAAATACTTTATCGTCCCACTGAGAGTCATATTTAAGCCAACGTCTTTGGTACAAAACTTGTGACAATATATTTTTTGATCTTAATATTAAATGCTTTTTAAAGATTGGAAGTAAAAAAAAATCTCTGTTTGAGACCAAATGTGTGTGTGTATCTTCGTAAGTTTTTTGCATGTTCTATAAAAATTGCTAAGGGTAAAATAATTTTATCATATTATTTTTTTTCGAAATTAAATGAACCTAAATAAAAAAAATCCGAGACTTTCAAAGATTTGTAATATGAATGGGTAAAAAAACATGTTTTTGTGCGTTTCCATTGGATTGTACTACGGAATTGTGAATCCTAACAATAAATGCATGTTTTTTGGGATAAATATCTTTGTCTTTGTCTTAATGAAGATCAATATTGCCTTTTACAACATATCAATCAATTAATATGTTTAGTAGATATCAGAGAGTTAAAATGCGGGGAGAGATTATCAGGGAGTTATAATACGTTCGTCCCGGGTGGCAGAGGCCGGTAGGAGCCTATATATATTGTATACAAAAAAAATGATGTCTTGTAGTATAGTCCTATCATAATAATAATATAAATAATTACTCCACACTGACACCACATTAGTAGTATTAGTAGTATCTACATTGCACCCGTGCGAAGCCGAGGCGGATCGCTAGTTACAAATAAAATAAAGATATGTTGGGTTCACAATTTGTGACTATAGAACGGCTGGACCGATTTTATTATGTTTAATGTTTTCCATTTGTCCCAGCAGAATAAACATTTAAAAATTTAGGAAATAAATACGAAGAAAAATTAATTTTCTCATTGAATACATTGTGTATGAAAGAAGTTTTATACAAAATGAATGAGAAAATGATGCACAAATATACAGATAAAGACACATGTTAGTATACGAATCTTTGAATGAAGATCCGTGTCCTAACCGTGTCTTCCTCCGTGATAAAACTGAGGTGTGCCGTGTGACCTTCCATGTGGTGATGGATTAAGAATACAGAGTGTCACTACCCTTATTCATCCCAAGGGTGTCGTAAGAGAAGACTAACTGACCAAACTGCGTTTTTTTATGGTATAAGGGGGCAAACGAGCAGATGGGTCACCTGATGGTAAGCAACTACCGCAGCCCACGGACACCCGCAACTCAAAAGTCACAAGTGCGTTGTCGCGCTTGAAGTCCCTCCCGCTCGAGTCAGCGTTAGGGTGGATTTGGGCTCCGGTAACCTTACTCACTCAGTGAATTAACGCTGGCTACAAAAGAATTGCTTAACAACGGTAGAAAAAGAGCACTGCAAAGGAAAACTAGAAACAAACCCTATACCAATCCGTCTGGCTAACGTGGAAAAGGAAAAACCTCCTTTTAATGTGATGTGAGACTGCGCTGAACTACTAGTGTCTAACAAATATGAAAATTTTAATAACAACCGCGCAGCACAAGTACTAACAAATTATATTTCCAGTTTAGTATTACATTTCTAGAGTAATATGTACGAGTAGAAAAATAAAACTGCTTAGAAATACAAACACCTTTCATTTTCCCTTACAATACATTGCCTACTTATCACAAATCGTTGAAGGTATTCGGGCGGAAGTCAAGGTCAAGTGAGACACTCAACGCGATATTATCGTATTCCGTCGGTCTCAGGAATCTTCCACTACAAATGTACTGAATATTATTCGGAAGTTAGGTATTCACTCAAACAGTTGTAAACGAGGGTGAATTTGAAGGTCCTCGACTCAATGCTATGTAATTCTTAAACATTCGTTATCTGTCTGTGTGTGTGAGTATGTGTAACTGAATACACACACACACAGATTTACTATTTGGTTTCACCACAAAATTATACAATTTAGAAGTGGTTATTACTTAATTTCTACACAGAATAACTTGCTTGTCAAATAACTATAAGATTTTACGGCCCTGTACGTGAATGGCGACCACAATGTATACTGTTAGTCTATTACCTGACATGTTATTCCATAGTAAAACATTCTTAAATAAGTTTTGAGGCACGTGTGATGTCCTCAACACAGCCTTTAGTAGTCCACTGGCTGGACGTGGGCCTCTCCTTAGAAAGGAGGTTTTGGCCAGACGGCTTGTTATAGGATTTGTTTCAAGATTTTCTTCTCTTCGCAGTGCTGTTGTTTTGCATAATTTTATCCCTTAGTCGAATCTTGCGACACCCGTGAGATGAATAGGGTTGGTGACACTCCGTATTCTAATTGGTAACAACTGTTAAATGTAACTTCTAGGTATCAATTCCCTCGATTACTATCATGAGTTTATCTAGTAGTTCGGTGAATTTACAAGTGCGGCTAAATAAAGCCGAGATTCTTAAAGCAAGTTTAGTACTATCACCGGACCATTTTGGAGCCTGGCCTAGTAAAGCTGAGCTCATATACTAGTCTAGTACAATATTTATCATGTGGGTCGTAGAGCAATATTCAGACTATACGGTGTTACAAAAAGGTGTAGTCAAATTCTGAGAGCATTTTGTGTAACTGGCAAGGATTTGATTCAGCCTAAAATAATTTAGCCTTTAAATAGAGTTGTGGTGATTTCAACAAAAATATACGGGCCTGTTGGTCAAGTGATTAGTGGCCCTGACTGCTAAGCCGTGGGTTCGATTCCCTCGCAGGACAAATATTGTGTGATGAACACGGTCATTTGTTCTGTGTCTGGGTGTAATTACTGGTGGGCAGTCTGGTTACCATATCACAGGCTCTAGTTTGGCATCAGACGGCCGTGTGTGAGATGTGTGGGGTTATTATTAATCTCTTCAGTCCCATCTAAAGAATAAATACTGTACTACGGATGAACTGATATTCCTGTATAGCGATCTAAAAAAATCTCTATCTATCGCTTCTAATTCTTTCATGGAGCCAAAAATACGTTTAGTCATTTTTCTCGAGAAGAAAGCCACTCAATTTATATAGTAGTTCAGATAGGACGGGTCACGTTCACGGCTATTTTATATAAATGGTCATTTGACAAAACTGCTTTAGAATTGATCCTTGTACCCTTCAGAAAGGTAAATTGAAATCTTACTTTCTACACTCGGGAGCAAGGCACAACCCGAATGGAACGTAATGAAAACGTAACATTAACTGTATGTGTAACGTGTGGAACACAGCCTGGAACTCAACCCAATCACGCTTTAAGAGCTCAAAACTACTCTTGCAATATGAGAATATTCTTTAACTTCATGTAAAAAACTCCGTGTACAGCATGCTAAACACTTCATAATACCTTTGAGAAAACTGGAAAACTAGATAGATAGTTATGGTGTTTTTCTAATTTTGTTTTGGTGTAAGGTAGGTTTTTTTTCTTTTATGTACATTTTTATAAATATAATACAATATGGCATATAAATTTTACTAACTTAATTTTTAGAGTATTTAATTATTATCTATTTAATTTGCTACTTTAACATTTTTAGTTTCTAAGATTATCAGTTTTATGTATGTGACCCGGAACATTGCCCTAAACTGAGGTTTCATTAATTTCGGCAATATATTCAGGTTATGGCGACCTTTCACACATAATGAAAAACAAAAACACTCGGCCTTTGAAATAATTCGTATCGCACTAAGAATATTTTTACGATGATTAGTATATATACAAATTCCCAACATCAATATTTTGTTCTCGTTCATCAGCGCATGATCACGTCACCTAGTGGGAGGATCCTCCCTTTGTATCGGAGAGACATAACACGCAATTTACCTAGTTTAGTATTTAACTAGGTGCAAAACCTGAAATACATTAGAATGAAAATAACCTTATTTTAAATACACAAACATTTCTGATTTTGCCATAAACTGACCTTAGGAAGTTATAAAACTGTAAAAATAAAAATTCTAATTTTTATGAAATAGAGGACTGAGAACATATACCTTAACACCTATTTTCTCTAAAGTGATATCACTCTGGTGAAGCCATCCCATACATGCAGAAGCATGGCTTAAATACGAAAGGCCAGATAATCTGTGATTAATTTTAAAACTATGACACAGTCTCAACCTCAACTGTCACAAAAAATCTAAATTACACATTAAACAAAGTATAACTCAACAAGTCACCTGAAGAAGACATACTAGTATGTGTCATTCGCTTGGAACAGTCCTACTCATTAGCAAGAACATAAAAAATGCAAGTACCTGTATTATGCTGCAGTTCCTTTATGGCTGTAGAACCGTCTAATGAACTCAGGAAATATAAATTATATGTTAACTTCTTAACTTCTTCTCATTAATTTTGTGAATTGTCTTTTAATATATGTTTTAGTAAAGGACAGGAGAGACCAACAAGAGATTTATCTATCTTAGTCAGTGCAGGAGACAACAGCTCGTTCAATTGTTAACAAGAGCCGTTCCTTTTTTTTACACACTTCTCACACACAGCACTGATCCCAAACTAGGCAGAGCCTGTACTATGGTAACCAGACTGCTAATAAGCATACTTATATTTCTAAATATATACATATTGTAGATAAACTACACCCAGACACAGAACAAATAACCGTGCTCATCACACAATTATTTCTTCTGGGTGGGAATCGAACCCACGACCTCTGGCGTAGCAGTCAGGGTCACTAACCACTAGACCAACAAGCCAGTCGACCTATTGTAGTGCAGTACTGAATGCTTATCTACTACAGGAGTTATTACTTACTTACTTTCTGGATTCTGGACAATATTATTATAATCATTAACTTAAGACATAAGTTTCTCCTTGGAAGGTAACTTTGAGTCTACTATACCACGCTAGCCAGAGGGGTAGGTTTAGGGTTTGTTTCAAGTTTTTATTCCCATGCAGCACTGTTGTTCTGTGTAGTTTGCTTGCACTTTTTTGGTCATATGGTTTGGTGGCCCCCTCATAACGTTGCCGTACCACCGCAGACGGCTCACCGGTATGAGTAGTTTATGAGGGATAGGTCTCACTTTGAAGGTACCTCTTATGTGTGTGTTTCTGACATGATCCAGCCTAGTTACACTACCTGAGCATCTTCATCTCTGCGCAGTGTAATTGATTTTCATGCTGCTTTTTGAGTGGCCAGCATTCGGCTCCGTATGTCATGGCCGGAATGTCATGGAACTAATTGAATGTTCAAGAAAAAAAATAAACACCCCAGAATGTTCCATAATGTTCTAAATATTACTTACTGTGAGTCAATATCAATTTGCATATACGTGCCGCATTTTACATATCTCTCTGAAACAATTATCAAGTCTCACGAATGTCTCCTGTCACACTAACACCAAAAAAAAAAGAAGCAAGTTTCTTTTCAGTGGAAGATTTCACCATATTTAGAAGGATCAGGTGAAATTTCTCTAGCTTAACACAACGACAAAAGCATACTATACTAACTTTTAAACTTTCGCGTTCCATGATAATTAATATTATTTAACGGGAATTAACGCGATCTCTTATTTAGGGTATTACATACCTCTGGTTGCTGCTGGCTGATGTCAGCCTGTGACCACGGCCGGTGCAACCTGGTCGAAACGTCAGGCAAACCAGAGGTATGTAATACCCTAAATAAGAGATCGCGTTAATTCCCGTTAAATAATATTAATTAAAAGCATACTATATCAAAACAAGTAATTTATGTTAGCCTCTAATTCCCGCCGCTTGTTGTTGTGTTGATCAAAGGAAGAGTATAAAACTTTGTTATGCAAATCACATCAAGGAGTGCGTTCATGAATTTTCTTTATTTTTATCGATGTCGGTCCATAATACAAGTCATACGTAACTTTGACATTCTCAAGTTTGGAGAGAAAAAGGTCTGCAGAATACCTCGTTTTCGGGTCAATTCCATCAAGAAAATATAAGATTATATGTATAAGGAAAATGCTATAAACTTAAGATAGAAGAAGTGAACAAGTTGAGTTGGGATAAAATGAAATATTTTCCATACGTTTTCACCCGGGAGTAAACTGGGAAAACTTCGATTTGTTTTATGTAAGAATATTTCTGGAATAATTTGGTTTTAGCAAATCCTGAGGGATAAGGAATTTGACAAATGAACTCGAAGTTTGTAAACCAACATGAGAAATATGTTTTTCTGTATAAGTATTTATTTTGTTACCGTAGTGAATTTAGGTGGTATTCACAGTATTTTTTGCCCTAAAAAAAATATTTATATGTTTGTACACATTCGAAGTAATACAATATTTTCTTCGGCCTTAATTATTCACACACACACACATTACATGTTAATGACTAGTTTAGTCTCAGAACATGCTTCTCTTCTCCAGTCATATCTTGCCTTCATTCATTATTTTACTAAATATTATCAAGTTAATTTCATGTAATTTCACGTCATCTTTAACAAGAAGGTCCACAATATAAATTCTCAGTAATTTATACCGAATTGTCTACAATATGGTATAGTAGGCCAAAACCTTTTTTCTAAAGAGAGGCCTATGTCCAGCAGTGGACTATTAAAGGCTGTTGATGTGATGTGTGATGTCTATAATTTTTGTTAACGTTAAAAAAAAAATCCATATATCTTCTTCTATTCCATCTTGTGAGAATTTGAATATTAATAATTATATTTTTATTAACATATATTTTTCTATATTTGTTCAATTTTCAAACGTCTGAATTAGTTAGTTGAAAGTTCCGTAACTCAGTACTACTGCGGATTAAATAAATTATATTTGTGATAGAGGGTCTAAACAAGCAGACGGTTAACTAGATTATATAATGACCACCGCTGCCCATGGATACCTGCAACTTAAGAGGTACAATTGTTTCATGTGATGCCGGCTTTTGAGTAAAATTTGTGTTGGTCCTCCGGTAATTTTACTTACTCACTAATACGTAACGAAGGAATTGCTTAACACTAATTTTTGTGGTCATTACTCTGGCTAAGTCTATCCTCAAAACCCATACCTTTATTAATATTTTGTAAATTTTGAATATATTTTATTATAGTTTCCTATTTTTGTTTTCTTTTTGCACTCTATTTTGTACTTCCAAGAATATAAAAACTCTCTTGATTAAATTATTATGCAGTGGACATTATTTGTTTGTCTGCCTGTCCTAGGCAATTTCAATTACCATGTAGATTTAAATAAATAAATTGTAATTGCTTCGCCAGTGTAACCAACAAACCTTATAAAAGTTGATCTTCCATTATATGTACATATCTCCGTTTCAACACCAATTTGTACGCAAATATTAGATTTGCCACATAACGCGCCCTGAACAGAATTTATATGAACATCTGTGATCAAAAATGTGGCAGAAATATTCCAATTTGTGAGTTTAAATAGCAGTTTCTGGAATTCAGTGCGTCTTTGATCAATCAAAGAACCACATATTTACCAGGAAAATAAAACTCCCGATTTGTATTTTATAACAGATTTACCTGACAAGTACTTTTCTAGAAAGGTAGGAAGAAAATAAACCAAAAGCAGCATATACAGGATCAAAACTACGGGTCCGATTCACAATTTTAAATAAATCTATCTGCTGCTACATCTATCAGCGAGCTATTGTAGCCTCAGTTCCATTCCCCTTGCTCCCTCGGCCTATAGGTTTTCCTCAGCGCAAATTCTTTTCTTTCTTTGTCCTCTCTGAAAACATTTGCATTGACACGCAGGAAAGAACATCAGGTAGATAGGGTAGCTGACAGACTCTAAACAAAATTGGGAAAAAGGTAAGAATATGAAAATGATGCTTTAAGCACTCCAGTCTTGATTTCCATTTAAGACTTGAAGTACCCTAGCTTTTTCGATCTATCCATTTTGAACACCCTAATTAACCTTTTTTTATCCTATCTGAAATGACGTTTATATTTTCAGTTGGTGATGGGGCAAATAAGCCAAAACTTTGTTATGTTACAAATTGTGATGACCACAAGTAAAATTAAAAAAGGGAAAAAATATGATATTGTCAATTAATAAGGACAAGGATATCTTCGTACTTTTCACAAGGTGCTACTAAACTAAGACTTGGTCATCATTCTGTGTCGAAGGCGCTTACAATGGGATGTCCTCAGGGATCGGTGCTAGGTCCATACTTGTGGAATATCGGCTTCGACGATTTTCTTGCGATACCAATACCATCCGGATGTACTCTGAACGCGTATGCTGATGACGGCTTATTACTGGTGGAATCTGATACTAGGGCGGGGCTTGAGAGATTAGCCAATAGATGTTTGAACTTGATATCTCAATGGGGTGAACGTAATCGCTTAACTTTTGCACCCAACAAAACCTTCCAGCTACTTTTAAAAGGTAACCTCAAATCACCGCCAAGCATTAGATTTGACAATGTTACGGTAAAAAATAAAGCCTCAGTATGTTACCTAGGATTAGTTTTAGAAAGAAACTTTTCATTTATCGAACATATTAAAATCGTTAATGAAAAGTCTTAAAAGAGTTTCTGTGCATTGACAAGAATATCAACTGCGACATGGGGTCTATCATTTAATACATTAAAGATCATATACGGAGCTACTTATTTAGGTTCTATGTGCTATGGTGCACTTGTATGGGCCGATAGGGCGACCGTAGGCGCTGTCCGTCGCAAACTGTTACAAGGCCAACGACTTGCACTGATATTCTTGTGCAAGGCATATAGGACGGTTAGCACTGAGGCTTTGCCGGTGTTGGCGGGTGTGCTTCCGGTCGATCTCGAGGTGCAGAGACGTGCAGCCATGTACTATTCAAGACAACAAAACATGGAATGCAATTTTTTGAGCGCGCGGGATCGCGGTAAAATTACAAGATTGCTTCAACAGCAGTCCGATGTCTACAATGACCTCATAGACGAATGGCAACAACGCTGGGATGAATCATCCAAGGGGCGCCATCTTTATCAATTCTTTCCATCTGTTCGCGAACGGTTGTCGAGGACATGGCTTGAGGTGGATCACTGTGTCGCTCAATTTCTTACGGGTCATGGTAACTGAATTTCCGTGCGTTTAGGCGATTCTGCCATACATATTATAGAAATCAAATATAGCTCACGTAGGACCCGTAATATTTTGTGGCCGTGGTGCTTCCCTGTTTAAAAGGGTGTATGCCCATTTTACTTCATTTTGACTTCCGCTTTGCTAAGGAGGGAAGTGGATTTACTGTATTTCCAACTCCTCCAATTTTCTTCTGATTAATTTCGTTGCGGGTTCCAAGACAGTTTAATTTCTTCCTGGGACTTCCCGAGTGTCATAACTCGGTGTGATCGTGGGTCACTGCTGTGGATCCTGGTGTACAGGAGTTACAGTGGTGGGCGTGTGGGTGGGATTAGTCCCATTAATAAGGACAGTATGAAAACTCAATCATAAAACATGCAGCGCAAAGTATCTATACGTAAGATAAAAACAAGGAATTCCAAAGACTAAAAATATGATTTTGAAAGGACATATGGAAATTAAAATGCATGCAGATGGGGAACGTATGCAGTTGCGAGATGAAACAAAGGTTATGGAATGACGCTTTTGAATAATGAAGGAATCATTTCTTGGAATGTATGTATTTATGTACATTATGTATATGAATAAATATAGATAAAAATTGAAGTTATAAGACATTCTTTAGGCTTTTGTAGAGCTTGTTTCTTTAGAAGGTAATGTAGCTATTTTTGGGTAATGGTTAAGAGTCGATGGGAAGAAAAGAGGTTCTCAATTCCTCTGTATTTCTTTTAATGTTCTGCGTATCAAAATATCTCATTATTCCCATTTACTATATTATAAACTTTACTATAGTTATGAATTCGGAAGGTCCTGATAACACATTTAATAATAATAATAATAATAATATTGTTTATTTAAATTTAAAAACGTATTACAATATTCAATTACTTCTGCCAAACTGCACAGCAGTTTGTTGGCAGACGTAGCTCCCACTTTATCATATTACATTAATTTAACTATTGTTATTACACTCTTTATTATAATTTAACAATTACATTATCATATCCTTTTTACAAAAATAAAAAAAATAAAAATTAAATTAGAATGGTTTTTCTCTTTAGAATGGTGTCCAGTAAAGATAGTGGATCTCTGTGGAAAGCAGCCCTTATGGGATACCAAACCTATAACCCAATAAAGGTACTACATTGCTACTAATATTTTTGTCTGCTTGCTTACCTGCTTATCCTGACTTTATACGTTTTTCCTTGTATATAATATATATATACCCATATTAACTGTTTCGATAAATCCACTCCATCTAAAAATATCCACAGAAAGCTTCAGTGTCTCCAAAAATACATTAAATTAACTGAGTGTCAACAAACAGGCATTACTTATTCACAGTAATTCTCTGTCTAACATGCTTTCACTGGCGTCAGTCCCCTGGTGGGTGGATTTTATTTGTCTTGTGACCTTACAGTATTTGGACAAGAATCGCAGAACAAGAACAATAATAGCAGGAGATAAACAGGGAATTCCTGACAAACAATGTGACGAAATTGGTTTATATTCAATTAGAAATGTTGTATTTTTGTTTTGGTAATAAATAGAAAACTAGCCTACGGGAATCATAAAGCATTTTGTTTTATTGTTTTTTTATTCTTTAATAATATTTCTATTATGTTATTTTGGGAGTTTAAGTCAATTGCAAGACATTGTAGTCACGGGTAGTTGGTAAGTCCGTAGACACCATCGGTTCGATTGACATGTAAGATAAATAAAAAGAATAAATAAAAATATATTATCGTAATAGCCATCGACTACGAAATGCGAAACTCAATGCGAAAGTTATTTTGAGCGGTTTATTATACCTGAAGCACGCAAGCGATCGTCACAAGTGCCTCGATGGCGCAGTGGTATTTTTTGCGACTGCTGTGCTGAGGTCTCTAATTCGATTTCCGGGTCGGACCAAATGTTTGTGTGATCTGTAAATATTTGTTTCGAAGTTTGGGTATTTTCTATGTCTAATATGTATGTATTTACAAAAAAAGTTTATGAGTATTCATATATCAGTCATTCTAGCTTTCATGTTACAAGTTTTGCTTAGTTTCAAACTAGATGGCGTTGTTTGTCAGATGTCCGAAATATTATTATTATTATTATATAATAAGACATTGTACATAAGAACACGCAGAAAAGAATATATGGAATATTTTTTACGCCCAAAAAAAAGAGTGAGGTGCCAGAGTTTAGCAAGACGCACCACGAGGCAACCCTGAGGGCCACGGCCGGGGTTGCCCAAGTCGTTGAGCGTATCCGGCGGCTGGGTCTCGAGGTGGCTCTGCACAAGTCCGAGGCCCTGTTCTTCCACGGGCTTCGGAGGAAGCCGCCTGAGGGATCTAGCCTCACGGTAGGAGGCATTCGCATCGGCATCGAGCCCTCGATCAGGTATCTGGGGCTCGTACTCGATGGCCGATGGGACTTCGGATATCATTTCCGAGGTCTGGTCCCCAAGTTGGTTGGGGCAGCGCGTGCGTTGGCGCGGCTGCTGCCCAACATGAAGGGACCCGATGACTCCTGCAGGAGACTCTACTCGGGGGTTGTGCGGTCCATGGCCCTTTACGGGTGCCCGGTATGGGCGGGGGCCCTGAAGGCCAGCAACGTCGCGATGCGCGACGACCGCAGCGAATGCTGGCCATCAGGATCATAAGGGGGTACCGCACGATCTCCTTTGAGGCAGCGAGTCTCCTGGCCGGAACTCCACCGTGGGACCTGGAGGCGAGAGCCCTTGCGGCACTGTATCAGTGGCGCAAGGAGGCGCAGGAGTTGGGTCGATGCCCCGAGATTCGAGAAATCGATGACCGGAAATCCCAACTCCGCCAGGTCATCATAGGGGAGTGGAGGGAACGACTCGGGCAACCGAGCGCTGGGCACGCCGTCATTGCGGCGGTAACACCCGTTATGGAGGATTGGCTCGAGAGGCGTCACGGGACCCTCTCATACCGATTGACGCAGGTGATCACTGGGAAGGGATGTTTCGGAGATCACCTGTGTCTGATCCGCAAGGAGCCAACGCCTGAGTGCCACCACTGCGATGGCCAGACCGTGGACACGGCTCTCCACACGCTGGCAGAGTGCCCGGCGTGGGTTGAGCAGAGGCGAGACCTCGTGGCGGCCATCGGAGTGGGAGTTCTCTCGCTCGATAGCCTGATTGCGGCTATCGTGCGGAGCGAGAGTGCGTGGAACTCTGCCGTCTCCTTCTGCGAGCAAGTTATGCTCGCGAAGGAGACGGCGGAGCGGGACCGGGAGAGGTTTAGAACTCTCCCGGCCCGCCAGGCCCGGGCACGGGCCAGGCAGCGCAGGCGACTCAGGCGCCGGAGGTCGCAGAACGACCTCCGTCCTCCATAAGCGCAGGCCTGGGGGTGACAGGTGAGGCCATCTGTCACCCTAGCAGAAGCAGGCCGGGGTGGCGGCGAGCGCGTTGCGAAGCGCGCTCGCTTCCAGGGAGCACAGGGAACATGGGGTTCCCACACGGGGCGGGGGTCGTCTACTCGTCTGTAGATGACCCGAGGTATGTCGGGGCACCAGGGCCTTCCTTTCTAGGGTATACCTGGTTCCCCGGCAATTAGTACCCGGCGAAGGCGTGCGGTTTTAGTCGGTTCGTGTCCGACATGCCACCGACAGGTGGTATCCGAGGGGATTTCCGCACGGAAAAAAAAAAAAAAAAAAAAAAAAAGGTGCCAGAGTTTAAACAATCCTCGCCTTTTATCTCTTAAGTTGCGGCTGTTCAGTTATTATTAGGTGCCCCACTTCTCGTTTGTCTTTACGCCATAAACATAATGGTAATAATAATAAAGGACGCCCGGCTGCTATTCCAAAGGTTGTGGGTTCAATACCCGCTAAAGTCAAACATTTGTGCACATGAACATTTAATGTTTGATTTAGTGTGGGTGTTTCTATGTATAATATGTACCTACGTATTTACAAAAAAAAAGTATATATGTATTTATATTAGTTGTCTAGTACGCATAGCACAACCTCTGCTTAGTTTGGGACTAGATAGCGTTGTGTGAATGTTGTAGAATATTATTATTGTTATTATAATATTTTTACACATCTCACACACAGCCGTCTGATCTCAAACTAGGCAGAGCCTGTACAATGGTAACCAGACTGCTGATAAACTCATATATTAATAAATACATACATATTATAGATAAATTACACCCAGACACAGATCAAATGACCGATTTCATCACACAATTATTTGTCCTGGGTGGGAATTGAACCCACGACCTCTGACGTAGCAGTCAGGGTCACTAACCACTAGACCAACAGGCCAATCGTGAGATAGTGAGAGTAACTTGTATGCTACCGACTTTAAAATAATGAGGAGAAGGTTCTTTATTCATCACAATTACCTCATTAGAGACCAGACCAGATTTTGTTTGAAAGGGTAGTTAGTATGTCTCGTTCCGTCCTATTGCTAATGAAATGAAAAAGAAATGAGCACATCAAATGTACGTATTTGCTGTGCATGTCTAAGCTTTTGTTGATGTATTATATTGTCATATTTTCACATCACATCATCATCAACAGTATTTAATAGTCCACTGCTGGACATAGGCCTCTCCTTAGAAAGGAGGTTTCGGCCTACTATACCACGCTGGCCAGACGGGTTGGTATAGGATTTGTGTTACGTTCCTTCCTTCTCTTCCTTTGCAGTGCTGGTGTCCTGCGTTGTTCTGCGCCCTTAGTCGGCTCTTACAACACCCACGGGATGAATTTGAGTAGTGACACTCCGTATTCTTAATCCGTCACTTCACGGACAATGTCATATTTTAAGTAAGGAATATGCTCTTATTACAATGTTATTTATAAATAGTTGGTATACTGTGTGTAAGATCACATGACCTTAACAACAACCCGCTGCCACCTGTCTAATTATAATAGACGTCCTCAATAATTTTATGTCAGCATTAGTATTTGATATGGTCATCTCTCCGGAAAAAAAAACTTTTTTTATAATCCTGAATATCTCCTGTGCGGGGGACTTTACAAACATACATGAAACGGACACAGAGAACACCCAGACTCAGAACAACAATTTGTGGATTACACAAAGTGTCGTCCCATGTGGGAATCGCACCCACAACACTCAGCGGTAAGCGGCGTTGCGACCGCTTAAACCACTACGCCATCCGCGCAGTCTCTCTCCTTTGGAATTTATCAAACATTTTTTTTGTCGTTCAACGTCTTGGGGGTCAGCTAATATACAATAAAACAGTTAATAGAAAAAAAAACACATTTATTAACATGTCATCACAATAAGTACATACAATACATTAGTTACACTTCTTAAATTTTGTTATTATATCCATAGTTCATGCTTCCAGCCAGTTTACATATCATATTTAGTGAAATATCCAAAGAATCATCTGATAATAGTCTTCGATATAATTGTATTCCACTTTGTATACATATATCTATAATATAATACAGATTATAAAGTGGAATTTGATATGGTCTAATTCCTAGATAATAATCTTGTTGTGGTTATACGCGATTCGTTACATCAAAATAAATTAATTTAAGCCATTGAAGGTAGTTGTGCAATGCGACTAAATTAACTATACATACGTATAACTATGTGAAATACTATACATATAATTGTATATAATTTGGTGAACTATTATCTTAATCCTCGGTTACATTTCTGCAAATAAAACGTTATTAATCACGTTGTACTGAACTAAATTACAGTATAATTAGGTATATTTAAACTCGCTCAAAATAGGCTTGAGAGTTCTTGAAATGAACTATCGGACCCGACCGTAACTGGCGACTTTTTTTACAAGTGTTAAGATATATAGATAGCCAATTTATTGCATAAGACTTGGGACAAAACTAGTAATAAAATAAATACTTTTGAGTAATTGGAGTTTATTAAGAAAATATTTCTTATGAACAAATTCCTCACTGGTTTATATAACAAATATTATTAAAACTCTGCTAGGTATTATTACACTGTTTATTAAATAGGCTTGCAGACTTTAGTAAAGTCATATGAAATAGGGAAGTTTTTAATTGATGCCCTGTCCTATTTGTTTACAGGTATTGCAATCTCAACCCCTTTCCCTTTCCGAGATTTGCGGTATACCTTCCTTTCTTTCGTCCTATTTCGACTTTCAACCTATTCGTATTCCTGACACCAACTCATTTTTGTCCTTTCTTAAAATGATTATCAAAGAATGTTGGCTTCAGGCAAGCGATAGAAACCAGCCAATCCTTCGTAATGATACACATTACACCAAACATATCTTGGCAATGGGGCAGGGAAATTATGATGACAAGGAACAATTGTTGTTGCGTTTTCACCATATTTAAAGTTAGGTAGCTAAACAGCTCAAGGAATCTACAAAAAGCATTATTAACTGAAGGGAAGAAAATAATGCTTTTATTTATTTTCTCCTGCGGTATTAAGTTGTCTATCTACTGTTCTTCTAAAATGAACTCTTACTTTTGAATCCAATATTTTATTTCAAGTTAACTCCACAAAGCCTTGTTAATCAGTAAAATCTAAACTAATTAAAATAAAGAAACATTTTGCAATTACATCATGTCTTCAAAGTTTATTTTAGGCACTAACTATGGTCTAAGTTTTTATCCGCTAGTTTCTAAGTTAAATGTTAAATAGTTTAAATATGAGAGGAGAAGTAAATACTAAACGTTTTGATTTAATATTTATGTTCCCAAAACCAAATGTTGTTCGATATTTACAAAACATATTCGAATGGAAATAAGGGTGTAGATTGGGGTGGAAGTTCGGGGTCAAGGTCACGAGAAGTTCTCGTAATATTTTGAGAAATATCTCCCTCGTTAATATTATATAGACTCAAGTGTTTAATTCAGTGCTAGGGTTAAATACTTTAATCCATAAATTTTGTCTAATTTTAATTTGGTTTGGAGATTTTACACTTAGTTAGTTTTTTCAGTGCGGGGTAATAAAAACTGGAACTGACAGCGGGCGGGGCGGGACGTTGTAGCATAGTAAGCAGGATTTAATGTACTCGTTAATAAATTAGATGTCATACGAGACTTCGTTCTGCGTTAATACATTTGAATCGCTTACGCTGCGTCGCCCTGTCCCGGCCCCGCCCGCTGTCTGCCCTAACTTTAGAATATCCCTATTTAATGTGTTAGTTATCATATTACTCCCATTCTTAGTTTAGATACTACAATTAACATAGATTTTGACGTGTTTACATTATTTTCTTAAATATCGAGCATGAAAGACAATAATAATGAAATCATCATTGACTAAATTATGTTTTCTAATAATATACGAATACGGTACATATACTATGATATCTCTTGGCTTTGTTGAATAATATAATAGTGTTCTACATACCATGTAGACCGTACCATCCTCTAAGAAATTGTTGCTTTAGGTTTGGTGTTATTAAAACCGTCAATAGGTGGCACAATTGTTGGTTGTTAAAGATTTCCCCTTTTTTCTATCGACGTGAACCCACATACATAGTTTTGAGGTCTATAAAATTAATATGCAAAATATATGCTGTTAATATATGGGACCCTACAAAGCTTTTTTACTATTAATATTCTTTTTATCGCTGCAGCTACGCTAAATGCTTTTATTGGTAGTGGGTTTACGGCGGTAGCACAATGAGGCGGAGGTAGAGTTTAAACACAAACGCACAAAACACGCAAACAGTTAATCACAGGTGCCATTTCCTTTACGATACGTCTACTTAAAAGTTTGTTTAATTTCTATACCAATATGTCATTAGAAAAACATTTGTTAATTTCAGAACTCTGATTTTTGCGTCATAATATTTTCAGACGCCTGAAAACATCTGTGATATGTAATGATTATACAGAACATTTGTACATATGTAAGGGAAGCTTTCGTACATGTCTCTCACATCTACAGAGCTTATCGAAAACCAATACTGGAACGGGTGTCGCATACATCCGACATTCAGAGCATTCCAACACATATAATGCGAATGTTTTATTGTTTTTCATGAATACTTCACCATAATGTATTTTACCAAGTAGATATTCATTTAGTACGAATTATATAAGGCGTAGTAATGATTTGGTAGGGTGAGGCAAAATGTGGCAAGTTATATTGTACATAATATCAAGAAAAAATTAAACGAAGTATTTGTTTTAACAAAGCCTGGGGAGATTTGTTACATTGGCAAAATCGGACAATAGGAGTTAAAGGAGATAGGAAGATAATTGGATAAAGTGAGAGTACTCTATGGTTTCCGAACGCTCCAGGCAGTTAAATGGGTAGGGGTTCGTATTTCGTACTTTTCAAATATTTGGTGTTTTGGTACTTCTGAATAAAGTCATATTTAATACTCATACACTATCCAAAGGGTGGCAAATGGCCCACCTTGCCCCACTGTGGCTACGCCTTTAATTTAAATATATTATTTAATTATCTTCATTGATCTCAAATAATAAAATGTATCCTATATATCAGAGAAATAATATTGTTAGTATGATACATGTATTTTACGTATCCTTATAAACTAAATACATTTGATTTCCTACCATCTAATAAGTTTTATCTACACGAGTCGTACTGTCTAAAATACTAATTAGATATCAAATCATAAAATAGCATATTTTATTTTTTAATGTATATACGTTTGAATAGGAATATTAAAAAGAGACTTTCTATTATATAGATAGATATATAAAGTTTATAATGATGCAATTTTATTAATATATATTGTCTATACAAAAATAACTACCAATTGTCTATGTTCCCAATCCATTACAATAAATTCTAATATATCAAATTCTAAATATGTCTTATATTACAGTTTGACTGCCACATATATATGATTTCAATTCTTTTTCTTTTTTGCAGTTAACCTGTAAATAAGTTTATTAAGGTTACTATTTTTTTTTAACTGTACACATGTCTAGAAGAAGTCAATTCTATAATGCATTGCCGCTTTTTACAATATTTTTTGTTGATTTTTTTACTAATTTATTTCAAAGCTTCATCAAAAAAAATAAGTCCCTGTTACATTTTGGTTCAGCAAATATTTAAAAATACTATAAAAGCATCTCTTTTATTAAAATTGGTCTATTTAAGGGACGATTACTTACAGGCAGGACGTTTTCGCGTTACAGGGTTTTAATTTGATAAAATAACATTTTACTTTAAAGCTCACATAGCCACTACTGCCTTATTTAAGGTAAGTGTCCACTAAGGAGTTCACTGTTTTATTAAACGATGCAGAACTGAGACGAAGATTTTTGTTTTTAAGCTATTGCATAGCTTCTATCGAGGGCCTTGAGCGCGGGGACCGAATCCAGAAATTCCGTAACGAAAAAAAACCTCACGCTAAAAACAAATCAAAAAACAGTACCAAAATCAAATGCTGAACGTCAAAGGAAATTTCGTCAACATAATGCAGAAAAATCTTACATGGATATGTAATTTGATTTAATAATAATATTAAAAACAAATTGTAATATATGCTTCAATATTTTTATTTAATAAAAGAAAAAAAATTGTTTTCTTATCGGTCACCACGCTAAAAAAGTGAAACTTGAATTAATATCAAAGAAAAAGAAATACTGCATAAATAAAATAAATAAATAATTATAATTGCATAAGTTGATACAAAATGCTATGCAATAGCTTTACCGCGGCAGTCCCCGAGTGCCACACGTCTTTTTTTAAGTATATATGGATCTTTTGATACGATATTAGTTTTAGCGACTTTATCTAATGTGATGTCTACTAAAAGGTTTAGTGCTTAGGTTACATGTAAAGAGAAAATGTGCCATGCTATATAATGATTAAATACAGTCTCAAATATTATTAATAAAAAAAATGTAATTCCTACTTACTTGCCTAAGGCCTATTTAAGAAACTTGTTGTAAAGTTTGTTCACGGTAAATAATACACTTGTTTAGGATTTTACAACAACAAAAACGCTTTTAAAGTAAATGTTTAACAAAAAGTTAGACTGAAAGTACCTAAAGTTTTAGATAGAAAAAAATATACGCCTACAGCCCGAAGTTTACGCAAGATTTAAACTATTAGTTTAACATTATAAAACTATGTAAATTACGATATGGTATGTGTACTAATACATCAATTTAAAGATCGTCCATCAGACTAGCTAAGTTGAAGAGTTGATTTCTGTCAATTTTAAAAATGATATTACTTTTAGTTTTCTATCACCATCAGTAGATAAAAGTACCTAACTACAGAGTTTTATTTTTATATGGATCTAGTAATGATATGGCACAAAATATAAATAAAAGATTTGCCGACGCTATTGATTGAATGTTATGACTCAGTGAACAAGATTCTTTATATAGTGTTACGATATTTACGATAAAATTTCTCACTATCGCTTCATCAAATATAAGTTTACCTACATAGAAATTTCATCTGTATTCTTGGTATATTCATACCAAATACGAGTATATTAATTTACTACCTGTGTATATTACTATGTATATCTATAAATATATAAGTACAAGCGTAGTATATATTCATGAAAATTGGAAATCTCGCGTAAGTCTACATTCGCAGAATTATCGATCAATTTGTCGTGTTATAAATGTGTTTTATTTAATCCAGATCTGTTGAGCCGTTCTGGTTCGATTGGGTAACAAACATACATTCAAACTTTTGCATTTATAATTGTAGTAAGTCTGGAAATCTGCCGTGGTTTCATACGGTATTTCTCAAGGTTAATAAATCTTTTCAAGAGACATCATTTTGTAATACATTTTACAATACAATTAATCTTAATGATGATTTGATGAAAGTATTTTTTATTAAGGATACGAAGTTGATATCATGAGAACCGAAACAAAACAATTTTAGAATTTAAAGGCGAGATATGCATAATGCAGTAAAAACAACGCATAACGCTTCTGTCTACCCTTACAAAGCGTTTTTATTGATATGTTATATTTAAAGATATGTTTCAGATATCATTAAACAGTTCTTAAAACTCATGATTTATGTAAATACTTTTGCTTCTAAACATATTGGGCAGTGAATAATGTTTTTCGTATGAATTTGATGGATATTTTTTAAGATATTACATTTATTTTTACATTTCATCTTTGCTCTTTTTATAGCCGACGGAAGCCAATCTATTTTAGGAAAAAGGCAGGCAGGTAATCTTTTCTCCTTTTCCCCTATGTAGCTGATCATTAGAATATGAAGCAACCCACATGCTTTTATCATTTTTAAGGAACTCAGAAAGTTCAGAATGATGACTAAAGTACGCAAATCAGAGTGAAAAATCAATTTGTAATATGTTAAAATTCATTTTGAAAAATTAAAAAACGAATTCCGAGTTAGTTAATTTTTTGAAGACTGCATTAATTTAAAAAAAAACTCTTTTGTAAACTTATAAATTAATCAACTGAACCAACTATATCAATACATTGCATAGCATAGTATAGTTGACCAAAGCCTGTACACCTTGGTGTGGTTAGTTTTGTACACCACAAACAGTGTAGTTGGAGTTACCGTATACACAATAAAATATATTCCATAATAATTGTATCCTACCTGCATATATTTAATATGTAAGTGCTTGAAAATATATAAACATGACATTCTAATTTCATTAACAATTCACAAAATAATCAGAGAGAAATGTAATTATTTTTTAATTTACGTTAATCAATGTTTTGGCCCTCATCATCATCAGCCTATCGCGATCCCTTAGAGAAACGCTGAGTGTAACCGTTTCCATAGCACGTTGAACGACTTTGAACTTATGGACCACCCGTACCGTAAGTTTCCACGTTTCGGGTCCGTATGTCATGACTTTTTGGCCCTATTTATCATAAATCAAACGCGAATACATATCTCCATCATTAAACTCTAAATTCCTAAACTTACTCTGATATCTTAAGTTTTTGTTTGGTTCATAAATTCTTAAATAAACAATTGCTCAATAAAAATCAAGTAAAGGTACATTCGGAATGAAATATTTAGATACAAGGTGGCTTTGAATATCAAAGAAAAAAATTGTTTGATGTGAAAACCTCATAGCGATGAGCATTGATTGATTATAGAATTACACAGAAGCACATCAATATACATATACTATTAGATACTTTCTTTAATATTTTCTTTTATAAAAATATGATTTCCACATAAAACGTCTATTAAAGCCCGATCCACGCAGTTTTATGTTCAGCTTGTTTTGACTCTCGATATATTACTGTGTATTAAACTTTATTATTCTACGGTCTAAGCTTCTTTAATTGCTGTATTCAAATAATAAACTTTTTATAAAATAATTCTGTTGTGTCATTTATTTTCAAGTTCTTAATTAAAAACAGCGATATTAATCACACGGGAATGAACTAGGTTGGGATGTAATTTAAAATGAGTTCAACATAACAACAGATGAAAGGATGAAAAGACTCAACAATAAAAACAACTTAGATGAAAAGACTCAACAGAAAAAAGTTATAAAACTACTTGTAGTGTTCAAAATATTTTATCTGGTGCGTGCACTTGTCTAAGTAACCTATCATAGATCTTAAAATCAATTACAATAATATAATAAGTAGAAAATTTAAAAACATCATACCGTTCCAAACCCGTCGATGTCTTGTTTTTTCTAAATAAAATATTTCTTTGTAATATCTTGTCTAGACTAAGTCTGGACAGTGAAATATTGGACATTGTCTACAATACAGTTTCCAAATGCCGATGAATAAAGCAGTACTTCAGTACCAAGTTTGTGTTTATACACGCTATTTAAGAGTAGGTGTGTATTATAATTCAATTGAAAAATTGTATAGGGCTCTTTCAAGATAAAAACACATTTGTACAATATTTCGAGAGTCAACGCTGTAATCACTTCTTACAATAACCTGACGACATACGACTTAACATATCCATCCAAATATTTATATCGTTAGGATGCGTACATTTATATAATAAGTATGTGTGCCATTGAATATGGACACTTGTGCAGATAGACAATTAAAAGATAAAAAAAAATTCTACATTATTTTTAATAGCATTAGTGTGAATTGTTATATTCTTGCATTTTAAGAATATAGTATATATACACATTTATATCGTATGGCACCGTTTTGCATACAATACACGTAGAATATTACGCAAGCTTTACCTATAAATTCTACAAAAGTCATCTGTACATAGTAAAGATCATGTGGTACCCTGAATTTCACAAATAATAGGGTATTAGTAAGCGTGTTGATATCTCTAACATCCGACGCACATTAAGAAAGAATACACGTCAGCAACGAGCTTGGAAGTAAAGTGTTATAGATAGTTCAACTCAGTTGTGCGCGCGGCCCTATGTGTGCGTGGGCTTGTAAATATACAACTTTCATTCGTGTGGCAGTGACGCGGCAGTCGTCGTCCGAGCTGAGTTGTATATTTACAAGCCCACGCACACATAGGGCCGCGCGCACAACTGAGTTGAACTATCCATACTGGCATCGATACAATATCGGAAAGGAATATGTCTCGGAATATTTTAATGTAGGTCCCAGTATAGTATATTATCAATATAAGTTCCAAAAATTAAAAACAAATTTCTACCAAATTTTTATAACTATTGATATTATGGCAACACAAATTCTACTTGGTAGATATATTTGTTAATAAATATTAATTTACGATTAATACTACTAATGAATTCTATTTGAATTATCTCTATGTATTATTACTAACTAAATGAGATATATATTCTACAATAATAATATTCTTAAGATGCTGCATCTACATACAGATAAAATTCTCCCCATATATTATATAAAGCCATATAGTATCTTACAAATATTCGTTGTAAATTAATCAAATAGCGTGCAATTCTAAACTTCGATAATAAAATAATGGAATATAAAAACAGATTTTACATACCTAGGATAACACATATATCACCATACGAGTGCATTAAAACTGTGTGTACATATGTATAATACATCGTTTTATAATCATTGTGGACAATGCCTATCAAATTTGGGACGCTATTTATCACGAATTTTCCTGATACGCTTTTGTTTAAAGCTAATTTCCAATGGGTCTTTGGTAATTTTAACTAATGCTATGACAATGGTGCTAATTCTCTTGTTCGATAACTCTCTAAACTAAACTAAAAATCACTAAAAAATTGTTTCGTCTTGTCAAATAACGTTTCCTGTTCTGAAAACGTAGAATTTGGTAAGACTAAAATTTTGTTTAAGGATTTTTAGTTTAGTTTGGAGAGTTTCCGAACAACAGATTTAGTACCAATATGTGGCAAGTTTTGGGATATAGAATGAAAGCATTCAGATTAAAATTATACTCTCTAATAATTAGGAGTAGATTTCTACTTGATATATATTACTTTGCTGCAGTTTCTTTAACTCATCAACAGCCTTTAATAGTCCACTGCTGGACATAGGCCTCTCCTTAGAAATGAGGCTTTGGCCTATTATACCACGCTTGCCAGACGGGTTGGTATAGGATTTGTGGAAGAACGGGTGTCATGTCCCTCCAACACAAAGGGAGGATCCTCCGACCAGGCGAGGTGATCATGCCTGGCGGGCAGTTTCTTTAACTGTTTACAAGTAAATCATTGTAGATTTACAAAAAAGGAACTTTTTGAAAAATAAACCTAATACTGCAAGGAATTAGATTTGGCATTTTATGTAAATAGTAATTTCAGTTAGAGGTTGTTATAAAAATAACTGTTAACTTACAACAGTATACACTAAGTATACTAAAAGCCTCGAAAATAAATTGCCTCTATAAAAATCAAATGAACTTACAGGCAGATTACAATGAGATTATTCATTAATGAATTACAGTCATACCACAACGATGTCTTTGGCTAAATTACACAGCATTATGCCACACAAAATATGCGTATTTCCTAACTCTAAGATATTTATGTATTAAAAGCACGGTATAGTCGAAAAGCCACGACAATCAAGCAACAGATACTGGTGAGTATAAATATCGAACATCACAGAAAATATAATCTAAAATACATCGTATATAAAGTTTAAATTTAAACGCTACAACTATGACGTTTGTCATGCCGTCTTTCTTATTTGACTTATGGGACAATAAGTGAATAAAAAAAAACTTCCAAATTTTGACAAGGTGTCAGTTGAAAACTACCTTTATAGTACTTTTCAAGTGACATTTGATTCTAATTCATGATGATGATGTTACTGTTTTTTTTTTTTTAAATACTGAGACTTTTTTTACATCTCTATGTTATCCCAGTGAATCAAATACGTAAGAGGACCAGATATAGAACGATTCTAGATTGAATTCATTACATAGAATTGTATTTCAAAAGTTTTAAAACACACAGGTTCTAAAACGACATATCACGAAACGTGAAGAGAACATTAAGTGCTTAAAATAGCATTTAGTAAAGTAAAACAATACAAGTACAAGCAGGCTATACATTATTTTTTTAAACTAGGTTCGATATTTCACTCCTCAGTTTATTGAAAGTCCACAGAAATTCAAAAGTAATATATTTTGTCCGTTGCTTCGAAATGTACATGCTTTTTGCCGTGCGTTGGCAGCACGACCAACAACCATCAGGCTGAATTACCTTTCTTTGCATTAGTTAATTTCACTACATCAGAACTGTTCACTTCACTTTTACCTTTAGTATTTACTTCTTTTGCACTATTTTTCGTATCTGTGCCACATTTGAAATCTTCGAAAGTTTTACTTAAAGGACTTTTAAGTTCATCATCACTTGGTTCGTTAATTTCTGGAATTTGAGTCTTGGATTTATGGCCATCTACATCTTTGTCTGCCTGAGTAAGCACTTCCTGGACATGAATAGTGAGCTCAGGGCGAACGACCTGGGTAAAAGGCAGTAAGGCTCCTGCTACGTCCATGGTATTGTTGATGTTTCTGTGCCATAACTCCAGCACTACGCTGCGTCGTTGCTACTTGTATCTAGGCGGACCCAACCAGCCGCATCCGAACACCTAGGAAATAAAGTTAGAACTGAAAATACGATTCTAAATACGATACATAAGAAAACTCCATTTCAGAACCTCTTAGCAATGAGTAGAAGATATTTAAAGTTAATTGTTTTATAAATAATGACTGTGGTATGGATCCATCACAAAAAGTGATGATCCAACTACAACTCATGAAAGTGACAGTAAATCTTAGAACACTAGATAGTTAGTTACATAGCGGTTATTTGTTATTGTTTAATATTGTATTAATTACTGTAGTAAACTTACTTGACATACGACGAGTGCCAGCAACAGAAGGAGCAGGAGTGAAATCAGGCCCCATACAACTCCAAGCTGCGTCAGAGCGAATACATACAATGTTCTGTGACACCATTGATTTGGTTCGAATAGTGTTGGTGTGTAATCTGGCCACATAATTCCTAGGGTCCAATAGTTTCCGAAAGCGAACCTGTAGAAAATATTAGGTTTTATATATTTCATTAAAGAAAACAAATTATGTACAATGCCATGAAATAGATTCAAAGTATTGATTTGATCACACGAATTGAGTACTAAATGATATTTAAAAGAGGCTATATTCAAGAAAATAACCAGAACGACGTTTAGTGTCATCAGCATTATCACATCAACAGCCTTTAATAGTCCACTGCTGGACATAGGCTTCTCCTTAAAAGGAGGATTTGGCCAGACGGGTTGGTATAGGGTTTGTGTCAAGTTTTCCTTCTTTTTGCTGCTGCTTTTTGCTGTTGTCTTGCCTAATTTGCTCCTTTAGTCCTACTATACCACGCTGGCCAGACGGGTTGGTATAGGGTTTGTGTCAAGTTTTCCTTATTTTTGGAGTGCTGGTATTCTGCGTTGTTTGGCGTCTTTAGTCGCCTCTTACGACACACAAGGGATCAATAGGGGTGGTGAAATTCCGTATTGTTAAACCGTCACCACACATTTGTGTGCGTACAGACTTATTACAGAAAACCCTTAACGAAAGCAATAAACATATTTTTTTAACACTAATGCAATTTAACAGTGATAGTGTGTGCGTCATTCTTTAAAAGTGAATATATATTTCATTTCACATTCACTAAACCGCAAATTTTTTTGCTCATAATTTGAATAAAATTAAGAAAATATTTGATTCTTTTAAAACATGTCCAATTAATGTCAGAGTCTCTGGCGAAATAAATTCTTCCTTGTATTAAATTAAAAACTTCTTGCCTTTTATATCCGACAACGCTTCCAGGTAATTTCTTAAATTATTTTCGCTCAAATTATTAAAGCAATGATTGAAAATTATAATTAATGCGTAGATTAACTTATTACAAAAAAACGCTCGTCCAGCTAGGATAATATTATGAGAGTTGTTGAAAAGAAGAACGACCACTCGTAAAAAAATAAAAACCAAAAACACATAGCGTTACACTACAAACAGTGTTTTAATTAAATCCGCTAGTACATTCAAATGAATCGACATCGAATAAACAGTGCACTAGTATACTCCAGTTACAAGCAGCAAAGATCTCTTGACCATTCTAGGTTTGAAAGAGTACGCTTTAACAATTACAGGCCTTAAATAGAAAAGAAAAAGTTTCCCTTAACTCTACGGTGGCTACATTTGTCGTAAAGATAACAATAGATTACTTTATTATGTACTAAGAATAGTCAGAGTTCATTGGGACAGATTACGAATACGGAGAGTCAGAGACCCTATTCATTACGATACCCTCGTATCGTAAGAGCTGACTAAGAAAGCCAACTACGCAGAAAAACAGATCTAAAAAGAGAGGCAAAACTTGATACAAACCCGTCTGGTCAGCGTAGTATAGTAAGCCAAAACCTCCTTGGTGAGGATAGGCCTATGTCCAGCAGTGGACTGTTAAAGGCTGTTGGTGATAATGATTACGCATAATGTGTTTGTATTATATGTGTTTTCTTGTTTGTCTACGGTACACGAAAAGGGTTATCATAAACTGATATTTTGGGTTATAACACAATAGTTGCTAAAGGAACTGTGGAATGTACGTCAAGAATGCTTAATATCAGCTGCATCGAAAAGTGATTAGCTTAGGGAGGTGAGCTAATTGGAAAAGTCGCATATATTTATTAAAGGTGTTCAAAAAAGAAGGATGTTGTCGATACTACCCAAAGGGCATCGTCAAATCTATATAAAAAATAACACTTCATTAAAGTTGAAAACTAAAGGATGAAGTTTATTGCAATTCATCATGATGTCGGGTGCAAAAAAAAATCCCCAACAGCAAGGTAACAAACTTGGAGTTGGTTCTTTTTACACGCTTTATATTAGCTTCACTTGTATGTTTGTATGTTTGTTTGTAACCGACTCCTTTGGGCGTGATTTTGACTGACTTTAAACGGTCAGAATTCGTTCAAACTATGTAGATATATATATCGAGGACCGATGAAAATACACTAAAAAAAATAGTTTAATAAAACTAAAAAACATGCTTTTGAATGAATTTGAAAAAACGCTTTGAAACGCTTTTGTAAAAAAAATTTAATGAATTTGAAAAAAAGCGTGGGGTGCTTTTTACTGTTGACAACAGGCACCCAACGCTTTTTTTTCAAATTCATTAAAATTTATTTATAGTTGTTTACAGTCAATTCTAGTAGACAAAGTTCAAAATGTCTTAGATATAACTTGGCAAGCTGATTGTGTTTACTGTTGTCGAAAATAAATTGCTTGCCTATTCATTGTCAGAACAATTTCGGAGTGTCTTCAAAAAGTAATAACAGAATCTAATTTGTATTCTGAAATTACGCAAAAAATACATGTAAGAAATTGGATGGTTTGAACCTTTAACTATGTGAATATCAGAAGCAGATTTTCGTGTAGTTTGTATAGTTATTTATTGTGTACTTTTAAGTCCATCGTGTTTTGTAAAACCCTTTTAATTAATGCTATTATCTCTTTTTAGTGCAGGGAATACCTTGGGTTTAATGTACTCCAACGGCATTTACAGTGTTCACGTGAGTGAGCGTCTAAAAATCCGGATGTGGTTGTAGAGTGTAGCCCGTTTCAAATTATTCCACACCAGCAACCTAGTGAGTCAAAACAGTCCAGTGCTTGGACTGAATTGTATCGTTCATTACATTATTCTAGATATTCAAAAGCTGTTAAATTGGTAACACTGTAATGATAATGATATCAAAGTAGGAATTCGACGAGAGTTATTTTGAAACGATTTAATTAATAATTTTAAAATAATTTTGTCTAATTAAACGGAATATTTATATTAAATACTAGTCTGTTGGTCGAGTGGTTAGTGATCTGGACTATTCAGTCAGAGGTTGTGGGTTCGATTCCCATCCGGGATGAATAGTTGTGTGATAAGCTTGAACATTTGTTCTGTGCCTGGGTGTAAATTTTTCTATAATATATATAGTAGGTAGGTCCGTGTGGTGATTCTTCAGGTTCTTGATTAAGGGTCTGTGTGTTGGCGTATTAAGAACTAGCTGAGACCCGCTGTGTTACCCGCGTTTGAAGCTAGTCTAAAAAAAGTAGCCTAAGTTACTCCTTATGTCATCAGCTATCTTCCAGTGAAAGTCCAGTCGAAATCAGTCCAGCCGTTCCAGAGATTACCCGGAACAAACAGACAGACAGATAAAAATGGTAAAAAATGTTATTTTGGCATATGTACCGTGTAAACATACATATGCATTTAGTAAAAAGCGGTTATTTTAATATTACAAGCAGACACTCCAATTTTATTTATTTGTATAGACTATTCTTTCCTACTGTGAAATCTTTAAAATACTTTTAGCAGGCCAGAGTGACTCATGTATTAATTTTGGAAAACTCTGTTTCCTGTTTTGTGTTTTAGTTTGGATGGTTGGTTGGTTAACTGATGATAATGAACATACAGCACAGCAGCAGAACAGCTGAAAATTTCGTGGTTTTGCTTAAAGTACTTTATAATAATAGTGGTATAACATTACACTGCTACTTACGAAATAAAGAAAACTTATAAAAGCTAATATATAAGATCAGATGGAAAAATTACTGTACTTAAGTTGTTTTAGCTCTGTTTACCAACAAATTTATTCAATTAAGTTGCTTCAGTAATGTGTGCATATTCGTATAAATAACAATTTTTGATTTGTCGTCTTTCCATCACAAAAAAAAAGTTATATATAACAATTTTAAACGGCAGTTGTGATTTTTTCTGCATAATGACATATTGCTACACTAAAAAAAGTAGGAACATGACGAATTACACTATTTACGAAACGCATGTGACAATGTAATAAGTGATTTGGGAAGTTTTATTCGCAATCAAACATACAGTCACCTGTCTATAAATATTTCCAACGAGGCGTGTATGCAATAGAATTTTTTCAATAAGTTCCATCAGTTGAGTATGTGAACACGAGAGTATTACATGTATTTGAAATCGGATAATCGTATTTACTAGCACAAATGAAATGTTTGAATAGTACCTTCCTATGGTGCTTTTATTATCTTTCAATATTTACCTTCACAATTTCTCTACAAACCTGAATACGCGATCCCTGTCTCTTCGAACTACTGTACTCTCATTCTTGTTGCCTCATGTGATACCTGCGGTATTTTTACCCTAGATCTCGCCCTATTTCATTATCCAAATTACGTTCTACTTTTGTCCAATCCGAAAAAGATTACCTTTTGTAGGAGCTGACCAACCTACATACTTTTTTGAAAATATCCAGAAATATCAAAATATTTTACGATTTTTAATGTTGGTGAATTCGATATTTTACGACGATGAATATAAGAGAGTGGGGTTTAATTACGACACGCGATATATTATATTATTAACAAATAGTTGTTCTTGATCTGGGTGTTCTTCGTATCCGTTGTCTGAATGTTTGTAAAGTCCTCCGTGGTACAAGAATTTATGTGGGAGTGCCTTAGAGTAGAAGATACCTTTAAAATAAAATTTTCCACACAGAGAATGTGTATTTTTTCCATTTTTGAACGCTTATATTGCAAAATTGTTAAAGTAACATACGACTGTGTAGCGGTCGCATGTTCCAGCAAACATTTACTGAAGGAATAAAAGTGTTCTGAGCCCTTTAATGTCAAATCAAAGCTCTATCTATGCTTCAAATCAATCAAGATTTTTTTTGTGTGCACTTCTTAGAAAGGAAACTTTCATTTTACTTGGCTCGCAATGTCTGTCAGCTGTCTCTAGGGACTTCATAATCTTTGATCAACGTCTTTTGGTAAAACCAAACCCACTGATAATTGTGATTGTAAATTTTTCAAATAATTTTTCTCTTGTGTTTTTTTTTATGAGAGCATTTTATTAATTTACATATTAGATGTCAGCGCTCGCATTTTAACCGTTTTGAATGCTTTACATTGTTACATTGATCAGTTTATCTTAACGTCGCAAAATAATTGGTAATTAAACGTTAAGTTTTTTTTTTCATTTTTTTCTATAAAAAGACAACGCATTAGGAATATACCCTGTATCGCGGAGGACTTTGCAAACATATATGAAACGGACACATAGAACACCCTTACTTAAAACAACAATTTGTTTATCACACAAAGTGTCGTCCCACGTATGGTTTGAACCCACAACACTCGTCGTAGTAGGAAGCGTTGTGGTGACCGCTTAAACCACTACGCCATCCGTGCAGTCTTATTTTAACTTAGTCTTATTTAAATTGGACCAGTTGCTGAAGCATCTGATGTATTGTACTTCGCTTCTTGAAAAGGCATAGATAACAGAATCCAAGTATTACGCTATGCCACTCACTCACCAAGCTAGAAGAAAGCCGGTTAGTATATAGGCCAGGATACTCTCAAGCACGCTGGGTGAAGAATTTGAAGTCCGGCTTGCAAGCTGTGCCCACAGAAGCCAGCAGATGCCTGCGCCACCGGCAGCTCCACCCACTACCATGTAGACTGGAATGCGGGGTTCGGCTGGACAATCTCTTATGTAATGGACACCTGATAAAACAGAACATTTTTACACGCATTATATTAGCTTCACTTGTATGTTTGTATGTTTGTTTGTAACCGACTCCTTTGGGCGTGATTTTGACTGACTTTAAACGGTCAGAATTCGTTCAAACTTTGTAGATATATCGAGGACACTAATTTAAAAAATATATATATTAAAAAAAAAAAGTTTTAAAAAAACTAAAAAACACGCTTTTTATAGAAAACCAAACTAAAAAATAGAAAATAAATTTTAATAAATTTGAAAAAAAAGCGTGGGGTGCTTTTTACTATTGACAATAGGCACCTAATTGGTTTTCTATAAAAAGCGAGTTTATTAGTTTTTTAAACTATTATTTTTAACAATTCATAACTGTTTGTAATAGCTATGTATATTGGTAAAAATAATGAGTCTGGTTCGAATTACTAGGTCAGATTTGAGACTGAATCTAAAATCCTCTAGTACATTTTTGTCTTGAAATCTACCTTCAAGATTTTTCGTCAGTCAGTATTATTAGCACAAAGACAAAGAAGGGTCTGTACCACTACACATACCCAGACACATAACTACAGCATTTAGAGGATAATTCCGGTATAGTGCAACAAAATGCTGCAATGATTTGCCACAGCCACTTCTTAACCTTGTTAGTGGTAATACTTTTGTACATAACCTTGTGAAAATAATAGTAATTTTCTAAACTAAAAACTCTATTTATATAAAATAGAATCTTTAGTTTAAAGTTTAAAACACGGCAGAATTCAATGCTCGAACTAAATAGATAACAATAGGTAACTGTTTGCGCGCTATAACTTGAGGATAAATCGCAATCACATTTGAGATTCCAACAGTGTTGTCAGACACACCCGTACGCGTGGATTTCAGGTCGATACCTTATTAAACTCTGTCTGCTGTTCAAACATTCACTACCACCGATCGATTCGAAAACATTTTAGGTGTGTTTTATCTGATGTTATGGGTGGAACATTTCTTTATTTTATGTGAACAAACTGATAAATATGCTTATTACAGATGTATGGTTACACTTACCCTACATACTAGGTATTTTGGGGAGGGTTGACTAGTTTGGATCCTTTATAGAGACTTTATTATGGAAAGTTTGTATAAAGAAGTGAGGGCCTTACACTAAAGCGACAGGAAAATTTAACGCTTGATAAAGAAAAATAATAATGCATAATAATGCACAACGCCATCTAGTTTCAAACTAAGCGGAGCTTGTACTATAAAAGTTAAATTGACTGATAGAATACTTATATACCTTTTAATTTGGAAATATATACATAATCATACATAGAAAATACCCAAACTCTGCAACGAATGTTTGCAGATCATATAAACATTTCGTCCGACTCGAGAATCGAACCCGAGACCTTTGCATAGCAGTCCCATAAGCTACCACTGCATCAGCGAGGCATCCTCGTTGCATATTGACTACAGTCTATTCAAAAGTAAATAATGATTTCTTCCCACTAAGATTTTCACTGATTAAAAAAAATACTATTGTATCCGTTTATTCGCAATGGATCTAAACTAGACTTGCAACGAATATTCGGTTACTATTCGGTATTCGGCCTATTCGGCTGCTTTTATTATATTCGGCCGAATACCGAATATCTACATATTATTCGGCCGAATACCGAATACTTTAATAATATATTTTGTCATTGAGAAAAAATTGGTAAAATGGAAAATTAAAATCGATTGATTACGTAGATATATATTCATATTTTCATTTCTGTTATAATCGTTTAAGTAGTCATTGGTGCATAACACAGGTACATAATCATCTGCTGAATTGGAAAAATGGAGGATTCTATGTATTTGAATTATTGTGGTAATCAAAATTTAGAAGGGTAAGGTTCTCATTTCTTTTATAATCATTTATTAAGTAGTCATTGGTACATAAAACAGGTACATAATTTAATTCACGTCTGTACAAGTTTTTGGCGCTAAAATCCAGCCGAATACTTTTGCCTAATATTCGGCTATTCGGTCAGGGGCCTCGCCGAATATCACTTATCACTTTTTATGTGGCCAAGTTACTCTTTCTTTGTAAATGCTTTCTCACAAACCTTTTCACTCATAGATCTAACTTCTAAACTATTTTCAACAAATAAATTAGTTTTCCGTAGTTGACTTAATCTTTATCACGTACTAAACAGCTAAAAATAACATATTTTTGTGTTACAGATTTGGGGTGCATTGTAGATGGACCGATTACAGATAAGTAAAGTAGGCACTTGAGTTGAATCTAGAGCTAAGGAATGCGCAAGACATAATAGTTTGCAAGTTTTGCGGACAGTGTGGGGAGGTTAAGGGGCGTGGGAGGTGACGATTGAGGGCGGCAGGGGGAGATGACCTCCTGTCAAGTGTGCCCTAACTGCATTCCACTCTCGCGACTACAGCAGATAGGGTATTTATTTTTCTTAAAAAGACAACTACCACACTAGTAATAAATCCTGTGTCGCGGGGGAATTTAAAAACGTAAATAAAACGGACACAAAGAACAGCCAGACTCAGAACAACAATTTGTCGATCACACAAAGTGTTGTCCCAGGTGGGGTTCGTTCTTTATTGTACATTACAAACAGTAGTTCACTTTATATTGGTGAAAATAACTATTTGTGATCACAAATAGTTGTTTTAGAAATACAAGGTATTGAGTCATACCACGGCCTTAAAGAAAACGTTTTGACCCAGTTAGTGAGGTTACCGGACCAAACCTCCTTTACCCCTGATTCTAGCGGAGTGGGAACCTAAAACCGTGTTGTGACTGATTAAGAATACGAAGTGTCATGCCCCTATTCCCGTGGGTGTCGTAAGAGCAGATTAAAAGAGCAAACTACGCAGGACAACAACACTGCAAAGAGAAGGAAAACTTAAAACAAATCCTATACCAGCCCGTCTGGCCAGCGTGGTATACTAGGGTAAAACCTCCTTTCTAAGAAGAGGCCTATGTTAAGGAGTGGATTCTTAAATGCTGTTGATGTGTGATGATGTAGGGACTTAAAATAAATAAATAAAATAAATATTTCGGACATCTAAACACACAACGCCATTTAGTTTCAAGCTGAACAAAGCTTGGTCTATGAAAGCTAGATTGACTGATAGAATACTTATATACTTTTTTTTTGTAAATACATACATATTATACATAGAAAACATCCAAACTCTAAAACAAATATTTGCAGATCATATAAAAAAAATTGTCCGACCCGGCAATCGAACCCGGTAATCTACATTATCGTACATAAACGCAGGCGGAGCCGCGGGCAAAAGCTAGTAGATAATTTTCAAAGGTAAATGTTTGGTATTTAATACAACCTCTATCATTTATTACCTCCCCATAAGTGCACCTAGAGTTCTAACTACCGGTATCTTGGTCCCTGTACCCGATAATGATAGGACACAATTTTTTTTACAATTTTTAATGTTTTTTGTCTTTTTTTGTACATAAATGTATTTAAAAATGTAATTTATATGTATAATTATTCGTCGACGGACATCCAAGTGGTGATGGATTAAGAATACAGGTGTCACACAAACCACACAGGGCAACAGCACTGCAAAGAGAAGGAAAACTTGACATAAACTTTATACCAACCGGTCTGGCCAGCGTGGTAATGTAGGTCAAAACCTCCTTTCTAAGGAGAGGCCTATGTTCAGCAGTGGACTATTAAAGGCTGTTGATGATGATGATGATGTATAATTAATGAAATAAAGAGAATAATAATAATATTTAATCTATCTTAAACTAATATGTAGATGACAGTAATTATAAACTTTCACACATGAAAGATAGAAGTCGATGACGGTGCCCGACGAGCTTTACTTGTAAAAACTGTGTTACAGACACCGACGCCATCTTTTATTGAACCTTTAGATTAAAGAAAATGTTGATTTGGTTTGATTTTTATACAGATATGAGGTTAGCTTAAATAGTAATTGGAAAAGTGGTTTATTATTAATTTGGGAATTAAGACGATGTAAAAAATAGAATGAATGATGAAGAAAAAGTATATAGCACAGTAGGTGTGTAGTGAATTGTGTGTGAGAGTGTGTGTCATTGATAATGTGTGTAAGTAAGAATGTTTGTGTGTCGGTGGATGTGTGGATCAGTATGTATAGAAAAAATTAAAAGCCAAATCAAGCAAAATAGTGTGTTCTCTCACTACAAATTGTAGTCCTATTTTATCTCGTGTCGTTGTCTTAAGTCATAGAGTTGAAAATGACGGTTTAGCTTTAAGTAATTTGCCATATCTTTTATAAAGTTGGAGTTGTTATACGTTACAAAACTTTGCATAAATGGAAATATGAAATTCAACTGTTTTATCATTGAAAAAGTCGCTAATTGCGTAATAGGTCTTGTCAATTATCCTTAATTGGTATCAGACGTTGTCAGTTACATCCAATTATACAAGTATTTTCTTTTATAGCGATAACTTTATGATATAGTTTGGAAACCATTCAAGGGGTTGTATTGGAAGACCTATTCACATATCAGTTTAGTGTTTTAATAGTCATCATTATCAACAGCCTTTAATAGTCCACTGCTGGACATAAGCCTCTTCCGAGAAAGGAGGTTTTGGCCTACTATACCACGCTGGCCAGACGGGTTGGTATAGGGTTTGTGTCAATCGCAGCGGGCGGAGCACACACCCCCGTCGATGGCTGCATCAGCCGGAGACGACGGGGGCAGCGAGGCTGATGTTCCGCCCGTCAGGGAATCGGAGTTGGGGGCGGCTGTTCTACGGATTAGATCCAAGAACACTGCCCCCGGGCCGGACGGGGTTCACAATTTTATTTTAGGTTTTATGGAACATTTTGATTAGTATCTTTTAAACGTAAACTTTTACTAGTAAACGATTATATTGTCAAGTGTAGTTTGAATCAGAGAGGTATTCACCTCTGATTCAAACTATTTCATCCAATACACTAGCGCCGTGGAACACACGCCTTACCATATTTTTTTAGGACAGGAATGTTAACAAGAATAATTGTAATTTGTAACTCGAAATAGAAAGTCTTTTTAGGAATATAATATTTTAGCCGTAAAACAGACGTTTAGCTATAATAATTTTTTAATGTTTTTCAATATGTTAACTACTTTATGTGACATGTAAAACATACAAGGCAGAACCTGAGAGGTTTTGAAAAACAGGATAAATCCGACACATCCGTACGTACAGGATTACAGGTCGACACCTTATTGAATTCTGACTGAGGTATTGTACGTATATATCCGTTGATTACTTGGACTAAGGCGTCATTAAATTTAGTGTAGACTAAACTGTATGCAAACTCTGGTTTTGTTACAAAGATTTTTCTTTTAAAAGATTTTGCGAGACAATAATATTTCTAATCCGGGAGATATCAGATAAAATTTCTGTACAAAAACTTGAAGGAAATTCTGAAATGCTCATCTTCATCGTCAAATTGTGTAACCGTCACAAAAATATATACAAAGTCCCTAAGCTTTTAACATCATACACTTCTGAGATAATCTGTAAACGTATTCTAAATCTCTCTCCATTTTAGTTGTTTATCTGCAATTTTATTAGCATTGCATTCTGCCGGAATCGTCAGATGTGTTTTGATTTTCTGTCTTTTAAGGCATTAAACTATTTCATCATTTTGCTACCATTTTTTCAATTCTATTTGGTGTCGGTGCATTGAGTTTTGGTCTTCCATTCTCTTTGATCACTCGATACCTTCTTCATTTCATTGCGAAATGGTTATGCTTTTTCTTTTATGGTTGACCTCCTAAGTGACGCCAACCCTAATTGGGAATGTAATTGTCCTTCGTGCATAGTAGGTACAGAGCGAAAGATATTTAGGAATTCCAAACACCCACGGCTTCTCCTATTGTCAAAGCAAACAGCTTCATAGCTCCTTTTCTACAGTGCAGCCACTATCAGAGAAAACAATATTAATTATATAGACTTTAATCTAGTAAACAAATTCATTTCATTTCTTATATATAAATTCCGGCTTAACGAAACTTAACTTAAAAACCAAAACTGCCTCAAACATGAGAGAATGGTGCTGTAGGCCCGTAGTTCAGCTACAAATTACTTACGCCAGTTATTACATTAAAGTATCAACTTCCATTTTCCTCGTGTTCACAAGTTTTGAAGTTTATACAATGTTCGATAATTAAATCGCAGTTCTAATAACATAACATCGAATACATTGTTTAGTGAAAATAAACTGTTTTATCATATGAAATATGACCAATGATTCTAACAAACCTTCAAAAAGTATTTAATTCTTTATTTTAATTCGAATTTATTCTGAGTAAAAAAAATTGTAATGATCAAATAATGATAAAATATCTCGGTGGTGCAGTGGTAGCGTATGCGATACCCTGTTCTGGGTTCGATTCCCATGTCAAATGATTGTATGATCTGCAAAAATTTGTTTCGAAGTTTGGGTGTTTTCTATTAAAATTATGTATGTATTTACAAAAAAAAGTATTTAAGTAATCTATCCAGTCAAACTAGTTTTCATGCTCTGCTTAGTTTGAAACTAGATGGCGTTGTGTGTCAGATGCCCGAAAAGAAAAAGATAATCAGTCTGTTGAGAGTGCCAGCAGTGAAGTGACAAAGATGAACAATACAACTTCTTATCGAGTTACGGTATTTGTCACTTGTAGTTGGTTTTCGCGACTGATCTCAACCGATGGCAGCAGAAGGTGACAGGATAAAAGGAAGTCATGATCAGTAGTGAGAGAGTGATAAGGAAGAAGTTGATTTCGCTAAAATTACCTCAAGTCCCAAGCACATTCAATATTGTTATTTATAGCTGTGTAGTTTTTATCTAAATATTTTACCGTGGTGTTGGAGAGCCATTCTTCGGCACAAATTGGTAGGCTCCAGCGAAGTGATACTACAGCCTAACAAAAAACCAGTGTTAAGCAATTCATTTTGCTGCTTTTTACCGAGTAGTTGAAGTTACCGGAGCTCCTCTATCAGGGACACCTAATCCCGGAGAGGGGGGGAGGGGTATTGGGGTGCTTAAAATAAAACAAAACTTACCCATTATCAGCATCACAACAGGCAGTGTTGACAAACAGGCAAGGAACACTGTCATCAGAACTGAAACAAAAGCAGTCATTCACACTGAGGCCTTTGAGGTACTAAATCTACTAAATAATTGGTTCATTTAAATAACAGACGCATTAGTTGTAGAAGGTTCGTAAAATGAAGGAATGATGTGCTATTTCAAGACCAATCAAGGTCTTGGAAGTTCATGTTATATTACTGGATTGTTTCCAAATAACCCTGCTATACTGGTGTTTTTGGTTTTCAGTCACTTAATCCATACTTTCATACTATTTTGCAAATCTAAAAGTAAGTCTGTTTGTTTGTTTGTTACGCTTTCACGGCTAAACCACATAACCGATTTTAAAAATTCTTTCATCGATGTATAGCTACATTATCAGCTAGTAACACAGCCTACTCTTTACAGCGACAACCGAAGTACACGCAAACAATTTAATCGCATCGAAAAGAATATCTTAAATATCCAGTTAATTCTTTAATCATAAACGCAATAAAGAAAAACTGGAACACATGAGTCCATCTATACTTATAAAACGCCTGAAATTGTTCCTTAGAATGTATCTGAAACCACTCACTAGTCCTATTCATAATCTTCGCAGCTCTGCAAACAAAATCAACAGTTCCTGAGGCCTCCATATTTGCATCTTTGAGCTGGTAGGCCACGGAACCGTAAGTTGTAAGGCCGATTCCAAGACCAAGGCCATGACTGTCTTTGTATTTGGCCTGCTCTCCGCAAAGACGCCGTTGTTCATCCCCTGATACCTGTGAAGCAAAAACCTAATAAGACAAAATAAGATGGATACTAGCGGTAACAGAAGTTGAACAAAGAAGAATGTTTTAACACACTGCAGAGTCATCAACAGCCTTTAATAGTCCACTGTTGGACAAAGGCTTCTCCTTGGAAAGGAGGTTTTGGCCTAATACCACGCTGACCAAACGGGTTGGTATAGGTTTTGTGTTAAGTTTTCCTTCTTTTTGCAGTGCTGGTATCCTGCGTTGTTTTGCGCCATTAGTCGGCTCTTACGATACCCATGGATAAATATTAAACACTTTATAAGCTGAGCCAGCTGCCGTTTGGTAGTAAAAAAAGCATTTTGTGTTTTAAAATCTTTCTTTGCCAAAAATATTTAGTTATTAGTTTGATATCTTGGCGGACATTTATCCTAAACGATGCTTTAAGTCATTCTCAAAAGATGTGTACGAATGAGCATTATTTCATTTTTATTTCTAGTAAATTTGCCTGATGTTATTTAACTATGGGTTAGGTTCACTATGAGATAAACTAATAAAAATATAGGTATCTATTTTCTACACATGTATCGTAAGTAGTTTAACAAAAAAAAGCCCTTTAATTTTAATATATAATGCGATACAAAGACTCTCTTCTTTTTACAAAAAAAAGCGGTGAGTAATGGATCTACAATCGTAAGTATACACAACGTCCTAAAACTAAGCAAATTAATTATATTTATAAGCCCAGCTATTACCTGACTGACCGAACTAGATGCTCGACGGGAACCGGTATCTGATAATCCACTTGTGCCACTCTGACGACCAGCCAACGATGCTCTGTACGGTGACATGCTTCTTCCTCGAGTACCTAGATGTAATAAACATCTTTTTTTTAAAAAAATAGGACCTTTATTTTTTGATGAAGTTGAACACAGATAATAAATTTCCTTTAGTGAACTTAATTAAATTAAACTTAACTGATCACATGTAGTGTGAATGTAATTAATTTAGTTTAATTAAATTAAATTTAAGTTTAGAGATTCTGGACAAAAGACAGATGAAGTTAGGGGTATGTGATCTTGACTTGTTTTAGCTTACACTACCCAATCCATCCACCTGCATTTAGCCTGACGGTACATCATCAGGTTAATAATGGAAAACTTTTTAACATTGTGTACAATTCACATTAAATTTTTCCATTTAATTCCTAATTATGTATGGGAGACTAAATTTATAATTTAGGTACTTAGGCGTCTGCCTTTTGTAATTAGTATCATCCATATGTAGTCATCAGTGCGACATTGGTTCTCCCAAAACTTGATAGGCTCTGATTTGAGCTATAACCTTTTTGTAATCCTAAATACCAAGAATATTTCTTTAGCTGAATTTTAGGATTACGACATCACAATGCTCTACTTCTAGAAGTAATATTTAAATATATTATGGTATTATAAATGTAATATTAAATACCTATATTATAACCTGACCATTGAAACCAAAATAAATTTATTTTAGTATCGAAAGCGGATATATGAGCGGATTGTTATGTAAGTGAATTTGTGGTTTTTCTTGAAAATTCAGCCAATAATCCAATAATTAATTGGATATTGAAATGAACTCAGTAATGTAAAACCTTAAACCTTTATACTGGTTGCTTAAAAGCGTTTTTGGGGACGTCAATGAATCATTGATATTAATATTAAATCGTTTAGAAATATGAGACGCATTACTGATATTTATTCATTCATATAGGGGGAAGTCACCTAGTGCCGGACACATAAGGTTTTCAGGAAATAAAATTAAAACTACATCGAGAAATATGTATTTATTTATGAATTACTTAAATTAACAAAACATAAAATCAAAATCAAATAACAAAAATACAAATTCTGCGTAAACATAGTTTAGGAGTGTTAAATAAGTTTTGGTAAAAAAATAAAGGACTTTGTCATTGGCACCTAGTGCCGGACGGGTTAATCTTCAAACCCCAAGCGCCGGACATTCTAAAACTTTTAGCATCTATCACATATGTAGGCATCTCCACATTCTGGAACGTCTGCACATGCTTCATGAGCCCATTATTGGCATCTGGAGCATTGTATCCAGTCCTCGTCGTGGTCTTCTAAACACACTACACAAGTCGTTTTTTCTATATTTGATACTTCAGTTAACGGCTCCTTTTTGTTGTCGTTATTGCCACGTTTGGTTTGTTTACTCATGGGGAATCTTCATAGCTTCAGCCAAGTCGTAAGCTAACTTCAAAAACTCGTTTTTCATCAGGGGCAGACATCTATTAGACAAATCTCTTATGTGGTCCACTAAAACTTGCTCATACTCGGGTGAGAAGGTTTTTGTGAATCTACCAACTTTTGTTTGCAACGTGACTTCTTTTCCACTGCTCAATGTCGTTATTTTATCATGTAGAGTACTTTTTGGAACATTGTAACGTGACGAAGCTGCCCTCAAACTCATTTTTTTGGACAAAATCTTGTTCATCGCAGTTTTTAAACTTTGCTGATCCCATTTTCCTTTTTTTTACTCTCTTGCATTTTCAAATATCTCTCTCCTTCTATCGTGTAAAACAACAAACAATCATCATTACAATAAGTACAAATGCTTCATAAAAAAGCTAACCTATAAACTGTCCGGTGGTAAGGGACACCTTTGTGTCCGAAAGTAGGGGACAGGAAACGTCCAAAATTACGTATTTCATACTAAAACTGTTTAGGTATTTAATAAAAACTTTCACAATATAATAATTATAGTGAAACACTGTCTTTATTAACAAATAACAAAAACAATTAAGGATAAAACCATAGCAGTAATACTTACTTGAAATTTACGTGACGCAACGCTTTCCCACCAAAAACAGCAATTCACGGCTTCCACCACGACTGTGCGCCTCACTGGCAAATCGCGTTGCGTGATCCTGTCTCGCTACGTTCCCCCGCACCCCTTTCACCGATTTATAAATAGATCGCGTTGACGTTTGTCAAAATAGTACGAGTGTCCGGCGCTAGGTGCCGTCCGGCACTACGGGACTTCCCCCTAATCATAGATTTAGAAATACTTCATTTATTAAGACATTTGCAATGGTAACAGGGATTCAAGCATGACTACAGATAAAAGACAGTATAACCAAATAGGTATTCTGTCAAACAAAAAATTATGCTTACCAGCGACTTGACTTTCTTCACTTGCTCGCCTTTCTCTAGATACCAACGGCTCCTGAAATGTCAGAGTCAAACTTCCCCTTGGGCTTAAGCGCGAGATATCCTCAGCACCTGTTACTAGGCTACCCCTTGCACTTTTCTCTGAAGGAGCAATACTTCCCCTAGGACTTCTCTGGGAGTCCGGAATTAAAGAACCTCTTGGACTTCGCATATCTTGAATATCCTTCTTCAATGTATGATCTGGTCCTATGCTGCCCCTTGGACTGGTTCTCGGACTAGGCCCTAGTTCTTTTTGACCCCTTGCAGGATCTATCTGGATACTGGCTACGGAGTGACGTGGACTTCTTCCTATATCTGGTACCAGGGAATTTCGCGGTTGATTCCATGATGTACCTTCAGGTACTAAACTTCTTCTTGGACTTCTCGCGGTTGCATCAGGTGCAATACTATTTCTTGGACTCCTGTTAAAATCTTGAGGGTTTAAGCTTAGTCTGGACCCATATGTCATGTCAACTGCTAAATTATTTCTTGAAGGGGCTAAACTGTTTCTGTGCAGTGGTGCAGCCGTGTCTGGAACTATAGAGTTCCTAGCAGACCTAGATTCAGGAACTAAAGAGTGACGAGGACTTCGGTGATAGTTGTCTAGTGCTGCATCTGGTGCTAGGCTTGCCCGTGGACTCCTTTGAGGGGGTGGAGCTGTTGGTTCCATCTCTTCATCTGTTTCAGTAGCAGCTAGTGATGCTCTTCGTGATGGCTGGGCTGATGCTCGAGGTGATCTTGCTTGAGGTGACGTTGCAGCACTTCTTGACGCGCGCCGTCGCCGTGATGATGATGACCGATGCAACATTTTTTAGTATTTCGTTTTCGACTATAGTTGCATCTTTATTACTTGTAACCGAACCATCATTATCTGTGAACAATAAGAGTGGTTTTATTTTTTCATAGTAAATATTATCTACGGTTCTGAAAAACTCTTAAACAACATTTTATAAGCCGTGTTAAACAATGATTGAAACTTCCATGTTCACAGCCTTCAGCCGCAAATCTTAACGATGTATAAACAAACAAACTCAGCATAATAATCCCTTCTAATTTATCATCTGCTTGCACGTTTGTTGGAAATGTTGCTCGTCACGCCAAGAAAGGGAATTACGTTTTTATTCATGAATATCATGATTATTTTACTCATATTGACTCTGAAGTGATGTAAAAATCTCTGGTTTTATAGTTAAAGTTAAACCTTATTTTATTTTAACAAATTTAAGTTTGATGCAATTGGACTTTAAACTTGAAAAGAGTAACACATTTGAAATATTGAAATATTTATAACAAAAGCAATTCTCAAAGTAGTTATTAATACTTTGAACTATTTTAACATCGGGAAAGCCAATATCATTCTCAACCGATCGTCATGTTTCTGAGACACGTAAAAGGAAACACGCAAAGGCACTGTTTCGACCTTTCCTCCCAAAAATGATCTTTCCCGATGAACATTGAGTTGTTAATAATATAAATAATCATTGTGAATACGCAGACTTGGACCTGTTTAAAGTGATTCGAATATTTTATATTGTGTTTGCAACTGAAAAAAAATCTCTAATCTTCGTTAGAATTGAAACATTCGTGAGAGATCTGGGGATATCAAGCGTTACATTATCGAGACAGGACGAGCATTTACAAAATACACACATCAGGAAGCAGCATGTTACTAATTCACATTCCAGTTTTCATGTACGCTTTACGAACGTAAAAAGTCAATTATAAATAAAAAATAGAATTAATAACTCACTAATAGTCACTAAACAATACAATGGGTAAATAGGAAATAAAACTTAAGAAAAGGTTTATTTTCCTTTCAACTTAAGTGTTTGGCTTCTCCATTTCTTATCCAATTTAGTAGATTGAAACGTAAGACCTTGAGAAATTGTTGGTACTCTAAATCTCTTTGAGACAATATCTTAGGATTGGAAGAAAAGTAACTTTATATACATCAGTACATCTAGAGTAACGTTAGAGGGCCGAAGAGTTATGGCGTTACTGATATTATGGTAATCGCTTTCCAAGGATTTTGTGCACATTTTTTTTATACCATAAAAAATTAAAATATATCTCCTAAAATTATATAACTGATAAGATTTTGGTCCTTCGAGCCGGATCATGACCACGTACGAGCAAACCCGTACAAAAACCTTAAAACTAATCATACAAAAATTATCATTCAGTTCAAAATGGTTCATACAGTTAACAGATACAATTAGGTTTATTTTCTCGAGAGCTATATTGAGTTTTAATTTAAACTGTTGTGTTCGTATTACTTACAGAAGTACTTTATTGGATTTCAAACTTTCGTAATGGACCTTAAAGTTTCCCTTTGCTAAATAAGGGAACGGTTTTTTGTTTAAGTAAATAATAAAATTGTATACCTTAGAAAAGCCATGTTTAAGCAACCGCAAACAAGTTTGCCCAAGTGTTACAAAAACCAGTAAAGTTTTATTCAAAGTATTGCATTTGATAGGTAATATTTGAACTAAAATAGTGCTGTTCGGCAAAACCGATTAAACAGAACTGTATATACAAACTTAGCTCCGCATTGCACGACGTGAATGGGCGTGTAGCCGCAGGCATAAGCTTATAAGCCAAGAAATACAGCATACTTGTAACATTCCACAGTACCTAATTCATGATGTAAGGTATTCATATTTAAGGTTTGGAGCAATTTCTAACAATGTTATAAATTAAGCTATTTAATACAAGGTTAGAGATTTTCATAGAGAATTCACCTAGTTTTAGACCATGTTTTCTATTACTAATCATGTAATAATAGATACTTCCATACGATTTGTAATTTTCTCAGTATTCTTCTGGATGTTCAATAGTTTTAGGACTGTGTAAATTAGTAAATGGAGTTCAAGTTTAGAATCATTTATTTCTCACAAAGAATAACATTAACTATTCATCCACATGAGAAAAAACAGATTGAAACATAATAACAACAAAACAATTTCTTACACAAATATAGTGAGGGTAACTTAAAAACATTATGCATTTTAGGGTCATAGGGTCACGCAGGAGATACAATCACCTTTCTGTATAATAAATGTAATATCAAGTAAGGGGATTTATAAAGATATAAAGAAAAATAAAAAAACCCACATCAGATCCTCTTAAAATTGATGAAAAGACTTGATTAAGTACAGTCATATTCGAATAACCCATTTATTTATTGAAGTGAAGAATAAACACGCCGTCTCGTTGTAACCACTTAATCTTAGTTTAATCCGTTCCCTGCCCACTCGTATGTTGGGCAGATATCATTCTGTCATGTTTATCTTACCGTAATTTAAATTAAACCTAACCACAGTGTAAATAATAGTACCTCTTTTATCCTTTGGTTTAAGACGAAAGATCCAAAATTGTGTTATTTTAATAAAGTAGAAATTTTAAGACTCACATTCAGTAGCTGTTAAGGTACGCTATCACTGTCATATCCAAGGAATACTAACTCTTCAGATTGATTTACTTCTTATGAAGAATGAGATAATTTAGAAACGCTGTTTCATAAGCCCATTATTAAGTACTGAACTTACATATTCGAGTTTGTACGTGTAGTGACGGATTAAGAATACGGAATGTCACTACCCCAATTCATCCCGTGGAAGTCGTTAGAGCCGACTAAGAGCGCAAAACAACGCAGGATACCAGCACAGCAAAGAGAAGGAAAACTTGACACAAACCCTATACCAACCCGTCTGGCCAGCGTGGCATAGTAGGCCAAAACCTCCTTTCGAAGGAGAGGCCATTTCCAGCAGTGGACTATTAAAGGCTGTTGATGTGTGATGTTTTTACGGTATTAAATTATATTATCCTTCACCATTTCTATAATAACACGTATACAACTTTTAAAATCTTGTTGTCACTGGCCTATTAGTGCTACTGATGGTTGAATGTGATGGTGGAAAAGAACAATTACTGACTAATCTGTGCTCAAAAGCACTTTATCGTTTAAAACTTTTAAATTCATCTACAGACGTATATTTTGGTCGATTTCATTGTCTAATGGTTTCAGCCTCACTGACGAAAGTCCATTATATGGGTACTTAAGTCGTAAGCGAATGCTACAGTTTTACGCTTCGAAAGACAAAATTCTTTGTAAATGATTTAGTAGTGATATTGGGAATAGACGTTTCGTCAAATGGACAGAAAGCTATGATGATCTTTGTATAGCCGATAAATAATTTTGATATAACTGGAAAATGTTTTGTTTTACGTTTAAGTGCACATTTAAAAATATCAAAATAAATTTTGCAATTGCAATGATTTTATATTTTTTATTTTTTTTTAATCTAGACGTTTCATTTGCCCCCTTAGTATTAAGACTTGTATTTGTTTTCATGAATGTCATAGGATAAGCTATGTTAATGATAAAATAGATTTTATTGTTTGCTAAACACAACACTTTTTAGTTTAAAAGATTTTATTTCCTTTTTGAATAGCAAAATCTTGGTCAAATTTGCTAATGAAGATGCTTAATATTACTATGATTAACAGAAAAGTAGCAGACATAATAAAATATCAAAGCAATTACTTTAAAGATTTTACTACGAACTTTTCACTTTTTTTTTCTGTGCGGAACTCCCCTCGGATCCCACCCACCAATGGGTGATTATGTCGGACTCGAACCGACCAAAAACCAGGTACCAGTAGCCGGGAAACCAGGTAGACCCTAGAAAGGAAAGCCCTGGTACCTCGGGCCATGTACGGCTTGTAGATGACTCCTCCTGTGTGGGAACCCGAATGTTCCCGTTGAATATGTTTCAAGTAAAATTGATGCCTTATTAAAGTTAATAGATAATTTGTGTTCCAGGATTATTAATCTGTGGGAAATCTGTCTGTTTTAGTACTCAAAATAAATAACACTCTTACCTTTAGCCAATAAATGTCTTAATACGCACTTGGATAATTTCAATTATTGGAACTTTTTCAATTTTCAAAGTACAGATTGGAAACTTTATTTCCTGTCATCCAATTATAAAAAGTATCGAGCTGCTGTTTTATTTTCTGGAAAATAGAGTTGAAATTTAAAATGTTGTTGTTGTTAAAATAAGGGATTATTATCTTATTTTGTTGTTTCATCTTGTCAGAAAATTATTGTATTTTGGAAATTGGATTTGGGTCAGTGCTTTTGTACAAACTTAACATTTTGAATAATTAAATATTTAAACTGAATCTGACAACCCATTTGTCGCAGTGTTATTGTTTTGCCAAGACGTATTGTGCTGTCATCAGTCACAATAAAATTAAATTGTAGTAGTATGGTACTTGTTTAGAATATTTTAGTCAATGCAGTCTAAATATAAATTCTCTCAAAATAGAATATAAGGCTAAAATTTAAAAAAAATTGTAAATTAACCTTACTTAATATTATAAAATTCTTCATAATGTTTAGTTATTTTAACGATTTCATCAAAAGAAACTTAATTTTTGAATAGGTACAGTTAATTTTTACATAATATACTTACTACTTTTATTTCAAAGAAGTTTTAGTCAGAAATATAAATTATTTCTTATAACTAGGAGCGAAGTTTATACAGACAATTCATCATCATCAACAGCCTATACTAGTCCACTGCTGGACATAGGCCTCTCCTTAGAAAGGAGGTTTTGGCCTACTATACCACGCTGGCCAGACGGGTTGGTATAGGGTTTGTTTCAAGTTTTACTTCTCTTTGCAGTGCTGTTGTCCTGCTTAGTTTGATGATGATGATGATATACAGACAATTGATTTAGAAAAAATGTGTGCAAATGTACCTTTTACATACATCGATACAGTAACACGTCAAGATTATTTATAGAGTTATAAAACTCTGAAACTGAGATTTTGGTAGAACAACTTTGTGTTTTTTTATCGTATAAGGGAGCAAACGAGCAGACAGGTCACCGTGACCATGATGGTAGCCAACTACCCCCGCCCATGGACACCTGCAACTCAAAAGTCACAAGTGCGTTGCTGCCCTTGGAGTCCCTCCCGCTCGAGTCAGCATGAAATATGCAAAGAGAGTAACATAGAGTAAATTTTATTAACATCTAACTGTATGTGCGTATGGCACATATTATTTAATATTAAATAATATGAGTTAGTGCATTTTTCTTTTTCTTTTATCTTTTTGGTATACATTCTACTTGAAGTAATATATATCTTATGTAAATTGCGACTTAACTACCTATAGCTAGTTACATTGAAATATACAGAAGAGAGAAGGAAGGAGCTGGATGCGAGATGCGACAGGCTGATGATGATACAGAAGGTCGAGAAACAAAGGAACATTTATAGTCCACATATTACAAGACATCTATAGATTTATTGTAATTGAATCAAAATATGATTTTATCACCAATTAACAAACGACGGTTATTTTAATTGGATATTATATTAAAGGTCCCCTTTGTTACGTAGATATTGCTAAAATATTATTCTCAATCACTGGCTTCTGTGCGGAATATTTTGAGAGTACTTGTATATTCAGTTCTGCGAATTTCATAATAAAACCCGATCATTCCACAAAATTGTAAGTCGCATCTTTTAATACTTTTACAATTTTTGTATTGGAATTAGAGAAACCGAAAATAAAATAGGTTATAATTAAAAATGTGTATGTTTAAGGTTAGAAAGCTCGGACTTCTCGGAAGAAGCCACATCGAGTTGTCCTTCTTGCCTATTTACCCTTGCGATATTCAGATTTTTTTTTAAAGGACTTAACAGACATACGTAAAAGAGACACAAAAACCACCCAAACTCAGGACACAATTTGTGGATCACACAAAATGTTATCCCATGTGGAGATCGAAACTACATCACTCAGAGCAGTAGGAAGCGGTGAGGTGACCGCTTAAATTTCATTCTATTTGATACCTAAAGTGCCCGGTTGTTGGTGAACACAGTAGGACTAAAATTAAATAGGCGAAATGTGCTTGTTTCATGCGCCTTTGTCTTCCTCTACGGGTAGAAGCAAGAATATGAACATATACTTTTGTAATTACAAACTTGAGTAGCCAGTTTACGTATGTATTGTTGGTTGAGCTTCCTACTTATCATGGTACAATAACTGGTAATTTGAAAAGCGCTGTCTTAGCGATACGTGCTGCGGGTATATGAGGCCTCGGGTTGGTGGTCGGTAAATTTTATATGGTTTTTCTTAGAGTAAAAATAGCCCAAGTTACTCTTTATATAGACAGCTACCTGGTAGTACAATATTATCAAAATCGTTCCACCCGTTTAGGAGATTGTGCGGAACAAACAGACTGACAAAAAAACTGGTTTTTAGGCATAGGTATCGTACAAATAACCGTGTGAGCATGAAAAAAACCTATTATTTTAACATTAAAAACAGATACTTTGATTTTATATATTTGTATAGATGGTAGACAGTTATGATTCATGGCTTAAACAAATTTCAGTATTGATGTTGCATTAATTACATCTTTGTGCTCTCTAAATAACACCATAGGTAATTGGCAAGAATTTCCTATAATAGATTATAGTTCATAAATTATTATTTCTATTTTAATGTCATCAAGACTTCTAAGGGACTTTTTTTAAAGATTTTTTTTCCTAAGGTACAACCAAGTCCCTTGCAATAGACTTACATGTGATGGAACACCGTGAGCCCGTGTGAGGTGATGAACCGAGGGTGTTTCCACACGAAAGGTCAAGAAATTTGGTATTTGATGTATTCCAAAACAAATACACAGAGAAACAAATAAGTGTGGTAATTAATCCTAAAAGGATTTAGGATACATAAGATGTATGTCTTAAAGTTCGAATTGACTTGCCGCCCTACTTGTGATGTGCTAGTCCTAATGAAAGTTCCAATCATAGGACGTGAACGGATATTCGACCCCAATCTCTTCGAATAAATATAGTCTCAGATCTGTTTCTCCCGTTAACACGTATACCTTACTCTAGTTTCTTCGCTCGTATTCTATCAGTCAATCTTGTTTTCATTGTAGTTTTGAAACTAGATGGCGTTGTGTGTCAGATGTCCGAAAATGTTATTATTTATTATATTCTCAGAGAGAATTGACATTAGCCATAGATAAAAAAGCAGTCAAAACCTTAAACAATTACTAGATATCATTGGAATTTGGATTTGAACAATTTAGATAGATTATGATTTAAAGTTATTTTCTTAAGTACGTGAGCCGTGTTCCTAAAAATATTGACCAGTAATGTTGGAAAGTATAAACTCCCAAGAATTTAATAATACTAAATACATCCTTATAATAAATAAATTTGTGACACATCCCAACTACCTGCCAGCTTTCCTTTAGCATGTTAAATCATCCTCTCGGGAATAACGTCCCGAGAGGATGTTTCAACATGTTTTTCCCATCGTGGTTTTCAGTACGTCGGTTTGTCGAATCGAACTGACTATAAAGTGTGTCACACTGCACCTTGAATAGGAGGAATCCTGAACCAACTTTTTAAAGGCATCCGGACTGCGCGCATAAACATGGCCACCACGAGGAAACGCCATCCCGCCCAACCGCAGCTCTTATGTGAAAGCCTGGTCAACTTTAAATCAAAACAAATCATCCATCCCACCAATTAATTAATTTAATAACGTTTGAGGATATTGTTGTGTTTCAATCAATATACATCACATTGATACTATAATTAGTTGAACGTCCCTGACATGGTAAATGATTAATCAACTACGTGTTACTAACACATCCGGAGTACAGTATTTAAGTTAAATAAAACACAAGGTGAAACACAAATAACAACAGGTCAACAAGTCCATGGATGGTCGAGTTCGGATCATAATTGTTTTTGATTAACAAACTTTTATTTCGATACGACAAATAGAAGTATGTTTAATTTCTACAATTATTTGTTTTCATAGTGATATAGTTACAAGTGAAGCTAATAAAACCTTGGCAAAAGAATGATGTGGTATATCATAAAATAAAATAAAAATATTGGTTGTTCAATGTTTTCGGCAGATTTTCAAAACCTTTTGAGATGAAAATATAATTACAACATTGTATTGCTTTATTCCTGAACTGGCTGCAACTCGCCGTGTTACTCGTGGTTTATCAATTTCATTTTTTACTTCTATTAAGTACTTTCTACCTTGAAAAAATGTAGTGCTCCCGTATCCTACGGAAATACTACATTTTTTCAAGGTAAAGTAAGGCTATGCATTGTGTTAATCAAATTTTATCAAAATTGGTCTGGAAGTTTAAGGATGATCAATAACAAACATACAAACACACACATTCTCAAAATTTCGTTTTTACCGTTCCTCGCGGTAAAAAGTAACCTATGTTACTCGCTCATAATGTAGCTTTCTATTGGTCAAAGAATTTTTTAAATCGTTTTCGTGGTTTAAGCGTGAAAGCGTTACAAACAAACAAACAAACTCACTTCCATATTTATAATATAAGTATGGATTGTGTATTCCGCCCGCATTCTGCCGACTATTTGACTCTTTTATGCAATAGAGGCAATCTTAATACCGTTAACTCTGCCCGTCCCAAACTAAGCAGAGTTCTTTTTTGCAAATACATACATATGAAACAATGAAACACCCAGACCAAAACAAACATTAAAATTTAATGCACACAAATGTTTGACTTGAGCGGGAATCGAACCCGCAACCTTTAGAATAGCATTCCATTACACAAACTAGTACGCCATCTGATCATCAAGGTCGTAATTGGGAAGGGCATCGTTTTAATATGAGGAAAGGGATATTGCTAGTAAAGCTGGATAAGGGCTAGGTCTCATGGCTGTAACTGAAATATCAGACAAATATTTTTAACTAAATAATGAATTACATCACATCAACAGCCTTTAATAGTCCACTGCTGGGTATAGCCTCTCCTTAGAAAGTAAAAAAAAAAACCGCAAGTCTAACAATGAGTCTCAGTATACAGTAGCTTGAAAAACTTGGAGATGTGCATTTAAACTTATGATTTGAGACGTCACTTCTATAGACAATGCCTGATACTAACTTTTACCTGCCTAATAGTTTGAGTACGGTGACGGATTAAGAATACAGAGTGTCACCACCCCTATTCATCCCGTGGGTGTCGTAAGAGGCGACTAAGGGAGAAAACTACGCAGGACAACAACACTGCAGAGAGAAGGAAAACTTGAAACAAACCCTATACCAACCCGTCTGGCCAGCGTGGTATAGTAGGCCAAAACCTCCTTTCTAAGGGGAGGCCTATGTCCAACAGTGGACTATTAAAGGCTGTTGATGATGATGATGACGTGATTACGACTTATCTAGTCTACTGGATGTCAGAACTGACCATCTCGGACATCTACATGGCATTTGCACGCTTACAGGTTACCTCATCATCAACAGCCTATAACAGTCCACTGCTGAACATAGGCCTATACTTAGAAAGAAGGTATTGGCTTACTATACCACGCTGGCTAGACGAGTTGGTGTAGGGTTTGTTTCAAGTTTTTCTTATCTGGGAGTGTTGTTGTCCTGCTCCCATAGTCGGCTCTTACGACATCCATGGGATGAATAGAGGTGGTGACACTCCGTATTCTTAATCCGTCACTACACGGATGGAATATAAAGAGTAATATTATGTTTTACTAATAATAGTTAGATTTAATTTAGTATTTACGTTAATATTTATGGAAATAAATAAAATTTATACATATGCATGTGTATAAATGTAATTTATTTCAAGATAGTCTGGTAAAAATAGAGTATTAATCCCTCAAACAGCACTTTGTTCGAACACCGAAAAACACTGACCCACGGAAGACGTGTACCACGTCTTCCTTCGGTCAGTGTTTTTTTTCTATGTGATGCGCTTTTTCTCGAAAGTTATAAAATTTATAGCTTTTTAAATGAATGTAAAAAACTTTGTACAAAAAATATGATTAATTTGCCCATAATTTGTCATTTAACGTTTTTAAATGTTAAAAAATATAATATAATAGTATAAAAACAGAAGACGTGTATCACGTCTTCCTTCGGTCAGTGTTTTTTTTCTATGTGATGCGCTTTTTCTCGAAAGTTATAAAATTTGTAGCTTTTTAAATGAATGTAAAAAACTTTGTACAAAAAATAAGATTAATTTGCCCATAATTTGTCATTTAACGTTTTAAATGTTAAAAAATATAATATAATAGTATAAAAACAGAAGACGTGTATCACGTCTTCCTTTGGTCAGTGTTTTTTTTCTATGTGATGCGCTTTTTCTCGAAAGTTATAAAATTTGTAGCTTTTTAAATGAATGTAAAAAACTTTGTACAAAAAATATGATTAATTTGCCCATAATTTGTCATTTAACGTTTTTAAATGTTAAAAAATATAATATAATAGTATAAAAACAGAAGACGTGTATCACGTCTTCCTTCGGTCAGTGTTTTTTTTCTATGTGATGCGCTTTTTCTCGAAAGTTATAAAATTTATAGCTTTTTAAATGAATGTAAAAAACTTTGTACAAAAATTATGATTAATTTGCCCATAATTTGTCATTTAACGTTTTTAAATGTTGAAAAATATAATATAATAGTATAAAAACAGAAGACGTGTATCACGTCTTCCTTCGGTCAGTGTTTTTTTTCTATGTGATGCGCTTTTTCTCGAAAGTTATAAAATTTGTAGCTTTTTAAATGAATGTAAAAAACTTTGTACAAAAATTATGATTAATTTGCCCATAATTTGTCATTTAACGTTTTTAAATGTTATTTTGTGTGTTTTATACCGTCAATTTATTTTCAAATATATTTTCTAAAAGGTAATTCTTGACTCTGATAATTCTGAAAAATAATGAAACAGCTTTTCCGAGAAAATTGAGCAAGCCTCAAATATCCGAAACGTTCACGAGACGTTTTAATTTACAAATCTAATTATTTTCCGTTTAGAGGAAATATCAAAGTGGGTTAAACCCTTCGGGATCTAACGAAGTTTGTCAAAGATAAACGAATAGATATGATTATAATTCTGTGTAAAATTAATGTTTTGTACCGTTATCTGGCTTTGTGGTAATAGAATAGATAGACAATTTAGATTGCAACCTTTACCACAAACGAATAATTTATAGCTTATTCGGAAATCAAATATAGCTGGATTAGTACTGCTGTGTTTCATTTAGCTTTGATTAGGTGCGTATGTTTTGATGGATATACACGTAAGATACCCTCATATCTTTGCCATGTCATTCCATTCTGTCTGTACGTTAGTCATTTTGCGAATTAGCTTAAAGTGTAGATAATAACATTGAAAAATCCGGACAAGTGCGAGTCGGACTCGACCACCGAAGGTTCCATACACATTTTTAGGTACATATCTTTATATATATAATTCTTCTGTGAGTGTGTATGTCACTGAACTTCTCTCAAACGACTGGACCGATTTTGATGAAATTTTTTGTGTGTGTTCAAGGGGATCTGGGAATGGTTTAGATTCACAATTTTGAATGGTAAGGGTGACCCATCCCTAATTTTTTTTTGTTGCAATACAACGTTTGCCGGATCAGCTAGTTATAAATAAGGATTTGAATCTCTCTCTCTTCGCCTTTTCCGAGCATCTAACAGATAATTTACATAAAAAACAAAAATAAGTGAAATAAAGCCCTCAAAGTTATAAAGTTTCAACTCAAAGTTCCGAATACAATTTCGAATATATATTAAAACCCTCGTAACGGCAATTACGATTGAAAATACGCCCACAAACCTTTGTAATGTGCTCTAATACATCAAACTGAAACGACATTCCCAGGAGAAACAGAGACAGAGTGCTCATAAAGTAATTTATTGCTAATGGTATCAATTTGCGCCCCGATGTCGCTAAGACTTCGCTATCATAATGTATAATTATATCGGTATTCACCTAATGGCATTCTCATACTGGAAACTGGTTTAAGTACGGAATAATTTATCTTTCATAAAAGTTTCAAAAACTACGCTTTAATTATGATAAGTTTAAATGAGGTGTATTCTTCATCTTTTCATTTTAGGTATTTGAGTATAAATCTTGAGTCGATCGGGCCTGTTGGTCTAGTGGTTACTGACCCTGGCTGCTAAACTGGAGGTCGTAGGTTCGATTCCAACCCAGGACGAATATTGTGTGATGAGCACGGACATTTGTTCTGTGTTTGGGTGTAATTTATCTATAATATGTATGTATTAGGTATTATATAAGTATGTTTATTAGCAGTCTGGTTACCATAGTACACGCTCTGCCTAGTTTGGGATCAGACGGCCCTGTTTGAGATGTGTGAGAGATATATATATACCTATTCTTATGTAGTCGGTTCATGAGTAGGTTAACTTGATTCATGGGTTCGATTCAATTGTAAGGGTCTACTATGCAATGGCGTTTTTGCAATTTTTTTAGTTATTGTGTTTTTATGGTACCGGATTTCAAAAATTGAACCTTGGAGAAGAAGACTTTGGAAGAAAAGTATGAAAACCTTAAAGGATAAATTTGATAATCAGGAAAAAAGTCTATACTCCCTCGAAAAACAGGCTAGATCAAGAAATATAGTCCTATTCGGTTTAAAGGAAACTGAATCGTATTGCTTCAACTTAGAAAAGAGTATCATAAATTTCATAAGTGAACACTTAATTACAAAGATAGACCACAGAGACATACAGGAGGCTAAAATAATCGGAAGTAAAGGAGAAAGGCTTATACCGATAATTATGACTGTTTCAACACTTAATACAAAAATAGCCATATTTAAACAGATTGAAATACTTCAGTATACCCTATATTACATACAAGAAGACTATCAGAAGTATGTCTTAAATAAAAGGAAGGGGTTACAAGAGCAAGTGCGAAAAGAAACTCAGTTAAAATTAATATTTTGATAAAATAGTAATTATGAATAAAAACTCAAATACATTCAGTTATAATAAAAGACTGCTTGCAAACTCCCCGTTTTTTTTTTTTCCCTGCGGAAATCCCCTCGGATACCACCTGTCGGTGGCATGTCGGACTCGAACCGACTAAAACCGCAGGCCGTCTCGGGTACTAATAGCCGGGGAACCAGGTATACCCTAGAAAGGAAGTTCCTGGTACCCCGACATACCTCGGGTCATCTACAGACGAGTAGACGACCCCCCCCCCCCCCGTGTGGGAACCCCATGTTCCCTGTGCTCCCTGGAAGCGAGCGCGCTTCGCAACCCCGGCCTGCTTCTGCTAGGGTGACAGATGGCCTCACCTTGCACCCCCAGGCCTGCGCTTATGAAGGACGGAGGTCGTTCTGCGACCTCCGGCGCCTGAGTCGTCTCCGGTACCTGGCCCGTTCCCGGGCCTGGCGGGCCGGGAGAGTCCTAAACCTCTCCCGGTCCCGCTCCGCCGTCTCCTTCGCGAGCATAACTTGCTCGCAGAAGGAGACGGCAGAGTTCCACGCACTCTCGCTCCGCACGATAGCCGCAATCAGGCTATCGAGCGAGAGAACTCCCACTTCGATGGCCGCCACGAGGTCTCACCTCTGCTCAACCCACGCCGGGCACTCTGCCAGCGTGTGGAGAGCCGTGTCCACGGTCTGGCCATCGCAGTGGTGGCACTCAGGCGTTGGCTCCTTGCGGATCAGACACAGGTGATCCCCGAAACATCCTTTCCCAGTGATCACCTGCGTCAGTCGGTATGAGAGGGTCGCGTGACGCCTCTCGAGCCAATCCTCCATAACGGGTCTTATCGCCGCGATGACGACGTGCCCGTTGCATAAACCCTGGCGACGAACACAAAAAGCAGACCAATAAAAAAAAAACAAGGACTTCCATACAAAGATCATTCAGTCTATCAGAGGGGGCAATAAGACTGTATATATTAAACTTCTTTCATATCGAGAAAACAAGAAAACATGCAATACTACACTGAAAATACGCCAAAACCGAAATATCTTCCAAGCCGGCTGGTCGCCTTACAAGTCTGGGTCTGAAGTTCTGAGTCTGTGTGGTCTTTGTGTCCATTTCATGTATGTTTGTAAAGTCTCCCACAACACAGGATATATTCCTATTGCGGGAGTTGTCTTTTAAAAAAAAAAAATAACATTCTTTATGTTAATCTGTAAAACTGGCAATAAAAGCTTTTTATTTATTTCAAAAATAAAACAGTTCTTATCCTTAAAAGATTGCTTGAGGATCGGTTATTAACAGTTTCTTGCCCGTGGATTAAAAGGGATTTTCTACCGAATTAAGAACAAAAGCTTTAGGATAGATTTTTAATATGATGAATATAAAATCCTTAGAAATACAGAAAAATCAACAGAAATCCTACGCGTGGCATAATTTAACACTACATATACATCAATCAACTTTTATACTTTTAGACTAGACTTAGACTCACAATATATATATAAGAAATAGAAATAAGAAGTTACTTAAGCAGGAAAAAACTAAAAATGTTTAAATAATATTCATAACCACGTGAAAATCTAATTACATTTTTAATAAGATTATTTTTTCAGTCAGTGGCTCAGACTGGCCATGAATTAAACATATTTTGAACGATTTCAAAAAAAATAAGCAGGATCTCAATTCGTTGGTACTATTTACATTTATTACCTCAGAACTCCGCAATTTATGAACCGTTAAAATAAAAAGATTTTTTTATTTCGGAGGATATACTTTCCGTTTAGTTTCATTAAAGTTTAAAGAAAAAATACCACTCCTAAGGGTTTTTATATGGTGTTCTGGGGAAATGCAACTGCACGGATGGCGTAGTGGTTTAAGCGGTCGGCAGCTTCCTACTACGTTGGGTTCGATCCCCACATGACAACACTTTGTGTAATCAACAATTTGTCGTTCTGACTTTGGGTGTTCTTTGTGTCCGATTCATGTATGTTTGTTAAGTCCCCCGCCACACAGAATATATTCCTAGTGCGGGAGTTGTCTTTTATATTAAAAATAAATAATAAAAAAACAAGCAGACGGATACCTGACGGTAAGTAACTAACCGCCGCCCATGGACACATTTACCTTCAACTTGCCGTCCTTTGAATCCTCTCCCAAGAATAAGGGAGAGGAGGTGTTTGGGCTCCAGTAGCCACACTAAATTACTTAACACCTGGATTCTGTGTTTTCATGTTATCACTCAGGTCGAGCCGACCCGGCCCATTTGAGAATCAGTCAAATTTACCTATAGTTGTTGCCACGCTTTTCCCAAAATATAAGTTTAATCCATAATATTTTTTCTTTAAATTCTCTTTTGTGAACTAAAAACACGAGAAACCTATAAACAAAACGCTGTATATGACTGCAAATGAAATGAAATCTTTTGACATATTCTTAAAATCCCAAGTTTTTTTTTAATCATTTAACCACGACCCTTTATGCCTAAGAACATGTATGTTTAAAAATATGCAATAATAAAAGAATGTCAATTCTTTAGAACGACGATAGCTAATCTGAAATTATATTACAGTTTAAAAATAAAACTTCCATGCTTGTGTTAGCTTCATGGAGTAGGGACGTGGCCAATTAAAAATACATTAAGGCCAATTATAAATTGGTTCAGGTCAGGTGCCTCTATATATTTATAAACATTTTAACTTAAAAAAATACAGTTAATTATAATATTTTATTAATAATACAGTGTGTCGCCAGCCCTGTTTATCCCATGGGTGTCGTAAGAGCCGACTAAGGGGGCAAACTACGCAGGACAATAGCACTGCAAAGAGAAGAAAAACTTGAAACAAACCCTATACCAACTCGTCTGGCCAATGTGGTATAGTAAGCCAAAACCTCCTTTCTAAGGAGCGGCCTATGTCTAGCCAGATGGACAAATAGCCACCTTTAATTCTTATTACCAGGTTCCTACTTAGTTTCTTTACTTATTACTGGCTAGCAATTGCCCACGGTTTTGATTGTGTGATTATTTCGTATCCCTAACTTTGACATTTACAAAAAATCTTTCTTATATAATACAAAAAACTTCAGTCGCAAAATTTCAAGTCCCAGCGGTTTAGGCTCCGCGTTGCGTACACAGGTTGATAAGTACTAATACAGTTATTGTAAGTAAAATTTTATAGACGCGTCGTTGGACACGTGGCACATTGACGTGTCATGTCAATTCTGTCAAATATGAAAGATTGACACATTGAAAAATGTTGCCGTTATCAAACCTTACATGATTTTTAGTTTCTTGTGTATGTTGTTTTTAATTTTTGTTTTATTTTTGTATGCTATGCTTTATGAAATAAATATTATTCTATTCTAAACAGTATATGTATATAAATTATTTTATTTTAACATTTTGTTAAAACCTTTACCGCTGACTCGAGCGGGAGAGACTCCAAGGGCAGCAACGCACTTGTGACTTTTGAGTTACAGGTGTCCATGGGTGGCGGTAGTTGCTTACCATCAGGTGACCCGTCGGCTCGTTTGCCCCCTTCTACCATAAAAAAATCCTGTCCTAGGACAAGAAAGTCGCGTGTGTTGACACTTGTAAAGGGTCTTTTGACGTGTCATATCCCGCGTCTCGCAGATATGGCAGGCGACATCGATATCACACACAAATATAGCGAAGCCCGTAAATTTTGCGTCGTACTACGAGGTCACAGAAAAGTCGTCGTCTCTAAGAATGGTCGTCTCTTAGCAAGAATGAACCTCTTTAGGCGACATATCAATGATAACTGAATTATACTCCCTGAGATAATGTCCCACGCGGTCGCAAAACTGTACAATCTTACAACGTCAAATCAGACCTGTCGCCTGGTGAATATATGGTTTCAAACCGGTCGTTGTGAGATGAGAGTGATAAAAAAACAGTGTTCTTACCGCTTTCTTTTAAATATTCTTATCATCAACAACATTTTCCTGCCTTTTTCCCAATTTCATTTATAGTCTTCGAAATGTGTAACATCGAAAAGGGTTTTGGTTGGTGTCTCTTATAGCCTACCAGCCTTAAGAATTGCATTCATTTTCACATCAGACTTGATAGTGGACTAGATCGGGATAATGCTAGGATAAGGGACATCGCTAGGACTGTAGTAATAGCATAAAGAGGCCAGGGTAGCACGTCGGCGCTAAATAGACCAATATCAGCGCAATTATAATTATTCCATACTTTAATTTTTTCTTTTATTGATTAATAATCAACCGTGGGAGAGCCATATATTGACACACATACAGCTAGACCGCAAATAGAGAACTGATGTTAAATAATTGAAAAACTCTCGATTGTGGATCCAACAGCGGTAACACTCTTGTGACTCCTGTTTTAGGAGTCCATGGGCCGCAGCCACACACCACCATTTGCTCCCCCTAAACCATTAAAAAAGAAGTATATTTTAACTAAAGTTAGAAAATAAATAGAATATATTAGATAAAGATAAACATTTAATTGACGATGGTAGAAAATTAAAATTAAGATAAAGCTTTGAACATACCCACGTCAATTAAGAAGAAATATGATTCTGAATGTCATGAAAACAACTAATTAAATTCCATTCATGACCAGATGCCTGACCTAAATATCTCGCAGGGTAGTAAACTTGTTTCAAAATAAACAAATTTATACCGTCAATAGAAGGTTTAATTAATTTTAAGATAAACATAAACAGTATATCTAAGAGTTTTCTGTAAAATAACACTGTATTTATAATTTTGGGAAATCCAAAGGTATAAAGGTTATTAATACTCGTATACAACCTACATAGTACGGCCATAAAATTTGTTAAATATTATTTAAGTTTTAAGCTGGAAGCGAATTTGAAGTTTCTATCAATGATTTTATTAGGAATACTAAATTTGTATTGAAAGTCAACTTTCGTAATTAGTATTAATATTTTTAAAGAATATAGGGTTTTAATTATAAACGAACATATTCGCTGTCAATGCATTCGTTTAAAATATATCCGTACTAGCTAACCCGGCGAACTTTGTTTCACCTTAGACGCAATAAATTAGCATATTTTGGATTTTATTTCTATTAGAACAATAAATATAAGTAAAGAAATCAAGTATTTCAATGATTTTTTATTGGCCGTGTATTTTGGTGTATGAGTTGCACTCTTCAGTGCAGCACCTTGTGAAAGACGACATAAAAAAAAGGAAAAAAATATCAAAAAGTATCCTATGGTAAGTAAGTATACGTCTTCTGGTTTTAAGCTACTTCCCCACCAATTTTCAGTCAAATCGGTTAAACCGTTGCCGTATGCTTTATTTATTATCTACATATCATTATGTAACGTTTTAGAGTATCTTGAATTCTTAATCGGCTTTGAATTTCAAAAGATTTCAATCAAATACCTACAAAATAAATAACACACAATGTTGATTATAATTCGATTTTAATAATTATAGTAATTTTGACATCAAGAAGCAGCTTAAATCGCTTTACGATTTAATAAGGATATTTCTAATAGCATGATGATGGGACTGGGATCAACAACTTATAATGTTTATCTCCAGCAAATGTTGTGCCAAACAATAATGTAATCTTTGACCAATGTGGCGGAGCAGTTGGGAGAGGTTCCATTGAGTCAGGAAATTACCTGTCCTATATTTTGTAAAGGCCTGTCAGCGTTACAATATTTAGAATACATACTGTAGCACCAACATATAGAAAACACCCTGTTATTTGAATGTTTTTAAATCTGCTAATTGGTCTAGTGGTTAATGACCCTGACTAAGTAAAAATAAATAAAGAATTAGTGTAATTTATCTATAATAGGTATGTAAGGAATATATAAGTACGTTAACAGCAGTCAGTTACCATAGTACAGGCTCTGCCTGGAGAGATGTCTCAGGTTATTATTATTAGAAAAATGAGAATAATTTATTAAGACGCGTACATCTTGGCAGCAGATAGCATGAGATCAGGTATGTGACCTTGGCACTCTTCTACACGTTCATATAAGCTACATAAGTTTAATATCTTTGTCTTCTCTTCTTACCTACTATAAGTTCCTTCTTCTTCTTGCTTAAATGTCCGTTTGACTTCACTCTTACTAGATAAATGGGAGTAAAATTGTTAATACACGTCTATCAACTTCTTCGGATATATGTATATGAGTGAATGTTTTACAGTGGGAGAGCCATGCTTCGGCACGAATGGGCGAGCGGAGTAATACCACGGCCTCACAGAAAACCGGTGTTAAGCAATTCTTTCATTGCCTTTCACTGAGTGAGTGAGTTCACCGGAGCCCAAATCCCTCCTCCCGCTGACTCGAGCGGGAGGGACTCCAAGGGCAGCAACGCACTTGTGACTTTTGAGTTGCAGGTGTCCATGGGCGGCGGTAGTTGCTTACCATCAGGTGACCCGTCTGCTCGTTTGCCCCCTTATACCATAAAAAAATGTATATATCTATAAGTATGATTAACTTCCAATAACAGAACTGATCAGTAAACATACTTCCTAACAATAAATATTACGTGACCTTTCCGCCTATAACCTATTTGAAATTGACGTCAGATTACGTAACAGACCATTACATTGGTTTGAAGTGGTAGTACGCAAAATTACAAGTGGTTTTATATTCATTAATCACGCTAATTCCTTTTTTTTTGTATATACATAAGGATATAACGTAATCTGTTTGCTTTACTTTCATCATCAACAGCATTTAATAGTCCACTGCTGGCCATTGGACTCTCTTTAGAAAGGAGGCTTTGGCCTACAATATAGTACAAATACGAAGTTCTGAGGACCATAAAAATACAACCAAATTGAATACCAACATTCCCTTAGTTTTGCCAACAATTAAAATTTGAGTGTCTTGATTGTGATCATTTAATTCAACTTAACCAAATTTTGAAGAGAAAAGAAAACATTTTTTTATTTATTTTTTTGATAAAAGACAACTCCCGCACTAGGAATAAATCCTGTGTCGCGGGGGACTTTACAAACATACATGAAACGGACACAAAGTACACCCAGACTCAGAACAACAATTTGTGGATCACACAAAGTGTTGGTCCATGTGGGGTTTGAACCCACAACACTCGGCGTAATAGAAAGCGGCGTGGCGACCGCTTTAACCACTACGCCATGCGTGCAGTCTACATGATACTAGAAAGACGCATGTTGTGTAAGTACAAGCTATTTATCACACACAACTAAATATTTTGTAGAAAATCATAAACAGATACAAGAACCTTCATAATAATTTATCCATTTATTCATTAAAATTATAGATTTTTAATAAATAAATAAATGAATTAATGCGAATATGCACAAGCCCTGGCACTTACGACCAATTTACTTTTTTAGCCCAACTTGTAATGCATCAGCAAAATTCAATTATCGCCCCTCACCGAACGCATCCATTATGGCGTCGTATAAATTAAACTTGTTAAAAATACATTCTATGCAGTATTTTATAAAACAAAGCGTCAGTTTTTTTATTTTAATTGACATAAAAATATTCATTTTACAAATAACAATGACATTTTATATTCTAATAATGGAAATTAGAAAGAATGGAAGGTTATTATTAAATATTTTAATGTCAGTAGGTGAAATGTAACCTTACCTAATTCCTGTCTAAATATTTTATATCAACAGGAAATTCATAATTGCCCTCGACTCTTATTCTCGCATTGGAGGACCGATTAAGTTTCTTAGCCAGGCCATTTTGAGCCTCCCCCTCCCCTTAAACTAATTGGGCAAACAGGGATATAATCAAAATTGCAAAAAAAATAATACTAAAACAGGATGAAATTTAAACAAAAATTCAGATAACCAATACTTAAAGAAATATAGTAGCAGTAAGTATTTTTTATTTTAATTCTATCAACAATTAAATTACACTTTATTTTATGTAACACTTCAAGTTAATATTTAGATGCATAAAAGTTAGGCTTTGTGGTAAATAAAATGTAAATATATCTGCTGAAATTAAAAATAATTAATTCGAAATTTCAATTTTAAGGAATATAATATTTTTCTCGAAACAGGGTAAAGCAATATTTGTCATTATTTATTTGCCGACTTTATTGAGATAAACTGGAAATAGAGGAATGTAGGCACTCACAGCTGAAGCCTAAATCGTTCTGTTGTTCCTTTCTAAGTTACACGAACGACGTATTGTAAAAATATTCACAACTTTTATACACAAGTACTTTTTTGCAATAAATTTTTATGTTTCACAGCGAAGTATTTTGGAACCAATAATTCCTGTGTATGTGTGTATGTGTGTATACTGAGTAATGTTACTACTCGTAATTTTAGCCTCAATGGTGCAATTACAGCGAAAATCTTTTAATTGCCGCTATTGTCTAATTGCTTTTATACGGACACTCTGAGGCGCACGTCGGAGCCGTATGTGGTGTTTTAGGCGCTCCGAACTACATATATACGTGAGGGAACCGCTAATGAGAGCATTCATTAGTAAAGATAGGTGGATGCAATGTTTACCAAACTAGATTAATTGATATTTATTAGATTTATTTTAGTAAATTAGATTTATTAAGAAACGATTATTAGACTGCACAGATGGCATAGTGGTTTTAGCAATTACCTCGCCGATTCCTACTACAATGAATGTTGTGGGTTTGATCTCTACATGGGACAACACTTTGGAGTGGACTAGGGAAGTAAACTATACAGAACAACAGCACTGCAAAGAGAAGGAAAACTTGAAACAAAACCTATATCCGTCTGGCCAGCATGGTATAATAGGCCAAAACCTCCTTTCTAAACAGAGGCCTATATCTATCTTAAAGGCTGTTGATGATCATTTTGATGCTATCTTACTATTGAATCTAAATATTACCATGGACTAAATGGATAGATTAGTAGGATTTATGTATAATAAATATTTCAAAGGTTAAGATCTTATTTATTTCTCTAATTTCTGTATACCTATCACCAGTTTCAAATGAATCCATCTAAAGGTTGCCTTGAAGAAATTGCACTAAGCGATAAGGCCGCCCTTTGTACATTACATCTGTTGTTAATTACTTTATAATGTCTGTAAAACCCTGGTGTACAAATAAAGTATTTATCTATCTATCTATCTAAGACTCGGAGGCAAAAACCAATTTCAAACAAATATCGTTCGTTGGCTGTACAAGTTCCAGAATATGCATTTTAGTTAGAAAATGTTATTGGATATGCCTATCCATTCGGTAGTTCCGATCGTAACATAACCGTTCGATACATAATGCATATATGAGGCGGCTCTATGCAAATAGACACGATCATGTTTTGTATAATTTATGTATTTTCAGTGCAGTCAAGAAACATATGTATGTACTTATACAACAAACATTCTCAGTTAAATATTTACGAGTAATTTATGCTAAACTATTTTTAGGTCAGGATATATTAGGATATGTAGGTTTATGGGATTTTATCGCTTTGTCGTTAAATCCCGGAGAAATAAAAGTATAAACATGATACATTTGCTTGAGAGTAATGAGGAACAAAACGTATCTGAAAAATATGTAAAAACAAGCTTTGAAACAGGTTGTATGTTGTGTAAATGCTCATATGCTCAATCGGTGCAGTTTTTTAAGGAACACAAACCAACTTAATATTTTTGTACAAATAAATATTTATATATAGTAATTTTATAATGTTTTTTTTTTCATTAGTCTGGTTACCACAACACAGTATTATTATTATTAACATAGTATTATTTTCTACAAGCTGCTACAGAAAATTTGCATTTTGTCGCCAATCTGTAATAAATGCCTTGAAATTGCGAAAAAGATTTCATTTTTTCTTTACATTTTATTCCCTTTAGTAATTTTTTATTCTTAATATCATCATCATTATCGCACTGCTGAACATAGGCCTTCCCCAAGGCTCTCCACAACAATCGGTCCTATCCTGGGTGAGTCTCCAACAAGGTAGTCCGACGACCTGGTGAAGGTCGAGGGAAGCCGCTGGATAAAGTAAAGTTTACAAGGGTATTCTCTAAGCAGCATATCTCTTATTTAGATACAATATCTGTACTACATTATATATAGTACATTGTCAATGGTAGGTAAGCAACAGAATTTCGATTTCAGACTTATCTTTTGTGTTATAAATTATGTAACTTTTATTCGTGACAAAAACAGGAAGACGTTCTTAATTAGATTGTATTTTTTCTTTTTATATGTTTGTTATCTGAATAATCCGTCATTTACCAAAGTGACTTTTTTTATTTGCGATGGTATTCTTAACGTTATAAGAAATTTAAAGAAATAATACAACTCCTACACAATTAAAGAATAAGGGAGCAGTTTATTACAATTCATGTTGATGTAGGTTCATTCAAGGCCGTGACACTGTGAATTCGTCGTCCGAACAGATACAGGCCTGAGAGGCAGCGCACAATGTTTCGTGTGCACTTCTAGAGGACTGTGACCGAAGGATGACGGTCGCAAAGGGTGGTGACGAGACTCATCTTGGGTGTGACGGGTCAATGGCTGCCGGCGGGGGTGGCGGAAGAATTCAATTATGATTCTCGCTCCCCCAGCCATTGGCAAGCAGAGGAACATCGGGGTCGCTAAAAGTCCGACAGACCCCTTCGCCTCCCTCCACCATCCCAATGGGCGAAGGCTATCCATGAGTATCATCATCACCCCGTCTTCCACACCAAAAACAGGCGGTGATACTTTGTGATAATTGTTACACGAGTCTCCTCAAAGTAATTGATGAGATATTTTTGTCAACATGCACAAAACCGACATCAGTATTCTAGATGCAGAAATGAAACCAGTGTTCTAACACTGCGCAATGGCCCTACGCACGATTATCGGTCTTCGACTTAATGGAGACAAGTAGTGCAGAATTTGTTGTACCCTACCTACTGATTCTAAAATTATAAGAGCGAAAAATTGCCTTATTTCTTTCTAAACTTAAACATGTGTTCTCTAAGTTTTACTAACACAGACACATAAAAAAGTATGAAAAACATTGGAGTTTGCAACTGAAATGAAATAACTCTAATAAAATATTACTCAAATTCGAAGAAAACTACTTAAAGTTATTGAAGTGTATGATAGTTTCAAAGGAGATAAAGTATTTATGTTTCATCCACAGTAAATAAATGTTTTTTTTTAATCTTTTCCCGGTAGATATCAGTTCGATGGAAGCCTGAACACAAATTTAGCGTCTGTTTGTCTTATCGGCGAGAGCAAGTTAATTGCTTTGCAATACGGTGTACGGTTTTATTTTTCAAATGTGTCGTATTTAAATCTCTCCCATATTGGCGAACATTTATTATCAAATTAAAAACATTCTTATATTATTCTATTGTATTGTATTTGTGTGGTGATGCGTGTGGTGACGGATTAAGAATACGGAGTGTCACCACCCCTATCCATCATAAACCCATAAGGACCCGTGTCCGGACATCATAAACCCATAAGGACCGTCATCCCGTAAGGATGAGGTTTAAATGTACTCACCTTTAATATCATCCTCTGAGCTCTTTCTATGATTAACATATTGGATTTACAAGCACCTCCCCAAGCAGTAATACAAAAGCTCAAAATGGATTGCACCATGGCGTTGTAATCCATCCTTATGGTTTGTCTCTCTGCTACATCCCGCAGCTCTTTAAAGATGTAAACTAGTTTGCGTATCTTTTGTGATAAAGTACGAATGTGGGTTGCAAAGGTTAAGTTAGCGTCTATTTCGATTCCAAGGTATTTTAGGCATTGAGTGCGTTCAATGATGGGACAGTTGCAAGTAGCTATTGGTGGGAAGTTACATTTATGTGCAAAAATATTGTGGTTGTGGGTTGTTATATCGATTGTGTTTTGTATTGAGAAGTTAATGTATTTAGTTTTACTTTCATTAAGGGTAAGTGAGTTTGATAATAGCCAGTGACACACAGTGTTAAATCCAATTTGAGCAATTTCAAAAAGTTCACTCCAAGAATCAGCGAAAAACGTAAGAGCAGTATCATCTGCATATGTTGATATACGGCAATTTTTAATTTTTAAATTACTGAGCTCGTTGATGTAGCAGAGAAAGAGAGTTGGACCCATAATGCTGCCCTACGGCACCCCAAAATCATTTGGCAGTACATCACTGACATACTGTCCCACCTTTACACATTGGGTTCTATTATTTAAGTAGTCAGATATCAATGATGCAGGTGTGCCTCTGATACCAAAATCCTCGAGCCTTTGTACTAGGTTGGGGACAGAGACAGTGTCAAAGGCTTTTGCAAGGTCAAGAAATATGGTTAAACATTTACTCTTGCTGTCTAATTTACCAACAAGAAAGTTGACGAGGTCAAAAACTGCGTTTTCAGCTGAGCGGCCAATTCTAAAGCCATATTGATGCGATGATAGTAGATTGTTATGCTCTAAGTATTGAGTTATTCTATTATTAATAATACGTTCAAATAATTTTGACAACGCTGTTAATATTGCAATTGGCCTGTAGTTACTGACACTGCCTCTGTCACCCGCCTTATGTATTGGATGTACCACAGCCTCAGGAAACAGGAAACAGGAAACACTCCCTCCTCAATAGAACGGTTCAACAGATGGGTGAGAACCGGTGTTATAGATTCTGATGTTACTTTTAAAATCTCCGCACTGATCTGATCCCACCCAGGAGCGCAATCACTTCTTAATAGCTTAATGTTTTTTTCAACTTCTTCGTTGTTCGTAGGTAACAGAACAAATGACCTTAGCGGAGGTTTTGAGGATTTTATGAAGGGAGGGAGGTGTAAAGGTATTTGGTCTGACAATTGTTTACCTATCTTTGAGAAATATTCATTTATTTTGTTGACTGAGGATTTGGGAACCTCATCAATTATTAGTTGAAATGGTGCCTGTTTTGTTTTGTTGTTATTTGTTATTGTTTTAATGGTAGACCAGAGCCTTTTTGTATTATTTTTTGATGTTATTAACTGATCACTGAAATATTGTTTTTTAAGTTTTTTAATTAGATTGTTGCAGTAATTTCTGTATCTCAAATATGTTATTTTCAATATGATGTTATCCTTGTCTGTTTTTATTTTTTTGTGCATTCTATCTCTAGTACGAATACAGCGGAGGATGCCAGGAGTAAACCAAGGTTTGATTATATATTTACTTCTAGGGATCAAACGTTTTATTGAGTTTTTTTCAATTAGGTGTTGTAAAGTATTAATACAGTTGTTGGTAGCAGTGTTCAAATTTGTTTCCTGATAAATTTTGAGGAAGTTGTATGTAAGACATTCTGATTTTAATTTTTCTCGGTCAGTTATAAGCTTTTGTTTCATTTTTATGGGTTTTGTATTGGATACATTAGTTTTAATGCAAAATAGTATGGCTTCATGATCGGTAATACTAGTACCCAATGAAAAAGTAAATGCATTAAGTTTCGTTTTCAATATGACGTGGTCTAGGCAGGATTTACCTCTAGTAGCGGTGCTAATGGCAGGAAGAAGACCGTGGAATGATATTGTATCCAAATACGTTAAGGTTTCATGACCAGTTCCTATTAGGTCTATATTTATATCGCCAACTATGATGATATTCTTAAATGTTGAGACACTCTGTAGTAAGCCGTGTAAATAGTCAAAAAAAAATTCGAGTGACTTAAAAGTAGGAGGTCTGTAAATGGCGATTAATACAGTGTGATTTTTTATTTTGATTGTTAAGCAATTTGCTTCCGATAGGGGGGGCTCTTCCACGGTGCATTCAAGGTCACAGTTTGTGTATACAACTACGCCATCGTTTTGGTTATAATTGTCTGTAGTTTTATATGCTACATAACCAGCAAGTTGTGGCAAGTTTACTACTTTAGATAACCAACATTCAGAGAGAACCACAATATCACAGGTCAGAATCAGTCTTTTGAGCAAAATACATATCTCTTGAAAGTTACAGTTAAGGCTACGAATGTTCTGCTGTAGAATTTTTAAATACTGTTTCGGATGCGAAAGAAATGATGTACATTCCTCCGGCTCACAGGAAACTGGTAATGCAATGTTAAAATGGTCAATGTTATTTATTAAGTTATTTATAGAATCGAATGTGATGGGTAATTATGTTTGTGAAAATGGAATGGGACCAAAGTTATGTTTTTATAGGAATATGTAAAATGGGCTGTATTGCCAAAGGTCTTAGTTTTGTATGAATGCATTTTGTTGTCGGGTACTTTATGTATTCATAACACATTTGGGTTATTGCGTAGGCCAGTAGTTGCTCTGGTGCGTTGTACATGATATTTTTGTAGCCATATATATATCTCCCATAGATGAATGTACTTGTGTTGCTTATTTGAGTTGTTGTTATGTATATAATATATAGTGAGGGTAAGTAAAAAATAGCATAGTGAATAAAGACTATCCGTGTTTCCTTGTAAATATTGTTAGTATGATGATATTTATGTAAAAGCGATAGTTGTAATGTATAAAGGTATGTATATTGTTGGATATGTAGGTGTATTTTACATTTTTGTATTAAACCGCAAATAGTCAATTTGATAAGTAATATGTAGTAATGTGTGCCGTGTATTTTGTGTGAAACTATATTAGACATTATTCTGACATGAAAATCTGCATACAGTATGGCTGAGTACAAATATGTTTGAACAAAAATAAACTCAAAAAAGAAACACACAGCCATCAAAACCAAATACATCTTGCCTATTGACAGTCCCAGTCATAGATTTGTAACTTTTGGAATATCTTCTTCTGTCGAAATTAATTTGGGTGGCTCACCTTCAGTTTTGCGAATATAAACTTTGCCGTATGAAGTCCAACAGCTAGCATGTTTATGATTCTTGACATACTCCCGAGCCAAGAAGTACAGTCGCCTTGCGCGAGTGGTAAGTACTTCCGATATGAAGATTGGTTGCGGGACGCCTCCTAGTTTTAAATGCATAGTATTAATCTTTTCTTTATTTTGTTTGTTAAAAAATTTCGTTGCTTTAATAATTTCTTCTTTCATCAAGCTTGAGGAAAATTCAACTAAAATGGGACTGATGTTGCCAGAGATTTTTTTTGGTCTATAAATGTTGCGAATGTCCGTATTTTGTATGTCTATCTTGAGGACGTCCCCTATAGATCTGATAGTGTTTGTTAACGTAGTTCTAGTTTCTGGTTGGTTCGCTGGTATATTTCTCAGCTCCAACGACGATGACTTAGAATTCCGATCAAGAAATTCTAGTTTTTGTTCAAGAAATTTAATATGATTTTTAATGCAACATTTTCGGCTTTACTTTGCTGCAATTGTTTCAACACTTCGTCATACTTGTCCGACATGTGTTGTATGGATTGCATCATTTCTTTATTTTGGTGCAACATCTTATTCATTTCCTCTTCAAATTTTATAGCCTGCAATTTTTGTTCAAGCTGTACAGCAGCTAGCATATCTTTAATCTCACATAGGGTCGTATCACTGTGTTTACGTTTCTGACGACGACTAATGTTTGATTGATTGCCTTGATCGGGATCCGAACCCAGGCAGTCCGAAGTGGTGTCCGATTCTTGGGTTGCAATTCTTGGTTTTTGTAGTGAATGTAACGGCTTTGCGGGCGGCGACCTTCGGCAAGACATATTCTCACTTACGTAAATTAGCTTCAACGACTCAATTAAATATGTATTGTTGTCTTCTTTACTCCCGCGCGTACAACTGCGGTTTTGGTACAATGACTCTTTCCCACTAAACTTATATTTGTGTGATAACGTTCTATGGGTCTGCTTCACTGGTCGCCGATCGACGTCTTGAAGCAAATCAACTGTCCGTCAACTGTAAGTTGACCTCCGTATTGTATTAAGGGAAGTAACTCACTTGGTGATTTGAAGTACGCTGCGTATGGTTGTTACTTGTAGGTGTTTTATGCGCTCCTGGTAGCTTGGAATGATTTTTTGCACAATAGATTTTTGTTTTATTTAATTAATTTACTTAATTACGGGGTTTACGTCCAAACGCTTTCGCGGTCCAGAGGGAAGGGGGGAACTTATATGTTTATGCTTGTATTGTAAGTAACGAAACCTATTTTTTATTATTTTATATAAGATCTATTTTTGTAAATAACTCCAATATTTATCTAGAGTTTTAATACAAATGTCAAGAGCTATACGCAGACAATGACATCACTTTACAAATAAGAGACATACATTTTGCGCGTATAAATTATATTCCACATGTCTACACCAGGTATTTTCAACTACAGGATCGGGAGAGGGCCGGTCGCGAGCCTAGAGGACGTCGGTAGTGATACCAGCCGTTGATTGGGCCGGAGGGCACTAGAGAGTGGGGACCTCTAGTGGGAGATTAATTGCTGCAGTAGGCGATAAGATGGTCATTTTTGTAACCAGGCGGTGATTCGGGAGGGACCTACAATAACATAATCCGGGTCCTCCCCAGAGTAAACCGCCTGAGACCGGCTGACGGGGTGGTTTATATTGGCAACACCACGTACTCCCGGCCCGGCACACAGGTATTCATGTCAATGAATATTTTTAACTGGCATCTTATCGGTCTTTGGTAAAGTAGTGGAATCAATATTATACAATCAGCTAAGAGGATGGTTCTGTGACCAACAACACGGTTTTTTGAAAGGCCGATCAAACCTTTTAAATATTACAATGATGATATCAAATGAAATCAGGTCGACGTTGCGTTGTTTTGATTTCCAAAAAGCATTTGATCAGATAAATAATGATATACTGCTTACCAAGATGGCGAACATAGGTTCAAACTACTTTTTAAATAGTAAGCAGTATGTTTTATACAGTAACTCTGAATCTTGTACTTGTAAGTAGTACTAAGTATGGAATCGCTATCAAGCCCAACATGTATACAAGTCGAGAAGGTGCAGAAGTCTTTCGTTAGATACTTATTTAAAACTATTGTATTATTACTATCCATACTTGTACCCCGCAATATATGTTAGAGGAATGGTGGACTATTTTATGTTGGCAGTACGTCATAACTTCGCTCTGGGAGCAAACGTCTTCCTCTTAATACGTTTTTTTTAAATATAATTCGAGCGAGCGTCAACAACACCCGTTGGCAGTGCCACCGGCGCGCTCTAACCTGTGTCTATGCACCCCTGTCACGAGCACTAACGTATATTAATGAAACCGGATCATTTGTGCCATCAATAGATTTATACTCATGCAGCGAGAGGGCTTTTAGCAACGCTTCAGGATGTTACGTAAAGACGTAGACAGTTGCCAGTACTGTACATTAGGTACGAATTTATTGTTACTTTACCAATTTACTCTTATTTCCAATCTATTTCACTTTAAATATCACTGGATAAATATTACTGAATAGATAAAATGTTTGCTATTCTAACAGTGACTTAATGTACATGATTTTATTCTTCATGCTATCCTTTTATTTTATATTATGGACGAATTTGATTGTACCTAAGTTTATTATTTACATTATATTTGTATCCAAATGTATTACTATTTTATACTATATTCATTATCATCATCATCAGCCTATCGCAGTCCACAGCTGGACATAGGCCTCTCCCACTTCACGCCACTTCGATCGATTTTGGACTTCTCGCATCCAGGTCCTGCCAGCCATCTTGCGCAAATCATCACTCCATCTGGCCTGTGGGCGTCCTACACGCGGTCTCCACACAAGAACTCGTTTTCCCCAACGGTTGTCGGTTCTGCGGCTAATATGGCCAGCCCACTGCCACTTTAGCTTACTGATCTGGTAGGATATGTCGGTGACTATTAATGAATTCTTATTGCAATGTTATATAATTCTTATTTTAAAATTTAGGCGATTTTCATTATGCCAGAATTTATATATACATAATTTGCATTGTTGCAATATTACGATACTGTAAATCCAGAATCACTTTTTGCGCACGGATTATTCCTTTAGCATATGGGTATAAAAAAAACAATTTGATCCTTTTTATTACTCATTTGAGTATCTTACTTTACTTTTCTTATACGATAATTTATCACAAAAGGCAACCTTTGATGGAACACCCACATACCACTTAAAGTTACGTTATTTTATACTATTTCTAAGTAAGTTTTAAGCAGCTTTTGCTTTTAAGATTATTTTTGTGCCTTATAAATATGATTATGCTCTAAAAGAGAAAGGATTTATTTATTACTTAATACCAATTTAGTATCTTGATTTATCATTTGATGTATGAGAGTGATCTATCACGTATGCTTTAATTTCTGAGTCATCCATTAAATTTAATGGAAACTTAAATAGAGGACCTAAATTGCGATCTTGTCGTACATTTATCAACATAGTGTATTATCAGACTTAGTTTAAAAGCATATTATTATGTCTTTCAGAAAATGCAATTGCTAACTATTGAGAACAGATATGTCTATGATTTATTTTATGTATAAGTACTTTTTTGAACATAAAAACTGAAAAGTTCCTGTTTCTCATTTTCTTTTCATTTTTAATTGAATTCGTTCAAAGTTGTTCTGTCTATATTTTAAAAAAACCCAGGACGAAACAGCCAGTTCTATCTGGTCGAAACGTGTGTATGAAATCGCAATTGAATACGAGATCGCGGTAATTAACGTATCATGGAGCGTGAAAGTTTGAAAGTTACCACATTAAAAGAAAGCTGGTGTTGACTTCCTAAAAGTCTGCCAGTCCTAAAATTTAATTTTTGCGTGACAAAAACTAGCTTTGATTCTTCTTCAAGATCCAATTTACTGATATCTTCTCGTGTAAAGGTAGTAGCGTGATATTTTGAATCTTAAATTATTCTTCAATTCAAACACTATCCAATACAAAAATCTATACAAACAAAGTAACACATTTATAATGTGATTTAATATACATTATATTTGTATCGCAGTGTGGATCAGTAAGTAGCAGTTAAGCCTATTAGACTCATCCGTCCCTGACAATATTTGATTGACTGCACGGATGGCGTAGTGGTTTAAGCGGTCGCCACGCCGCTTTCCTACTACGCCGAGTGTTGTTCCGGGTTCAAACCCCACATGGGACGACACTTTGTGTGATCCACAAATTGTTGTTCTGAGTCTGGGTGTTCTTTGTGTCCGTTTCATGTATGTTTGTAAAGTCCCCCGCGACACAGGATTTATTCCTAATGCGGGAGTTGTCTTTTTAAAGAAAAGAGAAAAGAGTATTACTTATTCACTATGGAATGTTTCAAGATCGCCTTTCGTACAGTGACATTGATAGATTTTTAAGCAATAAATGCAATCATCTACATCATTAGAGTTTTAACAGTGAGAAGCAGCTTAATTAGAAAATACTGCAGTATCGTACTGGGATTCACATTATTGGTCTAGTGGCTAGTCTGCTAAGCCGGAGGTCGTGGGTTCGATTGACAGGACAAATAATTGTGTGGTCAACACGAGTATTTGTTCCGTGTCTGGATGTAATCTAATATATAAAATTCTCGTGTCACCGTGTGCGTGGTTGAACTCCTTTGAAACGGCTCGACCGATTTTCGTGAAATTTTGTGTGCATATCGAGTAGGTCTGAGAATCGGCCAACCTCTATTTTTCATACACCTAATTTATTTATTTTGTCAATTTTTTTTTAAATAATGTATATGGCAACCCTCCTTTGTAAGGAGAGGCCTATGTCCAGCAGTGGACTATTAAAGGCTGTTGATGTGATGTGATATGGCAAAACAACGTTTGCCGAGTCAGCTAGTTTATTTATATTATGCATGTATTTAAAAATATATAAGTATGTTTATCAGCAGTCTGGTTACCATAGTACAGGCTCTGTCTAGTTTGAGATCGCAGTGTGAGATGTGTGAAATTAATTATAATTATTTTTAATTGCACGAGGAACACGATCACATCTTGTTCTGTCTGAGTGTAATTTATCTATACTATATAAATGTATTTGGAAATATTTAATCCATGCTCATTCTAGTTTGAAATCAAATGGCCGTGTGTGAGGTGTGTTGAGGTTTTTTTACTTTGTTTTAAATACAATTTCCGCATTAGGAATATATCCTGTGTTGCGGGGGACTTTACAAACGTACATGAAACGGACACAAAGAACTCCCTTTTTTTTCCGTGCGGAAATCCCCTCGGATACCACCGATCCCATCGGTGGCATGTCGGACTCGAACCGACTAAAACCGCACGCCGTCTCGGGTACTAATAGCCGGGGAACCAGGTATACCCTAGAAAGGAAGTCCCTGGTGCCCACACAAAGAACACCCAGACTCAGAACAACCATTTGTGAATTACACAAGTGTTGTCCCATGTGGGGATCGGACCCACAACACTCATATTATAACAAGCTGCAAGGTGACCGCTTTAACCAGTACGCTATACGTACAGTAAAGTTAATATTAAATATTATTATTTGGGATTGGTAGCGTAGCTGGTGTAGCGAGGCACGAGAAATCATTCACTATTTGGAAGTTTGGTCTCGATTTCGGATATTTTCTATAGTTAATAGACTGCTACTTTCCGCCAATCGACATGAGATAAATTATTACTGAATCATTTATCTCTTGTCGATTGGCGGAAATTAGCAAGTTTTGTAAGTGTTGAAGTTGAAGAGTAAATAAGAACGTCGAACTATAAATTGGTATTATTGTAAATGTCAAGTTTGGGGTTCTCTATTGGTTCCATTTGTTGGTTACAGATTTTTACCGAATTCTCTTTTCAGGCTCCCTTTCTCTCTCTGATTAAGTTGATCCTAATGGTTATTGAGTTTTATTGTGTACCGCACGGAGTAGTGGTTAAAGCGGTTGCCAAGCTGCTTTCTACAACACGAACGACACTTTGTGTGATCCACAAATTGTTGTTCTGAGTCTGGGTGTTCTTTGTGTCCGTTTCATGTATGTTTGTAAAGTCCCCCGCGACACAGGATATATTCCTAATGCGGGAGTTTTCTTTTTAAAGCGGTAGAACAGTAAACAGTAAATATATTTTTACTTAGTTAGGCTAGGACATTATTCAGGCGGAGGGCCGTTTTGAACTTGTTTTCTATAACCGTGAACGTGTGAACTGTTTTTTTTTCTTACTACCCTATGTTTCTCTTAACTCCTGACAATCCATTTTAGTTATAAAATGGGAAGTTAGTTTCTGTACGCTTTAAAATCTCAATTATGTACTCAATCTTAATTCTGTACTATTTACGCTCCAATTTTGACACGATATATAAACCGCTTCAAATATGGTTTTTATGTATTTTTCTCATCAATTTTATTCCCTATTTGTGCCACAGCGAAGCATGGCAGGGTACAGCTGGCATGACGTATGAAAATAATAAAGATGATGTGTTAATAATCAAGGCGTGAAGATGTTAGAAACAAATACAAAAAGTAAATAATTATGTCTGGCATTTTAACGCCACGTGAAAATTAGCTCGCAAATATAATACCTTAGCTGACTGCAAATACATAAAACATTTCAACGCCGCAAATCTTCGTTGTTGTCCGAAAACAGTAATGTCTAAAAAATATTTAAAGATACGCACTAATTATCCTTAGGCTTTTGGAATAAGACCTAAATGTAAAAATATCTCGACACAGGAAAGACAGAATGATTAATGGTTTAAGAAAACAAGTTAATGAACATACAAAGTGTACTCATTTCAAGTGAATTATGTCTTTTTTAGATTAGATTTCGTTTACAGCCGTGCTCGCATTAATATTAACTTACAAAATTAATTTGCGTAAACAAAATGATTAGTACTTTTAACTTAATATTAATTAAAGTCTAACAACATGTTTAGAAAATCATAATAATTAAAAAGTTGAGGTGTCAAAGGGTTACAAACAAACTAAAGAAAAATAAGTAGAATTTAGATGTTACTGCAAATAATATTGCAATTGTAAAGGGATAGTTCAGAAATGCCTAGCATTTAAAATTTGTAAAGTCCCCCGCGACACAGGATATATTCCTAGTTGGGAGTTGTCTTTTAAAAAAAATACCCTAAAATAATTTACCGTAATCATCATCATCATCAGCCTATGGTAGTCCTCTATAAATACAAAAAAAATGAAAATACAAAATAAAAACATAAAAAAATATGAAAATATAGTCATTTTATGTATTTTCAGTCACTATTTAAAAATAATACCCAGAAAAAAATTAAATACTGTATGGTTTTAACCAAGTAAACTTTAAAAGACTTTATTTATAGTAACACGACATGAATCTGAAACTCAATTTCAGTTTGGCAAAACCGTCGTGACATAATGTTATCGATGAAGACAGGTAATCATAATCCTACGTTTGAACCGCATTGCCGTTTAACAGCAATGGAGTTAAGGGCTTAGGAAATGTTTCCACTCCCTTGTGTTTAGTCACTATGACAGAAATAAAATAACTGTATTCTTACACAGATGGTGAATAAATGGCTTTAATGGAAGGAATAAAAACTTTATTATGGTTACTATGGTAACTAGTTATTGGTATGAGTAGTTTATGTACAGAGCCGTGCTTCTTAAAATAATACTCGTACAGATAGCAATAACAAATGTTATATATGTACATAAAATCCTTTTTTTTTAAAGACAACTCCTGCACTAGGTATCGATCTGTAGGTCACACAAAGTGTTGTACCATGGAAGAGCCATGCTTCAGCATAAAGGGGCCGGCTCGATCGGAGTGATATAACGGATTCACAGAAAATCGGTGTTTAGCCATTCGTTCACTGCTCTTCATGGAGTGAGCGAAGTTACCAGAGCGTAATCTAACCTCGCCCCCTATTGCTTTCTCAAGGCACTTGTGATTTTTGAATTGTAGGTGTCTATTCACAGCAGGAGTCATACCGTCAGGTGTCCATCTGTTGGTTTGCCCCCTAAGTTATTAAAAAAATGTTACCATTCTAGTGTTCTCTACAAATCCATCACATCAACAGCCTTTAATAGTTCACTGCAGGACATAGGCCTATCTTTAGAAAGAGGTTTTGGCCTAATATCCCGCTCTGGCCAGACGGGTTAGTATAGGGTTTGGGGTGCTGGGCTAGAAAACCTCCTCGTGGTGCACCCTGGAAACGCTGGCGATGGTACTGTTTCCTCCTTGTCCTCTTGGAGGAGAGGATTATCGCCAGCGGCCAATATTCTAGCAGAAGAGGCAGCCGTTCATCGGCTCTCGGGCAAGGCCTGGTCCAGCAGGGTGGGCGTGTCTGCCGGTTGCCCTGCTGGCTCTTCGCTCTTCGGAGCATGGAGGAGGAAACCTCGGTAAAAAACCTGATGGCGGGGCCCTGTAGGGGCCACAGTTTCTCCGCTGATAGCGGTGGAGAAAGGAGGACGGGCTCGGCGTGTACTCACACTACCACCGAGCAGGCAGGGGGACGTAGTCTCCCTGTCAACCGTCGGCATATCGCAATCCCGAGAAGAGCGCTGTGGTTAAGTCTCGCGGCTCTGATCGGGGGCGAGGGTCTTGGCTTAACCGCCCGGACCGCGAGGAAGATAACCTCTCGAAAAAATTCCCCGAATCCCGTGTTCTGGTGCGTGGCCAGGGGATGCATGGCTGATGGGAAGTTCAGTCGCGAGCGCACTCCAAGCCGAGGTACCTGCGGACCCCTCGGTTGGGTTAAAAACTTACGCTTGCCCGGGTAATGGGGGATCTCTGCCCGGGTGGACCTTTATTTCTCCCCCACTCGTGGGATCAATTATGCAATCATTAAATAAAAATACGAAGAAACGATCGGAAACAAACACAAACCAGACAAAGGCAAGCAAAACGGACACTGAAACAAAAGGTGCAAGGGAGAAGAGTAACAGTGGAGTCGATGGGTCGTCCACTGAGGGTGAGGTGGCGTCGGGAACGCCCATCTCGATGGGGCTCCCAGAAGTCAGTCTGACTCTGATCTCTGGGAGCCGAAGAGCATCGGATCGGCTGCGTTCCGGATCCGCCGCTTCGTCGGATGGCGCGGAGGCCATGGAGGCGGAACGAAGCGACAGCCGGAAACGCGGACGCTCCAGGGACGAGGAAACGGATACGTCCCAGGAGATGATGCCACCAAAGGTGGCAAGCAGCCGCCGAGGGAGGGCGCGCAAACCGGCCTCGACCCCGGTCTTAACCCCGTCAGGCTCCGCGTTCTCAAACGCGGAGTCCTACAGAAGTGTACGGGTGGACGGCGAGGCCGTAGCGGAGGAGGAGATCGCGGATCTCCTGCTCAAGGTTCGGGAGCCGGTGGGCGGAAATGCCCCCCAGGCTCCCGTGTCCGTGCAGGAGAGGGCGAAAGCGGCGGTGGCCGTCATTCACAAGGTGGCCACCAAGTCCGTGAACCTTAAGGGCTCGTTTGTGAGGGCCCTTAAGGACTCCTCCTCCGCTTTGTCGGAGGTCGTGGAGGGCCTAGTGGGCGACGTTTCGCGCCTACAGGTGGCCAACGAGAGGCTGACGGAGCGGGTGAATGAGCTGAGTGCTCAGTTCGCCCGCTTCCAGGCGAACCTCCCCGAGCGGGAAGCCCCGTCCGCGTCCCAGCCTGCCCCTACCACCAACCCAGGGGCATTTGACTCCCAACTGCGAGAAATCCTCATCGCAGTTGGGAATATGCTGGACGGACGCCTGGCTGGCCTGGAGGCGAGACTGCCTCCTGCGCCGATTATGCGCCCCCCGCTCGCGTCGGCACAGCGGCCTAAGGCCGCCGCTCCGACCGCGCTCCCCGTAGTGGGAGGCCGCGTCTCCTACGCGGCGGCGGCGTCTGCCCCGACTTCATCGGCTCCCCAAAAGCCGAGGAGGGGGGCCAAGGCACCGGCCCAGGCGCCGGCCAAGGCACCGGCTAAGGCGCCGGCCAAGGCACATCCCCAGGCGCCGGCCAAGACGGGGCCTAAAACGGCGCCGAGGAGCGGAGTGGCATTCCCTCCGCTCCCCACTCCGACACCCCTGCCGGGCCCCTCCGCACCTGCCCCCTCCAACGAGGGTTGGCAGGAGGCGAGGGGCTCCAAGAAGTCCCGAAGGCGGGCCAGAAAGGCTGCCCAAAAAGCAGCCCAAGCCCAGCCTTCGCCACCGGTGGCAACGGCCTCTGCAAAGAGGCCGCGGAAGCTGCAGCCGCCCAAAACCGCGGCTGTAGTTGTGACCGTGTCCCCGGAGGCGGCTGACGGCGGGCTGTCCTATGCGGCCGTCTTCAAGAAGGCCCGGGACAGCCTCGCCAACGAGTTTGGGACGGTGGGGGTCAGGATGCGCCTCGCCCAGACGGGAGCTCGAGTTCTCGAGTTCCCTGGGGCTGAAGGTGCAAAGACGGCGGACTCCTTCGCTGAGAAGCTGCGGGGAATATTTGCAGCCACAGATGGTGTCAGGGTCGCCAGGCCTACCAAGTGCGCGGAACTGCGCATCTCGGGCCTGGACGACTCAGTGACGGCCGAAGATGTCCGCGCTGTAATCCGGGAGAAGACGGGGTGCAGCGCGGACAACGTCAGGGTCGGCACCATCCGCCCCGGTCCAGGAGGGCTTGGCGCCGTGTGGGTCAGCTGTCCCGTAGCGTCGGCCAAAGTATTGGCCGACGCCGGCAGGCTGCTCGTCGGTTTCGTGAGCGCCAGGATCACAGTCCTGGCGGCGAGACCGATGAGATGCTACAAATGCCTAGCATCGGGACACACGCGCGTCAAGTGCGACAGTTGTTTTGACTGCGGCGGACTGTGTTTCCGCTGCGGTCAACCGGGGCATAAGGCGGCAGAATGCTCTGCCGCCCCTCACTGCCCAGTGTGTGCGGCGGGCAATAAGCCCGCCAATCACCAGATGGGGCAGAGAGGCTGCAAGCCTCCCCGCAGTTCTCGGCAGACGTCGGGGGTTAGCCAGTCGACCCAGGCTGCCTCCGATGTAGTTCGTGCGTCGACGTCGTCGCCCATGGAGGAGGTTGTAGAGACGATCCAGTAATGGATCAAGTCTCCAACCTCCTGGTCCAGACGAACCTGAACCACTGTGCCGCGGCGCAGGATCTCTTCCTGCAAACCATGGCACAGTGGTCGATAGGTGTTGCCGTAGTCGCGGAGCCCTATTCTGTCCCTCCCCGTCCAAACTGGATGGGTGACTGGGACGGCTCCGTGGCAGTCGTCGGTTCCACGACGGCTCATTCCCCGCCCTTGTCGCTAAGAGACAAGGGCACTGGATATGTTGCCGTCGAGTGGGGGGGGATCACCATATATGGTGTCTATTTCTCCCCCAACCGGAGTTTGAACGACTTCGAGGTTTTCCTAACCAGCTTGGAGACCTCGATACGGCGACTAGCGTCTGGGCACGTCCTTGTGCTGGGGGACTTCAACGCAAAGTCCACTGCGTGGGGTTCCCCCAGGACGGACGCCAGGGGCGAGGCCGTAGAGGAGTGGGCGGCCTCGGTGGGCCTCTGTCTTCTAAACAGAGGCTCCACCAACACGTGCGTGCGACAGCAGGGGGGGTCGATAGTGGACCTTTCGTTCGCTACCCCTGCCCTCGCCGCACGAGTAAGGAACTGGTGTGTCCTGGAAGAGGTTGAGACGCTCTCGGATCACCTGTATATCCGATTTGAGCTCTCCCGGACCCAGGACTCCAGTAGGGGTCACGTGGCGCGGCGTTTATCCCGCTTTCCGCGGTGGGCTGTTGCCAGGCTGAACCGGGACCTACTAGAGGAGGCAGCCATAATTCACTCGTGGCTGTCTCCTCAGGCTCCGACCGAGGAGGTCGACGTGGGGGCTGGCCGCTTTCGCGATGCGATTACGCATGTATGCGATGCGGCCATGCCCCGCGTTCGAGGTCGTCGGCCTCCAAGGAAGGAGGTCTACTGGTGGTCCCAGGAGCTGGCGGACCTCCGCGCGGCCTGTACAAGTGCCCGGAGGTCCTACACGCGCAGTCGGCGGCGTCACCGTGGAGACGGTGAGGAGGACCGGCTTCATGAGGAGTACCGACGGGCGCGGAAAACTCTGAAGCTGGCCATTAGCCGCGCCAAAGAAGAAAAAAGACAGGAGATGCTGGAGGGTCTTAATCGTGACCCCTGGGGTCGCCCTTACCGCGCGGTGCGACAAAAGCTCCGCGCGTCGGGCCCCCCCCTTACGGAGACTCTCCAGCCCAGCTTCCTGCGAGAAGTGGTTGAGGGCCTTTTCCCGCAACGAGCGGAACACACTCCCCCGGCGATGGCCTCCTTGGCCGGAGACGACGGGGAGCACGGGGAGGAAAATGTTCCGCCCGTCCGGGATTCGGAGGTAGGGGCGGCTGTTCTACGGATCCGTTCCAAGAACACCGCCCCTGGGCCAGACGGGGTACCGGCCCGAGTGCTGGCCCTGGCCCTCAACCACTTGGCAGACCGCCTCGGGGAGGTGTTCGACGCTAGCTTGGCATCGGGACGCTTCCCTGAGTGCTGGAAGAGCGGGAAGCTGGTCCTATTGAGGAAGCCGGGACGGCCTGCCGATTCGGTCGCGGCCTATAGGCCCATCGTGCTGCTGGACGAGGCGGGCAAATTGTTTGAGAGGGTTCTTTCTGCCCGCATCGTCCGGCACCTCTGCGAGGTGGGCCCCGATCTGTCGGACGCCCAATTTGGTTTTCGGGCGGGGCGTTCGACAGTCGACGCTGTGTTGCGCCTGAGGGCCGTGACCGAAGAGGCCGTGAGCTGTGGCGGCGTGCTGTTGGCGGTGTCATTGGACATCGCCAACGCATTCAATAGTCTGCCATTCAGCTGCATCAGGGAAGCACTCCACTATCATGGGGTGCCAAAGTACCTGAGGCGGCTGGTGGCAGACTATTTAGAGGAGCGTACCGTCGTGTACGAGGACCGAGAAGGTAATTTGAGGAGTCGGCCCATGTCGTGCGGTGTTCCACAGGGGTCTGTTCTTGGACCCCTCTTGTGGAACATAGGGTACGACTGGGCCCTTCGCGCCGATTTCCCCCCCGGGCTGGGTGTAATCTGTTACGCAGACGATACCCTCGTGACAGCCCGGGGGGCAAACTTCCAAGAGGCGGCGCGCCTGGCCACAGGGGGAGTCTCCCTGGTGGTCGGGCGCATTGAGGCGCTGGGCTTACGGGTGGCCCTAGATAAGACGGAGGCCCTGTTATTTCATGGGCCCCGTCGTGGTCCACCCCCTGGCGCCTCAATCGTGGTCAACTCGGTCCTCGTACCGGTTCGGGCCCAGATGAAATATCTGGGCCTGATCCTCGACGGGAGGTGGCTCTTCGACGAGCACTTCCGACAGCTTGCTCCAAAGCTGGTCGGCGCTGCGTCTGCCCTAGGGCGACTTTTGCCCAATATGGGTGGACCCAGCGTCGCGACAAGACGGCTGTACACGGGGGTTGTCCGGTCAATGGCGCTGTACGGTGCACCGGTGTGGGCGGCGGCTCTGACCGCCCAGAATAGGGTACGCCTCTGGCGCCCTCAGAGGGTAATGGCGGTCAGAGCCATACGCGGTTACCGCACCGTTTCTACGGAGGTGGCATGCGCGTTGGCCGGAACTCCCCCGTGGGATTTGGAGGCGGAAGTGCTCGCCGAAGTTTATCGGCGAGTGGCTGACTACCGGGCGGAGAGCGGATTTCGCCCTCCGCCCGAGGATGTGCGCGAGTGGCGCGAAGCCGCTCGCCGAGCCACGATGGCTCGTTGGTCGTTCCGGCTGGAGACTCCACGCGCTGGCTTCGCCGCCGTGGAGGCTCTCCAGCCGGTCATCGCCGAGTGGGGCAGGGCGGCAGCACGGGACCCTTTCCTTCCGACTGACGCAGGTGCTTTCCGGGCACGGTTGCTTCGGAAAGTACCTGCACACGGTCGCTAGGAGGGAACTGAGTCCCGCCTGCCACCACTGCGACTGCAGTGAGGACTCGGCCCAGCACACGCTGGCGGTCTGCCCCGCATGGGCGGCGCAGCGCCGGGCCCTCACTGCAGTCATCGGAGTGGATCTCTCGCTACCGGCCGTAGTACGCTCCATGGCCGGTAGCGACAGTTGTTTTACCGCGGTCGCAACCTTCTGCGAGGTAGTAATCTCGCGGAAGGAGGCGGCGGAGAGGGCCCGGGAGGATGACCTCCACTCGGACCCGATCCGCCGCCGGCGAACCGGGCGGCGGAGGCCCGCCTACCACAGCCTCATGCCGCCCTGAGTGTGGCCGCGGGTGGACGGGGTGGGTTTCCCCTTCACCCGCATTAGTTGGCCAGCCGCGAGGGGGCGGCGTCCGCGTGTGCCGGACGTCGCCTAAAGAGAGGAAAATACATTGAGACGGAGCCCGCACCAGGAGCGGGCTGGCGCTAGGAGGGGTCCGGATGTCTTAACAACAGCTGTTCCCGGATCCCTCCTGTTACAGGCGCAGAGTGGCACACCGTGTGGTTTTAGTCGGTCCGAGTCCGACACACCACCCCGCCGCAAACCCCGGAGGGGTGACGGTCCGAGGGGATTTCCACACGTTAAAAAAAAAAAAAAAAAAAAAAAAAAAAAAAAAAAAAAAAAAAGGGTTTGTTTCAAGTTTTTCTTCTTTTTGCAGTGCTGTGATCCTGCGTAGCTTGTTCCTTTAGTCGGCTCTTACGGCACCCACGGGATGAATACTGCCGACAATTAATAAAGAGAAAAAAAAATAAAAAAAATAGGGGTGGTGACACTCCGTATTCTTAACTCACAATTCCATATCTGTAGCCAATCTCGCGCTGTTTTTCCTACGAGACTGGTGGTATCTTTCTCCCTAGCATTCCTGACCTATTCCTTTTCCTTACCGCAATTGCAATATTATTTGCAGTAATATCTGAATTCTAATTCAAGCTCATAAAACAAAACACGTTAGTATATTGGCATTGTTAAAGCTTGCCCCGTGTAATTTGTTACTCTTAAGCTTTTATTATTTAAAACTTTGGTGATAAAACTTTCCGATTCACCTGAGCGTTCGGCCCATTAGTCATTTATTCCTTCACTCTTAAAGAGTCAACTAAGCGTCATAACGTTTAAATAGGTCGTTACGAGCCAAATCTTTGAGTCAATATTGAGAAAATTAGAATTTGAATAGGGAGTTTGAATACCGAAGACACTTGATTTTATTGAGCGGTCTATACAGGAACAAATTTTAATTTATTTTACATTTGTTGCCAATAATTAGATGTCATCCTTATTAGAATAGATAAATATAAAGTAATTTTTCGTCTTTTTGGACTCTAGTCCAAAGATTTGTAAAAGATGTTACTGACATTATAACTTAGATTCTTTGACACCTCTATCCATGCCGCAGTAAAATAGAGACCAATTACTTACTCAGATCCTTAAATTACTCAGATCCTTTAGTTTTTCAAAATTCAAATTACAGTCTCAAACAAAGTTAGGATGGGAGACTAATTCATGTAATTCTTAGGAGTTTACTGTCTTTATTAACGTTATAATGATTGGAGACGACAAAGTGTACAGAGGTTTCTCAGAGGCAGTGGTGAAATGCGAACTACTAGCAATCCTTACATTATATTACTACGATATATTAGGCACTAACTAGGACAGTCAGTAAAAATCTGCTCAATCGACATCGCAAAACCGGCTCGAAGGACCATATAAGTCATAGTGAAATCAAAATCTTAACTCAAATTAATTTAGTATCAATTTAATTTCCAGTTATTTTACGTGGGAAACATTACAAATTATATAATTTTCTTTTATATTATGGTTGCACTTGACAAAAAAAAATGTCATGTCATATTCTCAGAACGACTGCCACGAGTTGACTGATTCAAGTTGAAATTATGGGAAATTGCCCGTGTTTCGAAACACACGCAATCAAAAACTTTCTGTACTATCCTTTACAGTAGACAGCCGTTGTTAATATACATTGTGTCCTATTTCAAGCATTTAGTAACAGCCTGTCAGGCAAATATTTCATATCAAATGAGACAATGAATCAAACTTATTTTTTATTTTTCAAATACTTAGTATTGATACGGTTGTTCATTTCTTTTCTTCATCTAATTTAATTAAATAGTATTTGCGTGCAGTATGAATGAAAATTTGTACTACGAGTATATTGACGAAGTGTATCAAGAATCACGTCACACATGTATATTTTGATTTGAGTTAACTTAGTTTGAAAAAATTATCAAAAACGCTCATACATAATTTTGTCCTGAACAATTTCAGTCACTTAGTTTTTTCGTGTATATTTTCAAAGAAATGTGGAGAATCGATAACCACACTTAGTGTTAAATACCCATACTTCATGGGAGCCAGTCATTCACATGAAATATCACATTTATAAATTAAAATTTTCAAATTCTGTTTTTCACATTCAGATCAATGAGATTTTCCTTACCAAATTAAAAGCATCACGTCGGCATCACAATACAGAAACACATACATACTATGTTTATAAATTGAGCGTATAGGTATGATTGTGTTGTGGAATAAACAGTAAAGCTCTGCTTAGTTTAAATCTAAATAGTGCTACACATACGTATACACATTTAGAAATTACCCAATCCACCGTTAACCTAACAATTTTATCATCCTCAGAAAACTTATTTTGTCTACAGGTTAATAGTGGTTGGCTTTAGACGATTATACTCACATATCACCCGCCTGCTCGGGCAGCTTTAGCCGAGCCGAATGATGTCGTGACAGCATCTAATATAACGAAATTATTTATAAGGTGGAGACAGTTTCTTCACTCTCGGAATGAATTCCGTCGACCTCTAATGGTACCCGAGGGAAATCGGATTAACTTTGCGAACCTACCTTATTATATTATTAATTATTATAAAATATGATACTCTTTATAGGTCACAAAACGAGAGTATATCTAAGGAATGTATCAGTTTATTACAATAAGTGGTCTTATTGCGTTATGCGATCACTGATGGAGTTATCAGATATTATATACATTTAGTGATATTACGGTACCTATGGTATATATTACGTGTGGTGACGGATTATGAATACGGAATGTCACCCCGTATTCATCCCGTGGGTGGGGTGTGGGAACAAACTGCACAGGCCAACAGCACTGCAAAAAAAAGGAAAACTTATAACAAACCCTATACCGTCTGGCCAGCATGGTAGGCCCAAACCTCCTTTCTAAGGAGAGGCCTACGTCCAGCAGTGGACTATTATAGGCTGTTGATGTGATGTGTGACATACATTTAGAAGTACAGTAGTATGGTGTAGATAGGCGAAATTAATAAGTTTTAGAGCTCAAAAAATGAATATTACGTGTTCAGGATCCAATCAAAATATGTATGTATATATAGATGTGAATATCTTTATGTGATTTTTTTTCATCAGTAGTAAATTCTTATTTATTGTGTTTTCTCCTTTTTACAAGGGAGGAAATATTGCTCATTATTACTAGACCTAGGTACGCAAACTTATGATTCATGAAATACTGACCAGTTATAATTAGTGATTTGTGTCAAATATCCGTCTTTTATGTTTATCCCCTGAAAGTTGTTACCTATTTGAAAAAATAAAAAACGAAACTATTAAAAATTAATTCCTTGTACGTAACCTCGGTTTCGTAAGAAGAAAAAACAATCCTGGTTCGAAACTGGTTTCGTACAAAGATCATTTTTTCCTCCTCCTCAACTGGTTACGAATCATCACTTTCGATAGCGGCCGAAGGGACTAAACCAACTTTAAAAATTCTTTCACCAATGGAAAGCTACATTATCAGCGAGTAACATAGGCTAATTTTTATACGCGGGCGGAGCCACGGGCAAAACATAGTTATAGATATATTGCACCCAAACACAGAAAAAAATTAATGATCACCATCACAGGATATTTATCCTAAGTGGGATTTAACGCACGACATCGGGCCAACAGTTAACTAGTTTGGATGATTTTCAAATTCAATAAAATTATTTTGGGCATTTCTGCAACAATTATTCAAAATCGTTAAATGCACCGAGGCACCCAAACAACAGATTAATTTGACAATGCTTAGAATAGATAACAGTAATACCGCATCTGCCTATGTCGATTTATACCTGAATGTCCCAATATGGTTGAGCCTTGTGAAAAGAAAAAACTAGACTACTTACTTTTGAATCACGAAGTAGGTTGAAAAATATTTAGTACACTATATTACAGTGTCTTGTATTGCGCTATTATATATTTAAAATTACAGATGATGCATTTAATATTATGTCTTCCAGAAAAGAGCGTAGTCCTTCCTAAAAGGCCTTCAACGCGTTTGTGACTCCTGAGTTGCAGACGTTCATGGGCGGCGATGGTCACTTTCCATCAGGTGACCCGTCTGCTCGTCTGCCCCCTCTAACATAAAAAAAGTCACTTGAAGCAGTTATGTTTCAGTGAAAACAAATTTCAAAACGCACCATATTCTTAATAAGAATTTTTATAACAGACTATTTTATTAAAGTATTAATAGCGCTTTCACTTACAAGTGTTGAAATATTTGATGTTAATTTTAACACGAGTGTACAAAAACCATATTTAATTATATCTTACACAGTTGTTCACAATTAGTCAGCAGTCTATTATAATTATCTTCTATCGCATGACCGTCCACAAAACATTACACTTAATCGGCTTGTCCCTCGCTTTATTTCGTATGTTAAACAAAATGTTTACCTTCCTCTGAATACTCATCTATTGTAACTGCTTTATTTCGCTTTACACAATAAGCTTTCACATTATATGTTTCACAATATTATAATTAAGTCCTAACTTAACAATACTCTTTACATTTGAAAAATGTGTTCAGATGATACAGTTGCTTTCTCTAACACTGTTTGTGCCTACAATATCTTCTTCGCTGCTATGCTATGCTACAAACACTAAAGTATTAGTTCTTAAAATTTCTCAGAATAGACGTTTTCAGAGTTACTTCAGTAAAAATTGAAATTTAATGTTAGAATTTTATTTGCAAATAGTTCTTGAATTAGTTGTGATATTATAATAATTTGTATTCACACATGTAGTGATACCGCGGCCTCATAGGAAACCAAACTAACAGTGGATTGGGGATTACAAGAGTTACCTGATCCTGGAAAGAGAAAGCACTCAAAGGCCCTTGTAGCACTTGTGTTTTTAAAACTGCAGGTTTTCATGGGAGGCGCAGTGACTAACCTGGTGATCCACATCAGGTGATCCGTCTCCTTTTTTAATAATATCATAAAATGCCGGAATTAAACGAGGATCCAAAGGGAGGATGCTCCCACAAGGCACTGTGATCACGGCTGGCGGGCTGCGGTTGATGTTGGGAAGTTGTAAATATAAGTACTAATCGGTGCGAGAACTTTAATTGCCCGATGCAGGATAAGTTACTCATTAGTTCTGCGTGTATTCATTAGATGGCGTTAAAGTATACTTTTCGTTATATGTTGAAGACACCACACACGCATGTACTAATATTTTCTTTTCACAGATGTTAAGTTTACAAGGTTATGTCATTTGGTTAGTAACAATATATTCTCAGCGTTTTAATATGCAAGTTTTCTTTGTCAGTAGTAATTACATTCTTAATGAAATAATCGATATTACATAAAAGACAGAACTGCTAAGACAAAAGCACATTTCCCAGTAAACATCGCATTACGAACGGTTTTGTTTTAACATCAAATTTCCAATAAATTACAAACACAACATATGTTTACACAATGACAGGATAGGATTAATGATTTGAATGTGTCGTTACACCTATTAATATATGTTTGTGATCATGTATAGTGAAGGTGTTTATTATATTAGGATTGAGAATTTTGGTAGAACACAAGCAGTTCCCTCATTAGCTCACAATATTTTACTACTTACTAGAATACAATAATAACTATTATGAAATATTGATAACTAGAAATATGCTCAATATATTACATACTTGCAGATAGATAGATAGAAAACTCTTTATTTGCACAACGTGTTACAAGTAGTATGGTACATAAAAAAATCAGACATGTAATGTACAAAGGGCGGCCTTATTGCTAAAAGCAATCTCTTCCAGGCAACCTTAGGATGAAAGAGTGATTGCAAGGCGCCTCGTCAAGCATCTCGTGATGGTTGGGCCGGATCTGGCGGACAACCAGTACGGTTTCCGTCAGGGGCGCTCCACCGTGGATGCGATCATGCGCGTGAAGGCTCTGGCGGAGGAAGCAGTCTCCCGGGGTGAAGTGGTGTTGGCGGTGTCCTTGGACATCGCCAACGCGTTCAACACTATGCCCTGGAGCTGCATCAGGGAGGCGCTCGTGTATCACGAAGTGCCTCTCTACCTCCGCCGCATAGTCGGGGCATATTTGTCGGAGAGAGCCGTCGTCTACCCCAGTAGGACCGGTCTCGGTAGGCGTGAAATGTCGTGCGGTGTTCCGCAGGGGTCGGTGTTAGGGCCACTCTTGTGGAACATCGGCTACGACTGGGTGCTTCGTGGTACCTTCTTGGATGGTGTCGCCGTCGTGTGCTACGCGGACGACACACTCGTGACGGCGCGCGGCAAGACGCATCACGAGGCAACCCTGAGGGCCACGGCCGGGGTTGCCCAAGTCGTTGAGCGTATCCGGCGGCTGGGTCTCGAGGTGGCTCTGCACAAGTCCGAGGCCCTGTTCTTCCACGGGCTTCGGAGGAAGCCGCCTGAGGGATCTAGCCTCACGGTAGGAGGCACTCGCATCGGCATCGAGCCCTCGATCAGGTATCTGGGGCTCGTACTCGATGGCCGATGGGACTTCGGATATCATTTCCGAGGTCTGGTCCCCAAGTTGGTTGGGGCAGCGCGTGCGTTGGCGCGGCTGCTGCCCAACATGAAGGGACCCGATGACTCCTGCAGGAGACTCTACTCGGGGGTTGTGCGGTCCATGGCCCTTTACGGGTGCCCGGTATGGGCGGGGGCCCTGAAGGCCAGCAACGTCGCGATACTGCGACGACCGCAGCGAATGCTGGCCATCAGGATCACAAGGGGGTACCGCACGATCTCCTTTGAGGCAGCGAGTCTCCTGGCCGGAACTCCACCGTGGGACCTGGAGGCGAGAGCCCTTGCGGCACTGTATCAGTGGCGCAAGGAGGCGCTGGAGTTGGGTCGATGCCCCGAGATTCGAGAAATCGATGACCGGAAATCCCAACTCCGCCAGGTCATCATAGGGGAGTGGAGGGAACGACTCGGGCAACCGAGCGCTGGGCACGCCGTCATTGCGGCGGTAAAACCCGTTATGGAGGATTGGCTCGAGAGGCGTCACGGGACCCTCTCATACCGATTGACGCAGGTGATCACTGGGAAGGGATGTTTCGGAGATCACCTGTGTCTGATCCGCAAGGAGCCAACGCCTGAGTGCCACCACTGCGATGGCCAGACCGTGGACACGGCTCTCCACACGCTGGCAGAGTGCCCGGCGTGGGTTGAGCAGAGGCGAGACCTCGTGGCGGCCATCGGAGTGGGAGTTCTCTCGCTCGATAGCCTGATTGCGGCTATCGTGCGGAGCGAGAGTGCGTGGAACTCTGCCGTCTCCTTCTGCGAGCAAGTTATGCTCGCGAAGGAGACGGCGGAGCGGGACCGGGAGAGGTTTAGAACTCTCCCGGCCCGCCAGGCCCGGGCACGGGCCAGGCAGCGCAGGCGACTCAGGCGTCGGAGGTCGCAGAACGACCTCCGTCCTCCATAAGCGCAGGCCTGGGGGTGACAGGTGAGGCCATCTGTCACCCTAGCAGAAGCAGGCCGGGGTGGCGGCGAGCGCGTTGCGAAGCGCGCTCGCTTCCAGGGAGCACAGGGAACATGGGGTTCCCACACGGGGCGGGGGTCGTCTACTCGTCTGTAGATGACCCGAGGTATGTCGGGGCACCAAGGCCTTCCTTTCTAGGGTATACCTGGTTCCCCGGCTATTAGTACCCGGCGAAGGCGTGCGGTTTTAGTCGGTTCGTGTCCGACATGCCACCGACAGGTGGTATCCGAGGGGATTTCCGCACGGAAAAAAAAAAAAAAAAAAAAAAAGGCAACCTTAGGATGAATTAAAATGTTTTGGACAGACAGTAGTAGTCCTAAGTAGTAGACTCGTACTACTTAAGATACAGATCATCATCATTATCAACAGCCTATAATAGTCCACTGCTGGACATAGGCCTCTCCTTAGAAAGGAGGTTTTCCGGTCGCCGGTCGTGTGTCACTGAAAATAACCAAAGTTATTCCTTTAGGGTACATTATCTGTTTCTTGTGAAACAGGAAATGATGTCTGTGTTATTACCTTAGCTATGGCACTACCTGATATTAAATTTAAATCTGTGGAACGGGTTATCGTCTGCGGTATGCGAGGTATGCGAGGGGCGCTCAAAGGACGAGTGCTTTTAAGTGGCATGTGTTCATGGGTAGCGCTAGGCATTTACCATAAGAGGGTCTAGTGTGAGTTGGTGATATGGTAACCAGACTGCTAATAAACATACTTATATATTTTTAAATACATACATATTATAGAAAAATTACACCCAGACACAGAACAAATGATCATGCTCATCATATAATAGTTGTCCTGGGTGGGAATCGAACCTACGACCTCCGGCTTAGCAGCCAGGAACACTAACCACTAGACCAACAGGCCCGTCTTCGAAGATACTTCGAAGTCTCGAATAGTTTTGATTGGGCATTGACTTCTCGGTTCTCGATTAAAAAAGACAACTCCCGCATTAGGAATGTATTCTGTGTCGCGGGGGACTTTACAAAAACCCAGAAAAACAATTTTTGGATCACACAAAGTGTCGTCCTATGTAGGGATCGAACCCACAACACTCAGCATAGTAGTAAGGCGACCGCTTAAACCACTACGCCATCCGTGCAGTTCAGCAAAATCTTTTCAAGAATTGGGACACAATATGGAGTCAAATTATTAAATCCAATTACGATAGTAAAGGCAAATGAATAAAGACGGGTACTATGTTATTAATCTTATTATTATGAAAGTCAACCAGCTGTGACGCTATCACATTTTCTTGACATCAGCCGTTTTGACTAAAATATAGACGAAGTGTATTGTTTTTTAAGTAAAACTTCTTGACGTAGGGAGTAAGCTGGTGAATGCGTGACGAGAGCGTTACGAAAACTATGACCAGGCGAGTCGAACGGAAGTTGAGAGGGCGATATAAGTTAGTGAATTTAGAAATAGAGACTTACGTTTCGTATATTACTGTAGGGGCAAGAGAGAGAGGTGCGAGCACACATTTTCTTTTTCTCTTTCTCTAATTGCCAAGGAGTTTTACTTCGTTTTTTTTATTGAGGTATTGTAATTAAATATTACTAGTGACTTATTAACACGCTTTTATTAGCTTCACCTGTATGTTTGTTTGTATGTAACCGACTCCTTTGGGCGTAATTTTGACTGACTTTAAACGGTCAGAATTCGTTTAAACTTTGTAGATATATCGAGGACCGATGACAATATACTAATATAAAAAAAAAAGAAAAAAATTATAGTTTAAAAAAAAAAATAGTTTTAAAAAACTAAAAAACACGCTTTCTATAGAAAACCAAACTAAAAAATTGAAAATAAATTTGAAAAAAAAGCGTTGGGTGCCTGTTGTCAATAGTAAAAAGCACCCAACGCTTTTTTTTTAATTTATTTTCTATTTTTTAGTTTGGTTTTCTATAGAAAGCGTGTTTTTTAGTTTTTTTAAACTATTTTTTTTTTTTAGATCTAGTTTAATGTTGTAATCAAAGTATTTGTGTGACATAATAATACAGAGCGTAATATTTCATAAGGAGACTATCGATAAGCTAAGATTCTGATTAAGCCGTATTTTTGGATAAGTTTGCACAGGCCGTGGCCGTCTTCGAGTTGAGGTCGAAGATTTTTCTATTGACAATGTCATTGAACTAAAAGATTTTAAATTTAGTTTAGTATAGATCATCTAAATATCATGACTTGATTAAGACGCAATATGCTTGTAAACTTGACACCTAAAAATATAAAGTAATTTTTGTGTACTCGTAATATTAAGTATTTATATTATTATTTTTATTTATTTATTTATCTCAGTACCAGCTTCTCAATCTTGACCTTATCCAAAGAAGAGCGAAGACCTGCTCGATCCCTTGGCGTTACGTAGAGATGTAGCTTCGCTCTGCATTCTCTATCGTATATATCATGGAGAGTGCTCCGAGGAACTTTTCGGACTAATACCGGCCGCAACCTTCCGCCATCGTTCTACAAGCAAACTTTTATCCTCACCACATGGATAATTGACGCTCCACCACTGTGCGCTTTTTAAGCCATTTTTTGCCTCGCACTACACTAGTGGTAGTGTAGTAGTATTTCCGGACCGAAAAGACCTTGAAGGGCTGGCAACGCGCTTGTGACTTCTGAGTTGCAGGCGTTTATACGCGTCCATACGCGGCTGTAATTGCTTTATATCAGGTGACCCGTCTGCTCGTTTGCCCCTTATACCATAAAAAAGAAACGCCATTAGTTAATTATTATTAGGTGATTGTTCATCCTATACAATAAAAAAGTAAAAAATTATAATTATGAAGTGAAAAATAATAGTCCCCTTAGTTCCAACAAACGAAACCCAAAATTTAAATCTACATCATTCACACAGCCCTTGTGGCTGTGCTTTTCAGAGCAACCTTCAACCAATACGTAGCCGGTTTAAAGCATTTATGAAGTTCCAACCAACACCACATTCCAATTTGACGTACGAACTCATTTAGTATGAAGGCACGTGATGCATTCTAATTGTTGCCTGCAATTAGAATGCATCACCCGTGTCAAAACCGTCTATTTTATGCCGTCGAAATTCATTCGAGTATGCTGTAGTTTTATACTGTGAGTATCAAGCTTTGTTCAACGTAGGTTGGACAAGTCTTGATACACCAACTTTTTTATTATGTAAGTTAATATTCATAACTTTTCCAGGCACACAGCCAGGCACAGGCCAGATGGAGTGATGATTTGCGCAAGATGGCTGGCAGGAGCTGGATGCGAGAAGCCCAAAATCGACGTAAGTGGCGTGCAATGGGATATGCTTATGTCCAGCGGTGGACTGCGGTAGGCTGATGATGAAGTTTTCCTATAGGTATTATATAACTACAGTACACAGCCAATTCCCTTAGAAATTTGGATAAATTCATTGTGGATCGAGCCCTCAAACGAGCTCCAGTAATATGTTTGGTAGAAACTTGAAGTATGGAATACTATCGGTAATTCACGGTAATTAATATAAAATCCATCTTTCGCTCCAGATGTTACTTTTAAACTATTAACGTGAATGGGTGATTGTTAATAGTTTCACATAATAACGATTAACGAGCTGAAATGAATTCATTTTGCTCTTAAAATTAGCCTAAACTGTACAAAATAGCGACACAGTGATCTAATGATCTATTAATTAGCCAATCCAACTTAGATTATAATAATTTCTTTAACCGCAGTTTAAATATTTTTATCGTGAACGCATGTAAACAAAATTAACCTTTATATTTCAAATTTTCAATCATGACAAACCCATGTCAAAAAGCACATATGGGTTGGCTCGGCCAAAATGATACAATGGTCGCACGTAAATACCGGTATTAAGCTAATTCTTTCATTTGCCGAGTGAGCGTAATAGAGGATACGAGAAATATATCCTCCGCAGAGGATGCAGATACTCTCCTTGTAATTGACCTAAAAATCGACTGGAAATCCAAAGTAAAAGTAATGCTACTTAGTTCAATTCATTTATCCATTACCTCTTTTACCTCTTCAGCCTTAAGCCGCTGCACAGATTTAGATGAAATTTGGTATGGCAATAGTTAGAGTCCCGGGAAAGGAGATAGGATAGTTTTTATCCCAAAAATCATCCTTAAGGGGATTAAAAGGGGGGTGGAAGTTTGTATGGAAAATCAATAACCGCTGACTTTAATGAAATTGAGAATTGAGACTTCTTGAGGAAAGACATAGGGTACTTTTTACCGCGATAACCAAAATACACGCGGGCGGAGCCGAGGGCAACAGTTACTTCAAAAATCAAAAGCATTGCTAAGCATTAATACTTGCTATGATCTCCAAATTATTACAAATCGTTTTAAACAGTTACCAATTGTTTTGACGCAGGATAATTTAACGCGTTTACAGAGACGAGGGTATAAAAGCAATTTCTTGTAAATTTCGAAGCATATATATACATATATAGCCCTTTTGTGTATACGTGTAAGGCCCGAAATTGCACCTCGAATTAATAATTTGATTGAATATGAACTTTGCGAAGGTAAATTGGTGTGTGTGACGGATTAAGAATACAGAGTGTCACCACCCCTATTCATCCCGTGGGTGTTGTAAGAGGCGACTAAGGGAGCAAACCACGCACTCTGCAGAGAGAAGGAAAACTTGACACAAACCCTATACCAACCTGTCTGGCCAGCGTGGTATAGTAGGCCAATACCCCCTTTCCAATGAGAGGCCTATGTTCAGCAGTGGACTATTAAAGGCTGTTGATGATGTGATGTGAAGGTAAATTGATACTCGTAGTATATTACTTATACTTGTATAAATCCTACCGATAGAATATTATTTATTCTCGGGTTCGATTCCCGGGTCAGACCAAATGTTTGTGTGATCTGTAAATGTTTGCTTTGGGGTTTGGTTGTTTTCTATGTATGTATTAACATAAGTATTTATATAAGTATTCTATCAGTCAATCTACCTTTCATGATAAAAACTCTGCCTAGTTTGAAACTAGATGGCGCTGTGTGTCACATGTCCGAAAATATTATTATTTATTATTACAATAAAACGCTCATAGATATCTAGTAATATTTTACACTACACCAGCTGTACCCTACTAAGCTTCGCGGGATCATATTATGGTTGAATTGAAGAGAAATTAGTGACAAAATTAACGAGAAAAATAAATACAAACAATTTTTGAAGCTGGTTGCATATCTTGTCAAAATTTGAGCTGAATTGGTACAGAACCTTTTGAGCATACACAAACCAAATTTTTTTTTAAATAGGTATATATAGAGATCGACTTATAAAAAAAACCGGTCAGGTACGAGTCGAACTCGTGCGCCGAGGGTTTCGTACCTGCCCAGATTTTACGTAGATTTTCGCGAAAATTTGTAAGTACCAAAGTTTCTTTTTGCCAAATTTCGTGATTCTAGGTCAACGGGAACTTACTTACTTCCGTTACTTACTTTACTTTACTACTACGTACTTCCGGTTGACCTAGAATTGACAATATTGGTTAAAAGCAAGGTCTTACAGCACAAGTAAAGAAAAAATTCTAAAAAATGAAAAAAGTTGAAAATTAAGGTAAATTTTGGTACTAACAAGTTTTCGCGAAAATCGAAATTTGCCTATATCTTTTTATCGTGTTGACTCAGGACCTTGATTTTTATACACCTAATAGGGACCATAAACCTCAGTATCTGGTATAAATTTCAACTTGCTAGCTCTACTCGTTCCTGAGAAAATCGGTGGTGACATACGGACAGACGGACAGACGGACAAGAAAGTGATCTTATAAGGGTTTCCTTTTTTACCTTTTGAGGTACGGAACCCTAATAACAAATCTTAAACTACATCGAAAAACTAAAGTCATAAGTTTCAAGACCTAACACAAAAAAATTCAGTAAAATCCACATTAAAAACAATCTAGCTGCAAAAACTTACGGTATTTCCTTTCCAACTACCATTAATTACAGCCGAGTACCCTGAAATATAAGTCTTCAAACAAACGTTGGTCGTTACTTTGCACGACAGAACGGGAAGTGGTTGCTTAACCCTCTTTTTGCTTGCCTTAAGATAACAACCTTTTAAAAGGCTTGAAGCGTGTGACGTGTTACTAGACTCTTTTAAAGACGGACTTACTTAAGTTCAATTTGTTACACAAATCTATACTAATATTATAAAGCTGAAGAGTTTGTTTGTTTGTTTGTTTGAACGCGCTAATCTCAGGAACTACTGGTCCGATTTGAAAAATTCTTTCAGTGTTAGATAGTCCATTTATCGAGGAAGGCTATAGGCTATATATCATCACGCTAAGACCAATAGGAGCGGAGCACCAATGAAGAATATTTCAAAAACGGAGAAAATTTATTACTATTGAGAGACGCAGACGAAGTTGCGCGGGTCAGCTAGTGGTGTTATAAAATTAAAGAATATACATACAAAGACAGAACATTTTACTTCTTGAAAAAAAGAGCACCCATCGGCCCCGTGAGAAGTTGACTATACCCTAAATAGACATGCAAATAAAACCTTTTATATTTAATCAACTAGTTAAGACCCGCGGTGTTACCAGCGTTTGTTGTTATAACCGCAGGCAACGCCGCGGGGCGAAGCTAGTCTAAAAAAAGTAGCCTAAGTTACTCCTTATGTCATCAGCTATCTGCCAGTGAAAGTCCCGTCGAAATCGGTACAGCCGTTCCAGAGATTACCCGAACAGACAGGCAGACAGACAGACAAAAATTGTAAAAAATGTTATTTTGGCATATGTACCGTGTAAACATACATATGCATTTAGTAAAAAGCGGTTATTTTAATATTACAAACAGACACTCCAATTTTATTTATTTGTATAGATAAATATCACAAACTAGAGTTTTCATTCCCACAATTGGGCACTCAAAATAAAGAATGTTTTCGTTTATTTTCCTCGTATGAATAAAACGTAAACAGTAAACATTTCAGTTACCTACATGAGTTACAACCCTTTATTAAGGACTAGTAAGACGTCCTTGAAGTCCATAATCGTATATATTATAACAATATCTTCATAATAAAGTGATATATCGACATTGAAATGACAATTCCCTTTTGTTCATTTAGAGAAATGAACCATTTTTCATTTCTTTGTAACAGTTTTCAATATAAATATGGAAATATACTAAACGACGGAAACTAAGACGACCGGATGGCGTAGTGGTTTGTGTTACGGACTGCTATTCTAGAGGTTGCGGGTTCGATTTCTGCTCAAGTCAAACATTTGTAGGCATGAACTTTTAATGTTTGATTTGGTCTAGGTGTTTTTATAAATAATGTGTATGTATTTACAAAAAAAGTATACATGTATTTATATCAGTTGTCTAGTACCCATAGTACAAGCTCTGCTTAGTTTAGGACTAGATGGCGTTGTGTGAATATGGTAGAATATTACATTACATACAATTATTACATACATTATAAACCTATAATTTTATTTCTAATCAAATTTCATGACACCTACATAATCTTTTTACCATTCACCAAAATGCAATCATACAGCAAAATAATGAAAACCATATCATCATATAAATGTATTAATTAATTATTACATTTATTATATAACTTCCATCACAATATCTGAAATAAGTTTTCAAACTGTCAATAAAGTCTTGAATTTATCAGAGTTATTAGCACCTTTATCTAGTATTTATAATGGTATTGAGGTATCGTACGTAACATTTGTGTTACTTCCGTTGTGAATTGGGGTGAAATAATTTGACAATCACCTTGAACACAATTGCCGTTTTGTTTTATTGTATTCGTTGTAATTACGGGGTAATACTTTACGATATCTTTGTTTAAAATATAATAGATGAATACAATATCTGTGTATTATATTTGTATTGAAATTTCTTTTCTTTTAGAAGATATTACACTTATAAGTGATTGAAAAGATTACGTAAAGAAAATATAATGGTAAATTTTAGTGAATTATATTGATGCGTCGTAAGCTAGTTTCAAATACAGAATGTTTGTTAATTTAGGTAAATAACAGAAATGATGGTTGATAAAATACTAATGATGTTAGTTGTAGTTGTTAAATCCCCTCTAACACAACTGTCTAATCCTAAACCAGATAGACTTTGTAATATGGTAAGCAGATGACTGATGAACATTATATATATATTGATAAATACCGTTTCGAACCGCGGTGTGAATTACCCAAGAGTTAATTTAGAATCGTCGGTCTTTTTGCACCGCTTTGCAAATCGCCCAAGAACTTTTTGTAATGGGTCGATTCGGAGCACAGTGGGAAACAGTTCTATTTTTGGGTGAATGAATTCGGACAAAGAAGATAAGTAGCATTAGTTCACATCCCTTATAGTACAATCAAACAGAGATCAAAGGATTTTACTCGTCACAAAATTACCTGTGATGTAGTTGAACCCAGAACCTCTCAAACGCTCTCTCTTTTCTCTTAGTTCCTTAAATCGTAAAACTTTACCGTAATATTCATAGACAATAGACGCAATTATCTTTTGTAATTTATATCGTCCTCACTTATTTAAATTCTGACAAACAATAGGCCACAATTGACCCAGAAACTCGATAGCATGGTTAAAATTTACACGCTATTGCGATCTCAAATTAATTTGAAGCCTATTGGTTGATTCACAGGTTTCATATTCGACAGAACGTAGTTTAATTATAACGGTTAATATACCACCGATTGGTATATAGTACTACATAGCCTTTAGATTGATAGATTGTACAATACCCTATTATTTACCTGATGTTTCGATACAATTATTATTGTAATAATAGGTTAGATGAAATGATGAATATTTTGCTTTCGGAAAGTGCGAGTTAGAACAGAGGATTTTGAATTTCTTAATTGTTTAAATGCAAATCTCAAACTACTAATTTGATTTATAAGTCTTTTGGTATTGGACAAAGTATTTCTTGAGGAAGATTAAAGACTATATAACTTGTAGCTTTTTTGCATTTTTGTTGACGGTATTTTTGTATGGTTATTTTTATCTGTAACACGTTTCATACTCACATATTATTTACAAACATAAAATACTAAAACCGCAGAAGAATAAACATAATATTACAAGAGCCCTAAAATCACAATAATTCAGATGCAATTATCGGAGCAAATGGCGTGAGAATTGCGGTCACGGAGCACTTTGGGTGTGACTTTGTGGGAAATATTGTATAAACGTGTTGAAAATTGTTGACTGAGAAAGTTGTTTAACTCTGTAAATTCGATTTATTTAATTTCCATTTTGAGAATTTATTCTAATATCTTTTACTAGCTATATAATAATGTTTACGAGAATTAACGCGCTCACGATAGGTATTAAATACATACTGGCCTCTTGGTCTAGTGGTTAGTGACCCTGACTACTACGCCAGAGGTCGTGGGTTCGATTCTCACCCAAGACAAATAATTATGTGTGTGAGCATTCATTCATTTTCATTTAGTCATTTTTTTTTGTTAAAAACAACTCCCTTACTATCAATATATCCTGTGTCGCGGAGGATTTGACCAACATACACGAAAGGACACCCAGACTCAGAACAAAAATTTGTGGATCACACAAAGTGCTGTCCTATGTGGGGATCGAACCCACAACACTCAGCGCAGGAGGAAGCGGCGACGTGACCGCTTAAACCACTTCGCCATCCGTGCAGTCATTCAGACAGCATTTACTCCAACGTAACGACGGAGTAAATAAATGATTAGTTCACCCTCACTTTTCTTTTTATTAATATTAGAAGTTTTATTTACGTTAATTGTATTAATTCTTGACTGTTATGGAATACCCTCATAGGTCGTTTATTGATAAGGGGTTTTAGAAGACTGGAAAAGCACTAAAAATGGAACAGCGGTAACAGTTGTTTGGTTAACTTTAGCTTATAGTACCATATATCAAAATAGAAAAAAAATGCAATATAGTAGAGATAGGGGACTAGAAGGCTCAAATTTCAGAAGAGATTATTGTATCTCTAGTGAATGTAGGTCAGTGAGTAATGGCCTGACACATACAGAAAGGTTTCATACCTGTGTCGGCTACAGCACATTTGATACGTAGAGACTATAGAATAGTGTGTAGCTTCCCGGTGGAGATTCGAGAAAATTATTAAGATGCGTGCGTGTGTGTGGCGAGCTAGGGCGAAGGAATAAAACAAATAAAAACGCAACTAGTACATTATTGTATGTACTCGTATGTTTGAATATTTTGTGTAACAGAATCTTACAACGTTGTTTTTACTTATCTTAAGAATTTTAATTGTCTAAAAAATCTTGCATCTGGCGCTCTTGAAAATACAATAATATTATAACATTAAGATCATCTGTATTAACTAATAATCACACGTTATATCGACTTGTTATTAAAGCGTATTTTTCTCTATACTAATATTATAAAGTTGAAAAGTTTGTTTGTTTGGTTGAGTGCGCTAACCTCAGGAACTACTGCTTCGAAAAAAAAAATATTTTGATGTTAGATGGCCTATTTTGAAAGAAAGCCCACATAACATCACGTAACGACTAATAAACGTCGAGCCCTTCGAGTTCAATATAACAACGCGTTTAGGGTGCTGGTGGGGTTGCCACGTTTCTGTAGTGCTTCAGGGATGTTTGCAGAAGCCCGCGTTGATTGCTTTTATACAGTAATGCGTAAGAGATGCGCGTCCCTGGTACGCAGGGTGCGGGGCAGCACCAACAGCATTCTAAAAATGATCGCTAGCCGAATGGATTGCGCGATCGTGAACCGGTGTTGCAGACTTTCTGCTGGACCTGCAGCATAATGCCCGTGTATGTGCCATGTTAGGTACCGGTTCATGTCATTGTGTTTCGTTGTGTTTTTATTTTTCATTTACTAACATAGTTATAAGTCAAATTGCTACTAACACTATGAGTTTTGTTACTCGATGAGATATGAATAAAAAAAAATAAAAAAAAAAAAAAGTCAATGAAATGTTTTGCAAAAACCGGGAGAAGAATATTCCTTTTGAGGCGTTGACGAAATTACGTGGTTCAGCTAGTTTGTTATAAACGAGAGGTTTATAAATATCTCCGTATCCAGGGAAATCATGCGTATTGCTCACTTACTACATCATTATTAAAACTAGAATCAAAACGTTATACCCACCGTCAACGCCCACTACAGGCTTTTAAAACAACAGTTCGAAAGTGATTCCACCCACGCTCTCCCTCATATTACTGCTATCTGATATAAATAGTAGCAAAATTTAAAATATCCGCATTACGTTAAATCAGAAGAGAATATTTCTTAATCTTTGGAACGCCCTTCCCCTAGAGGTCAGGACATCCACCAACCGAACAATCTTTAAGACCAGAGTACGCAAGCTTTATGGAGACTTGTTGACGGAGTCATCAAAATAACCCCTTGTGTGTTCATCAACGCAGGCATGTATGTATGAATGTATGTGTGTATGTTTATATTTATAGTATTAAATAGTACGTATAAATGATATTTGCATTTATATATGTATCCATCTTGCAACCGACTACAATTTAAATAATTTATCTCATTATATACCTGCCATACACAAATCTCTGCATCACCCCAAGGTTGACTAGAAGAAAATGCCTATGGCATTAAGTCCGCCTTATGCAATGTATTTGCAGGAAGTATAAATCAATAAATAAATATTAGTATATATATTCCGTGTGATGACGGATTAAGAATACAGAGTGTCACCGCCTCTATCCATCCTGTGGGTATCGTAAGAGCCGACTAAGAGAGTAAACTACGCAGGACAACAGCACTGCAAAGAGAAGGAAATTTTCACACAAACCCTATACCAACCTGCCTGGCTGGCGTGGTATAGTAGGCTAAAACCTCCTTTCTAAGGAGAGGCCTATGTCCAGCAGTGGACTAGTCAAGGCTGTTTATGATGTAGTAATTGAAGCCCACCTGTAATTTAAAAGGTTAGAATTCCATTGCCGGCCTTTGAGGTCTCCACCAAAAATACCTCTTCTTAAGAGAAGGTTTGGCCAACGCTAACCTTGGTTACTCGCCAAAATGACACAAAAGAGTTGCTTTTTGTGTGAGGCTGGCGTATCTAAACCCTCTGAAGCATGGCTCTCTGATCACGGTTAATTACCATCACGTGAAAACCATGAAGCATTTTAAATCATATTCCCAAAATTAAAGATCGCTCCGATGACGATGACCCGTCTGCTCGTCTGCCCCCTCTAAAAAAAATGGTATGATTTGAAGCATTTTATTTTTCCCTTAAGTGCTGCTAAATGAGGCTCTAAGTGTAACCATTTTTCAGCGTTGGAGTCTCTTAAAAAACTTTTAGTACGAAAATTTGAAGGAGTTCTGAAAATGGTCTCTAACATTAAAAAGTTTTAGGGATTCAAGTTTAATTAAATTTAATCTATGACAAAGTGTGATTTTCTTAACAATATTATTATTATAATTCAATTTAGTGAGGTGAACCTTTTATTGATGTTTTGGACCTTGAGATTTTTATCAACAATATCTGGAACAATCTTTCCAAAAACATGTGAATATTTTTATTTTATTTATTCATCTCACACATCTCACACACGGCCGTTTGATTCCAAACTAGGCAGAGCCTGTACTATGGTAACCAGACTGCTGATAAACATACTTTTTTTTTTCAAAGATACAGATTATATAAAAGTTACACCCAGGCACAGAACAAATAACCGTGCTTATCACACAATATTTGTCCTGAGTGGGAATCGAACCCACGATCTCTGGTTTATCAGTCAGGGTCACTAACCACTAGACCAACAGGCCCGTCAAGTAGACGTAATAAGATAGACGTTGTTCAACGAAAGCCCCCAACTAGGCTGAACTTTGTGTAGTCACATTATAGCCGAGCGAATTATGAAACGCGAGAGTTAACAAATTTCTACAAGTTAATAAATTACCTTTGTTGTGTCTGCATGGGGAGGATTTGCCCATAACCGCCACGCTGGGCAGACGGGTTGGCGATCACAGTGCGTAGCCGTCACGGGCCTGTTGTATTTAGCTACGCCTATTGGGATGAATATACAACCAACGGTCGGTCGCCAGAGCCATAAATTACCAGCTTTTGCTTGCGGTTTCACTCACAAATTCTGTTTCTTATCTCAGTCTCCATCCTTCAGGAACAGTATTTTTTGTTGATGAACCTAACTTGTCCTTCTTAGTACCCTGGATGACATGTTTACAAAATTTCACGGTGATCGGATAAACTATTTGGCAGTGCATTAATGAGAACAAATCTCTATTGATTTTTATCTACTAGAACTCTAAATAAATGTCAGTGTCCCTCTTACTTATTGTGATAAAAATATTAAGTGATTCTGAATGTAGGTATCTCAGCCTGTTAATGTCATGTGTGAATCCAGAATAACATGATCGAATGGAAAAGTACAGTACTAGAAAAGTGTTTTAAGCGGTGACCTCGCTGCTTCGATATCCACATGGGACAACACATTGTGTGATCCACAAAATGTTGTTCTAAGTCCGGGTGTTCTTTGTATCCGTTTTATTTATGTTTGTACAGTACCCTGCGACATAGTATATATTCCTAGTGTGGGTGTTGTCTTTAACAAAAAGAAAAAAGTTTGAAAAAGTGGTATCACTTTATCAAAATAGCTCCTTAACACTTTAATCAGATCACTTTGATATCATCAACAGGCTGTAATAGTCCAATGCTGGACATAGGCCTCTCCTTAGAAAGGAGGTTTTGGCCTACTATACTACGCTGGCCAGACGGGTTAGTGTAGGGTTTGGCAGAGAGGCTGCAAGCCTCCCCGCAGTTCTCGGCAGACGTCAGGGGCTAGCCAGTCGACCCAGGCTACCCCCGACGTCAATATTGCGTCGACGTCGTCGCCCATGGAGGAGGTTGTAGAGACGATCCAGTAATGGATCAAGTCTCCAACCTCCTGGTCCAGACGAACCTGAACCACTGTGCCGCGGCGCAGGATCTCTTCCTGCAAACCATGGCACAGTGGTCGATAGGTGTTGCCGTAGTCGCGGAGCCCTATTCTGGCCCTCCCCGTTCAAACTGGATGGGTGACTGGGACGGCTCCGTGGCAGTCGTCGGTTCCACGACGGCTCATTCCCCGCCCTTGTCGCTAAGAGACAAGGGCACTGGATATGTTGCCGTCGAGTGGGGGGGGATCACCATATATGGTGTCTATTTCTCCCCCAACCGGAGTTTGAACGACTTCGAGGTTTTCCTAACCAGCTTGGAGACCTCGATACGGCGACTAGCGTCTGGGCACGTCCTTGTGCTGGGGGACTTCAACGCAAAGTCCATTGCGTGGGGTTCCCCCAGGGAAGGGGCGAGGCCGTAGAGGAGTGGGCGGCCTCGGTGGGCCTCTGTCTTCTCAACAGAGGCTCCACCAACACGTGCGTGCGACAGCAGGGGTGGTCGATAGTGGACCTTTCGTTCGCTACCCCTGCCCTCGCCGCACGAGTAAGGAACTGGCGTGTCCTGGAAGAGGTTGAGACGCTCTCGGATCACCTGTATATCCGATTTGAGCTCTCCCGGACCCAGGACTCCAGTAGGGGTCACGTGGCGCGGCGTTTATCCCGCTTTCCGCGGTGGGCTGTTGCCAGACTGAACCGGGACCTACTAGAGGAGGCAGCCATAATTCACTCGTGGCTGTCTCCTCAGGCTCCGACCGAGGAGGTCGACGTGGGGGCTGGTCGCTTTCGCGATGCGATTACGCATGTATGCGATGCGGCAATGCCCCGCATTCGAGGTCGTCGGCCTCCAAGGAAGGAGGTCTACTGGTGGTCCCAGGAGCTGGCGGACCTCCGTGCGGCCTGTACACGTGCCCGGAGGTCCTACACGCGCAGTCGGCAGCGTCACCGTGGAGACGGTGAGGAGGACCGGCTTCATGAGGAGTACCGACGGGCGCGGAAAACTCTGAAGCTGGCCATTAGCCGCGCCAAAGAAGAAAAAAGACAGGAGATGCTGGAGGGTCTTAATCGTGACCCCTGGGGTCGCCCTTACCGCGCGGTGCAACAAAAGCTCCGCGCGTCGGGCCCCCCCCCTTACGGAGACTCTCCAGCCCAGCTTCCTGCGAGAAGTGGTTGAGGGCCTTTTCCCACAACGAGCGGAGCACACTCCCCCAGCGATGGCCTCCTTGGCCGGAGACGACGGGGAGCACGGGGAGGATAATGTTCCGCCCGTCCGGGATTCGGAGGTAGGGGCGGCTGTTCTACGGATCCGTTCCAAGAACACCGCCCCTGGGCCAGACGGGGTACCGGCCCGAGTGCTGGCCCTGGCCCTCAACCACATGGCAGACCGCCTCGGGGAGGTGTTCGACGCTAGCTTGGCGTCGGGACGCTTCCCTGAGTGCTGGAAGAGCGGGAAGCTGGTCCTATTGAGGAAGCCGGGACGGCCTGCCGATTCGGTCGCGGCCTATAGGCCCATCGTGCTGCTGGACGAGGCGGGCAAATTGTTTGAGAGGGTTCTTTCTGCCCGCATCGTCCGGCACCTCTGCGAGGTGGGCCCCGATCTGTCGGACGCCCAATTTGGTTTTCGGGCGGGGCGTTCGACGGTCGACGCCGTGTTGCGCCTGAGGGCCGTGACCGAAGAGGCCGTGAGCTGTGGCGGCGTGCTGTTGGCGGTGTCATTAGACATCGCCAACGCATTCAATAGTCTGCCATTCAGCTGCATCAGGGAAGCACTCCACTATCATGGGGTGCCAAAGTACCTGAGGCGGCTAGTGGCAGACTATTTAGAGGAGCGTACCGTCGTGTACGAGGACCGAGAAGGTAATCTGAGGTGTCGGCCCATGTCGTGCGGTGTTCCACAGGGGTCAGTTCTTGGACCCCTCTTGTGGAACATAGGGTACGACTGGGCCCTTCGCGCCGATTTCCCCCCCGGGCTGGGTGTAATCTGTTACGCAGACGATACCCTGGTGACAGCCCGGGGGGCAAACTTCCAAGAGGCGGCGCCCATGGCCACAGGGGGAGTCTCCCTGGTGGTCGGGCGCATTGAGGCGCTGGCCTTACGGGTGGCCCTAGATAAGACGGAGGCCCTGTTATTTCATGGGCCCCGTCGTGGTCCACCCCCTGGCGCATCAATCGTGGTCAACTCGGTCCTCGTACCGGTTCGGGCCCAGATGAAATATCTGGGCCTGATCCTCGACGGGAGGTGGCTCTTCGACGAGCACTTCCGACAGCTTGCTCCAAAGCTGGTCGGCGCTGCGTCTGCCCTAGGGCGACTTTTGCCCAATATGGGTGGACCCAGCGTCGCGACAAGACGGCTGTACACGGGGGTTGTCCGGTCAATGGCACTGTACGGTGCACCGGTGTGGGCGGCGGCTCTGACCGCCCAGAATAGGGTACGCCTCTGGCGCCCTCAGAGGGTAATGGCGGTCAGAGCCATACGCGGTTACCGCACCGTTTCGACGGAGGTGGCATGCGCGTTGGCCGGAACTCCCCCGTGGGACTTGGAGGCGGAAGTGCTCGCCGAAGTTTATCGGCGAGTGGCTGACTCCCAGGCGGAGAGCGGATTTCGCCCTCCGCCCGAGGATGTGCGCGAGTGGCGCGAAGCCGCTCGCCGAGCCACGATGGCTCGTTGGTCGTTCCGGCTGGAGACTCCACGCGCTGGCTTCGCCGCCGTGGAGGCTCTCCAGCCGGTCATCGCCGAGTGGGCAGGGCGGCAGCACGGGACCCTTTCCTTCCGGCTGACGCAGGTGCTTTCCGGGCACGGTTGCTTCGGAAAGTACCTGCACACGGTCGCTAGGAGGGAACTGAGTCCCGCCTGCCACCACTGCGACTGCAGTGAGGACTCGGCCCAGCACACGCTGGCGGTCTGCCCCGCATGGGCGGCGCAGCGCCGGGCCCTCACTGCAGTCATCGGAGTGGATCTCTCGCTACCGGCCGTAGTACGCTCCATGGCCGGTAGCGACAGTTGTTTTACCGCGGTCGCAACCTTCTGCGAGGTAGTAATCTCGCGGAAGGAGGCGGCGGAGAGGGCCCGGGAGGACGACCTCCACTCGGACCCGATCCGCCGCCGGCGAACCGGGCGGCGGAGGCCCGCCTATCACAGCCTCATGCCGCCCTGAGTGTGGCCGCGGGTGGACGGGGTGGGTTTCCCCTCCACCCGCATTAGTTTGGCCAGCCGCGAGGGGGCGGCGTCCGCGTGTGCTAGACGTCGCCTAAAGAGAGGAAAATATATTGAGACGGAGCCCGCACCAGGAGCGGGCTGGCGCTAGGAGGGGTCCGGATGTCTTAACAACAGCTGTTCCCGGATCCCTCCTGTTACAGGCGCAGAGTGGCACACCGTGTGGTTTTAGTCGGTCCGAGTCCGACACACCACCCTGCCGCAAACCCCGGAGGGGTGACGGTCCGAGGGGATTTCCACACGTTAAAAAAAAAAAAAAAAAAAAAGGGTTTATGTCAAGTTTTCCTTCTCTTTGCAGTGCTGTTGTCCTGTGTAGTTTGCTCCCTTAGTCACTTTACAACACCCACGGGATGAACAGGGGTGGTGACACTTCTTATTCTTAATCCGTCACCACACTTTGATGTTAACGCTTATTTAGTAGAAATAGGCATATTAGGAGTATTTTTTATCCTCCCTAAAGAAAGAAATGTTACCATAATTTTTACCGATTTTTTTCTATTAATCTCTTGAGCAAGTATCAGTAAATGGCATTTTGAAATTACACCCTGTCGTTACGAAAGATTTTAGCACGATAAAATGTTCTAAAATAAAAAGGTAGACGTTAAGAGATAACTAATAAAACTACTCGTTAATACTTTTTTACTTCACTCAGAAGCAGCATTAATGTGTTGTCGACTTAGCTTATATGTGAAAAGCAGGATTACTGTAATTCCACGTCGCATTCTGTTAAAAGGAAATACTGAAGGAACAAAGCGGCTTAATCAGCCTTACTTTCTTGGTTTACAAAGTCTAATAATATTAGTTTTGACCAAAATAATCTGGATATAATTCCTTTATAAAAGTAGAAATAAATTGAAGTTTGTATAGTCAAAGCTACATTCAGTTAATCACACAATAGAAGCCGAGGACATGGTTGTTTATCAGGAAAATTTCCAGAGAATATTATTTAGTCTCCAGATCTCTTCATCATTATCATCAACAGCTTGTAATAGTCCACTGCTGGACATAGGCCTCTCCTTAGAAGGGAGGTTTTACCCTACTATACCACGCTGGCCAGACGGGTTGGTATAGGATTTGTGTCGAGTTTTCCTTCTCTCTGCAGTGCTGTTCTTCCGCGTAGTTTTTTCCATTAGTCGGCTCTTACGACACCCACGGGATGAAAAGCGGTGGTGACACTCTGTATTCTTAATCCGTCACCACACGGTCCCGTTCTATATCCGTCTCCAGGTCTATATTTTGAAAAAGCATGATTGTAATGGCCAAGATGTTAGACTTATAATCTAGAGGTTGTAAGTTCGAGCCCCTTTCAGTACACTACCAATCTGTTTGGAGTAATTACACATTAAAACAAGCATTTATTTTTCTTATAGGGATTAGAAGATTACTATCGACGAACATGAATGAACGAGTGGTTATAATAAAATTTTATATTTACTAAACAATACATAGGGCGAAACAAATCTAAATCTATGTATGTATAAATGTTAAATTGGCTTGTGTACGCTTCAAAAACTTAAAAACTTCTGCATCGATTGAGCTCAAATTTGACACGATATATGAGTACAATCCGATTCAAGTATTGTTTTTTATCTATTTTACGCTTTAGTTTTGTTTCCTATTTCTCATGAATGCAGCCACAATGTGCCACAGCACATCGTGACTGGGTACAGCTAGTTTATTATAAGTATTAAAGAAAAACAGTTTTACATACACACATACATATACTCAGAAGGTTAGGCGCAGACATATATAGTACACATACTTCACCTAGAACAACTTGGTTCTTTGGCACACGTAAAAAGAGCAAACCGTTATATTGGGAATAGCTGTAACTGTGGAAAAATTTGGGTCGCGTGGAAAAGAAAAAAGTAAATGAAAACAAAAAGTTCATAAACATAGCTTAGACGGATCGGTTTTGGATAATAAACTTAAGTGATAGGTCGAGAAGGTCAAGGGCGTATACCAATAACTTGGGCTGTCTGTTGTCGGCAAATCGAAGCCTTATACGAACTTATGTATATGGAAATCACTTTAATAAACTTTGACGTCTCAATCACTCTGAAGCACTGGTATTAACTTAATTGAATACATCTCATTAATTCTATACATGACTCAATATGTTCGTTGTTCTTAGTTAGCATTCAGTATGTAATTCAAGTAAATCAAGTATGGGTTAAGTTAGATTAATATTAGATACACCTTTGATTAAATGTTGTATGTAGTGATAAGCGTTTTCGTAGGGGAAACTACTTACTTGGAGTTTAATTGTTTTAATTTAATAATTTATATATTTTGTTATGGCCAGGTGATATTCCTGTCCTAGTAGATTCTCTTATGACAGGTCGGACTTACAGGTACGCCGATCTTCTCCTTTTCTAGGTATTGCAATGTCAGGCCCGTTTCCCGATAAATATTTGCAGTATCTCTTGCTGTCTCTCCCTATCTATTTTCCCACTGACCCAATTTACTTTCTTTCTTCGTCCTATCTTAAAACGATAAACATTCATTCCCGAGGACGCTTAAGGTTATTAAATCCACCTAAAATCTACTCATTGTCGACGGGTGGTTCACGGGTGGATCCCGCGTTTTTAACCTGAAAACGATACTACAGACACGTTCGAGGGGGAGAGGTGTGCAACTGCTGCATGCAAAGTCCTAGCGCAATAACCGAGTGGTCCACTCGAGATTAATGCATGGTCAACTCGCATGCGAGGCTCTCCGGAATTTATATAGTTAGCGTATACCGATAGTACTCTATACAAGGAATACTAACCGCTCGAGGCGAGGCGGTGATGGTCGAGTGTCGGGTGGCTCTAATGAGCTACTTTTAGCGAGAAACGGGCCGTCAGCCGTAAAAAAATCCAAATAAAATTCTTTGCAATGTTCTACATTGCCCTAGCTCTAATGATCTCTAACCTAATATAGTACAGTTGCTAGAAAAAAGACTAGTCAATAATATCAAATTCCTTGCTAGCCATTACTACTTAATGAGTATAAAATGGTTTTACAACTTTATTTTGTGAATAAACGAGCTTTATTTATTCATTGCCACTTCTTTTTGAAACTCCTGACTTTGATGTGGTTGAAAATGGAAACTTATTTGATATCTGATAAGTTTTTTTTTAATTATATGTATGATTTTAACATTAAAAGTATTTAATTCTTTTTATTTCATAATGATTATCAATTTCAGAGTCGATACAAGGATCAGTATACTTTTATATGTATTCGAAATCTAATATCCTTATATACGGGGAAAACTTATTCGCCGACGAAGTTGCGGTTTTCAGTTAGTTTGGAATAAGATAAACATAATGTACTAAGTTAATATAATAATTCAAATTTATACCTGATAATAACAATAATTATTGTTATTTATCAACTAAATATAACGCTACAAAAAGCCAACCACAATTCTTTTTCACAAAAACCTGTATATTTATAGAAGGGTGTCTCCTTTGTATTGTGTACGCCGGATACATTTCACGCGAAAAAAAGGTATTTCTGACAGCCGTAAAGGAATAACAAGCACCTAAAAAGTTACGTGGTATTTATTGTAAGAGGAATTCTCACAATAGTATTAAACGCGCATCTCGATACATAGAATCCTATACAAATACCAAAATAAGCACATAATATATGTCGACAATTCAATGGAATATTTCCGAGACATCTCTTTTGTTTTCGTTCGTTCAAAAGCTGTTTACTCTGTTTTGTAACGCTCCAATGTGACAAAGTGGATGAAAAGTTTTTAAGCTCTAATTGTATCCACGGAAAATTGTGTCTCATCAATCCAGCTGATGTACTCCGATTTCGTCCTAGCAATGGCTTTTTAAGGGGCTTGAGTTGCCTCAAGCCCCTTAAAAAGCTAAGCAAAGTTATATTGTTTTTTCATCATCCTCATTATCATCATTATCAACAGCCTTTACTAGTCCACTACTGGACATAGGCATCTCCTTAGACAGGAGGTTTTGGCAGTCTTCACCACGCTGGCCAGACGGGTTGCTATAGGGTTTGTGTCAAGTTTTCCTTCTCTTTGCAGTGCTGTTGTCTCTTAGTCGGCTCTTAAGACACCCACGGGATGAATAGGGATGAACAGAATCGGCAATGATGGTGGGATCATCCGGCAAGAAACAGACCTGTCAGAACAGACCAGACAGTCCCATCTCAGCCCGCTGACCTATAGGGCCATACACGGCGGCAACCTGCAACTCGCGTCCGCGGTAAGTAAGTGTGCCGTTAAATACTCTATTTGGTTTGAAATATTTTAAATGTGCACGTGGAATTATAAGTAATCGCTAATGGAATCTGTCTGAAAAGAATAATAATAAAGAATAGTGGAGAAGAGGAGACGCTGATATTGAAGAATTGTATGCGCAAGAATTGATATAAGACACTTAATAATCAATATACACTATAATAATCTATACTTAATTGCTTAATTAAAAACCTTTCCCCTTTTTTTATGTTTATTTTAAAAAGCGATTACCATATACAACGATAAAAAATAAAGTACCTACTAATCATGCATGGCACAATTGAAGTTCTTGGGAAGTCTTCAACCGTGGGCCGCGTTTCAGCCTCAATCTCTGATCAGTCATCACCTTGCCTGATCGGAGGATTCTCCCTTTGCATTGAAAAGACATAACGCCCGTCCATCACAACAATATAAGTATGAATGTTACTTGCACATTTGTTCTTACTTTTCAACTATTCGTCATGAAATATAACCAACATGTCATGATCACATGCCTTCCGTCGTGCGATTCAAGCGACGACTAGGACCAGTACAGGCCATTCTGATCATTACAGTAATTAACATACAGATCTTTTAACGAACACCCTCCAATAAAAAACAATTTAGAGATTATCTTAAATCCAATACAGAAACTTTTACCAGTAGCAACTGTTAATTTACTTCCCTCCGTTCGGTGAGAGTGGTGCATTAAAGTAATACCTTTTTTATTGCGCCTCCTACGCGGCCATTTGTCTAACTTTGCTAACAGATTGCCGGTTACAAAACCAATATTTATGGAGTACGCCCGTTTGTTCAGCGTAGACATTGATTCAGCGATACTTTTGCACAGGTTTTATGTGTGGTTATTCAATTTGAGCAGACAGTTTTCAAAGAAAGACGTTTGTGGAAAAAATAAGAGGTTTATATATTAAAACAGATCTGAATTATTTCAAAGAGAATTAGTTCACTTCAGTGTGTACAACTGTAAAGTAACAGAATATGCTCTGACAATTAATGACCGTGGCCAATGTAACCTGGTTTAAACATCAGGAATTTTAAAGTATGTTCTGATTAATAATAATAATAGTTACTTGACACACTTCTTAAACGAACCTCTCATCCCAATTAAGGCAAAACCAGACTGTTGTTATCACACATCATCAACAGCTTTTAATGGTCAACTGCTACACATAGACCTCTCCTCAGAAAGGAGGTTTAGGCCTTCTATACCACGCTGGCCAGACTCGTTGGTATATGGTTTGTTTCAAGTTTTCCTTCTCTTTGCAGTGCGGTTGTCCTTGCTCCCTTAGTCGGCTCTTAAGACACCCACGAGATGAATAGGGGTGGTGATACTCCGTATTCTTATTCCGTCACCACACGGACAGCGGTCCATTCTTCTATTACCTGGATTATTAGGAGAAGAGCACATAGGCTATTCCTTACCCCGGAAAATTATTTTCAAAGCCTCGTGCAAAACCCAGTATAACATGAAAGGCAAAAATCAAGAAAATTTTGTAACATTAATCTGACACCATCTACAAAAAGGTATTCAAATCATATGAAATATTGAAGATTCAAGGCGGATGTCACTCGGAAGTTGATTCTGCCAAGTCTCCTTTAGGCGGGGAGATGAAAAATTATTGGCAAATCTATCAAGACACGGTAACAATTTTGTGTGGCAATTGATTTGTTTTTTGTGTGCAAATTGATAGGAAAATGCTTGTTGTTCATATTGTAATGTTGTTATTGGAAATTTTATTTCGAGATTTATTTGAATAAGTCGCTCTTTGGTTGTGTTTTCTATAAAGAAATTACACGACATTGACATCGGCTTTGAACATCGTTTGGTTGATAAAAGTTATATCATAATCGAAACTTCCATACTTATCTGACTGGCCTGTTGGTCTAGAGGTTAGTGACCCTGACTGCTACGCCAGTTCGATTGGGTTCGATTCCCACCCAGAATAAATAATTGTGAGATGAGTACGGTCATTTGTTCTGTGTCTGGGTGTACTTTATCTATAATATGTATGTATTTAGAAATATATAAGTATGTTTATCAGCAGTCTGGTTACCATATTACAGGCTCTGCCTAGTTTGGGATCAAACCGCCGTGTGTGAGATGTGTGTGAAATATTATATTATTAATGTGAAAGTGGGTTTGTTTATTACGCTTTCACGCCTAAATCACTAAACCAATTTAAAAAATTCTTACACAAATGGCAAGCTACATTATCAGCGAGTAATATAAGCTAATTTTTACTGCTATACAAGCGGGCGGAGTCGCGGGAAAAATTGAGTAATAGATAAAAAAGGTACGCACTTATTTTTGACGAAATAATATAGATCTACTAGAAATCTCCTGGCGCATGGAGGTCGAATTTCTACCGTTTTATTGGTTTTTGAAGAGTATAACTTAAACTGAAATTAATCTATACGTCATGATAATATCACCTATAATAATAATATAGCCCTTTATTCCGAACTGACAATCTGTTTTACTATGCGGTTTTGAAATGTCCTTCAGTTCGGTTTGTCTTTTGACATAGGGCTCCTCCAACTGTTTCCATTGCGCTCTTGTCCAGTTAGGCCCCAAGGATAGGCGGAAATCATCTTCCTATCTTCTATTTTGACGTCCCCGTAATAACACCGATAATATCACCTAAGATACTATTATTTTCCAGGATGTCAACATTTCCATTCCATAACCTTTTATTCACTAAAAGTTAATGGGGTCTAGAGTATCAACAAATCTAGCTTAGAACTAAGAGAGAGAGTAGAAATGGCAAGCGGAATAGTCCACGTGAACCTCTCTAAGAGGCTTATTCGGCGGTAGTGAATAAGCAACATCGACGAAAGGAAACGCAAAGGAAAATACTACTATACTGATGCCTTTTTTTTATTGACGGAGTGGAAAATCCCTTCGGATCTACTGCTCCTCAGTGACTCAGGAGCCAGGAGTATGTGGTGATTCCACTAAAAACCACCCCGACGGCCGGCCTCTGGTGCCCTACTCTGAGAGGACCCGGACCATGTTATTTCAAGTACTCCCCGAATTGACACCATGCCCAATCAGGCTTTATCCCAGGGGAAATACACTTGCACTAGGGACTTCCTTTCTAGGGTATACCTGGTTCCCCGGCATTAGTACCCGAGACGGCGTGCGGTTTTAGTCGGTTCGAGTCCGACATGCCACCGACAGGTGGTGTCCGAGGGGATTTCCGCACGGGAAAAAAAAAAAAGGGGGAAATACACTTGCCACTATACTCATACCTAATTTCTCTTAAGTTATCGAAATTAATTGTAAAGGAAATTGCATTAATATACATAATAATTATCACAGAGGGGAAAAACAGAGTAAAAAAGTCAAATATCACGAAATCCATCTGAAAACAGGTATATATATATATATATAACAGGTATACAGCCACATAGATAATCATAGATGACCACATAGCGAAATTCGTATTCTGGCTATCACATTTTAAAACTGTTTATTATATAGCTGCTCTCCCAAAGCATATAAAAATAATATACTTTTTTGCATACCTAGACCATATATATAGTTTTTTTTTATTGTATAAGGGTGCAAACGAGCAGAGGGGTCACCGGTTCTTTGTGAGACCGTGGTATCACTCTGGTCGTGCCGGCTCATTCGTGCCGAAGCATGACTCTACCACGGCAAAATGAAATGAAAAGCATGTTCATGGATACAAGTATTTTTAATAAGTATAAATCGAATTTCATCCTAGGATATTGTAATCGAATTCAAACACAAAACATACACTACGATACAACGTCATTAATAATTTCAAGTAATATCGTTACTTACAATTAATTTTGAACTTCATACTCCAGAAACCCTTCAAACACCCTTCCTGTTCAACAAACAGGTTTATTGGTTGAAATTATTCAATATTTAGTTCAAGGTTAAGCTGAGATATGAAATTATTGGTGCGTAAAGGTGGCGGGCTTTATTAAGTGCCACTTATCAGTACAACTTGTCACAAGAAGGTAAAATAGCACCGAACTTTTACGGCTCTGTTTCGTCTATTACTTTAGGGATTCCATTCAAAATGGTACCTTTTTCTGTATAACCCTTATCAGTTTTTTTGTTTACCTAATGTCACCTAAAGATAAGTAACTACCACTGCCCAAAGACACCTGCAAAGTAAAAAAATCGTTGGGGTTTAAATTCACAACGCCTAAACCGTAAGTCTTGCTGTTTTATTTACATTAATGGGAGTAAAATGTTATTAGATTTATTAATTAGAAGGAAATCCATCAAAATGCATTACTTGCTTATTGCTTTTTTAAATTTCTGCCAAAACTTTTTCCCATACATCATATAGTATGTTCTAGCTTTAGCGATAAGCTAAATTATAATAAATTGGCTGTATATCATGATGGATTAGTATATTTACGACTTACTTGCTAACTTAAGAAGGCTACTACTGTCTAAGCTTCATTATTTTCTGAATAAAGTCTTTCATTGGGACAAAATTATCTTTTTTTTAGGATGCTTATATTAGACCGTAGTAGTTTTCTTTTTGAAGATAATTGGCTAACACCGTCTATAGACACATACAACTCTAGAAGTAGGAGGAAGGAGTTCTCACTCGCTGATAAACCACGAAAAAATAGCTTAACATCAGTTTTCTGTCCGTGTATGTCACTACACCAATTCATCCCGTGGGTGTCGTAAGAGCCGACTATGGACAAAAAACAAAGCAGGACACCAGCACTGCAAAAAGAAGGAAAACTTGACACAAACCCTATACCAACCCGTCTGGCCAGCGTGGTATAGTAAGCGAAAACCTAATTTCTAAGGAGGCCTTTTGTCCAGCAGTGGACTATTGACGGCTGTTAATGTGATGTGAGTTTTCTGTGAGGTCATGGTATCACCAAGGTGAAGCCGGCCCGTTCGCGACGAAGAATGGCTCCCCCAGGGCTACTACTCTATATGTACCACAAATTGGTGTGTTACACCTTTCCTATTAATTTTCTGCAAGCTGTGGAATTGACATATCAAAGGAGACGGAAGTGTGTGACTAATGAGCGAACGCTGTTTAATTTGTCTAATAAGCGAAGTATTAGGGGAGAGTAACCAATATTAAACCGGCGCTTAAATTGGATCACTTCTGTACTCTCTATCTATCTATCAAAATGGCACTGTTTTTACACTAGCTACACAAAAAGAGCGCTAGCAGTGCCACTAATACTCAGTCATCTTGTGGTGCTCCTTTTTGTGCCAATATACTCTACCAAATAGTGCTATTTTGGTAGAAATACAGAAGTGGTCCTAATATTGTTAACTCTCCCCTATATGGCCCTCAGTTATTTATCGATTTATAAATAACCAGCTTTAGCTCGCGGCTCCACTCGCATGTATTAATTTTTAATTTATTTACACTTTATGCATGTGACAAAGGCGGACTTAATGCCGTAGGTATTTCCTTCCAGTCAAACTTAGGGCGATGCAGAGCTTAAACATCTACCATGTTTAAGCTCTGCATCGCCCTAAGTTTGACTGGCACCAAAGAAATTAAAAATTTGATTTTATGAAAAATATAGCATATATAGCATATATATATTGACTGCACGGATAGCGTAGTGGTTTAAGCGGTCGCCACGCCGCTCCCTACTACGCCGAGTGTTGTGGGTTCAAATCCAACATGGGACGACACTTTGTGTGATCCACAAATTGTTGTTCTGAGTCTGGGTGTTCTTTGTGTCCGTTTCATGTATGTTTGTAAGATATATAGGATATCATATACCTAGAGTACTTATATTAAGTGTATGTCGGTTATAGCCTATATTACTCGCCAATAATGCAGGTTTCCATTGGTAAAAGAAATTTTAAAATCGGTTTAGTGGTTTAGGCGCAAAAGCAAAAGGTTTCTTTGTTATAAACAAACAAACTCACTTTCACATTAAAATATAAGTAAAGAAGTATGGATAAAATTTACTCACTACAAATATATAAAATTCAAACTGAAAAGATGTTTATTTCATAAAAAAGTACTCTAAATTCATAGATCAACACACACACACAATATTAACCATCGCTTTTGTCAAATATTTAGCAAAAGTAAGTTAATACATTGTACGCCTGTGCCGATCTACAACCGCCCGTTCCCAAGGGGTTGAGCCTTATTAGAAGAAAGGGCAAACAAACTCAACATATACAAAAATCTAACTCTGTGCACAGAGGCATTACAATGGATTAAAATTGTTACTGTACATCAACGTCCTCACTCTCTGAAAGGGATTAAAACTTAGTCCAACAAACTGGCTTAGTGATTGCACAATACTGTGAAAAAAGCTTAGGGTTTTTTTACTATATTTTTTCAGTGTTACGTCATCTCAAGCTAACTTTAACGTTGTGCAACCTAATTTTGAATTGTTAATACACTATAAAGACAACCGACATAGCCTACCGGATCAGCAAGCTGAAGTCGCAGTGGCCTTGCCATATTGGCCGCAGAACCGACCACCGTTGGGGAAAACGAGTTCTTGAGTGGAGATCGTATCTCGGCAAACGTAGTGTAGGACGCCCACAGGCCAGGTGGAGTAACGATTTGCGCAATTTAATTATAACACAATATAAAAAAAACTGATACAAAGAAGCAGTATAAAGCCCAAACATGGTATATATGCTGTAATTTTCTGATAAATGCTATCCCATAGACTACTTTATGTAGCAGTAAGTTCCAGGTTACATATCGTGGAAATACCACCAAAGCAACGGTATACCAAATTTCAGATCAATCGGACCTGTGGATTTTAGTAAGATTCCTTCATCACCTAGGATGTGAGCTGATCATTTATAGCTTAGACCCATTTCGATCACATGGGCTTTCAAAAAAAAAAAACGAAACCGGTCTATCTGTTCGGGAGCTATGATGACACAGATACCCAGCTTAAATTTATAAGCCCCTCGGTTTCCATCGGGTTTTAAAAGAACATATTGAAGTGGTATGAAATTTGAAGCGACTATAACTACACGTTGTATAAGTGAGTCTACCAAGGAATTCCACTATAAACCATGACTTGAATCATCAATCATCATCAACAGCTTTTAATAGTCCACTGCTGGACATAAGCCTCTTCTTAGAAAGGAGGTTTTGGCCTACTATACCACGCTGGCCAGACGAGTTGGTATAGGGTTTGTGTCAAGTTTTCCTTCTCTCTGCAGTGCTGTTGTTCTGCGTAGTTTTTTCCCTTAGTCGACTCTTACGACACCCACGGGATGAATAGGGATGGTGACACTCTGTATTCTTAATCCGTCACCACACGGATTATTAAATTATCCCCTAGCAATATTTATGTACAAAATGACCTAGTTATCAAAATTGAGTTTTCTAATATCAGATAGCGTGCTGCCAACCACTTACGTTGCGTATCTTCAGCTGGGAACAATCGATTTCAGGTTCCATTAGTGGCAGCCATTAGACCAGATATAAATAACGGCTAGTGGCATTAGTTATTTTATAAAACGTTGAACTAGTAGTCTAAATAAATGCGGAAGTATTAAGAACTCTGTCAACGTTGACTCAAAACAATTATTTTTTTATATCTTTCTAATTTTAATATTACATATCGCATCTGAAGGGTGTCTGAGCACAAATAAGGTAACCCTGTCGGTACTTTTGTAATCAAACTGCTGATAAACATACGTTTATAGTTAAAACAGATAAATATTTACACATTTAAAATTATTTGCTTTGACTGACTAATTGATTTATGAACGCAGAGCTTAAATTTAACCGCTGGGGTTACAAACTTGAAATTTTGGCAGCTGACACTTTTTATATTGTAAGAATCCACTAGGAAGGGATTTTTAAAAATTTCAACCGTAAAGGGGTAAAACAAGAGATGAGTGACTGTATGGAAGTTAGTAATTTTCAAAGTTACAAACACGAAATAAGAAAAATCTACACACAAACACGAAAAGAAAAAACTAGTTATACATAAATCTATTTGTGCATCCTTTAATCCACTTCGTCTGTGTGTATCAATGTTCCAATTATTCACAAGGCTCCTACTGAAAAACGAAAAAAAAACAAAACATTTAATCAATAAAAATCTTTGAGCAAATAAACTAAAAACCCCTGATATCGAACCATCATTATTACTGTTATATCTCGCCCAGTAAACCGTTGACACTTTGAACACCTTTTGCTTTCAAAATTACTATTAAAATTAAGTTATTTATTACTGAGAATACAATTCAAACATTTACTAAAATAATATTACTTATTTATTAATTTAAATGGCCTTAACTTTTTGAATCAATTTATTCAGTAGTGGTAGATTAATATATTATACAATTATGACTTCCAATTGACTCTTGAATATTGAGTATCAGATGCATGCTCATGGAGAGCATTCGCTCATGAAACAAAATGCCTGAAATTGGGGACAATAAAGGATAATTAATTTTTATTTTAGCATTCTGTTTTAACAGGAAATAAAATGAGATTAAGGTATAAGGTAGTGCATTAAATGCCTCCATTTTGTTGATCACGATCGAATTTATGCTTATTCTGCTAACGATTTAGTTAGACTAAAAGAAAATTTGAATAAATATTAACCTTATTTCAGTATAAAAGAGCTGAAAATCTTACATTATCGTCAGCGGGACTAAATCATATTTCATGCACGTGATTGGATTGTCGGCTTTATTTTATTCTAGCATAAGGTTAACTGTTGTGCAACTCTGTTGACCCCATAAATAGTATATAATAATAAGCAATGTACGGAAAGTTTTACTTGTACCATCGATTAACGAGTAATTCATTTCAAAAACGTTTTAGTAAAAGATAACGCTATGCTTTAGAGGTTAAAGTCCCTTATCGAGTTAGATAGTAAAGTAAGTATTTTAGGCTGTTTTGCAGTGGTATCCTTGATTTAATTTTAGTGGTACCAAATGTGGTTTGTTGGTTTGTATTAGACCTACCGGGACGATCAATAATTTTTGAAAGTTTTATAATCGTACCTATTTAGGTTTCGATCTAAATGTTTACTTTATTTAGAATTAGTTAATGTTTTACGGACTGCCTATTTTATGGCCTAGCGGTTAGTGACCTTTACTGCTAAGCCGGTCGTAGGTTCGATTCCCACAAAAACAAATAATATGTGATGAACACGACCATTTGTTCTGTGTCTGGGTGTAATTTACCTATGATATGTATATATTTAGAAATATATAAGTATGTTGATCAGCAGTCTGGTTACTACAGTACAGGCTCTGCCAAGTTTTTCTTTCTTTACAACTGCCGCACTAGGAATATATCCTGTGTTGCGGGGGACTTTACAAACATACATGAAATGGACACAAAGAACACCCAGACTCAGAACAACTATTTGTGAATCACACAAAGTGACGGCCCATGTGGGGTTTGAATGTTGTCCCATATGGATCAGCGTAGTAGAAAGCGGCGTGCGGACCGCCTAAACCACTACGCCATCCGTGCAGTAACTATGTTTATCAGAGGTCTAGTTACTACTAGGTATTGTAGGTTTTTGTTTAAAAATTATGATGAAGATACGTCAGATAGTGACATAGCCAATTACTCAAATTGAATAAAAAAAAATCTGAAATAAATATTATTTGCATTCGCATCTTTGCCAACGCATTGGCAGTTTATTGATGCCCTTCTTGTAAAAATCAGCTGGACATTAGGCAACAAACTCTTTAAAGGCATTTTGTACTGCCTCTCGGGAATTGAATTTTTTACACACTAAAAAGTTGTCTAAATTTTGGAAAAAGTAATAGTCGGTAGGTGCAAGGTCTGGTGGTCACATCTGCAATCAGCTTTGGTCAATCGGAAAGACCTATTACAAGGTAAAAAGTTAACTTTTAAAAGCTCTTTAAACGCATTTGATCTATCTTCTCTGAGGGTCAGATAATCTTCTGGGGAAAATCCACAGTATTGGTCTATCCCTATCTGTAAGCCGCATCTGATTATTCAGTTGCTAAGCTGCTCATCTGCTAATACATGGCGAACGGTATATTTTCTTTAGGAAACAATCGATAACTTAACCTTGAAACGCCAAAGTGTTATCTGACGCGTGTACACAATGGGGAAATATATTTATAGCTGTTTTATGAATAGAGGAAAATAATACCGAGTGAATGATTGAGTCTAAGCTTACATTTTCTATATGGTAATATCTTTTATTGACTGCCTCGGTGGAACAGCGTATACGACTGCTGTGCTGAGGTCTCGGGTTCGATTTCCGGGTAAGACTCAACGTTTGTATGATCTGCAAATATTTGTTTGGGAGTTAGAATGTTTTCTATGTTTAATATGTATGTATTTACAAAATAAAAAGGATATAAGTATTCTATTAGTCAATCTAACTTTTATAGTACAAGCTCTGCTTAGTTTGAAGCTAGTAAAATATATTATTATTATATTACTAAACTGTTATAAGTATTTCCTTCTAAATATTTAGATTATTCACACTTAACTCCATTTTTTCCACAGTAAAAGTAGCCGTAGTCATCCTTTATAACATCTGCTATCTACCAGTAAAGATCCAGTGAATATTGGTTCATCTGTTCTGGAGATAAATCGGACGGATCGGCAGACGGGTCATCTGATGGTAAGCAACTACCGCCGCCTATGGACACCTGCAACTCAAAGTCACAAGTGCGTTGGCGCCCTTGGAGTCCCTCCCGCTCGAGTCAGAGTTACACAACCTCACTCACTCAGTGAAAGTCAACGAAAGAATTGCTTAACACCGGTTTTCTGTGAGGCCGTGGTATCACTCCGTACGAGCCGGCCCATTCGTGCCGAAGCATGGCTCTCCCACGGCGATTGTACAGTATTCTATTTATAAGAATGTCTCTGAATATTATTCTTGTTATTCTATATGTGTACGAGTAAATAGGCATATAGGTATATGTACATATGTATATAAACATATAACTATTCACAAGTAAAGCGATCAAATTGCTTCATTAATAATGTTCAACAAATTTATATGAAACTCTAATCACTTAATGACTTAATTCATTAGTAAATTTACTTAGTGATTTGTAATCATAATTATGATTTTCAACTTTGATGTAAAAGCACAGAGTTTAAGTTCACTTTTATTATACAAAGTTTAAATTATATTTTCTAAAGTACTTAATTTTATTACCTAAATATACTATTTTATATGAACTTTTTTATATGAACGTTTTTCACACTCGACTCGCACACACGATAACACACACAAACACACACAAACACACACAAACACACACACACATACACACACATACACACACATACACACTCACACACACATCTTCACGTCCTTACGCTACACAGTTTTTATTATACCTTTTTTTTTTTTTTTTTTTTTTTTTTTCCGTGCGGAAATCCCCTCGGATACCACCTGTCGGTGGCATGTCGGACTCGAACCGACTAAAACCGCACGCCTTCGCCGGGTACTAATAGCCGGGGAACCAGGTATACCCTAGAAAGGAAGGCCCTGGTGCCCCGACATACCTCGGGTCATCTACAGACGAGTAGACGACCCCCGCCCCGTGTGGGAACCCCATGTTCCCTGTGCTCCCTGGAAGCGAGCGCGCTTCGCAACGCGCTCGCCGCCACCCCGGCCTGCTTCTGCTAGGGTGACAGATGGCCTCACCTGTCACCCCCAGGCCTGCGCTTATGGAGGACGAAGGTCGTTCTGCGACCTCCGGCGCCTGAGTCGCCTGCGCTGCCTGGCCCGTGCCCGGGCCTGGCGGGCCGGGAGAGTTCTAAACCTCTCCCGGTCCCGCTCCGCCGTCTCCTTCGCGAGCATAACTTGCTCGCAGAAGGAGACGGCAGAGTTCCACGCACTCTCGCTCCGCACGATAGCCGCGATCAGGCTATCGAGCGAGAGAACTCCCACTCCGATGGCCGCCACGAGGTCTCGCCTCTGCTCAACCCACGCCGGGCACTCTGCCAGCGTGTGGAGAGCCGTGTCCACGGTCTGGCCATCGCAGTGGTGGCACTCAGGCGTTGGCTCCTTGCGGATCAGACACAGGCGATGTCCAAGGACACCGCCAACACCACTTCACCCCGGGAGACTGCTTCCTCCGCCAGAGCCTTCACGCGCATGATCGCATCCACGGTGGAGCGCCCCTGACGGAAACCGTACTGGTTGTCCGCCAGATCCGGCCCAACCATCACGAGATGCTTGACGAGGCGCCTTGCAATCACTCTTTCAAAGAGCTTGCACACCTCGTCAAGCAACACTATGGGCCGGTAGGCGGACGGTGAGTCCGCCGGGCGCCCCTCCTTTCGGATGAGGACCAGTTTCCCCGTCCTCCACAATTTCGGAAACTGGCCCCGCTCGAGGCATGCGCTGAAGAACCCTCGCAGTCGGGGCTCGAGAGCCTCGTCGACTAAGGCCAGGACCCACGCTCGGCCAGGAATGCCATCGGGTCCCGGGGCGGTGTTTTTGGCTTTAAGCCGTAACACCGCCACCCTTAGTTCCACCCCAGTGACCTCAGGCACGTCGTCGTCATCCACGTTAGGCGCCTCAAGCGCCGGAGGCGGAGCCATCTGTGGCGGAGTATGCTCCACCACTCGCGTCGGGAACAGGGAGCCAACGACCCTCTCAAGCAGCTCTGGCTGAAGACACCGTGTGAGCGGCGGGGCCCATGGGCGCATCTTGCCCCTAACCATACGGTAGGGGCGTCCCCACGGATCCCGCTCCAGTGTCTCCAGCATCTCGCGGCGGGCCTCGCTCTTGGCCCGCTTTATCGCTGCCTGAAGGGTCCTCTTGGCAACCCTGTAACCCGCTAACAGCTCCGCCTCTCTCGCTGCCGCATCTTCGGGGCGGCGACGCCTCCTGCGGAACCTGGACCACCGGCGGCGCGCGGTCACGCAGGCTTGACGCAGCCGTGCGATCTCCGGCGACCACCAGTAGACCTGGCGCCTTGCAGTATTGGGCTGAGCCCTAGGCATCGCCGCATCGCAGACGCGGGTCATGGCCTCCCGGAACCACTGTGCTTCAGCATCGACGTCGACAGGCCTGTCCGGCGCAGGAGCCCAGGCCTGTACGATGGCGGCTTCCAGGAGGAGGTCGCGATCTAAGCGCTTGAGCGCCCAACGTGGTTCAGGTGGTGCCGGTCTGACCGGCGCGCCATCTGCAGGGGCGGAGACGTCAAACCGAATATATCGGTGATCCGAACCTGTCTCCTCCCCGACAACGACGCGCCAGCCTTGGACACGACGCGCTAGCGAGGGGCATGCGAACGAGATGTCCACGATCGAACTACCCCTCGCCGTCACGAACGTGGCCACGGCCCCCCGGTTTAGGAGAACTAGGCCGAATCTTTCAGCCCAGTTCTCCAATGCCCTGCCCCTCGGGTTCGTGCGCAGGGAACCCCAAGCCTGCGACCAGGCGTTGAAGTCCCCCAGCACAAGAACCGGGTGGGGGCGACAGGCATCGACGACGACGGCCAACTGAGCGAGCCATTGCTCGTACTCAGTTAGGTTTCGGTTCGGCGTGAAATAAGCGGCCACGACCGCTATATCTCCAACTATCGCCGCTACACAGCCCCGTCCCCTTGCAACTACTGCAAGAGGTGGAGTGCCGGCTGCGGTACCGTGCACCAGGGCCGCCGTGCCGTCCAAGTCGGTCTCCCAGGCAGGCCCGAGAAACCGATGGACATATGGCTCGGCGATAGCGGCGATGTTGATGGACCACTGTGCCATGCTCTGGAGCAGAAGATCCTGAGCATCGGCACCGTGGCCTACGTTCACCTGGAGGATGCGGAGATGTGGATCCATCACTGGACTTCCATCCCCGCATCCCGCAGCGAACTTTGCGGCTGTCCAGCGGCACTCTCCGTCTGGATCAGCGGCTCGGAGGCGGAAGGTCGGCCTCCCGGCTTCGGTCGCGATAGGGTACAGGCCTTACCACCAACCCGGTGGTCGGCAGGCTTGCCCCCCGCTGCGCACCTAAAGCAACGCAGCGGAGCGTTGCAGCCACCCGCCTTGTGACCGGGCTGGCCACAGCGGAAGCATCGGTCACCTACGGTGGCCTCCGCCGTGCAGTGCACCCCTACGTGACCCACCGACAGGCACCTGAAGCACCTTGCCGGTCGGGCCTGCAGGAGCCGTGCCTGCGCCCTCAGGAAACCTCCGACCAGGAGGCTCCGTCCATCGGCGACCTTCTGGGCCGCCGCGATGGGGCAGCTGACAACCGCTGCCCCCTGTCCACCGGTGCCGAAGCGTATTGCTGCGGCCTTCACGCTGTCCAGAGGGCAGCTTCCCGTCTCCGCCACGGCGAGTCTGAGCTCGTCCGCCGTGACAGAGTCGTCCAGGCCCGTGATGCGGACTTCGGCGCATTTAGTGGGCCTGGACACTCGGACGTCAGCTGCATCCAGTGACTCCCTCAGCTTAGCCGCTAGGGCATCGGCTTTGGGGCCACTGGTAGCGCCGGCTACCTCGAGGAGCCGGGCTCCCGTCCGTGTGTTTTTACACCGGACGCCCGGAATCTCGAGGGCTTTGAGGTCCACGTTGGCCTTGACTTTCGTCAAGACCTCGGCGTACCCCACGCCCCTCTCCGCTGCCTCCGCCGTCAAAGTGATAACGCCACAGGTGCCGAAGACGCTGGTGTGGCACCAGCGTGGGCACGAGCCTTGGCGAGATCCGCCTCGAGGTGGGCTCTCTCCCTAGCGTGGGCCCTGCTCTCGGCCACAAGGAGTCTGCCCGCCTCGATTATGGAGCGCACGACCGCTACCAGGGCCTCCTGTTGGGGGCCCCCGGCCACACCGGACGTCTGAAGCAAGGAATCGGCCGCGCCGATTGCCTCCTCGATCCGGTCGACGGGGTTGCCGGTTTTGCCTCGCAGCTCAACGAGGCCAGCACCCCCACCCCCGCTCCCCACATCAGTGGTCGACATCTCGGATGCGACCCCCTCCTCTCTTCTCCGTCCCAGACCCCCATCTTCGGCTCCTCCCAGCGCCGCGGGCTGGACCGCCACCTTCTTCCGGGCCACCATGGCCGTGGGGAGTCGGCCTCCGCCGCGAGCGCCTCTGCGGCTTGTGCCGACTTTGGGAGCCGAGGCCTCATCGCTCGAGGCCGACTCCAATTGCCTCTTCAGGCCCAGGCGAAGCGAGCGCCTTTTGCGCTTTGGAGTACCCTTCTGGTGCTGCTCTGCAGCTGAGACCATCGGGGTACTCGCTCCGCTCCTCTCCGAGGCAGTGTCGGTGTTCGACACTACCTCCAGGTTTTTCGCGTCCTCCGCGATAACGTCGCCGGATTTACTGCTCGGCGACGGGCAGGTTCGACATTTGGTGCTCCCCCCAGAATACGAGTGGAAGCTGCCGGAGCCGTTTGGCTCCGGGAGGGATTCCCCAGACACTGTGTGTCCGGGACCCTCCTGGGTAGATTTAATAATCTTTGGCCTCATGTCATTGTTTTTTTAGTTTAACGTCCTTCGACGGGGACGCCTTCGGCACTGGACTCCCTCCAGCGATTCAGCCCCTTGCCAGGCGTCAGAACGTGGGCTTAGAGCATTTTTTATAGAGGTTTACGTCCTCGCGGATCCGAAGATCCACCGGTCCTGTCCATTCAGGATTACGGCTGGGCCGGACGGGGTCTGCACCAGACCGGGTCCGTCCGCCCCAGGGTTTTTTATAGAGGTTGCCTTCCTCGTAGCCCTCGAAGAGCCGTCATTCCTGACTGTTGCCAGTCAGGGTTACGACATGGCCGGACGGTGGTCTGCGTCAGACCAGTGTCCACCACCTCTGGACAGAGCCAGCGGCAGTGGACCCGTCCGCCCCCAGCCCGCTCTCCCCTATGCCCTCTGCCAAACAGAGGGACATGCGGAAAGCAGCCCTCCGAACAGCCCTTGACGGGCCGTTCCCACCTCAGCCGGAATTGGCCGCAGGCGGCAGCGCCTTTCCCACCTAGGGAGAGAGGCGCTGCCGTCTCCGTTGCCCAGGGTGCACCACAAGGAGGTTCCGGACCACGCACCCCAGTTTTTATTATACCTATTTTATTTTTATTGTTATGTATCTGTATTGCAAGTGCCCTATATTTCACTTTAGCGTAATCTTAGATGTAAATTTTCCTGCGGCTGGATATTGTCATCCAAAATACAGGCCTCGCCTAGTTTGGTAGACAGCATTTAGTACCGTCAGTGTCATAGATTTTGTACTATTGTGATATTGTACCTCAACAGTGAGTGTAATTTTAAATGCAATAAAGATTATTATTTTATTTATTTATTTTATTAACTTTTGTATTGACTTCTATCCATACTAGTCCATGCTAATAATATAAAGGTTAAAGTGTGTATGTCTGTCTGTAACCTCTTCACGCTTAAACCGCTGAACCCATTTAGATATCATTTGGTATAGAGATAATTTAAGTCCCGAGAAAGGACAAAGGATAGTTTTTCTGAAGCTCTATGCTCACCCACTCTTACATACTACAAAACATGTAGCTAGCCAAATTATTTACTAAAATTTATAAACTTAACTTACTTATAAACTTACTTAAAAATATAGTCTATATTTTAGCTTTTTTAAAGACAACGGTGTTAACAATTTCATCCATATATTGCAATCCCCATAAAAAGACATGTCCAACATGTCCAACCGCGTGTATATCGGCTATCGCGGAAAAAGCAGCCTATGTTGTTTTTTTTTTAATAGGTCTACTAGCAACTGAAATTACTAGTATGCCCGTTAACCCGCTAAGCTAAATTGCTTGTGTTAGGAGTGGGTTCACGTAGGCAAGTCCAACGCCTTAATGACAAGGCTACTTACTCGTTGATACTGTAGCTTTCCATGTTTTAAATCGAATTAGTAGTTTAGGTGTGAAAGTGTAACAAACAATAAAACTCACTTTTAAATTTATAATATAAGTTTTTATGTATTTTTAAAATGTAAAAAGTTCCTGTGATGCTGAAATTTATAAAATTCCATTATGATTAACTGCTCAAATGTATAGTAAAACCTTTGAACAAACATCGCTTTATATTAAAAGCGAGTTGTTCTGGAATGTATAAATATCGTTGGACTCTCGCATAGCATTAGGGAACTATTGGTGAGCATCTTAGATATACCTATTGCCAACAAGGCAAAGCCTCTCGGAAGTGCGAACTACACAATAGAACAGGTTCTCCCTTCTGTCTTACGGACGGATTAAGAATACAGAGTGTCACCACCCCTACTCATTCCGTGGGTGTCGTAAGAGGCGACTAAGGGAGCAAACTACGCAAGACAACAGCACTGCAAAGAGAAGGAAAACTTGACACAAACCCTATACCAACCCGTCTGGCCATCGTGGTATAGTAGGCCAAAACCTCCTTTTTAAGGAGAGGCTTATGTCCAGCAGTGGACTATTAAAGGCTGCTGATGGTGTTCTGGAATATTCTGTTCTTTTCTGCATATTGTATAGAAAAGGTCACCTTCTGATTTAATAAATCAATAAATTTATTTACTACTTAAAGTTATTTGTTTTGCCTTCCATTTAGTTTACATTAAATATTAAAACCTAAGTTTTGTGTCAGAGTTCAGATTTAATTAAAATGCTTTTATTGCACAGAATGGATTTTCCTTGGTTTGACGGATTAAGAACACGGAGTGTCATCACCTCTATTCATCCCATAGGTGTTGTTCTGAGTCTGGGTGTTCTTTGTGTCCGTTTCATGTATATTTGTAAAGTCCCCCGCGACACAGGATATATTCCTAATGCGGAAGTTGTCTTTTTAAAATAAAATTAAATTGGAATGCCCTGATATCTACGCTAGTAAAAGCTTTGTTACCGATATCAATATCCTCCAACATATTGACAAAATACTGACATAATGTAACCAAACTATTCTACTACATTTCACCTAGATCTATTTAAATCACATAATAATTGAGTTGAGATTTAGAATGATGTATTAACCTCATAATTATACATAATAATGATAGAAATGTTGCTTACCATAGCTCCAATCGATAAATGAACTTAACCTTGGAAAGCCCACATGGAAATGTTCAACTTTTGCCTTAGATCATGTTATCTAAGGGTCAACTCGCATAGAACAGATATTATTCAACAATACTCGGGCATGTTCTATGTCGCCAATAACATATAAAGTGTGAAACATGGTGATTCACGTTTCGGCTCCGTATGTCACGACGGGTAGACACTTACGGTACAGCTGGTCCACAAGTTCGAAGTCGGCGGCTCGGCGTTTCTCTAAGGGATCGCAAAGAAATGAGGTGTTCCGGCAGAGAACTAAGGTCACCGACATAGCTTACCGGATTAGCAATTTGAAGTGGCAAAATAAGTAATATTAAACTAAATTATTATTTTGAGAATTATCTTAATCTTCCTCCTTTCTTCCTTCCTCCTATTAAATTAAAAAACAAAATCGATCATAAGTATTGAAAGGCGAATGTTATTACATTCGCATAGTGATATTTTTTCTTGAATACTTTTTATTTGCTAGAAGATAAGTCCCATACTAACAATGATTCTTCTGGGCGTTGAAATCAAAGCCAAAGCTAAAGCTTAGATTTTAAGGTGCTATAAATATACATGGATCTACAGCGAATTATCGATTTGAAATACCGGTCCAAAAATTCTACCACACCTGTCTGTAACACTTGTATAGTCACAAACTCAGTATTTGCTTTTAATTCCCCAAAATGTCACTTCTCTAATTGTGTAGAATCGAACTCAATATGTTTGTCAAAGAGCAAATGCCACTGTTATTTACCATGCAATGGTTGGGGCAGACAGCGGGTGGAACGAGACGACGACGACGGTTAATCAGATTGCTATTGATGTCTAGTCAATATAGAAGATGTCACAAGGGCATTATACTTAACTCTTCACTTGCTCGTCGTATCGTCATCCGGCCTCGTATACTTTATGCCTCAACCTTAAGGTTAACCTTCTACTGCCTAAATGTCACTTGTATGAAAGTGTTATGTTGTGTAAGAAAAACATTTTGTTGGCATACAAACACTAATTTTATGGCTTCACGTACCATGACGCGCTGACGCAATTTAGATTCTATCTTCGTGCAATAGAGATCAATTTTGGGCGTACACCTTTGAAGTATGGTGTTTTTGTACCGATACGCTAAATAGATCAAGTGAATCAATAAGTTTGGTGAACGTGTCGCTATAAATGGACTATGTTTACTTGTGATTCTCTTAAGCATAACTCTTACTTAAACTCCCTCAGCCTATCTCTTTTCCTTCCTCTTTTACCTTTTCCTTTCTCTAGACCGAAAAGGTTTACATTCTCAAGAAAGGAAAAGTTAGTACCTGACGGACCATAAAAGTTTTTTTTTTAAGACAACTCCCGCTCTAGGGATAAGTCCTTTGTCACGGGGGACTTTACAAATGTACATGAAACGGACACGAAGAACACCCAGACTTAGAACAACAATTTGTGGATCACACAAAGTATCGTCCCATGTGGGGATCGGACCCACAACACTCTGCGTAGTAGTAAGCGGCGTGGCGACCGCTCAAACCACTGTGCCAACAGTGCGCCATATCTACCTGATTTATGACAATAAAGATTTTATTTAAATGTGCTAAAACATGTTGCCTTTTTCGAAATAAGCAAAGCTGTGGGTGGAAGCTGGTTGATTTTATATTGTTTACCATCTGGTATTACTTCATGCCTAAACTACTGAAAGAAATTTTATGATTTTTTTGGATAGATATAAAGAAGTCTGGAGATGGACACAGGTTATTTTTTTTGATAAAATGAATGTAGTAAGCGGCGTGGCGACCGCTGAAACCTCTACGCGATCCATGGAGTTCAGTGCAGTAACCAGTCAATATAATTTTGCGATGTTACACCTCATCAAACGATGCTGATAAAGATGATGATGTCGTATCCGTTACCCTAACTCCCCACTCTATTCATTTTCTTTATCCTTCTTTCCTCCCTTCCTGAGAGCCTTATTCCCAAACTAGGTCGGGGTCCGTTCTAAGTCTAGTACGATATCTGCTGCGACTGCTATCAGAACCCCATAACCCAAGTACTAGGCGATATCAAAGTTCTGTAGAAACACAATTTTCTGACTTTTTTAAGGTTCCACCTACCAAAACAGACAAACCAAGAAGAGGCCAAAGAAGTTTACCAGTCATCAACAGCCTTTACTAGTCCACTGCTGGACATAGGCCTCTCCTGAGAAAGGAGGTTTTGGCCTACTACACCGCGCTGGCCAGACGGGTTGGTATAGGGTTTGTGTCAAGTTTTCCTTCTCTCTGCAGTGCTGATGTCCTGCGTATTTTGCTCCCTTAGTTGCCTCTTACGACACCCACGGGATGAGTAGGGGTGGTGACACTTTGTATTCTTAATCCGTCACCACAGTTTACCAGTATATGACCTTAAATATACGTCCGTAGGTTTACTAAATTTATAGGTCGTAAAGTACTGGCCGTTTTAGTGAACGATGTTAAGCCTCCTTTGATCACAAACAGACACAACCTCAATTCGAAAATCATTAGTTACTATTTAGGCTTTGATGTGCGCATTAATTGGGCTGTGTAAATCCTAGATCCATGTTGACTTACGCTCGAGAGCGATGATCTGGGTCGTATTGTAAGAGAATAATGCATATAGGGTTAATATTAATATTTACTATTTGGAAGAGCCAGCACACAAGACAAGAGGCAACGAAACCCTCTCTTGATTACGTCTCGTGAACTGAAAAATTCTTATAGAATAATGGAAGCATAGTATAAAATAGGCCTCTCCTTAGAAATGAGGTTTTGGCCTACTATACCACGCTGCCCAGATGGGTTGGTAAAGGGTTTGTTTCAAGTTTTCCTTCTCTTTGTAGTGCTGTTGTCCTGCGTAGTTATTAGTTATTAGTCAGTATGTCCAGCAGTGAACTAGTAAAGGCTGTTGATGACGATGATTATAAAATAAGAGAGAGCATTCACAATCAGCAATGCAATTGTAAAACACATGAAAATATAAAATACTACTATTTAAGAAAAATGATTATCTGATTTAGTTTTAACTGTTTTTAACCTATTTTTAAAAATTAAGATAATTGTCAAATAAATTTTATGCTTATAATAAAATTTAAGAGAGCATTTAACTTAAGACAGATTATGGAGTTCATTGTTTTTTATTTCTTTTTGTGACCCGGAGGCTCTGAAAGGAGTTTTGGAAAACATGTTTAAGACAGTATGTTAATGTTTTGTCTGTTGGTTAGATGCGGTACGAAATAAATTACTAAGCTTATTGATTAAGGTAGTGGCCGCCTTTCCCTACTTTATACGTAAATACTTGTATATATGTTACTCAATCTTGGGAAAATTTGTAGATCGTAACGGGGTCCTTTTTAAACAGCTAAGTTCTATAGCAAATATGCATTATTCTTTTCTTTTTATTTCAATAGCAGTTCTCTTTGGTGCCCAATTGTCCAACGCGCCTAATTGGGCATTTTTGAGCGACATACAAAATAATGTGTTTATTGAGATGGGAAAAAACCATTGTTACAGTTACCGATATACACATAGGCATTTTTACGCAATAACCGAAATTTTGTTTCGACTTTGAATATATATCTTATTTCTATGGAAACACACTATAGTTTTATAACCGGTTAATGTGATATACTATATATATATATATATATATCTTATATATAAAATTCTCGTGTCACAATGTTCGTTCCCGTACTCCTCCGAAACGGCTTGACCGATGCTCATGAAATTTTGTGTGCACATCGGGTAGGTCTGAGAATCGGCCAAGATCTATTTTTCATACCCCTAAATGGTAAGGGTGACCCATCCCTAATTTTTTTTTGTTTTGCAATACAACGTTTGCCGGGTCAGCTAGTATATATATACTATTACAGTTTCTATAAGTACCATATTATCATATTTACTAATATTTCGTAGAATTTTTACAATGGAAACAACTCTGCCAAAATACTTACAGGTATTCTTATCACGTGGCTCTTACAAGCCACCCCCTTCCTGAGGCAAGCGGTTCGCGATGATTGTACGATGCGGGATTACTTTTAGTTTAATATAGAAATAACGCTGAGGAGGAGTTTTAGATTTAACTACGTTAAGTGGTACCTAACATGCCTTTTTAGGGTTCTGTACCTGAAAAGGTAAAAAAGGAACCGTTATAAGATCACTTTCTTGTCCGTCTGTCCGTGTGTCACCACCGATTTTCTCAGGAACGGGTAGACCTATCAAGTTGAAATTTATACCAGATACTGAGGTCTATAGTCTCTATTAGGTGTATAAAAATCATGATCCTGAGTGAACACCATAAAAAGATATGGGCAAACTTGTGAGTACCAAAATTTACCTTAATTTTCCTCTTTTTATTTTTCAAAATTTTCTCTTTACTTAAAAAACTGGTCAGGTACGAGTCGAACTCGTACCCGAACGGTTTTTTTTTTTTTGAATAGTCAGTACTTTTTATATTCATTATTTATTTTATTAAGTTTATTTTATTAAGATAGCCAGTAGTTGTTACATTATTTGTTAAAATCTAAAGCATGCATCCATTATATTGAGAATAATGCACGACATTTTAAGGCGTCACAGAGTAACACTATATAAAACTAAAAATAGAAAAACATCTATGCGAGTTCAAAACTAAATTGAACAAATATTACAGAGTGTCACCACCCTTATTCATCCTGTGGGTGTGGCGACTAAGGGAGCAAACTACGCAGGACAACAGCACGTCAAAGAGAACGAAAACTTGACACAAACCCTATACCAACCCGTCTGGCCAGCGTGGTGTAGTAGGCCAAACCCTCCTTCCTAAGGAGAGACCTATGTCCAACAGTGGACTAGTAAAGGCTGTTGATGATGATGATGAACAAATATAAAACAAAGAAACTACAATTAACAAGCTTATTACTATTATTAACTACCTAAGAGACTACTTGAATCATTTGCTAAGCTTAATCAACCTCATATCTTTTGTTACACACGTACAACTATCATTGCCTCAATTCTGCTATTTTATGTTCACGCCAAGCCACTGTCATACCAATGACACGCTATTGAGATGCCATCGAGTGGCCATTGGCATCGGTATAAATATCGGTAGTCTACACTAACTAAAAAAAAATCGGTTGTCTGTAAAGTCGGTTTACTGACGATAGTTGAACGTGACAACGTCATAAGAAAATACTAATGGAATGGTTGCATTTTTAAAAAGAAAATTTTAATTTTATTTGTTAGACAGATGTCGAACGCTGCCGAACGCGGAAGCCGATTGTGCCTCTTTGTCGCTCGTTCCGCGCTCTCGCTTGCACTTCAAGCCTTAAATGGAACGCCTCGGAGCGAGGTAACGCCGCATGAGTCATGTTTTTTCGTGCGTGCAGCGGGCTCCATCGAATTATAAGACGTTGTCACATCAAAAACGTCATGTATTTTCAAATTTTAAGGAAATGATTTATTAATTTTTCCAAATATGGCAATCTTTTTGATATCACCACTGATGAGCCACTGCCATGCTATCGCCACTGTAAATACACTAAGTTAGTGTAGACTACCGATATTTATACCGATGCCAATGGCCAGTCGATGGCATCTGAATAGCGTGTCAGTAGTATGACAGTGGCTTGGCGTGTACATAAAATAGCAGAATTGAGGACCAGGCCAGTTACTTAATAGTATAGTTCTAATTAAATTTATAAAAAAATAATATAATTAAAACAAATTTATATGTTGCATAATAGAGGTTTGACTACCACAGTCTTCACTTTTATAGAGTTTAAAACTTGAAAGTAACTTCGTAATTCATTTTTATCTAATGCTGTTCCTAGCATCTGCTATAGTTTTTTTTACAAGTATATCTGTATTTTTTTATTCTAATGATGCTTTCAAAACTACTGGAAAGTTGCAAAATTCGTTCACGGGCATACCCGGGGCTTACCTAAATAGTTAAGCTCTGGATATGATACATAACAATAGAATGTTATTTCATATTTATTCTTTATTTAGTACTGTATAAGTCTTAATTTTGAACGTTTCATCATCAGTTTATCGCAGTCCACTGCTTTACATAGGCCTTTCCCATAGCACGACACTTATTTCTCGCATCCAGCATTTGTCTTACTTCTCGCATCCAGCTCCTGCCAGCCATCTTGCAACGAACGTTTAATTAGACATTATTTTATAAACTTACGGAGGCTCTCAGATAAAACACCATGTACCTGAAAATTCACCAAAATACAAATTAATATTTCTATGTGCATAAAGCAAGTTATAAGTCCTCAAGCAAAATGATAAAGATGCCAGATCTTCATGTTAAAAGGAATTAGTTTTTTTTATGATGTAAGGGGGCAAATGAGCAGACGGGTCACCTGATGGTAAGCAACTACCGCCGCCCATGGACACCTGCAACTCAAAAGTCACAAGTGCGTTGCTGCCCTTGGAGTCCTTCCCGCTCGAGTCAGTGGGAGGAGGAATATGGGCTCCGGTAACCTCACTCACTCAGTGAAAGGCAATGAACGAATTGCTTAACACCGGTTTTCTGTGAGGCCGTGGTATCTATCACTCCGGTCGAGTCGGCCCATTCGTGTCGAAGCATGGCTCTCCCACGGTAAAATCGGTAGATAGAAGCTCTCCTACGGTAGATATAAGCATGGCAATTAAAAAGCCAATGCAATGTTCGTCGTGAATTAAGTCGGTTTTAATGGATATATACCTACTATCTCAATTTCTTGCGAGTTTTACTATCTTTATAGATTACTTCATGTTTTATTTCCAAGCACTATCTTGAACAAGCCTTAAGCTTTATACGTTGAACGTTTCTTTAGACACTTAGTCCTACATAACCAGGGCTTTATAAATAACGATTTCAGTCTTACTGAAATGGCTATAAAAAACTATTTTTGGTTCTGATAGGAAAACTTTTTCATTCGCGTGTGTTTATGGGGTTTGTATTGATTCAACACAAACCCCATATCTACTGTTCATAGTTCATCGAGGTTGACTAAATCTGTTGTTGTCTGAATTTATTGATATATCTGTATTAAAAAAACAGAATCTGAAGATTAAAAAAATAGTAACAGCGAAACTGGGCAAACCAATATCGCGATAATGAATTTAATTTGAATGTAAACAATAAATGGTTACATTTTTACAAAAAAATCTGTATCAACATAAACGTCATAGTATCACGTAAAGAGAATCCATACCTATCCATTATCATTTCCATTACCTAAGCATGGGCTAATGCAGCGACGATAGGTGAAGTAAATACCAGCACGCGGAATTTCTACACCAAATTCTTTCAACCCCTGCAGATGAGCGATAATACGTTGGCCCATGATGACAAGGTGAACGCCAAACTTCTAGGCGAATTCTTTGCATCCAACTCGACTTTGGATGATGGGGGAAACGTACCGTGGTGCCAGAACTGTATGCCAGAAATAGGGTTCACCCTTAAATCAGTGATATAAAGCCCTCTTTTCCCCCGATATTCATAAGTCGAGTGGGTCTGATGGAATCTCTCCTATCGTGTTGAAGAAGTGTGCTCCAGAGTTGGCACCGGCTTAAAGCGACCTGTTTTTCTTTTCGACTCTGCGGAATCCGTAATCAACTGCCAGATCCTCCGATACTTAGAAAATCACCAGCTGCTCAATAACCGACAATATGGTTTTTGCCGGAGTTGCTCAGCTGGTGATCTTCTTGTTTAACTAACACAACAGAGGACATAGGCGATCGAGACAGGAGGTTTCAGATTGGGGTCGACTGAACCAAGTCCATTTTAACCAAAAAAGACACAGGTGTGCAAATCTGTTCACCGCAAGAAAAGATACCGTTCGCTGAATCACGTTGGTTCGAGAGCACTTCCCTCACTGCCTCAGCCAGTATTGGAATCCTAGGCATCGACATATCGAGCGAGGTTAAATTTCAGGGTCACTTAGGTCAATATGGCAGCGAAGAAGCTCGATGTTCCGAACAGATCGAGGCAGTATTTCCCACCGGCCCACCACCTCACACTCTATAAGGCGCAAGTCTGGCCGCATATGTAATACTGTTCTCATCTCTATGCTGAGGCACCCTAGTACCAGGTTCTCCCTCTGGACCGTATCCAACGAAGAGCGACTTGAATCGTTTCAAGACGTTTTTGCCTCGCACAACCAATATGTGGAATAAGTTATCGTCTGCGGTATTTCCGGACCGATACGACCTTTAAACTTTGACGAAAATAGCGTACTCCTTCTTTAAAACTCCTGACTTGCAGGCGTTCATCGACGGCGGTAGTCGCTTTCCATCAGGTGACCTATCTGCTAGTTGACCATCTCTCCTTTAAAAAAAAAACATGCTCAACCCTCACCTCAGGCTAAAATCAAACAGGCTGTTGTTAATTGGCACAGGCGTATTATGGATTTAGGAAGGGTCCGGATGTTTTAATAATAGCGGTGCCCGGATCTCTCTTATAACAGGCGCAGAGTGGCACACCGTATGGTTTTGACACACCACCCCGCCGCAAACCCCGGTAGGGAGACGGCCCGAAGGAGTTTAAACACGTAAAAAAATTATAAAAATAAAGGCGTATAATGGATTAACTTCCTAGAAATATATTTCATAAAACAGATTGTTGCTATTGTGCGTGTTGATCTATGACTTGAATTTTTTTTAATCAACAAAGACATTTTGAAGTTGAGTTTGAAAATAAAATAAAGGCGTGTACATGAAATATTCAACATCGTAGTTCGAAACGAGCAACTTTCAAACAGAGTCAGACAACCTCGATAAACTTCACAAGGTTTAACTTAAAATCTGCACTTTGAAACTTTTAATGAGAAGGTGGTGAATGTAAGGGTTCATTCGTAAGATTAATCGTACACTCTACTGTTCTCAACAGTGCTGGTGAGTGAACTCAATATACCGCGAACTGTCTCAAAGATTACGCCGAAGTACAGCATTAACTTACAGATATCGGTTACTTTGAAACACAGATATAAATTTACAATAAATTTAAGAAAATTATGTAAAAATTATTGTCTAATACTCATGGATATTGAGGTTGAAAATTGATCGTAATTCATTAAATTTATTGATAAAAATCGATGCCTAAAAAATGGAAAAGGGAGTTATAAATATGTATAATAAAAAGGTTTGACACCTATGTATGCATTGTATTGTATTTGTGGAATATAAAATAGTAAAATGTGTGGTAATAACAATGAGCTGTTTGTTAAGTTACTTTGATAGCCTTATTTCCTCACAATTTGCTGCTTGGAGAACTCAGATAGTTGCAAGCTGCACTTGACTCAATTTACGAAGGAATCGTTTTTAAAAATCACCAAAAAAACATTCTTTGAATAATCCATAACTAAATAAATAATAACCATATTAAACGACGCCGAAAATATAAGCAAACACACATCATTTTACACTTTAAATTTGATGAAAACAATCAAACGAAACAAACAACAAATACTTTAAAAAATAAAGAAATACATTTTTATTATAACTCGTCAACATACTACATTATATCGTAAACAAATATCATTAGTGTGACAGGCGTATGTCACATAAAAGTTTGTTATTTACTTGTGTGTAGAGGCTAGATAATGCGGTGTCACTACAATGTAACTCTAATTTCCATTGACCGCCAAGCACGTTACTTACGTAAAATAATAATGAAACTAAGACTTAAGACATTTAAACCGTGTGAACGGTAAAACGAAGGGATGTAACTGAATGTATTGATTTCAATATTTGTTTCACATCGATCCATGGGTGTGCTAGGCATGTTGCGCCAATGTCGTGTAAACATAGTGGAACGGATGGTGTAATAAATTGGTACAATTTCCTCCTAGCCTTTTTCTCAAACTAGGCCAATCTAGTTTAGGAAAAAAGCTCGGAAGAAAATTGCATGCACTTAAAGCCGACCCCGTGGTTGGCTTTAAGTCTTTTACGATACGTCTGGAATTCGACTTTTTGCGCGGAACGTCCAACGAACGCTCGCTTTCTACAGAACTTGGATATCGCCTACTTGGATGGTTCCATGTATCACCTACTTGGAACCATCCAAGGAGGCGATTTCCAAGTTCTGTAGAAAGACTATTTTCGGACTTTATACCCGTAATGATAACTACAGATGTTCGTATGGCAACCGAGACCAACGACTTAACGTGCTCTCCGATGTGTTAAGAATGGTCACCCATCCATAGACTGACCTGGCTAGGATTACTTAACTTTGCAATGTGTTAATATACTCGGTTATCACTTAGGCACGGGCCTATAATGAAAAGATTTTATAAAATTGGAAAGTAATCTAGTAATACATTGCAGATATAATCATCATCGGCACAATTTGTAAGATTGTGGAGGATTTTCGGTGGATACTTTTATGGCTGATTGCCTGCAAGACGCTTACTCTCTTGAAAAATGAAATCTCTTTTAGATGTGACAAAGAAAGAAAGGTAATGGATGACAAGGGAGCTAGGGTTAGGGATACCGCAAGTTTCAAGAGGCAAAGGGGTAGATACTGACTGCAGTGTCAACTCTGTGCTCTACTGAGCTCGAGAGACCAGGGTCTGGTTCCCGTATCTTAATCATGTGATGGAATCCCACTAGAACAAGGCAATCAACGTAAAATCAGTGTTAAGCCAAGTTAAACGATATTTTCTTGTTTTAATATCATTTTATAAATGGAATTCACTTCTTAATCAAATATAATGTAATAGCCGTTAAATTCACACAAATCCACTCCCCTCCTCCACCCCTTCCTCATCACTTTCCTCTCTCTTTTATGCCACGCACCATTATCGCAATTTAATACGATCTGGATGATAAAAAAAGGTCTACCAGACATTATTCCACAAACATTTGCCAGATGTTCACATTTATCGCTTATTAGTTATAAACATAGGTACCAGTTAATATCCAGTATTACACAAACATACTAATCCCTAAGGGGGTCGACAGAGACGTATTAAACGCCCACATATTTTCAACCCACTTACGTATAAAGACGCCGACCAAATGTTGTCAAGAGAGCTCTTTAGAAATTTTAATGGAAAAATTGGTAACAAATCGAATGGAAAAACAAAGTTTCTACATTTTTGTGACGGATTATAAATACGGAGTGTCACCGCCCTTATTCACCCATAGGCGTCGTAACAGGCGATTAAGGAAATATTTACGCAGGACAACAGCACTGTAAAGAGAAGGAAACTTGAAACAATCTCTACAATAACCAGTGTGACCAGCGTCGAATAGTCGAGCAAAACCTCCTTTCTAAGGAGAGGCCTATATCTAGCAGTGGGCTACTAAAAGCTGATGATGATGATAATGATAAGGTAAAGTAGCCAAAGATAAGTTTTATTATTTAAATGTGATTATTTCTAAGATAAAAATTCAGTCGTATCGTACTAAACTTAAAGACCACTTCAGCCTAAATTGGAATAAGGCTCGGAGGTAGAACCTTTTCTGCGATGAAAGGTGTAAGTCGTGTTCTTTATAGTATGCACTAATAATAAAGACAATGATAGGAAATACAATACATTTCCTTAGAGAGTTAAAATGGAGTACATTTAGTTTTTTTCTCCCGTAGTATGAAAATATCCTGTGTCACTGGGGACCTTACAAAACATACTTGAAACGAACACAAAAAACAACCTGGCATACGTCGGAACAAAATGGTGTATGTTATATTTAATGACTAGCTGAGACTCGCGGTGTTACCCGCGTTTGTTGTTATAACCGCGGGCAACGCCGCGGGGCGAAGCTAGTCTAAATAAAGTAGCCCAAGTTACTCCTTATGTCATCAGCTATCTGAAAGTGAAAGTCCCGTCGAAATCGGTCCAGCCGTTCCAGAGATTACCCGGAACAAACAGAGAGACAGACAGACAGACAAAAATAGTAAAAAATGATATTTAGGCATATGTACCGTGTAAACATACATATGCATTTAGTAAAAAGCGGTTATTTTAATATTACAAACATACACTCCAATTTTATTTATTTGTATAGGTGCCATTGTTTTTATCATTAAGTTGCAAAAGAGTGGACATGAGTTTGTTTGCCCCTTCTTCTTATGAGGCGGGCGGTTGTGGATCGGCACAGGCATAACATAGATTTTGTAATTTAGCATTTTTTTTTTTCCTTACTATTTGACAGAACAGAGATTGTTGCTATTGTGTGTGTATTGATCTACGACTTTAGAGTCTACGTAAAAGACGATTTCAAACAATTTAAAAATTATATTTAAAAAAAAAACAGACTGAGAACTGCAGTTTGTGGATCACACAAGGTATTGTCCCATTTGGGGATCGAATCCACAACACTCAGCACAGTTTTTATTAGTTTTGTATATGTGAAGAACAAACAAATTGTTTGAGAAGCAAAAAAGATAAGATGTTTTTAGTAAAGGCTCACTAATCAATTGTTTGAATTTACTATAAAATCATGTTTAAGATAATAAATAACAATCAAAATTTAAACCTTTTTTGATCCATTACATATGGCATCAGACGGGTCTAGCGATGGATTGGATATTGTGTCAATATGTGCTCATGTGTGTAATAGTATTACATGTAATAATATCTAATATGTAATTTCTTTGAGATTTTATTCGATTACCTTGTATTCCAAATTGTAACGAGATGCGACAATGAATTTGAAAACTCTAAGAACAGTAGAAAGCCAAATTTTCTTCCTAGTTCGTAAAACTAAAAACGTAGCTGACAAAATGTAAATTTTATGCAATATCCTGATCTACGAAAATATAACGAAGAAAATCTCTCTTCTCTCAAAACATAAAACGTAAAGATGAATATTTCATATTGCTTTATTATTCAAATGAGGTGTAAGAAACATTTACCCTGGCTGACGAATGAAAACTTTTTACTAACAAAATAACCGAAAAAACCCGCAGTAAAAACTTCAAGAGCTGCCCGTAGCAGTCATGGGGACAAATTGGTTAGAAAACTTGGCCAATGTAAAGTTATAGAATCTAACGATAGACCTCTGGTGAAGTGTGATAGGTCTTCTTTTATTGTTTTTGTGAGAATTTGTTTTGATGTTAATAACTATTAATACGGTATTGAGGTTCCATCATTTCTACCTATAACATTATTTCTGTCAGCATATCTTCTAGCTTTTTACCTGGGTCTGTTACTGTTGATTTTGCCAATTAATTTGTAGGATTAAATACTAGTCTGTAAAATCTATCTCTGTGCTCCAATTGTATGCAGACTGTTTCAGTCGTTTTGGCGCCATTGTGTACCACATATCATTTTACACGAACTTTCTATTGGCAGTAAAATAATAAAATCTATTTCAGGACAGTTTATTTACATTTAGATTTAAGGTTCTTAGATTATTATCATTCAAGATTTAAAACCTTAAATATTATTAAAAATACTTACAATAATAATGATAACTCTTCCGAATTACTCCTGGTTTAGGAACAGTATGGCACTCCATGTGGTTTTCGCCGATTCGATCCCGATACACCGAAAACCCCGGTGTGGTTAAATACACCAAAAATGTTTTAACTTGACACATTAGACTCACGTGGCCTGGTTACCCTAACCTGGGTAACCTGGGTTACCACTAGGTAAACTGGCCAGTCCAAATTTTAAATACTCCTTGTAATTAGGTATGTTTATATTCTGTAATAACAATCATTGCTGCCATGCTGACGGGTGAGCAGTAGCGCAGTGGTCTCATTCTGTGAAGCTGTAATGCTCCAGAAAGAGACCGTTGAACGGGATCGGGAGAAAGCCGATCCCGAACGTAGAGAACGTTGGCGACGATCCCAGCCGTCGACGGGACCGTAGGCCGCCAAATAGAGGGGACCTCCAGTGGCAAATTGGGGCAGATTACTGCAGTGGGGGATAAAATGGCAGCCTGATTGCATTAAGACGCAATCGAGCCGCCACGCCGAGATTTGATTGGGGAAGTGTTTTCTCCTGGGATAGGGCCTGATTAAGCATAGTGTCAATCCGGAGAGGACCTGAAATAACATGTTCCGGGTCCTCCCAGAGTAGGACAGGATAAGAGCGGTTTTTACTGGAATCACCACATACTCCATATGGCTCCTGAATCCCCGAGGAGCAGGAAATCCGAACGGATTTTCCACCCCGTCAACAAAAAAAGAAACAAACAAAAAAAAGGTGCTGATGACTGAATTTTTAATTAACCGACACAATTCGCAACAGCTGTCAGCAGTAAAGTCAGGTTGTTAATTTTTACATTGCCAATGTATATCTAATGCTCTCTTTAACGAGGATTTTAATTAACTTTATCTATTTTTACTTGTCTTTCATTATATTGAACAGGTTTAAAAAATAATTAGACGTAAAAGTATTGTAGAGTAACGAGCTTCATGTTCCTCCAACACAAAACATGAAAAAGGCAAAGAGATTTCGTATTATTACTCAAATTATTATTTTTTAATGAGTTTTTTTTGTTAAAAGTATATTTTGTTTTTTCTTTCCTTCTTTGTGTTTTTTTTTTATGGTACGAGTAGGTACAAGAGGGCAAACCAGCAGATAGGTCTCCTGAGTTACTACCGCCGGCCATTGAAATCTGCAAATTATTTCAGGTGTGTTTTCGATCTTTGAATCCTCTCCCCAAAATCAGGGAGAAAGAGAGGTTTTGTCTCCGGTAACCTCACTCTCTTGGTAAGAAGCAATGAATTAATTCAAGCTAGCCCTAAATTGGCTGGCTTGAATTAATTAATAAGTACGGAAGAATTACTCTCCCACAAATAGTATTTACCCATACGAAGTAAAATACTCTGATGATGTACAAAAATGCTTAGCTATGTATTCTTTGAAACAAATTCTTATTAAAAGTGTATCGCCTCTACTTTGGTATCAAGTAGGGTACCACTCAATCAAGGGACCACTTTCAAGGACGTTCCTTTAGCTTAGATCTCTCCCTGAATCAGCAAATTAGTAAATTTTTGGCCATTGTGATCGGCGGGCTTATCACGAGTGGTTTTCGAAGATTTCAATTTAAAGCATGAATATTTTTCTCAACTATGTTTACGTATAAAATTTAATATGTAGACCAAGAATATGTTTATACGAATAATAAAAACCTCATACATCTAACACACGGCTGTTTGATCCTAAACTAGGAACAGAATAAATAGTCTTTTTAGATGGTCTATCTTGCTAGATGTTATTTTTAATTCAATGGGCATAAATATTAATAAGAATTATAAAATCCGGGTGCTGGTGGTTTTAGATAACTTAGAAAAGATCTATAAAAACTTAAGAATGTTTTGAAAAAATAGCTATATTTTTATGAACAAAATTTTCTTTTTAATACCAGATGGAATTCTCAAGATTTAATTTCTAAGTGAATTAAAGAGTAGATGCATGTCGTATGCTTTAAGAAGTCACCCAAATAAGTGAATGTATGAATAAAATATAGTAGGCAAAAACCTCCTTTCTAAGGAGAGGCTTATGTCCAGCAGTGGACTATTAAAGGCTGTTGATGATGATGATGAATAGAATAAGTTTAGCATTTCACCTCAGATTCTAATTTATGAGCAGCATAGCCATGTGGAAAGGGAGTCAAGGCACTTACCGTAAGCTGGACGGGTTTTGCAACCAATGATAGCACATTTTTTTATTGGGAATAAAACTATGATTAGCATAAAGCTGCGTAAAGCTCTCTGTCATAACAGAGTAAATAACGCGCTCTGCCCGTCCCATGTCTTTGCCAATTAAATTTCTAATCAGTCAACACAACTGTTTCTTTCAAAGAGCCAGATGTTTTCAGTCTTGCTGAACTTTTTGCTGTTAATTAATTCCTTAAGTACCAACTAAGTACTTAACTCTGCTGTACTCACTAAGTATTCTTGACATTCGAAGAAACGGGTTAAAGACATGAAAAATTTAGCAGTCCAGTTTTAAATTGATTTTACCAGAATTTTTATAGACTTTGCCTTAAATTGTATTTATTTTCATTTTATACATACAACTTTATACGCTTATAACGGGTGTTATGATACATATCACAAAAAATGAAATAACAGATAACACGGTTCAATATGACGTACGCTAAAGATGCGTTTTGATAGAGTTTCCCATAAATTAACATCATGGCAGAATATTCCGCGGCTGTGAAGGTCACTCACGGCATTATGGAAGTTGATACCGATAACCCAATAAAATTAAAAGACTGATAATTCACTCAGTTTCACACTACACTACACACAGAACCTAATATTGTCACTTTTCAAAATAAAATTAGCAGGACTCGTTACATTACGAAGTGTTGCGCACTCGATAATAATAATTATTATTATTTTAAAGACAACAATGCGGGAACAAAGTACTGCGGGAGCATTAGGAATATTTCCTGTGTCGCGAGGGACTTTACAAACCCCACAAAACTCAGCGCAGTAGAAAGCGGCGTGGTAACCGCTTAAACCACTACGCCATCCGTGCAGTTACTTGTTTTTATTTATTTTATTTACACTACATGTAAAGCACGGGAGAGCAACGCTTCAGCACAAATGGTGGTGATACCGTGGCATCACAGAAAACTGGTGTTAAGCAATTCTCTCATTGTTAAAACTGCATGGCTGAATATGATTGCATGGTTGTCAATATAAATTGTTTATACTTACATATATTGTATAGATAATATATGTATTTGTATTTTTATATTTGTGTGTTTATGTATAATTATATAGTATACATATTTATTTTTACACTACTTTAGCTTCAATACACCTAGACTATCCATTGTGTCTTCTCATCTACTGTCGATTTGTTCATCCAAAGACAGAGATAGATTGCTATTAGTAATAAGGCCGCCTATTGTATAAACCCGTCTGTAAAATTTAACCAACATACTGTAATTGGTGTACAATAAAGCATATTCTATTCTATATTACTAAATACAATCCTAATACCGTGACAAGATCTGCGTCCATCCCAGGTTTTAGAAGTGAGGGCTAAGGACCTTCTCCTTACTAAGAGTACTTGAACGTAATTGGACAAGGAGGATATAATGGTTAGGATTTATTAATGGTTAGAAATAAGGCCTATATGTATATGTATAAAATTGATTGTTGCTTGAGGCTTCGTTCGCTTACAAATGTGTGAATAATCTTATTCAGTTACAATATAAAAGTGCTAGTAATACGTATTCTGAGTACTGACTACTTTTTATACTTTATTACTTTTTTGACGACCGAATGGCGTAGTGGTTTGTGTAACGGACTGCTATTCCAAAGGTCGCGGGTTCGATTCCCGCTCAAGTCAAACATTTGTGTGCATGAACATTTAATGTTGGATTTGGTCTGGGTGTTTCTATGTATAATAAGGATGTATTTACAAAAAAAAAAAATATGTATATATATCAGTTGTCTAGTACCCATAGTACAAGCTTTGCTTAGTTTGGGACTAGATGGCGTTGTGTGAATGTGGTACAATATTATTTATTATTTATTTATTTAAGACAACGTTTATGGAAAGTTCAATTTTGATCGCTCGATCGAAATTTATCACATAATTTCAGATTTTATAATTAAAAAAAAATAGATAAAATATTTGAATAAGGTTTAACGTTCCCACTAAAGTTTCGAGACAGTACACTCCCATTTACCTACCATTGGTCTCCGCGAAGTATCGCCAGGATACGTTTCTGTGGCGAGCGAGCAATGCGATTAACAAAAAATGTAAACAATTAAAACTTGACATGTTTGTGACTAGTCAGCAGGTGGTGAGACGGGCACACCAGGGACTTCCTTTCTCACCAGGGACTTCCTTTCTAGGGTATACCTGGTTCCCCGGCTAATAGTACCCGAGACGGCGTGCGGTTTTAGTCGGTTCGAGTCCGACATGCCACCGAGAGAACCACCTCTCCGATCCGGATACCAATCCGAGGGGATTTCCGCACGGAAAAAAAAAAAAAAAAAAAAATGGTGGTGAGACGGGCACTCAGTCTTGAGTTCTTTTCAGAATACTAATTTTATTAAGTGTTGTACTTGATTCTTTCTTAAACTTATAATCGCTTTTAAATACTAAATACTCGCACTTCATCAATCATCAATCATCAACAGCCTATACTAGTCCACTGCTGGACTTAGGCCTCTCCTTAGAAAGGAGGTTATACTCGCACTTACTTATTTTAAACTGTTTTCTATTCGTGAAGACCTGTTAATGGCTGAATGTAACCTATACAATATTAAATCAATTTGTAAAGCTGTTGGTCTTCCAAGATCAAATAAATAACCAAATGCTTTCTTTGCTATTCCAAAAGATTCATCTATAAAGAATGCACTAGCCAGTGTGTTGAATTTTATTTAAATTATGAATTTTACTGGCATCTTAGCTATATTCGAAACTGCGTTTTATAACATAAAAATCACTTCTGAGTTTTGTGTGCTGATTCCTAATATATATTGTTAGCAATCAAACACATATATATCAAGGACACTTGATCTCCCTCTCCTCGTTATTTTTCCTTGAAGTAAATGTGTTCATAGATGACTGTAGTCACTTAATATCAGGTAAAGGTAAAATCTAAAACGAATATTCAGATCTTAAGGAATAATTGTTCGACTAAAATGTAATTTAAAATCTGAATATTATAAATACACTATAATTTTCTTTCTCTCTTCTTATTTACAAGGAAAGGTAACAAATCAAGAATTCCGAGACAGCTATATTTTGACTTGACTGGAATATAAATTAACTATGAGATTGTCTGAAATGAGTGAGACAATTTCATTACGTGGAATTTAAACTATGACAATGAACTGGAGTAGAAAGAGATTCAAGGCATTTTTGTTGCAAACATTTTCGTTCTACTTTACTTATTAACATTTTAACATTATTCCTTACATAAACATTTAAATCGGAGTAAAAATAATAACGACCAGATGGCGTAGCTGATTTTTACAAGAAGGGTATCAATAAACTGCCAATGCGTTGGCAAAGATGCGTCAATTGCATGGGTGATTACTTCGAATAACAGAAATAAAAAAGTTTGAAAAAATAAGTATTTTCACTTTCACTTATTGCATACAAAACGGCAATTTCATAGGTAAGATCCTAATATAATACCACGGCCTCACAACCATGGAAATGCTTCGGCACACAACGGCGGACTGGGTTTTAAGCGATATTTTCATTGCATTGCATTAATAGAGAGAGAGTGAGGTAACGTACAAGCCACTGTCATTGCATTCACAAGCTATTGAGATTCCATTGAACTCGGTCAAAATATCGGTATTCTACTAACTTAAATTTACAGTGTCAATAGACTGTCGATGTTCTGGCAATGGCTTATCATTTCTGGAACATCAGAAATATAACTTCCTTATAAATTTAAAATGTACCATTTACCAAACTATTATAAAGCCATCGACGACATTTACATCATTAGCAGTTCAGTGACAAGTCATTGGAAGGCCATTAGTGTTATGTAGTTAGTAGAATACGAAAAGTGAAAAAATATTCTGCCTACAGTCCATCGACAGTCTATTGATACAATATTAAAATAGCGGAATAGAGGCTAAGGTGACTCGTCTGCCGTATGTCATAAGAAATATATGGATCAAATTAGCGGTATTTTCAGCCTATGGGCCTTCCTCATAAAACCCTATTTTACATTTTTATTAGAAATCTTTGTATAAAAAAATCCTCTTATTGATAAACAAAATTTACTTTTTAGGTTAAACATTGTTCGATATGTACTATTATCTAATGAAAAACAGTTTTAATTATTTTCAAAAAAAAAAGTTTTGATATTAACAAACAATTATATGGATAGAACAATTCGAACGGCAAAATTAAGAACACTAACCTTGAATCGATCCATTTGTTTAGGAGATATGATGGCAGGCACGGAGATGCACAGACGCACAGACACAGTCTAAACCCAAATACCTGAATGTTGTGAGTCGTGGGATGAAAACATATTTTCTTATTTAAAACTACAAAATTATTGCCTCATGGCATCAGGTCTGCCATTTTACAACATGTGAGTTAAGCTTTAATAAATAAATAAAAATAAACATAGATTCTACCATTCTTTAAGTATTTGTTGTGGAAATAAATTAATCAGGAAGTTTAATTTCAATTTCAATTTCAATTTATTGCATTCCATAATGTACATTCAGGTAGTAGGCTTAAAAGTAGGTAACAATTATAGACCCTGTCGGGCACAGCACTATCAGGAGAGAGGAGGAGCTGCCTAATTATGCTAGTTTGAAGAGCTTCATTTCAATACCAACATTTTCTGCTTTAAACGAGATAAACTAATTAAACCAAATAGTATATTTAACTTGCATGTTCATAATAGGATGTAGTTGTTGATAATTTAATAAATTTATTAATGAACAATATCAGTACAAAATTATTTTACCATTCATTGTATATCAGTTTATTGCATAGTCATTCATTATATATTAATATTTATTAAATGTAAATTTATTAGATTTTATGTCTATACTCGTATGTGTTTATAATGATTAATTTTTGTTATTTAAAGTTTATAATTTATCTTCTAAGTATTCCTTGACACTGTAGTAGCATTTACTTATTAGAAGTTTTTTTAATTTGTTAACAAAAGTATTGTATTTGTTTTCGTTTTTGATTTCGTTTGGTAGCCTATTATATACTTTTACTGACATGACCAATGGTCCAGAGGAGTGAATTGCTAATCTTGAAGTAGGAAGATTTAATCTACTTTTGTGTCTTAGGGTCATTTTGGATTGGATATCTTCGCGCTTGGTGTAGTGTTCCGGATATTTACGAACAAGTTTACATAATTCCAAGATGTAGATGCATGGTAATGTTAGGATTTTGACTTCTTGAAAGTGTGGTTTACATGTGTCAGTATTTTTATATTGACCAAAGTTCTGCTCCACTTTAACTAAAAAAAGTCGTGTATTGTGTAATTTCACTTCAATAATATTATTAGAACAAAATTCCTAATGACATTAGAGATTTAAAATTAAATAATAAACCTTACACATCTCACGATCTCCGGCTTAGCAGTCAGGGTCACTAACCACTACACCAACAGGCTCGTCGAAATAGTGAAAAAAAAGTTTTCAATAAGTTCCTAATTCAAAAAGTTTTTGTTCTAAGACTGAGTATATTAATTAATTATAAGTCTGATTAGTTTATTTGTGTTAATTTTGTTTATTTTTTGTTGTTAATTATAAAAAACAGATTTAGTTAAAATTAGCTTTTTAATTAGGATTAAACAACGAAAAAAATGTGTATGTCAGTGAGTACATTATAGCTACCTATTTAAAATAATCATCATCATCAGCCTATTGCAGTCCACTGCTGGACATAGGCCTCTCCCATTATTATTTCAATATCTATACAAATAAATAAAATTGGAGTGTCTGTTTGTAATATTAAAATAACCGCTTTTTACTAAATGCATATGTGTGTTTACACGGTACATATGCCAAAATAACATTTTTTACATTTTTTGTCTGTCTGTGTGTCTGTCTGTCTGTCTGTTTGTTCCGGGTAATCTCTGGAACGGCTGGACCGATTTCGATGGGACTTTCACTGGCAGATAGCTGATGACATAAGGAGTAACTTAGGCTACTTTTTTAGACTAGCTTCGCCCCGCGGCGTTGCCCGCGGTTATAACAACAAACGCGGGTAACACCGCGGGTCTCAGCTAGTTTTAAATAATATATAACATCAAATATTATTTTAGCTTCATTGTAGAAATAGAAATATTTATTTTTCAAAGATCATCCAATGAGTTTAAAGAGCTTCGAAATTTAACCTAAGTGACAATACTAACTTTTAAACTTTCGCGTTCCATGATAATTAATATTATTTAACGGGAATTAACGCGATCTCTTATTTAGGGTATTACATACCTCTGGTTTGCCTGACGTTTCGACCAGGTTGCACCGGCCGTGGTCACAGGCCGTGGTCAGTCAGCCTGTGACCACGGCCGGTGCAACCTGGTCGAAACGTCAGGCAAACCAGAGGTATGTAATACCCTAAATAAGAGATCGCGTTAATTCCCGTTAAATAATATTAAGTGACAATAATCTGTAAGATTAATATTTCAATTACACCTACACATTAATATTTTATTCTCATTAATATTGCACAGACAATTCACTCCAACATCTTACACCTACCTTCTATTTCAAATGACACAAATTTAACGTGTAAAGATCATATAAAATGCTCAGAAACCAAAGAACGTTAAATTATACACACTATGTGTGGTTAAATTATTATTGTCAGCCATTGTATTTTGAATATTGCGTCGACTCTTTTTTTTTTATAAAAGACAACTCCCGAATAAGGAATATATCCTGTGTCGCGGTGGACTTTACAAACATACTTGAAACGGACACAAAGAACACCCAGACTCAGAACAACAATTTGTGGATCACACAAAGTGTCATGCCATGTGGGGCTTGAACCAACAATACGCGGGGTAGTAGGAAACGGCATGACGACCGCTTAAACCACTACGCCATCCGTGCAGTCCTTTATTTTTTTATGATATAGCGGCAAACGATCATGTCTTCCGGATCATCTGTATGACCAACGCCGCTCCTGGACGCCAAGAGCCATAAAGGCGTGGCCAGCCTTTGACATTGGAGTAAGCTCATTACTTGATGGTTTTAATTTATTCCAGAGATAGATTGTGCATGATTTTAACTTTTCTCAATTTCCAATTAATTTAGTCATTATTTGAAATAAAAAAACAAACCTGAAAGTTTGAAATTAAACCCAATAATTTGTTAATAAGACTTTGATAGTAATATTATTAATCAAATCAAAATCTTACACACGGCTATAAAGTAGGCCAAAACTTCCTTTCTAAGGAGAGGCCTATTTCCAGCAGTCGACTCTTAAAGGCTGTTGATGATGATGATGACACACGGCTATCTATTACAAACTATATAGAGCCTGAAAATATACTTATGTATACAATTACATGGTGTAGATAAATTACACTCAGACGCAGAACAAATGATTACCCAATCTCATACAGTTCATTGTCCTGGGTGTAAATCGAACCGACGACTTCTTCAAAAAAAATAAGTAGTTTAAAATGTGGGAAAAGAGTTTATTTATTTAATTTTAAAATTTTAACAAACGCTAATCCAAACCTTTTTAACAACAAGCTAAGCGTATTTATTCAACAAAGCAGTATTTGGCCCCGAATCAAACTATTACTGGGGATTGCGCTTTATTTTAGGCCCGACATTCTCAAATAAACATTTAAAATGTATTGTCCTATTTCGTTTGCTAAATTCCGAAATAAAACGAAAATTTTACAAAGTAATTGTACCATTAAACAGCGTTGTTTGCTTGACAATGCTTTTATTTAAATACTACAGAATAAAGAATTACCTATTCAACCTAGTGAGAATTAGAAACAGTTTAAATTAAGCATGTTTATAAGATGTGAAATATTGAAATACCACGATTGTGTTAATGAATATAATAATTGTTATGAAAAGAATAAACAGGTCAAAAAAGAAAGCATTTGCTTTTACATCTTATTCATCATGACGGATTCTTTGCTACTGACTACATTTATTAGAAATTCTTTTTACTCTTAGAAAAACGTAACGTAAGAGAGCCATGCTTCGGCATAAATTGACCGGTTCGACTAAAGTAATGTCACAGCCTCACAGAAGACTGGTGTTAAGCAAGTTAGTCAGTTTACCGGAGTCCAAACCCCCCTGTCTCTGATTCTGGGCACATACATACTATCTGATGACCGTTCTGCTCGTTTGTCCTGCTATACCTTAACAAAACTTAAGGCGTTTGCTAGTAGCAACTGAACAGTTTTACTATCAACCTCCGGGTTTGATCAGAATAGGTCAGCTCCAAGATACCAAATCATAGAATTCTTATCTGAACTCAATTGACAGATGTCACACTCAGACGTTTTACAAAGCTTCATTTCGACAATGACAATCAAAACGACGTTAAAATTGCATCTTAAGTTGGTTTATACACTTAGTTATTTACAAGGGAACCTTCTAAAAGAACTCAGAGATTTACCTTTATCTAGAAATTGCCTCAATTCTTATTTTAATTTAAAATAATGTATCTTAAACATGGAAAGAAATTCACTCAAGTGGAGTTCTATTATCCCCTATTTGGATAAAGCCGTTGTTACCAAACAAGGACTAATATTATTACAGCATCTAGCAGACGATCGAACCAAACAGAATGAATATTTTATCAGCGTGTTACGTTTAATGGGGGTCGAGATAAAAAGGACGGCGTATGCTACGAATTGACATTTAACATTTTTAAAGCCTACTCACGTAACTGTGTTATTTGAGCTAAATTTACGTATTCCGGAATGATTATAATTACTTTTATTTAATCTTTATAAGGAGCAGTTGATGTCTATATCTCAGTTGCCTCTCTCTCTGCAGTCTCTCGCAGTCCCTGTACTGGGAGATTTGCAGAAACTTTCTCCGTAGACCCTTTTTTTTTTATTGCGGAAATCCCCTCGGATATCTCCGTAGGCCCTATCTCTATCCGTTTTCCCTAGCCCAGTTGTATTTCTTCTTCTGTTTCATCTGGAAACGTTCTTATTTTCCCAAGGAAAGTTGGCATCAGGGAAGCGGCCGATCGTACGAGAAATCAGCCAAAAAACTTTTGCAAGATAACATTTTACACTTACACCAAATTGGGTGAAGGGCAGGAAAATTTTGATGTACATTTTAGTAATGTACGTAAATACTACGTACGTTATCTAATCGATTGCCAAATATACTCGATTCCTATTTTCATCACGCCCATAAAAATAAAGCACTTTGCTTTTGCCAATTTTTAAGGTTCCATACCTAAAAAGGAAAAAATTGAACCCTTATAGGATCACTTTTATGTCAAGACCCTTTATCTCGGGAAGGCGTGAAAGTATCAAGTTGAAATTAAAATCATATACTCAAGTCTATCGTTTCTTGATACTGTAAAATAATCAAATTCCTGAGTTGACATAAAAAAAGGTACAGCCTTTTATGCCGCTAATAAACGCATAATTCGAAACTCTCAAGGGAATCAAAATTTATAGGGTACTTCCCGTTGACCTAGAACTATGAAATCGAAGCAACATCGTCTTGTACTACTAGTACAGGGGAAAATCTGCAAACTCTACATTTGTAATTAAATCATCATAATATAGTCTCTATTCACGTAATGAATTATCGAGATATAATTTCACTTATACTCGTAAACACAATAATATAAGTAATTATGGGTTAAACTGAATTTTGGGCTAAACTCTGCAAAACGTGGGGTGTGAGGGGCGAACCACCATCTTTCGCCCCAAGCCAACCTCACCTGCCCGCGGTGCATCCTGCTGAACGACGAACGAGGCTCTGGCGACCGACCGATGGCGGTATATCCATCCCAATAGTCGTAGCTAAATACAACAGGCCGGTGACGGGCAGCAGCGTTACCGGTGCGACAAGCTACGCCCTGCGATCGCCAACCCGCCTGCCCAGCGTGGCGATTATGGGCAAACCCCTCCCATGCAGACGCAACAAAGGCCACGGCCCCCAGTTCCCGGCGGCCCCGCTATTCCTGGTCATGGTGGCGACCTCGGTAAAGGCGGGGCAGGGGGTGCGAAGAATCTCCGGGCTACGGGAGGCCACCACAACCGACTGACCCTGGCTACGTACAACGGACGCACGCTACGGCTAGACTCGCATCTGGCGCAACTTGAGGTGGAACTTGGGAAGATTAGGTGGCATATCCTAGGGCTATGTGAAGTCCGAAGAGAGGGGGAGGACACCATAACCCTCGAGTCAGGCCACCTAATGTACTTCCGCGAGGGAGACCAACAATCCCAAGGTGGGGTTGGGTTTCTGGTAAATAAGTCCCTATCTGACAACGTTGTGGAAATTTCCAGTGTGTCGAACAGGGTAGCGTACCTCATTATCAAGCTCACCGAGAGGTATAGCCTCAAGGTTGTGCAAGTATACGCACCGACCTCGGCACATTCGGACGACGAGGTGGAGGATATGTACGATGACATATCAAGGGCCCTCCACTTCACAACTAAGACCCACTACAACGTTGTTATGGGTGACTTCAACGCTAAAGTGGGAGTACAGAATTGCGGCGAATCGGTAGTAGGATCCCATGGATTTGGAAGCAGGAATCATAGGGGGCAAATGCTGGTCAACTTCCTCGAACGGGAGGGGCTGTTTTTGATGAATTCTTTCTTCAAGAAACAGCCCCAAAGGAAGTGGACGTGGCAAAGCCCCGACGCTATGACCAGAAATGAGATCGATTTCATCATGACGGATAGAAAGCACATATTCAGAGACGTCTCAGTGATCAATAGGTTTAATACCGGTAGTGATCACCGACTTGTCCGGGGCTCTCTGAATATCAACTTTAAGGCGGAACGTGTCTGTTTGATGAAATCCAGGCTCCGACCAACTCGGCTCCAAGCCATGACAGGATCTGAAACGTTCCAGTCAAAACTGGAAAACCGATTCGCTGCCGTGGAAACCACAATCGACGTAAACCAGAACCTCAAAAATGTGGTTCAGATCCTCAGGGAAGAAGGTATGAGATTTTGTAAAATGCAGCGTAAGGGCAGGAAGTCGAAGCTTTCAGAAAGGACCCTAGGGCTGATGAAGAAACGACGTGAAAACCCACCTGTCACTTTGTCGGCAAAGCGGACTCTAAACCGAGAGATCAGTAAACTCGTACGACACGACCTCCGGTGCTCCAATACTCTTTCAATTGAAAGAGCGATCGAGCAAAATCGGGGGTCAAAAGTGTTCGTACAATCTCTTGGAAGAAGCCACCTGACAAAGTTGACTACAGAAAGTGGAGAAGTCGTTGCTTCGAAGCCGGCAGTCCTTTTGGAAGTGGAAAGCTTCTATGGCCGGTTATACGCTTCGCATGCATCTCGACCTGATCCCGAAAATGAGGACTCTAGAGCCACATTAACACGTCACTACACCGAAGACCTGCCAGAAGTTAGCATTGACGAAATCGAGATGGCTCTTGGACAGCTGAAAAATGGAAAAGCCCCTGGAGAGGATGGCGTTACAACAGAGCTGCTGAAGGCCGGGGGTAAACCCGTACTAAGGGAGCTCCAAAAGCTCTTCAACGCTGTCCTGTTTGAAGGGAGAACTCCAGAAGCGTGGAGTAGGAGTGTGATCGTCTTGTTCTTCAAAAAGGGTGACAAGACCAGGTTGAAGAACTATCGACCCATATCCCTTCTAAGCCACGTCTACAAGCTGTTTTCGAGAGTCATCACGAACCGTCTTGCGCGAAGACTCGACGAATTCCAACCACCGGAGCAAGCTGGGTTTCGGAGCGGATATGGCACCATAGACCACATCCACACAGTGCGGCAGATTATACAGAAGACCGAAGAATATAATCAGCCCCTGTGTCTAGCACTCGTGGACTATGAGAAAGCCTTTGACTCGATCGAGATCTGGTCTGTTCTGGAGTCCCTGCAGCGTTGCCAAGTAGATTGGCGATACATCAAAGTGATGAGATGTCTCTACGAAGCCGCCACCATGTCCGTCCAAGTACAGAATCAGCAAACAAGGCCCGTACCATTGCATCGAGGAGTGAGACAAGGGGACGTTATTTCCCCGAAATTGTTCACAAATGCAATGGAGGACATGTTCAAGACGCTGCACTGGAAAGGGCGTGGCATCAATATCAATGGCGAATACATCTCTCACTTGCGATTTGCAGATGACATCGTCATCATGGCAGAGACGTTGCAGGACCTACAGCAAATGCTGAATGACTTAGCTGACACTTCTGTACGCATCGGCCTACGGATGAACTTGGATAAAACCAAGGTCATGTTCAACGAACATGTACTACCGGAACCGATTGCGGTACACGGTGCCGTTCTCGAAGTTGTTCAAAATTATGTTTACCTCGGGCAGACATTGCAGTTAGGTAGAAACAACTTCGAGGACGAGGTGAACAGAAGAATTCGGTTGGGTTGGGCAGCGTTTGGGAAGCTACGTCGAGTCTTCTCATCGTCGATCCCACAGTGCCTTAAGACGAAAGTCTTTAATGAGTGCGTCCTACCCGTCATGACATACGGAGCTGAAACGTGGACACTTACGGTACGGCTGGTCCACAAGTTCAAAGTCGCTCAACGTGCTATGGAAAGGGCTATGCTCGGCGTTTCTCTAAGGGATCGCATCAGAAATGAGGTGATCCGGCAGAGAACTAAGGTCACCGACATAGCGTACCGGATCAGCAAGTTGAAGTGGCAGTGGGCTGGCCATATTAGCCGCAGAACCGATAACCGTTGGGGAAAACGAGTTCTTGAGTGGAGACCGCGTCTCGGCAAACGTAGTGTAGGACGCCCACAGGCCAGGTGGAGTGACGATTTGCGCAAGATGGCTGGCAGGAGCTGGATGCGAGAAGCCCAAAATCGATCTAAGTGGCGTGCAATGGGAGAGGCCTATGTCCAGCAGTGGACTGCGATAGGCTGATGATGATGATGATCTGCAAAACAGCGAGACTCTCTTACGATCCCTGAACTATGTACCTTTTTTTTTTTTTTTTTTTTTTTTCCGTGCGGAAATCCCCTCGGATCCTGAACTATGTACCTAAAAATTTGTATGGAACCCTCATGGGTAAATCCGAATCGCACTTGTCCGGATTTTTGTTTTGCAACACCTTTCCATATTTTCTTTATTCAAATACCTAGTTTATGGCAATCCTTATATTATATTAATTTGTAAAGATTTTCTTTCACTTTTAAATTAGAACTTGTATTTAATCATTCCTTTGTCAGAACGCTAATTTCAGATTTATTTGATATTGACCAAAGCTGGTTGCTTGGCACTCACCAGACCCCAAGAAGGGCATCAATAAACTGCCAATGCGTTGGCAAAGATGCGTCGATTGCATGGGTGATTACTTCGAATAACAGAAATAAAAAAGTTTGAAAAAATAAGTACTTTCACTTATTGCATACAAAACGGCAATTTCATAGGTACCTATTAATAAAAGCCAAATGAAGAAAACAGCAATATACGAAATTTTCACTATAGCCGTAAAAGTAATTATATACGAGAGAGCCAAGGGAATGCCAAGTGACAATTATTTTAATTTTGGTGTATTTTTGTATTTGGCAACTATAATTATCACTTGAGTGGGTTTAGTTGTCAGACATTGACAGTTGAAGTGAGTTCTAGGCAGGCCACGCCTGTAAAGGTTTCTGTATAATATATTTTAGTTTATGCATAAAGGTATTACTTACATAAGACAGCAGTACAGACAATCGGTCACCGTACACCGTAATCTACTTGCGGTGTACAATACGTTTTTATAACGATACATAAATGGAAGATCTCCGACCAAGACAAGTAACTAACTGTATGTGAAATCCATCCAATGTGACTGGGTGTGTAGTTTATCAATTCTTCTTTCTTTCTTCTTTTCTTTTTTATATGAAAACGCCCCCATTGGGAATAAATCCTGTTTCGCGGGGGACTTTACAAACATATATGAAACGGACACAAAGGATACAAAGGGTCAGAACAACAATTTGTGGATCACACAAAGTGTCGTCCCATGTGGGGTTTGAACCCACAACACTCGGCGTAGTAGGAAGCGGCCTGGCGACCGCTTAAACCACTACGCCATCCGTGCAGTCAAATTATATATGAGTGTATTTATCAGCAGTTTGATTACCACAGTACAGGCTCTGCCTATTTAAAGATCAGACCTCCGTGTCTGCAGCGTCTCAATTTATTATTATTGTTATTCCAAGAATATTTTATAAAGAAGTTAAGAATTCAAACCTCACTTGGAGCTTTTCTGAATTACGAAATAAATTAAACCCACCATCTTTGCCATTAAAAAGCTGTCAATCGTGTTGATTAAAAACGTCCGGAATATCTCGACAATTTTCTAAGCGTAACTCCATGAAACTCCATTAAAGTTATAATATTTTTATGATAAATTTCCTTATTCTATGACTCAATAAAATTATAAACGTGAATTAGTAACCTTTAGGGAAATTAGCCCCCAACTCCTAAGCATAGTCCATCAAAGATGATTTTTGTCAGCGAAATTGCTATTACGTTCGGCAATGTTAGGTTTGTTTGAAGTTTAAAGTAATGGGTTTTTAAACGACTGCTAAGTAAATCTGTATTAATTCTATAAAGCTGAAGATTTTGATTGTTCCTTTAATTGTTTGTTTGGTTGAAGCGTTAATCTCAGGAACAACTGATTCGAATTACAAAAATTCTTTTAGTTGGCCCATTTATCAATATAATATTACAAAAAATGTTTCAAAAATAGGGCAAATATATTCCTTTTAAGACACAGACGAAGTTTGCTATAAAAATATCTGAGGAATAATCAATACACCATAGGAAATTACCCTATTGCTTCTGGCCTGATAAGACCCAGTTTTAAATCGAGCTGTAGCGACTGACCTCGAAATTACTTATTCAGTGTGGTGTGAACCCACAACCGCAAGATAAATTGTCTGAGTTAATGGATCAACAACATCCGAATACGCAAGTTGATATCGGATACGTAGATTCATGTTTTGAATTGGTTCTTGTATATATTAAGTAATCTCACTAAGAAGAAAACATGATTCGTTATTTTTAGGGTGCCGTTAGTCAAAACGGAAAAGGGAACCTCTATGAAGATTTGTCTGTCTTATGTAAGGACACGTGGAACGCATCAAGTTCAAATTATATCTAGTATTTTCAACAACAATTTTTAACATAACGTATTCAGACGATTTATTTATTGATTTTTACGATTTCATTGTATCTGCATCTAATTTGAGAAAAAAATATTTTCTTAAGGCTCGTGTTAATGATGACTATGTAGTTGACGGATTAAGAATACAGATTGTCACCACCCCTATTCATCCCGTGGGTGTTGTAAGAGTCAACTAAGGGAAAAAACTACGCAGAACAACAACACTGCACAGAGATGGAAAACTTGACACAAACCCTATACCAACCCGTCTGGCCAGCGTGGTATAGTAGGCCAAAACCTCCTTTCTAAGGAGAGGCTTATGTCCAGCAGTGGACTATTAAAGGCTGTTGATGATGTAGTTGGGACATTTAATTTTCCACTTTTTGATTTAAAACAAGAGTCAAGCAGTATCTTATAAAACAACTGGCAGAGTACTTATTTACAATTTGTAAAAGTTCTAGTGTATGTGTATTTGTTAAATTACAAAACTAATTTCAATCAAAATGCACCTAACTCCCGTTTTCTTTGCATCATCCAATGGTTGACTGGTAGATGATATCGTAGGCATTAAGGCCGCCAATGCACACTTGAATGATGCATAAAAAAACTAACATTCTCTCTTTTCCATAAGCAACTGTCGCAATATATACGTCGGTCCCTCACAGAAGCTATTTATCGCCAAGTCTAAAACTTACCCAGTAGGTTAAGTTATTGTTAACATTTGCCAACATTACTTAAATATTTCTTGGCAAATATTCAACACACCATATGATTATTTCACAAAGACCCCTTTGACCCTTAAATTGCACGGATGGCGGAGTGGTTTAGGTGGTCGCCACGCCGCTTCCTGCTACGGTGTAGTAGGAAGCGGCACTCGACACTCGGTAGTGTTGTGGGTTCAAACCCCACATAGGACCACATTTTGTGTGATCCACAATTTGTTGTTCTGAGTCTAGGTGATCTTTGTGTCCGTTTCAGGTATGTTTTGTAAGGTCCCCAGTGACACAGGATATATTTATACTGCGGGAGTAAAAAACTAAATGTACTCCATCTTAACTCTATAAATAAATGTATTGTATTTCCTATCGGTGTCTTTCTTCGCAGAAAAGATTCTACCTCCGAGCCTTTTTCCAATTTAGGTTGCAGTGCGATTTCTATTTATTGCGATACGGCTAAACTTGTATCTATCTCAGAAATTAATACTTTTAAATAATTAAATTAATCTTTGGCTACTTTGTCTTATTATCATCATTAGCCTTTAGTAACCCACTGCTAGACAACTGCTGCTGCTTTACAAACGTAAAGTCCCCAGTAATACAGTATATATTAGTAATGCGGGAGTTATCTTTTTAAAATGAAAAAAAAAGACCCTGATTTATTTCCTTAGTGCAGAAATCCTTTCCAAATTTCTATGTGATACACAAACCATATTTTTAATTGAATTCTAATCATCTGCCTACCCTTCTCCCAATTTTATTTGGGGTCGGCGCAGTATGTATGATTTTTTGATTCTACTCTGTCATGCGTCATCTTACTGTTTACTCCCTTCCTAGCCATATCATCAATCACGCAGTCCATCTACCTTTTCTTCGGTCTGCCTCTTCTCTTGTACCCTTCAACTCCCATACCTAAAACTTTCTTCGCCACATTTTCCTCATCCCTCCGCATGACATGTCCATACCAAGATAACCTATTACTTCTTAACTTTTCATCCAGTGGCGCTACTTTCAGACTCCCTCGTATGTACTCATTCCTAACCTTGTCCATCTGAGTCACACCACACATCCATCTCAGCATTCGCATTTCGGCTACGTTCAGGCGTCTCTCATCCGTTTTCTTAACTATTGAATTGAATTCTCTCATCAGTTTTCTTAACTATTGAATTGAATTCTAATATACATATATAAAACGCAGTCAACTTAGTTATATTATACTTTAATGTCTATTTTTACGAGACAAGGGAGAAACAAGCTGACGGGTCATCTGCTGGTAAGTGACTACGGCCCATGGACCCCTGCAATTCATGAGTCACACGTGTGTTACCGCCTTTTGACTGCCCCCCCCCTCCTACCTCCAGAATTTGGTGAGAAAATAGGGCTCCGGTTCCGTGTGGTTAGATATTAAATACGCAGGATAACGGCACTGCAAAGAAAAGAAAACTTGAAACAAACTCTATACCAACCCGTCTGGCCAGCGTGGTGTAGTTGGCCAAGTAACGTCCTTTCTAAGGAGTACTAGTAAAGGCTGTTGAATAGGGCTCCACTAACTTCAATCAATTGGTAAAAAACCAATTCCTTAACACCTGTTTTCTGTAAGGCCTTCATCAGTTTTATCGAGCCGTCTCATGTTACGTGGCTAGGAAAGACTCTCCCATAAGTAAATTCTAGTCCAATGTTTTTTTTTCTTGAATTCATAACCTAACTTCTATACGGTTATTTTTAAACTGACTGGTATTATTTACTTTACTGTGATATGTGTCTATGTCTAAATAACATACTGAATATACTTTCAAAGAATAAAGACTGGGTGTCTTTATTCTTTGAAAGTATATTCTGTCAGGAAATGTGCAGAGATTGGTTTCCTGCGACAGTTTCTAACTTTTCACGTGAATTACGGTAATTGCCGGCACAACCCATTCCGTGTTCAGATAAAAGCGAAAAAAGAGTCTGCACAGTAAGCGGAATCTGTAGATATGTCCATACAAATTTACTTTTTGGCTATTTCTTTAACGCAATTAGGTATTAGTTTGTTCTTATTCTTTTTAAAAAGACAACTCCCGCATTAGGACAATATCCTGTGTCGCGGGGAATCTTACAAACATACATGAAACGGACACAAAGAACACCCAGACTCAGAACAACAATTTGTGGATCACACAAAGTGTCGTCCCATGTGGGATTTGAACCCACAACACTCGGCGTAGTAGGGAGCGGCGTGGCGACCGCTTAAACCACTACGCCATCCGTGCAGTCAACCTATTATCTATTTAACCCACTACCAACACATGCATTGAACTTAGCCGAAGGGTGTGACTACTACACTGTCTCCCTCCTGTTGCCATCTTTACACAATTTATAAAAGCACTTGAATAATAACTTGACAAATCTCACATATAGCCTTGAGTCCAAATCTAACTGATTCGGAATCGAACCCACAACCTTTTTCTTAGCAGTTAGGACTACTAAATCACTCACTAAAGCTTAGCAGTCAAAATGAAATTGTTATTCGAACCTTTTTTCTATACCTTAAGCCATCACACGTTTCTGAGAGAATGATATTTTTATATTGGAAAATATTTTTTCTGTGTATTTCCTGTCCATTTTGGATCGAGTTAAATGAAAGAAGGTAAAACGGTAGTCGATCGAAGTAAATATTATGTTCCATTAGCTGAGACCAACTTTAATGTTCGATGGTACAGACGACGAGACGAAGAATATTTAGAATATTTGATTACATTATTAAACGTGTATTTTGTTACATATAGGTATTATGTAAATTATAACAATTTATCAAATATGAGACGCGCCGATAGCAGCTACAGCTTTTTTTGTATGGAACCCTTTCTTTTCCCGAAAGAAAAGGATCCTAAGTTACTCCGTGTAATATTATCTATCTGATGATGATCTGCAAGTGCCAGCCCCGTGAAAATCAGTCCAATGCTTTCAAAAATCGAGCAACTAGACAAACGACAGATGGACCAAATTTTAAAAATCTTTTTTTTTTGTTTGTGTAAACTGTTAAAATAACTACAAGTGGCAAGATACTTAGTCATAAAATACATTTGTAAATACATTGTAAGAGTGTAATCGCCGTTGGTGGCTTAATAAATAAATAACTACTCTGGTATGGGTTTTCTTTCTGTCCGATGTTTTAATATATGTTAAGTCCCCTGCGATACAGGAATCATTCCTAAAGTAAGAGATGGTTAACACAAAGACAAAAAGTAAATACAAAGCAAGTGAAGCAGAAACCTTAACTCCGACATTTCTGATAAAAACTATAATGATCCTTTAAAGGTGCAAAACTTTCTTTTTGTTTGACTTTACCTCAAATACTGGACATTAAGTGATTGATGGAGGCAAAGTTCTCAATATTGTTTAATAACATTGAGGTACAGGCCAAAACAATTGTGATTAGCTTCGGAAGAGGAAACAAAAGTTACACATTTCCTAGAAAGCTCTTGTTCGCATTTCTCTGACATATATATAAAGTATTAACAAGGATGATCACAATTTTCTTTGATTCTTCTTGAACTTAATGGAACTAAAAGCTTGTCTGGTTAGACGATGTTAGACGTGTGCATTGGACGTTTGATCTAGTGAGTGGAAATCCATAACCAAACGATAAGTCACTACTGTTCCAATAGATATCGATTTTTTAATAAGGGAGGGCGGTAGTGGTTCTTCGGCACAAATGGGCCGGCTCGATTGTGTTAATATCATGGCCTCATAAAAAACCGGTGTAAGTGAGTAAAGTTAACGGAGCTCAAATTACTAAGATTATTTTATTTTAGACTATTATTGTTATATATATTATATAGAATGCCTCGTTGGCGCGGTGGTAGTGTATGTGACTGCCGGGCTGAGCTCTTAGAACATATTCCCGGGTCAGACCAAATGTTTTGTATAATCTACAAATATTTGTTTCGAAGTGTGGGTGTTTTCTTTGTATAATATGTATATATTTACAAAAATAGTATAAAAGTATTCTATCAGTCAATGTAGCTTTCAAATTATAAGCTCTTCTTGGTTTGAAACTAGATAGCGTTGTATTAAACGTCCGAAACATTGATTTAATAGTTCTGATTATCTTAAGACGTCTCACGTAAAACTAGCGTTAAGCAGTTCTTTTGCTGCTTTTCACGGAATGATTGAGGTTACCAGGCAAACCATTCCCCTCTAATTCTGGAAGACACTCAAAGGGCAGCAACCCACTTGTGACTCTAGAATTACGTGTGATGATAGTCACTTAACGTGGTGATAGTCACTTAACATCAGGTTAACCGACTATAAGTTTAACCCCGTATTACCATTGAAAAAAAAAACTTACATCCAATGACTCACAACTCGACTGCACGGATGGCGTAGTGGTTTAAGTGGTCGCCATCCCGGTTCCTACTGCGCTGAGTTGGCACCACTTTGATCCACAAATTGTTTTTCTGTGTCTGGGTGTTCTTTGTGTCCGTTTCAGGTATGTTTATAAAGTCCCCCGCGACACAGGATATATATTCCTAATGCGGGAATTGTCTTAAAATTGTTGTCAGCTCACATATGACAATAATTCTGATGGTGGTAATGACATCGTTGACTCGTGAGTCAGGTCGTTCTTCAATCAACACGCTCACAGTACAATTATTTTCATTAGTATGTGTTCTATTTCTAGCTGTGCGGTCAATTACAACCCAAATAGTCTATTACTATACAGTGTAGTTATTTCAAAGGTTGTCTGTAAGACATCGTAAACTGCGATAGCGACTCCCACTGTAGCCCTACCTGTTACATGTTATATCTATACATTAATACGTGAAGTAACTTTTTACCCTATTTTTAAGAATATTTCGCTAATGGATGAAAGTGAAATTTGACACAGTTAAAGTTTATATAAGGCAGAAGTGCATAAAGCCATTTTTTTTTAAATATAAATTGCATTAGAAGCATACTATGGCCATGGTAAAACCTTTGATTATGGGCCTGTTGGTCTATTGGTTAGTGACCCTGACTGCTAAGCAGGAGGTCGTGGGTTCGATTCCCACCCAGGACAAATATTGTGTGTTGTTCTGTGTCTGGGTGTAATTTATCTAAAATATTTATGTATTTAAAAATATTTAAATGTGTTTATCAGCAGTCTGGTTACTATAGCAAAGGCTCTACCTAGTTTGGGATCAGAGGGCCATGTGTGAGATGTGTAAAATATATTAAATTATAGAGGTCTTTGACCAAAAAATATTAAATGAATTATGGTCTAACTTCGACCTCGGGGCGGCCACTAGTTTATATTCATACATGCATACATACTAAGTGTATTAAACGCCCATACTTTGTTTAGGAATAAATTATTATTAGCCCGCATTAGGAATAAATCCTGTGTCGCGGGGGACTTTACAAACATACATGAAACGGACACAAAGAACACCCAGACTCAGAACAACAATTTGTGGATCACACAAAGTGTCGTCCCATGTGGGGTTTGAACCCACAACACTCGGCGTAGTAGAAAGCGGCGTGGCGACCGCTTAAACCACTACGCCATCCGTGCAGTCAACTTTGCTAAGTATATTTGAGTCCCACTTACAAAATAATAGAAAATCCTATTATAGCTGGACGCTTAGGGATTAGATGGACAAACTCAGAATATATTTAAGGATATTGTTAATTTAATTTACAGTTATTTTTTTTGGTCTGATCGACACACGACGTCATCTGGTTTCAAACTAAGCAGAGCTTGTACCGTGAAAGCTAGATTAACTGATAGAATACTTATATTTTTTTTGCAAATGCATACATATTATACATAGAAAACATCCAAACTCCGAAATAAATATTTGCAAATCAATGCAATTATAAACATTTGGTCCGACCCGGGAATCGAAGCCGAGACCTCAGCACGGCAGTTGTATACCCTACCACTACACCACCGAGGCAGTCGTGCCTAGATAGAAAGGGAAAGGAAGGGCATGATAGAAAAATAATATTGCTGACACAGATAAATTGAGGAATTCAAGCCATAGATCAATCAAATCAGGTTTACATACTCGTATCTGTAGCTGGTTTTTTTTTCTTTTCCTTTTTATAAGACGACTCCCGCATTAGGAATATATCCTGTGTCGCGTAGGACTTTACAAACATACATGAAAGGGACACAAAGAACACCCAGACTCAGAACAACAATTTGTGTATCACACAAAGTGTCGTCCCATGTGGGGATCGGACCCACATCACTCAGCGAAGTAGTAAGCGGCGTGGCGACCGCTTAAACCAATACGCCATCCTTGCAGGCCATCCATAAATTACATAAGTCTTTATAACAGGAGGTCACATTTGTGAGCCCCCTTGTGATTCAATATTAAGATGTATTAGAATTTTAAATGTGACGCCAAAAACCTAGGACCCTCCCACCCCTTGTCACACTTCGAAGCCCTTAACGTGTGACGTAATTTAATGATATTTATCTTATTTATTTACCTTACCACAAAGTCCAAACCCTCTATTATTAATACCTAGTAAATGTTCTCTAGAGAGTAAAATACCTGTACGATATAAGAGTACGAATGTTAACTATTGCGGTAAAATATATAGCCTTTACATTAAATGGTAGAATGGTAAATATTACACGAATTCCAAGAATTAAAACAGTCAAATATCAGATGTATAGTGGAAGTAGTTGGCCTGGTTTAATATATTTAAAAAGAACCCAAAACCCTGGTAAAGCAGTTCAACGGACCGATCTAAGCCGACCATTAAAGAAACCTAACAAACCTCTTGCAATGTTAAAAATTGCGCCAAATTATAATTGGTAAAAGTTACAACATACCTTTTTAAAAGATGTCCAAATATAAGTAGATAAGATTATTAACAATGGAAAAGTAAATAAATTATAAGCGTATTTAGTATGTTTATTTTATATATATATTAGCTATCTAAAGTATTATTAAGTACACCATAGACTACCCTGAATCAGATTAAACAATATCCGCGTAAAGGTTGTCTGTAAGAGATCGCCGTGAGCGGTAAGACCACTTATTGTAATAAAAAAATGTAGATGTCCATCCATGTCTGCACAATATATACTGTAGCGGTGTACAATAAAGATGTATAAATAAATAAAGAAAGAATGATTGATTTTGTGTTTATCATAAAATTTCTACTAAAAGAACGCCTGTCGTTAAAAATTGATATTTTATCAAAAACTGATTGTACCTCATAATTGACAAAAAACTTATTCCATTAACTCTCTTTGTCATCTCCTGCGTATCTAAAATTGAACTTTTTCTCATCAAAATATGGTTGATTATTTTTTCGTAAGTTGACGCACCAATACCGCGCTGCCAACTTTATTAATTAATGATCCTTGGTAGTCTGCTCGATGAAGCCTTGCTCACCGCGAATACCAACTTTTTTATTAGCTACTTTCTTTTCAACTTTATCTGTGGGCTTAAGATTGGTTTGACTATGTTTTCTTTAGACGAAAAAGTTCTTCATTGTATACGTTTTCAAAAATTTTATGTTTTATCTATTCAAAATAGCGGCGTACATAAATAAAATTACCGGTGTTTTGATTTATTTATCAAGAATAGGTATCATCATCATGAACAGCCTTTACTAGTCCACTGATGGACATAGGCCTCTCCTCAGAAAGGAGGTTTTGGCCTACAATACCACGCTGGCCAGACGGGTTGGTTTAGGGTTTGTTTCAAGTTTTCCTTGTCTTTGCAGTGCTATTGTCCTGCGTAGTTTGCTCATACGACACCCACGGGATGAATAAGTTTGGTGTCACTCTGTATTCTTAATCCGTCACCACACGGACACAGAATAGGTATATATTATGAGTTTTTAGGAAACATAATGAAAGACCCGACGGGGGCATTTATTTAGGAGTAAAACGACCTGTATTAACCGATGCTAATGATACCGACACGGCTTACTCGAACACGCTTCAACAATTATTAAAGTTGTTAAAGATTGAAAGCCATAACAATAAATCCACATAAATATGTTTTAATTGCTTACAAGCAATAAATAATGAAAATATATCCAGTTAAATACTTGTACTACACTCAAGTTAACTTTTTATTAATAACAGATAATTAATCCTGTTCACTTCATATACGTTTCTACATTTTAAATATACTCATAATATTAAACGACACATTTACAAATTTACTTTCGCAAAGAAAGTTTTTTTTTGAAACATTTAGTTAACAAGTATGTGGCGACTCCCACATTCAAAGAAACTACGGAGTAACTACTAAAATAAGAATTGCTAATCCTGTATCGCGATATAAAGAATTCCCTCGCCGATTAGCATATATACAACTTCCCAACATCAACCGTTGGGCCGCGGCCCGCCAGGCATGATCACCTCGCCTGGTTGGAGGATCCTCCCTTTGTGTTGGAGGGACATGACACCCGTTCCTCCACAAGTATTTACAATTAAAAGTTGGTATAAAAACAAGATTAAATAATAACTGCAAACTACTTAAATCTAATTTCATCCTAATCTCCTAAAAACTTAGACTTATTACACAAAATTTCAGATACATATTTAAAACAATTTACCAAAAAATACCACTGGAAAATGTAACAGCTCATAAATCCACAACCAAACAAAGAATTAAAATAATCGTTATATGTTGAAACATCCCTTTAAATCCGTATACACAGAACCCATTATTTGAGAACTCGTACACAGAGAGAAACAAAATGTAAATAAAAAGATGAATACGAGATTCATGTTTTTGTTTACATTTTGTTTCGTTTTATTTTATACTGGTCGAAAGGTAGCAATAAAACTGTTTGGACTACAGAGAAAAATGCTTTGAAATGTGAAATGCAATAACCAGCCAGTGCAAGATAAATCAATGTAACGTGGAGGATGTACAACATTTGCTCATGGATTGTGTCAGGAATAAAATAAAAGGGAAAAGCTAATCAATGAATTTAAATTAAAAATATTAGACGTGGGGTTGGTACAAACAATTTTGGCAACACCAAAATCAGAAGTGGCAAAAAGACTCAATTAGTTTACTTCATTGATTAGTATTTCTCTTTCTCTTATTAGTTTTAAGAATGTATTGAAGGTAGATGGCATAAGGCACGATGGGGTCGACGTATCCATGTGGATAAAAACCCCAATACAAGAATAAATAAATAAAGATGGAAAAAAAAAGATAAATCAAAATATACATTCGTGATCTTTACAAAAAGAATCAGATCAGAAGGTTTTTTCATTCGTTGATTTGTTACAATAGTGTATTTGCATTATTGTCGGGCACGTTGGTCTACCGGGTAGACGGACTTTTAAGCCAGAGGTAATGGGTTTAATTCCCACCCAAGACAAATTATTGTGTGATGAGCACTATCATTTTGTTCTGTGTCTGGGTGTACTATAATATGTATGTATTTAGATATACATATATTTATAGGTGTGTTTATCGGCTGGCTGGTTACCATAATATAGGCTCTGTTTAGTTTGGGATCAGACGGCCCCGTGTGAGATGTGTCAAATTATTGTTATTATTAATATTTGTTTGTATAATTTATATTTTACTTACATTACTTTTTAATGCACTTACAAATTTAAATAGGAGTCTTGCTTTTTCTGTCCTAGATACATAAAACGCAGAGGTAGTTAGGTAGGACACATCAGATAAGAATACATTTTAAGATAGAGCCGTGTCAACGAGATGATGACTTTTTTTATGTACTGGACACCTAAAATTTGGCAATAGCGGATTACAATAGGTAATCCGGTAGGATTAAAGTGGTATAAGTACTAAAGGTGTAAGTATACTCGCTAGTTTCTTTTCAAACTTACACTCAAAATATCTTTATTTCATTAAAAAAATCTCTGTTTTGTCAAATATTTAGCAAACTAAATATATACTTACGTATCGAAAATCTCTTATATGCCTGTGCCGATCTACAGCCGCCGATTTCCAAGGGGTATTTTCAAATTCCTTGGTTTATTCTACTAAACATCTGATATATGGCAAAATATATATAATATATCATATATATTATAAGAAATAAATTAAAAGTTAAAAATCCTAGTTAATGAGAATAGTTTTGGAATAAATCTTTTAAATATACTTTCAATAGAATTGAAATCAAAGACAAATTTAAACCCTCTATTGCACCAAAGTCGTTTAATAGTTTAAGAAACGAACATACAAGTCAAAAACAATCCTCTTTTATGACTTCACCTCAATCCGGTAAAAACAGTTACTAGCTTATATTTTGATTAAAGAGTCTTCGCGAGTTTCTTATCGTGAAATGTCTCTGACAACAATACACTTAACGTAACAGACACTACAATAACCCAAAGTGACTCAGTCCTTCACAATGGTAACTGTCAACGTTTCTCTTTGAAGAACGTTCCTTGTGAGGTCATTTACACAATACTAATCTCATAAATACGAAGATAAGAAATTCTATAACCTTCTTACATAATTCAAACATAAACATTTCTATACATATAACTTTTTTAAATGTCGCAAAGGCAATGAATTTTTGATGAATGAAGTGGGTTACAATTCCGATTGCCCAAATGAGGTGATATTGTCTCCACTTAGTTATAATTGCAGTTTTCTATTCAGTGGGTGTCATCTCCCGGTGTAATTTTATATGGTTGTGAATCTCCAGAAGCTACCAGCGTTCCTTCCAAAACAGTTGTAATTAATTTTTAATTCAAAAAAAACTTTGTCAAGAACGTGCCTTGTTACAGAGAGTACAGCTTAGTGGAATGTAACAGCAGTACAATGGATTAAAAGGTTAAAGTTATGTTTAACGGGTCACAGAGGATTAAATGTTTTGAGAGTAATTAATCCAAAGATACGACAGTTTTAGCACCGTATTCATGGTTTTTAATTTTCTTTAACTTGACAATCTTTTAAATTCAGGATTGCAGTTAAATTTGACTGGTCTTTTAGTCTTTTGCGGCCGCTGAAGCAGAGGTCTGTGTCCACTCAAAGACAAGTAATTTTGTAATGAGTTTTCTGTAATATTATGTATGTAATTAGAATAAGAATAATCTATTTATCAGAAGCCGAGTTATCATAATGTAGGTTAGGCCAAGTAATTGGGATCATACGGCCGTATACTAATATTATAAAACTGAAGAGTTTGTTTATTTGGTTGTTTGTACCGCTAATCTGAGGAACTACTGGTACAAATTGAAAAATTATATTAGTGTTTGAAAGTCCTTTTTATCAAGGAAGGCTATATAACATTTCGCTTCCACCAATAGGATACGACTATTATCGAAAAATGTTGCAAAAAAGGAGAGACTTTTTAAAAGGCGTAGACGAAGTTGCGCCTTATAGCTAGTCTTATAGAATAACCACTACCCTTGGAATAATATTTAAAGAGTAAGCACTAAGGAAATATTAATACTAAATATATATTTCTATGGTATTTACTCTGAATTGAATATAGTACGGTACACGGTTACTGTGACAACATTTTCCTATTGACCACTAAAAAGTCATAAAATATCGCTTTAGGGCAATACCAAACATTTTTGATCATTTTACCAGAAATATTCAATGAAATTTAAAACGGTTATACACCAAAATTCTATTTTAATTAATTCAATGTAGCATACATTGGATTCATTACAATAGAATCATCATCAATCATCAACAGCCTCTAACAGTCCACTGCTGGTTATAGGACTCTCCTTAGAAAGGAGGTTTTGATCTTCTATACCACACTGGCCAGACGGGTTGGTATACGGTTCATGTCAAGTTTTCATTCTTTTAGCAGTGCTATTGTCCCATGTAATTATTTCCCTTAGTCGGCTCTTACGACACCCACACAATAGAATGCTGAACTTGAACTATTGACCTATCGTAATGGTTCATAGTCATCAGTCAACCAGTAGGCCATGAACGTAAAGGTCGCTTTATTTGGCAAACAGTTTTGTTGGGTAGAAAGATTTTGTAGAAAAACTTAATACTGAAGAGACGAATTGAACCAATGCTCAATTTCGTTTGAAAGAGCTTGAATATTTGAACTAAGGAATGTAAAAATAAGGGTTATTTACACACATGGATCTAAAAATGTCTTCTGAACTGAAATGGTAATTCTCTGTAAATGTAAACGCCGATCGAACCTTATCGTGACAAAAAAATGCCGATCAGTCTCTTTTTTAATGTATATAAGGGAACGAACAGATGGGTCTGACCTGATGGTAAGTGACTACCGCCGCCAGGGATACATGCAATTCAAGAGTCACCACTGCGTTACACTTTTGAGGGTTCTTTCTCCCAGAGAGGGAGCACTCCCACAGTTTTTGTCACAGACAGAGTACTCATATCCCATGACCCTAAAGTCTCGATCGTAAAAAGCTCAAAAACAGGAAAACAAGCTTAATTCAGCTAAATATAATAGCAAGACTCTATTAATGTGAATAACCTGCTACACTAAGGGTCTATCTACCTTCATACATAAGTTAAAGTATCAGTAACGCAAGTATTTTTCTCTAAGGGATCGCATCAGAAATGAGGTGATCCGGCAGAGGACCAAGGTCACCGACATAGCCTACCGGATCAGCAAGCTGAAGTGGCAGTGGGCTGGCCATATTAGCCGCAGAACCGACAACCGCTGGGGAAAATGAGTTCTTGAGTGGAGACCGCGTCTCGGTAAACGTAGTGTAGGACGCCCACAGGCTAGGTGGAGTGACGATTTGCGCAAGATGGCTGGCAGGAGCTGGATGCGAGAAGCCCAAAATCGATCTAAGTGGCGTGCAATGGGAGAGGCCTATGTCCAGCAGTGGACTGCAATAGGCTGATGATAATGATGACGATGAAGTATTTTTAAGCACTAACAACTCCTCACTATCAGATACACCAGCCATTACCCTATACCTCTTCCCCTTCATGTTTTCTGTCCATACCACGGTTGCCTGTAAGAGATTGCCTCTGAGCGATAAGGCCGCCATTTGTACTTGTCTAACCTAATTGAAGTTATTTATTGTATATTTACACCTGGTGTACATTAAAGCGACATAATATATATATATATATATATATTAAACGGTCAAGTCAAATCATCGTCTTTTAAAAAGAAAAATCTCAAAAATGTGAGTTCTCTTTTACGTTTAAAAAATTTTTGCTCCATTTTATCTTGTCTACATTTTTCTTAGAGTAATAGAATGTTAGATATTTTCACGTTGCATTTTTGGTTGGTTATTACATAAGGGCCTTTGAACGCTTTTAGTAAAATGTACCCGGATGGTAAAACTCGACACCGAACTCTTCAATTACATGATTTAAATATGATATGGAGAGATTTATTCTGATTCATACCAAATTGAAATCTGACTACAAATATTTGTACTTTTCTGTGTTATAATTGGTTATTTAGTTTGGTTAATATTCAGTTTAGAAATGTGCTTATAAGAACTTTGTATTTTCCATATTCATCATCAACAACCTTTAATAGTTCACTGATGGACATAGGCGTATCCTTATAAATGTGGTTTTGGCCTGTTATGCCACACTGGCGAAACAATTGGAAAGGAGGTTTGTGTCAAGTTTTCCTTCTCTTTGCAGTGCTGTTGTCCTGCTTGGTTTGCCCACGGGATGTATAGAGGTGGTGACACTCCATGACACATATTATCAAAGGGAATTTAAGATCCTAGTTTGGATGCTTAGTGTGTTGGGTTTTTATTTTACGGATAAACATATTAAGATAAGTTTATTGTTAATTAACTAGATATGGTAACAAAACTAGTATTTGTTCCACAAGAGCACGCATCTTCTAATAGGTGGGGAGTTGTAACCTCACCCTAATACAATCAAGAGATACAAATATTCACTTCAGTATAATATTATCAACTAGGTGATACACCTGTGACTTAGATATCCTTGAATGAAACAAAAGTGACAATGATATCATGAATAATAAAATCAATAATGTCATGCGAGCTTTCGTTCGGAATTACATTTAGAAACGGTTTTCTATAGAATTGTTTAACTACTTTGATTCGTCTTTATCAAAGAAGTGTTCATAATTTTATACAAGTATTTATTATGTTCTATAATGAAAGGAATAAATTTGAATATGTCATGTGGAGGGATGGGGTAAATATGGCGAAGAAAGTGTTAGGTATGGGAATTGAAGGGTACAAGAGAAGAGGAAGAGTAAAGAATAGGAGGATGGACTGTGTTAGTAAGGATATGGCTAGGAAGGGAGTAAACGAATGATAGAGTAGAATGGAGGTATCAAACTTACTGCGCCGACCCCTAATAGAATTGGGACAAGGGTAGGCAGATGATGTATTATATTCTGTAACTTTATTTTACGGCATATTATGAAGATGAGACACCTTATTTAAAATATACAACATTATTATATAATTGTAATTTCAAACTATTAATGTATCTCATACGCCTTGCTCAGTAGCATGAAGTCCTTTCTGGACTTGGGTGTAAAAAGCAGGGTTCTTAGAATTTTCCTACACAAAAACTCTACAATCAATTTTTTTGACATATTTCCCGCGAGTTCGATTCCCGCTTAATTCTGTCCCTTGCAAAATATTTTTTTTTTACTTTGAAACTTTTGCTGTGTAGTCAGTCAGTCAGTCATAATTAGCTTGCTTAACATTCGAGGCTGCCATTTTATTAAAAACAGGTGTTGGTATAAACAGGGTTGATATATTTATTTAAATACCCATATAACACAGGTATCAAAACTCAGATATGAATAAACTAGTACTACTCTCGTTTTATTTAAACTTTGTTCGTTAAAACTACAATGTTAGTTTAGTTGGTTTAGTTAGTTGGGGACTAGATGGCGCTGTGTGAATGTAGTAAAATATAAAAAAATATAAATAAATAGTTTCGACATGTCGATAAAAAGTTTTGAAACTAGTTCATCAATTCTGTGAAAAATACGAAAAATACGAGATGACAATATTTTAATAATCTACCTTTTCATCATCGTCATCAACAGCCTTTGCTAGTCCACTGCTGGACATAGGCCTCTCCTTAAAAAGGAGGTTTGATCTGCTATACTACGCTGGCTAGACGGGTTGGTATAGGGTTTGTTTCAAGTTTTCCTTCTTTTTACAGTGCTGTTGTCCAGCGTAGTTTACTCCCTTAGTCGGCTCTTACGACACCCGCGAGATGAATAGGGGTGGTGACACTCTGTATTCTTAATCCGTCACCTACCTACACATCTACCTTTTGATCATCATCATCTTCCTGCCGTTTACCCATCTTATTTGAATTTGGTGGCATTTATAGCAATGGAATATAATTTTTATATTAAAATACATTATGGAATCGAACTCACTTGTGTGTATATTCTCCTATTTAATTTGACCGACCGGTTTCACCTTAGGCATTATCAAAGATACGAGTAAATTTGATTTCATCATGGACAGCAATGGAAAAGTTTATTGCTGGATACTTTTATAGCCAACCGTCTGTTTGACGCCGATTCTCTTTGTGAATATCATCACCTTCAGAAGACCTAAAGAAAGAAGTTGGATGAGAATAAAGAAATAAATAGAGAAACTAAGAGATAGTTAGATTCAGAGATTTAGAGAGTAATACACAGATGTAAGAAGAGTTATTTTTAGTTTTATTACTCATCTAGTTCCATAGACAAACTATCTATAAGGTAAATGAATTATTATAAACTTAGAGAAGATAAGAAGAACAATCACTTAACATGTTGCCAGACTATAAAAGTGTAAGAGAAATGTTGCTATAAAAAAGAAATATTAAACGCAAATCACTTACTCAATCAGTCTGTCTGAGAATTTTTACGTATTTGATTTTTACGTCAAATTTCTGACACAATTTAAAGTAGGTGCTCTCAAGTGATGAAATATTTAAAGATGTAGGTGCACATAACAGAAAAAAAAAGATTCTCAATCTTACAGCGTGACGATCAATTTGTGAACGGAAAAAATGTAATTTCCTAACTTGATTAAGGTTTGCTCCCATTTGTCACGCTGTCAAAGGAATATAAACTGGTAGGTATACTTAGTATGTATCGGTAAAGGAACTGCACGTCTTAAATTCAAAATCAACTGTGTCGTGTTGTATCATGCCGTGTCGTATCAACAGCAAATCAGTTTTATAATAATAATAATAATAATAATAATATATTTATTTGTCAGAATATGGGTTTACAGAGTTGTTAGTAGGTTCGTTTTAGATGCTAGCCACATTCTACCATTATCTGGTGAACAAAATGTTAATATACTGAATTTACTGGTTTTTTTTTTACAATTTAATCATGCATTATTTAGTAATATAGTAAATATTATGTATACATTTAGATAGTGCGTGTTAAGCAAAACTTACTCAATGTTTAGGGTAGAAATTTACTGTGTCATGTTGTCATGTTGCGCATGCGCATGTGCAATGAGCAGACGGGTCATCTAATAACAAGGGACTACCACCGGCCATGGACACCTCGAGAGTCAGAAGTGCGTTATCAAACGTTTAGTCGCACCTCCCCCCCCCCTCTCCAAGGCTTCGGTAACCTTACTCACTTGGTGAAAATCAATGAAAGAGCTGCTTAACACTGGGTTTCAATGACGGCCTGGTATCACTGCAGTCTAGCCAGCCTTTGTGTGCCACAACATGCTCTCCCACGAATGACTCTAATTCATTTAGTATGATTAGATAGGCCTAAACCTCCCTTCTAAGGAGAGGCCTTAGTCCAGCAGTGGACTATTAAAGGCTGTTGATGTGAACAAATATGTAAGTACCTAGCTAGTTTATTGGCAACCACCTGGTGTTCCGCAGCAGATACGACAAAAACAATTATCATCGATCTATGTCTGTTTAGATACAATATATTTTGGCAACCATACCTATCAATTTAAACATTAGTAGGCGTAGTGGATAATATAAACAGCATTGAAGTATTTTGAAACATGATGAAGGAGAATATATTTAGACCAGCGTTTATATTGATGGTTAATGAAATATCACTATTCTATGTTTAGCATTCAATAGAGAACCAAAACTAGACCAATTGCCCACTTGTTTTTATATTACAGAGGATCAATGAACAAATTAGCTATGGATGCCGCCGCCCATGGACAACTGTGCGCTTTTCGAGATACTTTTTGCCTCCCACAACTAACCTGCGGAACAACTTATCGTCTGCGTTATTTCTGGACCGATACGACCTTCAAGCGTTCAATAAAGAGGGCACTTCTTCATCTAAGGACGGCAACGTATGCTTGTGACTCCTGAGTTGCAGGCGTTCATAGGCGTAGTCACTTTCTATCAGATGACTTTGCCCCATCTTCCATAAAAAAAAACAACTCCAACTCAACTGATAAAAGTGCGTTATCACCTTTGTGTGCTCCCAAAATTATGAAAGATGGTATGGTTGGTATTCCAGGAACACCATTCACTCGGTAAAAAGCACTTAAAATTGCCTAACTCCGGTTTCCTCTGAGACGGTATTATCGCTCCGGTCGATTACTTACATACAGACACAGTAGAAATAATCATGATCGTTATACAATTTATTTTTCGTGGGTGGGATTTGAATCCACGATCTCGGGCTCAGCAGACAGTACTAATCATTAGATGGCCTAGACAAAATGGTAAGAAGTCGATGATAATGACGTTTTATATTAAGAACAGTAATGGAGTACGAATATTTATTGTCTAACTTGAAAAAGGATCTCAACTCTAACTCGAATAATTTTATCTGTATGTGCTATTCGATATCTGCGCGATTTGAACGATTTTAATATACGGACAATCCAACAGTAAAAGAATTTTTCAATTCGAATCTTACGGATTCGAATTGAAAATTCATGAGATTAGCTCATTCAAATTTTATTATGAATACTTTGGTGATGGAAACAAGGATGGGTATGTTATTTTTCATTCATCCCGTGGGTGTCGTAAGAGCCGACTAAGGGACCAAGTCACTGCATAGAAACGGCGAACTTGACACAAACTTTATACCAACCTGACTGGTCAGCGTGGTATAGAAGGCCAAAACCTCCTTTCTAAGGCTGTTGAGGTGTGATGTTATTTATATGTAATTACGGGCAAACGAGCAGACGGATCATCTGATGGTAAGTCATTACCACCGCCAATGGGCACGTGCACTCGAGAGTCATAAATGCACGGCCGACCTTTAAAGTGTAAATCTTTTCTTGAAGCTTTGAAGGTCATATTGGTCTGGAAATACCGCAAGCGACGAATTACTGTTTTACTTTGACTAACTTAAAATTGTAATGAAACTTGGTCTATACTGACGAATCAGAGATATACAAAAGCAACACAGTGTAATTGTCATAAAGAAAAGAATATTTTTCCCCGAGGCGTAGAAAAAAGATTTTGAATGTTCGTCCGGCTTCACAAAAAGTTATACAAAGGACAAACATTGTATAAAAGTGGCCAGACTTGAAATTATGATTATTTTTGAGACTGGTAACTTTATAGAATTAATGATCAGTAACACAATATGATAACATTTCAATGACACATCCGTAAAACTGTTTATTTTCAAGGCTAAGTATTTATTTTGACTAAAATGACTGACAAGTACACAAAATTGTGTAACTATAAACTGTACAGCTAAGCAATTGTGATTGAAAAGGTATAATATATAGTGTACAATACACTGCTTGCTCTGAACACTCGCCCTTGTCAACGTTTACTGAAAACAAAACAATGGATACCCGAAGTTTATAGAATACACAAAGCCCATACAATGGGACCTATAACAAAGTAAATTAGTTTTAATATAACGTTTACTACAACTTAAGCCTTTGTACCCCTATGTATATCTTTATATACATTTATACGATAATGTGTGGGATTTGTTTGTGTGCTGCGCTTTCAACAACACATTCTGTATAGATATTGTCAGTGATACATAATGAAATGAAACGAAATGAGATTTATTTCTGCAAGTAAATCTTTTCAGATATTTTTACAAGTCTAACTTTACAGCTAGAAGGCGCCGGCATTTGCTAAGACTCGCTCTGGGAAGAAACGATGAAACAAACAACAGAGGTGTCGTTTTTACACGCTTTATATTAGCTTCACTTGTATGTTTGTTTGTATGTTTGTAACCAACTCCTTTGGGCGTGATTTTGACTGACTTTAAACGGTCAGAATTCGTTCAAACTTTGTAGATATATCGAGGACCGATGTCAATACACTAATTTAAAAAAATAAAATAAAAGAAATAGTTTAAAAAACTAAAAACACGCTTTTATAGAAAACCAAACTAAAAAATAGAAAATAAATTTTAATAAATTTGAAAATGTTTTTTTTTTTTTCTACACATAGGCCTATCCTTAGAAATAAGGTTTTGGCCTACTATACCACGCTGGCCAGACGGGTTGATATAGGATAAGTGATGTTACCGGAACCCAAAACTCTTCCTTCCCTTGAATCTGGAGTGGGGGAATCAAAAGGCGACTACGCACTTGGGATTCTTGAATTGCAGGTTTTCATGGACGGCGATAGTCACTTAAAATCATTTGACCAGTATTCTCTTTTAGTCCCTTTGCCATTAAAAACATACATACATACATTCACGCATATAGGGTTAACCAGAGGTGAATTATACGCTATCATTTTGACAACTGTAACCGAGTAGGTTGGTAACATTGCAGAGTTAAGTAATCCTAGCCAGGTCAGTCTATGGATGGGTGATCATTCTTAACTCATTAAGACCCTTCCGTTAAGCGTTACGTTAACCGTCGGTCCTGGTTGCCATATGAACAACTGTCACAATCGGTACGGGTAGTTCAAGCCCTAAATAATTGCATGCCTAATCCAGGAAGAATATAGCTTGGCGCTGGGAGGGGTCCAGAAGGCGATAACTACCCCCTCCTGGACTGGACCCCTCCTAAACTGGAACCGACGAAAACCACACGGTGTGCCACCGTGTGGTTTTAGACGGTTCGAGTCCGACACACCGCCCCGCCGAACGAGAGCCCCGGCGGGGTGACGGTCCGAGGGGATTTCCACACGTTAAAAAAAAAAAAGTAAGAATATAGCTTGAACAATACACCACTGTTAAATATGGTACCTGTGTTCTATTGAAAAATGTTTCTTTCATTATTTCTAAAAAGTTCGACGACAGTCTTTAGAAAGACTCGGACCCAACCCAAGTACTAGACGATATTCCTGCTCATATTATATATGCGAAAGTAACGCTGTCTGTCTTTTACGCTTTCACGGCTAAACCGCTGAGCCGATTTTAATTAAATTTAGCATGGAGATACTTTGATTGTCGAAAAAGGCAAGCCGAGGGCAAAAGCTGATATAAAATAGGTACAGACAATTTATGATACGCTCATAATATAGGCTGACAGACTAGCTCTTGCCGTAGACAGAATCAATAGCCAGCCATTTCCTTCAACAAGTCTTCTCATATCGAAGACTTCCAAAAAATAATACCTACTTATATAAAACACATCATAGTTATTTAAAACAAAAAAAAATACTATACCTGGCAACACAGTATGACCAATTTTTTTCTTCGTACAACAATTAAATTTCACGATAAATTATTATCAAGGTAGTATCAGCTGTGTACACCAATGCTTTAAGATAAATATTCATCATTATCTGATAAAATAAGAATTATTAATTCATATATTAATTCTTAATGAAAATTCATATTTTATCAATATTGACTTAGCTGTATTGGTATCTTAATTTTTTTTATGTTGTGTATATATATTATTATATCTAAGTAAATATATGTCCAGCAGTGGAGTCCGACAAGCTGATGATGATAATGATGACCTAAATATATTCTAATATATATAATATATTCTACCACATACACACAACGCCATCTAGTCCCAAACTAAGCAGAGCTTGTACTATGGGTACTAGACAACTGATATAAATACATACATATATACTTTTTTTTTGTAAATACATACATATTATACATAGAAACACCCAGACCAAATCAAACATCAAATGCTCATGCACACAAACGTTTGACTTGAGCGGGAATCTAACCCGCGACCTTTGGAATAGCAGTCCGTTACACAAACCACTAAGCCATCTAATAAATATAATTAATTGTATGCCTTACGAGTCAATTTCAATCCAATGAAAGTCAAACATAATCAATCATAACCCACAGCCTTTAATAGTCCACTGTTGGGTATAGGCCTCTCCTTAGAAAAGGGATTTCGGCATACTATACTACGCTGGCCAGACAGTTTGGTATAGGGTTTGTGTCAAGTTTTCCTTCTCTCTGCAGTTGTTCTGCGTAGTTTGCTCTCTAAGTCGGCTCTTACGATACCCGTGGGATGAACAGGGGTGGTCACACTCCGTATTCTTAATCTGTCACCACACGGACTGGTCCAACTTATACTGGATAATAAATAACTATTTAGGTTAAAAATTCATCTTCGTAAAAGACAACCAGTCGATCAGTTTCTACTACATTTTGATTCTTGTATACAAAACTCATATTTTTATGCATCTAAGGTATCAAACAAATGAACAATTGACAACACCAAATGCTAGTCAGTTGAACGCTATCACACCTTTAATTTCCTCAGGAAGGGAATTATTTTTTGGAACAAGAAATACACCATAACAGTATTACACTACTTACACATATAATAAGTTCTGTGACAATTAACTAATAACTAAAATAATGGGGCTAATTTTTGTTAAGAAGTTTGTTAAAAATCGGGTTCGGTGTGCCTTAGGCCCACATCTGGGACCTGTTTTGTATCACACACAGTTTATCCAGACGGACTGTAGATAAGTTTGCTAAAATAGTTATGATTACTTCTGTTGAAGCTGATAGGAAACTTCTTTATACTAAAAACTTTGATATTTCATCTTTTGGTTTTTGCGGACAAGGAGATATTTAAAGAAATTTGTACAATGAGCATCCTTTAAGCTATTAACGAAACCAAATTAACATTTATGGTATATTTAGACGACATCATTAAAAAGGAATTATAAAAAATATGGATTTGCGCTTCTACTGCTCTATGTCTTTTTCTATGGCATTCTCTAATCGTGTAACTAAAAACCACTGTCCCTATAGATCTGGGTTAACACATTTCAAAATAGGATTTGTAAACTACCGTAAATAATTGGATGTCGCAAAGGTTGCTGCAAAAATTTTCGGAATAGGGTGAACTCTCCACGAGTGACTGTTGTGATGTTCAAACTTCGTGTTCCTTCTCAGCTTCTCTTGTTCTGGTCACAATTCTCAATTTTCTTATACTCGGTATTGGTTATGGGGTTCGATTTCCGCATTTAGACGCGAGAGTGGTCCTTTATGCGTCTAGAAGAAAATGGCTAGGTGAGCCAATCAAGCTCCTTCCAGAAGCGCAGAAGCGATTTCGTACAAGGTATGGTACTTGTCCGTTGTGTGGCCACTGCCTCGCATTCCAGGATTACGTGGGCGGCCGTTTCTTCTGCTTTCAGCCATTCTCTGCAAAGAGGACTGTCCATCGCATTAATGATGAATAGTTGTCGGTTCAGGGCTAGGTTTCCTGTTATGGTTACTGCTTGCTACTTAGACTGCTAAGACTGACGTGAATGACCCGTGTGAATTACTTTGCCCCCTAAATCCATTGGAGGAGTACCCCATTTGTTGTGGCAAGCTGCAATGCTTGATGGCATTTGAAGACAATACCAGAAGTCCTTGTGTTGCCCTCCAGTGCCTTTAGGACGGCCATGCTGTGTGACAGTATACGGATGTTGTAGTCCTTAATACTCTTTGACATGGCCGGTGTGGCGGCGTAAGTTATTGCCCCACATTCGCATTGGAATGTGGAACTGTGTGTGCCTAACGCTAGTGATATGTTCATGTTTAGGTCTTATAAGAAAACTCCGGCTCCAGTTCCTGACCCAGTCTTGGAACCGTCCCTATAAATTCGGTCTTCGTTTAAGCCAGAGTGATCTCGGTCATTTTCTTGTGTCAGAATGTGATATCTCCTTGTGAAGATATAGTGTTTTGGGATCCTGTCGTATGGGTTGCTAATACAGCCAGTGACAATCTATTTATGACGATGATTGCGGTGCTGACTGTTTTGTAGATCCATAGTGTAATCTTTGGTGATAGTCCCCAGCTTTTGCATAATAGCAGTTGCATTTGCAGAAGACAATGCATTATTTGTTTAGTTTCTCTTCGAGGTGCCTATTTCACAGGAGTTTACTGTTTAGTATTACTTCTAGATATTTGACCTCCTTGGTAAAAGCCAGTTATGTTTGAATTAGTTTAGGAAGTTTGAGATTTCCTAGACTACGTTTGTTTGTGAACATGATCATCTCTGTTTTCATGATCATGGGTTCACTGTCAAGATGTGTGTTATGCGTTATGCGTGCACCACGCCAAGATGTGTGTTATGCGTGCACCACTGTTCAACGATCTTCAGTGCGAGTCTCATTTGATCGTATATAACATTCTCAAAAGGAACACTGATGAGGATAGTCAGATCGTCTGCATAACCTATTGTGAGGAATCTACGGTTGAGTTGTGCGATTAATTACACAGAAGAGGGGAGAGTACACCGTCCTCTCACCCTCTAGCTGCTACCCCCCCCCCCCCCCCCTTGGTCACTTCGCTCACTGTAAATTGAATAGCTCTATATCTTAGCATGCTGTCGATCCACCCTGAGAATGGTGGAATCAACGCCATTTCTAGACAGAGCTTGGCTAATGCTAGTGAAATTTGTTTTGTCAAAGGCACCTTCGATATCGATACAGGCCTCGTGTTGATCTTTTGTGTTTTCTTATACTTGTAAGAATATTCAAGACTTGGAGTTAAAACTTAATAGCAATACATCAGGAACATAATTCTTCTTTGTTTATTTCAATGTTTTATTATGCAACCATTAGGTTATAATTGTAACTGTTTCTTGCTGGTTAACCTTAAATAATAGTAGAAACTCCGTGTAGCATGAGTCTTGATAGCGACGTATAATATGTTCAAGATATAGTCAGACCCATTTTGAAGTACGAGGAGTAACTTTGGAGTACCATGCCATAGTCAGTATATCAAGCATTAAAATCAATAAATAATAAAAAATAAAGTTTTAAATTTCAACAAATTAAATATATTCATTTCCAAGGATAACAAATTTGCTTATGCCGCAACTTCATGGAGATGTTTTAAAAGCGTTCATTTACGCTTTTATAAAGAGCCTTCCAAAACTGATAATCGGCCTCATCAGGAGCGTAGCCTACCGTCATGTCTTCGGCGAAGTTAACGTAGGCCAGGGTGCAATTATACTTCGGCCAAAAAGAAGTGTCAGGAGTAGGATTTCTGTAAATTATCATATAGTTTATATTTCAAGTAAAATTGAATACAACTCAGTTTCAAGGAAGTTTACAATATTAGGGTCAATCATATTTACGAGTATAAGCGTTGTTACACTCTTATTTTCAGGAGCTTCGTGTACTTGTTTGCTATTTTAGCTTTATAAACAAAATGAAATATCATAACACATTTCCTAAGATGCTTACATATTTTCATAAAGTATACAAAATGAAAACAGTTTTAATATGTGTCAAAAATACTATCAGAACTTACCCGGTTTTAGCGAAATCGATCATAGGCGTTGTGATCTGTTTAATCATTTTGTATTCAATACTGTCTTTAGTTAGAGGCAAGTTTAGAGATTTCGGGTCATAAGTGTAGAATACATCTTCGAAATGTGCGGCACCAGCAATTCCGTATGACTCACCTGCAGCACCGTATACATTTCTAGACGAATACGATGACAATTTAAAAGCATATGTATTTCCGAATTTGGTCCATCTTCTGAAAAATCTCTGCATATCATATGATATACTGACATTGCTTGCATAGTTTATAAACTCTTCAATGTTATCAACACTTATTGCTTTATCTCCAAAATAAAAATTAATGATCTCATCGGCCAAATTCAAAATTGTACTTGGAGTTAACACGTTCAGCAGTTTACTGGGCACAAACAACTCTCGATATCTATTATACTGTCCCAGTAAAGCCTGCACGTAGGCAGGGAGCAGAAGAAGGGATTCCTTGTTAGCGTACCCGAACATAACATCAACTTTGTTCACATCTCCGGATTCTAAAGATGTTAAAACGTCTTTAGTCAAAAAATTGCCTTGAGGACATGCCTTTTCAACAACTGGTGCCGTGAATGGTTGCATTTTGAATGGTAAATCAGTGATTTGCTGTGATGCCATCACAGAGGCGGAACTTGCGGTGATGTTTATTAATTGAACTACTTCAACGCTTTGCAAAAATTCAAGGAGATCATTGTCGTTGTTGTTATTTGTTTCAAAGCCCAATGTTTGAGCGAGTACGAATGCCCTTCTCCGAGGTTCAAAACCAACATTAAAATCATTAAATGGTGAACCGCTTGCGGCTATAGCTCTGTGGAATAAACCTTTGGATCCTGGTGAAACCATGTGGTAACCAACTGAAGCTGCTCCAGCTGTGTCACCTTTAAGAGTAACACGTGTCGGGTCGCCTCCGAAAACGTGAATATTTTTTTGTACCCATTTCAGTGCTGCCACTTGGTCTTTTAATCCAGCGTTACCGGATACTTCGCAGTTACCCAAACTAAGAAAACCTAAAGTGGCTAATCTGTAGTTAAATGTCACAACTACCATTTCAGAAACAAAAAAGTCAGGACCGTAAAGGTCAGTATCTCCTGATCCGAATAAATAAGCACCGCCATGGATATGAACTAAAACTGGTAAAGGAGTTTCAGGTTTTACATTAGGCGTGTACACGTTGACGAACAGGCAGTCTTCACTACCAGGAATGTACGTATTTGTTAAAATATTCAGTTGAGGGCAGACAGATCCATGAACTTTGGCGTCTCTCACTCCATCCCATGAGATGGGATCTTCAGGATCCTAAAAAGTAAAACTAAATTTATCTTGGTATTTTGGTAACATTTAGTATTAGAGGAGTGATGCTAAGGAAACTATTGCCGATCTGGGGAGTCACTTACTCCCCTACTCCCCTACTATATATACTACTATATACTATATTAGGAAATATATCCCATAAATATCCCATACATTAGGAAATAGTTCGCGTATTTTTATAATATAATATATACCTCACACATTTCACGCACGGCCGTCTGATCCCAAACTAGGCAGAGCCTGTGCTATGGTGACCAGACAGCTGATAAACATACTTATATATTTTTAAATACATACATATTATAGATAAATTAACCCAGACACAGAACAAATGATCATGCTCATCACACAATATTTGTCCTGGGTGGGAATCGAACCCACGACCTCCGGCTTAGCAGTCAGGGGCACTAACCACTCGACCAACAGGCCCATCATTTACCTAACTTTATATCCTATTCGTTAATTTAAATTTTATATAGTTAATAATATAATTATTTTAATAATTTTCATCCGTTATACGTTAATCAATTAGATTATTTGGTTAACTATTTCGATGACGGGATTATAGAATAATAGGATTTGCAAAAAGTAACGAATAAAAAGTTTAAACATGGAAATATAATCACGTGAGTGTTTACCTTAAATCTTAGTGCCCCCACGGGTGGTTTGGCGTAGGGAATACCTTTGAAACTGTAGTAATTCTCGCCAATGACGCTTGTCACTATTTCACCATTCAAGGTGCCTTGCTCTACTGTTACTTGAACATCTTCCCCAGAAATGCCTTGAAAAACCCTAGACCACGCAAATAAAAAGATACATAAGAAAACAAGAAAACAAATTAATTAAAATAAAAAATATAATTAATACTTACAAGCATAAAAGTAAGGACACTGCAGAAATACAAGCCATTTTGAATGAGTTCAGCTTTCTGGAAAGCTGTGAACCCAAGCGGTAACTGAATGTCGTAAGTTCCAACTGTCTTTTAAACGGTACTTGTCCAAATAGTGGATGTTGTCTACACAGTGGATAATGAACAAATACATTGAAAAGTAGTCATAAATAAAATTATACGAAATTGTGAAAAAGTGAGTTGGTTTGTTCATTTCTTTGTTGCACTGTTAAGCCTCACACAATTGACCGATTGTATGTTCGCATATTGTTTACATGTTGCCAGGAGGGTAGTTTATCGTGTAAGGTACCTCTCACAGCAAACAAATTTACTCCCCCCAAAGGATGCCCAACTGTTTAATAAACTCTATATTAACGCGAACGAAGCCGTGCTTAAAAACTAACATAAAATGTAAACATAACGTGTAAATATAAAAATATCAATTGTATCAACTTTAAAATTAAATTATTTTCTTACAGTTTAAATTACTGTCAGAATAATATTAGAGTTCCACATTCACAAAAGTACTCGAAAACAGATAGTTGGAGCAAGATGAGAGAGACAGAGAAAGTGTATAATATATTGTTTTTTTTTATTCTCCGCCTACTTAGCTAGAATCTAAATAAATAGGAACTAAATCGAGAATACACAAAAAGCAGTCCATACAACTCCACGATCGATAAAAATCGAGTGGAACGTCTTTCGTGTAAATAAAAAATAATTTATAATTTTTCAAAAGTTAAAAAGTTTCGATGCAACATTTCATTTAAACCTGACATACATTTTTTATACAAATCCCATTGAACAAATATATTTTCAAAACACAACAAGATGTACAGAACTCCTTCAAATACTTAATATTTGAGACATATCTTTACAATTTATTCTGAATCAATAATGTATGTGTTTTTGGTCAAAACTGTATAAATGAGGGGCACATTCAGTTGTCACCTGGTGTTACAGCTCTGCCAGAAGTTGAAGTCATTTAAAATAGCGCGTATTTCTGCAGTTTTCTTACTTCTATGCTTGTAAGTTATGTTCCTTTTGTTAATTACTTTTGTTTATTTTCTTGTTGTTTAGGACAGTTCAAGGTATATCTGGAGATGATGTTGAAGTAAGTGTAGAGCAGGGTGTCTTCAGTAGTGAAAAAGTGAATAATAAGTCTTGGCGAGACTTACTACAGTTTCAAAAGTATTTCCTACGCCAAACCACCCGTAGGAGCCCTGAGGTTTAAGGTAAATATGCCGTTTTTCTAAACTATGCAAGCAATTTTAGTATATCATATGACACGCAGGGATTCTTCAAAAGATGGATCCAATTCAGAAATACATATGCTTTTAAATTGTCAGCCTGTTCATCTAGGCATGTGTACGCTGCTGCAGGCAAAGAATACGGCATAGCTGGTGTGCACATTTCGAAGATGTGTTCTACACAAATGACACAAAATCTTTAAACTTGCGTCTAACTAAGGACGGTATTGAATACAAAATGATTAAACACATCACAACGTCTATGACCAATTTCGCCAAAACCAGGTAAGTTCTGATAGTGTTTATTTACACATAATTACAACTGTTTTTTTTTCTATACTTTATGAAAATATGTAAGCCTCTCAGGAAAGCAAGCAAACACCACAAGAGTGTAACAACACTTGTAAATATGGTTGACCCCAATACTGTAAAGAACTGAGCAACTTCCATGTTAGGGTCTCTGTCACTTGTTTATTCATCATTCAATATATAAATTATATGACATTTTACTAAAATCCCACTACCGACTCTTTTTTCTGAAGTATGATACCTCGAGCCTGGCCTACTTAAACTTCGCCGAAGACATGACGATAGACAACGCTGCTGATGAGGTTGATTATCAGTTTCGAAAGCCTCTTTATGAAGGAGTCAATGAACACTTATAAAATTTATTCCTACACTAATCCAAACTTTCCTTCCTACAAAAAAATTCAACAAATTGCGATTGATATAAAAATTGAAATTTGTTAAAATTTTTGTTGAAAATGATCAAGTTTTTCTTTTATTTACTCTCACGAATATTACTAACAGATATTTTTAGTAATTGTAACCACTTCTATAAAAAGTATCACCGACTTTAAATTGGAATACATTCTTCTAAATTAAATAGCAACACACCTTGACAACAACTGATTCAATAAAAATTTGTTATTAAATTCGGTTAACCAAATAATCCGGTAACCTTACACACTTATTAAAAAGCTAAAGATTTGCTTTAAGCCCGGTTCTCTGTGAGACCCTGGTATCACTCCAGTTCAGTTGGTCAACATGTGCCGAATCATGGCTCTCATGGCCCATGGCTAATAAGCAATATTCCTTTACCCTAAAACCTTCTGCTCCTTCACCCATATTCCGTAAAATAATGCTTCTAGCTCGCGAAATTAAACCTTGAACGCAGTAAAATGTAGAATGAAACTGTACTCATGAAATTCTGCACAGACGATGACGTAGATACCAGCTGGTTATTGAATGAAATAAGTAGTTCATATCCCTTTTTTATTGTAATATAGTAAAAGGTCCTTAAGCAACATGATGTCCGTGTGGTGACGGATTAAGAATACAGAGTGCCAATACCCCTATTCATTCCGTGGGTGTCGTAAGGGGCATATAACAGCACTGCACATAAACATTTAACAAATCTAAAATCTAGTGTTATAACAAAGCCAGTTAATCTTTCTTCCCTAGTGGACTCTCCAATCATAGGACGGATTTATGAGTCCTCGATCCCGCCTCTTTGAGCTACCGCCTTCTCAGTTCTCGTTTCCCCATCCGTGTGGCTGTTCATCCCTTTTCTTTCTCTTACAACAACAATCTTCTTCTGTCCCGTCTGAAGACGATTACATTCTCAAGGAGTGTTAGCGTCAGGCGGCCGCCCGTAACACAAATAACTAAAAATAGAAAACTAATTAAATTTTAAACAAGCTTTAACAGATCATGTCGTACCAGATTACTCACCAAGACAAAACAAATGAGCTAGATGGGTATATCTTGCTAAGTTAAGAAGTTCCCATGGATGTTTCTCGGCCTCATCATCAAAGCGGATCCATGCTACCATATTATTATATTGTCACTGAAGAAATTACGAAGAATGAAGATAATATACAAAAATTTAGAACCCAATCGGACATCGATGAGTGGTTCTAATTTAATTTCCATGATCCGTGCCAAACAACAAACTCAAACTCTCTTTATTTCATAACAATTTTAAAATTGTTTGAAATCGTCTTTTATGTAGACTCTAAAATCATAGATGAACACACACAAAAGCAACAATCTCTGTTTTTTCAAATAGTAAACAAATAAATTTAACAAAAATCAAACCCATCCAAAATCTATGATATGCCTGTGCCGATCTACAACCGCCCGTTTTCAAGGGGTTGAGCCTTATGAGAAGAAAGGGCAAGCAAACTCATGGCCACTCTTTTGCAATTCACAGATAGATACAATGGCACTATTAAATATACCACAACATTGTTTTGATGTGTTCCAGTATGTCCGTTATTAAGGACTAAAAGGTAAAAAGACAATGAAGAGTAAACAAGATTAAGAAAAAAAAACGAATAAAAGAAAAAATGAAGTGAAACATAAAAAACAAACATTGCAAGTTAAATAATAGCTTGTTAAAACTACCAAGCTGCAATTTTACCCCAAACAAAATGAGAGTAGGGCAAGAATATGAAGAGTAAACATAAACAAATGTGACATACAATACGCACAGGGAAAATGTTTATATAATTCACGCCCTGTTTTCGTTTACCGTTAATGTCCGATGGAAGTGGACAAAAATTTCCATGAATCACTCCAAAGTTCAGTACGTAGGACGTGCAACCACGTTTCAATAACTCTACATATGTAGAGTTACGGGGGCGTATGACATGTCAAACAAAACAATTAAAGCTGACCCGGTTATGGAATAGCTGGAGTATAGACACTGATTGATGGTGAACGCAAAATGAGCGCTATATATGTCAAAGATCGATGTTTATTAGAATACTCGTATTGTAGTAGGTATAGTAATAATGGGTGACTAGTAGTTATTGTCCAGAGGACGAAGTTCAACCGTAATAATAAATACTTACTGTATTAAAAATACTAACCAATATACATACAGTTCTATTTATTTTTATAATCATCTTTTGAATTTTTGAAATTTATTTTTAATCAAACTAAATAGGTTTGGAAGAAAAGTAAAACAGACATTTTTGGCACCAAAAACCCTCAGTTTGGATCACCAAAATTATTTCAGCAGTTTAGTAGATACGAAGAAACATGGGGACGGATTTACACACACCATTCAAACTTACTAACCTCCTTTTCTATGTGTGTGCAAAACAATGCTTGTCTTTATTCAAGGTTCCATCTAGTTTCGTAGCAAAATTATTCAATATTTCTTAAGCGTTTCAGAAGTAAAAACATAGCACATTTACATTAGATATATTTACACACACACACACTTTAACATTAGATATATTTATAGACACCGTTGATCAGTATATTGTAGAATCTGTCGCCTATAGATCTATTTTTACCACTCCTCATGACACATCATCGGTCTCTCAACACTCTGGACGATTTTGAGATTGTAAAAATTTCTGAAAAGATTTACTTACAGAAATAAATATCATTTCGATAGGTACCTTCTGATTAATTCAGTATAAAGTTATAAAAGTATAACTCCGATTATAAAATCTATAGATATAGCTTATTACATATATGTTAATAACTTTAAGTTATAAAAACCTCATAGTTATGAGAAATGTTTGTATTTATTATTTACCAACTGTACCTTGTACGTGGCTTTGCAATGCCACGTGAAGTATTAAGAAATAACGACAAAAAAACAGTTTATGTATATATTTTTTTGGGCCAGAAACCCTCGCCCATGAAATACCCTACCAAAGTTTCATCGTAATCTGACAAATAGTTTCGAAGCACATAGGGAACTAACATTCAAACATGGAAATTTTTCTATAGATATAATACTAACTCTTAGCCTTGAGCTAACACCTGTTTACCTTGAATTAAGCTAAAAATTGTTATTCTTTATAGTCTATTTGTTTAAAACTGCATGTACATGTATAATACATACATACGGACTGGATATGGCGTAGTGGTTAAAGCGGTCACCTCGCCGCATTCTACAGCGCTGAGTATAGTGGGATCGATCCTCAAATGTGGCAACATTTTGTGTGATCCACAAATTCTCGTTCTGAGTCTGTGTGTTCTTTGTGTCCGTTTCATGTATGTCTATAAGTCCCTCGTGTATATTCCTAGTTCGGGCGTTGCTTTATTTAAATAAAATAAATAAGGATGGATTTTATGTAAACTCGCTGTAAGCTCGAACAGATCAGGGTCGCATTTTACGTTAAATCGAGCGTCCAGTTTCCTAAAAGTTTGAGCTCTCTAACTCAATTTTATTTGACACTCTCTTTGACTTAATGGTTAGTGATCCTGAATGCTAAGCCGGAGGACGTGGGTTCGATACCCACCCGGTACAAATATTGTGTTACGAGAACGATCATTTGTTCTCTGTCTGGATGTAATTCATCTATAATATATTTTATATGTAGTACGAATAACATAACCTTTTACGTATTACATACATACGGCCTGTATATGACTGCACGGATGGCGCAGTGGTTTAAGCGGTCGCCACGTCGCTTCCTATTATCCGCGTGTTGTGGGCTCAAACCCCACATGGGACGACACTTTGTGTGATCCACAAATTGTTGTTCTGAGTCTGGGTGTTCTTTGTGTCCGTTTCATTTATGTTTGTAAAGTCCCTCGCGACACAATATATATTAATATATATTCCTAATGCGGGAGTTGTCTTTAAAAAAAAAACATAAGTATGTTTATCAGCAGTATGTTTACTGTTGTACCATAATGTTCTGCCTAGTTTGGTACCAGTCGCCCGTGTATGAAATGTGTCAACTTATTTTTTTTTATTGTTATCAATAATATAAAAATGATTACTACAATATTAGGATCTCCATTATTTCATTGTCTAAATTGAAATGACAGCTTCAAGAGCAGCAATCTACTTAACGTTTGTGTCACAATATAATTTGTTTTGTGGGCGTTCGAATACTGTAATATTGTTATATTTATATTACTCAGAAACTTGGAAGAATAATCTGAATGTTACTTCACATCAATGAAAATGACTTTGGCAAATAAACTCGTGTAGTAGATAAAGATATAAGTAATTTAAAAATTGTTGTACAAGTTTTTTTAAATATATATTTTCTACGTCTAGTTTTGTGCCTGGTTACTTGTTCAAGGAGTGAAACTAGCGCGACAGTATGACTGCACGGATAGCGTAGTGGTTTAAGCGGTCGCCACGCCGCTTCCTACTACGCTGTGTTGTGGGACCGATCCCCACATGGGACGACACTTTGTGTGATCCACAAATTGTTGTTCTGTGTCTATATGAATATAGACACAGAACAACAATTTGTGCATTCACTGAAAAATAAAAATAAGTGAAAAATAAGTGTTTCACTATTCGTATTCACTGTTATTTGGGAAAGATTCCATAATCGGCAATAATTTGAGTTTTGTTTTTTTTAATTAAAAGACAACTCCCGCACTAGGAATAAATCCCGTGTCGCAGGGGACTTTAAAAACACACATGAAACGGACACAAGGACACCCAGACTCAGAACAACAATTTGTGGATCACACATAGTGTCGTCGGATGTAGGGATCGGACCCACAACACAGCGTAGTACTAAGCGGCGTGGCGACCGCTTAAACCACTATGTACTCGAATGAAAACTGTTCACTTATGAATGTTTTTGTTCAATTATTTGAATGTAAATCTGTTATTAAGGAACAACCTTAAATAAATTAGATAGAGAATGCAGACCGAAGCTAATCTGTACCTACGCAATGCTAAAGAATGAAGCAGATGGAACACGAAAAAGAAGGAAAAGATGTCTCTTCTGTTAACTGACTAATAATAATACTTGTTAATTTGTTTAACGGTCCGTGTGGTGACGGATTAAGAATACAGACTGTCACCACCCCTATTCATCCCGCGGGTGTCGTAAGAGCCGACTAAGGGAAAAAACTACGCAGGACAGCAGCTCTGCAGAGATAAGGAAAACTTGACACAAACCCTATACCGACCCGTCTGGCCAGCGTGGTATAGTAGGCCAAAACCTCCTTTCTAAGGAGAGGCTTATGTCCAGCAGTGGACTATTAAAGGCTGTTGATGATTGATGATGATGAATTTGTTTTTCTTGAAAAATATATAAAATATATGACTGATATAAAAATTAAACCAAAAAAATATATTCCAATAACTTTACTAATAAATTGATACTCAAAATGTTTCTTTGGTAAAGCGGCAAAGTAATTAAGAGCCGTACGGCGCCATTATTTTAAACAAAGTTTTGCACTTATTGTTTTACCGACTTTCGGCTGACGTAATGAGCTCACGAAGAAGCAACTTGTACATTTTGTATCTTCCAAGCTTTCAAATTCTTAACTACAGTAATAAATAACGATAGTCCTATTTTTGTTCGTCTTTTATATTCTGTTTGGAAAGAAATAAGTAGTCTAAACTCTTGTAGTTGATGTACGAGTATACAGACATGGAAGAAAGCTTTAGATTCGTCCCTGACGGGTTTAAATAATAACAAAAGTTCTAATGATATCATGGCCTTATTACATTTGATCATTCTTTTTTTAATAAAATGATTTAATGAATTACTAATGTAATTTTATATGGTTAAATTAATGTTTTCTATAATGCACATTAAAATTAATATTCAATTAGTAAAATATTCAGTTACTCTAGTATTCAAAATCTATAAGTTACGATTAATTTAATCTAGGAATGTCTTTGTTAGGTTAGGTAAGGTTAGAACGGTGACCCCACACGCACACAGGGGGGCGAGCAAAGCGAGGCAGCCGCGTCTGAATCACGAAATCACGTTATTTGTTTTTATATCATATGATGTGGACGTTATTCCAAGTAATATTATACTATCTGTTTTTATGCCAAATATTACACATCCGTCCCTTTTTTTTCCGTCCGGAAATCCCCTCGGATACCACCTATTTGTGGCATGTCGGGCTCGAACCGACTGAAACCGCACGCCGTCTCGGGTACTAATAGCCATGGAACCAGGTATACCCTAGAAAGGAATTCCCTGGTGCCCTGACATACCTCGGGCCATCAACAATAAGTAGACGACCCCCCCGTGTGGGAACCCCAAGTTCCCTCTGCTCCCTGGAAGCGAGCGCGCTTCGCAACGCGCTCGCCGCCACCCCGGCCTGACGCATCCGTCCCTGACATACCGTCGTTGACTTAACTTAACTTTGCAACTCAAGAACTTAATATATTAATTAAGTCTTGGGAAACTATCTCTAATTAATTAAAACATAAGAAATTAAATGGCACACTATTTTACAGGAGACTAATTTCTTTTCAACTGTAACTTTCTTAAATTAACTGGCTATATGATGAACCGAGTTTGTAGTTCATAAGAAAACTTTTCAACTTTGTGTTCGTACAAATTTTACTGTGTAGATAGAAACAATAAAATATATATATCAAAGGAAGCACTTTGGGGAGTGCACGAACAAACAATAATGTTCGAGGAATCCCCAAAGTGATTACCTACTATAGAAGTTATATTAACAATAAAAAACATACTTCGTTCACCTCAGGAAACCATATCTGCTCAGAATTAGGCAGAAAATCGACTCAACTTTCCGTGATTGTGAAGTAGGAGGAAATAATTTAACATTTAAAATGTAAAAATTTGATTTCTCATGTACGAGTATTATAACGACTGTCTAAATAAAAACACAGGGATTTAATTTTTCCTTGTGATCATCAACAGCCTTTAACAGTCCACTGCTGGACATAAGCCTCTCCTTAGAAAAGAGGTTTTGGCCTACTATACCACGCTGGCCAGACGGGTTGGTATAGGGTTTGTGTCAAGTTTTCCTTCTCTTTGCAGTGCTGTTGTCCTGCGTAGTTTGCTCCCTTAGTCGACTCTTGCGACACTCACGTGATGAATAGGGATGGTGACACTCTGAATTCTTAATCCGTCACCACACAGTAATATATATTCGTACGTCCTTGTAATAATAATGACTTTTTAATTAACTGATCAAATAATTATGAAGGTGAAGGTCCTGGAAAGCCGTTAGATGCGGGACATGCCAGGTAGTTGTGGAGATCCCTGGGAGAGACCTATGTGTAGCAGTGGACGTGTTTCGGCCGAGGTGATGATGATGATTAAATAATTATATGATAAGCATGAACATTGATTGAATCTTTATTTGTACACCATGGTTTAACAGACATTATAAAGTAATTAACAACAGATGTAATGTACACAGGGCGGCATTATCGTTTAGAGCAATTTCTTCCAGGCAATCTTTGAATGGACTGGATTCATTTTGAACTGGTAATTGGTATACAGAAATTAGAGTAATAAATAAGGTCTTAATCTATGAAATATTTATCATATAGTACAAATCCTACTAAATCCTACTAATCTATATTTATACATAAATACCTTACATACATACGTCTATTATTCTATTTAGATCTATATATGAGTATGTTTATCAGCAGTGTCATTACCATTGCACAAGCTCTGACTAGTTTTCGATCAGACGGTCGTGTGTGAAAAGTGTTATGTTATTAATACACACATTTAGACGACCGGATGGCGTAGTGGTTTGTGTACATGTGGGTTCGATTCCCGCTCAAGTCAAACATTTCTGTGCATGACCATTTAATGTTTGATTTGGTCTGGGTGTTTCTATGTATACATAATAAGTATGTATTTACAAAAAAAAAGTATATATGTATTTATATCAGTTGTCTAGTACCCATAGTGCAAGCTCTGCTTAGTTTGGGACTAGATGGCGTTGTGTGAATGTGGTAGAATATTATATTATATATACATATTTGTGGATGCAGAGCCTGTACAAAAAAATGTAAGCTTTTTAAGTTCAATTTCGCAAGTTAATACTCGAGTTTTTCAGAATTAAATACAAGTCTCATTGTTATACACTTTTACTAGCTGACCCGGCAAACGTTGTATTGCAAAACAAAAAAAAATTAGGGATGGGTCACCCTCACCATTTAGGGGTATGAAAAATAGATGTTGGCCGATTCTCAGACCTACCCGATGTGCACACAAAATTTCATGAGAATCGGTCAAGCCGTTTCGGAGGAGTACGGGAACGAACATTGTGACACGAGAATTTTATATATAAGATTTGTCGATCCTGTCTAAAGTCGATTGTCAATTTATAATGACATGAAATGATATTCTTGATAATGCCGTCTTGCTGCAGTTACAATCACTAATAAATGACTCATTTAATTATCCTGAAGAAAATACCGTATTTATTAACTTGTGTCTTGTTATGAAAACTTATGTTATTTTTTTAATAAGCCGTTGTTGCTGACTTGAATAGTTTTTTTTTTAATTATTGCTGCTCTATCCCAAAGTCGTATAAACTTCGGTTATTTCTGTGCAATGGAGTTAACCTACTTAAAACTGTGGGAGAGCCATGCTTCGGCACGAATGGGCCGGCTCGACCGGAGTGATGGCCTCACAGAAAACCGGTGTTAAGCAATTCTTTCTTTGCCTTTCACAGAGTGAGGAGGTTACCGAAGCCCAAATCTCCACTTCCGCTGACTCGAGTGGGAGGGACTCCAAGGGCAGCAACGCACTTGTGACTTTTGAGTTCCAGGTGTCCATGGGCGGCGGTAGTTGCTCGTTTGCCCCCTTATACCATAAAAAAATTACATAACTGAGAGAACTCTCTCTTTTTTTCCATTCGATTATTCAATAGATCTTTTATATCATTATATAATAACACCGTTCGAATTCAATTTAAAAAAAATGACGTACTCTGCGGATTCACTTAAATTTAACTTAAAATGAAAAGTACACAAAATTTCTCTACTCGACATTAAAGTAAACAACATCCAGTCTTTACTGGGTTAAGGGACGTATAAACAAGGTCAAAGATAAGCGATCAACCGGGTCAACAGCTATAACTAACCGGATAAGCAGTTTCTAACCGGATAAAACTTGTTGTCTGTTCAACTACTTGTACGAGGTAAACAAATCCAAGTTAATGTTGAGTTTTAAAGTTACTCCACTATTACGTAACAAATTCCTTGTTTGTACAGGCCTGAATGTTCTTATGGCCTAGTACGCGCAGTGGTCGAGATTGCGACTGTTATATTTTTGTGAAAAAAAAGATATCTGCATTGAGTTTTATCTATGTAGTATTACATGCACATCTATGTTTTAGAACCTGTACTAGTAGTAAAAAGCCACAGTCTGGATATATTATAGAAGGCGCTATACATTACTGTATATACGAGTATTATAGTAATTAGTTTTTGTGAAAATATTATATCGTGAATATGTAACCAAGGATTCGGTTAAGTACTATGGACATCGCAAAGACCAGCCTATGAAAAAATAATTATAATAATATCATCATATATATCATCCCCAATACTTGGATAATTTGCTCTCCACCACTATACGCTTTTCAAGACACTTTTTGCCTCGAACTACCAATTCCGTCATGTTCATCACCGTTCATTCCGCCGTTCATGGGCGGCGGAAGTCGCTTTCCATCAGGTGACCCGTCTGCTCGTTTGTTCCATGGAAAAAAAATTGGGCTACGAACGTTTCACTCAAGCTAGCTGTACCCAAATCGAGTTCTAAAAAATGTATAAACTTTTCAATACACGTTTTTATAAACTTATACAATATTTAGAAGTACCCGGTACAATAAAAAAGACATGTTTATAAAAACAAATATTTTGAACAAATTATAATTCGAACCTTTGAGACCAAGTTTACAATCAATCGCTCTACCAACGTGCTCATGGATTCGACAAAATTTTAAATTGAAAGTAATTAAGTTATTTATTAAATTACCAAGTTAACTTCAGTGATAGCACAAACTCGAGCGTAGTAACTTCAAAAGATGGCAAATATAATTAATAGTGAGCCGGCTAGGGCCAGCGATAAACTCGACCAAGTCAAGCTACCCTGAAAAGCGACTCTTGTAAGAGACAGGCCTTTGAAGTAAGCATTTGGTATTTGCAAGGCATAATTCAACATCACAATTTAGGAAAGGATTCGGTAAATTATAGCAATTTGTAGCAAATCAATATAACAAAAATGTGTGGTGACTATCCATGTGGTGACGGATTAAGAATACAGAGGGTCACCACCCCTATTCATCCCATGGGTGTCGTAAGAGCTGACTAAGGGAGCAAACTACGCAGGACAATAACACTGCAGAGAGAAGGAAAACTTAACACAAACCCTATATCAACCCGTCTGGCCAGCGTGGTATAGTAGGCCAAAACCTCCTTTCTAAGGAGAGGCTTGTGTCCAGCATTCTACAATTAAAGGCTGTTGATGATGAATATAACAAAAAAAAATGGCTTGTCTGATGGCCAATCCACAGTAGTGACATTACAAACTATTCATTTGAAATGATGTTATTGTTAAAAGAAACTACACGTGTTTTCGATAGATGGCGTTGTTATTCTTTCCTGAATTTCTTTATCGCTCTAACCATTTAAGGCTGGTGTGATAATTTGTGAGTGTGATTGAGGTTAATTGAAATACGTTACCACAGTTCAAGTGATGTTTGGTTTTAGTATATCAACATACTAGTAGCTCCACTTGAGATCACCTAAATTTCATTCTACACTGACGCGAACTAAATTCGAGCTTTCCCTAAAAGTAAATACAATCGTTTGTTTCTAATAAGTAATTGTAGAAAAATCTTTATTAAAATATCTAATAGTATGAGTCGCTGACTACACACTGCTTAAAATCCCAGTAGCGTAATGTCTGATGCATTGGATTTGAGATGAAGTGTATCAAAGCCTTGAGTGGATAGGTAGGTAGCAGTGTAAGTAGGTTATTCGGTTGCTAGTCAATACATTACTAGTAAAAAAACTTATTTAATGTGTTTACGTATTGTTGTAGATATCATGCCGTTTTTGGAACATGTTATAGATTTTCCATTTCAGTTTGAACATTTATTTAATAAGCAAGAATGAATCAACCCTCTGCTAAAAAAATTCTTCAATGAAAGAGAAGAAATGATACTGTTCAAAAAATTGTAGTCTATCTCTCGATCAAGTCACCTTTCTAATTAATAATAAACCAGGTCAAAATTGGTTTATCCGTTTAGTACGTATAATGTGACAGAGAGTATACATGGGCTCACGACAGGCAAGTACACACATTTTTTTTTATCATTAAAGACAACTCCCGCATTAGGAATATATCCTATGTCGTGAGGGACATTACAAACATACATGAAACGAACAAAGAACACCCATATTCAGAACAACAATTTGTGGATGACACAAAATGTCGTCTCATGTGGGATTTGAACCCACAACACTAGGCGTGGTAGAAAGCTGGGTGGCCACCGCTTAAACCACTACGCCATCCGTGCAGTCAAACTTGTAACAACCCTCCTTTACGTATTCAAATTCATACATTTAACGCGCCACTTACTTATGGAAACCTAAAGAATTCAACTTCTCAAATCAAAGAATCAATATATTATTGATTTTATAGAGAGCCTTGCTTCGAACCTGCTACTTGTAATGCTTGAATTTTCCAGAACGATATTGTATAATGAAGTACGAGAGTAGAATAAGAAATGAAGTGTACTCGCCGAAGAGCACTCAGCTACTTGCTTTGAGTCTTAAGATCAAGTTTAAAGATAAATCTCCATACGTTTAGCTATATTTCATTCCTAAGAAACTTTTACCTGTGGGTTTTAGATTTTGTTCACATCACATACACATCACATCAACAGCTTATAATGGTCCACTGCTGAACATAGGCCTCTCCTTAGAAAGGAGGTTTTGGTTTTTGATTTTGTTCACACATATATATTTATACATCGACGGACCTGTTGGTTTAGCGGTTAGTGATACTGACTTTTAAAGCAGAGGGCGTGGATTCGAGTCAAACTCAGGACAAATAATTGTGTGATGAGTGAGGAGGTCGTTTGTGATCAGCAATTTATCTGTATTATGTACGTATTATATAGCTATGTTAATCAGCAGTTGGGATACCATAGTGCATGCTCTGAATAATTTGGAATCAGACGGCCGTGTCTAAGTGTGTCACGTCACTATTAATAAATATGTATATGTTTGAACATTGAATACAGAGAATACTGACTGCCTCGATGGTGCAGAATTAAAGTATGCGACTGCTGTGCTGAGGTCTCGGGTTCGAGTCCGGGCTCGGACCAGATGTTTCGGAGTTTGGGTGATTTTTTTGTAAAATATGTTTGTATTTACAAAAAAAGCATATAAGTATTCTATCAGTCAATCTAGGTTTTATATTACAAGCTCTGCTTAGTTTGAAACTAGATAGCGTTGTGTATCAATGTCTGTAAAAAATTATAAAAAGAAAAAAAAATGAGATGTTTAAAAGTAGTAGTAATATGTCTCGCAACGTCAGGACGAAGAAACGAATTCAAATGTGTGTATTATCACTAGATAATACACAGCTTTGAAAAAACACATACACACTAAATAAAATACAAACAAAACAAATATTTAAATAAAATCAGCCTTGACTCTATTTTTGCACATAAATAGCTTTATTATTGTGATGAAAAAATAACTTATATGAAGGAAAATGTTTTAAGGGTTTCATCTTATACCGAAGCCAGAATAAATCCGGCAACTTTATCTTCCTGTAAACGGTAGACATCTCTCGTATAACATAAAGCCGTGTAATTATTTTATAAAATAAATGTTTATTTTTGTGTTTGTTTGATACTTTATAGTTGGTGGAACTGGTGTTATGTCAATAAAGGTCCTGCAATCACACAATAGCTGGCGAATCACAGCCCAACTGATTATGTTGGAAAATTGTTAATTGATTAGCGTTGATTGTTACCAGATGTAGGTTTAATATTAGTAACCTTGGGAGAACCCTGGTTCAGTACAAATCTTACAGCTTCGGTGGTGCAGTGGTAGCCTATGCGGCTGCTGTACTGATGTTTCGGGTTCGAGTCCCGGGTCGGACCAAATGTTTATATGATCTGCAAGTATTTGTTTCACAGTTTGGTCGTTTTCTATCTATAAAATGTATGTATATATTTACAAAAAAAACAGTATTTAAGTATTCTATCAGTCAATCTAGTTTTCATAGTACAAGCCCTGCTCATTTTGTCAGCCGTATTGCTAAGGAGGGAAGTGGATTTTTTTTATTTCCAACTCCTCCAATTTTCTTCTGATTAATTTCGTTGTGGGTTTCAAGACAGTTTATTTTTTGTTCCTGGGACTTCCCGAGATGACATTCGGTTTATTCGTGGGACACAGCAGCAGCAGCTCCTTGTGTACAGGAGTTACAGTGGTGGGCGTGTGGGAGGGATTAGTCCCAATCAAAAAAGAAAGCTCTGCTCAGTTTGAAATTAAATGGCGTTGTGTGTCAGATGTTCGAAACATAGAAAAATTGTGCAGACTCGACCGGAGTGATTACAAAAAATCAGTGTTAAGCAATTCTTAAATAGGGGAGGTTGCCTGAGCCCAAACCCACCTCCCCCTAATTTTTAGGGGAGGTCTCAAAGGGCAGCAAAGCATTTGTAATTCTTGAGCTGCAGGCGTCCATTACCCGCGGTAGTCACTTAACATCAGATGATCTGTATGCTCCTTTATCTTAATATACTATTAAAAAAAACAGTGCCTTCAGCCCATGGTATTAAAGTACGTATTTCGTTGTACGTGAAAATCGCCACAGTCCCATGCTAGAGGGTCTCGACAGAAGCTCCGCTCGTCGGCCCTTACGGAGACTCTCTAGCCCAGTTTCCTGCAGCAAATGGCTTCCCGCAACGCGCGTAACACACACCCCTAGCGATGGCTTCCTTGGCCGGAGGCGATGGGGAGAACGGGGATGATGTTCCGCCCGTCACGGATGCGCAGGTACGGGCGAGTGTTTTACGGATCCGTTCCAAGAACACCGTCCCCGGGCCAGATGGGCTCGAGTGCTAGCCCTAGCCCTCGAGCATAGGTCAGACCACCTAGGGGAGGTGTTCAACGCCAGTTTGATGTCCAGGCGTTTCCCTGAGTGCTGGAAGAGCGGGAAGCTGCTTCTGTTGAGGAAGCCGGGACAGCCTGCCGATTTGGTCGCTGCCTACAGACCCATCGTGCTGCTGGACGAGGCGGGTAAATTGTTTGAGAGGATCCTCTCAAACAATTTACCGCTCTTCCAGCATTCAGGTTAGCCCTGATCTGTCGGACGCCTAAATCGGTTTATGAGCAGGGCGTTCGACGATCGACACTGGACCGTGACCGAAGAGGCGGCGTGCAGTTAGCGGTGTCATTGGACATCGCCAACGCATTAAATAGTCTACCATTCAGCTGCATCAGGGAAGCATTCCACTCCATAGAGTGCCAGAGTACCTGATGTGGCTAGTGGCAGAATACTTAATCTAATCTGTTAGGTAATCTGTTACGCTGACGACACTCTAGTCACAGCCCTGGGTGCGAACTTCCAAGCGGCGGCGCACCTGACCACCACGGGAGTCTGTCTGGTGGTCGGGCGCATTGAGGCGCTGAACTTACGGGTGGCCCTGGATAAGACGGAGGCCCTCTTATTCCATAGGCCTAGTCGTGGTCCACCCCTTGGCGCCTCGTTAAAAGTTAAAACTAAAACTTGCTGTAAGCGACCAAGCAGTCAAAAAATCAAGCTTCTATGACAACATAATAGAAAAATATGATCGTTAAATCTTAAATATTAAAATTCGGTAGTTAATTCCCATATTTTCTGAATAGAACCATGAATTTTTTACGTTATGTACGTAGACTAAACACACATTCATGCAACGGACCCAAAAAACACTCAGAACAACAATTTGTGGATTACACAAAGCGTCGTCCCATGTGAGGATCGAACCCAAAAATACTCAACGCAGTAGGAAGCAGCGAGGTGACCGCTTAAACCACTACACCATTCGTGTAGTCAAATTTGTCAAAATAGCAGGTCTCACAGTAATAAAAAATAAATTAGGAGCATAGACTTTTGTCCTCCTTGACTCCTCGCATATGCACAAATTTGTACAGAACCCTCGGATCACGAGCCACATTGGTATACATACGGTCATACACACTCACGTTTCATTCCCTTGGTTGGCAACAACGATATAACGCCATTTGCCACAAAACCTGACTTAAAATTCGCGCCTATTCCAAGTTCAGCAGGCCTTTAAAACTTGCTCACTGATTGTCTTAATCGTGCTTTAGGCGAGGCCCATCTTCAGTACACTGCCTACCTGGTCAGTATATTTCTGCTGGATCCATGTTTAAGGAAGCAATTCACATCCGACGGGTACAGAGTGCTGTTAAAACTTGATAATAAGAAAACCATATATCCAAAGTATTGATTGTTTAATATGTTTCACAATTTAAATTATCAAACAACAATCAAAGTTTACAAAAAACTTAGGAAAGCTACTAGAAAAAACTACTATTAAATACTCTATCAAATATATAAGTGTGTTTATCAGCAGTCTGGTTACCATAGTTCAGGCTCTGCCTAGTTTGCGACCAGGCGGCCGTGTGTGAGATGTGTGAAAATATTATTATTATTAACTCCTTGCTTTGAACTTCCACATCAAAAATATCTTCAAAATAATGTCTTTCTTCATACTTCTTGCAATTCGTCCCAACCCATTACCGCACCACTCTAAGGTGCAAGGTGCAAGAAAATGCATGTTTCATTAAGACCGCCATTGTACAATTCTTATTTGTGCATAAAGAATTAAAATAAATTAAAAAACAATATAAATAAATTTTTACAAAAGTTTTTCACGTAAAGGAATAATTTCTGAGTTCTCTGGAGATTTAAAATTCAGATTTTAAGTATTGTATATACCACCAGCCTTATTCAGGAGTTTCGTTTCCATTTTGATCACCGTCTCTAAGGGTTACAGCATTAAATGAAATATCCTAAACATCCTTACCAATCGAGCAATAAATAAAATCTCATTAGTAGTTCCCGAGATAAGCACGACAAATTGAAAACGAATACTTTATTAAAAATTTATACGGATTCTTTATAAAATGCTTTCCCTACGAATAATAATGATTTTTATTACATTCAAGTAACATTATTTACGAGTTTTACTTATTACCTTGATATATTAAGAGAATCTTTAAAAAAAAACATTTCAAATTAAAAACAGATGTACTTACGCCTTATATGAATTCCATCGGCTCCGTTACCAATCAATAAAAAAAAGTTCACTCATAAATGTTGTAAACCAATAAAGTTGTCTTAAATACACTTACAGACTGGTCTAAATAAATATTTTTTAGCTAAATGTTTGTACAAATAATTGAACAAATATTTGCCACAATAGCACTCTGCACTGAATAAACTACAAGCCCGAATAGACTACTCGCAATTTTGAGTTTGCGTCCGTAGCGCCGTAGATGACGTCCGTAGCCGACGGTCCCCGTAGAGGCACTGGCTTAACCATGCTACGGTGCTACGACGCGCTGCCCGCTCACCGTATAATGCTAACCAAACAAATTCTATAACTAGTAATCATTATTCTATCATAATAACAAGTACTTTGGAATAATATTATTATAAATTTGCATATTTAAAAAGGTGGAAAATGGCGGAAATTTGCATAATTGTAGCACCTATCCAGTTTCAGAAACAAAAAAATTATAACTTTTGATTTTATTTATTATTAATAATTTTTAACTAGCTGTGCATGTGACTTCGTTCATGTAGACTTTAGTGTTACCTGAATGTAAACTACATATTTTTTAAGTAAATTGCAAGTAATTGAAAATAACGAGAATATTTTTTCTTATATTCAGTTTTATTGAAACAGAGTGTATATTTTGCTCCTTATACTGCGTAAATGCAAAATAAGGATCCGTTTAGTAGTTTTACAGATTTGCGCTAACAAACATATATATACACGTGGGAGAGCCATGTTGTCAGCAAAAACGGACCAGCTTGATCGGAGTGAGACCACAGCCTCACAGAAAACCGGTGTTAAGTAGTAGTTAAGTATTCGTGTGGTGACGGATTAAGATTGCGGAGTGTCGGCTCCCCTATTCATCCCGTGGGTATCGTAAGAGCCGACTAAGGGAGCAAACTACGCAGGACAACAGCACTGCAAAGAGGAGGAAAACTTGAAACAAAACTTATACCAACCCCTCAAGCCAGCGTGGTATTGTAGGCCAAAACCTCCTTTCTCAGGAGAGGATTATGTCCATGTCTGATGATTGATTCTCTTCTCAATAAACGTATGTTGAATGTATTGTAGTTGGCTTCTGAATGTTATATACTTTTGCATAATTTACTAGCTTTCAGCTTAATTCCACACGAGATTAATTGTAGGCAAGTACCAAGTTCATGCACTTTCCTAGATAGACTTTCTTACCAATCTCTGTAATGTTTTTAGCTCTCTATTTTGGTCAAATATATCGAATTTCGGTCAAAATACAAATAAGAAAACGATTTCAAATTTTCCTGATTAGTCCATCTTTTGTTTTAGTCCGTTTCGTGTTGTTATAATTATTTACTAACTCAACTAAATTAATAATACCTATGTATCGATAAATTTAGTATCGACAATAGTACGACCATAAATGTAACAAGTAATTGAGTGCTAACAAAACACGAAACCTAATTATGAACAAAATTGGATAAGAGAACTTGGCCCTAAATGTAAAATATCGCATATTATATGACCGCCCGCAGGTTTGCACGTGCCCTCATAGAAACAATATATAAATTATTTCGTGCTTACTGTTCTTCCTTTTATACGTGTAACCTGTGGGCACATTTTACTCAAAAATCATATAATGCTCTCCGCACTCAATATAATAACGTGTTCAGGCTGCTGATGGGGTTACCTCGCTTTTGCAGCGCATCAGGGATGTTTGCGGAGGCTCACATTGACTGTTTCTATTCTGTCATGCGAAAATCAAGATCACATCAATGCAATGAGTCTAATCTTAAATTATAAACTTGTTACTAACATCTTTGAGTCTTAGTTACTCCAATAAATCATTCATTATTATTTTTGCATTAAAAATTTTTGGCATTACACTGAGTAAGGTTACCAGTGACACAATTTTGGGAAGGAGTACTCAAAAAACGGCAACCCTTTCCACAATCTTACTACACGACAAAATTTTCATCTTCAACACTTCGATAATTGGTGCTCCACCACTGTGGACAAGACATTTTGTGGAACAAGTTATCGCCTTCGGTATTTCCGGACCGATACGAGCTCCAAACCTTCAAGAGAAGAGCGTACTCCTTCCTTAAAGGCTCCTGAGTTTCAGGCGTTCAGTGGCTGCGGTAGTCACTTTCCATCAGGTGCTAGTTAGCCGTTAGCTCGTTTCCGTCTGCTCGTTAGCCCCCTCTTCCATAAAAAAAAAACCACTTAGTTCTCTCGAAGTGCAGGTGTTCATGGGCAGCAGAAGTCATTGATTATCAGGTGACCCATCTCATGGTTAGACACCTGCATGTTCGTGGACGATGGTAGTCACTTACACCAGAGACCAGTCTATTCGTTTGCCTCCAATACCAATTAAAAGAAAACAAAATGAAGGAATAAAAGGATTTTTTTGCGACTACTCGATCATCAATCATCATCATCAACAGCCTATAATAGCCCACCGCTGCACATAAGCCTCTCCTTAGGAAGGAGGTTTTGGCCTACTACTGGCCAGACGGGTTGGCATAGGGTTTGTGTCACAGCTGTTCCCGGATCCCTCCTGTTACAGGCGCAGAGTGGCACACCGTGTGGTTTTAGTCGGTCCGAGTCCGACACACCACCCCGCCGCAAACCCCGGAGGGGTGACGGTCCGAGAGGATTTCCACACGTTAAAAAAAAAATAAGGGTTTGTGTCAAGTTTTCCTTCTCTCTACAGTGTTGCAGTTCTGCGTAGCTTTTTCCCTTAGACACTATGTATTCTTAATCCGTCACCACACCACGACTCGATGTCGAACTAAAAAAAAGCAGGCAAAAGATTACCGATGCACAGGTTAGTTGATAGTCATAACAATCATTTTTGTACTTTTGATCTTACAGCAACGCGTCCTAATTCTTTTAAAAAGCTCTTACTAGATTTTTTTTTATATAAATTAATACTAAATATTAAACCTCCTTTCTAAGGAGAGGCCTATGTCCAGCAGTGGACTAGTATAGGCCGTTGATGAAACTGCGATGAATATCCATAATGTTACTATCAAACACATAATATACATACATAAAAACATAGCTCTATTCAAGTACATAATGATGATGTAATAAGAAAAAATCTAAATATCCGCAAATTATGTGTGAAAATGCGAACAATAATTTTTACTGTATGGCAATTCGTGTTTATAATAAATTACCAAATGTACTTAAAAATCGTAACTTCATGAAATTTAAAAATTAATTATTTGACTTCCTATTATATAAGTGTTACAACTCAACAAATGAATTTTTAAATAAAAAAATTGATTACAATTTTAAATCAGATGACGACTCGCCTTTGTATTCGCAATCATTGAATTTAATACCTGTAACATTGCATTGAATAATTATTTACAGTATACTTTATAATACTTGAGTATATTCAATAATCCTTGACATTATATTTAATAATCCTTGACATTATATATTTTGATAATCCTTGGCATAGTATGGTTTTAACAACTAAGTTTGAAACGTGGCTCTAATAAATATAACTTAAATGTTTGAAATATTTGTACTCTGAAAATAGCAGAATATTATGGACATAATATTATATCTAACACCTGTATCTCAACAATATTCTGACAAATAAATCTTTTATTATAATAATACAATGTCATATCATATTGTAATGTTCTTAAAGGATGGAAACCCTCCGTCTCCTTCTGTGAGGAAAATTATGCTTGCGAAGGGGATGGCGGAGCGGGACCGGGAGAGGTTTAGAACTCTCCAGAACGACGACGTCGCAAAACGACCTCCGTCCTCCATAAGTGCAGGCCACAGGTGAGCCTATCTGTCACCCTTGCAGAAGCAGGCCGGTGTGGTGGCGAGACGAGCTCTTTTGGGAGCACCAAGGGAACATAGGGGTTCCCACACATGAGGGGTCATCTACCCGCCATAGATGGCCCGAGTTCCGTCGGGGTACCAGGGATTTTCTTTCTATGGTACACCTGGTTTCCCGGCTACTGGTACCCGAGACGGCGTGCGATTTTAGTCGGTTTGAGTTCGACATAGCCACCGGTGGTATTCGAGGGGTAAATGTCGCTGGCGACACAGTTACAGACACTTATAAGTAACGTTACTTAGAACCTTATATTGTGTTGTGTTGTATTGTTGTTTATTTGCCTAACTAAGTTTTAAAGAAAAAAGTTAAGTGATTAACTGTTTATGGACATGCCGGTTGAATCAGTGTGTAGGTGTATCAGGGTAGATGAAGTGTAGGTGGCAATGAAACTGATCCTGTGCGGGGGTGTATTTCTACAGGAGCTTCATGGTTGTAGGTGATTCAAGGTAATCCAATAGGTCCCCAAATCCCTGTATTATTTTAATAATAACAATTTGATACACCTCACACACGGCCGTCTAATCCTACACTAAGCATATCTTGTACTATGGTAACTAGACTGCTGATAGATTTACTTATCTATACTAATATTATAAAGCTGAAGAGTTTGTTTGTTTGTTTGAACGCGCTAATCTCAGGAACTACTGGTCCGATTTGAAAAATTATTTTAGTGTATGATAGCCCATTTATCGAGGAAGGCTATAGGCTATATATCATCACGCTAAGACCAATAGGAGCGGAGCACCAATTAAGAATGTTTCAAAAACAGAGAAAATTTATTACTATTGAGAGACGCAGACGAAGTTGCGTGGGTCAGCTAGTATGTTATAAATAACAGAGCAGAACTTATCACACAGAAAAAACTTGGTCCAGGTACAACTTGATAGTTTCAGTAAAGTTTATTATCAGCAAAGCGATTCTTCAGATAATCTTATGTGATAGATTTTTTCATATTCGCTTTTAGTACAACTGCAGCATTTAGGCCACTTTTAAAATATTTATTTTATGTTTTTATATTTGAAAACTTGACACGTCTGGCCAGCGTGGTATAGTAGGCCTAAGGCTCCTTTCTAAGGAGAGGTCTATGTCCAGCATTGGACTTTTAAAAGCTGTTGATAATGATCACCTGTAATTTTAGTTAATGTTTTTGTCACAATGTCTTATAATAAGTACATAGAATCATTTGATACGGTTTTAAGAATAGCATAAAAATATGACAATTTAAAAACTTAATAATTGAATATGTAGAGGATATTTCTTTTAGCGTTGACATTTATTTATTAATAGATCTTCTGACATTTAATTATCAAATGGCATTTATTAACGTATTCTGCTTGTTTGTTAGGCTTTTTTATTTATTGTAAGTAATGTGAGTTGTTTTATTTATTTTCATGCCATTGTTATGTTAGTTCTAAACAATGACGGCGGACGGGCCTGTTCCGGAGGTCGTGAGTTCGATTCTCAACCAGGACAAATATTGTGTAATGTGTCTCAGTCATTTGTTCTGTGTTTGGGTGTATTTATCTATAATATGTATGTATTTAGAAATATTTAAGTATGTTTATCAGCAATCTGGTTATCATAGAACAGGCTCTGCCTAGTTTGGGAACAGACGGCCGAGTGTGAGATGTGTGAGGTATATTATTATTATTTTAAGTTTTAAAATATCACCAGTCTGTATTTACATTCTTGAAAAATAAAGTGTATCCTCTTCATAACCAACTAATTTATCTACAGAGAGATAAATATTATTGTAACACATATAACTCACGCATTAGGCCGAATGAAATACGAAAATTCCTAGAGGATATGTGCCTATCGTCATAAGCTTAGACCATAAATTAGTCTTAGAAAAACCTTTAAGCAGGTACCCTAATAAATATCTTACAATAAAATTTATTCCTTACTTGTATAATTGTATTTTTTCTTATATTTACTAACAACTAGCGACCAGCCTCGGCTTCACACGGGTCTTATACCCGTATACATTTTTCGGTGTGTTTATTGCTATTTGCTCAGGTTTTGGCGGTTTTTATATTAAATGTACGAGTGTATGCGTCATCAGGTAGAAAGGGACTATTGCCACCCATCAACATTTGCAAGTCAGGGGTAATATAATACGTCCTCCTTTCTCCATAAGCGCAGGCATGGGGGTGACAGGTAAGGCCATCTGTCACCCTAGCAGAAGCAGGCCGGTGTGGCGGCGAGACGAGCTGCGGAGCGCGCGTACTCTTTTGGGAGCACCAAGGGAACATGGGGGTTCCCACACATGAGGGGGTCTCTACCCGCCATAGATGCACCGAGGTCCGTCGGGGCACCAGGGGTTTTCTTTCTAGGGTACACCTGGTTCCCTACCGGTACCCTACTACTGGTACCCGACACAGCGTGTGGTTCTTAGTGGGTTCGAGCCACCGGCGGGTGGTATCCGAGGGGATTTCCGCACAGAAACGAAAAAAAAAGGTTAACAAATACGTTGTCGGTTTCTAGGTACTCTCTTTTCTTGGAGGTTTAGAGGTTTACACCTTCCTTTACAAGTTATCTAACTAATAGTGAAATCTGCCTCACAATCCGTTGAGTGATTTCGAATAAGTTAAAGATATACAGACAGTGACAGTGTCCGTGTAGTGACGGATTAAGAATACGGAATGTCACTACTCCAATTCATCCCGTGGGTGTCGTAAGAGCCGACTAAGGGCGAAAAACAACGCAGGACACCAGCACTGCAAAAAGAAGGAAAACTTGACACAAACCCTATACCAACCCGCCTGGCCAGCGTGGTATAGTAGGCCAAAACCTCCTTTCTAAGGACAAGACTATGTCCGGCAGTGGACTATTAAAGGCGTTTGATGATACAGACAGACGCGTAAATTGATATTATTTTTAACGTTTTGTGAAAGAAATAAAGCATTATTTTTGTGGTTTTATAATGAAATCTAATATGTAATAACTAAAGTAATTTATACATTTTGTAACTAAAATATTGAGTCAGGAATATTTGATTACAACTGGTTTACACAAGGTTCGCAATTGAAATATACAAATAAGAATTAAGGGCATAACATTTTGTTTCATCATCATCTTCTTTCCTTCAAATAGGCCTATTGTTTACTACCTACTTCATATGAAAGTATCAAAATTAGGCTTGATAACTGTATAAGCTCAAAAGATCAGGAATTCTTCCAGCAACGAATACCCAAATTACTTGAACGATGCACAGATGACGTAGTGGTTTAAGCGGTCGCCACGCCGCTTCCTACTACGCTCAGTGTTGTGGGTTCGATCCCCACATGGGACGACACTTTGTCTGATCCACAAATTGTTGTTCTGAGTCTAGATGTTCTTTGTGTCCGTTTCATGTATGTTTGTTAAGTCCCCCACGACACAGGATACATTGTTGAGTTGTCTTTTAAAAGAAAAGAGAAGATTGGCGAGGGTTATAGCTGCAGATGTAGCGTACTTTCAATAAAATTTTCTTTAATTTTTAACACAAACAAATGTGTTTTATTTTAACGAAAAAAGGCAGAGTCACACACCTATTAGTTATGTTTGGAGTCGTGGCAATATATAATATTGCAAAGGGTTCTTTCTCGCTGATTGTTTTTCGGCCAGCCTCCTTTCTATCGCCAACCATTGTTAGGAATAAATATTTTGTATTGTAAAGGGGTCTGCCTTTCTGTGTGGTGACGGATTAGGAATACGTATTGTCACCACCCCTATCTGTCCTGTGGGTATCGTAAGAACCAACTAGGGAGCAAAATACGCAAGACAACAGCACTGTAAAGAGAAGGAAAACTTGAAGCAAACCCAACCCGGTCGCCAGCGTACTACAGTAGGTCAAAACCTCCTTTCTAAGAACAGGCTTGATGATAATGATGATGGTAAAGGCAAGGCAAGGACAAACGAGCAGACGGGTCACATGGTAGTAAGCGACTACCGCCGCCCATACACATCTGCAACTTAAGAGTCACACGTGCTTTGTCATCCTGTGAGACCTCTTTTGAGTCATAGCTTGATGTTACAGCCCATAGCTTTCCTCAATAAATGGGTTATCCGACTCTAAAAGATTTTTTAATTCGAACTAATAGATCCTGAGATTGACGCGTTTAACTAAATATTCGATTCAACTTCAATTTTAAAATATTAGTAAAGATTTTAAAAAAAGCCGGTCAGGTATGAGTCGAACTCGTGAGCCGAGGGTTCCGTACCTACCCAGAATTTACGTATTTTTTTGCGAAAATTTGTAAGTACCAAAATTTACCTTAATTTTCATTTTTTTTTGAAGTACCCTATAGGTTTTGGGTCGAAAACCTATATGGTAGTTCCCGTTGACCTAGACCAAAAAATAAAAAAGTTGCCAGTTTTCGCGAAAATCGAAATTTGCCCATATCTTTTTATCGTGTTCACTCAGGACCTTGATTTTTATACACCTAATAGGGACCATAGACCTCAGTATCCGGCATAAATTTCAACTTGCTAGGTCTACCCGTTCCTGAGAAAATCGGTGGTGACATACGAACAGACGGAAAAGTCTTGTCGGAAAAGAAAGTGATCTTATAAGGGTTCCTTTTTTATCTTTTGAGGTACGGAACCCTAAAAACAGATCAAATGGGTATTTAGCTTTTTTTGTGATAAATTAATATATTATAAATTGTATGTTTTCATAAGGCAACTTTAATAGCTAAATTGTGGACTTTAATGTTATAAAAATTACTATTCCCGGTGGGACTGCGAAAGAAATGAATGTCCCGAGACATCACTGGGACACTGAGCCGAAGACATAAATAATACCTCTACGTAAAGTACGAGCAATTCACAAGGATACTTTAATAAATAGCGTCTATCTAATAAACAATAAGGTATAAAATAAAACGCACTGCTTTGCTGCCACAAAAAAATATTTTCTAACTATATACTGAGATAGTTAAACCTACAGACATGTAATCTATATATATATATGGAGATTTCCACGTACGAGTATATAGTCACTCATCACGATATCTCTGGCACCATTAGAGCTAAAGACTTGAAATTTGGTAGGAATATTCTTTTCACCGAGTAGAGGTCAGCTAAGAACGGATTTTAAGAAATTGAAAAAAAAAGAAAAAAAATATGTAAATAGCAAAACAACGTTTGCAGGGTCAGCTGGTAATATATATAATAATATAATCATTTAATTTCATGCATGTGTTAACTTGTTATGTGAGAAAGAGACACCTAAAATGTTTTCATCTTTTTTCTTCTACTTCGGTGGTGCAGTGGTAAGGTATGTGACTGATGCGCAGTCTCGAGTTCGATTCCCGGATCGGACCAAATGTTTGTATGATCTGCAAATATTTGTTTTAGAGTTTGGGTGTTCTATATAAAATATATGTGTATCGCTTTAAGGGTTAATATCTCACAAACGGATACCTTAATCAAAATATTGTCAAAACAAACCCTTATTATTTTAAAAGACCTATCCAATGACACCCTACACAGGTGAATATAAAAAATAATAATCCTCACTTTAAAGGATACCCTAAAAATATTTTTTTCAAGATTTTATTTAACCACTTTGTCTGCGTGATGTATGTTCATGCGAAATTACAGATTTCTGGCACTAATATTCTGTGAGATATGGTGTAGACAGACGGACGGACGGACGTGACGAAACTATAAGGGTTCCGTTTTTGCCATTTTTGCTACGAAACCCTAAAATGGATCCAGCTAATCAACACCTTATTGTTTATTCAATATCATTTAAATAATGAGCTTAAGTTGAAAATAGCAAATAAAATGAAACATGAGCAATCTTAAAATGGACTTAATTAAAATGAAATATCGGCTGAATTTCATTTAATTGAACGACCCACTCGAGACACGTAACTGAACAAGCTCTTGATATTAGTCGGTATTTTCTTTTAATAAAATATTAATTGGTTATTATATAGAGTGTGAATTGCCTTACCAGTTACAAAAATAACAGTCTATGTGCACCTCTTTGCAAAATGTAATTTAAAAAGTAAGAAACAAAACGTAGCCCACAGCATGTATTTTTTATTTTAAATCTTTATTTTTTTATTTTAATTCTTTATGCACAAGGAGAATTGGCCAAAACCTAATTTCTAAGGAGAGGCCTATGTCCAGCAGTGCACTATTAAAGGCTGTTGATGTGATGATGATGTGATGAATTGTACAATGACGTACTTAATGCCACAGGCATTTTCTCCCAGTCTACCTTAGCGTGGTGCTGATATGTGTAACTAGGTGCACTAGAAATCATCATCATCATCATCATCAACAGCCTTTAATAGTCCACTGCTGGACATAAGCCTCTCCTTAGAAAGGAAGTTTTGGCCTACTATACCACGCTGGCCAGACGGGTTGGTATAGGGTTTGTGTCAAGTTTTCCTTCTCTTTGCAGTTTTCTCCTTTAGTCGTCTCTTACGACACCCACGGGATGAATAGGGGTGGTGACACTCTGTATTCTTAATCCGTCACCACACGGACTGCACTAGAAAATGATATGTAAAGTAAAAGACAATTATTGATAAATAAGACAAATTAGATTTATGATTTTGATTCAAATTGATTGTATTATATGACTTGAATGTATTTTATGTTACATAAAATAGTGAAAAATCGTTTATAGTTTTCTCATTATGTACTTGCCTAATTTGCCGTGTATGTTTATAATTCTGAAACCTTAATTTCACATTTCATTAGCCAACTCAGTTACGAGGTTGGAGCTATGAGCAAGCTTGTTCCAATAACATCACACATCTCACTCACAGGGCCATCTCATCGAAAAATAGGCAGAGCCTGTACTGTAGTAACCAGCCTGCTGATAAACATACTTATATATTTCTAAATACATACATATTAAAGATAAATTACACTTAGACACAGAATAGACTATATAATTACAAAAGTACATATATAAGTTTTATATTACTATTTTAATTATTGAAACGAAGTTTGGAACGAAGTTTCTTAGCATGTGCTATGTGTTTAGTCGAAACCGTCTTGTAGATATTTAGCCGTCTATCAAAGGAGTTGGCTCACTATTAATATTAAAGTTTGTTACACATATATTGTGACAAAATGCAAGTTTTTTTTGTCTGGCATTAAACTCATTTGAACATAGTCTTTTAGTGTCTGCATGTTCAAAAACTGTTTAAATAAAAATTGCCATTTAAGTTCACTAGTCAGAAGCTAAAATACGTTAACAAAGTGTTGAGGCTGGGAGAACGGGCGCGTGGTACTACAGTAAAGGGAAGTCTCGTTTGCCTCGCGAACGCTAAAATATATAGTTATATGTGTAGGTATGTAATATATATAAGCTTAAATGTATGCCTACGCTTACACATGGCAACAAATTACTAGTGTTAATAACGTGAAAACATTACTTCCCACGCTTTCTACTATTTCAGAAGTTATTAAACAAATACGCCACGGGCTAAAAGTGTGATTACCTTTTGTATATAAAACAGTAAAACTGTAGTTTCTGCGTTTATTATAACTAAAAAAACTGATAAGCGACAATATCATTTTTATTTTGATATTAAATAATGGGCCTGTTGGTCTAGTGGTTAGTGGCTGCTAAGCCGGAGGTCGTGGTTTCGATTCCCACCCAGGACAAATATTGTGTGATGAACACGGTCATTTGCTCTGTGTCTGGGTGTAATTTACCTATAGGTAATAATAGGTCTTTACCTATGAAATTGCAGTTTTGTATGCAATAAGTGAAAGTACTTATTTTTTCAAACTTTTTTATTTCTGTTATTCGAAGTAATCACCCATGCAATCGACGCATCTTTGCCAACGCATTGGCAGTTTATTGATGCCCTTCTTGTAAAAATCAGCTGGACGGGAGGCAACAAACTCTTCAAAGGCATTTTGTACTGCCTCTCGGGAATTGAATTTTTTACCCACTAAAAAGTTGTTTAAATTTTGGAAAAAGTAATAGTCGGTAGTCTAAAAATTCAGGGAGGCTGCTAATTCTCGTCACAGGTTTACAACCCTAATGAGCTCGAGACACTTTTTTATTTACATGACATGCAAATAAAAAATCTGCATGCTGCTGCATCTTCTGAACATACTCCACACTTCCCCATTTCTAATTTCCCTAGTACGTGGTTGACGTCAATAGGCTTGTTCGCTGTTACGTGAGTGATATCAAAGGATAGTTAGCAAAATGTAGTTGTCTAATACAGATAAGTCCGTGTGGATTAAGAATATGGACTGTCACCTCTATTCATCCCGTGGGTGTCGTAAGAGCCGACTAAGGGATCAAACTACGTCGGATAACAGCACTGCAAAATGAAGGAAAACTCTATACAAACCCTTTACCAACCCGTCAGGCGAGCGTGGTATAGTAGGCTAAAACCTAAGGAGCCAAAAAAGTTTTATTTTGTCATAATATATGTGTAACAAATTTTAATATTAATAGTGAACTCCTTTGATAGACGGCTAAATATCTACAAGACTGTTTCGACTAAACACATGGCACATGCTAAATTCGTACCAAAACTTCGTACTAATAATTAAAATAGTTATATAAAACTTTTATACTTTTGTAATTATATAGTCTTATATAGTCTGTTCTGTATCTAAGTATAATTTATTTATTTATTTCGAAATATATAGGTATGTTTATCAGCAGGCTGGTTACCAGAGCACAGGCTTTGCCTAGTTTTTGATCAGACGGCCGTGTGTGAGATGTTAGAAAGGTCTAAGGAGAGGCCTATGTCCAGCAGTGGACTGTTATGGGCTGATGATGAATATACAGGGTGTATGGAACATAGTAACGAATACTGAAATAGTGTATTCAGACCATGATTCTGAGTCAGCATGCTGGAAAATTCATTAATGTTTTTAATATTTTTCCATTTCTTTGGTTAAAAATGATATCACAAAGAGTAAAGAGAATATTTCACCAAAAACAAATTAATAAATACTGCATACGGTCATGATCATCAACTGCACGGATGGCGTAGTGGTTTAAGCGGTCGCCACGCAACTTTCTATTACGCCGAGTGTTGTGGGTTCAAACCCCACATGGGACAACACTTTGTGTGATCCACAAATTGTTGTTCTGAGTCTGGGTGTACTTTGTGTCTGTTTCTTGTATGTTTGTAAAGTCCCCCGCGACACAGGATTTATTCCTAGTGCGGGAGTAGTCTTTTTTAACAAAAAAAAAATATAATCAAACAGCCGAAGCGCGCGAGGCCTTCCCTACGACCTTGAGGGTCGTAGGGACCTTGTGTTACTGTTTGCACGAAATACACATGTAGTTATTACTTTTGTGCGATACCGAATGGAATGACCTTAACCTTTGACAGCTGATTGCGTAAAAAGATTAATTTTCCGGCAAAAAATCCAATGATTTTAGGACTCAGAATGGTAGTCTGAATACACAATTTCAGTATTCGTTACGATGTACATACAGACATGATAACTGCTGTTACCGTAAATACTTGTAACTCAAGAGCCATAAGTAAGTCCCTAGAATCAGAGGGAGAAGGGGCAGGCTCCGATAACCGCAATTATTCGGTGTAAAGCATCATCACATCACATCAACAGCCTTTAATAGTCCACTGCTGGACATAGGCCTCTCCTTAGAAAGGAGGTTTTGGCCTACTATACCACGCTGGCCAGACGGGTTGATGTAGGGATTGTATCAAGTTTTCCTTCTTTTTGCAGTGCTAGTGTCCTGCGTTGTTTCGCGCCCTTAGTCGCCTCTTTCGACACCCACGGGATGAATTGGGGTAGTGACATTCCGTATTCTTAATCCGTCACTACACGGACGGTGTAAAGCAACGGATGAATAACTCAACACAGGTTTTCTGTATTACTCTCCCATGGTATTACTCTCGTCGAGCCTGCCCATTTGTGTACTAAATAAATAAAATAATTTAAAATGGTAAAACAATTACGAGTAATAGTTACAAAGTCAAAATACAAATACTTAATTGTAAATAATTAATTATATACAAAACTAACTTAAACCAAAATTTATCGTTCAGAAAATCTTTTGTGGAATGGTATGCTTTGTCAAAAAGTAATTTCAAGAGATTGTTTTTAAATTCATTGATATTTTTACGGTCTCTGATTTTCTTAGTTAAATGATTGTACAGCTTTGGTGCCATTGCGTAAACACTTTTATGTAGAAGTGCTGTTCTGGCTTTTAATAAGTGCAATTTGTCAGAGCGACGTTGACTTATACGATAGAGAATGCAGATCGTCTGAAAAATATATTAATATTTGAGTACTCGCGTGAGTAATCTTTCTAAAGTTGTGTAACAAGGCTGTTCACAATTAAACATGTCCGTTGAGGCGCGATAATTATCCTATGCGTAACATTTAAATGGTTTTACAAGGTCAGAAATTAGTTTGTTTCAGTGCACAATATTGCCTAACATTATGTGTATAAACGTAGTGGTTTGTGTAACGGACTGCTATTCCAAAGGTGCGGGTTCGATTCCCGCTCAAGTCAAACATTTGTGTGCGTGAATATTTAATGTTTGATTTGGTCTGGGTGTTTCTATGTATAATAAGTATGTATTTACAAAAAAATATATATATATATGTATTTATATCAGTTGTCTAGTACCCATAGTACAAGCTCTGTTTAGTTTGGGACTAGATGGCGTTGTGTGAATGTGGTACAATATTATTATTATTATTATATTATTAAACACCTTATGACAGACGTCAGTAACTTTTGTTCTTTATAGTCAAGTCATCAAATTTATTTTTTTATGGTAAATTTTTGTTCTGTATGTCAAGTAACATTCCATGATATATTAAGAGTATTGATATCGGAATCACAGCTATCAACAGATTTTACATACCTTTGAATTACCTGATGTATTACCAAGATTAATAATAATAATATTTCGGACATCTGACACACAACGCCATCTAGTTTCAAACTAAGAAAGCTTGTAGTTTGAAAGGTAGATTGACTGATAGAATACTTATATACTTTTTTTTTTGGAAATACTGTATTGTACAAAGATAACACCTAAACTCCGAAACAAGTATTTGCAGATCTTACAAACAACGAAAAAAGTACTTAAAGCGGTTTTCTGTGAGACCGTGGTATCACTCCGGTCGAGCCGGCTTATATGCGATGAATAAATGGGTCTCCCACGACTGTATTAAATAAATACCTAAAATACATATTTTACGCAAATCCTTATTATCGAATGATCGAATCGATCAAGCTCAGTCAGAGCAAAGCAGAGAGCAGAGTCAGAATCAGTGACTGTAGTAAAACACTAAAAAACAGTGACATTCCGAGAGTACCGACAGAAGTGAAAACTTATATACAGAGGTGTCGGTAACGGTAACAGTAACAGTGTCGCGAGTTCAATGGTTATTTTCCCCATCTCAAAATAAATGTTTTTTGTTAAACCATAATATAGGTACATTCTTTTGTTTGTTGTTCATTAATGCCCAACAGGCCCAAACAAGTTTTCACTTCAAAAATTGATTTGACTGATAGAATACTTATATACTTGCTATAATATAGTATTTTTATCACGAATATCTTACATAGTAATTACGTGTGGAACAACGTAGTATGTTATATGAGCATGCTTGCGCCTTGCAAGGGTGAAATTTTGTTAATTAATTTGGACGACACGACAAATTTTATAGCTCGCCACCGTGTGAGTTATCGTCTCAGTTAAGTACTAGCTCACCGGACGGGACACTCAATTTTCCTCATTTTCCAGGCCTTTTATTAATTTTTCTTTCATTAAAACCTTTTTCGGGTTTTCTTTAACATTTAAAAGAAATGGTTGTTAAAATTGCTCCGGTCATTCCATTTGCGTTTACAAATGAAGTGTGTTATCTTTTTTAAATGAACAGCGCTTTCGGAGCTTTTAAATCTAATATATAAAATTCTCGTGTCACGGTGTGCGTGGTTGAACTCCTCTGAAACGGCTCTACGGATTTTCGTGAAATTTTGTGTGCATATCGGGTAGGTCTGAGAATCGGCCAACATCTATTTTACCCCTATTTATTTTTTTGACAAAAAATTGAAATAATGTATATGGCAAAAAAAAGTTTGCCGGGTCAGCTAATCTTATAATAATATTAATAGTATGTACTAATATTATGTATTATTAGTGTTCTAATTTTAAAATAAAAAAATAAAAAGTTTTATTATTGTATAAATGATTTTAATTAAATGAAATGCTTCATCAGAATCATCTTTGAGTCCATTCTAAGATGAAAGTGACCACTAAAGTGGGGCCATTAACTGGCCTATGAGTTCTCTGAATTATGTGAGACGAGCCTTCTCATCTCTTATATAGTAGATATATAGCCAATTCGTATTGCTTGCAGACTATTATCAAAGCAGAAAACGTTTATAACGAAGAAAACAAATTATGTCAACACATTCCGTATGGTGACGGATTAAGAATACAGATTGTCACCACCCCTATTTATCCCGAGGGTGTCGTAAGAGCCGACTAAGGGAGTAAACTATGCAGAGCAACAACACTAAAGAGAAGGAAAACTTGAAACAAACCCTATACCAACCCGTCTGGCCAGCGTGGTATAGTAGGCCAAAACCTCCTTAATGAGGAGAGGTCTATGTCGAGCAGTGGATTAGTAAAGGCTGTTGCTGATGATGATGATGAAACACGTTGAATTGAAATAATTTCTCTTCTAACCACATTCTATTTTCAACAATTTTATTACCTTTACACTTTATACCTTCAAGAACATTTTCCATGTTTAATAGAAAGAATATTTTTTCTGTAAACCATTTTCTTGAGGTAAATTCAACGAAATTGAGCAATAAAATGTTCACTGAATGCAATCATTTATCACTGGTAGCCACTTTAAAGTATATTCTCTACAACTAAGGCTGAGGTTTGCCGAAGAGCGGACCGGAGCAGTTTAACGCGAATATATCTAAAATTATGAGTGAAATTTGACTGACTATAATTATATGAAATGGAGGGTCGTATTGTGATGTTTTCTAAGGTATATTTTACCTTGTACGACGTACCTTTACGACGCTTATAAGAAAATTATAGACAACGGTTAATCAATTTAAATAAATAAAATTGAAGTGTATATTTATAATATCAAAATAATAGTTACATTTATAGTTTTTGGTGCGATACCTATGCTTAAAAACCAGTTTTTAATTACATATTATAGATAAAGATTTTTGTATCAAATTCCACGCGGTCAAAGTCGCAAGGTGACAAGAATCGGGACTATAAATAGAAGTAACATTACTTTTTTGGTATTTTTTAGGAATATGGTATAAATGCAGTGCATGTCAACAAAGAAAAAGGTTTGACCACGTTAACTGATCCCCTAAAATATTACTGTATTTTTTGACCCAAAGAATTGTTGGAAAAACTTAATACTGCCGACACAGCCAATTACTATCTAACACAATGTTAGAAAAAATACCAGATTAAGGTACGACTTTGAAATTCGCATCGCTTCAAGCTGCGCGCTTCTGAACTCGTACCGTAAACATATTTTGCAAAGACTAGAAAACTTCGCATATGTTTGTCTAGACTCCCTAGTTCCAAGCTAGATTATCTCTAATACTAGACATAAAAAGAATCAAATAGATGGTGGACGTCTATTTCAGATAGTAGGATAAAAATGGCTTCTGAAATTGTGTGGTTTAATTTAGTTTGCAGGGCTTTTGTTTTGAATTATTTTCCTCAAAATATATTTTCAACTGTTAGAATCTTACATGTATTTTGTCTTTATTAGACGGGCCTGTTTAGTAGCTAGTGATACTGAATGCCTCCTGCCACCTCCGGCTTAGCAGTCAGAGCCACTAACACCTAGACCAACAGACCCGTCAATAATACATCCATACTTTTATTTTAAATGTGAAAGTGAGTTTCTTTGTTACGCTTTCACGCCTAAACCAATAAAGCGATTTTTAAAAAAGCCGTGTGGTGTCGTGGGACACCCGATAGGAACGAAGTTGTGACGATCGAGTAAAACTGATTCGACACGATTTTAATTACAACGCCATCTATGAAAGCGGCTATTACCTACATATTTTTCAGTTGGTTTCTAATTAAAACAATTTATACATTCCCCCTTTCACAACGCGCGATAAGGAACTTCGTTCCAAAAATCTTGCCCTGTTATAAAGTAACGGTTATTCGGATATCTAACACACAAAACCATCGAGTGTCAAACATAGCAGAGCTCGTACTATAAAAGCTAGATTGACTGATAGAAGACTAATGTACTTTTTTTGTTAATATAATATATAGAAAACTTCCAAACTCCGAAACATATGATCTGCAAATATTTGTTTCGGAGTTTGGAAGGTTTGTTTTCCGGGTCGGACCAAATGTTTGTATGAAAATTTGGTCCGACCCGGAAATCAAACCCAAGACCCCAGCAGAGCAATCGCATACGCTACCACTGCACCACCATACCACAGATATTATCAGCGAGTAACATAGGTTACTTTTTACACGCTGGCGTAGCCTCGGACAAAAAATAGTTTACCTGTAAAGTTTATACATTTCACGAGTTCTTAAAACAGATGCCCCGTTTAAGAACGTATTCAATTAAGGGTTAATTTACATTTTTCACGGTAAGGGATAATTAATAGTGACTAAGCGCAATTTAGTTAATTAGCTAATTTATGGCGGGGGTAAAATTAAGATAGAAAAAGAATTAGTCTTGTGTAGTTTTAACTAATAGTTTTAGATTTACTAAATCAATTTATGTAGCGTGCAGGTCGCTTTTGGCCTTAGTAGATTATACACTATACTGAGCTTAAGTCCATTTTTGTTTGACACAAAGATAGTACGAAAAAGTAGTTTTTATTTTGTACCTATAACATTTATAAGTCATTGTTACCTTTGTTTGCAACAAAGTAAATGGTTTTTCTTTCTTTGTTATACATATATACTGAAGAGTGTTTATCTTATTAACGCTAATCTCTAGAACTACTAAACACAAATAGGATTTGAACAAAAAAAAAAAAATTTTTAAGTAAGTTTTCACTCTACTTAAACCGCTGAACTATCTCTATACCAAATTTCATCTAGACGACCGAATGGCGTAATGGTTTGTGTAACGGACTGCTATTCCAAAGGTCGCGGGTTCGATTCCGCTCAAGTCAAACATTTGTGTGCATGAACATTTAATGTTTGATTTGGTCTGGGTGTTTCTATATAATAAGTATGTATTTACAAAAAAAGTATATATGTATTTGTATCAGTTGTTTAGTACCCATAGTTCAAGCTCTGCTTAGTTTGGGACTAGATGGCGTTGTGTGAATGTGGTAGAATATTATTATATTATATTATCTAACCCATTTAGATGAAATTTGATATAGAGATAGTCCGAGTTACATTCAAGGACATAGGGTAGTTCAGTATCCCAGAAATCATCCTTTAAGGGGGTGAAAAGAGGGTTTGAAGAACTCTTAAACTACTCTTTGCAGTTACCTGATTAACCGTGGAAGGCATTCTTCGACACAAATAGACAAGCAACCGGAATGATACTACGACCTCACAGAAAACCGCTGTTGACAAATTATTTTGTTGACTTTCACTGAAAGAGTATTACTGTTGTGGGCTCACTAAGAGAGTAGGTGTCACTAAGAGAGAGTTAACGCATTCCTGGCTTTAGAGTTACAGTTAAGTATATAAGATGTATAATTTTTGTATGTATAAATTAATTTTTAAAAAAAGTGTTTGACATCCAAACAAGGCCGCAAGGTAGGCATCCAATAAGCATACATACAAAAAACCCTTACTTTTTAATGTGAATTTATCCACCACGGATACGAAACAAAACGTATGTTAGGCAATAAAATGTAACGGAAACTAATAAAATCTGTTTTATCGCACTTTGTTCATGACATAAAACTCAAATCCACGGTAACGTTAAGCTAATGTTAAACGTACAATTTGTAAGAGTTTGTGTATTTAAAGGTCTATCTACATTCTGTATATAATTTTTTTTTTTTGTCTTATACATCCATTCGTATATATTGAAAAATCTTTTGTATTTCTAAACCATGTCTTTTGATTCTGTCACAGGAACCTATACATTATTACGTGAAGCGAAGACTTTGTAACCCCTTTCTAACAATATTGCGCCAAGGAATAAACGCGTTAAGCTATTTTTTATTTAAATTTCATTAGAAATACATTACAGCCATCATGAAACCTTTGATTATAGAGGTATAGTCTTTGACAAAGGAACCCTAATAAAGTTCAAACCTAAAAATTAAATGAATTATGGTCGAATTTTGGCTACTGAACTTCTCAATCTAAAAAAAAGGTCGTAATCTTTGATAAAACGAATTTTGATTGATTTTAATAGCGATTTTAATAATTAATTTGTATGACGAAATCACTATCACATATGAAATCGTTATGACTAGAACCAATCTTTTCATCATATGAATATGATTTAAAAGTAGCAATCATTTCCATGTCTAGTGTTGTGTCCAAAGTGCAGAAGGTGGAATGAAACATCCGATGCCATAAATGGGTTTATTGGAACTGAATATTAATGTAAAAAAAAATACTTACATAGCCTTTTTAATCAGTGAAGACATAAGTCGATACTGTATATTTCCCTACAAATCTGGCCTCGGTGGCGCAGTGGTACTGTATAGGACTGCTGTTCTGATGTCTTGGGTTCGATTCCCGGGTCGGAACAATTGTCTGTATGGTATGCAAATAATTGTTTCGGAGTTTGGGTGTTTTCTATGTATAATATGTATGTATTTACAAAAAAAAAGTATATAAGTATTCTATCAATCAATCTAGCTTGCATAATACAAGCTCTAGTTAGTTTGAAACTAGATGGCGTTGTATGTCAGATGTCCAACTCAAATTACATGATACAATAGTTTGTTAAAGTTGGTCAGTATTTTTAGCCGTAATGACGAAATGTTAGATGAAAAACCTTTTTACTAATTTAAGAAATAGTTAATATTGATTAGAACATATCGAAATATATTTATTCTATGGCTACATACCTACTACTGCATCAAATAGGTAAATACTAAGATTTTTATTATTTATCGTTAGAAACTTAAATTTTACGAGCTTTTAAAGTTATCATTCATACGGTATAAATGTTATGTTAGCGAATTATAGATTTTTATACGTATGTGCCACAAGTTTCGAATTCAGGGCCGTCAAACAGAGCAATCAAAATATTGTTGTCAATTAAAACAGCTCCCCCGCGCATATTGCGTCAGGATAGTTGTTTAATACAATTATATTGATCTGTTGTCAAGGGTAATTTTGCTATCAAATAATTGGTGGTAAATTACTGTCGGTCTGTTTTATTTAATAATCTAATTATTCATATTTCATATCTTTATAAATACTTGTGTAGTGAATCAGTTCGTGCACATGGATTTCTTTTCTAGGGTACACCAAAGGCCTGACGGAATACAGTATGGTTTTAGTCGTTTTGAGCCCGACATACCGTATCGTTTGGCCTCGGTGGGTGGAGACCTGATGGGGTTTCCACGCAAAAGAAGATGGACGAAGGTACCTACATACCTTCCTAGATGGTTCACATGCCTTTTGAACAGTTGATAGAACTATATAGAAAGTTCCTATATAGGTACAGCTGTAACGACGACGTTGCAATTAGGCATTCAACCGAAAATTGATAAAAATATATTTGCTTTAAAAAAATATTGTACAAATGTATTAACACAGCAACTTTCCTGTTATTGATACATCATTATTAGATCCAAAATTAACGCGATTCATAGGTATTATATACCTTTTGATTGCCTAACCGACATCATTCCATTGGCCGTGGTCACATCCAACCTCTGACAACATCAAGGCAATCAGAAGGCCAATTCTCGTAATAAAAGTTCGGTCACAATTCAGTTCCGATCAACCCCCGAACTCACAACTGTCATAAAAGGTATTTTCGTATTCGTATCGGGTTTTTGTAGGCGGCTCTTGCGACACCCACGGGATGAACAGAGGATGTGGCACTCCTAATACGTCACCACACGGAAGCGTTATTGGAAAGTGTATTGATTTGTCTATTTTATGACATTATCTAGTGATGTAGCGCGATTATTTTTGTCTACGAGTAGTTTATGAGAGACAGACAGAATTTTATAAAGTAGTATAGTTCAAGTGATTTTTTCTCTTCTGCAAAATGGCAATCTGTCCTAGAACAATAAGTTATAGATAGTTCAACTCAGTTGTGCGCACGGCCCCAACTTTCATTCATGTGGCAGTGACGCGGCAGTCGGACGACGACTGCCACACGAATGAAAGTTGTATATTTACAAGCCCACGCACACATAGGGCCGCGCGCACAACTGAGTTGAACTATCTATAAGAAACTTTTAGTCTGTTTGGTTTTTAATTAGCTTCCATCTCTCTATGAGAATCTGTTGCTGAGACTGGCGAAGTCACATCTTTTTAGCCTTTTGTGCTGTTGTCCACCTATTCCACTGTTTCAATGCTAGCTAAACAACACAGGCTACACAGGCCACTCACTCTTATACAATAATAGCTGACCCGCGCAACTTCGTCTGCGTCTCTCAATGGTAATCAATTTTCTCCGTTTTTGAAACATTCTTCATTGGTGCTCCGCTGATATTGGTCTTAGCGTGATGATATATAGCCTATAGCCTTCCTCGATAAATGGGCTATCTAACACTGAAAGAATTTTTCAAATCGGACCAGTAGCTACTGAGATTAGCGCGTTCAAACAAACAAACAAACTCTTCAGCTTTATAATATTAGTATAGATTCGGATCGGTCGAGCGACCGAACAGAGTGTAGTGTTACATCGTTATCACCGAGCGATAGTGTTGTTACCGGTTCGTAAATAGCTAATTATCGATAAAACATAAACACATCCATGTCTCTCGTGCATATTTACATTTTAGAGATTATATTTTCTGATGTGATTAATACAATTATGTGAATTGTGAGCTTTATTAAAATTGCGTCCAATCAAATATAATACAATTTCTACGGGTATTAACACATTAAAATTAGTACGTGTGAACTACGACCACATTGTTTTTATTGGAACGAAGTTCCTTATCGCGCGTTGTGAATTGGGGCTAGACGGAAAAAAATCTCAAAGTTGTAACGACACTTTTTATTTTGAATTGTCACTTGTCAGTCATTCAGCGCCATCTATAAATTTATAATTTAATTAGAAACCAACTGAAAAATATGTAGGTAATAGGCGCTTTCATAGATGGCGTTGTAATTAAAAGTGTTGAATCAGTTTTACTCGATCGTCACAACTTCGTTCCTATCGGCTTTTTTTTATTTATTGCCGGTTTTCTAAAGATCTGAGTTTAAGGCTATATGGAAGAACTCTTGTAATAACAGATATCTTACCTGGATACCTACAAGAAACAGTGTCATTTCCTAAGATCATTTCAAAACCTCTGACTTTTAAGTGTTGGCATTTGGCAAACAATAGAAGGATGAAACATTTTTAGTGATAAAAGCTAATCCAATGAAATGTATTCGACATATTTATACAAAATTAATCCAATTTAAAAACCAGTGATTAATAAAACTATTGGTAATATCAATGATTATTGTTGTAGTAATAAATAAAGTCTATTTAATATATTTTAATATCCACCCTTGTATCACTTTTTAAATCTGATTTCCCTAACTGACTTCTCCAATTTATCGATATTGCGTATCGATAATTGTTACAGCCACGGTTGTTTGCCACATGTAGAATAGAAAAGAATAGAATAATATTTATTTCATAATGTATTGTTGTATGAGATCAGTAGTGATAGCCGATTTTTCAGCAGATAGCAGACTATTCCGTATTGCGATAAGACGCTATTGCTACTTCCCTCCGGTCAGGCGATGGCCTGTGTTCCTCCTCTATGGTTGTGCCAAGACAAATAAAACAAAAGATATTGTTCCAATCTATTATTTACAAAGTACAAACTATTTACAACTATTTTATACCTTTTAACGAAATACGTACGTATAAATATCGTATACAAAAATAAATCGTCACCTTATTTGAATAAACAAACAATCTCCGCTTCGACGACACTAAATTATATATTAAATGCATATACATTTACAAAAATAACTGATTGCCAAAAAATTACAACGTGTTGTTCTTTTATCGTACTTAACAAAGGCGTTTGATTCTGTCTTCATAATGTTTTCTATAAAAATCGTCGTCTTCTATAAACTGCTTTGTTTTCCACAAATAGGATAAATTATTTTATATCAAACAGATTGAATAGGGCATTGTAGATTGTATCTGCTTTAATTGTATAAACTTAAACCCTGGAGTACCACAAGGCTCTATATTGAACCCACATCAATTTGCAGGTAGAATTTGCCAACTGTTGGCAATTTTAACTAAACGATAACGACTATAATTTAAAAATGGTTTTCTTTTCCATCTTTCTGTATCTGTATTATAATTAACTTATGTGTTAGATGGAGTAATAATTCAAGTTATTAATGTTCAAAGATTAAAAGTTTATAAATGTAAAAATCTCATAGTATATAGCTTCAGAAATACCAAACAATTGAGTATAGACAACTCATCACTTTATACTTTTGTTTGATTTGTAATAAATCTCATAGTTATCACTTTTCTTATAATATTGTTGGATTAAAAAACATCTGTCAGTTTATCATAACTAAGGAATCAATCAGAATTAATTTCTTCCGCGACTTGTTGCCATTTAGCCACCATACTTGATACTGATTTGTGTTTCAATCCAACTGACGCAGAAATTTTTACCTGAAAAAGAAATTACAAAGATTAATTAAACACTGTTCAAGAACATAGTACAGTCTGCGATGCCTAAGCGGAGCTTTGATTTGTGTAAGTGTACATATATAGTGTAAGTGTGACGTCAGCCTCGAGCGCGACGCGTCCTTTGCTTGGTTTAAACCGGTTTATACTGCTTTTTGGCAGTCGGCCTAAGGCACGGTGCGTCACTCGCGCGATTCAACTCCGCCGTGCGTCTTCCTCACTACACCTCTTGTACTGGTAGCAGCGTGACGTGTTTAATTCTATTTTTTTTTGTGTTCGATTTATTAGTGAAATGGCAACCAACACAAATAAACGAAGAATAAGAAAACCTTTAAATAGCCAAGTAAAAGATTTTGTAAAATTAAACAGACATAAACGATAAAGACATGTCAAGTGTCACTTCACTCCGTCATCGTCGTCAATTGATAGCGACATCGACGGGAATTCCGCTGTTCACTGTCAGGACAAATAATCTTCAAGAAAAAGAAATAATGTTCAATAAAGGTTTTCTGTCAACTCGTTTCAGTGTGCAATAGAAACAGTATCAATCAAATATTTCAACCTGTGATCATATTTAGCACCATTAATAGCTTTTACAAATAATTCACACTCACCTTCGTCTTTTTCTTGCTCACTTTCGTATCTTTATCCCGTTCTCTTTCTCTATTACTTTCCTTATGTCTTTCTTTCTGTTGCACCGTTTCGGGCGAGGCGGATCGGGTCTGCGGGGCCGATGGTATCTTTTCAACCTTTTCTAGTTCAGCGATATCGCTGTAGAAGGAAGCCAACGCGTCGCCTATATCTTCCTGCTGTAAATAATCGAGTTAGGTTATATATACATCGTATAATCCGTGTGGTGACGGATCATAAACACAGTGTCACCACCCCTATTCATCCCGTGGTTGTCCTAAGAGCACACTAAGGAAGCAAACTACGCAGGACAACGGCACTGCACAGAAAGGGAAAACTCGACACACAGATATAACGGCCTTCGTATATAAGCTCCTTTCTAAAAAAAGCCGTACGCCCAGCAGTGGACTATTAAAGTCTTGTAGAATAAGCGCAGGGAACACACTCACCGAAGGCGGCAGCGGTGGCGGCAGGTCGTCGCAGCCGGGCGGCGGCGGGTCGGCCCAGGCGGGCGGCGGCGGCGTGCGCGCGCGCCACGCGCCGCTCGGGAAGGCCGGCGGGGAGGGGGGGGCCGCCGCGCTAACACACGCAGCTACAGCGGGTTGGACTTCGTCCTACGTTGTTACGTACCAAATTTATTTACATTTTCCGTTTTAATCATACAAATATAAGCATAGAGTGAACGAGAGCCCCAATCTTGCAATACTAGATAGTTCCCTCTATCTCTTTCTAGTCCATGCCCACTTCGAGATAGTCAATCGCAGCTAAGCCAAACAGACACAGAGAACTTTTTTATCGGACATCCATCTCTTTCGTTACCAGTTTCGCTTCCACTTACAGACAGCTGTACCCGTTCTCTCTATGGTTTTAACGCATGACATAACAATTATATATAAATTCGAACTGAACATGAACGATCACGAAACGCACTTGAAAAAAGTTGTAAAAACTACTTGTAGGAGTCTATGAGTGAATGATGTGATATGAAAATGTAAATTATTGAAGCAATTTAAGAATACTAAACTAAAAACTAATGATATAACTTAGTCCGATTTTTAATAAGATATACTAAAATGGCATTTCATGGATTAAATATTCAAATAGTAGTATGCGTATCTGGATTCATAATTGTAATGAAATCTTCAGAATATAAACTTTTTTCGGTTAGGCAGTCAATAAATGAACTAAGTTTTTTTTTTTTTTTTTTTTTAAAAGACAACTCCCGCATTAGGAATATATCCTGTGTCGCGGGGGACTTTACAAACATACATGAAACGGACACAAAGAACACCCAGACTCAGAACAACAATTTGTGGATCACACAAAGTGTCGTCCCATGTGCGGTTTGAACCCACAACACTCGGCGCAGTAGGAAGCGGCGTGGCGACCACTTAAACCACTGCGCCATCTGTGCAGTCAAAGTTGAGCCATATTACAACGCTGTGCTTCACACTTGCAACATGAAAGTAAATAAGTATTGGAGCCACCACTTCAGTCTATCTAATAAAAAAACAGTCCAAAATCCTATTTAGGTTCATTAATAAAAAAAAGTTAGTTATGGGTAGATGAGCAGACAGGTCACCTGACAGAAAGTGACCATCGCCGCCCATGAACGTCTGCAACTCAGGAGTCACAAACGCGTTGCCAGCCTTTTAGGAAGGAGTACATTCTTTCTTGAATGTTTGAAAGTCGTTTCGGTCCGGAAATACCGCAGACATATAATAATTGGATGAAAACTTTAAAATCTCTTTTTAACTCTTGCGTTAACCATAAAACATCGCGGCCACCCGTTGGTATCGTATATCGTGTCTAAATGATATAAAAAAATAAACATACCTTGGTTTCTATCCCCGGGTGCGGTGGTGTAGTGCAAATATCCATGTCGGTGTGTGTGGTGGCTGGGTATTCCCATTGTACGAACCCGTCAGACTCCCGACGATAGCAGTACCGCCCTTCAGACCTGTATACACAAATACACAACCGTACAAACAAATGTAGTTGAGAGAGATATAGTACGCCCGGTAGATTTAGATAGTTTTGGCTACCTTAAGAGGTAAATACTGTCACAATAAGACACATTATAATTATTTAAAAAAAACCGGCCAATTCGAGACACGCTCAATGTACCTTAGTCAAAATATTGTCTTCACAAACCCTTATTATTTTTTAAAGACCTATCCAATGATACCCCACATCATGGGATGAATGAATATAAAAATAAACACTCCCACTTTAAAGGTGCTAGAGGTTCCCTAAAACAAAATATTTTTCAAGATTTTATTTTACCACTTTGTCGGCGTGATTAGTATGTTCATGCACTAATAGTCTGTGAGATTTAGTGTGAGCAGACTTACGGACAGACGGAAAGTTCGACATGACGAAACTGTAACGCTTCTGTTTTGGCTGTGACAATAATATATACAAAGTTATTGAAGGAAGAAACTGTTTTAATATTTGTCTAATCTTCCTGATAAAACAAAAAAATTAATAGACTATTATAAAAAATTGTTAATATAAATATATTCAAGTTGAGAGCGCGTACGTGATGATGATGAAAAATTTGCTTGACTATAGACCACATATTATAAAACAAAAGCAGGGATGGTACTGCTACTTATTACCAGAAGCCGAAGCAGTAAAAAAGACCTATATAAATCTTTTTTTTTTGGGTTCTCTTCACATATTTAGATAGGCTATTTTTGAACAAATGACTTTTGATTTCATCCAACTGATGAAATCAAAAGTCATTTCAGTCAGTCAGTCAGCCTAAATGTTAGCAATTCTGATTGCTAAGTCAAACCTCGTGGATTTAATTCCCACCCAGGACAAATATTGTGTGATGAGCACACTCATTTGTTTTGTGTCTGGGTGTCTTTTATCTATAACATGTGTGTAATTAATAATATAGAAGTGTGGCTATCAGCGGTCTGGTTACCATAGTAAGTCTCAAACTTAGTTTAGGATCAGAAGACCGTGTTTCATGTGTTAAGTATTAATAATTATTATTAAAAGATCAACAAATTAAATACTGTAAAGTACGGATCACAGTTAATAACTGACTGACTGCACGGATGGCGTAGTGGTTTAAGCGGTCGCCACGCCGCTTCCTACTGCGTGAGTGTTGTGGGTTCGATCACTACATGGGACACTACTTTGTGTGATCCACAAATTGTTGTTCTGAGTCTGGGTGTTCTTTGTGTCCTTTTCATGTATGTTTGTAAAGTCCCCCGCGACACAGCATATATATTCTTTATGCGGGAGTTGTCTTTTTTAATTAATTAATTAATAAAAAAACTTTGCTTAAAATAACACTTGAGGTAGCCATATTACTTTCTAAAAATACGGGGCCAACTTAAGACAAAAATAAAACCATAGAATATACTTTAACCCGTTCGCCGGATTTGTACCCGTTGTCAATAAAAAGTATTAATTTCAAGATGACAGAAACAAAAGACCATCATCTATACACCATCTCAGCGCATAATAACCTATTCCCTAAACGTCCTTTCTCAAAAAATCATTTTCTTTATATATCCTTTCTTAGAATGTCCTTTTATCTAAATATTCTTTGCTCCAAATGTCTTTTTCAATATGTAATTTGCTCAAAAAGATTCTTTCTCAAAATGAACACTACAGGTTACATAATTTCTTCACAACAATAAATAAACTTCAAACAAATCACGCTCGCACGGGCTCGTGCGGTGTTGGTCGCAATACCAACCTAAACTAACCTAGTTTCATTCCCTATGAGCTTGTTGGATTGGTACAACTATAACGCAAGCAGTTCGGTACTGGCACTTGCTGATAAAACAACATATTGGGAAAATAACATTGAGATAAAAAGATATTTTGAGAAAGGACATTTGGAGAAAAGGACCTTATAATAGGACATTTGGGGAATGGGATATTCTGCTCTGAGACTATACACAACGTTCTCCGACTCGGCATTCTGGAAAAGACCAAAGAGTAGAATCTTGAAAATGAAAAATAATAATTATACAATAGTTTTTGTATCTCACCAATAGTCGAGCTGTGTGGTCGTCCGCGCGCCGCCTTTCCAATCTTCGCTCTTCATAACTTATAGCTAAATGTTACTATATTTTTTACAATGTTTGGGAAATATAGTATTAAAAAAACTCAGTATGTATTCGAATGATATACTTTTTATTATTTTTATATCAGTCATATCACATGTCAATATTAAAATCAAATATTGTTTGTTTTTCTTACCTTCAAACTACACTTCTAAACAGACTAGATGGATCACAGAAAAATACATTCATAAACATATTAAGTTTAAACATTTGTCAGACAATTTTTACTTAGAACTAAAAGATTCCAATATCACATGAATTTGTTCCAAAAACTTTTGAAAATTTTGAAATAAACATAATTGAGTCAAAAAAGTATTTTACTGTACATGTTATAATTAAGAAAGAAAATAGTAAGATATTTCAGGTTATAAATAATAGGTAAATATGACTTTCTATTTAGAAATAACATTTTAAATTTAATTTTAAAGTTTTCAGTTTTTTATTTGTTCGACAAAAATGCGAAACGCAAGCCGCCATGATATTACGTCATCGCGTCAGTAAAAGACCAAGTAAATTGTGCGATAAAGTTCGTTTTGAAAAGTTTGAAACTGTATTTAAGCCGTATATTTTACTTAAATATTAACGTGTACAGATAGTACAAATTTACGCAAACTAAACCCGTTCACGATAAGAAATGAACTCAAATTAAAATAATCTTCAACAATGGCATTTATGTTTAAAAAGGTTTTCGTCCTTTAACCACTTAAGTGACATAACGGGATAGCTGATATATGTACATATATATATTATGGGTTTTGGTAGCATCATGTAAAATAAATAATGAATTTTCATGTATTTTCGACATAGCAGTCGCATACAAATATGTAACTATCTGGCAATTATAAATCAAAACTTGAAGCAACAGTCTCTCTTAAATTGAGTCTTTTGAATAAACCTTTATCTTGCAAAAAGAAGAACATTTGCAATATATTTATGTAAGAGGAAATACCAATGAAAATAACCAACAAAATACCAATCAGAGGAATAGCCTCTGTAATGTGCTGCTAAAAGCAACCCCAATGCAATGTCTGTACGATGAAGTACAGCTCACAGGAATGGGCGCCCCTGTAATGTGCTGCTAAAAGCAACCCCAATGCAATGTCTGTACGATGAAGTACAGCTCACAGGAATGGGCGCCTTTGTAATGTGCTGCTAGAAGCAACCCCAATGCAATTTCTGTACGAAGAAGTACAGCTCACAGGAATGGGCGCCTTTGTAAAGTGCTGCTAGAAGCAACCCCAATGCAATATCTGTACGATGAAGTACAGCTCATAGGAATGGGCGCCACTGTAATGTGCTGCTAGAAGCAACCCCAATGCAATTTCTGTCCGAAGAATTACAGCTCACAGGAATGGGCGCCTCTGTAAAGTGCTGCTAGAAGCAACCCCAATGCAATGTCTGTACGATGAAGTACAGCTCACAGGAATGGGCGCCTTTGTAATGTGCTGCTAGAAGCAACCCCAATGCAATTTCTGTACGAAGAAGTACAGCTCACAGGAATGGGCGCCTTTGTAAAGTGCTGCTAGAAGCAACCCCAATGCAATATCTGTACGATGAAGTACAGCTCATAGGAATGGGCGCCACTGTAATGTGCTGCTAGAAGCAACCCCAATGCAATTTCTGTCCGAAGAATTACAGCTCACAGGAATGGGCGCCTCTGTAAAGTGCTGCTAGAAGCAACCCCAATGCAATGTCTGTACGAAGAAGTACAGCTCACAGGAATGGGCGCCGCTGTAATGTGCTGCTAGAAGCAACCCCAATGCAACGTCTGTACGATGAAGTACAGCTCACGGGAATGGGCACCCCTGTAATGTGCCGCTAGAAGCAACCCCAATGTAATGTATGTACGAAGAAGTACAGCTCACAGGAATGGGCGCCTCTGTAATGTGCTGCTAGAAGCAACCCCAATGCAATGTCTGTACGATGAAGTACAGCTCACAGGAATGGGCGCCTCTGTAAAGTGCTGCTAGAAGTGACCCCAATGCAATTTCTGTACGAAGAAGTACAGGTCACAGGAATGGGCGCCACTGTAATGTGCTGCTAGAAGCAACCCCAATGCAATTTCTGTACGATGAAGTACAGCTCACAGGAATGGGCGCCTCTGTAAAGTGATGCTAGCAGCAACCCCAATGCAATGCATGTACGAAAAAGTACAGCTCACAGGAATGGGCGGCAGGAATGGGAAATAGCGGCAATAAGGCGAAAACACTGAGAGCGCCTAAGAACGCCGCCTAATAGATTTTAGTTCCTTCAACACAGATAGCACAGATATGCAAACGTACTTGACGGACTCGTGAGTTTAGCCAGGTAAGGTAAATAGACCACGTCGACGGCAGAAGGCCTATAGTTGCCGTCGGCTAGCCACATACCATGTAAACTTGTGGAAGTCCAGCGCCAATATTGAGCCCACTTAATGCTAGAACCCAGTACAATGTTTGTAAGAAAAAGTACAGGTCACAGACAACGAAAACGCAATGCCGGCAAACCCCAGCTACTAAGGAAGCATCTCCTTTCCAAGTCCGCTGCCCAAGTATTCTATATCTCTTTTTTTATCTAAATTCCACATCGCCCAACCCATATTTTAACAAACATTTTCGTCTCACGATGGAATATTGTCAAGTCTAATGTGGCGAGAAAGGCAACCAAACGCAGATATGCAAACGGACTTGTGAGCTGAGCAAGGTAAGGGTAAGACTAGGGCAACGGTAATGGACGGGTATGCAACTCTGGACCACGCCAACTACTAAGATTTAAAGATATTCCGAAGAGACATAAAAAAAACAATATTGAGACCACTCAATACCCAAAAGGTGCCATGCAAAGCTGTAGTGTCTCTAACCAGCTGAAGTACATAGAATTCTTGTTGAGACTTATAGTCGGATACGACATGCAGTGACTGGTTTCGACGCTTCAAAAACAATGATTTTGAACTTGAGGATAAAGAACGTTGTGGCGCACCGAAAAAATTTGAAGATGAAATGTTGGAGGAATTACTCGATCAAGACCAATGTCAGACGCTAGCAGAACTCGGAAAAACATTACAGGTAGATGAGTCAACTGTTTCAAAACGTTTAAAAGTTTTAGGAAAGATCCAAAAGCAAGGACATTAGGTACCGTATGAATTGAAGCCGAGAGACGTCGAAGGTCGTTTTCTCACGTGTGAATTACTGCTTCAACGGCAGAAAAGAAAAGGTTTTTTGCACCGCATCGTAACTGGCGATGAAAAGTGGATACACTACGATAATCCAAAGCGTAAAAAATCGTGGGTTAAGCCCGGCCATGCATCAAAATCGTTTACAAAACCAAATATCCATGGTTCAAAGCTTCTTCTCTGTATTTGGTGGGATTAACAGGGTGTTAATTCATTATGAGCTGCTCCAACCGAATGAGACTATCACGGGGGATCGCTATCGACTTCAATTAATGCGTTTAAGTCGAATCTTAAAAGAAAAACGGTCGCTATACGAGCAGAGACACGACAAAGTGATTTTCTGACATGACAACGCTCGGCCTCATGTAGCAAAACCAGTGAAAACCTACCTGGAAACGCTTCAATGGGAAGTTCTACCCCACCCGCCGTATTCACCTGACATAGCCCCTTCTGATTTTCACCTATTCCATTCGATGGCACATGGCCTAGCTGACCAGCGCTTTCATTCTTATGAAGCTAAAAAATGGATCGATTCCAACTTGAGACGTGTTCTCATACATTTGTTAACGCTTAATACGATTCGTCATCCCGTTTAATACGCCTACATTAGCACGCGTGTGCGTCTGTCTTAGCGGTGCGGTCAAGAGGAAGAAGAACTCGTGATACTGCAGGGTTTTCCTGGATATTCTTCCATTGATGACAATGTACTATAGCACAGCAATGTGTTAAATTACATTGAAAATGTCGTAATTGCTAATGCATCAAAATCTTTTTAACCAACCAAAATAAGTGATTACTTTAACCCTTTATAAGGCTCTGGCCATATATTGGACATCATACATTGAACGAAATATCTTAAAAAATACTTTGGCAACACAGTTTAGCCGTGGTTTATTTTTGAATGTTATGAGAAACGGAACGTAGAAAAAAAAAAGTATGGCGCCATGTTAGTTCAAACAGATGTTTGATGTCATCTGTCGAAATTGTGTCGATTTTCATAGTGCTACGTAAATCTACAAAAATCTTCGAAAAAAATGAGTGGACAGGTAAGATTTGAATTAAAATTTGTTAGATATATTCTAAATTTGATGTAATACAATATATTTTTGCGGATACGAATCTTTTTGATACTAATTTGGAGTTTTGTTATGACGTCCATATATTGCCCAGAGCCCGTCTGTCAAACATTTTTTTTGGTTACAGAGAAAAGTGATTCCTTTAGACAAAATTGAGGAAACTTTAGAGAGTCTTTTTGCATTATCGGATGGCGAGGAGTCTGAAGATGGTCACGAAAGTGATGATAGGGAAAGTGAGGTCATATTCTTGCCACCAAGTTCATCGGACCTTGAGGATATTTTAGCTTCTCCGTCATCTTCAAATAACGGGAATGCCGCCAATTTTGAACCAGAGGTTCCGTAGTCCCTTCAGTAAGCGGAATTTCTATAGGACGAAATCAATCGGAAACAGCTGATGGTCCAAACATCAATGTGCCGATAAACAATAGTCCTGTGTCGTTTTCCATTTCTGATTCTGAAGATGAAGATTGAAAGAAAGTACTTTTCCCTCACGATGTACCAAGGAACAAGTTTGATGATATTCCTCTAAAGTCTCACCAGAATATTCCCAAAAAAGTGGACCTCATATTTATTCTCGTTTTATTTTTCACTGACGAAGTTTTATCTCTAAGTGCAGAGCAGACAAATTTATATGCTGCCCAAAATAAACAAATAAACTGGGTAGATGTCTCAAATGAGGAAATACAAGCTTTTGTAGGAATGTTGGTTTTGATGGGGGTGCACCCTCTACCCAATATTGACTTGTTTTGGTCAACAGATGCATTTTTTCTCGAAATGTCGACTCGTTTCTTTTTTTGCTCGTCGGTTAACATTCTCGGTACCCAACGCGCAGAGACCTTTTTCATATGCATTTTGTTGACAATGATTTTTTGAACGCTGCCATAGGAGATCCCTGTGACCTCAGCTACATGCCTTACGGTCACCCTTCGATCGGCCAACACGATATCTTCCACTTTTTTGACGTTTTCTCCAGTAAGGGACGTGGAAGGGCGTCCCTCGCGATGTTCATCTTCAGTGGAGGTTCTGCCCAGCTGAATTCCTTTGCCCAGCTTAAATTCCTTTGCCCAGCTTAAATTCCTTTGCCCAGCGTGCGACTGTGGAATATGGAGGAGCAGACTCCCCCAATGTTTCCTCTAAGTCGCTGTGTATGTCTTTGGTAGACATTTTTTTCAGGCAGAGGTACTTGATGACAGCTCTTATTTCATTTTTCTCCATTTTGATGTTTTCTCTTCGACAGTTCGTATTCAAATGAATGTATCTCCCGGTAATGGTGTCCTATTTATACATTTTTTTGAAGCTGAAGTAGTGGATATATAAGCAAGCAGAAAAAAAATAATTTGGGTTTTTGTGCGTTCTAGAAATACTCGATTATCATTACTTATTGATCACCCCTCGTACATCTAAACGACAACACGAAAATGCCTCAAAGAGGAGAACCTGAATATGATAAACTCTATAAGATTCGGCCACTAATAACCTCAATGAACACTGCTTTTCAAAAGGGAGCTAGGAATTCGTCATCCCAAAGTATTGACGAATGTATGGTCAAGTTCAAAGGGCGCAGTACATTGAAGCAATATTTACCAAACAAGCCGATAAAAAGAGGCTTCAAGATATGGGCGAGATGTGACAGTAGCACGGGTTATTTATTTGAATTTCAGGTGTATACGGGAAAAAAAGACTGAATTTGGTTTAGGAGCAGCTGTGGTAAATAGTCTTTGCAAAGTACTTATTGAAGAAAAGATAGAAAACGCACATGTAACATTTGATAATTTCTTTGCTTCGACCAAACTAATGCAAAACTTGTATGAGAATAATATATATTCTACAGCAACTGTTAGATCCAATAGAACTAACTTACCCCGGACACTAAAAAATCTTTCTAGGGGTCAATATAAGTGGCGGGTTAACCGAAATGTAGCATGCTTTACATGGATGGACACTAAATTAGTCAATATTCTTAGTACCGCCTTTCATCCTAGGGAAAAAGTAACATGCATGAGAACGCAAAAAGACGGAAGGAAACCAGAAGTGCCTTGCCCTCTGGGTGTTTTGGAGTATACCATAAGGATGGGGGGTGTCGATCGCTTTGATCAAAAGCGAGGCACCTATCCTGTAGCTAGGATGAGCAGGAGGTGGTGGATGAGACTATATTATTTTATGGTGGATGCAGCAATTACGAATGCATACATTTTGTATGCTCAAAAGTGCGTTACCCAATGTCTACTTTACAGTTCCGTACACTTCTCGGAAGAAACTTGATTGGCACTTTTACGAGCAGAAGGAAGAGGGTATCGAACTTGCCATCTTTTGTATGCAAAAGACCAAAAGTTGATAGCCCGCAGAAGGCAAAGTATGGTCTTCCAGATGATCTACGGCTTTCAGACGTTGGATCCCACCTCCCCGGTCCACTAGACTCTTACAGACGATGCAGGGCTTGCAGCAGCAATGCTAACAGCAAAAAATCGAAGATACAGTGCATACGATGCGAGGTAGCCCTATGTATTGTTCCATGTTTTGCCAACTTCCACAAGCCGTAGTACCAAATAATAGACACCATGTACCGTTTTATATATATGTAAAGAATATCACTACACTAGTGTCGTTCCTTATCTTTATGGTTTTATTATCTATAGATCTCTAATAAGTAGATGGCTGGTCAATGACACCGACTGGCATTGAGGGAATTTTCTAGAATTGAAAGTGACGTTATGTTATTTTAGAAACACATGAAACAGTAAATAGTTTCCTGTATAAATAAAAGGGAATAGATTAACTAAACTAGAAGTAAAGGCATTAAATGTTGTTTTTTGTTATTTCAGGTAAGTTACTCTGTTTAGAATATGAAAATTATGTTAAAACTTTGTATTTAATTGTGTTGTGAATAAAAGTAATTTTTGTTATTTCAGAAAACGCAAATTTCGTCTTTATTTCATTTTAAGGCATATTACTATTATATATATGTATATACTTTTTTTTCCGAAATTTCAATAAAGTGCTCATATACTTATGATGTATACCACTATAAGTTTCATTTCTGTACCTTCAGCCGTTTCTTCTGCCTTATAAAGGGTTAAGTAAAGTAACGTAAATCCCGTATAACACGCTTTCTCGCTTAAGACGCGTTTTTAGTTGGGTCCCTGTGAAATCGTCTTAAAGGGGTGCTACTGTATATCTATCGAGTCCGCTGCCGAAGTATCCTATACTTCTTTTTGTATCTAAATTCCACATCACCCAGCCCATATTTTTTCATTCATTTCCATGTCTCCATATAGAATTTTGCCAAAATCTAATGTGGCGGGGAACCAAATGCAGATATGAGTTGCATGCAGTTGTGAGTTCAGCAAGGCAAGGTGGTTGACAAAGGGAGACGGCAGAAATCGCGGTCGCAACCTTCTGCGAGGAGGTAATCTCGCAGAAGGAGGCGGCGGAGAAGGCCCGGGAGGACGACCTCCACTCGGACCTGATTCGCCGCCGTCGAACCGGGCGGCGGAGGCCTCATGCCGCCCTGAGTATGGCCGCGGGTGGACGTGATGGATTCTCCCCTCCACCCGCATTAGTTGGCCAGCCGCGAGGGGGCGGCGTCCGCGTGTGCCGGACGTCGCCTAAAAAGAGGAAAGTTTTGAGACGGAGCCCGCAACAGGAGCGGGCCGGCGCTGGGAGGGGTCCAGAAGGCGATAACTACCTGGATCTCTCCTAAACTGGAAGCGCAAAGAGGGCACACCGGGTGGTTTTAGTCGGTTCGAGTCCGACACACCGCCCCGTCGAACGAGAGCCCCGGTGGGGTGACGGTCTGAGGGGATTTCCACACGTAAAAAAAAAAAAGGGAGACGGCAGAAGACGTATAGTTGCCATCGGCATAGATATATTATGATCACGCAAGTATACTACTCCGAATTTGATAAAGGCCAGAGGACAACTCAGATTTATAAATGACTATTTGAAAAGATGAAATATTCAGTCCAATCCGCACAACGATTCAATTGGCGCGGTCATATACGGAGCAACTTCGCAAACTCTAGGAGTGGCGGAAAACTGAGCCCGGACCTTAAACGCAACCCAGGTAAGTTCTGTCGATTCGCAGCCATTTTATAATAACTACATAGACGGAAATCTCACGTACGGGATGCAAATACTCAATCTGATACTAAAATATTCGATTACTAATTATATTACATAACTAAACAAAATTCTGCTTTGACAAATAAAGAATTTTAATGTCATTTCATATCGGATATTAATAAAATCTAGGTATTTATTTCTTTAATAGAAAATGGGAACATTTAAAATTAAGTGCCATAAATCGTAAAACACAGCATATATATACATATATGTAAAACCATTGAATGTGATTTTTTTTCAAATTACATACCGTAACATTTTTTTTTATTGAGAGCATAAGGAAGTAGTAAATGCAAAAATGGTTAATAGTTTTAAAAGAACAAAGCTTTTAAATCCGTAGTTAGTCCTATAGCCTATCACTATCGTGCTACACAATCGACTAAGACAATTATTACGAACTTCTGATTCGGTTTCGTTTTAGGCCAAATTTGGAGGCAGTTTTTAGTAAACGTAGCAGAAACATAATTATTATTCACGGCACGTTTAAACTATTTCATTCATTAACCGTTTCTAATCCGCTAATCGATTCGGTTTAACGATTCGATGTGATGCGAATCGATCGTATAGAATCGATATTCGTTCGGAGGTCGCAGGCGAGCTCTCTAGGGATAAACGAGGTCGCTCCTGTGAACAAAACGTAGTACGGCATCGCGTCCCGACACCGGCGAGTGAAGTTCGAAGCGGTAGTGAGACAAAGGCGGGTGAGGTGGGGTGAGGTGGGTGAGGTGGCGCGGCGCGTACCTCAGGAAGGAGCAGGTCCAGCCCGGCGGCGCGGCGCGCAGCTCGTGCGCGGCCAGCTGGCGCCGCGCCGCGCCCGCCCAGCGCCGCCAGTAGCGCGCCGACAGCGCGCCCGCGCGGAACGCACTCAGCAGCATCTGCCGGGGAACGAAGACAAATAATATAGATATGTACTGTCTCATATCTCTCGAACGGCGGTGCAGTGCGGTGGCACACCACCCGTGTGGCACCCTATACTTCTAATTAATTAAGGTGCGACACCGCACTGGACCGTCAAGGCATTATGTGGCTTCACTCTAAAACAGCTACACCGTGTTCTTTCCTCATCGTTCCTCGAACGATCTTATATCACAAACACTCCTGTGTGAACCCATTTCAACAGTCAAGATCGAGAAGAGATCTATGTAAGATATCAAACATCTAGTATCATATTTAATTTGACTCATAGATGAAAGCCCTGACTTTCCATCCGTTCCAATAGTTCCCACAGATACAGAAAAACCAAAGAAAAATTATCAACATCGAAAATAAGATGTTTTACTTAAAAACACATACATTGGTAATTTTAATTTCTCGACTCATTATACCAAAACTAAATTTTATGATAATTTAATTTGTTTATTTAATATTTAACTATTCACTCGTCTTTTATCAAAAAAAATTTAAAACACTGAACATAATTCTAAAAAAATAAAATGTAGCGATATAATCTTTATATAAATTAATTTAAAGTAATATTTACCTGCATTTGTACCAACATCTCTTGCACCGGCGTCAACGTACACGGTTGCAGCTGATTCAGGTATTTCAGCTTCATTTCAAGTAATTCCGTCATGTCATCCAAATCTTCATCTTTCTTCTCCTCGTTTAACGTTTCACCCTTTGTAAACATCAAACCGTTTCCATAATTGATAGCGTTCTTTGGGCTCTCTGTATTGTCCTCATCTTTGCTAAACCCCAAACCTACTCTCTCGCTCGAAAAGCCTTCTATAAATTGGGAATATTTAGTAGTATATACAGGTTCTTTCTTTGGAAGTACCGAGTTGCTTATTCTCAATTTTTTCTTATTAACATGTTCAATACGTTCACTGCTATCAGTTAGATATAAATTAACTCCTTTTTTCTCAGTGACGTCAACTTTTTTCTGTTCATTATCTACTTCTATTGGAACTGGAGGCTCTTCAATGTTTTGATAACTCGGAAATAGTGGTTTAGATTCGATCGGTGGTGTTCCGTCTCTTATAGGAGAATTTTTAGCACTGACGTTATTTGAGTTAACTTCTGTGTCTATCTTCGCTTTAGTTATCTTTGGTAACTCTTTTTTCTCGATTTCTTCTAATAAATCGTCTATATTTGCATGTGACTTGGATGGTTCATCAGTCTTGAGTGTTGCAGGGCCGGATCCAGTTTCTTCTTGAATCATTTGTTGCAACTCCTTAGGTATTTCTCCACCTAGTTTTTCAAGCAGTTTTGCTTTGTCTTTTAGTTTCAACAATAAAGTACTTTCATCTTGACTGTCATCATCATTAGTTTTTGAGGTTTTTACCTTAAATAAATATGCTTCATTATTATTGAGGATAGCTGTGATATTGTTGACTATAGGTACTATAAAGTGGATAACATCACCTCAGATTGAAAACTTTAGACCATCACATTGCCTCAACAAGTCAATTATATTGAAAAACATGACCATATTCAAACTTGTCACATGAGTGTGACCAATGCAAAAGCAACCATGTGAAACCATCATCATCCCAGTCAGACAAAGATAATTTCAAACAGTTATGCAACAGAAATTAGTAAGTTTTTCAATTAATTGAAAAGTTTTAGCTTCTTCAGGCGCTTTGCTCATCATAGGTGACTTTTAAAAGGTTATAATAATCTATACAAATAAATAAAATTAAAGTCTGTTTGTAATGTCAAAATAATAGGTTTTCTTCATGCTCACATGGTTATTTGCACGATATCTATGCCTAAATACCAGTTTAAATATTTTGTCTGTTTGTTTGTAACAGGTGATCTCTAAAAGGGCTGGACCGATTTTGATATTTTACTACCGTTACCTGTCTATATAAGGAGTAACTTAGGCTCTTATATCTCTCAGAAAAATCCTATAAAATATTGCCTGATCCGGAATCGAACTTGAGGCCTCATAGACTGCAGTCGCGTGCCGTACTTCATCATCACTAGGTCGGTCGCGGGTACCAGCTAGTACATAATATGAATATTCGTATTCTATTTCCCCTACTAAACCTCAATACATTCAGAAACCTGATTGTGTCAAGGAGAATCAATTGTTATTACAATATATGATATAGCAAACCTCAACAGAACTATTTTATCGAATTAACAATTTTTATAAAAGAAATAAATAAGAAATATAATTTTCAATTCAATTAAAAAAAAATCAATTTAAAAATAAAATTGTCAAGCCATTTTTTTACATAACATAGATGAATGTTATGTAAAAAGAGTGGTGAAATCTTGTGTAATACATGTTTTATTTACACAAGAATTCATGTCTCAACATGTTCAAACATTTTAAATTTATTAAAAGACTGCAACAATGGCAAATAATGTAAGCATGGCATTGACTGCACAGATGTGAAGATATATTCCTAATGCGGAAGTTGTCTTTTTAAAAAACGAAAATGAAAAAAATTATATTACAATATGAAACTTACCTCAGTCACAGCATTTTGTGTCTTATTAGCAGGTGAATTAACAACATTATTTCTTAACTCTGGGGGCAGTTCAGGGCCAATTGGCACAGCATAGTTCAAATTTGGAGGTAGGGCTGGCCCATACTCTTGAGTTTTTATTTTTTGCTTTCTCTGTGCAGTAGTTTTAGGTTGCACTTTAGGAGTGGGTGGTTGTGGAGGCTTGACTGGTGTGTCTGCCTCATCATTGGACTCCGAGTCCGAATTATGGTACGAGGTAATAAGTTCTATTTTCCTGTAAAAACCAATGAATAGTAATTAAGTAACTACTTAAACAGTTATAATTTGAACTTTAACTAAATTTTATGTTAAAATTAGGTTCAAAATTAAGAGTTACACGGTTAAGGAACAATATATAGGAGTCCAACTTTGTCTATTAATATTGTTTAACTAAAATTTAAGGGGAAGTGTACACAAATTATAGGGTGATTTATAATATGCCTCTTTTCACCAACAATAAGCAGCAGCAAGTCGATTGTCGTCAACATGTCAATGTGTTTTAAAGATCTCAACACTACGAGTTTATTAAATAGAAAAAAAAGGTTTTGCAATTTATTTATTATGGACTGAGACCACTTACTCTTCTTCTTCATCATCACTATGGGGCCGTTTCTTACTGTTTTTGTTGTTCTTTCCTTTATTATTAATAATATTAGAATCATTCTTCTTAGGAGTTTTTGGAACAAATTTGGATGTAGCCTTTGCCTGTGTACTTTGTTTTTCTGCTAACGCCTGTTGATACATTTGCCATTCTTCTGCTGAAACTTCTCCTGATCCTGAAAATGAGATATATATTAAAAATAATATCCATATCTATTGACTAAAGGCTGGGGCAGACATACTGCCAGACGGGACGGCAATGCAGTATGGATTGAAATTGACTACAATACAACCTCCTCTTAACATTCCATCGGGTCATTCCTTCCACAGCATTCCCCAAACTTTCTGTTTTAGAATAATTCCAAATTATATTTACCTGATGTAGTTAACTGTTGTTGAGCGACCTTGAGGGCAAGCAAGTACTCAGGGGGTGCTTCCCAAGTGACAGCATTTGTTTGTTGATTCCAATAATACGTGAAACCACTGGTCTCATCATAGCAAGCCGACCAAGCTGAAAATATATAAACATGTGCATGAATATGCTGACTATACAACAGAAACTAAATCCATACTTCCTCCATTATTGATTAATAATCCTCTAAGATACATACATTTTAACAAGATTTTAGAAGAAATTATTGTTAGTGAATATCCATAGTCAAAATCGATTTAGTATTTTATTCTGAAATTATATGTTAACATGCTAGGCAAGTCTAGACAAGTATGTAAATGGGGTAAATGGATGCTTGGCTTGCGTGAGCTTGCCATTGATCCGAACTAGAGGCGTTTTTTGAACACAGATCAAAAGAAACTTGAGTCAAGCGCTTACGACATATTTACATGTTGGCACGTGCTTGTTCCCCACTGCTCAACTTGATAATAGTTGAGGAGTAGGGAACCAACATTAAGTCCTAATGTTCTACTGGTTGAGCAGTTTAGCTAAGCAGGCAATAGCAATAGAATTTAAAAAATTGTCAATCCAAAAACAATAGCCAACGAACTTCGACATCCATGTCAGCTATTTTTGCCTGTCCGGATCACACTACCACTCTCGCAAGCGTGTAAATGGCATACCAGCGTTTTTAAAGAATCTGAGCTTGTGGACATTTGCCGAGCCTCTGCAAGCATGGTACACATAGCATAAACTGTATGCCAAATCCTTTATGTTATAGATATACTCATACATTCAGCCTTTATCCTTAAACAGGTAGACAAATGTGTATTACATACCAACACATTTGCTGACTATAAGTTTAGTTCCACTTATGAAAAGGTGGCAAACTATTGCTGTCTACTAAACATATAATATATTTTTAATAAACATACTTATATATTTCTAAATTCATACATATTAGAGATAAACTACACCCAAACACAAAACAAATTATTGTACTCATCACACAATATTTGCCCTGGGTGGGAATCAAACCCACACCTTTGGGTTAGCAGTCAGGATTGCTACTACTATTACAAACTACTGGCCCAACGAAACATCAGCATCATCAGCTTCTTGTCCAATTCCCAATTGTACTTCAAGTTATTGTGATGTGATTTCTACACATAATAATGTACTTGTACTTTACTTTAGTTACTAGGGTATTCCATTTAGTCATTAGAATTCTTAATTGTATTGTAATGTTTTACCTCTTATCATCACCATTTTTTAAATATACTCATTAAATCTCAATTAAGATAATTTAAGTATTAATTAAGTGTTATCATCCACCAAGTATGTTTTTATTATTATTATTTTATAACACACTAGCAGATCATAGATTGTTCGTTTTGTTGTTATTAAATGTTTGTCTAGTCTGTTTTTTTAAATGGGAAGAAATGAACAATTTGAAAATTTTTAATGAACCAATCCAGCACTAATTACACACCGGTAAACTATTCCAAATGGTCACCACGCAATCTGTGATCAATTATAATTTGGAATCCTGTGTTTTTTGAGATGAGGATAGTGCAACACCTGCAAGTCAGCAGATAAAACTGTGTTGCTGTATTTTATGTACCCCTCATAAGCAAAGGGGGGACCCCAGGTTAAAAACAAAGAAAGAGTTTCCATTTCCCTGTTAGGCAGTTGTATCACGCCAGTCAAGCCCGTCCCTATGTGCCCACTGATAACTTACTTTTAAAAAAAAACTTGATCATTTAAATCTAATAATTTCTTTACTGTCCAAGTAGTGGAGGATAAAGAATACAGAGTGTCACCACCCCTATTCATCCCGTGGGTGTTGTAAGATCTGACTATGGGAACAAACTACGCAGGACAACAACACTGCAAAGAAAAGGAAAACTTGAAACAAACCCTATACCAACCCGTCTGGCCAGCGTGGTATAGTAGGCCAAAACCTGCTTTCTAAAGAGAGGCCTATCTCCATCATCATCATCATCAACAGCTTTTAATAGTCCAATGCTGGACATAAGCCTCTCCTTAGAAAGGCCTATCTCCAGCAGTGGACTATTAAAGCAAAAAAACAGCCTTTAAAGTAATCATCATTATCAACAGATAATGATGATTACTTTACAATTTCCCATTCCCTTACATTTCTACCCAATGACAAGCCAGTAAATAAAAAATATCATTTGTACACCCTTGGTAAAAGGACACCAGAACATCTAGAAAGGCACTTATAACAAAATATATATACATTCAAGCCCAAATTCAATTGTTTTCATATATTTGCTAGATTTTAGAAGCTCAAAAGTATGTTTTTATTTACCATTTGTCTCATCCATATTTACAAAAATGTTAAGTTAGTTTGTGAATGCTTTTAGCTCAAATTCACTTCAAAAATGGAGTTAATCCACTTCAAAAGCGGATTTTATCAATTTTTTGCGTCAGTTTTGTTGCCACAATATGCCACCGCGAAGCATAGTGGTACAGCTAGTTGTTTATTAAAACACTCTTATTTCATCCAACTGTTAATGGTACTACTGTTCGTCATTAATCTTTCTATAAAACATTAATTTAAAGAATCAGGAATACGACAATTTTTCTTTAAATATTTTTATGATGTTTCCCTCTTATTTGTAGTATTCTAGGTCTTCTCCTTGTTTGTTTGTGTCTCAATAGCGATATGTAATATGTATCTGTGTATTGGTTCATAAAAATAATAAAAGAATTCAAAGAATAAAACTGCATGTTACTAATAAGTAATTATGCAGGTACGTATATTATTTACAGAACGACGAAATCAACTTACATTAATAGCCCAAATATCAACGTAATTAACAGCTTTACAAAACATCACATGCATAGATTATTTAAGAACATTTAGTAGTAGTGTTTTAGTACATTTTAGCGAAAATGTTACTCACGGCAATGCGGTATCGGAGCGGGATGAATGACAGCAGACGCATTCGCGTAGTTTTGAGCCGTAGGTACAACACCGCCGTTGTTTTTGTAATTGATCGTGGAGTTACTACTTAAATCCTCTTCAGCTTCATCATCAGAATCACCATAGTTGGCTATTAAACCAGCCAACGAATTCATCTTGCTCACGTTCATCAAAATTAACAACACGACAGTTCTCTTTAAGGTTTATAGATTTGACTGCTAAATGTAGTTGTTATTGGACATTAAAAAATCCCACACGAAATTCTAACATTCACATGTACGACTGCGTGACTATAACTACAGATTGTGGTAATTGACTTGTAACTGGTTACCGAAATACCTAAATGTCCGAAATAATAAAATCAATAACTCAACCAGCCCATAGAGCAAAATGATTCCATAGCGTAAAATAAGTGCTACCCACAGACAATAATTTCATTCTACCACTTTTTTATCTGCAATTCAATTAATTATTATTTTAGAATTAATAATTGCTTTATCTTAATATATATAAATCTCCTGTCACGATGTTTGTCCGCGATGGACTCCTAAACTACTTAACCGATTTTAAACTAAATTGGCACACCGTGTGCAGTCTGGTCCAACTTAAGAGATAGGATGGCTTAGATCATTAATTATAGTCGCAATTTTATTTCATTGCAAATTATTGGTCTATAATTAATTGACAGTCACAATTATCTGTTAACTCCAAAAGATTCTAACAGATGTCGATACTTTTCGACTGGATTGAGTAAGTAATCAATAGATGGCACTGCTATGGTAAACCGACAATGTATATGGCAAAACAACGTTTGCGGGGTCAGCTAGTATTAAATATACTGTATTTTAAATAACATACACATACACAAATAGACGTTATAACGACGTTTAACTTCCAACAGAATAGACTAACATATTCAAAATACTCTGTGATAAACTAATATTGAAAAATTATTATTTTTTTAGCAGCATTCATTTGGAAGTATGCAAGGTTTCAGAAAAGAACTTAATGAAATTCCATTTTTAAAGTGTATTTTCAAACTGTTTACTAATTTTGTACCTAAGTTCATGGATTAACCGAGCGGGTGCCGGGTCGATCGCATGATAGTTGGGGGCAACACAACAAATTTTCATTAAGAAAAGAAAAAAAAAAAAAAACATTTATTTCAAATCACTATTAAACACTTGTGTTGGGAGTGACTCGCATGTTCACACTCGGGTTTGCTTAGATTTAGATAACAATAACAAATTTAGTAGAAATGGTACATAATAAAACTTCAGCTCAATTTACTTCAATTACAAATGGGTGGTCAAGAAAGTGGGTCTCGGTTGCCCCACCCTATACCGGGATACAGTAAGTGATGACAGGTTGTGCCAAGGCACAACAACAAATTAGTTTCATCATAACATATCTCAAGGATTTAAAAATCCAAATTAGCTTCCTGACTCTAGAAGTGATAAAATCAATTTGAAGATGCCAGCGTGTCTTTGATCGACCATAATAACGAGGTATTTTGTACAGCTGACCTTTTGAATGGAGGGCAGTCAGAAGTTAGTTCATGTGGGTTTGAGCAGCAGTATATCTTGATACTAAAATCAGATCCACGCTGAGAGCTAATGTAGAGGGTGAAACATATATAATTTGATTTTGGGAAATTAAGGGTCAAAAGTGTTTGGTTAAGCCAGTTTGATACTATTTTGGGAACAGCCTCAGTCACTTGCCGCACTGCTTCAAAGAAGATACCAGAAAAAATAATAACAGTGTCATCGTCGTAGGTGAATGTCCTTCCCCGACGATACAGTGGAGGTTACAGTGTTACACAGTTAGTTTATATAGATAAGAAAGAGCGTCGGGCCGAGAACACTCCCAAGCGGGACGCCAAAACTGACATTTTCCTTGGCGAGTTATAAAGGCGTCTATTTTTACTTCTTGTGTTTTATCATTTAACTAACTGTCAAAAAGTGAGAGTACGTTTCCAATGCTCTTAAGCCTGCGCACAAAAATAGAATAGGTAGGTATAGGCTTAGGGAGTAGATAGATAGATCGATAACTCTTTATTGTACAATAAATTATGGTCATAATTACAAATTTGAGTCTTATAATCTAGGGTCAGTTACACAAATAAAGTAAAACAAGTTATATAAAGTAATTGTACAATTGGCGACCTTATCGCGATTTGATCTTGATTTCTTCCCGACCTCGGACCCGAACCCGAAGGTCGGGTCCGAGTGGAGGTTGTCCTCCCGGATCCTCTCCGCCGCCTTCTTCTGCAAGGTGACGATTTCGCAGAAGGATGCGACCGCGGTGAAACATATATCACTACCGGCCATGGAGCGTATGACGGTAGGGAGAGGTCCCCTCACTGCAATCGTAGTGGTGACAGGTGGGACTCAATTGCCTCCTAGCAACCGAGTGCCCAATACATACTTACCTTTAGCTTAGCTATGCTTTATCGTTAGTATGCAGATTACCGAGGAAGTCTGAAGATTATCTAGTCGGACTCTACCAGATAATCTACAGGATAGTACGATAATCTGCACTTTAACTGATTTACGCACATTAGCGGTAAATATACTTAAGAGCTAATGTAATCTATTTTACTTGGTAACGATTCATAGTCCATGAATTGAGTGGAATATCGTTGAGTTGAGTGAGATGAGTGTAGATAGTAATAAAATTTGTATGAGTTTTGAAATGGCGGCATTTTGAATGAGCGCTCACCGCAGCGCTATAACCCGGCAATCTCGTGCGCGACCGTCCCGCGGGGTGACAGACAGTGGCGGGGGCGAGGTAGCGCGTCATTCTAGCACAAGGCTACACACGATTCCCTTCCCCGCTACACCACCCGCTACCCGATGACATCTTGAGTACCTCGTCCCCGCCATCGTCTGTCACCCCGCAGGACGGTCGCGCACAACGTTTTTTAAAAAAAATAAAAAATAAAAAATAAAAAATAAAAATATGTTTATTTCCACCACAAACGATAAAATGTACAGTGAATTACAGAGATTAGTGCAAAAATAAAAGTTGTAGTTTGAGGTGGACTGGAGCCTAAACTAGGTCAATACCTGTATTTCAGGACTCCAGGATTCACACCCGCGCGGTTAAGTTAGTCGGTTAAGTTTTGTGGTGCGTTTGAGTGTGTGTGTGTGTGTGTGCGCGTGTGTGTGTGTGTGCGTGTGGGTTCGTGTGTGTGTATGTAAGTAAAGTTTTTGTGCTTGTAGCGTGAAGTTTGCGTCACTTAACAATTGTGATAAGTGATTCTGTGTCTGTATATGATAGTTTAATTAGATAATTGTGGATAGCAGATTTACACTTATATATCGTTTTGGAGAAAATATTTAATATTGTGTTCAACTTATTGTACAAATACAATGCAAGAAAGATATTTTGTCGTCTGAGAAATGCAGTTTTATGTTGAACTGGGTCACATATTCTATTTCTTCTCCGGGTTGAGTACGCAATATGTGGGTCATAGTGAGTTACTTTATGTATACGGAGGATACTATTTAATATAAATATTTGACGAACTGTCATGACATCGGCATCTTTATATAAATTGATTGTTGGATAACAAAAAGGCTTTCTGAGCATGACCTTGAGGATTGATCGTTGGGCACGCTCAACTTTTATTATTTTAGTTTTATAAGTTCCGCCCCAGACTGGTATACAATAGGAGAGGATTGATTGAGCAAGAGCATAGTAAATGGTTTTTAATAATTTAGGCTTGAGTATATTACGCAGTTTTTTAAAGATCCAAATCATTTTACGCATTCTGGCAGAAAGAAGATTTATATGCGGAGCCCAAGATAACTGTTCATCAAGTTGAACTCCAAGGTATCTTATGCTGTTAACTTTTTCGAGTTGTGTACAGGGACATGTCAATGCATTTTGATTATAGCAAGTGTGTAATTTTATATTGACATTATTTAGGTTTGGCTTATGTTTGGTGATGGAGAAAGTAATATATTTGGATTTAGTTGTATTTAATGTCAAGAGGTTTCTTTTTAACCATAAGGAGGTCTGGTGGAGTCCTTTTTCTGCATGTGATTGTACCTCAGCCCAAGTCTCTCCCTGGAATATGAGCGCTGTGTCGTCGGCATAAGAGAAGACAGAGCCGTTAGTTGGGTTGTGCTGGCAGAGTTCGTTGATGTAAATGAGGAAGAGACTTGGGCCAAGGACACTTCCCTGCGGGACGCCGCACGTGATTGGTAGAGCAGTACTAGTTAGATCCCCAATTTTAATTGACTGGAATCTATTCGTCAGGAAGTCTTGGAGGAGCTTAAGAGGCGTGCCGCGTATACCAACTGCTTCTAGTTTTTTCAAGAGGATGGTTGTAGAGACCGTGTCGAATGCCTTCGCGAGGTCTAGGAAAACACCCAAGCATTTGCGACCCTGATCCAACGTACTTGCTACGTGATTCACCAATTTAGTTACGGCGTCTTCAGTAGATTTGTTGGGTTGAAAGCCAAATTGAGCTTGAGAGATGATGTTTTCTTGAACGAAAAATTTCATAAGGCGTGTGTTGATAATTTTTTCTAATAATTTAGAGATACCGGTCAATACGGAGATGGGTCTATAATTTTCGACACAGTCTCTACTCCCACTTTTGTGTATTGGATGTATCAGTGAGCGTTTCAAACTATCAGGAAATATGCCGCCTCTCAAACATATATTAAAAATGTGTGTTAGAATTGGAGTTATTACATTCCTTATTTTCTTAAGAAATTTGACAGGTATGCCATCCCATCCGGTAGCGGATTCGTTTTTTAGTTTAAGGATTAAAGAGTCTACTTCAAAATTATCGGTTTCTAAAAGCACAAAAGATTTGATTCGAGACGTGGTTTGGATGTCACATAGGATATTAGACGTATCCGTTCGTTTCGGCCATTTTCTTCCCGATTTCAGCAAAGTAACGGTTTATGTTATTTATTGTAATTGATTTCTCATTAGTATTAGAATTAAGTAGTTCTATGGGTGGTTTTCTATTTTCATTAGTATTAGTTGCATTTCTTATAAATTTCCATGTCTGCTTAGAATTTTTACATTTTTCCGACTCAGATCTTTCATAATTGTTTTTGATTTTACTAAGAAGTTGGTTACAATAGTTCCTGTATCTAAAATAGGTAGTTTTGAGGATGTCATTTGTCGGCGCGGCCTTAAGTTTTTTATGAAGAGCATCGCGGTGAGCAATACATCTCAGCAAGCCTGGGGTGATCCACGGTTTTATTATGTACTTTCTGTTAGGCACCTTGTGTACTGTTGTATTATTGACCAGTGCGACGTTGATGGACTATAGGTGAACATTATTGTTTAAATTTACAATAATTTGTTATGTTACTATGTGCAGTGTCAGTTCCTGTAATTGTAACCTACTTGTTGTGCCCCTAGAGATTTCCCACGAAGATTATTTTATATTCTCGTTGTTTGTATTTTCTGTATGCCTGCCACGGTTGGCGGCCTAAGGACAAAGGTTAGGTGGGCGGTATTTTGAAGTAATCTTTGGTTGACATGCATGCATACAATTAAGAATTAAGAGTCTTCGTAGTTTAATAATATTGGTGATATTTTAAAGTGATACCTATCGTTAGAAAAAGTCCCGAGTATTATTAATATTTTAAATAGTAACTATGTCATCCCGTAAAGCTATTTATTACGGAGATATTATTATGTATTATAAATCATACGCATGTGGTTTGTTTTTTTTCTGTGATGTATCTTAATAGAAGAACGTTGTAAGTCCATCTAGTTACAACGTTATAATTTTGTAAAAGTGGGACTGGACTAATGGCTTTCACCGTACCCAGGAACACATCTTCTATACAAATAAATAAAATTGGAGTATCTGTTTGTAATATTAAAATAACCGCTTTTTACTAAATGCATATGTATGTTTACACGGTACATATGCCAAATAACATTTTTTACATTTTTTGTCTGTCTCTCTGTCTGTTTGTTCCGGGTAATCTCTGGAACGGCTGGACCGATTTCGACGGGACTTTCACTGGCAGATAGCTGATGACATAAGGAGTAACTTAGGCTACTTTTTTTAGACTAGCTTCGCCCCGCGGCGTTGCCCGCGGTTATAACAACAAACGCGTGCAACACCGCGGGTCTCAGCTAGTATGAAATAAAATTCATGAGTAATTCATGGGAAGCAGTTTATATAAATAAAACTTGCAATATTCACAGTGTAGATTTTATTTACTAGATACGTTAATCTTATTTATTTATGGGCACATGTATAAAAGTATAAATAGACATTAAAAACTAAATCTTAGTTTGTTAATTACATGTAACAGGTATAATTACAACTTAATTAAATATATAGCAACGTTTATTTATTTCGTTAATATTCGATTACACTGCTCAAAATGCTCGTATTCAAACAAAAGATGGCGATAAGAACAAGATGAATATTTTTACAATTTTCATCAACCAACTCGGATTTAAAAAAAGGCTGGAGAATATTTTCAATTTTTTTTAAACTTGTGACCTTACCCATGAGAGACAGAGAGCTGAAAATCGCATGCAAAGATAATAATCTAGTCCTGCGAGTATATCTGTAAGATTACGAGAATCAGCGTTTGCATGTTCAAACGATTATGTGTTTTGTTTATACCGTTGTAGCTGCTAAATTCGAATCCGACATTGTTTAAAAAATATAACAAGTGTTACTAGACATAGGACTTAAACACAGTAAACTGTGATTTATCATTCCATTTTTGCGTACGTAGGTTAGGGTTGCTATGTAGGTAGGTTAGACGCTATGTAACAATAAATCTAGTACATATTTATTTAATTATTATGTAATGGTAGCTTTATATAATAAAGTAATTACTAGATTTACTGTTAAATAGGCGGAATAGGGTCTTTATGCATCGTCTAAAAACAGCTTATTGGCAACAACGCGTGATTAAGTAGTAACCCTAACCTACGTACGAAAAAAACCAATGATAAATCACCGGTCTTGCCCAGTTCATTGTGATTTTGTCCCATGCCTAAGTGTTACATACTCTTTGTTCGATTTGCGCACTGCTTTAACCTGCTATAGTCGCGCAGATATCTATGGGATTAAAAGAGCAAGCATGCCACTATTCTAGTTATTTTTTTATCATCTGCTCAATCTCAGCTGACACTTTATAAAATTAATTTTCCAATCATTGTTTTTATCGTACCTAATGTTAATAACGCTACTATTATTAGATATAGGGGCTTTCTGGTTTCAAGACGCGTTTCAGAAGTAACAAGGTTGGGGTTTTCAGGTATTATTTACCTACCTATTCATTTACGCTAAACATTAGTTTATTATATACTTTTATGCAAGTATTTACATTAATAAGCTTGGTACTGATTTATACCTTGTTATCAAACGGTATATTTATAAACACCTAATTTTTTTATACATAAACTATTAACGTTGAAGCATAAAAAAATAAATGAACCATATTTAATAGAAATAATTAAGAATTGGGTATCTTTACGTTTTATTTGACAAAATAATGCTTAAGATTATTACATGTTAAATAAACTATGTACGACACTGGTATAGTGCACTTTGTGTGCGTTTACAAAATATATTTTTAACAATATCTTGAATAATATATTGATTACTTATTTATTTAACAGACACAACTATGACCAGGATTCGTCTATGGTTGTTGAAAGATACCATATTATGAATTATTTCTGTTTAGTGTTTGGTATAAATGTACTTTATACTAAATCATACATAATATGACAGTTGACTGAGATATTAAGCAAAATTTTATATTTATTATAAACGTTAAAGGCATGCTCTTTGAAATAAAGACGTGTGACGTCATACCTTGCTACCGTCAAATCAATAGCTTATCATACTAAACGTATAATTTTATGAGGAATGTTTTTTTTATCGTAGAGAGCTACTGTATTGCTCACTATTCTTCTCAAAATCTTTATAGAGATATGGCTTACTAACTATGTAGGTACATATTTTTATTAAAATTAATAACATAATTTATTAATAAATTATTATGGGGCAGCAGAAACAAAAATATGAACTGGTTTCCTTTACTGACAATTAAACACAGAGCTTACTAAACTACTGTGGCTATTTTATTCTTCTCGTCTGCTCTGTTTATTGTTATTACGTGGCATATAAAGAAAGGTATAGCAGTATTCCAGATTGGCAAATATAACACAAAACTATAAACTTTACAGGTGACCTCCCCAGAAGGAATAATAAGTAATTACTGGGTAACTACAATATTATCAAAGATCTCAATAAATTGGTGCGTGATTGTGGTTTTTTTTAAAACGAAGATGAGTCGTAGATGTAATTAATGAAAAACTTTAGTTAATTGGCTATTTCATGCTAATGTCTAGTACGTATAAGTTACATTGTCAACAATTTGCAAAGCTTATGAGGTAAGCATATTGTTATTAATTCAGTAGTTGAATACCTATTATATTCAATGAAGTGGTTTTGATTTGTTACCGTTCTACGATGCAAGGTTCGCAGGTACCAGGTATCAGATAAGCTGGGTGGCATTGGGGACATTTTGGATTCTCCCCGTAGCTTGCCCTCCCTGGCCTAGCTACTTTCACTTGGAACGATGTTTGAGCATTATCACTCTCGTATCCAGGATGTTCTTTGTCCAAGGGAAAAACGTAGTCAGGCACAAAATAAGAACTAATGTTATATTCTACATGACTTGGTTCAGGAGTTGTAGTTATTGGCTCTGGTCTTGTTACTGCGCTAAATGGGTTTGTGCCCTCAAATTGCCCAACCGCTCTTGGTTGGTGTAAATTGGCAGAGCTGGTTTCGTTATCTTCTTTGGGAGGAACTAAGTCAAAAGCTGGTACGGCCCATCTCCATTCATAATAAATTGGCGGTCCTAACGTTGTTAAAGCAATCGGTTCAGACTTGGTTTTTGGTGGCAGAAGGATTTTTTCAGGTTCTTCTATACCTGTCTTCTTTTGAAAAGTTTTAAATGTATTTTCAGAAGCAGGTTTAGATTTGGTATTAACAGAATGATATCTAGAACCGTCCGAGAACGTCTTGTCATTTTTAAAAGTGTTTAGTTTGCTGTTGTCGATGTTTTTAGTTTTTCTGATATTTCTATCATCTTCGTCGCTTACTTGTTCATCAGGCAGCTCCGAATTTAATTCTATAATCTCTGATTTTGATATCGCAGTTTTGGAATCTTCATCAGAAGTTGGATCGAAACGTTTGAGGAACTTAAAAACGGGCGGTTCAGCGTGTGGAGTGGTTTCATCGTAATCTTCTTCGCTTGAGCTTGCAGTCACTGGAGAGTAAGGCGGCAATAAATCTACTGATGGTCGATTTATTTTTGAATGATTCTTGAGGGGTTTATGGTCACGTGGTGAATTGAATTGTCGTTTGGTTTCTTCAGCTTGATCGATGTTATTATTATTTTTGCCTACATTTGTATCATGGCGACGATTGGCTCCGAAAAGGTTCTGACTTTGCTTTGTATCCAGGTCGTTATCTTCTACTTCATCAACCTGAAATTAGATAAAAAGATTGTAAGTTTTTTTCATTTTAATCAAGGAAAGTTGAGTTGTAATAAATATATGATATGCCTATTTATGTTTATTTTAAACAATGAAATAAAACGAAACATAATATATAAGCGTAGCGGATGCGGATGGCGTAGTAGTTTGTGTAACGGACTGCTATTCCAGGTCGCGGGTTCAATTTCCGCTCAAGTCAAATATTTGTGTGCATGAACATGTAATGTTTGATTTGGTCTGGGTGTTTCTATTTATAATATGTATGTATTTACAAAAAAAGTATATATGTATTTATATCAGTTGTCTAGTACCCATAGTACAAGCTCTGCTTAGTATATTATTATTATTATTAAGATACATTATGTTTAACATACTAAGTTAAATTTAAAATTATCATTGAATAGTAGTCAAATGGGGTGACCTAGGCCTGGATAGAAAACTAAAACCAAAGACGTGATAAAACTGCACTTGGTTGGGCGTGATAAAACCCACGCAAAAGGTGCAATTAAGTTGAATGAGTGATATTTATATCACGTCGACCCAAAATTATTGATACCTACAGACAGCATTTAAATGTCATTATCATCGCCATGTCGATTGAGCTATAGTAGGCCATTGACCCAGTTTTTTGTAGCCTGTTACTTACTACATTTTTCTCTTTTATTTATCTGTTGGGGGATACCACAAACAATAAAATATATGAACTATAACAATCCTCTGCTTTGCTCCGGTCGTGTATATTCGCGACATAGTTATTAAGGCATTAAAAGCATAGTATAAGTGTTTTTAGTCTTCTAAAAATACAAACTATTATAACTTAATCAAACACAAAGTTGCAATCATGTGAAAAATATAAAATATATAAAAAAACAAAATTTGGCATGAATGTAACCAGTGGTACAGAAAAAGACTGGTTCCTTTGATATTGAAAAATATTCACCAGGAAAATATGAGTGTCCTTTAGCACAACCATAACTAAAAGTTTAGTTAATTTAGCCTACCTTAGTATCAGTCTTGAGTTCGTCGAAGTACGGGTTGTAAGGTGGCATAGACAATATGTCCGGTCGAGGAGTGCGAAGGCGCATCTCATCGTCCGACACGAACGGCTTGTCGCGTTGACCTGAAAAAAAAAAATAAAGTTACAATAAAACACTTTATTGGTGTTTACTTTACTTTACTGATCTCAAAGTAAATATAAATATATTAACCTAGGACATTTTAAGCATGGAAGCGAACATCAGTAAAACATTAACCATGAGAAAGCCAAGAAATGAAAAAGGGTACGCCATATCCTAGTGCTTCTAGAGTCAAGGCTTGTGAAGGAACTGATGTTATGACCCTCCAACACAAAGTAATGACTACACTAACCTCTATTGTACAAGTACAGGTACCTGCATAATGGAGATCAGCGGTGTGTAGTTATATAGTAGTATCTAAAATAGACGGAATGTCTGGTGACGGTGTCGTAAGTGCCGACTAAGAGAGCAAACTACTCAGGTAAACATCACTGCAAAGAGAAGAAAAACTTGAAACAGACCCTATACCAACACGTCTGGCCAGCGTGGTATAGTAGGCCAAAGCCTCCTTTCTAAGGATAGGCATATGTCCAGCAGTGGACTATTATAGTCTGTTGATGATGATGATGTTGATGACTGACCTCCATTATACGAGTACAGGTATTTGTATAATGGAGATTAGCGGTGTGTAGTTATATAAAAGTAGTATGTATTCGGTGTGGTGACGGATTAAGAACGCGGAGAGTCACCACCCGTATTCATCCCATGGCTGTCATAAGAGCCGACTAAAGGAGCAAACTACTCAGGGCAACAGCAGTGCAAAGAGAAGGAAAACTTGAAACAAACCCTATACCAACCCGTCTGGCCAGTGTGATATAGTAAGCCAAAACGTCTTTTATGTCTAGCAGCGGACTAATAAGGCTGTTAGCATGATGTCTTCACTAGATGGCGTTGGAGGTAGTATTTGTGGTAATTGGATATCGCCACATGCATAACGCGCTTTGTTTGTGTTTGATGTCTTATCTTTCTTCTTTAATAAAGGTGATAATTGGGTACGATATTGTATGAGATATTTCCGGCAGGCTTCTAGGTTACGTCCTTACTACATTATAAAGGATAAGTAGTATATAAGATAACTGATTATTGTGCGGTAATCATTTAATTGTGCGCCTATCATTTATTTGAAACGTGAATGTGGGTTGTTAATTGCTTTAATAAAAAAGTTTCTTTGTGATTCATCCTTTTTGGAGGAACACAGTAGGTCGTTTAATTGGATGTTTATTGTTATAACTTCACACTTAAGTACTTCCTACAAATTAAAATAAAAAACAATTTGATTATAATTATACATCGTGCTATAATGAAAAAAGAAGTTAGTTCGTTGTGATGTGGTTATCACCGGAGTTACTGACCTAATTTTGAAATATGTAACTTTAAGTATTAATTATTTATAAAAATTGTAGAAAAAATATAGGTTTTATACATATATATATCCAGCTCTTCCTCCGTCACGTCAAAGATGATCAGAGACGATGAAGAAGGGCGTGAGGGACTACCGAGGTCCCTGGGGAAGAGGTCATCTACCACTCTTCCCACAAACTCAGGGTCCAAGGTCTTCGTCAGTGTCGGGACCCACGGTCTGAGCTTGCCACGTACAAGTTTGTAAGGGCGAATAATAACATACATATACATATTATAAACACCCAGACACAGAACCAATGATCGTGCTCATCGCACAATTATTTGTCCGCGGTGGGTATCGAACCCTCCGACTTAGAAGTCAGGCTCACTAACCACTGGACCAACAGGCCTGTTAGCCAGGATCACCTGATGGTAAATGATTACCGCCACTCATGGACACATCAGCAACTTTTTTTGCCGCAATTTGTTTCTTCTCCCAGAATCAGACTCCATACCTGCTTGGTACCAATATTTTATGTACGAGTATACATATTTTTAAGTGAGTTAATCTGTATGCATATAATAATATAATATTCTAACTCATTCACACAACGCCATCTAGTCCCAAACTAAGCAAAGCTTGTACTATGGCTACTATACAACTGATATAAATACATGCATACTTTTTTTTGTAAATTCATACTTATTATACATAGGAACACCCAGGCAGTATGTCATAATATAAGTATGTATTCGTACCAAGCAGGTTTCGAACTCACAAACCCGAGTTCGATTAATGAGGGTTTTGTGAAATGTTCCACGTGAGATGGCAGTACTGTAGCGCCAGGTCCAACCACCTGTCAAAACACATACACGATTTGTATTTTTCGAGCATTTTTTTGGTTAATAATTCTTAAAAACGTTACAAAAGGAATATTGATTTCTAAAATGCCACAGTGTTGTGCCTATGTGTGCAAATAAAACTTTTGCGCCTCTCTTTTTGAGCTCAATCTTCAGTTTGGCAACGTTTCTCTGCCCGTAATCCATAATAAACTCAATAACACTTCCAAATTCATAGAATTTTCAATTATACGTTCGGTAAGAATCTGTGCTAACTGACAGCTGTTTGGACCTGACGCATACGAAGCGCCGTCTGGTGGCAGAAAAAGTATCGAAAACCCTCATTGTTCAACGACAGCACTGCACTGTTGTTGGTAATTTCATCCTCTGATCCTTTTTACCAAACTAAGTTGGGGTCAGCTTTCAGTCTTCTATGATACGGGTGAACTTCGATTTTTAACGTGGAGCGACTGGCAGCAGACTGTGGAGGTCTATCCAAGTTCTAGGCAATATCGAAGTTTTTTTTTTTTTTCATTTATTTTGGCACACACAGTCATTTAAAACAAAAATTACACAATAAATATACATAGGGTGATAGACAACGAGTGCCGAAATCAGTTTTTTGTAATAATTAAACTCTATGTGTTGACTTAGAAAGCTGCATGAGTCACAGATGTTACAGAGTAAAGTTCTTATATTAATACTATGCAAGCTTTTACATATCATATTGTGTAAGACAAAACATATCAAATAAAGAAAAATAAAAACATGAAAAGAACAAGAAACAAGGGCGGACACCATATCATAACAATCGTGTCGAGGAATATAATGCAGGCTACGTAATACGCAGCATACATATGTTTAAGTTTTTTACCTATTGACACAGATTTTTAAACAACATTAGCTTAAACTTTTGCAATGAGTTACTAAATAAATCTATATCAGAGAAGCTCTTATTGTAATTATTGGGGCATCGTGTGAAAAAATTATTTTGACAGTATTTTTTTCGAGAACGAAGTGGTGTAAATATCTTACCGAGAAGTGAGGAGCGTACAGGAAGTCGAAGTTTATCGATGAAGTTAATTTTGGAGAGAATTATGTTTCAGTCAATACAGTTATTTAAAATTTTGAATAGAAAAGTTATGTCAAACTGCGTGCGCCGATCCCGGAGGCTGAGTAGTTTATATCGAGCTAAAGATTCCTCATAAGAGCCTGATGGGGCACAGTTGCGATAATTTAGAATTCTGATGAATTTTTTTTGGACCTTTTGCTAACTGATCTATGTGTTCCTTGTAGAATGGGTTCCAAATAATGCTTCCAAAGTCCAAGATAGACATAACAAAACTAAAATTAAGCAATTTGATAGGGGTACTATTTTTAAAAGGCTTAATGACTCGAAGTTCTGTAAATAGACTGCTGTCGGACTTTTTAGGATTGCCACTACCTGTAACGATTGACAAAGACGTTCGTATAGCACTGGGACCGATGGCTTAAAGTGCTCTCCGAGGCACAGAAGGATCTTAATATGTTAAGAAGGGTCACCCATCCATAGACTGACTTGGATAGGATTGCCTAAATTTAAAAATTGTGCTAAAGTACTCGGTCTCCAGTACTTATCATATTTTATACGCCGAAAGTTTCATACAAAATGCGTGACCCTTTAGAAAAAACAGATAATTAGTAATAAACTACGGAACCACACATTGCGCGCTACTTGATATACACTTGGCCATTTATTTTTATTTTTATTACACGTAATAACCTACCTAAAATAAATATTTACCAAGTAACAGGCCTTCCTGCAACCGACCTTATAAAAATCCTTTTCAATCAATCAACCACTGGTATTACTGGTAAACAAAATTTACCTGAACAGTAATTACTTACGATGAATTCACTTAATTAGTTTTTATTTCTTACAATAGAGTTTGATTGGTACACAAATAGGATAGTTAGATCATTTTGGTGGTTGGTAATGAGAAATACACGGGTGGCGCAGTGGTTTAAGTAGTCGCCACGCGGCTTTCTACTTCGCTGAGTGTTGTGGGTTTGATTTCCACATAGGACGACACTTTGGTGATTCACAAATTGTTGTTCTGAGTCATGGTGTTCTTTGTATCCGTTTCATGTATGTTTGTAAAGTCCCACGCGACACAGGATATAATCCTAATGCGGGTGTGTGAATAAATGAATATTTTGCTACTCCAATATATATTCAATGCAATCATCATCATCAACAGCCTTTAATAGTCCACTGCTGGACATAAGCCTCTCCTTAGAAAGGAGGTATTGGCCTACTATAACACGCTGGCCAGACGGGTTGGTATAGGGTTTGTGTCAAGTTTTCCTTCTCTCTGCAGTGCTGTTGTTCTGCGTAGTTTGCTCCCTTAGTCGGCTCTTACGACACCCACGGGATGAATTGGGGTGGTGACAATTTGTATTCTTAATCCGTCACCACACGGACAAATATAAAATAAACTTAATAAAAGAATATTAATTATTAATAAGAATATTAATTGGAAATGCGATGCGATTATAAATGCCCGACAGGTATCATCATTTATTATATTATAATAATACTAGCTGACCCGGCAAACGTTGTATTGCAAAACAAAAAAAAACTAGGGATGGGTCACCCTTACCATTTAGGGGTATGAAAAATAGATGTTGGCCGATTCTCAGACCTACCCGATGTGCACACAAAATTCCATGAGAATCGGTCAAGCCGTTTCGGAGGAGTACGGGAACGAACATTGTGACACGAGAATTTTATATATAAGATTAATTATAAATGCGATGCGATCACAAATGCCCGACAGGTATCATCATTAATTATATCGGACCTGTTATAATTATAACTTAAAATTAAAGCTACTGAAATTGTAGGTCAAATTCGCCAAGGATTTATAGAGTAACTAGATTTGCTCACGACTTCGCTCTTTTTAGTACAGATTTTGCTAATTAAATCAGTTAAATAAGAGAGGTTTTTTTTTGGTTTAAATATACCCTACATTTGCTGTGTCTTTCACAGTGTGTGTGCGTTGGAGAGTCCAGCTTTGTTTCGACACTTAATGGCTGGTTGGACCGGACTAATACCACGGCCTCACAGAATACCGGTAAAAGTTCTAGTCACCTGGTGACCCATACTCATTTACCCCCTATATATAATTGGAAAACCTCATGATGAACCGTGTGGCAGCTTATAAAATACGATCCGTCTTTTATACTTTGGACTATTACTAATAGTAACAAGTAATAAATAAAAAACTCAACTGCAAAACGACAATTTAAAAGTAATGTACTAAAAAGACTGAATCAGCATGAGGTCCGACAGAAATATGGCCCTGCCAACATGCATTCAAAAGCCCACTAAGGACACTTGGGTTTTTTAAACGGATAAAACAATACTTTAACTGTCGAAATTCATCAGCCATTTGGAAAATACGAGGTAATAAAGAAATTTACAAACAAACATACAAGATACGCCTTGCCCTTCCTTGGCAGTCGGATAAAAAGAGTAAACTCATTAGATATGACCTCGCAATAAATGAAATAATTTATATATGCTTTTAGAAGGTAACTACAAAATATAAATGATTATTTAAAATGCCAATCACATAGTTCACTTGTAGAAATATAGTTAATATATTATTGGTATAACATCTGGTTCGCTAACTTGACGGCGCTAAAGTTGTTCTGGTAAAAAACTAGGATAATTTATTGATTTACAGGGTTTTTTTTTTTTGTTTTTAAAAGACAACAATGCGGGAGCATTTGAAATATATCCTGTGTCGCGGGGGACTTTACAAACATACATGAAACGGACACAAAGAACACACAGACTCAGAACAACAATTTGTGGATCACACAAAGTGTCGTCCCATGATGGGTTTGAACCCACAACACTCGACATAGTAGGAAGCGGCGAGGCGACCACTAAACCACTACGCCATCCGTGCACTTCCTTCATTCGTGATTATGGCGCTTTTAACAGTGTCGAAATATCGGCAACTAATTCCCGAAATAAACATGGTAAATATCCCGTTTATAATAACTTATGAAACTAGGGTACGTGCCATTTTTCCTCGAAGATGATAAAGATAAAAATTATTTCAGTGTTGGATAGCTCGATATATATCGATACAGGAGATCCATATTCCATACTAATATTATAAATGCGAAATGCGTATGTCTGTCTGTCTGTCTGTTACCTCTTCACGCCTTAACCGCTGAATAGATTTAGATGAAATTTGGTATAGAGATAGTCCTAATCTCGGGAAATGACGTATGGTAGTTTTTATCCCAGAAATCATTATTTACGGGGATGAAAAGGGAGGTGGAAGTTTGTATGGGGAAACAATAACCGCTTAACCAATTTAGATGAAATTTGGTTTGGAGATACTTTGATTCTCGAGGAAAGGAATAGGCTACTTTTTACAGCGATAACCGACATTTACGAGGGCGGAGCCGCGGGCAAAAGCTAGTAGGCTATATAACATCACGCTACGACTATACGACATCAATCATCATCACAAAAACTTGAAAACCTTTTGAGAGACGTATACATCTTCATCATCATCATCATCATCACCAACAGCCTTTACTAGTCCACTGCTGGACATAGGCCTCTCCCTAGAAAGGAGGTTTTGGCCTTCTCTACCACGCTGGCCAGACGGGTTAATATAGGGTTTGTTTCAAGTTTTCCTTCTCTTTGCAGTGCTGTTGTCTTGTAGTTTGGTCCCTTAGTCGGCTCTTACGACACCCATGGGATGAATAGGGTTGGTGACATTCCGTATTCTTAATCCGTCACCACACAGATAACCTAACCTAACGTACGAGTATACAAAATTGTGCAATGCAAGTATTTGGTGCATGTCTATTCAAAGATTTGTCTTAATAAAATTGGCAACTTACCAATGAGGAGATTAGCGTCATAATCCCTCTCGGACATTGAACAGTTGACCATGTACCAGTGATCGCAGATGAGCATGCGTTGTTGGAACAGTGTCATATTGGGACACTTGTAGCTGAACTGTCTTCCCATTCCGTCGCACATGTGGTATACCTGTAGAAGAAAGAGACAACTATATTATTAAAGAACTAAATTTAAAGGTATAATTACGGATGGTACTCGGTACATATTGGCCGGTTCGACTGGACAGAAAACTGAGAAAATAAGGAAATTGAGTAAAGTTACCTGAGACCTGACCGCTGAGACCGCTAAGTCTCAAGAGGGAGAGGGGGGGGGAAGGATTATCACTTAAAGTAATAATAATAAATCTCTTTATTGTACACCAGGTATAAATATATAAAGATTAACTTAAGCTAGGTTACACAGGTACACTTAAAGTAAGGTGTTTACAACAGCTTGTTTAGTATCTAATCTGCTAGATCTAGCATAACATTGTACACTATAATAATTGGTTACAACGAGTACCGTGTTCGAAGTTATTGCAATGTCAAGTTAACAAAAAATAAATGGATATTATAAGCACCACAACTTACATTTACCGAAACCAATCGGCTAATAGACGAGTACTCATTACTTTTGGCAGAAATAAATTTTAATATGATTTATTGTTCATGCGGCGATAGTATTTACATCTGGGAAGTAGGATTTGTATTTAGTCATGGAATGAGTACTGTTACTGTCAACTAAAATGATTTGCCATTTTCTGGCAAATCATTGGCAGGTCACACTTTCTGTTAAAATGTAATATTTCTTTGTTTATATGATCCATCATGACGATGGCCAGTTATTTTATTTCGATTTATTTTACTTTTATTTTTATTTTTTATTTAAAACTTCCTGCAATGTAATCTTTGTACTAGACGGGCTTAATGCCACATGGCATTATCTACCAGTCGGGTTTTGGAAAAATTTAGTAAGGGATAATAACATGACATGAATATACATGTATATACAGCTTAATAAACATATACATACAAATAAACATAATCTACATACAAAAAAATCTATTTTATTTTACTATAACTTATATTATGGTACGCAAGTCGTTCAACGTGCTATGACGTTGAGCGACTTGTGGACCAAGTTTAGGTGTCCACGTTTCGGCTCCGTATGTTATGACGGGTAGGACGCACTCATTGAAGACTTGCTGGCAGGAGCTGGATGCAAGAAGCCCAAAATCGATCTAAGTGGCGTGCAATGGGAGAGGCCTATGTCCAACAGTGGACTGCGATAGGCTGATAATGATGATAATATCTCTCTTTTACACCGTTTTTGTGTAGTTTGAAGAATTTGGCACGATCGCTATAAATACGACACCAATTTTATGAGCAGTGCAAAAAGTGTACAATTTATTTGACTATTTGCATAAAGTATTAACAGTAACTACAGCTTCATGCCTCGATGTGACTCAAGGACGCCATTTTAAATATTGATTTTTTTATTTAAATTTATATACAAATAGTCGGCACTGATGATATGTTACTATTCGTTATTATATACGAGTGTGTGTTAATTTATAAGTCTATACACATTTTAGCTGAAACTAAACAGAGCTTGTGAGATTTGTTGTAGGACACAAATTAAATATGCCTTTACTAGTCTAGCCATGCCTAGTCTAGCCTTTAATAGTCAACTGCTGGACATAGACCTCTCCTCAAAAATTAGGTTTTGGCCTACTATACCACGCGCTGCCCAGATGGGTTTCTTAACGGGATTTATTCTTTGCAGTGTTGTTGTCCTGCGTAGTTTGCTCCCTTAGTCGACTCTTACGTCACCCATGGTATGAATAGGGGATAACACTACATCTTCTTAATCCGTCACCACACAGACAATATATTTCATAACTAATAAGTAAATATTGAATTGCAGACATCAATAGAAACGTACCTATGTTTACAAATATTTGCACGAATGGCTATCGAATGAATCATATGAATGCTAAAACACTAAGGTTACGTTTCTAAAGAGCTTACTTACCAATACAATTAGGCACGTGAATGATAAATTGAATTTAATGGAAGGATTTTTAAAAATACCTTAACCCCCCCCCCCCCCGGTGCAAAAAGGGGGGTTGGAAATTTCTAAGAAACTTCGTTATTTTTTAGTAGTAACATTTCCAAACTCACAGTAAATATTACTGTAAAAGTAATAAAAACGTTGTTACAAATTTTTCGAAACTACCCTCATAAAGGGTAGCAAGTTAGAATAAGAACTATGTTTTTTTAACTTATCGATTTCAAACTCTTAGTACAATTATTATTTTGTATAAAAAAAAAAATTGACACATTTTTTTAACTTTTCAAAACGTAAAAGTATGTTTGTTATTCAATTACACCTAAACGGCTTTCCGGATCTGGACGAGATTTGGCACATAGATAGATTCTATTCTAGAATAGTACAGAGGCTCCTATTTATCCCCGTCAAATTTATTGACAATATTAACATTTACGCGAGCGAAGCCTTGAGCAGAAGCTATAATAATAATAATAATATTGTACCACATTCACGCAACGCCATCTAGTCCCAAACTAAGCAGAGCTTGAAATATAAGCCATTCCCTGTATTCACTCGTGTTTATACTGTTCCGCTCTTAAGGGTCATAGCGTAATGTTACATAGCTTATAACATTCCTTAAGAAATTATGTTATGGATTTCAAAAAGAATTTGCAAGTCACAATTAGTTCCATACCAGCGTGCTTTTTTTTTGTATAGGAGGGAAATGAACTGTCGGTACACCACATAGTAAATGACTACCGCCGCCGCTCAAGAGATAGTCGGCCTTTAAGTCCGTCAGAGACTTAGGGTCTTGGGTAACCTAACTCATTCGTTGAAAAGTAACGAAAGAATGCTTAACCGGTTTTCTGTGAGGCCGAATTAAGAATGAATTAAGAATACGGAGTGTATTCTTAATTCGCCACCACACGGACTAGGACGATATGAACAGAATAACTTTATAATATGTGCAAAACATATAAGATAAAACTACAGGGCTCTGTGAAGGGTTCAAAAGAGACGGCAAGCGTAACAGATTTAAAAGCATTACTACTACTATTCCATCAGTTTCGAGTTACAGGCTGGGTTGCTACACATAAAAGGATTGCATCGACATAAAAGAACATGAATGATGTACATTTATGATGATGTGATGATGTGCAAAGCATTAGTAATGATATCGTTGGATAGTAACATTATTGTTTAAAATAAATACTATAGTAGACAACAATAACATCTAGTCTCAAACTAGGCAGAGCCCGTACTATGGCAACTATTTAGCTGAAGAATTTTTAAATCTGGATACTAATATTATAGATAAATTTCACCGAGGCACTTAGTAGATGGTACGGAGCGAGAGCACGTGGAACTCCGTGGTCTCCTTCTGTGAGCAAGTTATGCTTGCGAAGGAGGCGGCGGAGAGGGATCATAAGCGCAGGCCTGGGGGTGACAGGCGCTATGTGAGCGATGCTATGGAGCGCGCGAGCCTTTGGTTATAGAACGGGAACACCGTGCTTCCCATACACGAGGGGGTCATCTACTGGCCGTAGATGGCGGCGTCCCTCGGGGATCGTCCAGGGATTTCCTTCCTAGAGGAAGCCTGGTTCCACGGCTACTAGTACCCGAGACGGAGTGCGGTTTTTGGTCGGTGGGTGGCACCCAAAGGGGATTTCCACACAGACAAAAAAAAACACATAACAGATGATCATGAAAATCGAAGATCTACTATCTGTGGCTTGGTAGCCAGGATACCTAACCTCTAGACCAGTTTATTCTAAGACCTAGCCACATATAGACACACACACATAAAAAAAGCATACATTAATCCGAACAAAACCGCGGACAAAAACTAGTAAGGCGTGTTCTCCCTTCCTGACAATACTATTCTCATAATTAATCATATACAACTTAAATAAATGTACTTAAATTAAACCTAACTAATATTGGTTCGCATAAATATAATTCGTGAAGTACCGCGTCTAATTGTGTTCAAAGGTTATATCAAATTCATGTGGTCACGGCTGCCGGTGTTACTATTTGTAAGGTTGAGTGCGCACACGCAGCTCGAGGGATGCACGATGTGGTGATTGAGTTGATTGTTTGTTTGTAGAGTAGTCATTCTAGCAATATTTTTTTTTTTTTTTTTTTTTTTTTTTTTTTCTCTTTATTTATTTTTAGGGACTTTATACATTCGTACATGTCGGTCCCATCGTACCTCATACAGATTGTTACATTACAATCTAATTAAATTTAAACAAATCTTAGTGATACGAATTTACAAAGGCTAGAGGCGGCTTTTGAAGTCGGCGCAGACAATATGTGGTGGAACATACCAACATTAATACTATTTATATTTAACTCTTTCATCAGATATTCCCTTTCAGATTGAAATCTGACACACTCCGTCAATAAGTGTGTCACATCCTCTAAAGTACCACAAACCTCACAGTTTGGTGAATTCAGTTTTTTCATCAAGAATCCAAACCCATTGAGCGGAATATGTACAGATCTCAACCTGTGGGCGATTACAGTAATTTTTCTATTGAGTCCGGTGTTGGAAAACCATGGTATATGAGGAGGCTCCGATACTATAGTCTTATACCATATTCCCTTTTCTCTCGAATTCTGATTATAATACTCTTTCCAAATTTCATGACACTTTTTTTTATATTTAGGTAATAATTCTTCATAATTAATTTTGATATTTCTTTCTGTACCACTAATGATACCTAACTTAGCCAATCGATCAGCCTCCTCGTTACCCTTTAAGCCTATGTGAGCTGGCACCCATTGCAACTTCAGCTCGACCCCTCTATTATAAAACCTGCTTATTTTAGACAGAATGTCATAAGCTATCGGTGCACCTCTGTATCCAGAGGCGCATCGAGCTATGTGTTGAAGAGCACTTTGACTATCTACGCATATTAGTATTTTCTTATTGTCACTCGATTCGATATAAGTAAGGGCTTCTGAAATTGCAAAGAGTTCCAATGTCATGATTGATACATAATTAGTAATTTTAAAATAAGTGATAGTAGTGGTTTTCGATTTCAAAGGATCATAAAAAGCCGCTCCTCCGCCATTAGCACTCTTAGACCCATCAGTGTAAATTATATAATAATCACGATAAGTTTCATGTATTTCGCTTAAAGTTATATTTTTAATTTGGTTCAGTTCATATTTATTTTTAGAATTTTCAATTGCGTCTAAATTAGATTTTATTATATTTTGAATATTAATATTGGTTACCCAAGTGTCTAGAGAAAAGGTTTCCAAGAGGGGGGATGATTTAATTGGCTCGCACTTAATCTCCTCAAGAATACTGACAAGTAATGGAAGCCTCTTATTAGCCCAATAACTGATGTGTCTAAAATCACTAAGTTCTGAGAGTAATTTAATTGTTATGTTATCTGATAATGACCGACATTTTAGACAATATTTGTATGCTAACCATCTTCTTCTTAAATGCAGTGGAAAAACACAGAGCTCACACTCCATCACGTGAATTGGAGTAGTTCTTATGAACCCCCCCATCACTCTTAAAGCTTGGTTTTGGACTTTTTGTAGCTTATAAATGTTTGATTTTGCACTGTTATCGTATAGAAAACAACCATAGTCTAACCTACTTCTGACTAATGCAATGTATAATCTACGTAACTGAATCTGATGTATGCCCCAAGAAGGATCTGCTAGAATTTTCAGTAAATTAATTAGCTTTTGAACTTTTTCCGTGACTTCGTTAATGTGTTTACCCCAAAGTAATCTCCTGTCAAACCAAACCCCCAAATATTTATAATTATCCACTAATTCAAGCTCAATATCTTTTACTAATAATTGTGTTTGTTGTCTCTTAATTCCTCTACTAAAGATACAATATTTAGATTTGCTAATTGATAAGTCCAAACCCAACTCGTCCAATAAAATTATGAAACTATTTATGGCGTTTTGAATCTTATCCTGGGCTTCTGAAATATATTTATATGTTGTATATAATACAAAGTCATCGGCGTATTGGCATATAAACACATTAGTAATGTCTTGACAAAATTTAAAAGTTGCTATGTTAAAAAGTAGGGGTGACAGGGGATCACCTTGAGCTAAACCTTTTCCTAGATATCTTATCATGTCCGCCCCTCCTACATGGTTATTAGATATCTTTAGATGTCGCTCACTTAGGAAATTCCATAGATAATGACATAACTTTTTACCAACATTTAGAATGTCTAGAAGGCTTAATAATTTTTCAATTACTACATTATTATACGCACTTTTGATATCCATAAAGCAAGCAAGAGTGTGACAATTTTTTGAATATCCTATCTGAATTTGAGTTACTAAACGTGTCACACAATCAAGTGCAGATTGACCCTTTCTGAAGCCCGTTGCATATGGAGACAAAATTTGATTACTTTCAACATACCATTCAAGTCTTTTAGCAATCATAGCATGAAAAATTTTGCAAGTGCACGATATCAAGGATATAGGTCTTGGTTTGCTACCTAGATTATCACCTGACTTTGGAATTAGAATAACTCTAATATCGCGCCATTGGAATGGAACATCGCCTGAATTTAATATCATATTAAAAATTCTAATTAAATACAATTTTCCTACCATTGGTAACTGTAATATCATGGAATAAGTAACCTTGTCTTCGCCCGGAGCGGTGTCTTTTTTCTTCAAACAGTGATTCATTTCTTGTAGTGTAAAATCAGTTTCTAATAATATATTTCTAGACTTAAATAATGGCATAGAAGGAACAACGTAATCAGGTGCCAGATCACATAACATTTCTTTTTGTATTTCTTCAGAAAAATTACATCTGGCTTTTTTATAGCCTTTCACCCAACTTAATCGACGCCACATGTTAGACGCTGACACCCTATCACTGATACTTTTGCAGAACTTCTTATAATCATTTGACTTAGCCGTTTGAATAGCTCGTTTAGCCTTAATAGCTTTTTCTTGATAAATTGATAAATTTAGGGGTGTTGGATTTCTTCTAAAATTACGTAAAGCCAGCCTACGTTCACCAACTAATTTCGAAAGATCTGGACTCCAGTACCCCTTTGGTCTAAAATTATTATTTGGATTATTACACGTTTTAATAACAGGAATAATTTCATCAGCTGCCCTATTTATTTTATTGATAAAGTCGTCATACGACACCTGAACATTGTCAGGTACAGGACCAGAAAAGCAATCCACAAGATATTGTTTGTATTTATTCCAGTCAGCCAATTTATAATTTCGCATTTTATCAAAGTTGATTCGCTCCCTATACGTTACTTGAACTTTAACAAACAAGTGATCACTTCCTAAACTTTCGTTAAAAACCTGCCAGTCAAAATTAACAGCTATGTCTGTGGATGCAAATGTAATGTCAGGTGAGGACCTTTGTAGGATATTATTAACTAATTTAATCCTAGTTGGCTGTCCATTGTTAAGTGATGTGTATCCAAATTCAATTGCCGATTCAAAAATCTGTTTACCCCTGTTATCAGTCTTGTACGACCAGTTCGTATGATGAGCATTAAAATCTCCAACAATCAAGCAATGTTTTGGGAACATAGAAAAAATATTATCCCAATCTGACTGTGTTGTATGAACTGAACTAGGACAATATATCAAAATTATATGTCTCACATAACTACAGTTATTTATCCTAATACACAGCAACTCGATCCCTGAATTATTCACATTAATATTTAGTTCCTGAACGTTTACTGAATTATGTGATATAATGGCTACGCCACCATAAGAGTCGCTTCTATCGCGTCTATAAATGTTATATGGATTCAAGTTAACACATACCCTCTCATCCAGCCAAGTTTCGCTAATTAATGCTATATGTACTTTCTCTTGTAATAATAAACATTTAACCTCCTCTAGCTTAGGTCGTAAACTCTGTGCGTTCCACTGCATTATATTTAGATTAATATCTTTATATAAACCAGCCATCTTTAAATATAGATACAATTTTATTTAAGACACCTTCTTCCTTCAGTAACTTCCAAACAAACTGAAAACATTCTTCTAATATAAAGCTACATATTATTTTAATTTTCACATCCAAACTATTTTCAGATGAACAAACTTGTTTTACGGTACATGATAATCTCTCTTTAAAATCAACAATGCGATTTGTGTTCTCATCTTGGTTTTCGGTTATTTCTTGTTGTATTGAGTTTTCTTTTATATAACACGAGGCATTACGACTTTGATTACTTTTCTTTGTCTTTTGTCTTCTCTTCACTGGTTTATTTAAGATGACAGATTCTACCGACTCTTCCATACTTTGTTCTCCTAACTCTTCATTGTCCGTCACAATCTGCTGTTCGCTTGTTTTTGGCGCAGAGATATCTGATTGACTGTGCCCCAGTAATACGTCCCTGTACGATGGTTTTTCTTTATTAATGCTAGTTTTATTGTGAATGCCCTCTATTAAATGTCGATGTTTGGGTTTTTCTTTTAACTGTTCTAAATAAAAAAATAAAGCTTTTCTATAAGTGTAGTTCTTATCACACATGATTTTTCGTATCTGTTTTTCCCTAATGAATATGGGACATGATTTTTCTAAAGCCATATGATTACTTTTACAATTTACACATTTGTAATTAGTAGTATCACAGTTGTTGTGTTTTTCTCCACATTTTGGGCATCTTATAATCTTTGTAGGGCAAAATTTTGACAAATGACCAAACCGCCAGCATCCAGAGCACTGCGACACAGGGAACATATAAGGTTCCACTTTAACTTTAAACCTATATATATGTACATATGCAGGTAGTCTGGAACCCTTAAAACATATACGGACGGCCTCACTTTCCACCCATTCTCGAGAAGCATCAAGTCGTTTCAATCTTCGCACAGAGTCAATTTGGTATACACACTCTATATTCTTCTGTAAGTCTTCCATATCCACGTCTAAATCAACTTGTTTCACCACACCATAAGACAAGCTGACTTCCTCTACCAACTGACATCTATACCCCAAATCAATAATCCTATGACATTGTAATAGTTTTTCTGCATTTTCTCTGTCTTCAAACTCCAATAAGACTTTGTATGCACTACGATATTTAATTTTAGTAATATTTATAATATTTTCAGACCTTAACATCTTTGCCAAACCAAATTGTTTAGGTAATACTGCATCTTTTCCCGTCATACTAACAATAACACCCTTTGTTGAGTGTGAATTTTTTTCCCCACTTGTACTGCTATCAGATTTACTTGAATTCCTCCTTGCCATTTTCTTCTTCCCTTTTCTAACCGTTATAAACCCATCTTCTTCTTCTATGATTTCCTCATTGTCTTCTCTTATTCTTTTTTCTGTCATCCTTTGGATATCTGACAAACTGGTATCTTTTTCCATTATACACTGAATTGCTGGTTGCTCCATTTGATTATGTAACTCTTCCTCCATTATATCACTACCACTTGAATCACAAATATCTCGCAAATCCTCCATTGTCTATCGACATTAAGATATATGTAGGTAGTTGTGAAAAAAAAATATTGCCGATAAGTAAATCGTCCGAGACACATACGCTCACCTCGGCGTCTCGCGCGGCACTGAGCAATATTATTTATTTAAGTTTGTTTTTTTTTTTTACCACCAGCACCAGCTAGTATAGTATATATAAGTACACTTTTTTATACGATATAATGTTGTGTCAAGTTATTTATATAATTAATGGACCAGCTGTACCCTGCCACTGCTTCACTGTGGCTTATTGAGGTGGTATTGATGTGAAATGAAAAACAAATCTGAAGCAAAAAAAAAAAAAAACAACGGTGCGAGGCGTTGGATAGTAGGCCAAAAACTCCTTTCTCAGAAGAGGCTTATGTCCAGCAGTGGACTATTAAAGGCTGTTGATGATGATGATGAAGCGTCCATGGACCCTCGGTCGGCACGAAGTTCCGCAAGAAGTGCCGGAAAAAGTCTTGTTACTACAATCTATGAAGCTGTTTGCACATCGTGTCAAAATTGTGGTGCAGAACTTTTTGAGTTTTTTAAAGCGTACACAAACCCACTTAACATTTAATATATATATCACATCAACGCATCAACAGCCTTTAATAGTCCACACACTTTTATGTGTATATATATATAATGTTTTTTACTATTGATTCATTTTTTATGAAATACCTTTTAAACTGCATGTGTATGCTAAATTTAATCGGATAAAATAAAAGTGCAAGCTAAGATTTAGATAAAATATAACATAAAATTTTATTGCAAGATTTGTTCCGAACAAAGATACATACAAACATTGCTAGTTAAATGATTGCTTATAAAAAACCGCTACTAAACTGTATGAACAATCTCTATTACCATAATCTCTTAACAATCTTGCTTTATTAAAATAATTGGTTAGTTAGAGCATATTATACATTATTATAATACATTAAAGTAAATGCTTGAAGGTCTCTGTACTAAAACGGTATTGTTATGTTATAATAATCTGAACGGTGATAAATGAGGTCTCTATTGGGGCTTGGCCCTTAACAGACGAACATAAACAGATTTGAAAACCGGTCAATTGCGGCCAATTTAGGGTTCTACAGATTATTTATTACATTTAGACAAAACGTGAGTAAGGTTACCGGAGCCCGAATCCCCCGCCCCGCTGACTCGAGAGGCAGGAACAAGGACAGCAACACACTTGTGGCTATTGAGTTGCAGGTGTCCATGGGCGCGGTAAGACCCGTTATGGAGGATTGGCTCGAGAGGCGTCACGGGACCCTCTCATACCGATTGACGCAGGTGGGTTGAGCAGAGGCGAGACCTCGTGGCGGCCATCGGAGTGAGAGTTCTCTCGCTCGATAGCCTGATTGCGGCTATCGTGCGGAGCGAGAGTGCGTGGAACTCTGCAGTCTCCTTCTGCGAGCAAGTGATGCTCGCGAAGGAGACGGCGGAGCGGGACCGGGAGAGGTTTAGAACTCTCCCGGCCCGCCAGGCCCGGGCACGGGCCAGGCAGCGCAGGCGACTCAGGCGCCGGAGGTCGCAGAACGACCTCCGTCCTCCATAAGCGCAGGCCTGGGGGTGACAGGTGAGGCCATCTGTCACCCTAGCAGAAGCAGGCCGGGGTGGCGGCGAGCGCGTTGCGAAGCGCGCTCGCTTCCAGGGAGCACAGGGAACATGGGGTTCCCACACGGGGGGGGGGGGGGTCGTCTACTCGTCTGTAGATGACCCGAGGTATGTCGGGACACCAGGGACTTCCTTTCTAGGGTATACCTGGTTCCCCGGCTATTAGTACCCGAGACGGTGGTATCCGAGGGGATTTCCGCGTCCATGGGCGGCGGCAGTTGCTTACCGTCAGGTGCTCGGTGCTCGTTTGTCCCCTTATACCATAAAAAGAGTTATTTTTTCTAGGGATTGTTCCTATATTTTGTACGTCATTTTTTAAGTAAGTACATTTTATAAGGATGGAAACTATAAATCTTAAATTAGCGGAGCTAACTTAGCCGTGTTATCTTTTTCGAATCTGTTATGCATATAATCATCCTTTTATGTATATATATATATATAGCGGTGTGTGAGATGTGTATAGATATTATTATTTGCATGAATTTTTAGATTTTTTACCAACCAATAGTTTAGGAACCGTAATTGACAACGTAAGGCGATAATATTATAAATGAAACATCTGTAATACTATATGTGTTTTCATGTCTTATTAAATTTCTTTATTCTATTTAGAGATTTTCGGATACCAGCCTGATGACGAAGCGATGATGTCAGAACGACTACATTCATGGCTCTCTTTAACATGAGGCCTTGTATGTAACGTGTGGAAATTAATCCTCCAAATTCCTGGCGCCATTTTGGTCCGCGTGGTGACGGATTAAGAATACAAAGTGTCACCACCCCTATTCATCCCCTGGGGGTCGTAAGAGCCGTCTGAGCGAGCAAACTACGCAGGACAACAGAACTGCAAAGAGAAGGAAAACTTGACATAAACCCTATACCAACGCATCTGGCCAGCCTGGTATAGTAAGCCAAAACCTCAAAAGCTCAAAAAGAGCAAACCGCTTCAAAGGTTGTTTCATCTATTTTGCACTGGAGTTTTGTTCCTCATTTTTCATAAATACAACTCAATACAATACAACAATAATGATGATGGCCGCCATTTTATGAAGAGAATGGTGAACTCCACTACTATCAAATCATTTCTTTACTTTTTTATAGTTTTTAATTTTATTCCTTAAAAAGATAACCTCTGCATTCAGCCGGTTGCTAATTGCTATCATAAGATGTGGACACCCAGCCTGGAGTAAACTATTTTTGTCCTGAGTTGAAATCGAACCCATAACACTAAGCACAGCATAGTGGCGTAGCGGCCAGTTTAACCATAGCAACGGTTAACGTTTAATTCTACCAGACAGTGATGTGTGACTCACCAAGGATAAGGATGTATCTCCTCAGAGACAGAACACCTTTCCACTGTTATTGGGTTACTTTTCCTCTGGTTCTATACCTTGTAGCCCCAAAATGCCACCGATCCCGTTCAGTAAGAGAAAAATTCCACCATGTAACAGAAGTAATGTATTTAACAATGATTGCGATTTCAGCTTTCATTACTTCCCGTTACTTTCCGTTTTAGACTTTCGATGTTGTCCCCAGAACTACAATACCCCTATTATATTATATAATTAAACCATTATTAAAAAATTAAAAATGTAGGAATCCTCAAAAACCAGTTATTACGTTTTCCTTATTTAGTAGTTATTTTTTAATTATCTGTTTAATAACAATAGTTACCTAATATTAATACAAACACTTGATTTCTCTTTTTTACGATCTTTTTATGGCAGTTCCTAATCTTTTAGTACTACAGAGGCGCCATAGACACCGAGTACCAACCAAACAAGACTAATATTATGTCCACACAATATAGCAAAAATGCTCCCATATGGCACCAAGATTTGTCAACTTTAGAATTATGAAATAGTTAGTATTCAAAACTATCTACTGTTATTTTTAAAAGCAGGGACCTAAAAGCGTAGTTCAAAAAAAACTTCGGATACCAGCAGTCACACTTCAAAAAAAAAACTAATTAGAATTCTGGTCAATATAGAGGACACCGATAGCTGTAAACCATACTTCACATTCACACTAACATTCTAACACTGCCATCAATTTATATTTTGGAAATATGTAAATTCGTACGAAAAAAATCAACATCTATTTACAAGAGAGGATAAACAAAAAAAACTACACTGCGCCATAGGACTAAACTAAACCTACCCTCATCCCGACTCCAAATTCATTAAAATAGAACTCAAGTGATATCTATCAAAATTTACAATAAATTACACGAAGAAATTAGAAATGAAACCATATTAAATATATATATAAACAAATTAAAACAATTACTACTACAAAAATGCTATTACAGATCAATGAATACCTGAGCAATCAATAAATTAAGCATGTACATAAAAAACTGAAGTATAATTATTATTGTCAGTTTGTATTATCTCTCCCTCTCTCATCTATTGCTGTGCCCGACAGGGTCCAGGATGATCTGATCTTATATTTGAGTACCATCTAAGTAAACATTGTGGAATGCAATAAATATATTGAGTATTGAGTATAGTTAAACGTTCTAAGTAGTTTAAGGACATTTATTGAGTGAACCAGAACCAACCTAAATCATTACTTTCGAGTCTTATATAGGTTCACATTAAAAGCGCGTTATAGCTGGCTAACACAAAAGGGCAGCTTTTGTATGAGCTGAATTATCGTTTCATTACGTGACAACTTATTATCACATTAAGACATGTGTTAACCATATGTTAACATAAAATTAAGCGAAGTTTTCGGCCAATCACTATAGTCGAGCCAGTCCATAAGTGTTAAATTCGTGTCTTAGCTAGGCTACGGTCAAATAAAAACTTCGTTTATAAAATACTCGACACGTAATTTAATGTAATAGTAAATAATAACTGTATGCGCAGTCGCAGCTGGTTAGAAGCCGAGTGCCGGCGGCGATCCTCATTCGCGATGTCCCTCGCTGCGCCCCGCACGTCGCATCCTCCCCCGGACAGACCCGGCCATGGGTGCGCGTAGACAATAAGTGTCGACGATTGGCTTGCCCACGTATAAAGTTCTTTCATGTTCTAACTTTGAAAATGATGAACTTCCATACAACTGTTCATTTCTTATTTTACCCCCATAGAGGTAAAGTTCATTACAACAACATTAAAATCAACAGATGCGAAAATTTCAAGTTTGTAGTCCCAGCGTCTTAAGCTCTGCTGATGAATCATTCTGTCAGCGCAAGTAATTTTGTATCTCTAGATCAGAACGATTTCTCCCAACTTGTCTTAACTTGATGTCATTTGTCATAAATTCGTCATACATAACTTGCCAAAAATATTAAATGTAAACTAAAGCAATACTTCCTTAACCTTTTTTTTTTTTTTTTGACGGGGTGGAAAATCCCTTCGGATCTCCTGCTCCTCGGGGCTAGGAGCTAGGAGTATGTGGTGATTCCACTAAAAACCACCCCGACGGCCGGCCTCAGGTGCCCTACTCTGGGAGGACCTGGACCATGTTATTTCAGGTCCTCCCCGAATTGACACCATGCCTAGTCAGGCCCAATCCCAGGGGAAAATCACTTCCCCCCTCAATCGCGACGTGGCGGCCCAATTTCGTCTTAATGCAATCAGGCTGCCATCCTATCCCCTACCGCAACATTCAATCAGCGACCAGAGGTCCCCACTTTCTGGCGGCCCGCGGCCCCGTCGGCGGCTGGTATGGTCGCCGACGTCTTCTACGCTCCTACTTCCTTAACCTAATGTAGCTATTTGATTATTTTGTATTTATGTTATGTTTTCAAATCACACGATACTCGTAATTAGTGCACCATATAGTAGACAAATTTTAGTATATAACTACCCTCATTCACTTACATTATATTAAATTGTAAACTCTCGACAGCTCAAACGTAAACCTATGTGGTTTCTCGCTGTCGTTTTGTAAACTTTCTCTGTCAAGTTGTTTTATGTGATAAATAATTAAAAAAAAAACTTCGCAACTCTCATATGTCACAACTTATTAGCAGTAATAGTGGTATCTACCGACTCTTCCAAAATGTTTCCGTGAAATCGTCATTTTTTCAAGATTAATCATTTTTCTACTGTACTCCAGCTGTGTTGACCTTTATGTCAATAGTTACATTGTTCATATAACAATGTAAGATAGCAGAAAAGTCAGTCAGGTCAAGGTCGGAGCACTTCCTCATTCCAAGATGTACAAATGTAATCACGAGGAGTTCACGGATGTCATGACATATGTAAATAGGGTTTATTAGTATATCTTTACAAATAAATAAAATTGGAGTGTCTGTTTGTCATATTAAAATAACCGCTTTTTAATAAATGCATATGTATGTTTACACGGTACGTATGCCAAAATACAAATATTTGTCTGTCTGTCTGTCTGTCCGAGTGGTGACGGATTAAGAATACAAATTGTTACCACCCCAATTCATCCCGTGGGTGTCGTAAGAGCCGACTAAGGGAGCAAACTAAGCAGGACAACAGCACTGCAAAGAGAAGGAAAACTTGAAACAAACCCTATACCAACCCGTCTGGCCAGCGTGGTATAGTAGGCCAAAACCTCCTTTCTAAGGAGAGGCCTATGTCCAGCAGTCGACTAGTATAGGCTGTTGAATGAATGACAGAATGAAAAAAAATGTCTGTCTGTCTGTTTGTTCCGGGTAATTTCTGGAACGGCAGGACCGATTTCGACGGGACTTTCACTGGCAGATAGCTGATGACATAAGGAGTAACTTAGGCTTCTTTTTTTAAGCGGCGTTGCCGCGGTTTTAACAACAAACGCGGGCACCACCGCGGGTCTCAGCTAGTATTCAAATAAAAACAGTAAATAACAGACGTCGGACGTCGTAGGTTTGATTCCCGTCAAATGTAGTTGGTTTAGAATACGCTGACAACCATTTAACTTTCTTTTACTATAAAAAGAAATTAAATGGTTAATCCACAGTAAAACAGATTTGGTTAAACGAATAACCTACCTCTCTATATTCTTGTTTCTTACTTATCTATAAAAATAAATAAAATTGAAGGGTCTGTTTGTAATGTCAAAAATATAGGTTTTTTTCATGCTCACACGGTTGTTTGCACGATACCTATGCCAAAAACCAGTTTTTTTTGGCTGTCTGTCTGTCTGTTTGTTCCGGGTAATCTCTGGAACGGCTAGACCGATTTCGACGGGACTTTCACTGGCAGATAGCTGATGACATAAGGAGTAACTTAGGCTACTTTTTTAGACTAGCTTCGCCCCGCGGCGTTGCCCGCGGTTATAACAACAAACGCGGGTAACATCGCGGGTCTCAGCTAGTTTGATATAAAAAAAAACTTATTTTCATACATTAAGCAACATTTTTTGTCGCGCATTGAAGGAAAATATTTAATACACTGTTGATGTACATTTTCTAATTGTTTCTGGTACTAGTTTTGTTAAACAATTTGCATTGAAATAATTTATTTGATGTAAAATTATTAAATTGATAAATTTAAATGGTTGGGTAATAAGTTTTTTGAGGTGCATTTAAAAATAGCGCCTTTAAAACGTAGTTTCCTAAGGTATAATTACTTTTGGACATATGGAATATGTGTTTTCCTTTTAACTTACATAACTAAAATAATTGAAATCGAATTATTTATTTTTGTGAGCGTTCAAGAATTATAACTAATAATAATAATAACTTCACACATCTCACACATGGACGTCTGATCCCAAACTAGGCAGAGCCTGTGTTATGGTAACCTCACTGCTGATAAACATACTTTAGATATTTCTAAATATATACATATTATAAACAACTTACACCCAGACACAGAACCAATGATTGTGCTCATCACACAATTACTTGAACCTATTGGGCTAGTGGTTAGTGACCCTGGCTGCTAAGCCGGAGGTCGTATGTTCGATTCCCACCCAGGACTGTAATTCAGTTCCTCTTTTTGTGTTTCAACAATGAAAGGGTAAAAACTCTGTCTCCGATGAAGGACCGTTCTTCCCCGAAGGTTCAAATAGTTCGAAGACCTTCGAGCTACGAAAACCAGTTCTGCCAAATGACAAAAGGGTATCGATTACCGGTTCTGCCACATGACAAAAAAGGCGTTTTGACATTAACATTCACATATGTTGAATCATTTTGTTGGAACTTTTTCATTCAGCTATATGTTTTACAATCTTACCAAACTAGAATGATAGAAATGAGTCCATTGGGACAAAAGAAAGTAAAAACTTTTTACTTTCACTGTTCATTTCAAAAGCTTGTGACACATTCCTTGAGCGAAGCGATTAAATAATGAACGCTCGAGTGAGGCCGTCGTCAAAACGCGTGCATTACATTATAAAGATAGATTTTTCCTGTTTCTTCACTCGATTGAATGTAGCTTTTGTGTGTACTTTTATCAAAGATTGTTGTCACTTTTGTCATTTTCTGTATAATCTTGGTATTAACATATGTAAGTCTGCTTTGTACAAATGCCGCAATTTATTAGTAATTTGTTCGTGTGGTGACGGATTAAGAATACGGGGTGTCACCACCTCTATTCATCCCGTGGGTGTCGTAAAAGGCGACTAAGGGAGCAAACCACGCAGGACAACAGCACTGTAAAGAGAAGGAAAACTTGAAAAAAACCCTATATCAACCAGTCTGGCCGGCGTGGTGCAGTAGGCCAAAACCTCCTATCTAAGGACAGGCCTATATCCAGCGGTGGACTATTAAAGACTGTTGTTGATTTGTAATTTATATTTTTACGCCTAGAAACCTGAATACTAACTTAACTTTTAATGTAAGGTAAAAAGAAATACAGTCAGGTTCGATTCGTTAAAAAAGATGGAGGAGAAAAGTTATAAAGTAAATCAGGCAGGAAGAACTAGAAAGCGAAGTGTAAAATATTTCCCATGCCATGGGACATATTAGCGATGGGATGACCAAATACTAAAGGTTTTGGTTGAGATAAGTCCGCTCCGCTTCTTACTATATTCGCTCTATCAGATCGTTGTCAGTACGCGCGAAAGGTCAAGGTCAAGTAACTGGTTTACGAGAACTGGAGAGGCGCAGTTGCATAACAGATGCAGCGGTGCGTGTGGTTTTGCATCATAGTTTATACCTTCACACGTGATTGCACTCTCGATACGAGGTGTAGTTGTATTTTATGGGATGTGTACTAGATGTACTCTGGTAATTAATCACCTACAAAAAGTATTTTTGACTTAAATTCTTCAATCGTTTTTAAAGTTTCTTATCACTTAAGTTATATCTAGAAAGATTAATTAAAGAACACGGCAAAATTTTCATCCTCACCACCTGTATAGTTGCGCTCCACTACCGTACCCGCACAACCAATCTGTGGAACGGGCTATCGTCTGCGGTATTTCCGGACCGATACGACCATCAAACCTTCAAGAAAAGAGCGTACTCCTTCCTAAAAGGCCGGCAACGCGTTTGTGACTCCTGAGTTGCAGACGTGTATGGGCGGCAATGGTCACTTTCCATCAGGTGACCCGTCTGCTCGTCTGCCCCCTCTGACATAAAAAAAAATTACATGAAAGTTGAATATTGTTATTAGTTCTTCTTCCTCTCTTTTTTTAAATACACACGGGCGTCGGATCAGAAAATGATGCAGAGCCTCAACCTGTACTACGGTGAACACACTACTGCTAAACATACTTATGAATTTACACTCAGACTCAGAACTAATGATCGTATTTATTACACAAGTAGCTGGTCCCCGCGACGTCGTCCGCTTGGAATTCGGAAAGCACTAACTTAGTGGATTCGATTCCCGGACCGGGTAAAATTTTATAGGGGTTTTCTGATGGAAAAAGTAGCCTAAGTTACTCCTTATATACACTACTACTATCCGCCTGGTAGTAACATATTATCAAAATCGGTCAAGTCGTTTTGAAGATTACCCGGAACAAACAGACAGACAGAGAGACAAAAAATATTTTATACTGGTTTTTAGGCATAGGTATTGTGCAAATAACCGTGTGAGCATGAAAACAAACATTATTTTGACATTACAATCAGACATTTCGATTTTATTTATTTGTATAGATTATTTAACCTTAATGAGAATTGAACCAACGACTTCTGGTTTAGTCAGGATTACTAATCACTAATGCCAGCCACCCTTTCCTATGCCTTTTTACTTTTTATTAACATCCTATCCTATTACAAAAATTTTAAATAACGCCAGTCAAACCGGTCAAACATTTTTTTTAAGTAACGAAAAAAAATACATTTTTATATAAATTTATTAATAGGTATTATGGCCGGCATGTTAAGGCGAATATTGAAGGTCAGTAGCACGCGTCCGTTACGCCCAGAGGTCAAGGTCAACAGCCTGAGTGATTCGGTTCATATGAATCAACTGTGTAGTGAAAGTAGTTACGTAACTATTTAAAGTGACAGCTGTTATCATAATAGCCCAATTATATTACCGGTTGACATGTTTTCTCTTATTTTGATCTTTACCGAACTAAATGATCAATGGATGTTGTAACAAAAGGGCCATAGAGTAAAGAACGAAAACGGATGGTAGAACGCATCTAGCTATATGTACTGACAACCGACAGAACGTGGCTGGGATGAACTGCTGTCGCAAATTGAAGATATATAAAGCGAATGTGCTCTTCCAGATGTAAACAGCTTCCAACATGTTAACATCACGTTAATCCGCCTACGGTAGCATACAAGGTCACAATTCGTAATGATCGAAGCCTACACATTGTAATTTAGTGTGAAGTGCTGTCATTAAATATTCTATGACTGCAGAAAAAGCTTTTTTATGGCATTGAGAGCAACCGAGCCGGGTCACCTAATGGTCAATGGGTTAGCGATCCGGACTGCTAAGCCAATGGGTTCGATTCCGATCCAAGATAAATATAAGGGATGAGCATGATCATCAGCGCCTCTGAGAGATGAGATGGGAGGTTTTTAAAAGTTAAGTATAGTCAAAAACAATGGCGTAGGTATATGATAAAATATTTAACTAAACATGATAAATGAATGTAGACAAAGGCCTCCGTTTCTAAAAATATGCTTGTGTAATATGATGATTTATAATCGTGTCAGTTCATCATAACGAAATCTAAGTGTAGGTACTTGAGGCAATAGGCGACTGAACTGATTCGTCCATTTTGAACCTATATTCCCTTCCACTTGACTTCTGTATTATTTGATGAAATAAAAATCATTTTAGAGAGACTACTCTTAAGATTTTATATACATATTTCTAAACAGTTATTTTACAATATCATCATCAACAACATCAACAGCCCTTAACAGTCCACTGCTGGACATAGGCCTCTCCTTGGAAAGGAGGTTTTGGCCTACTATACCACGCTGGCCAGACGGGTTGGAGAGAGTTGTAGAGGTGGTAGAGTTTGCCTTCTCTTTGCTGTGCTGTTGTCCTGCGTAGTTTTCTTCCTTAGTCGGCTCTTAGGACATCCGCGATCCGGGATCCGGGATGAATAGCGGTGGTGACACTCTGTATTCTTAATCCGTCACCACAAGGTGTATTTTACAATAGAATCACAATAATTTTATCAATAGATTAAGCTTTGATTTGTATATAACTATAGATTTAAGTACTTTTAAGTTTCACTTCGCTTCTTGTATTGTTTTAATATCAACAATTACTTTCCATTATGAGTTATGTTCCTAATACATATAACAATTTTCTATTTTTAGTGTATATTTATTGTTTTTTAATACATTTGTAAATATAAAATTCATAAGTGTTACCTGGTCCGTGTGGTGACGGATTAAGAATACAGAGTGTCACCATCCCTATTCATCCCGTGGGTGTCGTAAGAGCCGACTAAGGGAAAAAACTACGCAGAACAACAGCACTGCAGAGAGAAGGAAAACTTGACACAAACCCTATACCAACCCGTCTGGCCAGCATGGTGTAGTAGGCCAAAACCTCCTTTCCAGGGAGAGGCCTATGTCCAACAGTGGCCTATTAAAGTCTGTTGATGATAATGTGGTTATAAGTTTGACGTATCTCTCTGTGTGTGTGTGTGTGTCTGTCTGTGGCATCGTAGCTCCCGAACAGATGAACAGATTTTGATTTCGTTTTTTTGGTTTGAAAGATGAATTAGTCGAAAGTGTTCTTAGCTATGTTTGATGAAAATTTGTCCAAGATGGCCGCCGCCACAAAATGGCAGTTTACATTTTTTTTTACGACTCCCTCAATATGAGTATCAAATGAAAGGGATTGACTAGTAGAATACTATATACTATGACAAATTTCAAATCCAAGATGCGTGTCGGGGTTTTTTTCAATTTTTAATTTAATTTTGACGACCGAATGGCGTAGTGGTTTGTGTAACGGACTGCTATTCCAAAGGTCGCGGGTTCGATTCCCGCTCAAGTCAAACATTTGTGTGCATGAACATTTAATGTTTGATTTGGTCTGGGTGTTTCTATGTATAATAAGTATGTATTTACAAAAAGAAAAAAAAGTATATATGTATTTTTATCAGTTGTCTAGTACCCATAGTACAAGCTCTGCTTAGTTTGGGACTAGATGGCGTTGTGTGAATGTGGTACAATATTATTATTATTGTTATTATATTAATAACCGATGTGTTTCCAAAAACTATCTGACAGCTTAGAGCTCCCAGGGTATCTTTATGTGTCAGGGTAACTGCAACAGTAAGCTTGTCCTACGTAACACTACCGTGAGACCGTTTGCCTGTCATTTGCGACACAATCTGATGTACTCAAGAACAATAATAAGTAATTACACTTGTACCGAAAGGTTGCCAAACATTTTAATGTTAAAATGATGGAAGTGTCTGCTGTCCGTGTAGTGACGGATTAAGAATACGGAATGTCACTACCCCAATTCATCCCGCGGGTGTCGTAAGAGCCGACTAAGGGCGCAAAACAACGCAGGACACCAGCACTGCAAAAAGAAGGAAAACTTGACACAAACCCTATACCAACCCGCCTGGCCAGCGTGGTATAGTAGGCCAAAACCTTCTTTCTAAGGAGAGGTCTATGTCCAGCAGTGGACTATTAAAGGCTGTTGATGATGATGATGATGTTTTAATGTTAATGATTTACGTGTTTGTTTAACATCACACTCGAAATCATATCACACTTTTAAGTAATCATAATTCTTACGATCACTGCTTTGCTACTGACAATAATTACATCGTGATATTATTAGGAATGAAACATACTTTTTACTTGATGAAATATTTCATCAAACTTCCCCTTTATTAGAAGAATAGCTTTTGCCCACGGCTGCGCCCCCGTGCACGTCGGTTATCGTGGTAAATAGCCTATGTCCTTTCTCAAGAATCAAACTATCTCCATACCAAATTACATCTAAATCGGTTCAGCGGTTATTAACTTCCCATACAAAATTCCACCCCCCTTTTCACCGCCTTAAAGGATGATTTCTTAGATAAAAACTATCTAATATCTTTACCCGGCCCTCGAACTATTTCTAAACCAAATTTCATCTGAATAGACACACTTTCGTATTAATAATATTAATATGGATAAAAGCATAATTCTAAGTCAAATGTTCTTTTTTAATGTAATAAGGGACAACCGAGAAGATGGGTATCTTGATAGTAAGTGACGACCACCGCCCATGGGCAACTTAACGGGAAAGGCCTCATAGGAAACCGGTGTTAAGCAATTTGACTGCAAGGATGGCGTAGTGGTTTAAGCAGTCGCCACGCCGCTTCCTACTGCGCTGAGTGTTGTGGGTTCGATCCCCACATGAGACACCACTGTGTGTGAATACTTGACACAAACCCTATGCCCACTCGTCTGGCCAGCGTGGTATAGTAGGCCAAAATCTCCTTTCTAAGGAGAGGCCTATGCCCAGCAGTGGACTACTAAAGGCTGTTGATGATTGATGAGTCAGGTTACTGAAATCCAAAATCCCCTCTCCCTTTATGTCTGGCGGAGGAACTCGAAGAGCGGTACTTGTGACTCTTGGGTTAAAGATGTCCATGAACGGGGGTAGCCCCTTACCATCAGTTGACCCATCTGCTCGTTTGCCCCCTGTACTATCAAAAATCTCAACTAATAAGTATCTATACAAATAAATAAAATTGAAGTGTCTGTTTGTCGTGTCAAAATAATAGGTATTTTTCATGCTCACACATTTATTTGAACGATACCTATACCTAAAAAGCAGTTTAAATATTTTTTGTGTGTCTGTCTGTTTGTGCCGGGTAATCTTCAAAACGGCTAGACCGATGTTAATAATATTTTACTACCAGGTGGCTGTCTATATAAGAAGTAACTTAGGCAATTTTTTATCTCAGAAAACCCCTATAAAAATTCTCCCGGTTCTGGAATCGAACCCAGCTAGTCGCGACACCAGCTAGTACATTAATCAAACATGTGTGTCAAAACGTGTAATACCTGAAGTCAATGTACAAACAAGGTGACACGTTTAGCTTTATTCGACATTGAATTTTTTGTATGAAAAACCACCATTTTTTGTATGAGTATTGTGACATTTTATTTACCAAGAAACCGGTTGTTAGTTCGTTAAATGTACGACGTATTTACGTCATAAGGATATTCATTTAACATTGAACTAGAAAAGTAGTTAACGAGAAGAAATTAATTAAGAAACTAATTTTATTCACAAACATGTTAATATAATAGTAATTATTCTTTACCAGATTTTTCCCTCGGATCCGGTTATTGCGGTAAAAGGAATATATATGTCCTTTCCCGGAGGCTCGGACTATCTCTATACCAAATTTTATATAAATCGGTTCAGCGGTTTAAGCATGAAGGGGTAATAGACAGACACACACGCTTTCGCATTTAAAATATTAGTATGGATTTAAATTAAGGCACAGGTGTTTATCGATCTTAGTAATCACTACTCATGTGGTGACCCGTCTATCCTACCGTCTAAATTACTAAAAGAAAGAAACTTCATATTGCAGTCTTGGACATTAAGGAGTACATATCTTCAAATTGTACAGCTTCTGTGCAATTTACCTAAATGATCGTTCGCTATAATAGTTAAACCGCCGTAAGCTTGGCCCTCCTGATGGTTTGGGGGACGCGGGGCGGGGGTGCATTCAACCAATTAGCTAGTGCGTCGCTGTCCGCCGGCAGTGACTGACGTGAAAGCATGGCCGTACGTGTTATTTTTCTTAAGACTGCTACACACGGTATTATTTTGCAACATGGATAATCTGCCGACTCTGCGTCACAAAAATATTTAAAAACTTGAAGTTCAGCTTACAAAGGTTCTACTGTTAAAGTTCTAATAAAAAATGTTTATTATTTTACTTAATTTATAAATTGTATCTGAATATAATTTACATGACGAAGATAAGATGATTTTATTAAAATTATTCACAGTATTAAATTTTACAATTAATCATAAAAACTTACAATACACTGACATTATAATACATGGAAATAATTTCGATTTTTATTACATCGTGTGTAGATTAAATCTCAAACAAATAAATCTGAAGATATCGAGTTAGTACATCGTGTCATGTATAGCCGAGCGCATCACCCGCCCCGCGTCCCGCAAACCATCAGGAGGGCCAAGCTTACGGCGGTTTAACTATAAGCGGTTGGCATTGTTCAAATGTTTTTTTTTTATAGAAAAACTTCTCCTTTTTTTACGTATCTTATACAGCCACATGTGACATGACACAAATACACTTGGTGTGTAAAAATAATGCCAAAATGTAGCCGTTTTTTATTTTTATAAAATTGAATGCCTATACTTATACATGTAAAAGTGACGTTGTTACGTTTTCACGCCTAAACCACTAAACCGATTTTAAAAATTATTTTACCAATAGGAAGCTACATTATCGGCGAGTAACATAGGCTACTTGACTACTTTTTACAACGATTACTGGCGGAGTCGCGGGCAACAAATAATATATTATAAAGTGAAATTACTTATAAATTTTTTTAAGCTATTGCATGGCTTCTATCACGGGCCTTGGGCGTGGAGACCGAATCCAGAAATTCCGTAACGAAAATAACCTAACACACCCCACGTGGTACTTTTTAGTTATGCCATCTATCGATGAATAGCAGAACTTTTAATGAGTTTTTTGAAATATCACGCTTGTCTTGGTTTTTTTTTGATATATCTATTGTTACAATACATTGTCCGTGTGGTGACGGATAAAGAATACAGAGTGTCACCGCCCCTATTCATCCCTTGGGTGTCGTAAGAGGCGACCAAGGAAACAAACTACGCAGGACAACAGACTGCATAGAGGAAAACTTGAAAAAAAACCCTATACCAAACTATCTGGCCAGCGTGGTGTCCAAATCCTCCTTTCTAAGGAGAGGCCTATGTCCAGCAGTGGACTAGTAAAGGCTGTTGATGAGGCCCCTGATTCCTGTGGTAAGTTTACAACCTGTGTTACAGTAAACAGTGTCTTCACCCATTTTGTTGTACCAACTATACAATAAGAATAAAGTTAAGAGTGTGTGTGTATGTGTGTATGTGTGTGAGTGTATGTGTGTATGTGTGTGAGTGAGTGTGTATGTGTGTGAGTGTGTGTGAGTGTGTGTGTGTGTGTATGAGTGTGTGTATATGTGTACTTACAGAGATGGATTAAGGACTGTAAGCAATAGCTCGAGCAATACAGAGGGCCAAGTGCGAGTTTATTTCACTTCTACTCGATTGTGTGACTGCTTTCGACGCTGTGATTGGCCCTCACTGAAATCTCCACCGAATGGATGAGAAATAACCTCACACTCGGGCCTCAGGCCCCATACGTGTGAGTTGAATAGGCTATTTCTGTAAAGTTTAAGTGCTCTAACCATCTAAACAATATTTGTTAGTAAATTAAGTAATATTTTACAGGGTTATTGATCCTGACTGCTAAACCTGAGGTTAATTTGTCTATAGCTGGGAGTAATTTAGGTATAATATATGTGTATTTATAAATATATAAGCAGTTTCGTTACAATAGTACAGGCTGTGGAGAGTCCTATGTCCACTGCTGGACATAGGCCTTTCCTTAGAAAGGAGGTTTCGGCCTACCATACCACGCTGGTCAGCTCCTTCTTTACATAGTAAAAAATAGAGTCGCTTTTTTGTGTTGTACGCTTAGATATTTTAAACTAAGCAACGGATTTAATTGCGGTTCTCACGAATAGAGAGAGTGATTACACCACATTAGTAGTATCTACATTGCACCCGTTCGAAGCCGGGGCGAATCGCTAGTATGTTATTAGTTATGTATGTAATGAAATAACGTCTGTTAGATATCGAAACGGTTTTATAATAAAAACTCATAACTTCTACGGATTTCGGCCAAGTTTTCCTTCTTTTTGCAGTGCTGTTGTCCTGCGTTGTTTTGCGCCCTTAGTCGGCTCTTACGACATCAATGAGATGAATTGGGGTAGTGACATTCCGTATTCATATTTATTTAATAAATAAAAATAAAAAATAATATTGTACCACATTCATACAACGCCATCTAGTCCCAAACTAAGCAGAGCATGATATAAATACATATATATACCTTTTTTTTGTAAACACATACATATTATACATAGAAACACCCAGAACAAAACAAACATTAAAGGTTCATGCACACAAACTCAGTCGGTGCTCAAATTTTGACACGATATACAATCCGCTTCAAAGATTGCTTTTATCTATTTTTCGCATTAGTTTTGTTTATCATCCCGCATGACCGCACGTGGCTGAGTACTGCTAGGTCTGCTAGTATTACATTCATACAGGTATGTACTCGCGACCTTTTAATAACCTTTGCGAAGAACATTGTACTTCCACAATAGTCTTTTCGGAAAATCATGATATGGAGATTATCTAAATGCTATGGTTGTTTATTACATTTACTTGTATTAGGTTCTTGTAAAATGTTAAAAATACTAGTTTTAACGTGTGATGAATAGAAATGGGACAAAATCACAGTGAACTATGATTTATCATTCGATTTTTGCGTAGGTAGGTTAGGGTTGCTAGGTTAGGACGCTATTTAACAATAAATCTAGTATTTCTTTTATTATTATGTAGGGAATGGTAGCTATATATAATAAAATAATTACGAGATTTACAGATAAATAGGCGAAATAGGGTCTATATGCATCGTCTGAAAACAGCTTATTGTCAACAACTTGTAAATAAGTAGTAACTCTAACCTACGTACGAGAAAATTGAATGAAAAATCACCGGTCATTCACAGTTCACTCTGATTTTGTGCCATGTATAGTGATGAACCTATCACCTATCAAGTTGTGTAATGTTTCGAGAAAAAAATATGAATCACTGAAGCGATTCTACAAAACTAAAAACCCGAATTGATGACAGATTTTTAGCATTACTTTGTATCAATCAAGGCGTTTAGATTTTTTCCTTAAACAAACAAGTTATTTTTAATAATATAAATGAATGAATGCGCGAATGACTTAATGAAAATTTGAATGAATGATTACAAGATGAATGAATCAAGGACCGAATGGATGAATAAGTATAGAGATACATGAATCTTTATTTCGTCCGAAAAACAATTATACCTTAAAATAAAAAATAAATATAAGTTACTAATTTACCAATCGAAATTACTAATTAATTAAAAATAAAAATTTAAACAATTCAAATCTTAGAAATAAAATTTACATATATATTTTTAAATTGAGGTAACCATGGCCCTAGACGATTCACGTGCAAACGTCTGAATGATGTAGATATTTTGAAAGATACGACATATATAAAAAGTATTTATAAAACAGCTGGGCATTAGGTTATTATATAAAATGTTATATCTATATGTAAACGAGCTATTGTCTGTATGTCATTGAGTCGCACTTTGATGCGGATAGATAATTCGACATAAAAACATAAGTACGACAATAATCACAAAAAAACTATGAAATAACTTAAAACTAGAGATACATATTTATATTTTATTTCATCAACTCTAAGCACGTTTATACATAGGCGGACTTCATTATCACGGCATTCTTTTCCAGTCTGCTTTTATATGATGTAGAAATACTAAACGGTTGTAAAGCTCTATTCAGAATTGTTGGTAACAATTTTATCGTAAGTAAAAAGAGCCTAATTTATTTATTTATGACTTCAGGCACAAATGTGTACATCGGCGGACTTAATGCCTAAGTCATTCTCTGCCAGTCGACCGATTGGGCGATGCAGAGAAAGAATGAGGTAGGTGCATTTATGGGGATAAATGATAGAATTATTATTCAGTACTATTTGTCCTTCGAATAGACGTATATAGACAATGATATATTATTAAATTTATAGTATATATACGCACTCGTATACATATATACTATGTGTACAAAGGTGTGGTGACCCAGCTCAAATCTAAAATGGTTGTTTTTCATGAGGAATGTAGGTTTTGATGAGCTTGTTAGTGTATTGGTTGACGATATTAAGCTGAGCCAGAGATTGTGGATTCTATCCACCTAAGACAAATAATTGTGTAACGAGTACAATATTTTTTGTGATTAATATTTGTGATTGATAGTATTAATGTTGTGATTTAGGGATATGTTATTTAATATATCTTTCTTTTTTCTATCTTTTAAAAAGATGACTCTTGTACTAGGAATATTTCGGAGACTTTACATACGTACAAGATAGCAGCATCAGCCGTCATAACAGTATAAACTCTGTCTAGTTTATGATTAGAGTTTCTTTAATATCGTACCCAATACTAACAATCCATAGAAATATTTAGTTATGACTCGGCGAGTTCAAGAAGATTGTAGAACTGTCATACAACTTGCCACACATTTACCTAACCACAATAGTTTTGGCGTGTTTGGTAACTACTTCAAGCTTGCTGACTATAACTATTAACATTTATTGGGTGGGACGGGACACATATTTGTGTGATTCATGGATCCTTGAACCAAATCAGGTCGGGTAGAAGGTAATGTAAGATAGATAGATAAATACTTTATTTTTACATCAGGGTTTTACAGACATTATAAAGTAATTAACAAAAGATTTAATATACAAAGGGCGGCCTTAGTGCTTAGTGCAATTGCTTCCAGGCAACCTTTGGATGGATTCATTTTGAACTGGTGATAGGTATACAGAAATTAGAGAAATAAATAAGGTCTTAACCCATGAAATATTTATTTTACATAAATACTACTAATCTATATTTATACATAAATACTATACATACGAGTACATACGTTAATATATACATACACTAGTTTCCAACTATTAAAGACATATGATAATTATACATGATGGGGTTTTTGTCAATGTTAGTTCCGGTTTAATTGAGATTGTTAAGATGCAATTTCATAGATTTTATTGCACGGATAGTGTAGTGGTTTAAGCGGTCGCCACGCCGCTTTATACAACAATGGTCTTAAACTAGGTTTGTACAAGTGGCGGTCTTGTCGCTCATAGGCAATCTCTTACAGGCAATCGTCGTATGGAGAGAAAACATGAAGGGGAGGAGGTATTGGGTAGTGACTGGTGTATTAGGAAATAGAAAAGAGTAGTATATACATAGCTATAAAAAGATATATAATTACACATAGTATCTATTTGTTGGACTAAGGTGAAAATATAACATACTAGAGGGAATATATTTTTTTTTTTCAAAAAGACAACTCCCGCATTAGGAATATATGCTGTGTCGCGGGGGACTTTACAAACATACATGAAACGGCCACAAAGAACACAAAGACTCAGAACAACAATTTGTGAATCATACAAAGTGTCGTCCCATGTGGGGTTTGAACCCACGACACTCGGCGCAGTAGGAAGCGGCGTGGCGACCGCTAAAACCACTGCGCCATCCGTGCAGTCAAACTAACTAGGGTATGGACATAGGTGTTTATTCTTGACCTATTAACCAATATCTCAGGATCGCGTGAGTAGATGAGTCAGCTACCATCGGCGGCTTCCAAGTAAAGATGGTTTTAACTGATATGATGTGTCATGTTATAACACTTGCTTGGTGACCCTTATATGGGCAATTTATGTTCGAACGTGTTCCGGTCAAGCCTGGTGTAGGCGGGGAGTTGTAAGCGTTCCAAATTTGTCTCACTTTTTATTGTAGTTTTAGCCAAAATAAATTATTTATTTATTTATGTATACTTCCTGCAAATACATTGCCTAAGGTTGACTTAATGCCATAGGCATTTTCTTGCAGTCAACCTTGGGGTGATGCAGAGATTTGTGTGTGACAGGTGTATAATGACATAAATTATTTAAATTGTAGTCATTGCAAGATGTTGATACATCAAGCGAGTTGGGATATTTTTGTTCGCTCCTAGATATTTTTGTTATTAAATGACTAAAATGACGATGATGCACGGATGGCGCAGTAGTTTAAGCGGTCATCTTGCCGCTTCCTATTGCGCTGAGTATTGTGGGTACGATCCCCACATCGGACCAAATTTTAAGTGATCTACAAATTGTTGTTCTGAGTCTAGGTGGTCCTTGTATCCGTTTCATGTATGTTTTGTAAAGACCCCCGCGACACAGGATACTTTCCTAGTGCGGGAAATTGAAACAAATCTGAGCAGTACGTTTTTATTACATTTAATTTGTTATTTAATCATCTGCAATGAATCAGCATAACGTCATCGGTTGTCTAATAAAAATGTAAATGACGTTCACACGTATTCTTTTCTGTGTTTTAAATAATTATGTAAAGAAATAAAGACTTTATACGAAAATGTAAAATATATGCGCAATATTGTAATGAAACATAGCTAAGCTAGTCAGTGGCTAGTTACTGTTCCTGTCCTAGAGGTATCTTTAAGTACAGGAGGTACGTATGTCGGTCCTGTACTAGGAGATATCTTGAGAGATATTTCGGTCCAGATACCTGGTATCTTCTAGCCACTACTTTTTCAGTGAATATTCCAACGTACACATGCGATATCTCTTAACCAAGATTTATGACCTTGTTCGTTTTACCTACCCCAATTTACAGTTTTTCTTTGTCCCGTCTGGAAACGATTACATTCCCAAAGCAATGTTATACAGACCTCCTGTTTTTTTACAAAAATAGACTGCCTAGTTTGGGATCAGACTGCCATCTGTGAGATGTGTAAGGTGGAAATATACATATCATTTCACAAAACAACGCAGGACACCAGCACTGCAAAAAGAAGGAAAACTTGACACAAACCCTATACCAACCAGTCTGGCCAGCGTGGTATAGTAGGCCAAAACCTCCTTTCTAAGGAGAGGCCTATGTCCAGCAGTGGACTATTAAAGGCTGTTGATGATGATGATGATGATGATTTCACAATCACATTCATTGTGCGAGATTATGACTCTTACTGTTACTTCAAATGTATAATTAAAATTAAAATAAAAGGGAGATTACTATTTTATTTTACATAATTTTTTGATTGTATTCAAAACGTTCCTACATGAATACCGGTTGACCCAATAGATGTTTTAAAACCAGAACTACACTTACGTACTTTTTGTTGTAACCCTTTAATCACATTAACAGAGGCTCGCGTAGAAATCTGATTTAAATCTTGAATAGAAAAGGAACTTGGGAATGCGCTGTGGGCGTGCGAGTGATTTATTTCATCTCGACTCGTCTGCCCCCTCTAACATAAAAGAAAAGACCGCTGCGGTTCGGCGCTGCGATTGTCCCGCACTGATTTTTTTTCCCAATCGCGTCACTTACTTATATTCATAAATTTCAATTTTTGTGTACCTTCTATATGTACCTATGCATGTATTTACAAAGAAAAATTAATTTAAGTATGGTTTGTAGGCCCTTTTTTAGAATTAACACTGGGTTTGATTTATATGTAGACCGCAACTACTCGAATATATTAGTATATTTATTATATATACAATAAAAAAAGTTTTAACAGTCTTCTGGTGTTTTGATATCACTATTCCGATTTATTTTCTTTTGTCAGGTGGAGTTATTTCAAATTGTACCTTATTATTTCTAAATAGAATTCAGTATAAATGAACAAAACTTACCTGACATCCTGTGTCAACATCAGCATAGTAACCAGGTGCTTTTTTAATGCACGAAAACCTCGTCAACGGGAACATACGCTTTGGACCACTCTGTAACAGACAAAATAAATATATTAGAGTTCCACAGAACATTATGCGCTTTTAAAAAAATACATTTTATACAAAGAAAACTTTTTGGCCAGTGTGGTATAGTAGGCTAAAACCTCCTTTCTAAGAAAAGGCCTATGTCCAGCAGTGGACTATCAAAGGCTGTTGAAGATGATGATTTTGAATAAAAAAAATTAAGTTAATATTATTATTTTCATTGGTTTAACTAAATGTAATATCTACCTTAAACTTAATTTAACCGTGGATTGTCATTGGTATTCTTATCTTAAACAATTTGAGTCACTTGAATAACTCGACTAATGGTTTTTTTTTTTAATATGAAAAAATAATTTTCTCGCCGGCTAAGTATGCCTTTCTTATGTGGTTACACATTTATAAACGTTATCAATTCATCATAATATTTTATGAAAGCTCAATCAATGTTTTATTCAATAGAAATTTTGACTGCTTCGGTGGTGCAGTGGTAGCGTATGCGACTGCAGTTCTGAGGTCTCGGGTTCGATTCCCGGGTCGGACCTAATGTTTGCATGATCTGCAAATATTTGTTTCGGGGTTTGGGTGTTTTCTATGTATAATATGTATTTATTTACAAAAAAAAACATATAAGTATTCTATCAGTCAATCTAGCTTTCATAGTACAAGCTCTACTTAGTTTGAAAACTAGATGACGTTGTGTGTAAGATTTCTGAAATATTATGAAATTCAATAGTCTAAACCATTGACTTTTTTAAACTTTATGCAGATATTAACAACTCGTATCATTAACCTTTTAGTGTCTGCACAGAGTGCCTAAATAATGTTTGCACGCGTTAAAGAAGTAAATAGTATACAGCTATTTATTTATATACGGGATATGAAAATAATCGATAGGTAGGTACTATGCACTTTATTATATTATTTATTATTATGTTTTAATGTAACTAATATTATATACCTGACACATCTTACACACGGTAGATCCCAAACTAGGCAGAGCCTGTGCTATGGTAACTAGACTGCTGATAAACATACTATTGATAAATTACACACAGATACAGAACAAATAGGGTCACTAACCACTAGAGTCTAGTGTCTAATGTGTAGGCCTGCTGGTCTAGTGACCAGACCAACAGGCCTACACATTAGGTGACAATAACCATAAACTGGCCTCCAACTGTCACATCTGACAACGTATTTTTAAAAAACGGCTTCTGGGGTCTGCGGACCCTCGGTCAGAATGAAGTTTCGCAATATTTGAATTACACCCAGACACAGAACAAATGACCGTGCTCATCACACAATACTAGTCCTGGGTGGGAATCGAACCCACCACCTCCTTAGCAGTCAGGGTCACTAACCACTAGACCAACAGGCCGGCCACAAATATACCTACATGTCTTGTTTGCACTTCGATAAGGACGTAAGCACGATTAAATTTAAATGTTTGCACTCTAACGATGCATTATTGGGTCATCATTGGGATTCTTACATTCACATTGAGCAATGCAATTCAAATTGCGCAACATAATTGGTGTTGTGAAAGTGGTGGATAAATCGTGATTTAAAAGTATATATTAGGTGATAGGCAGCTTCGTATTGATGCAATACTTTTAATGAGCTTCCCTTTACTATATTGCATGTTTATAAGTACAAAAAAAACATAAGAGCAAGACATTGAATTAATAAATCATAATCAAAACTTATCCATCATTGACGACCGGATGGCGTAGTGGTTTGTGTAACGGACTGCTATTCCAAAGGTCGCGGGTTCGATTCCCGCTCAAGTCAAGCATTTGTGTGCACGAACATTTAATGTTTGATTTGGTCTGGGTGTTTCTATGTATAATAAGTATGTATTTACAAAAAAAAAGTTTATATGTATTTATATCAGTTGTCTAGTACCCAAAGTACAAGCTCTGCTTAGTTTGAGACTAGATGGCGTTGTGTGAATGTGGTAGAATGGTATTATTATTATTTTATTAAGCTAGCTGTTTTTATTTATTTAATTATATTGATTGTGAGGTGGAGGGATAAAAATGATGACTTGTAGTAAGATTTTGTATGACTTCGTCCTCTTACATTAAATTCACGCTGTAGTTGTTAAAAAAATAAATTTGTTGTTGTGTTCTTTAAAACTGATGTGCCATTTATAATTGTGACATCTTTAGGCAAAATTAAATTTGACGAGATTTTCTTCATCAATCAAGACAACAACCTTCACGATTAGAAATGAATCATAAGTATTTATGAAAAATGAAATACCTACCAAAGTTGATTTTCCACATATATCATCATCAGCCTTTAATAGTCCACTGCTGGACATAGGCCTCTCCTTAGAAAGGAGGTTTTGGCCTACTATACCACGCTGGCCAGACGTGTTGGTATAGGGTTTGTGTCAAGTTTTCCTTCTTTTTGCAGTGCAGATGTCCTGCTTTGTTTTGCGCTCTTAGTCGGCTCTTACGACACCCACGGGATGAATTGGGGTAGTGACATTCCGTATTCTTAATTCGTCACTACACACATACATTTCATATAAATACTTACAGTTTTAATTTGTCACTATTATCATTGCCATTAACAGTTATCGTGCTATAATTAAAGACATAGACTGCACTACTACGCTGAGTGTTGTGTGTCCGATCCCCAAATAGGACAACACTTTGTGTGGTCCACAAATTGTTGGTCTAAGTCTGGGTGTTCCTTGTGCCCGTTTCATGTATATTTGTAAAGTCCCCCGTGACACAGGGTATATTCCTAATGCCTGTCTGTAATGTTGTATTTTTAAAATAACAAAAAACAAAATAACATTCTTTAAATATAATTGTGGTTATTTCAACTCAAGTTCAAATGTTTAGTCACACGTGCGTTGCGATCCTTTAAACACCTCTGCCAGAATTAAGGGGGCCAGCGATGGCAACTTAACTCGCTCAGTGAAATTCAACGAAATAATTATTTAATACCAGATTTCTATAAAGCTGTGGTTTCACCCCAAACATTCCCATATGTGCCAATACATGGCTCTCCCACGGTAACTTCAGTAGTTTAAATAATATTAGGTAATAATATCTAGTATTAGATTAGCTACTATTTGTTAGATACATAACTCATTATTTTATTTAAAACCTAATGCACATGTTGTACTAATGCGGACTTAATGCCATGACGCGTTCTCTCCCAGTGATGTAGAAATATGATGCAGAAGGTACAAAATTAAACATTAAATCAACATGATTGAAGTCCAGAGATATTCACAATATATAAATACATATACATAAATAAACATACATACATAAATTTAATATAATATATAAATACTCAGTTCAACTGTTCTGCCAATTTACTCCGAAAAAGAACGCACACTTCTCTCTTGAATGCAAGGCGGTTTTGTGGACATCCTGATTTCAGCAGGGAGGGCATTCAAGAGAAGAACTGACTGGAGTTTATGAAATTGGAGGTGTGAAGGGAGCATAGAAGGAGCTTATTGTTTGACCAAAGATTTCGGCCATGATTGGAGCATGAGAAACGGAAGTGGGGTACGAGGTATTGGAAACCATAGCAGAGAATTTAAAATTGTACTAGGAACGTAAAGCAGACACGTGGTCATACTTGCGAAGATCGAATGCAGTTTAGAAGAAGGCGATCTAGTTTATTGAGAAGGTCAGCATTCAGGTCAAATAACACACATCTCATTATGTTCCACTTCAGTCGAAGATAACCCAAGAGTTTAGCATAACTGATAATTATTTATTGCATAGCTTTTAAATACATTTTGTATTATCACGATTACTGTCAGTTACATCTGCATTAATAGATTTCAATAAAATATTTTGACAGCAAGATTACGCCGTGTCAGACGGTCATATACAGACATGCATCATTACGGGCGTGAATGGATGTCTTGCATATTATGATAATCATTGAAATATTTATATTAGGTATCGTATCTGTTGCTAATATGGTAGTAACCGGTTTTCGGTAACTTTACAAGGTGTAAGGGACATCGTACCGAATACTGAAATAGTGTATTCAGACCATGATTTTGAGTCGAAAATCATTGAAATTTTCTGCCGGAAATATCATCATTTTTTTTTTAATTTTCCTTTTTTCTGGTTAAAAATAATGACAAATGATATCACAATGAGTAGACAGAACATTTTACTGGAAACAATTTAATTAATAAAAAAAACTGCAATGTAACTAATCAAAAAGCCGAAGCGTGCCGGGCCACCCCTCCGGCCGCCATTTTCTGCTAGTGTGTGTAGACTGTTTGCAAGAAATACACATGTAGTTATTACTTTTGTGCGATACCATAAAAAGTTTAATTTTCCGGCAGAAAATTTCAATGATTTTCGACTCAGAGTCATGGTCTGAATACACTATTTCAGTATTCGTTACGATGTGCCTTACACCGTGTATATGTTAATGTAATTATAGCACTATGTTTTGGCCTACTATACGACGCTGGCTGGACGCTGGGTTGGTATAGGGTTTGTTTGGGGTGCTGGGCTAGAAAACCTCCTCGTGGTGCACCCTGGAAACGCTGGCGATGGTACTGTTCCCTCCTTGTCCTTTTGGAGGAGAGGATTATCGCCAGCGGCCAATATTCTAGCAGAAGAGGCAGCCGTTCATCGGCTCTCGGGCAAGGCCTGGTCCAGCAGGGTGGGCGTGTCTGCCGGTTGCCCTGCTGGCTCTTCGCTCTTCGGAGCATGGAGGAGGAAACCTCGGTAAAAAACCTGATGGCGGGGCCCTGTAGGGGCCACAGTTTCTCCGCTGACAGCGGTGGAGAAAGGAGGACGGGCTCGGCGTGTACTCACACTACCACCGAGCAGGCAGGGGGACGTAGTCTCCCTGTCAACCGTCGGCATATCGTAATCCCGAGAAGAGCGCTGTGGTTAAGTCTCGCGGCTCTGATCGGGGACGAGGGTCTTGGCTTAATCGCCCGGACCGCGAGGAAGATAACCTCTCTAAAAAATTCCCCGAATCCCGTGTTCTGGTGCGTGGCCAGGGGATGCATGGCTGATGGGAAGTTCAGTCGCGAGCGCACTCCAAGCCGAGGTACCTGCGGACCCCTCGGTTGGGTTAAAAACTTACGCTTGCCCGGGTAATGGGGGATCTCTGCCCGGGTGGACCTTTAGTTCTCCCCCACTCGTGGGATTTATCATGGAACACATAAAGTCTAACCAAAACAAAAAACGAACGGAAACAAATATACAACGAAAACAGGCAAGCAGAACGGACTCTGAAACGAAGGGTGAAAAAAAGGGTGGGTCGTCCACTGAGGGTGAGATGGTGTCGGGAACGCCTATCTCGATGGGGCTCCCAGAAGTCAGTCTGACGCTGGTCTCTGGGAGCCGAAGAGCATCAGATCGGCTGCGTTCCGGATCCGCCGCTTCGTCGGATGGCGCGGAGGCCATGGAGGCGGAGCGAAGCGACAGCCGAAAACGCGGGCGCTCAGGGGACGTGGAAACCGACACGTCCGGCGAAATGATGCCACCAAAGGTGGCAAGCAGCCGCCGAGGGAGGGCACGCAAAACGGCCCCGGTCTCGACCCTGTCAGGCTCCGCGTTCTCAAACGCGGAGTCCTACAGGAGCGTACGGGTGGACGGCGAGGCCGTAGCGGAGGAGGAGATCGCGGATCTCCTGCTCAAGGTTCGGGAGCCGGTGGGGGGAAATGCCCCCCAGGCTCCCGTGTCCGTGCAGGAGAGGGCGAAAGCGGCGGTGGCCGTCATCGACAAGGTGGCCACCAAATCCGTGAACCTTAAGGGCTCGTTTGTGAGGGCCCTTAAGGACTCCTCCTCCGCTTTGTCGGAGGTCGTGGAGGGCCTAGCGGGCGACGTCTCTCGCCTGCAGGTCGCCCGCTTCCAGGCGAACCTCCCCGAGCGGGAAGCCCCGTCCGCGTCCCAGCCTGCCCCTACCACCAACTCAGGGGCATTTGACTCCCAACTGCGAGAAATCCTCATCGCAGTTGGGAATATGCTGGACGGACGCCTGGCTGGCCTGGAGGCGAGACTGCCCCCTGCGCCGATTATGCGCCCCCCGCTCGCGTCGGCACAGCGGCCTAAGGCCGCCGCTCCGACCGCGCTCCCCGTTGTGGGAGGCCGCGTTTCTTACGCGGCGGCGGCGTCTGCCCCTACTCCATCGGCTCCACAAAAGCCGAGGAGGGGGGCCAAGGCACCGGCCCAGGCGCCGGCCAAGGCATCGGCTAAGGCGCCGGCCAAGGCACATCTCCAGGCGCCGGCCAAGACGGGGCCTAAAGCAGCGCCGAGGAGCGGAGTGGCATTCCCTCCGCTCCCCACTCCGACACCCCTGCCTGGCCCCTCCGCACCTGCCCCCTCCAACGAGGGTTGGCAGGAGGCGAGGGGCTCCAAGAAGTCCCGAAGGCGGGCCAAAAAGGCTGCCAAAAAAGCAGCCCAGGCCCAGCCTTCGCCACCGGTGGCAACGGCCTCCACAAAGAGGCCGCGGAAGCTGCAGCCGCCCAAAACCGCGGCTGTAGTGGTGACCGTGTCCCCGGAGGCGGCGGACGGCGGGCTGTCCTACGCGGCCGTGTTTAAAAAGGCCCGGGACAGCCTCGCTAGCGACTTTGGAACGGTGGGGGTCAGGATGCGCCTCGCCCAGACGGGAGCTCGAGTCCTCGAGTTCCCTGGGGCTGAAGGCGCAAAGACGGCGGACTCCTTCGCCGAGAGGCTGCGGGGAATATTTGCGGCCACTGATGGTGTCAGGGTCGCCAGGCCTACCAAGTGCGCGGAACTGCGCATCTCGGGCCTGGACGACTCAGTGACGGCCGAAGATGTCCGCGCTGTAATCCGGGAGAAGACGGGGTGCAGCGCGGACAACGTCAGGGTCGGCACCATCCGCCCCGGTCCAGGAGGGCTTGGCGCCGTGTGGGTCAGCTGTCCCGTAGCGTCGGCCAAAGTATTGGCCGACGCCGGCAGGCTGCTCATCGGTTTCGTGAGCGCCAGGATCACAGTCCTGGCGGCGAGACCGATGAGGTGTTTTAAATGCCTGGCCACGGGACACACGCGCGTCAAGTGCGACAGTTGTTTTGACTGCGGCGGACTGTGTTTCCGCTGCGGTCAACCGGGGCATAAGGCGGCAGAATGCTCTGCCGCCCCTCACTGCCCAGTGTGTGCGGCGGGCAATAAGCCCGCCAATCATCAGATGGGGCAGAGAGGCTGCAAGCCTCCCCGCAGTTCTCGGCAGACGTCGGGGGTTAGCCAGTCGACCCAGGCTGCCTCCGACATAGTTCGTGCGTCGACGTCGTCGCCCATGGAGGAGGTTGTAGAGACGATCCAGTAATGGATCAAGTCTCCAACCTCCTGGTCCAGACGAACCTGAACCACTGTGCCGCGGCGCAGGATCTCTTCCTGCAAACCATGGCACAGTGGTCGATAGGTGTTGCCGTAGTCGCGGAGCCCTATTCTGTCCCTCCCCGTCCAAACTGGATGGGTGACTGGGACGGCTCCGTGGCAGTCGTCGGTTCCACGACGGCTCATTCCCCGCCCTTGTCGCTAAGAGACAAGGGCACTGGATATGTTGCCGTCGAGTGGGGGGGGATCACCATATATGGTGTCTATTTCTCCCCCAACCGGAGTTTGAACGACTTCGAGGTTTTCCTCACCAGCTTGGAGACCTCGATACGGCGACTAGCGTCTGGGCACGTCCTTGTGCTGGGGGACTTCAACGCAAAGTCCATTGCGTGGGGTTCCCCCAGGACGGACGCCAGGGGCGAGGCCGTAGAGGAGTGGGCGGCCTCGGTGGGCCTCTGTCTTCTAAACAGAGGCTCCACCAACACGTGCGTGCGACAGCAGGGGGGGTCGATAGTGGACCTCTCGTTCGCTACCCCTGCCCTCGCCGCACGAGTAAGGAACTGGCGTGTCCTGGAAGAGGTTGAGACGCTCTCGGATCACCTGTATATCCGATTTGAGCTCTCCCGGACCCAGGACTCCAGTAGGGGTCACGTGGCGCGGCGTTTATCCCGCTTTCCGCGGTGGGCTGTTGCCAGGCTGAACCGGGACCTACTAGAGGAGGCAGCCATAATTCACTCGTGGCTGTCTCCTCAGGCTCCGACCGAGGAGGTCGACGTGGGGGCTGGCCGCTTTCGCGATGCGATTTACGCATGTATGCGATGCGGCCATGCCCCGCGTTCGAGGTCGTCGGCCTCCAAGGAAGGAGGTCTACTGGTGGTCCCAGGAGCTGGCGGACCTCCGTGCGGCCTGTACACGTGCCCGGAGGTCCTACACGCGCAGTCGGCGGCGTCACCGTGGAGACGGTGAGGAGGACCGGCTTCATGAGGAGTACCGACGGGCGCGGAAAACTCTGAAGCTGGCCATTAGCCGCGCCAAAGAAGAAAAAAGACAGGAGATGCTGGAGGGTCTTAATCGTGACCCCTGGGGTCGCCCTTACCGCGCGGTGCGACAAAAGCTCCGCGCGTCGGGCCCCCCCCTTACGGAGACTCTCCAGCCCAGCTTCCTGCGAGAAGTGGTTGAGGGCCTTTTCCCACAACGGGCGGAACACACTCCCCCGTCGATGGCCTCCTTGGCCGGAGACGACGGGGAGCACGGGGAGGATAATGTTCCGCCCGTCCGGGAATCGGAGGTAGGGGCGGCTGTTCTACGGATCCGTTCCAAGAACACCGCCCCTGGGCCAGACGGGGTACCGGCCCGAGTGCTGGCCCTGGCCCTCAACCACATGGCAGACCGCCTCGGGGAGGTGTTCGACGCTAGCTTGGCGTCGGGACGCTTCCCTGAGTGCTGGAAGAGCGGGAAGCTGGTCCTATTGAGGAAGCCGGGACGGCCTGCCGATTCGGTCGCGGCCTATAGGCCCATCGTGCTGCTGGACGAGGCGGGCAAATTGTTTGAGAGGGTTCTTTCTGCCCGCATCGTCCGGCACCTCTGCGAGGTGGGCCCCGATCTGTCGGACGCCCAATTTGGTTTTCGGGCGGGGCGTTCGACGGTCGACGCCGTGTTGCGCCTGAGGGCCGTGACCGAAGAGGCCGTGAGCTGTGGCGGCGTGCTGTTGGCGGTGTCACTGGACATCGCCAACGCATTCAATAGTCTGCCATTCAGCTGCATCAGGGAAGCACTCCACTATCATGGGGTGCCAAAGTACCTGAGGCGGCTGGTGGCAGACTATTTAGAGGAGCGTACCGTCGTGTACGAGGACCGATAAGGTAATCTGAGGTGTCGGCCCATGTCGTGCGGTGTTCCACAGGGGTCTGTTCTTGGACCCCTCCTGTGGAACATAGGGTACGACTGGGCCCTTCGCGCCGATTTCCCCCCCGGGCTGGGTGTAATCTGTTACGCAGACGATACCCTCGTGACAGCCCGGGGGGCAAACTTCCAAGAGGCGGCGCGCCTGGCCACAGGGGGAGTCTCCCTGGTGGTCGGGCGCATTGAGGCGCTGGGCTTACGGGTGGCCCTAGATAAGACGGAGGCCCTGTTATTTCATGGGCCCCGTCGTGGTCCACCCCCTGGCGCCTCAATCGTGGTCAACTCGGTCCTCGTACCGGTTCGGGCCCAGATGAAATATCTGGGCCTGATCCTCGACGGGAGGTGGCTCTTCGACGAGCACTTCCGACAGCTTGCTCCAAAGCTGGTCGGCGCTGCGTCCGCCCTAGGGCGACTTCTGCCCAATATGGGTGGACCCAGCGTCGCGACAAGACGGCTGTACACGGGGGTTGTCCGGTCAATGGCACTGTACGGTGCACCGGTGTGGGCGGCGGCTCTGACCGCCCAGAATAGGGTACGCCTCTGGCGCCCTCAGAGGGTAATGGCGGTCAGAGCCATACGCGGTTTCCGCACCGTTTCGACGGAGGTGGCGTGCGCGTTGGCCGGAACTCCCCCGTGGGATTTGGAGGCGGAAGTGCTCGCCGAAGTTTATCGGCGAGTGGCTGACTCCCGGGCGGAGAGCGGATTTCGCCCTCCGCCCGAGGATGTGCGCGAGTGGCGCGAAGCCGCTCGCCGAGCCACGATGGCTCGTTGGTCGTTCCGGCTGGAGACTCCACGCGCTGGCTTCGCCGCCGTGGAGGCTCTCCAGCCGGTCATCGCCGAGTGGGCAGGGCGGCAGCACGGGACCCTTTCCTTCCGACTGACGCAGGTGCTTTCCGGGCACGGTTGCTTCGGAAAGTACCTGCACACGGTCGCTAGGAGGGAACTGAGTCCCGCCTGCCACCACTGCGACTGCAGTGAGGACTCGGCCCAGCACACGCTGGCGGTCTGCCCCGCATGGGCGGCGCAGCGCCGGGCCCTCACTGCAGTCATCGGAGTGGATCTCTCGCTACCGGCCGTAGTACGCTCCATGGCCGGTAGCGACAGTTGTTTTACCGCGGTCGCAACCTTCTGCGAGGTAGTAATCTCGCGGAAGGCGGGTGGAGGCGGCGGAAAGGGCCCGGGAGGACGACCTCCACTCGGACCCGATCCGCCGCCGGCGAACCGGGCGGCGGAGGCCCGCCTACCACAGCCTCATGCCGCCCTGAGTGTGGCCGCGGGTGGACGGGGTGGGTTTCCCCTCCACCCGCATTAGTTGGCCACCCGCGAGGGGGCGGCGTCCGCGTGTGCCGGACGTCGCCTAAAGAGAGGAACATCTACATTGAGACGGAGCCCGCACCAGGAGCGGGCTGGCGCTAGGAGGGGTCCGGATGTCTTAACAACAGCTGTTCCCGGATCCCTCCTGTTACAGGCGCAGAGTGGCACACCGTGTGGTTTTAGTCGGTCCGAGTCCGACACACCACCCCGCCGCAAACCCCGGAGGGGTGACGGTCCGAGGGGATCTCCACACGTTAAAAAAAAAAAAAAAAAAAAAAAAAAAAAGGGTTTGTTTCAAGTTTTCCTTCTCTCTGCAGTGCTGTTGTCCTGCGTAGTTTGCTTCCTTAGTCGGCTCATACAACACCCACGAGATGAATAGGGGTGGTGACACTCTATATTCTTAATCCGTCACCACACGGACTATTTATGATTATTATAAGATTTATTGCAATACACTCTTAGATATAACGATGTTTATATTCTGTACTACAAGCGTCTTCTTTCATTGTTTATACATACTTCAATGTTTTTGTTACAAAACTTAAACTAGGAAATGATGGAAAAAAAAACTATTGTCTAAAACTGATTTTATTTCGTATCAATTTTCAATGTTTTTTTAATCGAAGCAGGAAGAGGTTCTTAAGTCGACTGATTTTTTGTATATACGAGTAATATTCAAAACAAAATATTTGCCCCTTGTAAATCAATTTATTGTTTTAGGTATATATTACTACTGTGGAGGAACGAGTGTCATGTTCCTCCAATACTAAAGGAGGATCCTCCGACCAGGCGAGGTGGTCATGCCTGGCGAGCCGCGGCCCAACGGTTATTGTTGGCCATATGTATTGTAACGTTGCATATTGCACCATTACAGAAAAGTTAATTATCGACGTGTTGTTATTTTGTAGGTTGTTTTGACAAATGAATTTTCTGACGTTTCAGTAAAGCTCTGAGAGATGGCGTCATAGTCGAGATTTTTTAGTCTACTTTATTCGACTATTGTAGTGATTCGGTCCATGGAATTATTTACTCTATGGAAAAGTATTATTATATTGCAGTTTTTTGCACTACTTGCACTGGCAACCCTTTTTTGTCGCATTTGCATCTTCCTGGGCGAAGCTGAACAGGGTAGACATGTTTGTGATTTTTGAAAGATGGAAATGTAATCCGTTTCCATTTGTTACCATCAGAGGGTTAAATCACCTTTTGTTGTTGGCCAGTTTTGTTAAGAAAGGGAGTTTTTTTTAATGGAAGTTTTATTTTGCCTTTTTAGTAAGTTTTAATTCGACGGAGTCGGCACGTTTTTCGTACTTGGCTTAAGGAGACTAGTGTTTCAAAATCTTTGATTATTTGGTTACAGGTATTACTAGTAATACCTCCGATTTATTTGTGGGTCGTTTTGGAACCCTGGTGAGTAAACTATTGTATCTTACAAAGCTTAGACTTCATCTTTGGACCGTAACAGGTTTTTATTCATTATTTGGATTCACTTGGGATGGGAACTAGAAATGTTGGATCACTTACCCCGCCCCAACGACAACCCCGTGGAGAACAGGAGTGAGCGTTATAGGGATTAGTTATACCATAGTTCCAAACGGACTGTGCCGGCGCTATCGGTATGTCTTTTGTTGTATATGATTTTTTACTGGCGTTGTCATAACGGATACTGTGGGCTCTAAGGGGCGTTATTATTATTATTATGGGAGTAGGTCGTTATGATAACTACCTTTAATTTCTTTATGTATTGAACAGTCTTTATGTGACTTTTAAAGATATTTTACCTTTAACTTGTATTATCAAGGTAAACGGATTGCATTAATGACAGAACTAATTTGAGATTAAGAATTACATTTGTAATTAGATCTATAATATTCCTTGTACTCTACAGATACTACGGGATAAATAAACTGCCTCTTAATCTTATAACATCTCTTATTTTATAGCTTCCCCCCACCCTAAATTAAAAGTCTAAGCGCTGACCGAGCTATACCAGGTATTTATTGTATTTGTTATTAGTTGTCTATGTTCATTTACGCCGGCACCTGGCGCCCGAGATTATTGGTTTTGTTTGAATTTGTGGTGCCGGACCAGTTAGTTCATTCATTTGTATTCAACATAGACATTCATTAGTTAAAAACATTTTATTTTTTAATATTACAGTATAAATGCTAATCGGCGAGAGAATTGTTAATATCGCGATACAGGATCAGCAGTTACTCTGTAGTTCGATGTATTCTCGTTAGATGGTATTGGTATTGTATTGGTATTGGTTGTGGGCTTCGGTTTCCGCATTTAGACTCAGAGTGGTCCTTTATGCGTCGAGGATTGGTTGACTAGGTGAGCCAACCAAGCTCCTTCCAGAAGCGCAGAAGCCTCCTGGGGCGTTCACAGGCTTCTAGGAGCGACTTTATATCAGGAATGATACTTGCCCGTTGTGTGGCCACTCCCTCGCATTCCAGGACTACGTGGGCGGCCGTTTCTTCAGCTTCCAGACATCCCCTGCACAGGGGACTGTCCGTCGCATTGATTATGAATAGTTGTCGGTTCAGGGCTAGATGTCCTGTAATAGTTCCGACAACCATTCTGAGTTCCGGTCTGCTAAGACTGATCAGTCTGCAGGTGAGTCGTGGTGTGACTTGATTCAGCACCAGTTTGGACTGTCTGCAGCCGGGTGAGTTTTTCCACCTCCGGTTGTGTGCTTCACAGGTCCGTTGCCTGACCCAGCATCGTATTTGGTTAAACGATATGGGCAGGAGTGGCGTTGGGCCAGAGGTTGGGGTTGCCGAGCCCCTCCTTGCCAACTCATCTGCGGCATCGTTCCCGTGTGAGTTACTGTGCCCTTTAATCCATTGGAGGAGTACCCCATTGAATATAGCGAGCTGTTCCAGTGCTTGGTGGCATTCAAGGACAATACCAGAGGTCATTGTGTTGCCCTCCAGTGCCTTTAAGACGGCCATGCTGTCGGATATTATTCGGATGTTGTAGTCCTTGATACCCCTTGACATGGCCGTTGTGGCAGCGTAAGTTATTGCCACACATTCACATTGAAATATGGAACTGTGTTGGCCTAACGCTAGTGATATGTTTATATTTAGGTCTTGCGAGAAAACTCCGGCTCCAGTTCCTGACCTAGTCTTGGAACCGTCCGTGTAAATTCGGACTTCGTTAATGCCGGATTGATCTCGGTCATTTCCATGTATCTGGATGTAGTATCTTCTTGTGAAGATATGGTGTTTTGGGATTCTATCGCATGGAGCTGCTATCAGTGGTTCGTATTCCACCAATTGATCCCATAATTTGGAGTGCGATCCCTCACTTTTGTGCCATAGACCCAGGTGTTTGAGTCTAATGATCGCCATGGCGGCCTCCTGCTGTATGAATAGATCCAGGGGTGGCAGACCAAGAGCCACCTCCAGTGCGGCAGTAGGCGTTGTGCGCATACAGCCAGTGACCGCGGAACATGGAAGTCGCTGGAATTGCTGCAGTTTGTTTATGACGGTGCTAAGCTCTGTTCTCTGCCACCAGACAACAGCACCGTAAGTGATTATTGGTCTTATGACTGTCCTGTATAGCCATAAAGTGATTTTGGGTGATAGTCCCCAGCTTTTGCCGAGTAGCCGCTTGCATTGGCAGAAAATAATGCAGGCTTTATTCAGTTTTTCATCGAGGTGCATATTCCACAGGAGTTTACTGTCCAGTATTACTCCTAGGTATTTGACCTCTTTGGTAAGAGTAAGTTGTGTTCCAAATAGCTTAGGAAGTCTGAGATTTCCTAGGCTGCGTTTGTTTGTGAACATGATCATCTCTGTTTTGGATGGGTTCACTGTCAGGTTGTGTGCTACGCACCATTGTTCCACGATCTTCAGTGCAAGTCTCATTTGATCGCATGTAACGCTCTCAAAAGGACCGCTGATAAGAATAGTAAGATCGTCTGCATAGCCTATTGTGAGGAATCTTTGGTCATTAAGTTGTGCGATGAGCTCATCCACAACAATGTTCCATAGAAGAGGGGAGAGTACACCGCCCTGGGGGCAACCTCTAGCCACCACTCCTCTAGTCACTTCGCTCACAGTGAATTGAATAGCTCTATATCTTAGCATGCTATCGATCCACCCTGAGATTGTGGAATCAACACCATGCCTAGACAGAGCTTGGCTAGTGCTGGTGAAGTTGGTCTTGTCAAAGGCTCCCTCGATATCGATAAAGGTAGCCAGTGTTGACCTTTTGTGATTTAGATTGTCTTCTATATATGAAACAACTCGATGTAGGGCAGATTCTGTTGATTTACCCATCGAGTATGCGTGTTGATTGAGGTGTAGAGGGTGACTGACTAACGCAGTTTCCCTGATTTCCCTATCTATTAGCCTCTCGAGAACCTTTAGTAGAAAAGATGTGAGACTAATAGGTCGGTGTGATTTGGGTTGTGTGTAGTCACCTTTACCAGGTTTGGGGATGAAGACTACTTTGACTTCTCTCCATTTCAAGGGGATGTACTGATGCGCCAGGCAGCCCCTATGTTTTAGATGGTGCTCGTTAGATGGTGCTGTAGTATGTTTTTGTTTCTTTGTATGTGGGAGTCGCCACACTACAAATAAATATTTTTTATTTTAATAGGTTATACATTTTTTTTCCTTTAGTTTCCTAAACTAGGTTGGAGGTTGGCTTTAAGTCTACAAATTTTACCGCAGAGCGATACTAGATTAGAGATTACTAAGAGATATCGAAGGTCTGTTTAAAAACTTTTTAGTTCTTTAACTACCCCTAACGATTGCCACAGATGTCCGTATGGCAACTGGGATCGATTCATAACGTGCTCTCAGAGGCACGAAAATATTGTAAAAATTACAGAAACGACATTTCTGAAGTACCGCATTACAAAATACAAATGTTCTGATAAATGCTATTCCATTTTACTAACATTCATTGTTAACGCAACAATACCGGTTTTTGTGCCAAACTGTTTTCGTCTACATCTCCGGAGTTGAAATATTGGTTTGGATGTGCTCTGTTTAAAAAAGAGATTGACATTTCAATGAAGGCACACAATTTAAGGATACTGCTTTACACTTCAACCTTATGAAAGAGTGCAAATAGTCTATATTTGTTTTACTACATTGCTGGGATTAACTAACTGATGGACAACACATTTTTTTTCATTACTTATCATCGTTTTGTACAATTTAAAGATTTCGCACTTGAGAGTTCGACAGTGTTTTTGAAAGCTTTTGAAATCTGTCGACTAATAATAGGCCAGCATGGAGGACTACATAGGAACAGAACATAAAACTACCCAATAGATAGTTGTAACTGGGACTGTAAACACAGTTGCCGAAATTTAACACCAAAGCGTTTAAATTTACCTGTAACTTTGCTTTCGCTGATAAACACTACAGTTATTAGTTTTACTTGTGTTTTTGGAATTGTATTATTATATTAGGTTTCATGACTGCAATGCAATGTTTTCCACACTATAAAGTTTGTTTTAACAATATCTTTACTCTAATAACTACTAGACGCAACTTTATTATGTAAATTACACAAAAAAAAATAGAGACTTTTCTCAGAAGGCCATCTGATTCCAAACTAGGTAGTGCCTGTGTTATAATAATATCAGAGTGCTGATATTCATACTTATAAGTGTATTTCTAAATACAATAATATTACAGATAAGTTCCAGACACAGAATAATCATGCTTATCACATAACTATGTATTTGTCACTAAATCAAACTAACAACCTCTGCACTTGCAGTTAGTATCGCTAACCATTAGACAAAAAGGCCCGTTAACAGACCAGATTACAAATAAATAAATCCTTTTAACTATGGAACATGATGGGTTGTCTCAATTTTTATACTAGCTAGTAGCTGCGACTTCGTTTGGAATTTGAAAAACGATGCTTAAGTGCTGTAGTACGGTACGCGGCTGCAGTCCATGAGGCCTCCGGCTCCTAAGTTACTCCTTATATAGACAACTAGCGGGTAGTAAAATATTATCCAAATCTGTCCAGCTGTTTTGAACACTACCCGGAAGAAAAATACAGACAGACAGACAGTAAATATTTGTGTGTAACCGTGTAGGTATAAAAAAAACCTATTGTTTTGACATTACAAACAGACACTTTTGATTTATTTGTATAGATTTAAAGATTGGTGTACTTTCGATGATAAAATTGAATCACTCCAAAATCAATCGACGAATCGCAATACCTAGGAATTGGAAAGTCAATTCACAAATAACTAGGTTCTGTACAAACCAGTCTATCTCACAAGACAATGGTCTCACGGTTACGTAAACTAGAAAGGACTATCGTACTACGTAACTGTATCGTTGTATAATTTGCAAGTAATTTCCGTGTAATATGGCTTTTCATGAATAAAGAGATCGCGTGAGTCCATTGCTTGTTTCTATATAATCTATAGTAATCTATACCGAACATCGGTACTCTGGTATTGAATCATACATTGTTAATTTATAGAGAAAATAATAATAAATCTCACACATCTCACACACGGCCGTCTGATCCCAAACTAGGCAAAGCCAGTACTATGGTAACCAGACTGCTGATAAACATACTTATATATTTTAAATAGATACATATTATAAATAAATAACAGCCAGACACAGAACCAATGAGCGTACTCATTACACAATATTTGTCCTGGGTGGGAGTCGAACCCGGTTTAGCAGTCAGGGTCACTAACCACTAGACCAACAGGCCCGTTAAAATAGTTATTGCTTCGCTCGCGTCATTATTTCGTGTTTCTAAACCAAAACTAAAAAATAGAAAATAAATTTGAAAAAAGCGTTAGGTGCCTGTTGTCAATAATAAAAAGCACCCCACTCTTTTTCCAAATTGCTTTGTGGACTTATATTACTTCCTGAAAGCCTTCAAGTCAAACCAAATGTTTGTATGATCTACAAATATTTTTTTCGGAGTTTGGGTGTTTTCTATGTATGATATGTATGTATTTACAAATAAAAAAGTATATAAGCATTCTATCTATCAATCTAGTTTTCTTAGTACAAGCTCTGCTTAGTTTGAAACTAGATGGCGTTGTGTGTCAGAAGTACGAAATATTATCAATTTTTTTATACCTCCAACTACCGGCAACAATTGCCAGAGATGTTCTCGTGTGGCAACCGGGACGGACGGCTAAACGCGCTCTCCGACCCACGAAGCGTCTCAATGTGTTAAGAATGGTCACCCATCCATAGACTGACCTGGCTAGGATTGCTTAACTTTGCAATGTGTTAAATCATTTAACCACTAGCCACTTATTCTACATACTCGTATAAAGATTAAGATAAATATCAAATATGATATATATGTACAATAACATACCCCCTCCCCCCCGAAAAACCCCGAATTACGGTAAGTCTTAAGAAACTTATTATATTATTAAGGGTACACTTATTTGCAAAATATCGTAATGTTCAGTGATTATCATTAATTTCTCGTTACCAGGTCTAGTTTTCGACATCTTTCGTGACTGTGTGGTAAAGCTAAAACCTGAGTCTTACCGTGTATGTGGTATTACGATTGTCACCCATCCTTTCGGCTTTCAATTTTTGCTATTAGGTAACTGTGTGTAAATGTTGAATATCACTCGTTTATTTTAAGATTTCAAACGGTTCGGGATCCTTACTCGGATATAGGTATCAATACGGTCGACTAAAGCTTGAAACAAACCTTATACCAACCTGTCTCTAAGGAGGTTTTGGCCTACTGGAGGCCTACGTCCAGGAGTGGACTATTAAAGGCTGTTAATGATCATGACCCTCAGCAGCTTTTAATAGTCCACTGCTGGACATAGGCCTCTCTTTAGAAACGAGGTTTTGGCCTACTATACCACGCTGGCCAGACGGGTTGGTACAGGGTTTGTGTCAAGTTTTCCTTCTCTTTGCAGTGCTGTTGTCCTGCGTAGTATGCTCCCTTAGTCGACTCTTACGACACTCACGAGATGAATGGGGGTGGTGACACTCTGTATTCTTAAACCGTCACCACACGGATTAATAATGATGATAGGTATCAAACTCAAAATAACTTTATTTCATTTTTTTTTTTTGAAAAATTGGCTCTAAAGTCATAGATCAACACACACAAAAGCAACAATCTCTGTTTTGTCAAATATTAAGCAAAAAAAATATATCGAAAATCTATTATATGCCTGTGTCGATCTATAACCGCTCGTTTCCAAGGTGTTTAAAATTTTGCCTGCTCCGGCCATGGAACTCCCTAAGGCAACGCTTTTCAAATTCCAAGCGAACGAAGTCGCGGGCATTTGTGTAGACTCGTCTCTTGACTCTAAAGTCATCAACACACACAATAACAACAGTCTCTGTCTTGTCAAATATTTAGCAAAATAAAGTTTTTAATAACTAAATAAATATAATATTTAAATAATATTAAAAATCTATCTATGCCTGTGTCGGTCTATGACTGCCCGTTTCCAAGGGGTTGAGTCTATGAGAAGAAAGGGCAAACAAATATTATTTTAACGGGAATTAACGCGGTCAGCCTGTGACCACGGCCGGTGCAACTTGGTCGAAACGTCAGATAAAAACCAGAGGTATGTAATACCCTAAATAAGAGATCGCGTTAATTCCCGTTAAAATAATATTGATTATCATGGAACGCGAAAGTTTAAAAGTTAGTAGGGCAAACAAACTCACACGTTTTTTAATTAACAGGGAGATTTAACTAATATGTATATTCATTGAGAATGATGATCAAAAATGTATGTCATCCAAACTGGTTACGTAATTATGTACATCCAATAAACTAGTACATGTTTAAATGTCAGCGCTATTTATTTAATTGTTGAATATGAGTTGTCTATATAAATTAAATTATGCATGTATTGTGTACATGAGGTGATTTGAATTCAATTTAAGTCGGTCAATTTGTATATAAATTTGCTTTAAGTGACAATTTATAATTATTTATTACAATCTATACTAATATTATAAAGCTGAAGAGTTTGTCTGTTTGTTTGAACGCATTAATCTAAGGAACTACTGGTCCGATTTGAAAAATTCTTTCAGTGTTAGATAGCCCATTTATCGAGGAAGGCTATAGGCTATATATCATCACGCTAAGACCAAAAGGAGCGGAGCACCAATGAAGAATGTTTCAAAAACGGAGAAAATTTATTACTATTGAGAGACGCAGACGAAGTTGCGCGGGTCAGCTAGTCTTTAATAATAATGATAAATGTTTTTGTTGTTATCGTTAAGACCTTAAACAATGATGATAGAAAAATATTTTTTTAATTGTATAATCTGTGCGTAGTGTTACGATAGGATTGACATACAAGGGTACATCTTGATTATACTACTGACTAGAAGTGCGGTTTCGCCTTTTTTTTATGTTAGAGGGGGCAGACGAGCAGACGAGCACCAGATGGAAAGTCACAATCGCCGCCCATGAACGTCTGCAACTCAGGAGTCGCAAACGCGTTGCCGGCCTTTTAGGAAGGAGTACGCTCTTTTCTTGTGAAGGTTTGAAGGTCGTATCGGTCCAGAAATACCGCAGACGATAACCCATTCCACATTTTGTTTTGATACCCTAATTGCTACCCTAATTCATGAACCAAAATAAAAACCTAAATTACTCCTTTAACCTAATAAGGAATAACTGTAAAGAGCCAGTATGTAGAGCCCTGATGCAGCTGAATGGCAGACTATTGAATAGGTTGGCGATGTCCAATGACACCGCCACGCACGCTGCCACAGCTCACCGCCTCTTCGGTCACGGCCCTCAGGCGCAGAACAGCGCTGACCGTCAAACGCCCCCCTCGAAAACCGAATTGCGCGTCCGACAGATCGGACTCGCCTCGTCCAGTAATACGATGGACCTGTAGGCCACGACCGAATCGGTAGACCTTCCCTTCTTCTTTAACAGGACCAGCTTCACGCTTTTCCAGCACTCAGGGAACCGCTCGGTTACCAAGCTAGCGTCAAACACCTCCCTGAGGCGGTCTGACATGTGGTCGAGAGCTAGGACCAGCATACGGGCAGGTATCGCGTCTGACCCGAGTGCGCTGTTCTTGGAGCGAATCCGTAGAACAGCCGCCCTTACCTCCGACAGGCGGAACATCATCCTGATTCTCCATTACTATCATTGTCACATCACATCACATCAACAGCCTATACTAGTCCACTGCTGGACATAGGCCTCTCCTTAGAAAGGAGGTTTTGGCCTACCTATGTAAGTTAAGCTCATAAATGGATCTTAACCATTGTTAAGCCTTATCCGTATTAAGTAATCTTTCTGTTGCGTTATAATAGCGTTTAAGCAAAAATACTGCGCCAGATGTAACCGAAATCCGATTAGTTCTTCTCAAAACTATTGTATTACATTTGAGTGCCCTGCGCTGTGACTGATGTATGATCAGATAATCCGGCATTACTTACGTTATGTCATGAATACTAACTTTCAAACTACCTACTGGCCTGTTTTGATGAGCTGTTGTTGTATCTGCCTAGAGTTGTTCACACCTTAGAATATAGTTGTGGGTTAAGAGGTACTTGTTTAAAAAAATATATTTTTGGCCATATAACACACAATACCATCTAGTTTCTAACTAAGCAGAGCTTGTATTATGAAAGCTAAATTGACTGATAGAATACTTATATACTTTTTTTGGAAATACATAGATATTATACATAGAAAACACCCAAACTCCGAAACAAACATTTGCAGAACATTTGGTCCGACCCGAGAATCGAAGCCGAGACCTGAGCACTGCAGTCGCATACGCTGCCACTGCACCACTGAGGCAGTCAATCAATTTGAATAATATACTTCTTTTGAATTAGATCCTTTAGGCTTTATAATTCAATTGTTAGTTTAAAAGTGCTTTGTACTTGAGCGGTTGATTTTTCTTTTAATAAAAAAAATGTATTCTGGGACTATATTTATATAGCAGGCAAACGAGTAGAGGGGCCCCTGATGGAAAGTGACTATCGCTAGCAATGTACATCTGCAACCCAAAAGCCACAAATGCTATGTCGATTATTGAGGCGGAAGCTCGTTATATTCCTCAAGGTTCGATGTCAAGATGTGAGGTTTTGCGAGGCAAAAAGTTTCTAAAAGGAAAAAATGTTGTCAAGAGTGAAATCTGTTTACTTATTAATTCTTGATGTTAATAATTTTGTTGTATTTCTTTTTTAAGAGTCAACTCCCGCGTTAAGAATATGTCATGGGTCGCGGGGGACTTTACAAACATACATGAAACGGACACAAAGAACACCCAGACTTAGAGCAACAATTTGTGAATCACACAAAGTGTCGTCCCATGTGGGGATCGAACACACCACTTAGCGTAGTAGGAAAAGCGTGACGACCGCTTAAACCGCTTAAACCTTAAACCATCCGTGCAGTCTTGCTATGCAGTGCAGTGCAGTATTGGTATTTGACATTGATGTTCTCATTGATTGGACTTGCGATCGATTGGTGGGGAGTTTGAAGATTAGTAGCTGGTTTAAAGAATAAAACGGTTACTACGGTTAGATACGGTTACTTCTTCTCTTAACAGCATTCAGCTTAGCTGGAGGGGGTGCCAAGAGTACCTACTATGAAGACATGATGATAGCCCAAACATCTCCGATCGGCTCGATCCCCTGGCGTTACCTAGAAATGTGGCTTCACTCTGCATTCTCTATCGCATATATCATGGAAAGTGCTCCGAGGAATTGTTCGGACTAATACCAGCCGCAACTTTCCGCAATCGTTCCACGCGGTAAAATTTTCATTATCATCACCTGGATAGTTGGCGCTCCACTACTGTGCGCTTTTCGAGACAGTTTTTGCTCTGCACAACTAATCTGTGGAACGGGTTGTAGTCTGCGGTATTTCCGAACCGTATTTTCAATCCTTCAAGAAAAAAGCGTACTCCTTACTAAAAGGCCGGCAACGCGTTTGTGACTCCTGAGTTGCAGACGTTCATGGGCCGAGATGATCACTTTCCATCAGGTGACCCGTCTACTCGTCTGCCCCTCTAACAATATATTTATCACTATACTATTTGATACTCTACAATTTTTCCTAACAAAAAACACAATTTTAATCAAAACATATGTGAATTCCTCCTAATAGGTCAATTTATCAAACCTGCAACAGTAGAAGCCGTGGCAGATAGGCCAGCTGGCCCTTTCAATTACTGGACAAAAGTTATAATTCAAATCCATATACGCATGTGCAAGTCTATTGTATTTTACGGCTGTCAATGTAGGTCATGCTTGCTTCGTCCACATCAAGCTTGGGTAATTTTTGTCATTCATACAAGATTTTAGCAATATTGTGTCGCTGTTGTGAAGTGTTAGCTACAGACATAGAACGTAACTATCATCGTAAACTTTACGAGTTTTAGTGTAGCTTCAACTTGTTGGTTACAGTTTAACTGTTGACTATCTAAAAATATTATATAATCCTATCCATAAGCCTTTTCGAAATCTGTTGCTAGCAATCTTCCCAACATGCGTTTCAGCACATGGTCCTTCGTCTTCTCCAATCACACACTTTATTAATTCACACACTGCGTTGACATTACAAATTTTACTTCGAACTTGATCTGAGCAGTCGATTAACAGTATTTCGCTTCAACAAATACGAAGAACGATTATAATTCCCGGTGATTAAAAAAAGACTGCATGAAGCCATGTTCTGATGAGTAATAAATGTTCCGACCCCAAATAAATTTTGAAAAAGGGGAAAATAATGTGATAATTGCCTGGTGGTAGAATTGTAGGTACACAAAAAGTGAAGTGAATTAATAAACAGTTAACTCCACACACGGAATATCTACATAAAACCACAATATTTACAAAATGTTAAGTTCCATTTTTACTTTTTTCATTCTTTATTTCTGTAATCTCAACGTAAAACTACAATTTATAGTAATTCTGTTTATCTAAACCTTTTAAACCAAATTCCTTTGTTTATATGCCTCGATTTTATGCATATACTATTTGTCTGACACAGAATCACACACACTATAAATGGTAATCAGAGACAAGAAACAAAGATGGCTGTTCGAGCCAAAGCTACGTGATATATAACTATTAACGTATTATGTGGACTTTAGGAGATTTTATGTATTTCATGATGAAATAGTTATGCAGATTTTCTTCATAATGTTAGAAAATAATAAATAATTTCACAGCACACATTGAGCGCAGTTTATCTGCCCAGCAAATACAAGTTGTGTATTGAAAACATGGCAAATCTCTTTGTCGTGTTCCCACTAAGTCAAAGAAATCAGAGCACACAGTTTTTTTTTTATTTTTTGTTTTTTTTTTTTGCGATTTTGTTTTACGTAGGTCAGAAAATGACCTGAATGACCAAAAGGTACATTTTATAATTATTGCTTTAGAAAAACGATGTTGCAAGGCTTGCATATTTTTACATGTTTTATTTTTGACGGAATATCTTAATTTGGAGTAGTTAAAAAAGCCAAATGTGACGAAATCGGAAATGATATTCATATACGTACGTGGGACAGCACGGATACGAATTCACATAATTAATTAATAACTTGGCTTGCAATAAATTGTACCTTTAATGAGAAAAATGTCAAAGCCGTGTCTGTCTGTGGAAATTTTGTTATTGTATTATGTTATTTTTGTCTAATTTATTTAAGTTAATTAATTTAAAGGTACAAATAAATAAAAATTGAAGTGTCTGTTTGTAATGTCAAAATAAAAGTTTTTTTTTTATTTTGTGAGTTTCATGGTCACACGATTATTTACAAGATACCTATGCCTAAAAACCAGTTTAATTTTTTTTCTGTCTGTCTGTTTGTTCCGGGTAATCTTCAAAACGTCCTGACCGATTTTGATAATATTTACTACCACGTAGCTGTCTATGTAAGTAAAGACTTAAGAGTAACTTAAGACTATTTTTTCTAAATAAACCCTATGAAATTTTGCCCAGTCTGGGAATCGGACCCAGTAAGGAAGCGCTTTTCAAATTCCACGCGAACCAAGTCGCGGGGACAGGTTAGTGTAATATATAAATTATATCTACTGACTCTAGGGCTGTAACGTGCTTGTGCCTTCTGAGTTGTCCCAGGGGCGGCGGTGAGTACTTCCTTTTCGATGACCCGTCCCTCGTATGCCCCTTTTACTGTTTACCAAAATCTATTATTATGGCGAATTTGTTTGTTCTCAGCTTGCGGCAGTAATATTTTGATGTCAATTAGGGACTCAGTCAAGTAATGCCACGGTTTTTTGAGAGAAATTAAATGTATTCGCCTATTGTATGTTTGTTTGTCTATTTAGAGAAACTATTAGCATTATTATTAATGTAATGTATTCACAACTTTTACGAATTGTAATCAAAGACATTTCTTTACTTTCGATGCAACGCAAAACACCAAAGCTACGATTAATTTCATCAAACAATCGCCATTTGTCATTGTATCCAATTATACAAGGTTGTCTACTATACAAACATGATGTTTAAGATAACTATATTATGCAGTGTTTATACGCAAATATACGATCGGACAGCCCTGGCTCTAAATGTCATCACACCATTAGACAATACTGTTAAGCAATAAACTTCAAACTTAGAGCATGTGCCTGTAGATGGAGCTTCAGCATTAAAACAAAATACTGCATAACCTAAAAGACAAGGCTGTGAGATTTATGCGTAACAAACCTTCACTAAACAGATTTAAAAAGTCTATAGATATATATAGTAAGGTACTTTAATAATAAGATAATTAACTGATTAAGTTTCTTTCTGTTATAAATTCACACATATGAGGAATAATTCTCTCATTCATCTCAGAGGAGTACCAAAGTATTTCATCTGAGGTATTTCCGGACCGATACGACCTTCAAACCTTCAAGAAAAGAGCGTACTACCAAATATTTTACAAGCCCCATATTGCTTTATTGCTCCAATTACATTTTCCTTTAATTTATCAATGAAACAACGATGAATCGAACGAACGAACGAAAAGCGTCACCAATGAGGTACTACCCGATTATAAAGTGTAATAGTATATTTTCATTAACAGCCTTTAATATTCCACTGCTGGACATAAGCCTCTCAGAAAGGAGGTTTTGGAATAGTATATTTATGTATTTCTAATTAATCCTCAGATAATATAAATTTAGCACAATTAATTAAAACTTCGTCTTTAAGGACTTTTATTGTACTTTGAACGACTTCATAAAACTAAATACTTTAACGGTTTACTGCAGTGCCGTGTCTACAAGTACATCTATAAGTTCTATTACAACGATCTCATACGTAATGGAAGTCATTAGCTATAATCTAGATGGTTTATATTATTATCTGTGCTGTTACAACACAAAAACAAAAACGTCTAGATCAAAAGATACATTCAATCGTCTAAAGTTTGTCTCGCAATACCTGTTTCTCTCAATTGTTCTCAACCGACGCAAGTTATGTATTTTCTTGGGAATAGACACACTGCTCTCCTTGACGAATACCGTTTATTGTCAACGACACCACTGAACCATACCACTAGGGTGTCGTTTACAATTTTTTTTGTTACCGTAATGAAGTTTTCACACAAAACTGATGCATTTATCGACATAATTATTTTTTACTCGTAAGATCACGACTATGGCCGTTTTAAAAAGGCTTTAAAATTTCTTTAAAGATAGAAGATAAAGTGAAACAAAGATATTGAATCAAGTTTTTAAATTAATTTAGTTTTTCTTTGTTGTAATGGATACCTGCAATTATATGTTGTACGAATCCCTTGTGAACTCGACCAATTTCAACATTATAATTCAAAAAATTAACACATAGCGAATTGTTTAATTTCACTTTGCCTAACTGCACTGATGGCGTAGTGGTTTGAGTGTGGTAAGGTGTTCTTTGTGTCCGTGTAATGTATGTTTGGAAAGTCTCGACATATTCCAAGTGTGGGAGTCGACTTTAAACAAAAAAAAAAAAGTGGTGGGCACGTCGTTTCCTACTGCGCTGAGTGTTGTGGGTTCTATCCCCATATGGAACACCACTTTGTGTGCTCCACAAATTGTTATTTTGAGTCTGGGTGTTTTTTGTGTCCGTTTCATGTAAGTATGTTTATAGTCCCCCGCGACACAGGATTATATTTCTAGTGCGGGAGTTGTCTTTAAAAAAAGTTTTTACATAACTAGTCAGCAGTGGTGTCGGTGGTGGTGGTGGTTTACAATACACGACAAATACATTTTAGGTGCCGTGTGTTAATAAATTAATGTTAATATACTTAATTATAAGTTAGACGTCTGTTTGTGGAACAAACTTTACACACTTGTGTATAAAATAATGACTGATACCGAATTATTTAACAAACAATTAAATACTGCGTCATATCTGCAGCAACGTTGCTAAGCATATTTTTTACAATAAGTTTTAGAATATAGAAAAACACATCTAGTGTTTGAAATGACAATAGTTTTGAAATGACTTAATTAAGAAAATTAGTTAAATAAGACTTTAATAAAAATGTACGGAGACTCGATCCTCCAGTCAAACCATCAACCCGGTTTTGGTGGACACAGATTGTAATGTCATGTTCAAAAATAAAGTTGATGTTAAATAATAATAATAATAACATTTCCTATATGTGAATATGTACTATATAGCCAGTATTAATGTTAGCTTGTCTGTTTAGTTGTATACATAGATACACGTTGCCATTGGCACAGAAACTAACGAGCAACAAACAAACAACAAGGTTGTTTTACCCAGAAAACTTATTCCCGAGCGACATAAAAATAAATTTAACAATAAAAACACAGTCATGCATATTATACAAACAATCATAGAAAAATAGAAATATATTAAATACATATGTAAATAGGGTTTAAAAGCAGTTCATTTAAAACATAATCAGCAACAGGTATTAGTTACCACTGGGCTAAACCGGATTGATTTGAGCTTGTTTCGAATCGTCCAGAAACAGACTAGTTTTAATTTATTGCACGAAAATTTTATTCAATTTTTGCTTTTTATCATTTTTCTTGATTTAAAATGAAAACAATAACATTCATATGTTTGAATGTTATGTGTTAAATGGACGACTTTGTCCCTCTATAAATGTGGTTATTTTTGTTTATTTTAAAAAAAGACAACTCCCGCACTAGGAATAAATCCTGTGTCGCGGGGGCCTTTACAAACATACATGAAACAGACACAAAGAACACTCAGACTCAGAACAACAATTTGTGGATCACACAAAGTGTCGTCCCATGTGGGGTTTTAACCCACAACACTCGCCGTAGTAAAAAGCGGCGTGGCAACCGCTTAAACCACTACGTCATCCGTGCAGTCAGTTAAGTTTAAAGAGTTTTCGAACAACAGAATTAGTACCATTGTCAACTAATCAATTATGTTTAGTAAGACATATTAGTCGTATGACAATGAAAAACAAAAAGCTAATGCATCATCTCAACGACTTGTTATTTCAACTTTTGTTTGATAGCTTTGTGGTTTAACGATTTGTAACATTAACTACCTACATGACAGTATTGACAGTTGACACGGGTCTGGTGACCTCTTGTCTATTGGGTTTTTATAATACGAATTTATGTCTTAAGGTTTTTTGCTTTGGACACTTGTCTTTTGAGACACAACTTTTTAGAACAAAGTTACTTATCGCGCGTTACATGGATGGGAGCGAGACCGAAAATTGTGTAACAAGACTTTTTCCGACACTTATTGCGGAACTTTATTTTTTCCGGGGGTCCATAGACCCCTCAAGCTTGTTGGTCTAGTGGTAAGTAACCCTTACCTCCTAAGAGGTCAGAGGTCGTGGGTTCGATTTTGCTCAGGGCAAATAATAAATTTTGTAACGAGCCCGACCGTTTATTCTGTATCTGGGTGTAATTTATCTAAAATATGTGTGTATTTAGAAATATATAAGTATGTTTATTAGTAGTCTGGTTATCGTAGTACAGGCTCTGCCTAGTTTGCCACACTTAAATTATAAATGCGAAAGTGTAGATTTGGTATAAAGATAGTTTGAGTCACGGGAAAGGACATAAGATACTTTTTATCTAAGAAATCATCCTTAATATGGTGAAAAGGGGGTTGGAATTTTGTATGGGAAATCAATAACCGCTCAACAGATTCAGATGAAATATGGTTTGGAGATAGTCTCATTCTTCACGCGGGCGGAGCCGCAATTCAAATCTATTTATCTATCTTTGTTTTGGGTAGGCTTTTAAAGTTCTACACCAATTAAGCTCAAATTTTGACACTATAGGTATATAACCCCCTTAATTGTTTTTATTTATTTTTCGTATCAGTTTTGTTCCTGATTTCTCATCACATCATCACATCAACAGCTTTTAATAGTCCACTGCTGGACATAGGCCGATCCTTAGAAAGGAGGTTTTGGCCTACTATACCACGCTGGCCAGACGGGTTGGTATGGGGTTTATTTATGTAAAGTTTTCCTTCTTTTTGCAGTGTTGTTGTTCTGCGTAGTTTGTTGTTTTAATTCTGGTCGCATTGATTGCACAATTAGTCACAGCGAAAAAAGCAAGGTATAAGCTGATTATTAATAATAACACGATGTATATAAATAAGTTTAATTAAGTATTTACTGTGTACGAATATAAAGTATATGTATTTTTGTGTATTTATATGTATATTTGGACTTGTATGTATGTATATTTGTGGATGTATGTGTGTAACTGTATATATTAGTTAAAACTTCACAACTAATATCACTATTGTAACCTCAGTGCACCTACCTTAACAGATTTCTACACCACCCAAAGGTTGGCTGGTACAGAATATAAATATATAAATATAATATATTCTACTACATACACACAACGCCATCTAGTCCCAAACTAAGCAGAGCTTGTACTATGGCTACTAGACAACTGATATAAATACATATATACTTTTTTTTGTAAATACATACATATTATACATAGAAACACCCAGACCAAATCAAACATCAAATGTTCGTGTACACAAATGTTTGACCTGAGCGGGAATCGAACCCGCGACCTTTGAATAGCAGTCCGTTACACAAACCACTACACCATCCAGTCGTCAAAGTCATCCGAAGTACACAAATGCATAAAGTTGTAAATAAATAAATAAACATAAGCATGGAACCGATTCCGTAACAAAAGTTTGTCTGCACAAATATTTGATGAATCGTTTGTAGAATCTTTTGCATGTGTTGTGAAGGGACATACTTTGTACCCTACAAACACGCACTTTACACATCAAGGTTACGTTACTTTGAATTGAAGGAGCGTGCGTTAGGACCGAATGGTGTTTATTGCCTGTGCTGTTTTACGGATTTATAATAATCTATACTATTATTATAAATTCGAAAGTGCTTCTGTCTGTCTGTTACCTCTTCACGCTTAACTAATTTAGATGAAACAGTTTTATCCCAGAAATCTCCCTTTAAAAATGTGAATGGGGAGGTGGAAATTTGTATGGAGAATGAATAACTGCTTTACCGATTCAGATGAAATTGGGTATGGAGATAGTTTGAATTGTGGGGAAGGATATAGATTTTATCCCCGAAACTATCCCTTAAGAGTGTAAAATATTATAAATGTCAATTAGGTCTGTCTGTCTGTTATGCTTTTACGGTTAAACCGCTGAAACGATTTTAATGAAATTTGGCATGGATATACTTTGATTCTTGAGCAAGGACATAGGCTTTTTAACATAGGCGGGTGGAGTCGCGGGTAAAATCTAATATCATATAGATGACTGATATTTATCTTTTTTGATACTGAAGAGTCGCGGGGGAAATTTAAAACGTACACCAAATTCCAATGCGATTCGTATCTTATCATAACAATTTATAACGTCGCATTCTTACACGAGCGAGTTTTATCAAAATAAAGCTTTACTATTAAAACTAGACCAGTGTGAAACCCCTTCGGGTCTCCTGCTGCTCGGGAACTCAGGAGCCAGGAGTATGTGGTGATTCCACTAAAAGCCACCCCGACGACCGGCCTCAGACGTCCTACTCTGGGAGGACCCGGACTATGTTATTTGAGGTCCTCCCCGAATTTACACTAATCCTAATCAGGCCAGGGGAAAACACTGCCGCGGCCCGATTATCTTAATACAATCAGGCTGCCATTCTATCCCCTACCGCAACAATCAATCTGCCACCAGAGGTCCTCACTCTCTGGCGGCCCACGGCAGGTCTTAATCTACCTACGAAATGTTAAAATGCCGTATTCTTGATTGCGTTTCCTTAAAAGCCTTTTTATGAACTATGTATTATTTTTATACAAAATCAAGGAACCGCAGGTATAAAATATATAATATTAATTTCAACTTGATATAGTAACAGACACACAGACAAATGTACAACAAAGTTATCCTATAAGGTATCATTTCGGCATTGAAGGAACGGAACCCTAAAACATTAAGTACAAGGCACACTGTGGATGAAGGACCGGTTTTAGATAGTACGTATAGATATACATAATTTATAAAAATACAGGCGGCAAATCGTCTTTTTAAATATTTATAAAATATCTAGTTCAGCCAGTTACATAACATTTGATATACAAAATGGTTTCCTCAAATTAATGAATGATTAAATTGGATACAATATTATCTCTACACTAGCTGACCCGCGCAACTTCGTCTGCGTCTCTCAATAGTAATAAATTTTCTCCGTTTTTGAAACATTCTTCATTGGTGCTCTGCTCCTATTGGTCTTAGCGTGATGATATATAGCCTATAAATGGGCAATCTAACACTGAAAGAATTTTTCAAATCGAACCAGTAGTTCCTGAGATTAGCGCGTTCAAACAAACAAACAAACTCTTCAGCTTTATAATATTAGTATATACATATGTATACAGAAAACATTAGTGTACGGAAATCAATTTAGTCGAATTTAAACAACTAGTGTTATTTTTAACACTTAATAAAATATATTAATTTATTTATAAGTATCAAGGCCCGTAAAACGACTTTAGCGAGCAAGAAAACAGTTGTTTGATTAATTCCTTATTTTTTCATTCAAAAACATTATATGGTGGCGAACTGAATTAAAAAGTAAAAAAGAATTTCACTAATAACAATCTAAGTTTCATTACATCATAATAGTGGCGTTACCAAATCGTTATTCTTGTCAAAATGGTATATATTAGCCATAACTCGTTTCAAAGTAACTACTGAAAAGCTCCTGCCTACATCATTAGATAAGCTCCAAGATATCAAATTATGGTATATTCACCATAAAGCTAAGTATGACAAAGCTTTCACTCATACTTGTACCAAATCTAAGTTATGTAATTTAAGTCTAATGAACTTTGACGTAATGAGATAAAATGAAATCAATAGTAAGTATCGATCACGAGTATCGATGTTCATCGATCACGAATCTATTGTGATTCGAATCAACATCGAGTTTCATAAAAGTTGTCATTTATTATGACGTTATTTTCTACTTTCAAGCCGTGCACTTTATGCAGTTGTAATAAAAAATAATATATGTAGCTTTATCACTTAGTAAAGTTTCTATTTTAAATTTAGAAAGCAATGTTCACTCTCAGACCAAACTACATGCAACATTTTTACAAAAGAAACACGATTTCAAAAGAGTTTTTAATTCGTTTTTGCTCTTGCAACTACTAGTTAATTAATTATGTAATGAAACTTTACATAAAGATAGGTGGACATACTTACAAATTACAGCTTATCTGAAGATGGAACCCAAAAATAGATAGTGGAACTCATCAGTGACTACTCGTAAACTCAAGTTTGGGCTTATATGAATGACAAACTGACCCGTTCTACTTCATATGCGTGTCCTAAAAGGAATAAATTTTCCTCGTTTCTGCAACATTTCTCATTGAAGTGCGGCTTCTATTAATAAAGCTAGCCTACACTAAAAGCATTTATCAATTATTTCTTTTTTCAGTTTTATAAAAACAACGCCTGCTCTAGGAATATATCCTGGAGACTTTACAAACATACATTAAACAGACATAAAGAACACTCAGACCCAGAACAACAATTTGTAAATCACACAAAGTGTTGTCCCATATGGGGAACGGACCAACAACATTCAGCGCAATAGAAAGCGGCGGCGTGAACACATAAACCAGTACGCCATCCGTGCAGTCAAGAACCTCATGAGATTAGCGCGACCAACAAAACAAACAAACATTTTAACTTAACTATATGAGCATAGATTTTGACGAGTCCGCTAGGTTGGAACTTTCGATTTTGAGCACAATGACATATGATTTGTTTTGACAAGGCCACCAACTTGAGCATAATAGCGATGGTCTAATGATGGAGCCTAGAGGGGGACGACAGAAGTCTGTTCTACTTTTTTATTTATTTCGCAATTAAAGTGTGATATTGTATTTGTTCTGAACCAATGATTGTCGTAATTTGTGCACTTTAGGAGTACACAGGAAGGCATTTTATGAATTTTCTCGAAATAATTAAAACGTGCGTTCGCTAGCAGTGGTCCTAATCAGGACCAATTCACAGCACGCGTTTTATGCGTTGTTAGTGTATCTACCTCTTGTTTGTATGTAATGACGTAATGTCATTATTCTGAACCATTTAATTTTATGAGGAAATCTCTAAATTATACTGACAGTTATCCTGGAGTGGCTATCCATCCCCATCCTATATGCTAACAATTTAGAACCTCTCCTTCGTGTCTAGATTTCATGTCGACAAATTGAACCCATTCATTAAGCGGCTATAGATCTGCCAAGATCACGACAGCATCTATATTCACATGCAGCCATTATCCAGTTCTCGATACTGTAACCTAGCATCTTGGTAATTTGTAAACGATTATCGTATTACGCAACGTTTGCTTTGTGAATGTAATGGACGGCTCGTGTTCCAGTTCAGGCAAAGATTTCACGACATATGAATGTCAAAATCGACTATACGGACACTGCTGTCATCGTGAGACACAAGCGGACTCTTTACACACATATTCCTTTTTACCAGAAGGAGGGTTGTTCATCTGTTCGAGCTGGAAATGACATAATATCTGTCATATTGCCGTTAGTTCTAAAACCATCACTAGATGGCGCTGCTCGAATTATGAACGAGCAAGCAAGAATTTCCAACACCTCCATATAACATGTCTTTCACAGCTGTAAATCCAAGAGAATCAATAAAGTGTTGTTCTCGCCAGAAGAATTTTGTTTAAAATCCCCAAGACTTTTGAGACATGTCCACCATCCATACTAATATTATAAATGCGAAAGTGTCAGTCCGTCTGTTAAATCGTCACGTTTAAGCCCCTAAACCAGAATAAGGATACAATTTTCGGGAAAGGACATAAGATAGTTTTATCCCAGAAATCCTACTTTAAGGGGGTGAAAAGGGGGGTTGAAGTTTGTATAGGGAATCAATAACCGCTGGACCGATTTAGATTAAATTTGGTATGGAGATGGTTTGATTTTTGAGTAAGGACATAAGATTTTAACTGAGCAAAAGACAGTACATGGATATTTCTTTGGCACGCATTGTAGCCTCAACAGCTTGATGGATTTTGGCGTTTGAGGTGTAGGTTAGATACTTCTTAATTGTAAAAATGATACTGGTAGGCAATGATATTTTATACAAACAACAGGTAGATACACCACCATAGCACAAAATGCGAGGGTCCTAATTAGGACCACTGCGAGTGAGCGCTAATTAATTCGAGAAATTTCATAAAATGCCTGCCTGTGTATTCCGATAGTACACAAATTACGACAAAAAGGTAAATAAAGATAAAGATAAAAATATATTAATAGATGTATGTACGGTTACGGAACAAATATTTTGTGCGTGCAGTATGAATATCACGTATCTCTCTTAAAGCTTTCATTGCTGGTCGGCCTTACGATGTCCTTTCCTTGCCTTTCCTTATTAACAAACTTTGCTTGCTTGACGAAAATCGAACCAAACTTCATCATCATCATCATCAACAGCCTTTAATAGTCCACTGCTGGACATAAGCTTCTCCTTAGAAAGGAGGTTTTGGCCTACTATATCACGCTGGCCAGACGGGTTGGTATAGGGTTTGTGTCAAGTTTTCCTTCTCTCTGCAGTGCTGTTGTCCTGCGCAGTTTTTTCCCTTAGTCGGCTTTTACGACACCCACGGGATGAATAGGGGTGGTGACACTCTGTATTCTTCATCCGTCACCACACGGACCGAAATTAGAAGTTGGCAAAATGTGGCTTTTCTATACAGCTCTGGTTACCCTTTTCGGGAATAGAGGCGTAAGTATATATATGTAATTATAACGATTTGCAAAACCCAAAAAAAAGCTTTATTACAAAACCATAAGAAGAGGTATAGTCATGTATATTATAGCTTCTACTACAATAAGACACAACAAAATGCTCAATACAAACCAAGGGCTTTCATGGTATTCGAATGAGAGCATAGAATTAACTGTTTTCAACTCGTGCTCCATAAAATTGATGCACATATAACTTGGCTAACCAATTAATTATGTTACGTTAAATACTAAATTGTCCGTGTGGTGACGGATTAAGAATACGGATTGTCCCCAGCCCCTTTCATCCCGTTTGTGTCGTAAGAGCCGACTAAGGAGCAAACTACGCAGGACAACAACACTGCAAAGAGAAGGAAAATTTGACACAAACCCTATACCAACCCGTCTGGCCAGCGTGGCATAGTAGGCCAAAACCTCCATTCTAAGGAGTGGTCTATGTCCAGCAGTGGACTGTTAAAGGCTGTTGATGATGATGATGAATACTAAATTGTATTACTAGATAAATATAAAAATAAAGTTATGCATTATATAGTATCATCATCAGCCTATCGCAGTCCACATTTATGTAGTATAACTTAAGTATAATTCTTTTTGTTAAACAATTATATCAAAATCATTAAATTTAATTAAAACCAATTATTATTTTTATGTTATAGTGAGGAGCTAACGAGCAGATGGGTCTCTCGATGGTAAATGAAAACCGCCACCTATGGACACCTGCCGGACACCGGTCTAAATAGAGTCGCAATTCGAAACAACAAACAGGCCACCTTCATTATAATGGTGTGTGTCCAAATCTTTACTGGTGTGCGTGGAAATCGAGAGTTTATAGTGACAACGACACACAGCAGTAAACTTAGAGGCCACTATTTTTTCCAACGCTTTCACAGCTTTGACCGTTCATCTAGATAACTATAACCTAAATAATATATTATATAATATATAATATAATATATTCTACCACATACACACAACGCCATCTAGTCCCAAACTAAGCAGAGCTTGTACTATGGGTACTAGACAACTGATATAAATACATATGTACATTTTTTTTGTAAATGCATAAATATTATACATAAAAAATAAATAAATCATCAACAATGCATCATCATCATCATCAGCAGCCTTTAATAGTCCACTGCTGGACATAAGCCTCTCCTTAGAAAGCAGGTTTTGGCCTACTATACCACGCTGGCCAGACGGGTTGGTATAGGGTTTGTGTCAAGTTTTCCTTCTCTCTGCAGTGCTGTTGTTCTGCGTAGTTTTTTCCCTTTGTCGGCTCTTACGACACCCACGGGATGAATAGGGGTGGTGACACTCTGTATTCTTAATCCGTCACCACACGGACCAACAATCAACAATTAATCACACAAAACCTTTAAAAAGTCTTATAATAATAATAATACAAAGGCGTTGACGGCGACAGTTTGAGCTAGCATTTGCACCGTAGCCAAAATAGATTTATCACCGTAATATACGTACTTACAAAATGTTTTCAAGAGCCATTAGACGTTGTGTCACGGTGTCATATCATGTCACAACGGCTTGCAACCACACGCATCTCGCGAACGATTGTGCAAATGAATATTATTTCATATTGCATCTCTGCATTTCTACTTAAATTTATTATTATATGACTGCTGTTTGCTCAATGGGTCTGCACCATTATTTGACCCTGTACCACGATATCTCATACAATTCTTTTCCCAGTGTGCAACTATATCACAACGAGAGTGTCAAACGATTTGACGAGTCTGTTAGTTTAGTGGTTGGTGACCCTGACTTCTAAGCCCGAGGTCGTGGGTTCTATTCACACCCAGAACAAATAATTGAGTGATGAAAACGATAATTTCATTCTGTGTGTAGGTGTAATGTTTATCAGCAGTCTGGTTAGCATGGCATAGTCGCTTTTTTCCTGTACGCTTAGCTCTTTCTAACTACGCAACGGATTTTAATTCACTTTTGACCAATAGAAAGAGTGATTCAAGAGGCAGGTTTATGTAAAATACATGCATAATATAGAAGAGGAAACCCGAGAATTCCAAGTATTTGTAATGTAAAGTCGCAAAAAACATGTTTTTGTGCGCTTACATTACAAGATAGATCAAAATAATGTACTACGGAATTGTGTATCTTTAAAAGATCTACAAAAAGGCCTGACTATGGTATATGTCTATCTCCTAAGAATAACCCACAGTAACAATTTTTATCTTTTACATATTACAAAATAGAATGAGTATTTATGAAGCTATTTCGGGTATATATACAAGCGGGCATATAAATATGCATGCCAAGATGTCATGTAGAATAGTTTTATCATAATAATCGTAAAATGAACCACCACACTGACACCACATTAGTAGTATCTACATTGCACCCGTACGAAGCCGGGGTGGAGTGCTAGTACATTTACATTTATAACATTAGTCAGTGTAAAGAAGCTAAACCAGATGGTGAATTAAGGACATCACTGACCACGTCAGAGAAGCATATCAATTTTGTTGTTATTAGACGTAGATATATCTTATGCAGTATACTAATTTAACGGGTTTTCTATGCATATATAGTATATTGAGTAGTATATTTATTTTATGTTTTATGTAATAGATAAAACTTCCTAGTTCATTCGAGTTATGGAAAGTGAGTGTTGACTCTACTAAATAAATCTTCTTTATTGATGCGGAAAAATTGGAGAGCTGGTTTGGATCTCATCATTTTCCGACTCATTATATACTGTACACACTAGATCAGAGTTCATACATTTATTAAATCTTTCAATTAAATCTAAGCCTTCATTACATTGGGGTCTTTTAAACACCTTATGGGTGTGTAAAGAATATAATTAATTTTTAGCTCTACTTTTAGATAAACTTATAGCCTTAAAAACTAAACTGTTTAGCTTAAAAAACTCAGAATAAAATTATTTTGATCTATATTGTGACCTAGGGTGGACATAGGCCTCTCTTTAGAAAGGTGGTTTGTGCGTATTGTACCACATTGGCCAGACGGGTTGGTGTAGGTAGTAGTAGTAGTTTTTTTGGAGTTTTCCTTCTCTTTCCAGTGCCTTTGCCCTATGTAGTTTGCTCCCTTAGGGGGAGGGGGAAGTGATGCGTATTCTTAATCCGTCACCACATAATAAAAGTATGAGAGTTCCTAATTCTAAAACTGCAAATTCAAGTTTGATTTTCGTAAAAAACGGATAAAACTCTTTAAGAATAGACTCCCGAATTGGATTTAAGTTTTTCTTATGGCTAAGGAAGCAAACGAGGACGGGTCACCTGATGGTAAGTGATAACCGCCGCCCGTATCCATGGGCTCAAAAGTTACAAGTGTGTTGCGCCCTTTCAGTCTTTCCCCCAAGAATCAGGGCGGGGGGTGGGCTCCGGAAACGTAACTCACTCGGTGAAAATCAACGATAAAACTGCTTAGGACCGGTTTTCTGTGAGGCTGTGATTGATTCCAAACGACAGCCATATTCGGCCCATATGGCGTCATCATCTGTCTACCCTTATCCTAATTTTATTTGGGGTCGGCGCAGTAAGTATGTCTCTTCCATTCTACTCTATCATTCGTCATCTCACTGTTTACTTCCTTTTTAGCCATCCTCTCTCACACAGTCTATCCACCTGTTCTTTGACCTTCCACTTCTCTTGTACCCTTCAACTCTCATACCTAACACTTTCTTCACCACATTTTCCTCATCCCTCCGCATGACATGTCCATACAAAGATAACCTATTACTTCTTAACTTTTCATCCAGTGGTTTGTTTATTTACGGAACCTTCGGAGCGTAAATAAGTCACAATTGTCTATAAATATATATTTTTAAACAAATTGAACGACTCGTAAATAGTTCGACGGCTGGCTTTTTACATAATTGTTTATAGGTCACGCGATGACGTAATTGTCTGTCCTCAAACCATTTTAGCGTCAGTATTAACGATTATCTCAAAATTGATTGCTTGAAAGTGAAACTTAAAATACTGTATTGTATTTCAAGTTATCTTAGAGACTCAAAGCTTTTGAGAAGTAATTTGTCCGCCTACAGAAATGGTGATGAGTATACAAATACGTATGAAGAATCACTTTCGATTTTTTCCTTTTTAAAACCTACGTAGAATGCTAAGTATGGAATAGTCTAGTTTCTTTATGCAATAATATTAAGTGGAAACCTTCATGTCAATATTGATTCTGTCTGCAACTTAAAGGCTGGGGCAGACAGCAGGCGGGGTTCGTCGAGTGGGCAGGGCGGTAGCACGGGACCCTTTTCTCCCGGCTGACGCAGGTCCTTTCGGGGAAAAACTTCTCGGGAGGTAACCTGCACTCGGTAGCTTGGAGGGAATTGAGTCCCGTCTGTCACCACTGCGATTGCAGTGAGGACTCGGCTCAGCACACGCTGGCAATTTGCCCGGCTTGGGTGCAGCGGCGCTGGGTCCTCATTGCAGTCATCGAGGGGGATCTCTCACTGTCTGTCCCACACAATCTGGGACACCTTTTTATATGGTATAGGAGGGTAAACGAGCAGTAAGGAACTACCGCCGCGACGCCCATACACACCTGTACTTCAAGAGTCACAAGTGCATAACCGCTCTTTGAGTCCTCCCCCCCAGAATTAAGTGGAGGAGAGGTTTGGCTTCGATAAATTCACTTACTCTTCGGTGAAAAGCAACATAAGAACTGCTTAACATTGGTTTTCTATGAGACCGATGTCAGTTCTGTGTGACTTTTCTATATTAACTAGCACTTTCTAACGTACAACCTGCTCAGGCTGGGTCGCCATCTCGACCCGTACGCTGTCTGCCCCAGCTTTTAGTTTGACATCATTTTTAATCCATTAGCACGCCTACAAACATTCAATGGCAAGTTTTGTGGCGCCAAACAAACTTCACACTAGGTGTTTTGTAATAATAGTTTAATATTTTTTTAGGCATTGCAGAAAAGAATGAAGTTTGACATATAGTTATGTATAATTTATGTTTAATTATATTAATTTAAAGGAAACATTTTGAGTTCCTAAACATATGTCAGTTGCCATTTTTACACTAAAGGTCAAAATACTATTTAAAAACGTATTATGAAATAACAGTAAATAAGGTTTTCATTCCGAGCCTCTAGTCTGGTGGTTGGTGATGTTAACTGCTAAACAAGAAGTCTTGAGTTCGATTCTCGCCCAGGACAAATACTAAAATTGTTTGCACACAAGCATCCTGTTGTTCAATGCATCAAGTTGTTCTATGTTTGGGTATAATTGATCTATACGAGTAATATGGATGTATTTAAAAATACTGTATTTAGATTGCACGGATGGCGTAGTGGTTTAAGCAATCATCACGCCGCTTCCTACTACGCTGAGTGTTATTGGTTCGATTCCCACGTAGGCGACACTTTATGTGATCACCAAATTGTTATTCTCAGTCTGGGTGCTCTTTGTGTCCGTTCCATGTATGTTTCTAAAGTACACCGCGACACAGGATACATTCTTAATGCGGGAGTTGTCGTTTTATAAAGAAAAAAAAAAGCGAGTTTATCAGCAGTCTGGTTACCATAGTGCAGGCTCTGCCTAGCTTGAAATTAAAACGGGCGTGTATGAGATGTGATAAGTTATGATTATTCCGATTTTCTTTTTTTTTTTATTCTTAAAAAAGACCTCCCGAATTAGGAATAAATCCTGTGTCGCGGGGGACTTTACAAACATACATGAAACGGACACAAAGAACACCCAGACTCAGAACAACAATTTGTGGATCACACAAAGTGTCGTCCCATGTGGGGTTTGAACCCACAACACTCGGCGTAGTAGGAAGCGGCGTGGCGACCGCTTAAACCACTACGCCACCCGTGCAGTCCGAATTTCCTATGTAATTTTAAACAGTTAAAATATACACATCTTTTTGCCGCAATATTGCTCTCTGTTGATCATTATCAGAATAATGCAGACAGAAAATTATGAAAGCATGAAACTATAAAAAGGTCAAGAAACAGTAACATTAAAACGTTCTAGATATCTGTAAAAGAGATAAAAACATTTGTGCAACATCACCTTCTACATATATTAAGCAAAAATTCTACGACATAATAGGCTATTAATCTAATAATTAAAATAACAATGCAGTAACGTTCTCTTAAATATATACTATATGTTAATATATATACACCGATATTAGCTCAAAGGTCAAAATTTGACCGATAGCATTTCATCATGCATAGCAATAATCTTGCTATCTGTCGAAGGTGGGGCAAATTTTCTTTTGACACTAAAGCTGGTCATGAGCCGATTAATGTACCTGTTCTAGTGAGCTCTCGTCTCTTTCTCTCTCTTCAAGGTACTGCAATCTCTGTTCCGTTCGTCCGTCCTGTTTAAAATACTCGAGACTTACGTTATCCCTTTTTTTTCTGTGCGGAAATCCCCTCGGGTACCACCCACCGGTGGTTATGTCGGACCGACCAAAAACCGCACACTGTCTCGGGTACCAGTTGCCGGGGAACCAGGTGTACCCTAGGAAGGAAATCCCTGATACCTCGACGTACCTCGGGCCATCTAAGGCTTGTAAAAGACCCCGTCCTGTGTGGGAACCCCTATGTCCCCTTTATGCCCCCGAAGGAGCGCGCGCGCTCCGCAGCGGGTCTCGCCACCACCCCGGCCTTTGCTAGGTTGAACTTACGTTATCCCTTACTCTCGTAATATCCATTCGAGAATGTACAGATACTAAAAATTTACAAACCAGTGATTTTATTTTTATCATCATCAACAGCCTTTAATAGTCCACTGCTGGACATAGGCCTCCCCTTAGAAAGGAGGTTTTGGCCTACTATACCACGCTGGCCAGACGGGTTGGTATAGGGTTTGTTTCAAGTTTTCCTTCTCTCTGCAGTGTTGTTGTCCTGCGTAGTTTTCTCCCTTAGTCGCCTCTTACGACGCACACGGGATGAATAGGGGTGGTGACACTCCGTATTCTTAATCCGTCACCACACGGACATTTTTATAATGTTTAAATACTCTGTATCACTGTCACAATTAAGAAGAATCTAACGACACCTCCTAAGCCAAAATCATGACTATAGAATGTGCCAAAGAATTTCAATACATTACGTACCCCTCCTTCTGGCAGAGTCTAGTCTCTAGTCAGAGCTATTTATATTTTTATTACACGCTTTATATTAGCTTCTACAAGTGAAGCTAATATAAAGCGTGTGTTTGTATATTTGTTTGTAACCGACTCCTCTGGGAGTGATTTTGACTGACTTTAAACGGTCAGAATTCGTTCAAACTTTGTAGATATATCGAGGACCGATGACAATACACTAATATAAAAAAAAGGAAAATAAATTTTTATAAATTTGAAAAAAAGCGTGGGGTATTTTTTACTAATGACAACAGGCAACCAACGCTTTTTTTCAAATTTATTAAAATTTATTTTCTATATTTAAGTTTGGTTTTCTATAAAAAGCGTGTTTTTTTAGTTTTTTAAAACATTTTTTTTTATAACTTGTAACACCGCTTTTGCGTAGACTATTCAATGATATACCTTTCTAAGACATGAAGTAGATATTTACCCGTAGATATTAATTTTATTACTATCTAGTGAAAGTGTTTGCAGTGATTGTAACAAGGAACCGTCGCTTAAAGCCGGATACATAAGTTTTAATACCTTATTTAACTTGCAACATTGTATAAATCTAAAGGCATGATCAGGTGAGCCTTTTTCTAACACAGATAATTATTATAGTATTACCAGCCAGTATTATACCAGCCAGTATTATACCAGCTACCATTATACCAGCCACCATTATACCAGCTACCATTATACCAGCCACCATTATACCAGCTACCATTATACCAGCTAACATTCAGCAAGGGAATGCTGCCACTCTTCTAGGTAAGCGGTGATAGAAAGACAATTTTCAAATCATATCATATCATATCGATGAGTTGGGGTGGTGACACTCCGTATTCTTAATCCGTCACCACACGGACGACTGAATATTTATATATATATATATAATAACCTACGAGGACTCTGTCCGGCAGTGGACTATTAGTGACTGTTAATGAAATGAGTTCAAATTTTAACACGAAAAACAAACCGCTTCAAAGATTTTACCTAATTTGCACGTTAGTTTTGTTCCTTATTTTTCATAAGTACAACTCAAATATGCCACATACAAGCGTTAGTTTTAGATTAATTACATCCAGACAAAAGAAATGATCGTGCCGTGCATTTACTTATAAAATCAAGGTACTTAATGTAAAACTGTAATTTCTTATGAATTAATTTAAACAAAAAAAGAACTAAATTAAGAAAACAAGGAATTCAAAACTTTTTAAAAATCTATAGCGGAGTATAATTATGGCATCAATTTATTATCAACGTCATCCATACTAGTCAATACTATTATTAAAAATGCCAAAGTCTGTGTGTCTGTCTGTCTGTCTTCACGCTTAAACCGCTGAACTAATTTAAATGAAATTTGACATGGAGATAGTTTGACAGCACGGATGGCGTAGTAGTTTAAGCCATCGCCACGCCGCTCACTACTACCACGGTACTATTATAATACAGTACTGCAACTTCATACAAACGGACGAAACGGGAGCTATACCTACGCGACTCGATCTCGGGGTGCGCTCGGGGCGCAGACAGTCACGGCTGTACCGCAGTGTCGAACGGACTGCGTGTTGTTTTTTTAACAATAACGGCGCGATTTTTTCTCTAAAAATCAGTTAATATGACGAGTAGGAAATATTGTGCTGTTTTTGGTTGTATGAATTCGTCAATAACGCATCCAGACATAAGTTTTTTTAAATTACCTGGAAACTCTGAAAAGTAAGACTATAAAATAATTTTACTTACTAGTACGTAGGTACATAATGTGTGTCTTTTTAATGGATAAGTATTTCCTTTTATCTCACGAAAAAAAAGGTGTTTGGATGAATAAATAAAGCAAATAGAGTAACGGAAAGTTATTGAGACGAGTGAAATAGGGAGTTACATGCGGTTCTGAATGAATCATGATACGGTAGGTACCTACCTACTTACGCTTGTGTTAAAACTTCGGTGCATGTTTGTTTTGTTACTTTGCATAATTCAAAAAAAAGAAATTTTAAATTAATAATATTTTAATAATTTTTAATAAATTTTATTATTAATAATATATCTTTATTATCTGTGTGTATGAATAATACTAAAAAAAATTTGTTACCGTCTGTGTGTCATTAGACAGTTTTCGAAATTTTCACAAAGTGTTTCTGCTGCTACTATAACAACATATACCACTAAAAACTGGTTTTATTTTCTCGGTATTAACAACAACAGCTAGACTCATATATAATATTTAGATGTTTGAGGGTTGTGATTTTAAAACATTCGTAGTCAGCTGTTCAGCTTTTTAATAATTAATTAATTGGTGACCAAAGAATTTTTGTTTTGAGTTGTTGCGAGTTGTAGGTTATAGGTTAGGTAATTTATAGAGACGTTAATTAGCTGAGATAAAAAGTTACTTACTCGTCAGCTGTTTCTTGCATTCTAGTTGAGTAGGTGGTAGGTGTTGGAGTTTCTAAGGATTGGAGTTTTGTAACGCGTATGGAGAAAGCACATTTATTTTATTTTATAGAAGGATTTTTTTCGGTCGCTAATTTATAAGCCCGATTGGTTTTTCAAACAAAAAAATGTTTTGACGTGACAACGTCTTATAAATTGGTTTGCCGGGTGACACTTCAAGAAACTGCGTTACGCTCCGCTCACGTTATGCGCTCACAATGAGAGCGAGTGAGAGGCACGCGTCCCTTCCAATCGGGCATGGTTAGCCCGCCTAAGAGCGAGAGAGACAGACATAGTCGTTGTCACGTAAAACTTTCGCCCGTATACCGACTTTACAGGCAACCAATTTTTTTTTTTAAATTAAATCTACCAATCAAAAAACAACACGCATTTTTATTGAACAATTCCTATTCAATATACAAAGTATTTCATTTATTTATATAAAAAGGATATTTACAATCACAAATCTAAATAGAAACAGAAAGTAGGCAAATATCACTAAAATGCTGGAGACGGGCAGCCCTAACGCATGTTTACGTACCGCGCGGCTGTAGGCATTTATTTCTATCATGCGGCCGAGTTACAATACTGTATTATAATAGTACCGTGCTACTACGCTGAGAGTTGTGGGTCCGATCCCCACATGGGACGACACTTTGTGTGATCCACAAATTGTTGTTCTGAGTCTGTGTGTTCTTTGTGTCCGTTTGATGTATGTTTGTAAAGTCCCCCGCGACACAGGATAAATTCCTAATGCGGGCGTTGTCTTGTGAAAAAAAAGTTAGATTCTTAAGAAAGGACACAGGCAGACTTTTTACTGCGAATATTATTACTACTACTTTCTTATATTTTTATTAGTACTACGATATACATGCTTGCGGAGCCGGGGGATAAAGCTAGTGATTTTATATTCCATCTAGCTATCACACATCAACAAAGACAATTAACGTGATACATGAACTCTAGGCTTTAAAACAGCAGTCACATAATATGTATACAAGACACAGAAGAATATATTTTTACGTTGTATTTTAACCACTTACGTAAATGCTACAACTGTAACAAATAATGAGAGATTATACAAGAACTACACTTCACTTAAGGAAATGAATTGTATAATTTTATCTTAAGACGGATGTTGCATCGTAATTTCGTCATTTAGATAGTACAACTAAGTACATCATTTTGAAGTATCTCTTAAGATTAAATCTACGTAAGCTCTGTAATATGGTTTCTGGCGACTTAGTTGCACAATATTATTGTTTATATACTTAATTAGAAATAAATAAGGTTTTTATATTTAAAAGAAAGAAAAGAAAGAAATCCCAACTGATGGTGGCAACCGCATCAAAATCTGTTGCGTAGTTTGGAAGTTAGCGGATACATAGACCGATGCATAAAGCAGTTTTTTTTATAAATCCTGTGTCGCGGGGGACTTTACAAAGGTACATTAAACGGCCATAAAGGACACCTAGACTCAGAACAACAATTTGTGGATCACACAAAGTGTTGTCCCATGTGGGGATCGACCCACAACACTCAGCGCAGTAGGAAGCGGCGAGGTGACCGCTTAAACCGCTACGCCATGCCTGCGGGCAGTTTTGATTTATAATTAATTCCGGTATTGGTTTTTACTTATTAAATTACCTCCTTAACTACTCCTTCTATCTAAGAAGAGACTACTAATGGCCTTAAAATCATAGAATTTATGAATACTAAGTGCTATTATGGAACTTTTACTGATGTTATAAATACGACTCTACCCTTTTAACCTATTCTGTAACACTTTCTCTGTCACTAATATATACATATTTATACTCAAATGACCCATGATTAACTCCCAAAATTTGTGAAAATATCTACTTTATATAGATGTCCAATTTAAAAAGAGTCTTATAAAAATGTATTTTTATAAAACTCTCTGGCAAACCCAGAATTAAATATACATAACAAAAAGTTGAGATTTATTGGGATATTAAGACACACGGATGCTTTTACACATACATCACAAACAAAATCCGATTAGTTTTTTATTTATACATTTCTATTTCATAAATTGCCCATAAAAGCCGTCGGTTGGAAAATGTCAATACTCCAACACGATAGAAACAAGTTCATGACATGATATAATCCCTCGTATCGTCTTTACGTAACTCCATGACATAAAAAAAATTATAGACACAAATTAATATATATCTGGACAAATACGGCTGTATATTTTTCATTTTCTCAAAAGAAACTTTATTGTAAGTCAATCAAACAGAGAAAGAGCTAGAGATAGATTAATTTACAGATTCGCTTCAAGACGATAAAATGAGAGATTTACTCAACAATATCAGTTATCACCCTGTGGCACGATGGACTGGCGATTTGAGGGAAATGGTTGGTAGCAAATGAATGCGGACTTCCCAAAACCGGGATGGCTGGCGCTCCTCGGAAAAGGCTTTTGTTTAGCAATAGACGGCGATAGACTGGTGATATGATATCAGATATTACTTTAAATTGTGTCATCAAAAGCTTGCTATGATTTTAGTCCCACCTAAGTAGTAGGGGACTATGCTAATGGGACTAAAATTACAGTCGGTAAAATGGGGCCGTTAAATACACCTCCGTCTACCCCTAGGGATAAAAGAGTGTTTGTATGTTACTCTGCGTTAAATTTACATAAAAAAATCAATAAGCATTTGATTAATACAACTGTGCTTTGTTTAATCAACAAGTACATTTATAGTATACATGGAGGCGGTATTTAATTTCCATCATTAATTTCCCATTAGATCATTCACGGTCATGCAATCAACCAGGAACTGACCTTCAACAATGAGGAAACAAAAGTTGGAAGAAATTGGAGACATCAATACCAAATCCTACTTGTACTAGCAAAACATAGATGCTAATTGGTTATGGTATAAATAGACTGATTGCTAATACGAGTAGTATGATTGTCTATTTTTTATGTTATATGGGACATACGAGCAGACAGGTCACCTGAAGGTAAGTGATTACCGCCGCCTATGAATTATTAGATATAATACATACGCTGAGTGTTGTGGGTCCGATCCCCACATGGGACGACACTTTGTGTGATTCACAAATTGTTGTTCTGAGTCTGGGTGTTCTTTGTGTCCATTTCATGTATATTTATAAATTCCTCTGCGATACAGGATATATTCCTAATGCGGGAGTTGTCGTTTAAAAAAATATATATATACAGTTGTCAAAGCGAAGGTAAAGGTTGAATGGGTCTTTTGTCTTTGTATTTTACGCGATTTATCAAATATAGCTAAACCGATTTGAATACTTCTTACTCTCTTTGAAAGGATAAAAATATACTTTCTAGTTGGTCATAAGATAACATAGGATTCTGAAGAAATCGATATTATAGGCCTATGGCATACCTACAGAAATTTCGATATTATAATAGAAACCGAAATTTTATACAATTAGCTCTCGGAAAGCACCTTTTTGCTATGTGGAACTCATGCTGAAGATAATAGAAGACCTGGGCAATTACTCAAAAATAAATCATCATCATCATCTTCAACAGCCTTTAGCAGTCCACTGCTGCACATATGGCTCTCCTTAGAAGTATTTCATTGAAATCCCTAGTTCTCTTTTTAAATTTAATTTAATTAAGATGTATTTTTATTATTTCACTTTTAATTATGTACATAAATAATTTTAAGCTAAAGGTCAATTGATTATCTACTAAACAGGTCATGCAACGTTCCACAAATAGGTATTAACTTGTTTGTAACAGACTCATCTATTTAGTACGGTGTCAATATACTCAACCGAGTTATCTCGAAATGTCAAATACGATTTAAAATAAAAAAGCACGAGCAAGACAGACGAATCTGTCAAATGTCAATGTTTGAACTTCTGTTTTAATATTTTTGTCTTTTTTTTATAAATATAATTAAATACGTATATTTATATCTGTACACATAAAGTTTGCCATCATCATTATCAGCCTATCGCAGTCCACTGCTGCACATAGGCCTCTTCTATTGCACGCCACTTCGATTGATTTTCCGCTTCTCGCATCCCCCTGCCAGCCATCTTACGCAATTCTGTGGGCGTCCTACACTGCGTTTACCGCGACGCGGTCTCCACTCAAGTACTTTGTTTGAACTTTCCCATACTGATTTAATAGTAGTTAATATAAATTAATCCGTGTGGTGATGGATTAAGAATACAGAGTGTCACCACCCTTATTCATCCCATGGGTGTCGTAAGCAAGGTATAAGCTGATTATTAATAATAACACGATGTATATAAATCAGTTTAATTAGGTATTTACTGTGTACGAATATAAAGTATATGTATTTTTGTGTATTTATATGTATATTTAGACTTGTATGTATGTATATTTGTGTTTGTATGTGTGTAACTCACGGGATGAATTGGGGTGGTGACAATTTGTATTCTTAATCCGTCACCACACGGTGACAGTGGGTGTCGTAAGAGCCTAGTACCCGAGACGGCGTGCGGTTTTAGTCGGTTCGAGTCCGACATGCCACCGACAGGTGGTATCCGAGGGGATTTCCGCACGGAAAAAGAAAAAAAAGGGTGTCGTAAGAGCCGACTAAGGGAGAAAACTACGCAAAACAACAGCACTGCAGAGAGAAGGAAAACTTGACACAAACCCTATACCAGCCCGTCTGGCCAGCGTGGTATAGTAGGCCAAAATCTCCTTTCTAAGGAGAGGCTTATGTCCAGCAGTGGACTATTAAAGGCTGTTAATGGTGAATTAGCAAACAGAAGGCCAATTCTCGATCTCACAACTGTCATAAAAAGTATTTTCGTAGTAAAATAGTAAAGTATTATTAGGACCAGCGGATTACCGATTCAATTTTCGGTTACAATACGATATAATTACATTACAGTCAACGTTGGACGTTTAATATTTTACTACGAAAATAACTTTTACGATAATATAGTGAGATCGAGACTTAAACGGAACTGAATTGAGACCGAACTTTTATTACAAGAATTGCCTTCCAGTAGTTATCCTTTATAGGTATCGAAGATTTTTTTTATTGCGTTAAACTAAATGTGAAAATTAGGTTATCAAGCGATTGTCATAAAGATTACCTTTTTACTTATTTTTGAACCAAATATGTATATTTGTAAAGTATTTATTCGACAGTATTATCGTTAGAGGATTAAATATAGGAATAATAATTCAAAAACTGAATTTAAAGTTAGTGCTAGATTCAAACTGGTGTCTTAGGTTCTACTTAATTTTGCTAAGAAGAATTTGTGATGTAGTATTAAATCTTCTTCCTACCAAGCAAGTATTAATAGATGAAAGTCTTGGCTGGAGGGAAAAGGAAAAAAGGGAAAAAAGTAGACTATGTCTTTCCTCAATAATCAAAGTATTTAGACTGCTTCGGTGGTCCGGTGGTAGCGTATGCGACTGCTGTACTGAGGTCTTGGGTTCGATTCCCGGGTCGGACCAAATGTTTATATGATCTACCAATGTTTGTTTCGGAGTTTGGGTGTTTTCTATGTATAATAGGTATGTATATATGAAAAAAAGTACATTATAAGTATTTTATCTGTCAATCTAGCTTTAATAGTACAAACTCTGCTTAGTTTGTAACTAAGATGTGGGAAAATATTATTATTATTATATTAAGTATCTTCATACCATCATCATCAGCGGTTATTGATTAGACATACAAACTTTCACTTATCTTTTAACCCCCTTAAAGGATGATTTCTGGGATAAAAACTACCCTATGTCATTTCCTGGGACTCGGACTATCTCTGTATCAAATTTTATCTAAATCGGTTCAGCGTTTTAAGCATGAAAGGTAACAGACAGACAGACGAATAGACACACTTTCGCATTTATAATATTAGTATGGATATTTTTATTATGATTATGATACAAACTTAATAGTCACAAAGAATTTGCATTTATCATCGTTAAATGCCATTGGAAACATCACAAAATATTTTTTGATCAGTTTTTTTTCTCTTTATAAAAAGACAACTGCCGCATTAGGAATGTATCTTGTGTCTCGGGGGACTTTACAAACCTACCTACTTGAAACAGACACAAAGAACACTCACACTCAGAACAACAATTTTTGGATCACACAAAGTGTCGTCCCATGTGATGATCGAACCCACAACACTCAGCGTAGTAGGAAGCGGCGTGGCGACCGCTTAAACCACTACGCCATCCGTGCAGTTAAATTGTTTCCATCTGATACAATTTTGGTCACGAGACTAAAGAGGTGTAAGGAAACATTCTTAAATTAGTATTAATCTATTGTGTACTTTGACGAGGTTTTTTTCTCATCAATCAGGTATATATTGGGTATAAATAATCTTCGGACAAACTTTGTGGTAGACTGAGTTTAATTAGATAAAATTAAAATATTTAAACACCTGAGCCAGTTTTTTTTTGTCTTAAATCGAAGCATCTAGATTGTTATGTTCTTAATATTTTTTTATTTTTTTTAAGTGAAAACTTCATTAGCGGCGTTGTACACTTTTTTTGTAATGGGTAAAAAATGTTAAACTCGTGTCAGGTCACGTGACCTGATCAAAAATTCGTAAGACGGATGGAGCGTAGACAGCGGCGCGGCGTAGGAGAGGAAGTATCCCCCTCTCTTTTTCTTTCTCTCTTTCTACGGCGCGGCGAAAATGTATGCCTGCGCCTGCTGTTTCGTTTAGGCGGCGCAGGGCTCTTGCGCGAATGTTCGTTTTCTGAGACATAAACTTTTTAATGTAATATAAATTGTCATGTTTGTGTACGATAGCGCAATAAATAAATATTGTATTCTACCACATAAATGATAGTACTTCTATACTGAAAATTAAAGCAATTCGTGCAAAATTATTCCCTAACCATTCCAAAATATCAAAAATGCACAACGTTAAAATTCAAGTTTTCACTTCTGCCGGCACTCCCGGAGTGCAACCCGTCGTTTTTTGTTTCTTTCTTCGCATGTAAATAATACTAGTAGCAAAATTGATTATTTAATAGTAGCACCATTTGTATTCTTTATCTTATTAAAAAGGTATACGTTATATACGCATATTATACGTTAGTACGTTGATGCTGTTTACTGGCCCGCACTGAAATCCCCACCAATCTCCACTAAACGCTGTCACGAGTCGCTGTGAAATAAACTTGCACTCAGCCCTCTGATGCTTTTTATATTGTAAGCAACGTGTAAGAAAGGATTTTCGGAAATTACACACCTACAAGGGGTAAAAAAGGTATAAACGGTCGCATTTAAATTCGTCATGTTCATGGATAGAACACCGAATTAAGAAATAATTTAAAAATCGTTAGTTTATGGATAAAAAATGAGCATCTCGTGTAGTCCGTGTGGCTCCTATTCATCCCGTGGGTTTCGTAAGAGGCGACTAAGGGAGCGAAATACGCAGTACACCAGCACTGCAGAGAGAAGGAAAACTTGACACAAACCCTATACCAACCCGTCTGGCCAGCGTGGTATAGTAGGCCAAAACCTCCTTTCTCAGGAGTGGACTATTAAAGGCTGTTGATGATGATCTCGTGTAGTCTTTGACTTTAATTCGGTTCGATTTTTGTCGTGGACTCGTGTATCGATCCAGTTTCATCTTCCAAAATAATTAAAAACAAATTGGAACGTTAATCGTGGATCGTGGACTTATGTTTACGGGAATTAACACTTTCACAATAGAGGTTACCACTTCTAGGCTACAATGGTTCAGAAAGAGATCGTGAACGGGATCGGGAGAGTACCGTTCCCTAGCGAAAAAACGTCGTATGAGCCACAGATGTCGCCAGAGAGTGGGCCTGCCTTTAATAGTAATAGCCTTTAAGAGTACACTGCAGGATAGGACTCTACTAAGAAAGGAGGTTTTGGCCTACTATACCACGCTGGCCAGACGGTTTGGTATAGGGTTTGTGTCAAGTTTTCCTTCTCTCTGCAGTGTTGTTGATTTGTTGTTGTAAATTTGATTTTATGTAATTGCGATGTAATGTTTTAAATGTTGATACACAAACTAGTACTACGATAATTATATTTACAACTTAAATTATGTAAAAAATGAACATAACAGACGTAACAAACGAAGTCAACTTGAATCATCATCACTCAAATCATCACATTTACATCATGGCAGAGCCAGTTTCGGTACAAATGGGCCGGTTCGACGGGATTGAAAACACGGCCTCATAGAAAACCAGCGTGAAGGAGTTATTTTGACGCTTTTCAAAGAGTGCCTGTTTCTAGAGCCTCCTCCTTCTGATCATGGTGTAATGCCTAAGGAGCGGCAACGCGGTTCATAATTCCGTCACTTATGAACCGATTTAGGAAAATCCTTTTTTTTTCTTTTGTATTGGAAGAAAACCAAAGGTGAAAAAAAGGGGCAGAATTTTATATGGACTCGAATGTATTTATAACTAGGTGGTACCCGCGACTTGGTTCGAGTAGAATTTGAATTGAAAATGTTATTAAGGCTTCGGGTTCGATTCCCGGACTGGGCAAAATTTTATAGGGTTTTTCTGAGAGGGAAAATAGCAAATTACTCCTTATATAGACTGCTATCTAGTAGTAAAATATTATTAAAATCGATCTGACTGTTTTGAAGATTACCTGGCACAAACAGACAGATTGACAGATAGACACACAGACAAAAAACATTTAAACTGGCTTCTAGGCTTAACTATCGTGCAAATAACCGTGTGAGCATTAAAAATCCTATTATTTTGACATTACAAACAGACACTTTAATTTTATTTATTTGTATAGACATATACTTAGTAATGCATTTGTAGTAATTAGAAAATATACATTTGAATAAATACAAATAAAGAATTGAGAGACTTCAAAATAGAGGAGGTTCTCAAAATGGGTTCAACTTTTCGAATATGTTTACTTTTTATTACTTTTTCGGATACCTAGTTACATTTACATAGTTTTTACCCGACTGCGTCAGAAGGAGGGTTATGTTTTTCGAGAGTATGTATGTATAATTGTTTGGCACGCTCTGCGGCCTTAACCGCTCTATGCATTAGTTTGAGAAGTGTTATTAGATTCGTATTGACTGTGAGCGTGATACTGGATATACCAAAACAAAAATAAAACAAAATGGCGGATTTTTGGCGCCAAATTCAAATGTTTGGCGCGCTCTGCAGCCTGAACGGCTTTATGGAATTTTTCACGCAGTCAGGTGTTTTGTTTTTTTTTCAATAATTAGCTTGTTAAATATCTAATTAACAATGTTAAAGGAGTTTGAAGACTTTTTTTTATAAAAGACAATTCTGCAGAAGTCTCATTCTAGAAATATATCCTGTGTCGCAAGGGTCTTTACATACATTATTGAAATGGGCACAAAGAACACCCGGACTCAGAATGATAATTTGTAAATAGCACAAAGTTTTGCCACTGGGCAAACCTTGGTGTTATGTGCGACTCGAACCCATAACACTCAGCACAGTAGGAAACGGCGAGGTAACCGCTTAAACCACAACGCTGTCAAAACACGACTGAAATACTGTAATAATTTAAACTGCTTCGATCATTTCCTCCAATTCAGACTAATATAAAAGTTGGAGAGCTGGTGTATTGTATTAGGACCCCTGACCTAATGAACACTAACTTGATAAATTGATCAAATTCATAAAATAAATAATAAACAGCAACACTTCTAGAAGGCAAGTACAGAGCTACAATTTAAGCAATCCATGAACCAACATAAGAATACGGAGCGTCACCACCCCTATTCATCCCGTGGGTGTCGTAAGAGCCGACTAAGGGAGCATTTTATTCATTGCATTTGCTTTATTCATTGCTTTGCTTATTTCATTGCTTATTTCTAAGTATAATAATTTACAACAATCCAAGTTATTAGTTAAATAAATAAATATCACTCACCTGTACAAAGTCTATGCAACTCAAGCATATCAGCAACGCACACACGATCAAACAATGTCTAAAACTCATGATTGCACTTTTTGTCTACACAGTCGGTTCAAACTTCAAACAATCATTACAGAGTTTAACAGAATATCCGTCAGTAATGACAATGGAATGAATTTGATAAAGATCGGAAGACAATAATTACGAAATAAAAATATGGTGGTTACAATGTGACTAGAAATAAACTCCCAGCATTTATAAAGTTACAATGCGATGCAATGCTCACTGAGGTTCACCTTTCCTATTCATATTTAAATAAATTCTAATGTCAAAAGCACTATCGATAAAAATATTAGTTAAATTAAATATCCAGTTGAGTCCAACACTATAAACGTCACTTAATTCTTTATTTGAATTTGACAACTTTGATGTTAGTGTTCGTTTATTTTTATTCGATATTTGAATTCGGAACTATCGGTACGCGCGTTCTCGGCGGCCTGTGTAATAAGACTACTTGACATTTGATCGCCGGTCACGAGATAGCGATGCCGCCCTACTCCGCTCGTCGTACGTCCTTGAACGTAAACAATGGTCTCGATTTACGAATTCGTTGTGGTTTTATTATTTACACGTCTGTTGTTATGAAGTGGCGGATTCTTTTAATTAGCACCACAATTAAAATTGTCTGTAACTTTTGTTTGTTTTAGAATTTATAATAGGTTTTATTGATATTCGTTGGTGAAGAATGGCCGTGTTATTCTAGATGAATCAATGATCTGGTGAGGACACGACACAAGATCAGTCTTTGCCGTAATCTTTAGACTAGTATGTTCTTATATACATAGATGTCCCTTAATCAAAATGCTGATAATGTTTATAATGCACAATTTTTGGTTTAAATTTCCATAATTCTGATTTGAAGGTATGGTGTTATTTCTCTGGATAAGAAAACCTAAAGTAAATCCACTTAAAACCATTTCATATGCTGGTATTACTACTGGAAACCTATAAGGGTTGTACTAAAGGACATTCGTCCTTTTTCTTCTTTTTGCGTGTGGAAACCCCCTCGGGCCATCACCCCACCGGGGTTTTCGGCGGGGTGGTGTGTCGGAATCGGACCGACGACCGAAAACCTCACGGTGTGCCACTCTGCGCCTGTAATAGGAGGGATCCGGGAACTGCTGTTATTAAGACATCCGGACCCCTCCTAGCGCCTGCCCGCATTGGCGCGGGCTCCATCCCCAGGTACATTCTCCAAAGGACATCCGACCTGGCCCTACCCATGGTTTGTAATTTTTAAATTCTGCAGTTCAACGCATACTGTCGAACTGGTGGACGAGGTCGTCGTCACCTCTACGGTGGTTTTCCATTATATCCATCTTTCCATTATATCGGTGTTTGAATTGCATTTATTCATGAGTTTCAAGTATCGATAACCCATGGTATCTGTTGGCGGTAGTTGTCGTTCAGCTTGATCTCTGTGGCTGGACGATAGCGCATTTAACTGTCGCAATCGCCGTTTATTTCAATTCCTGCTAATGCCAAAATCATTATTTAGTATCATTTACTGTTGGAACGAAGTTCCTTATCGCCCGTAATACGCTCAGAGGAAATGGGAGTGAGACCGAAAAATGTGTAACAAGACTATTTTGCTTCTAGCAAAAACCGAAAGAAACTTTGTTCCAATTGGGGGTCTATAGACCCCTCACGGCGTTGTTTCCTTTCGTTTTAGTCAAGTATTCGTTTAGTAGTTTAGTAGTAGTAGTACTTAGTATCATTTTCTTGGATAGTTGTAGTAGAATGCGATCACAATTGTTAAGTCATTGTAGGCTTAGAGTTCAACGCACGATAATTTATAATAAACTAGCTGACTCGTGCAGCTTCGTCTGCGTCTTTTAAAAGCAATAAATTTTCCCCGTTTTTGCAACATTCCTTATTAGTGCTCCGCTCCTATTATAGCTCCGATATATAGCCTATAGCCTTCCTCGATAAATGGGCCATCTAACACTGAAAAAAAATTTCTAATCTGAACAGTAGTTCCTGAGATTAGCGCCTTCAAACAAACAAACACTTCGTAAAGATATAAAACCCTTAATGCGGATAATAACATTTGATTAGCTCATCACGATATTCGTTGATTTTTGAATAGTATTTTCACAACTGAACCGTTATCATCAAATGTAAGTAAGTTTGCAGGAGACTGTGTTTTCTTCAAAATGGTAAATTAAGTAAAGCTGATGAGTTTGTTTGTTTTTTTGGTTACACGCACTAATGAAACTACTAGAAAGCCCATTTATCATGGAGGATTTATAAAATCACGCTATGACCAGTAGAACCCGAATATCATTAAAAAATGGTCCAAAAAAATGAGGTAAATTTATTCCTTTTGGGTTAGCTAGTATGTTTGGTTTATATTGATATATTATAGTTTATATATTTAGTTTACTATGATATGTATAAGATTTAGCAAAAAAGTATTTTTATCATATCTTAGTGTATAATATTTACAAATCACCACAATGTATTATTTAAAATGGAACGTGTTAATGTATTAAAAAAAACAAACTATAGATTATATTTTAACGCAAGAAGAATACAACTGCTTTTGTGATAAATAAAATAAAAATTACATATTAACAAATTAATGCCAGATAAACTGAGTGTTGTGAGTGTGTTGTCCGTGTGGTGACGGATTAAGAATATGGAATGTCACCACCCCTATTTATCCCGTGGGTGTCGTAAAAGCCGACTAAGAGAGCAAACTACGCAGGACAACAGCACTGCAAAGAGAAGGAAAACTTGAAACAAACCCTATATCAACCCGTCTGGCCAGCGTGGTATAGTAGGCCAAAACCTCCTTTCTAAGGAGAGGCCTATGTCCAGCAGTGGACTATTCTAGGCTGTTGATGTAACTGAGTGTCATAATACTGCTCAGTTAAAAAACTACGTAGTTGCAATCTGCGGTCAATATTACTTGAAAGCTACTGTTTTTATATTGGTAAATCCTTTTCTGATGGAAAAAGTCAATTGACGTGTTGGTTAATGTCAAGTCTGTCAACTGTCAATCTGCTTGTTGTTATTAGACAGAGTAATTATTATTTTTCTGTGGTATTGCTAGTTGTCTGATAATATTACTATACTCTGTGTTCCTAGTTTAGATTGGGCACGATTCCTGAGTCATCATCATCAACAGCCTTTAATAGTCCACAGCTGGACATAGGCCTCTCTTTACATAGGAGGTTTAGGCCTACTATACCACGCTGGCCGGCAAAAAAAACACTACGAAGGTCCTGTGTAGAATGTTGACTTGTCATGGTACGGAAGAAAAGTACACTGGTAGTTCAAGTTGTACGGGAAATTAATAACTTGATCTGTGTAACAGAATAAATATATCCATGATGTACGTCAGCAGACAGAGCTGTATCAAACAGACGCATTTTACCAACTATCATTTTAGTTTTAGTCCCTGTTAAACTGCAAACTGAATACGTAATACTTTGTTTGGTTCTCGATAGATGGCATTGTTTCACCTGAATCGCGTCATTGTTTCGCTCGCGTGTTATAAAATAAACATTCTATTATTTTTAAATAAACCATCCTTGGGAAACAATAGAATATTCTAGAACAAGTGACAAGTTGTAGATTTATTCGCGATTGATGTGTGAAGTTATTATAATATTGTATTAAAAGCCTATCAGTATATTCTTTTTAATAAACTTTATTATTATATTATTGTACTTTATTATTGTATTAAAAGCTTCTCTACACTTACCAGTGCAAATTGTGTTGTTCCCGAGAAAATACTAGGCGACTTTTGGTATTAGCGATTGGTCCATCGATCCGGACTATTTTTGAGTACAACGCTCCAAGTTTGAACCATCACCCGTACTCACAGCGGACTTAAGTAACTTATTGCATACTTATTGACGGGCCTGTTGGTCTAGTGGTTACTGACATTGACGTGTCGGTCGTGGGTTCGAATCCTACCCAGAACAAATATTTTGTGTAATGAGCCCGATCATTTGTTCTGTGTCTGGGTGTTTATCTATACTAATATTATAAAGCTGAAGAGTTTGTTTGTTTGTTTGTTTGTTTGTTTGTTTGTTTGAACGCGCTAATCTCAGGAACTACTGGTCCGATTTGAAAAATTCTTTCAGTGTTAGATAGCCCATTTATCGAGGAAGGCTATAGGCTATATATCATCACGCTAAGGTCAATAGGAGCGGAGCACCAATGAAGAATGTTTAAAAAATGGAGAAAATTTATTACTATTGAGAGACGCAGACGAAGTTGCGCGGGTCAGCTAGTCTATAATATGTATGTATTTAAAAATATATAAGTATGTTTATCAGCAGTCTGGTTATCATAGCACAGGCTCTGCCTAGTTTGGGATCAGACGGCCGTGTCTGAGATATGTGAGGATATATTATTTATTGCCGTATACAGGGCAATTTAAAACTTGATACATAATTGGAAGTAATGACAGGAATGGTAAGACATGGATCGCTTATACAAAAGGATTGTAGAGTGTAGCCAGCTCCGGTTCGTAAGTTTGAGTATTCTAATAGAATAACATGTTATTGTTCATACTTCCATATTCTTACTATATTTATTGAAGTGATAACTTCTTATGGGAGGGTAAACCGCTTCGTTACGGCGCCAGTCTGTCTGGCTTCCCTTTCTCTCACGCATACGGCAGCGGTAGGCGTATTTTGGACAGACGCTTTACATAAATTTAAGTAATAACCTCAGATTTTCTCAAGTTAAACAAAATCAAAAAGTCACAGTGGCAGGCGTTGGTGGGTTTAAATATCTTGGCCGATACTTTACGAATGACTTAGACCATTTGGAAGAGGTGAAATGTCGAATAGGACAAGCTAAGACTGCTTTCTTCAAAATGTCTAAGGTTTTATGCGACCCAAAAATCCCATTTCCTTTGAGGCACCGCGTCAAAAAGTCACAAAGTCCAAAATACAAGCCAAGTTCTCAACTAGATACTACCGACTTCTACGCTAATTCTTAACACCCCGGTCTTTTATCTAAATATTGTTTAAGTATTATAAAACCCTGTATAACGTGACACGAACGAAAAAATAATAAACGTCACTCACGTCACTATAATAAAGATGATCTCACATGTACAACACCATTCATACAAATAAGTGATTGTCCAACTTCAATTGGAATAAACTACGTCAAAAAATATCGAAATAAGTGCCGATTCTATAAACAACGCAATAATAAATTCTATTGTTGATTTGTTTAACCCGACATAACTAACGAACTGGAGTATTAATTGCCAAGTTTATGACGAATCGCAGCAATTGTTCGTTTGTTTTTTTGTTAGGAAAACCTTACGGGTCATCACCTCGGCCAGGCCAAAAGATGAGGTCTGTACCTATGTCGGACCTGAATCGACTAAAATACACAGCGTTGTGTTAGCAGGTCTCTTGCTGCTATCTCAGGTGTACCCTTTTTTTTTTGATGGGGTGGAAAATCACTTCGGATCTCCTGCTCCTCGGGGCTAGGAGCTAGGAGTATGTGGTGATTCCACAAAAACCACCCCGACGGCCGCCCTACTCTGGGAGGACCTAGACCATGTTATTTCAGGTCCTCCACGAATTGACACCATGCCTAGTCAGGCCCTATCTCCGGAAAGGACATCCGTGTAAAAGGATGGATCAACATTTAAAAGTGGGAGTTTATTCAATGGTCGGACGCACGTCTGCCACAGAAATACTGTCATTATCTAAAGAGTGTTCAGAAGTTATGAAATGGAGGTAACGAAAATTTACGGGATGAGAAACAATACGAAAACTGAAATAGCTCGCTATGATTAGCGAAGCGATTGAGACAGATAAATTAACTTATTATATTTTATATATTACAATGTTTTTATCTCTTTTCCAAATTATCCATTTATCTCCAGTGCTACTTACAATCGCATTAATAAATTCGCCTCGACTCTCAATGATCGTCATCATCATCAACATCCTTTATTATTCCACTGCTGGCCATAGGTCTCCCTTCAGAAAGGAGGTTTTAGCTTACTATACCACGCTGCTCAGTCGTTTTGGTAGGCGCTAGAAGGGGTCTAGATGTAATAACAGCAGTTCCCGGTTCTCCTATTACCGGCGCAGAGTGGCACACCATGCGGTTTTAGTGGGTCCAATTCCGACACACCACCCCGCCGCAAACTCCGGTGGGGTGACGGCCCGAGGCGGTTTCCACACGTAAAAAAAAGGGTTTGTCAAGTTTTAATTCTCTTTCCAATGCTATTGTGCTGCGTAGTTTGCTGCCTTAGTCGGCTCTTACGACATCCACGGGATGAATAAAGGTGGTAACGCTCCGTCTTCTTAATCCGTCACGGTCCACACGGTTTCGACTCTCAATGTTTCAACTTCCTTTCCGTAAGAATACATTCTATCCGAATATAAACTTTAACAAAAACGTGTCTAGATATTTTAGTACGTAAAGTGCACGCATACATAACATAAATATACTCCCACGCTTTCCATTCGACGTATGACAGATTGTGCATAAAGAAATGTATCGTAAGTGAATAAAATAAATATTGTAGTAATAACAAATGATAATTACATTTCTCACGGGCCCACAAATGTCAAATGACGCCATCATTTCATCATTATGATCATAATCACTATCCGGATGTATGCAGGTGATTTTTATACATTTTTTAATAATTATTCTACGTTTTACTAGAATTATTGTTATATATGTTTTTTAAATACAATATTATAGTTTCCGGACCTTAAACAATATATTACAATTTTCTTTTAAGTGAGGGTTTCTGTGATCCAACCCAAATGATGAAATTCTCTTGTACTTAAAGTTAATGATAATAATAACTTAATGCATCGTAAGGCAGTCTAATCTTAAACTAGGAAGAGCCTGTAGTATGTTAACCAGTCTGCTGATTAATATATGTTGCACAAAGGAGTTGTCAATTTAATTTTGCCGTTCTCTTTTGATGAGATAGGTCAAAGGACAAATAATAGTCGTGCTCAACACACCATTTTTCATCCTGGGTGAGTAACTAATAGGGAACATGGGGTTCCCACACACGGGGGGGGGGGGGTCGTCTACTCGTCTGTAGATGACCCGAGGTATGTCGGGGCACCAGGAACTTCCTTTCCAGGGTATACCAGGTTCCCCGGCTATTAGTACCCGAGACGTCGTGCGGTTTTAGTCGGTTCGAGTCCGACATGCCACCGACAGGTGGTATCCGAGGGGATTTCCGCACGGAAAAAAAAAAAAAAAAGGGTGAGCAACTAATGTCGTGGATTTGATTCTCTCTGTCTTAGCAGTCGGGATCACTATGCACTTGTCTAACAGGCCCGGTAAGTCAACATCTTGTTTCATTATTGTTCAAACGTGTATAAAAAATACTATAGAAGAATTAGAGACGAAATTCGACCAACAGGTGATGTTAAGGTAAAATTTAAGCGAACTGCTAAAGACACATTTCAAATTTAATACGAAATAAACTGTTTATTCAAGTATTATATGTAGTTAATCGCATTGAAATGTACGCAATCGCACAACTAAAAGCGCATCGAAGTAATTTATTCAGCGTCGATGTCAAGGTTATGTCATAAGATCAGTACAAGTGATATTTAAAATTGGGTGCGTTTTTCAACAGCTTCTTTGGCGTTTTTTACCTGTATCTGTAATCGGTTCTGTAAAGGGTTTAAGCCTTTTCTTTACGTAGATAATATTTTGTTTTAGTCTGTTAAAAATTGGATTAAGATGTTAAAATCGATTTAAATCGATAATGGGGCAGCTGGTTCTCATGGATAGAATTTACACTTATCTATGTAGCACGAAAAAAAGATATGGGCAAATTTTGATTTCCGCCTAAATTGTAAGTACCAACATTTTCCTTAATATTCAACTTTTTTTATTTTTCAGAATTTTCTCTCTACTTGTGCTGTAAGACCTTGCTTTTAACCAAAATTGACAATTCTAGGTCAACCGGAAGTACCCTATAGGTTTTGGTCGAAAACCTATATGGTAGTTCCCGTTGACCTAGAATCACGAAATTTGCCAAAAAGAAACGTCTTACAGCACAAATAAAGGAATAATTCGAAAAAACAAAAAAGTTGAAGATTAATATAAATTGGCCTACTATACCACGCTTTCTAGACGGGTTCCTTCTCTCTGCAATGCTGTTGTTCTGCGTAGTTTTTTCCCTTAGTCGGCTCTCACGGGTTGAATAGGGGTGGTCACACTCTGTATTCTTAATCCGTCACCAAGAAACAATCATCTTCTGCAATAAATTCGCAAAGCTACAAGCTTACTTAACGCTCACTAAACAATCTATGTGGAATTATAAGGTGCATCGTATTGCGTAAGAGAATGTTACATCCTTGACTTACTGATAGCGTTCCGATACACTAAATAGCTATCGACGATGTTCGAAGACAGCGCTCAATTCAGTTAAACGTTTGTTGTTTAGCAATAATAGTAATATTCCATAATCGAATTTCATACACATATCTGCAGATTTATCTATTTTAATTATAATAATAACCGCACGCAATGGACGTCTTTCGGCTAAGCTGATGATAAACTACACACATCTTACTCACGGCCGTCTGATCCTGAACTAGGCAGAGCATGTACTATGGTAACCAGACTGCTGATAAACATACTTATATCTGTCTAGATACATACATATCCTTACATATTACATAATAAAATCATCCGATCGCGTCTGTCTGTTTGTACGAATGCGATATACTCAAAAACTAACGGTTTTCACCAACTGATAGTCTGATTCCTGAGGAAGGTTTAAGTGTATAATTCATGATGGTTTTATGTAAATTGACTGAAATATAATAATTATTGATAAAGAGGTCGCAAAAAATATTATGCTATATAAACCGGGCGAAAAAAAAATTGGTTGCCTGTAAAGTCGGTATACGGGCGAAAGTTTTACGTGACAACGACTTTGAGTGGTAAAATAATTTTGGCGGGCCAACTGTGCTCGAGTGGAAGGGACGCGTGCCTTTCACTTTTTATGTCTGTCTCTCTCGCTCTTAGGCGGGCTAACCATGCCCGAGTGGAAGGGACGCGTGCCTCTCACTCGCTCTCATTGTGAGCGCATAACGTGAGCGGAGCGTAACGCAGTTTCTTGAAGTGTCACCCGGCAAACCAATTTATAAGACGTTGTCACGTCAAAAGGATCACGGTTACTGAAATCCGCACGGGCGACGCTGCGGGCGGATGCTAGTTATAGATAAATAACACTTAGACACAGAATAAATTATCATGCTTAAGACACAATAATTTATCCTGGGTGGGAATCAAACCCACAACCTCTGGTTTAACAATCGTTGTCACTAACTACAAAACGAACATTTCAGTCAATTAAAAGTTTTATTAAATTTTATAGACCGCCTAATACCAAGATCTCTCCTCTTTGATTCAACCAAAAGGTTATCTGGAAGAAAATGCTTATAGCAATAAGGCTGCCCTTCGTACAATACCTGTTGACACAATTATGTATACAAATAAATCGAATAAAAGCGTCTGTTTGTAACGTCACAATAATTGACGACTGGATGGCGTAGTGGTTTGTGTAACGGACTGCTATTCCAAACGGTCGCGGGTTCGATTCCCGCTCAAGTCAAACATTTGTGTGCATTAACATTTGATGTTTGATTTGGTCTGGGTGTTTCTATGTATAATATGTATGTATTTACAAAAAAAAAAAAAAGTATATATGTATTTATATCAGTTGTCTAGTACCCATAGCACAAGCTCTGCTTAGTTTGGGACTAGATGGCGATGTGTGTATGTGGTAGAATATTATTATTATTATTATTATTTTTTTTTTATGCTCATAAGGTTATTTGCACGATACCTATGCCCAAAAACCAGTTTAAATATATTTCCTATCATATCCACATACATATCCTAAAAACCTATCATTTTGACATTGCAAACAGACATTTCAATTTTATTTATTTGTTTAGATTTTTTGTTTGCTCGTCAATAATGTAGGTAACGCAAATAGTTCCTTTTGTTTATCTCTCTCTTCCCTTTTACATATTCTCTTTGACTCCTACATTTATAAGATCAGAAACACACTGAGGATATACGGATTCAGAACGCGCGATATTCAGTAATAGAATGAAACTGAAGAATTTATTTTTTGCTTAACTCGCTAAAAAGTAGCTGCTGAACTTAAAAATAAATAGCTGTTGAAATCCCGATTTTTGCAAATTAAATTGTATGCTATTTGCCTCTTTTCTGTTAACAGATTTTATGTCCTTTATAAATGTAAAATATTATGAAAAACCACCACATTTTGACCATGAAATTATTTATTTAGAGAAAGTTTCATTTATAAGTGTTTTCGCCTAATTTAAATTATAATAAAGATAAAACTTTCTCCAAAAAAAATATTAGCAAAACCTATTTATTCTTATTAACGACTGTCGTAAAATTAACAAATACTTATAGATAAATAGTCATAAACACTGTGCGTGCCAAATACGGTAATCCTCTGTTTTTAGATTCACATTGTTTGAGGTCGTAAACTTCTTTCGACACCTTGAGTAATGGCTGCAAAGAACAATATAATTTATACTGCTCAACTTCGAAAGCTAAACATCTAATTGTCATAATGAATGATTCTCAAGCGCTGATTTTTATCAATGCGATTACAATCAGCACATGGGAATCGCAGGCTCGGTTCTAAGGTTTTAGGGGTCCAAATAACTTGGTTGTTGTTTGTTTCCTTCAATAAATAAATGAGGCAGAATACCTTTATTTGTCAACTGAAGTAACCTTTAAAAAAATGGCATATTCGTTGTGCTATTTGTAATAATGATATAAAAATAATTAAATATGAGCACAGTCAATTGTTCTGTTTCTGGGTGTACTTTGTCTATAATATCTTTTTTTTTTTTTTTATTTATTTAACATATTACAAAGCAATTTACAACTACTGATTTTAATAGTGCATTTGAAAACCACTGAGGTTTGTAAAAAATGCAACAGATGCTACATCAAGCGAGGTTGATACAAATTAACACCATACAGTAAAATACATGCGTCATTATGTAGGTACTTTTAAAATAATTATAATATATGGACGTATGTATTATGTTTATCATCAGTCCGGTTACCATAGCACAGGCTCTGTCTAATGTGAGACGGTGGTGTGTGAACTGTGTGAAATTATTATAATATAAAATATATTAAGTGTTAATCTTAGAAGATGAACATAAAAGATAATATTTAAATTCCTAATTGGATATTAAATATTTTTAAGAAAATCTTCAAATTAATTTTTAAGAAAATTCCCGCTTTACTTCTTGAAAGGTAGCTATAAAAATGAATATTTTTGGTGATTCGTGCTCAAAATATACACTAATGCAAATTAAAAGTTTCTGGTACTAAAAAGTTTCTGGTGGCGGCACTAGGTTCCTAAGAATATAGAACCATAAAATTAGGAGAACTTTCTCTTGAAGTTTGGCTGTTGGTCTAACTCCTCCAATTTTCTTCTAATTAATTTCGTTGCGGGTTCCAAAACAGTTTAATTTCTTCCTGGGACTTCCCGAGTGTCAAAACTCGGTGTGTTCGTGGGTCAATGCTGTGGATTCTGGTCTACAGGAGTTATAGTGGCGGGCGTGTGGGTGGGATTAGTCCCAATAAACATAACCGTAAGATAATTAGAATACTAGTACATCTATTTCAAAACCATTCAGTGGTCAAAATATAATTGAAATCCATAAATGTCTCGATACAAAAGGTACCCCGCACCAAAGCTATTGACTGATAAAATCAGAACATGCGATTATCTTTCCAACTTGGTCTGATCTCGATTCCTATATGGATTGTGATCGAATATTGAAACGAATGCTTTTATCATTTAGATCACCTTACATAATACACGGAGCATTGTGTAACTATTAGATGTCTACTACAGCTTTTAAGATAATGGTCACTATGTGTTACAACAGAGAGCTATTTGTTGTCTGCCATCACAGATTATTTATTGAATTCTGCAGTCTTGGGTTGCTGACATCTTGACCTCCTGTAGACTGTAAATAGTCCAAGAGAAGTTGGCGGATATTATCGATTGATTAAGTTTAAAATGGGTTTTAAAAATATGTTAAAAATTATAATGTACGTTAATCAACCTGCAGCTAATGCTCACAATGCTCGGGGATCAGTCTGCAGTATCACTGCTGTGTCTTTTACGGTATGGAAGATTGATGGTCCTCTGTCGTTCTCTTTACGCCGCATCTTAGACGAACATCACGGTCTAGCAAAATGGAACGGCAGAATCACACACACTCTTACTTAATTCCATGGGCAGAAACATGGTTTCTTGATTTAACATCACTGTGAAAATTAAGAGCGCAGCATATATTAGAACTACCTGCATGGTTATGATAAAATATAAACTTTTTACAAATGTGCATAGGTTTTTACATGGTATGGTAAAAGTATTTTTAACCGACTTCAAAAAAGGAGGAGGTTCTATGTTCCACTGTATGTATTTTTTTTTTATGTATGTTGTGAACCGATTTTCAAAATTCTTTTTTTGTTAGGATGAGCACAATCCTGGGGTGGTCCCATTGCCACGAAGTCAGGATCTGATGATGGGATCCCAGGAAAATCGAGGGCGACCATCAAATTTTATAGGCATGTATTATGTGTTTCATATAATTTCTGAAGCTATTCTAGTATTTGCGTCTGGTAGTCATTATCTCGTGTTGATGAGCTGGTGATGGAAGGTACAACTCCTTAACGGTTAGGAGTTACAGGAAGATTCTTTAAATATCATATGCACTTATAGACCCTTAGTTGTATTCTTTCAAGTTATTCAGGTGAGTTGATAATGGAAGGTACAACTTCTTAACGATTAGGAGTTGGAGGAAGATTCTTTAAATATCATATGCACGTATAGACCTTTCATTGTATTCTTTCAAATTATTCAGGTGAGCGAATAATGGAAGTTAAATAAAAAATATCCACAACCGTCAGGAGTTAGGTGATTGATACTTTAAGTTGCTGATGTAGAAACCTGTATTCTGTGGGAAAACACATGTAAAATTGAGGGTTAGAATAGCCACATACACTATACAACGAGCTTGTCTTATTGTTCAAATTTAAATATTTTATTTACATTAGTCTTAATCGTTGCATTTCGCGCAATGCTTTTTCATCGTGCGGTTTCTTAATAATTTTTTGGGCTCAAAGTCGCAGAGAGCAACACCATCTAGGGTCTTAACGTGACTTAGTGCAACATAAACTTGGCCTTTGGCAAAATCTTTTTTGCCTTAATTAATCACGGCTTTGTTTAGGGTAGTGCCCTGAAGTTTATGCACCTTTACTGCCCAACTGAGGATTAGCGGTAGCATTCTCCGTTCCACATCCCCGTAGCCTTTAGTTGCCTGATACGTTGTTGATACAGGGGCTATGGCAACTAGCCCTTCAGTGTCTTTTGCTTTAGTGGCAATAGTGCTGTCATCAAATTTCATAAGAACTGAATCGGGTAACTCGCCTGATTCCATTTGATCACGGCGAAGGGCAGGCCATTTAAACTTGGACACGATCCCCATTGCGCTATTGACCAGTCCCTCACTTACAGATATGTTGCGTCTCAACATAACTCTGGAGCCTATGCCCAGTTTTAATATGTGCATCAAACCACCACAGTTATTCGCATCAGCAGGAATAACGTTTGAAGGTGGTCGTTTTCCGTAGGTTGCTACCTCTCGCGACTCATCGATAGCACACAAGGTGTATACGCGGTTTGACTGAATTAGTTGGTCCGTCATATTGGAGTTGTATTCCTCTACCAATTTGATGGTTGGAAAAATTCTAACTGCAACACCATCTGTGAATTCACCAACCTATTCAAATCGTCTTTTTTCATACAAAGTTTGTAACTGTGGGATTGTGAGCTCACCAAATCGCAAATTATTTAATACTTCAACAAACTTCACATCGCTACTCTAACGCATGTTAATAGTAAGTTCGCAAAACTGTTGCCATAAATGTATTTCGGCGTTTGACCACGGCGGTTGTTCGAAGCACCAATGCCCTTTAACTGGTGGTAACTGCATGATGTCGCCAAATAACAACACATTTACCCCACCAAATAGTAAATTGTTGTTTTTAAACTACTGGAGGCGTAAATGAATTATACGCAAATTTTAATAGGACTGTCTTTGTTGTTGCAAATTCTCTCTTTTTTCTACAACAATAACCAATCCTGAGAGGTAACGGTAATTGCTCAGCAATTTCGACAACATCTTGTGCAAATAAAACCACTTTTTACTCCAATTCTGGCTGAACCTATTTTGCACTTTAATAATTTTTATAAAAGGGGATCATTCGTGTAAGTAAACGTTGTTCGACATCTGACAAACAAGTTAGTTCTATTGGTATATGTGTAACGTCCATTTTGTTCCAATACACTTGTGAAGGCACTTTACGTTTTTTGAGATTGGTAGAGCATCGAAAACATGTGACAATTTTACTTATTCCTACCAATTCGTTAGGTAGTGAGTCTTTTTTAAAGGACTTCCAAAACACAAAAGAGGAGGTTCTCAATTCGTCAATTTTTTTTTTTATGTTTGTTTGTTCGCGATTTCTCCGTCAATTGTGGACCGATTTTCAAAATTCTTGTTGTAATCGAAAGGGTATGCTCCCGAATTGGTCCCATTACCACCAATTCAGGATCTGATGATGGAATCCTAGAAAAATCGAGGAAAACCCTCACAATTATTGGGAATTTGACAGCCCCGACAACGTGTTTTAGCTACGAGTATTTCTTTAGCCAAACAAACCATGGCAACCGTCAGAGACTGCGCGATGTGATGCGCAGAGAACTTGCAGTATTTATGTCCCCACAGTAATTTTCGTTGTATTAAGAAGAAAAGGTTGAAATTTCGTATTCTATCTTGTTAAAATAATTCGGATAGACGTTTTGTTGCTATGGATTGCATCGCATTTCGTTTGTAAGTAATTTTATACTTAATTTATTAAAATAGTTCTGGAAAAAACTCTTAAATTTTGTGTGGGTCAACTTTCTAAGGAGAGGCCTATGTCCAGCAGTAATTTAATATAATCTAACAAACTACAGTTTGTTACTATACATTACGGTACGTAGTGTTTTAAATATCGTACTTATCTACTCATTACAAACATATCCTACACTAAAAATGGTAAAATAAACCCTTTTAAAAAAAAGTTGAACCGACTTCAAACAACACCGACAAAGAGCACTAAAAATTAAAAAATAATTACAAATCTAAGTAAAAAACTATAATAAGTACCCTCAATGTCACAGGTAACATTATAATATCGATAGCCCCTTCTAGTCTGTTTTAAGTCGGTGCCAAGCTCGATGCACAATAAGTAATACTGGTCTATGTCAGCTTTATATTAGCACAATGAAAAATTAAGAATTCAAAATAATTCTAATGAAACATCGAAGATTTTGTTAATTAATAAAGACCAACCAGATAAATTACGTGCGCAAACTTATCAACTACTTATTAAAGCATTCAAAATATAATTGGAGATGTGCGTCCACTTTAGCTCGTTCAACATGTTTTGCGCATCATGAAGACTGTTGCAGCTGCCGCGCTACATTCTACCTTGGCACTTTTTTTCTTTTTTTTCACATTATTCTTGGCACCGACTTCAAACAGACTAGAAGGGACTATTGGTATTATAATGTTACCTGTTACATTGAGGGTACTTATTATAGTTTTTTACTTAGATTTGTAATTATTTTTTAATTTTTAGTGCTCTTTGTCGGTGTTGTTTGAAGTCGGTTCAACTTTTTTTTAAAAGGGGTTTATTACAAGATTTTATTTAACCTCCTTTCTTAGGAGAGGCCTATGTCCAGCAGTGGACTGTTAAAGGCTGTTGATGATGATGATGATTTAACGTGAAATGTGTGTATGGAACTAGGTATGTTTGTGCGGGTGAAATCTTGCTACTTAATTTTGAAGCAGATATCTTCAACCTATTGAGCTGAAATTTTGTGTACATGTTTAATTTGGATGACAATGCATGGTTAGCTGTATGACATCATTCTAAATTAAATATGGCGGAACACCCAAGATGGCAAACTACTTACTTTTAATGCACTCCTATAGTTTGGGTATCAAATGAAGGGCTTTCCTTGTCCATAGTTTTTAATAAAAGCTTGTTTTTCAAAAGGTTTTTTACTTTTAATATATTTTAATTATCATCTTGCTGTCTATCTGTTTATTGCAGCTAATCTCCGTAACGTTTAAACAAACTTTCGAAGGACTTTTCCTTGCAAATATCTGATGTTATAAGGAGTAACTAAACCTACTGTAATATCCGAATAAGAATAAAATCCAAACATATAAGCATAGTTAGTAAATAACATAATTGCTAAACTGACCATTTGAAATGAATGTTTTCATTTCTTCTAACGACTTGTTAAATAAAATTACTGACACACAATTCAATACTTCAAGAAGTCCTTTCAAGGTGGTCGTTCGTAAATCAGGTCCGTCCCACGCATGCGCGGGCGCCATAGCCCCCTCGATGTCACTACGCCTCGTTAATGTTGTATGTGTAAACCGCAATCATTACAACATTTAGGAGCTATTATTATTCAGTGAGTAGATTAAAACTATTTTGTAATGTAATTGAGATATTCCTATGAACGTGGACGTTGCTTTCGAGGTTAAAATCGTCTGTTGCAGGTAAATATTTTGTTCTTTGAGCCATACTATACAATGTCATATACGTCTGTGAACTTTTACAATTAAATGCATCTTGCTCTGTTTTATTTTCCACTTTAGTTTGGGTTTTAATAATCAAAGTTGGTTTATTGGATGTCAACATTAGAAAATGTACAGTCATAGAAACCGCGACTTATAAACACACGACAAAATAAACATTCGTACTTACATCCGCTCAAGGTTTTTTCCCAAAGGGGGTAGACAGGAGTGAATTAAAAGGCCTACGTGCAAAATATATTATAATCCTTAAAATATAAATTATAAATTCTGTTAAAACAAGTAACGAATTATTACCGTAATTGCTATGTTTTGCCTTTAAGTGCCAGTTAAGTGCTGCGTGACCTTACTTCTTGCTAAACTTTTAGTATTTTTTACTAATCGGTTAAATTTAAGACTTAAATGTCCATATACTGTTATTTTCGACGAACAGGCTTGGCTTTTTATAGCTTGAAAAGCCGTCAGACATAAGAATTCAATGTGAACTTCAAGTTTATACTTGCACGCATCTAGAGAAAAATTATCATGACACAAGGGACAACAAAGTGTTTGTATAAGAGTCCACTTTTTCTTTTAAAGTATCCCTTAAATGGTAAGTTCTTAGGTGTAGGTAGGTAGTTTTAGGTAGATTCTACGCACAAATGTTATCCTTAAAGGTATGTAGCTGCAGAAGACTTATGGTTATAATTGTTAAGAAGGGAAACAGAAGGGGACATTGAAAAAAGGAATCACGGAAGCAATATTTCCTTGACTTTTAGGACATATAAGATATTATCATGATGAACCAATCACCGGGGTCATAATCTTTTTTTTTTATTCTTGTGTTATTGTACTTTATTTATTAAAGATTAGGTTAGAAAAACAACAGAGCATGATAGTGCCTTACACAAAGGGTCTTGAGTGGGACTGAAATTAGTCGAGTATCTAAAAATAACAAATATGCCTACAACTGACTTAAATTTATATACAACTAGCTGACCCGCGCAACTTCGTCTGCGTCTCTCAATAGTAATAAATTTTCTCCGTTTTTGAAACATTCTTCATTGGTGCTCCGCTCCTATTGCTCTTAGCGTGATGATATATAGCCTATAGCCTTCCTCGAGAAATGGGCTATCTAACACTGAAAGAATTTTTCAAATCGGATCAGTAGTTCCTGAGATTAGCGCGTTCAAACAAACAAACAAACAAACTCTTCAGCTTTATAATATTAGTATAGATTAGTGTAGAAGGAAAGACAGAAATGTGACATTACAGCAAGTGGTCAGAGACAACAGAGTTAGTTAATTAGAGCTCTACCCTGAGAAGGTGCGAGGTAGACTTGATTTTATGTTTCGGCTACTCACAGGTAATATGAACAACCATTTACCAACAGGCAGGAAATGAACTTGTTTGAACTTTTAATTTTATGGTTAAAACACAAAGATAGGTATGTAATTAAAATCTAATTTTTTGTGCGATTCTTTTCTGTTTAAATTTGGCCAAAAAAGTAGCCAAACTGGGGAATTCCCCAGAAGAAACTACGTCTTGAACATTTTTTTTTTAATTACATATTGTCTATTTAGGTATGTTTATTTATAAATGTTTTTATTACATCTAATTTCTGAAGTGTGTATTTTTGGAATGCAATTAGTCTAAATTAGATAGGACTATAGCAGTAGGTATTAACATTGATTTTGACGCAACTGCCAAAAAAGGAGTGTTATATTTTTTGTGTTAATTTTATTTCATACTAGCTGACCCGCGCAACTTCGTCTGCGTCTCTCAATAGTAATAAATTTTCTCCGTTTTTGAAACATTCTTCATTGGTGCTCCGCTCCTATAGCCTTCCTCGATAAATGGGCTATCTAACACTGAAAGAATTTTTTAAATCGGACCAGTAGTTCTTGAGATTAGCGCGTTCAAACAAACAAACAAACTAACTTTTCAGCTTTAAAATATTAGTATAGATTAAAATGGGGACATACGAGTAAAATGGGTCAGCTGATGGTAGTTAAGTGACTGCTGGAATTAATTATAATCCATACTAATCCATAGAAATATTATAAATGTGAAAGTCTGTCTGTTACCTCTTCATGTCTAAACCGCCTAACCAGTTTAGATGAAATTTAGTATAGAGACAGTTCGAGTCCTAGAAAAGGACATAGGATAGTTTTTATCCATCATCCTTTAAGGGGATTAAAGGTGGGTTAAAATTTGTATTAGGAATCTATAACCGTTGAACCGATTTAGATGAAATTTGGTATAGGGAAAATTTGAGATGTGCGGTATTTATTATACCCGCAATCATCCCTCGAGGGTGTAAAATATTATAAATGTGAAAGTAACTATGTCTGTCTCTTATGCTTTTAGAGCTAAACCACTGAACCGACTGTGACAATTGGCATGGTTTTTCTTCGTTACTTTTAATACTTAAGGATTTACATAGGCTGCTTTTTACAGATAACAAATACACGCGGGCGGAGGCAAATGTTAGTATTAATTATAATTCTAGTCTACTCATGAGTGTGGTAGGTATACGCCCTTGTCTATCCTACCTATGTTTATGTATGTATGATTTATACAGAGTTTTTTATTCTACTATCACTTCTAAATGCCTTAACAGATTCCGAAATAGTAGGTAGGTATTTCTCATGGGAGAGCCTTACTTCGCCATAAATTGCCCAGATTCGGCTGGAGTCATTCCACGGCCTCACAGAAAACCGGTGTTAAGCAGTTTTTTCATTTCTCTTCAGCTAGTGACTGAGATTACTGGAGTCCAAACCCTCTCCTTCCCGAGGGACTGAAAAGGCGGCAATGCACTTGCGGCGCTTGAGGTTCAGGAGGGTATTGGCGACGGTAGACCCTTACCATCTAAACACACTTATCCCCATACCAAAAGCAGCTAAAGCTCGCAAACACCTACAAGTGAGTCCAAAGTTAGTAGTTAGTATTTATTTATTCAAGAAGTGTATAGCGAAATGCATATATGTTGAAAGAAATCTTAAACGCGAAGTGTGCAAAATACTTCTAAACATAATCTAGGATATTGCACAAGTAGGCCAACACCGCAAAACCAATGTTTGATCAAAGAGCGATTGTACAATCAGACACACAATGCTGTTTATTATATTGATTAAGGTAGCTTTTGTGATCGACTTGCTCCTATGAAGGATGGTGCAACCGGCACTGGAGCTAATAAATTATAGTAATATTCTGAAAAACGCTTTTTGTTTACTGCATTTTCACTCGTGAAGAGTACCGAAAGCATTGGTTAACAACAGTTTTCTGGGATTTTCTTTTTTAAATTTGGATGCATTTTTATCTCTGCTAATCATCATCATCAGACAGAAGGTTCTGACCTACCATACCACGCTTAGTTACACGCGTGTCACGCACGGTCATACGGGTTAGTATAGGGGTTGTGTCAAGTTTTCCTTCTCTTTGCAGCGCTGTTGTCCTGCATAGTATGCTTCCTTAGACGGCTCTTACGTCACCCACGGGATATATAGGGGTGGTGACAGTCTGTATTCTTAATCCGTCACCACACGGATTTTTTCTTTGATTTATTTCAAACTTAATGTACATTTTGTACAGGCGGAATCCTATGGAGTATTCTTTCATAGTCAACTTTCAGGTTATGTAGAAATATGAAGCGGTAGGTGCAAAAATAAGACAAAAGAAGAAGAAAGAATAAGGTCCAGAATTAGACACAATACATACTCAATATATAAACACACATACATAAATAAACATACATACATAAAAAAATAACTTCTAGACATTAAATCTAATAATATGTAATAAGCTCATACAATCTGCTGTTTTCTACAACTTGTTGACAATTCGCCAGACGCCAACACATTCCTTAACAAACAGAGCTTCTTCAGATGCATCAACACTGTAATTTATAGTAGGCGGTGCGCTATTTCCAAATGCCATTCAAATTGACATTTTGTTCTTAAATATGTAAAAGTATTACTTAGGTCACCACACGGACAGTACCAGTACCAAGGCCTCTCCTTAGAAAGGAGGTTTTGGCCTACTATACCACCCTGGCCGGGTTGGTATAGGATGTGTTTCAAGTTTTCCTTCTCTTTGCAGTGCTGTTGTCCTGCATAATTTATACTTTTAGTCGGTTCTTACGTCACACTCCGTATTCTTAATGCGTCATCACACGAACGAACTATATTATAATACTTTTTAACTGTTTAGTCGTAGCTATTCACCGAGTGAGTAAGGTTACAGGAGTATCAACGCCAGCCCTTCCCCCAGGCACAACGCACTTGTGACTCTAAGTTCCATATGTGACCAATGACCCGTCTGGTCATGGTCTGTACTGTAGAAGAAATCTGCGGTATAGATTTCTTAAACCAACAAAATGAAGATCCTTCATCAAAAACAATATGCTGCACGGATGGCGAGGTGGTTTAAGAGGTCGCCACGCCGTTTCCTACTGCGCTGGGTGTTTTAGGTTCGGTCCCCTCATGGAGCGACACTTTATTTTCGCTCTACAAATTCGCTCGCTATACAAATTGTCGCTCTGAGTTTGGATGTTCTTTCTGTCCGTTTCAGTATGTTTGTAAAGTCTCTCTCGGCACAGGACATATTCCTAATACTCGCTCGCAGTTGTCTTAAAACAAAAAAAAATAAGAAATAATATAATAATAATAGTACAGCCTTGAGCTGAGAAAAATTAAGATTACAATAATAAAAATAATAATATACCTCACACATATCACACACGGCCGTCTGCTCCCAAACTAGGCAGAGCCTGTGCTATGGTAACCAGACCGCTGATAAACATACTTATATATTTTTAAATACATACATATTATAGATAAATCATACCCAGACACAGAACAGAATGACCGTGCTCATCACACAATATTTGTCCTGGGTGGGAGTCGAACCCACGACCCCCGTCTTAGCAGTCAGGGTCGCTAACCACTAGACCAACAGGCCCGTCGAAATGTGTGTGAACTATGCAAGCAGTAATAAGTTTTGATTGACTACTCCCATTTATAATCATCAATCATTGGTCAGCTGAATCAATAAGCTAAGTGTGTTGTGTCGACACTTGAATACAATCGGTCTACGTTAAGGCAAGATGGCTCGTCTCGCCGCGGGCCTGACGCTGACACATGACAATCGACTATTTTATGACGTCTTGTTTGACAACTTGGCTGTCATGCTCTAGTAATAATTAATAGATTTAACAGTATGTAATAACATGAATATTAATATACGCACCGCATTTTTATTAGGCACTTTAAAGTAGTTTCACGTGAAGATTGCAATTAGCCTTAGCATTTTTGTAGAAAAGCTACCAGAGCTTTGGAATATTCAACTCACTGATAATGTCCAATGAAAGTTAGTTATAAAGCGACTGCGTTGGAAAGTTTTGCAGAAGAACTAAAACTAGAACCGCGGTAGAATTAAACAGAAAACGAAAACTTACAAGATTCATTATTTCCCGGGATGGTAAACTCCTAATTCTTGCTTTACTTATTTATTAATACTTCTTTTACCTTTTTTATCGAATTTTTGTTTCAACAAAATTAGTAGCAAATGACTACTGACCTTTTATTTTATTTTTTATTTTTTTTGTGGACGGGGTGGAAAATGCCTTCGGATCTCCTGCTCCTCGGGGACTCAGGAGCCAGGAGTATGTGGTGATTCCACTAAAAACCACCCCGACGGCCGGCCTTAGGTGTCCTACTCTGGGGAGGACCCGGACCATGTTATTTCAGGTCCTCCCCGAATTGACACCATGCCTAATCAGGCCCTATCCCAGGGGAGAACACTTCCTCCTTCAAATGACCCCCACTAATAAATGACTACTGACCTAGCTTTTGGCCTAACACATCAGAGGGATAATCTAGCATTATTTGGATTTATGGTAGGAAAACAAAATTCTTTGATTACTTAAACATTACGATAAACAGCAGTTTGGTTACAACACCACAAAGAACTCGTTTCTCAAATTGCATTGAGTTTTAAATGGTGTTTAACGCACAGGAATACGTAACACCTAAGCAGCCATTTGAGATGTTATCTTAACAATAATTTAGAACAGCAAATAATCGTTTATCTAACGTTAAATAGCGTATGTAACACGTATTATTATAACACAATGTCCGTGTGAACTGCTGCACCGTCCTAGTTGCTTCAGCTAATTGTACGTACTGACCATTTCTTTCGAACCATATTGTCGAGTGGTCTCTGTGCCACAGACTGCCTCGGTGGTGGTAGCGTATGTGACTGCTGTGCCGAGGTCTCGGGTTCAATCTGCAAATATGTGTTTCGGAATTTGGGTGTTTTCTATGTATTTACAAAAAAAAACAAGTATATAAGTATTCCATCAGTCAATCTAGCTTTCATAGTTCCTACAAGCTCTGCTTAGTTTGAAACAAGATGGCGTTGTGTGTCAGATCTCCGTTACATCCGCCCGCGCTGAAGTCTCCACCAATCGCAACGCTAAACGCACTCGCTGCCGAGAGCGAGTCGATGTGAAACAAACTTGCACTCAGCCTGATGATAAGTGACTCGGTGATACTCAACGAAAGAATTGCTCACCACTGGTTCGCCATGAGGTCGTGATATCACTCCAGTGGAACCAGCCCAAATGAACAGAAGCAGGACTCTCTCACTGTAAAGCTAAAAGTCGTGTGAAATTATGTCGATTTTATTTTTGAATACTTCGGCATTCGGCCGAAAAGTATTGGAGTTGTTCGGACAAATACGGGCCGCAACTTTCCGTCATCGTTCCAAAAATCTTTATATCCCCATCACTTAGATAATTGGCGCTCCACTACTGTGCGCTTTTCGAGACACTTTTTGCCCCTCACTTAATCTGTGGAACAAGTTATCGTCTGCGGTATTTCCTTATTGATACGACCTTCAAACTTTCCAGAAAAGAGCGTACTCCTTCCTAAAAGGCCAGCAACGCGTTTGTGACTCCTGATTTGTAGATGTCCATAGGCGTCGATATTCACTTTGCATCAGGTGACCCGTCTGCTTGTGTGCCTCCTTTAACATACATAAAAAAAGTAAAGTCAGGCCGAATAGGCCGAATGCCGGAGAGGCCGGAGCCAGATATCCGTTTCATGTCTTCTTCATATGTATACTAGCTTTAGGGAAAGGAGAATAAAATTAATATAATTTTTATATACAGTTTTACTTATCTTACGATGAGATCAGAACAGGATGTCAGTATTAAATCAGTAATTTTGTATTTAATGGTGTTTTTATGGTTTTATTTTTACTGTGATGTGAACTTAATTGTCTATAAAAGTATTGTATGCAAATCTAAGTTTTGTGACAAAAAAAATATAAACAAAAGATTTTAATAGTACTTAGTGTTGATTATTCTGTAATATATTATTTTATAGTACTCTTAATAATTCCTAAGATTTAGTTAAAGAATTAAGTATAGTTATTAAATATTATGAAAAATTATTTGAAAAAGGATTTTATACGTTGTTTATTCACATCTGAAATATTAAAAATAACTGAAGATATCTCACACACGGCCATTTGAACCTAAACTAGACAGAGTCTGTATTACGGTAGTCAGACTGCTGATAAACAAACTTATGATATGTTCTTCTTTCTTTATCCTCGCCCTATCCCATTTTAATTGGGGTCGGCTCTCCTAATCAATCTTCGCCAGGACGTTCTGTCCTGGGTCGTCTGCGGATCTATTTGGGCCGTTTGCAGATCTTTTTTTATGACTGATTGCCATGTTAAACGGGGTCTTCCTCGTCCTCTTGGTCCGGTTTTAATTTCAAGAACTCTCTTGGTCATGTGATCTTCTGGCCGCCTCATGACATGCCCGTACCACCTCAGTCTACTCTCCAGCAGCTTTTCTGGGATTGGCCTGACTCTAAAAGTGCCGCGGATGTGCTCATTCCTCACTTTGTCCAAGCGCGTGACGCCACCAGACCATCTGAGCATTTTCATCTCGGCGACATGCATCTGGTGTTCTTGCTGCTTCTTGAGCGGCCAGCATTCCGAGCCGTACATTAGGGCTGGTCTTACGGCAGTTTTGTAGATTTTACCTTTGACTGGTACAGGCATTCTAGAGTCACACAGCACACCCGTCAGCTCCCTCCACTTCATCCAGCCAGTGTTGACGCGGTTGGAGACGTCGAGCTCTATGGTGCCGTTGCTCGACAGGATAGAGCCAAGGTATTTGAAGAATTCTACCCTATTGAGTGGGGTGTTCTGGAGGTGTATGGTGCCATGTGTTGAGTTGGAGAAGTTACAGTGCATATACTCAGTCTTCTGTCTGCTGACTCTCAGGCCAGCATTTTCCAAAGCACTGCGCCATTGTTCTAGCGTGATCTGTAACTCCTCCACATCTTCACTAATGAGGGCTATGTCATCCGCGTACAAGATGTTCCAAGGGGGCTTTTTCTGCAGGTCAGCTGTGATATGGTTCATCACTAAGTTGAAAAGTAGTGGGCTAAGAGCTGACCCTTGATGCACGCCGACTTCCACGTCGAATTGGTCACTAAGACCAGCGGGGCTGCGCACCTTAGTTTTTACCTCCCTGTACATGTCCGTCACCAGTTGGACGAGCCATTCTGGCACGTTTTGAGCTCGCAGAGACTGCCAGATGAGATCTCTGGGGACGCGGTCGAAGGCCTTTTCTAGATCTATGAAGACCATATGTAGATCTTGCTGACTCTCCCTTCTCTTCTCCATCAGAACTCGTATTGAGTGGATGGCGTCGATGGTAGACTTACCAGTGACAAAGCCACACTGATTCTCAGTCACACTGGTGATTAAATGAAGCCGTTTGCTAATTACTCTTTCCCAGATTTTAAGGGTGTGGGATATTAATTTGATGGCTCTATAGTTTTCGCATAGTCTTATATCACCCTTATTTTTATAAAATGGCACTAAAAAGCTGTCGCGCCATTCATCTGGTATCCCATCTTTGAGAATCCGGTTGAAGAGGTGGGTGAGAAAGGATTCTCCGTGAGTTCCCAATTTTTTCCAGAGCTCGGCAGGTATGTCATCGGGCCCAGTGGCCTTGTTATTTGCCATGGCTTTGATGGACGCTCTGACTTCGTCTGGAGTGACAGCGAAAATTGGGCCTTCGGTGGGTGGTGTTTTGATGAGTTCTTCGCTCGGGTAGGCTTCATTTAGTAAGTGAGAGTAATACTCTTCCCATCTCTTGCAAATATCTAACAATATAGCAAACAAACTTATGATATGTATTTAGAAATATTTAAATTAGGTTAATAACACCAAGACACTGAAGAAATTATTGTGCTCATTACACAATTATTTGTCATGGGTGGAAATCGTAGCCACGTCTCTGACGTCAATATCTGAAATCAAATATAAGAAAAATTTAACATGCAGTCATCAACAGCCTATACTAGTCCACTGCTGGACATAGGCCTCTCCTTAGAAAGGAGGTTTTGGCCTACTATGCATACATGCATGCATAACATGCAGTGATTACACTATATTTTTACTATTTGACTGGGCTGGTCTAGTGGTTAGTAACCCTGACTGCTACGCCAGAAGGGTTCGATTCTCAACCAGGACAAATTATTGTATGATGAGCACGGTCATTTGTTCTGTGTCTGGGTGTACTTTATCTATAATATGTATGTTTTTAGAAATATTTATATTTATCAGCAGTCTGGTTACCATACTACTGGCTCTGCCTAGTTTGGGATCAGACGGCCGTGTGTGCGATGTGTGAAAATTATTAATCTATATTCTATCTAGGATAATCTAAATAACTAAAAACCTCAAAACATATGGAGTGAATGAAATAAAGATATATAGGGAAAGATGATAAGAATACCATTGGTGTAATATTTAAAAATAAAAGAAAAAGAAAAGAAAAAAGGTGATAAGAAAAAGAATCCTAGTATCAATCTTCGGGCTTCATGATAAGGGCCAATTATCAGGACCAGTCTGTTAGACTCTCCAAAACAAATCATGAGCTCAAACTTACTAGTAGGCACTGAAATTATTCACTATCTACCTCCTGGCACCAGCATCCGATCATCTCCAAGACGTAAACCTATAGAATTGTGATCTAAAATGCATACATTTCAAAAAGACTATTTCAAGTTAATTAAAATTCATTAACGAGATATATTTTTTGGTTTACATATATAAAAGAGAAGGAAAAAAGACGTGTTAAATAGTAATCCAAAAAAATAGCCTGCAGTGCCTGACACCGCTGTGGATAGGTCGCTTCACTCCTTGAATAGGAACATCATCGGTCAGGAAACTAGTCAAGCATTTATCCTATAATATAAATTAATTTTAATTATTTTTCATAAAAGATCAAGATCATAAAAGAAAGGTAATGTTAGACATTACGCCAACTACAAATATATTTGGGTGGATAGCAAGGTAACTATAATGTTATATAAAAACTTAAAGAATTTAAATTTCACATTTGTAAGAACTAGAAACCCTAATAATGATTACGAAGAAATCTCTGTTACATGCATTCAACTAATAATAACTATACTTATTAGTTAGGCATTTAATATAAATTTCATGTAGATATTCTTATCAGCAAGTTTGGTGTCGTGTGGCATCGGATTAAGACTGCGAGGTGTCGCCAACCCCTATTCATCCCGTGGGTGTCGTGAGAGCAAACTACGCAAGACAACAGCACTTCAACGAGGAGGAAAACTTGAAACAAAGCCTATATCAACCCGTCTAGCCAGCGTGGTATAGTAGGCCAAAACCTCCTTTCTAAGCAGACGTCTATGTCCAGCAGTGGACTGTTAAGGGCGGTTGATGTGTGATGTGTAAAGTTGAAATGTCTAACTTAATTAATGCCTCACTAATTAAATTCTCCAAACAAAGGGTGATGATGTAAGTAGGGTGTCCATCACTTTATCGGGATACGGATCTCTGCAGAACGAAACAAACGGTTTGTTTCTTAACATCCGCACAAAATGTAAGGCCACCCGAATCCGTATAATGGAACAATTAAAGTGTTGTGTAAAACATTGACAATAACACTAGGCGCACCACGCGATCGACCTTTGTGGGAATAGAAATTCCAATGAGCGTTTTGACCTACATTTCAACTTTTTAAAGTTCACGAAATCATTTTGTGTTATAAGTCTTAAACGTCGACTAGATTGCGTGCAGCTGTGTACTTTGCGAGCTCTTTGAGTGTCTTAAGATGTGACATCACACACAGAATGCAGACATCATCATCAGCCTATCGCAGTCCACTGCTGAACATAAGCCTCTCCCATTGCACGCCACTTAGATTGATTGTGGGCTTCTCGCATCCAGCTCATAAGATGGTAGTATTTGCAGAAGTGCAAAAAATATCGAAACTACAGGATATATGCCTCAATGGAGGTATTTGTTTTGTTTACATTGTTGTTGTTGTGTATGGGTAAAACAGTTAGTTAACTGTATTCCCTAAAGTTTTTGTTCTTGCAAGCTCAAGTATTAAAACCAAACTATATAAACTAATCTTTTATTATCTTTTTGCCGACTCTTCTCCCAATTTTATTTGCGGCTGACGCAATATTATATTGCAATACATATAATCCTATCAAAAACAATTTCATATAAAATGCAGAGCTAAAGCTCGCACTGTCAAAAGGTTATCAGATCTCATTTAGAGCCAAGCTTCTAACTCTACTCGCCCTAACTTTACAATCCCCAACTTCACAAACTCTACACCCTAGTCAAGATATGTACCTTGGCCGTGTCATCACTACAAGAACAGTCAAAGTTTTTTACACCTTACTTACCTTATGATGGTAGGGAAACGACCAAGCCACATATTTTGACTAAGGTGTTGAGCTTGTTAAGGTAAGGCATGTAGAGTTAAGGCGTGTAGAGTTAAAAGTTTAGCTCTACAAGAGATCTGCTAACTTTCTGACAGTGCGAGCCATATGGTCTCGTCTTATCAATATTTGCCATCAAAATGTTTTTATTTGGTTTTCACTTCATTTCCTTTTTGGGGTGTATTTCTTGCACATCAGAGGTGGTTTTATTCATAGCGCACTCTCTATCTGTGCCTTTTTATCAATTTTCAGACCTCTAGCTTAAAAATTTGCGTAAGTCTCATACAAACGTTCATAACCTAGCTTAAGGTGTTGGAGGGTAAAAGTTCTAAGTTTCAGAGTTTTTGTTTTTATGTACTAATACTAGCTTACGTACCAAATTTTAGCTTTCTAGGACTTCGGTAAGTACGCTAAGAATTTTGATGATCATCAGTGAGTCAGTGACGAAATCAAGGTTTTTTTAGATATCAATTAAATCGAATGTCTAAAAGCGAAGCTATTGAAACTTTATAAATCTAATAAGTTTACTATCGACATCTTGTAACGAAAATTTGGTTTACTAGATACTTATAATATTTAAAAAGAAATTTAAGAATACTTATAAGTTCTGAAAAACTGAGAATGAATATTAATAAAATTCTACATTAGGCAACAATACCAGTACCTAAGATAGGCTAGAGGGAACAAATGTCAGAAGTGAGGGTTCTGTTCAAATTATAGTAGTTAATAGATTTTATATTTTAATCGACTTCAAAAGATTACCATTTCGATTTCAATTATTATTTTCTTTTATTAAAGTGATTGTTGTATTAATTGGATTTCAGATAGAGATGTGAAAAGAAAACATAGTATCTAGCATATAAACATTACAGTCACATAAGCAATTACAGTAAAATTTCAAATTAAGCTTAAGTATGAAATATTTAAAATTGAAACCATGTAAATACATACGAGTTTGTGTTAAATTTATGGAATATATTAAGAGAATTATCAGTTTCCACATACTTGAATGTAGCGAGTTAAAAAAAATCGCTTGATGCAGCAATACCATAATTTATCAGGCATTAAACTTGAGAGTAAAAATCCACCTCTTGGACTCCAAAGTGAACTTTCTCCTCAGACAAAAGCTATAAGGAGACACACGTAGTGACAGTGTTACACACATACCAGTATTTTTTTTAAATCACAGCCTACAATCCATTAGTCAATTCTCGCAAAAAAAAAGATCCTATCATTTTGAAATACCCGTCAGTTTCCAAATGACATTATTCAGTCACAACAACACATGTAACATGACATTTACATGACATCTTACACGATAGTACACAAACGATGGATCATTAATAATCCTGTTGCAAGGGCCCCTAAACTTATTGCATTAAGACAATCGCTACTACACTTGCCTGAACAATGTGACACGATACAACGCATACCGTTCGCGTTCTCACATTTAACCTTACCAAGAGGTCGAAGTTATGACCAAACAATTAATATTTTCTTGTTTTAAAACTTGTTTAAAAATTCTCATAACAATTGTAATTATTTTCACTTGACATTGCCGACAAACAGCAACCTTTACGATTCGGTTTGTTAAAAACTTTAAGCTGAACTTGTAATTACTTACACGTATTATAAACGTCTGGCCAGCGTGGTATAGTAGGCCAAAACCTCCTTTTGAAGGAGAGGCCTATATCCAGCAGTGGACTGTTAAAGGCTGTTGATGATGATTATAAACAAAACAGCGATGATCATCAAAAGTGTTGTAAAGTCTATAAAAATGATGTACAAATCTTTGACGACCTAAGTAACATAATTATATAAATAATTAATCTGCAACGTTGCGGGATATAGGTTCGATCTACTTAAAAAATATCTGTTCTTCTGTGTCCAAAAATCCATTGAACAGTTTCATTTCAACATCATCACATCAACGGCCTTTAATAGTCCACTGCTGGACATAGGCTCTACCTTAGAAAGGAGGTTTTGGCCTACTATACCACGCTGGCCAGACGGGTTGGTATAGGATTTATGTTGTCCTGTGTAGTATGTTCTCTCAGTCGAGTCTTACGACACCCATAGGATGAATAGGGGTGGTGACATTCCGTATTCTTAATTCGTCACCACACGGAGAATTTACGTTTAGTTTGGGTTCAATTTCGATTATAATAATACAAACATAACCTTACGACGAAATCCTGAATTGGTAGGGAAATATACATTAAAGATCCACAATTTTAACCGACTTCAAAAAGGAGGCTTTTCGGACGTTTTTTTTTATTATATGTTCAGGCATAACTCCGTCATAAATAGACGGATTTTCAAAAATCTTGTTTGTTCGAAAGGGGTTTATTTCGAAATGGTCCCATTGTGGAAAACTTGACACAAACCCTATACCAACCCGTCTGGCCAGCGTGGTATAGTAGGCCGAAACCTCCTTTCTAAGGAGAGGCCTATGTCCAGCAGTGGACTGTTAAAGGCTGTTGATGATGATGACTGATTAATGTACAATTTTATTCGAATGCACTTATAAAAACCTGTTAACCATTACCAAAAGCGTAATAGGTACAACCGTTTTTTAAAACTCTTTGCACAATCTCTGTACAGTAACAGGACGACAAACAATGTATTTTATTACTTTTTTAAGTGTTATGATACTTGTTTAAACCATGACCTGGCCACTAATATAAAAAAAATTGAATACAAAGTGATGAACATGGTCACCCTATTTTATTGCTTCTTTACTTCACCCTGAATGTACTCGATTTACAAGCGATATCCTGGAATATAAAATACCATCCGACTTTTGTTATATTCACATCACATCATCACATCAACAGCCTATGAAAGTCGTCTGCTGGACATAGGCCTCTCCTCTGAAAGGAGGTTTTGGCCTACTATACCACGCTGGCCAGACGGGTTGGTATAGGGTTTGTTTCAAGTTTTCCTTCTCGCAGTGCTGTTGTCTTGCGTAGTTTCCTTCCTTAGTCGACTTTTACGACACCCACGGGATGAATAGGGATGGTGACATTATGTATTCTTAATCCGGCACCACACGGGTCCACGGATTTGTTTTATTACTAAAAGCTATTTACTAGACTAGACAATAATCTAGGTCTTGCCTTGAGTTCAGCTAAGTGTAGCAAGAAGATGCTTTGAATAGTGGCAACGAAGAATTAAACTCGGAATTTACATATTTAAGTGTATTATAAACTTTATCAAAGTCAATTCATTATAATGGCCTGTTGGTCTAGTGGTTAGTGACTCTGACTGCTAGACCGAAGGTTGTGGGTTCGATTCCCACCCAGGACAAATATTGTATGATGAGCACGGTCATTTGTTCTGTGTCTGGGTGTAATTTATCTGTAATATGTATCTATTTAAAAATATATAAGTATGTTTATCAGCAGTCTGATTACCATAATACAGGCTCTGCCTAGTTTGGGATCACACAGCCGTGTGAAAACAAAAAAACTTTCTACCCTTTTTCGGTTTTGGGGTTGTCTTTCTTGCCTAGAATTGTCTAAGCCATAATTTGATTATTAATTATATGGCTTAGAGAATTATACACTCTGTAATATTTAAACACTAGTTACATTGTCACATGAGTTATGTACATTAAAATTATCATTTGTATTTGACTCTCTTTTTTTTTAATTTTTGAGTTGACTTTGTATTCGCATTTTAACATATGGATCAACTGTAAGTGTCTAAACTATTAATATTATATACTACCTGGTGCACGCGTCTTCGTTCGCGTGGAATTTAATAAGCGCTGCTTTAGTGAGTTCGATTCCCGGACCAGGCAAAACGTTATAGGGTTTTTCTGAGAGAAAAAGTAGCCTAAGTTACTCCTTATATAGACAGCTACTTGGTAGTAAAATATTATCAAAATCGATCCAGCCGTTTTAAAGATAACCCGGAACAAACAGATAGACAGACAGACAGATAGACAAAAAATATTTAAAGTGGTTTTTAGGCATAGGTGTCGTGCAAATAACCGTGTGAGCATGAAAAAAACCTATTATTTGGACATTACAAACATACACTTTAATTTTATTTATTTGTATAGATAATAATAATAAACAAGAGATAATAGAGTATCACATTTGACTGCATGAATGGCGTAGTGGTTTAAGCGGTCACCTCCCCCCTTCCTACTGAGCTGAGTGTTGTGAGTTCATTACCCACATGGGACAATACTTTGTGCAATCCACAAACTATTGTTCTGAGTCTGGGTATTATTTGTGTCAATTTCATGAATGTCTGCAAAGTCCCCGCTACACAGGATCTCAACACCTAACTCTCACTATGAACAGTCTGCTCATGGTATCCTCTGGGAATGTAGTCTTTGGTATAATGAACGTAATATAATGCTGAATAGCTTGCAGGTGACATCTATCTGGGGCGGTATACTATGGGGATCTTGTGTCAACTAGGGTGAATTTCCGTGCGTTTCGGCGATTCTGCCATAAATATTATAGAAATCAAATAAATATAGGTGAGCTACCTAGGACCCGTAATATTTTGTGGCCGTGCTGCTTCCCTGCTTAAAAGGATGTATGCCTGTTTTACTTCATTTTGTCTCCCGCTTTGCTAAGGAGGGAAGTGGATTTACTGTATTTCCAACTCCTCCAATTTTCTTCTGATTAATTTCGTTGCGGGTTTCAAGACAGTTTAATTTCTTCCTGGGATTTCCCGAGTGTCATAACTCGGTGTGTTCGTTTGTCACTGCTGTGGGTCCTGGTGTTCAGGAGTTACAGTGGTGGGCGTGTGGGTGGAATTAGTCCACAGGATATATTACCAGTCGAGGTGATCCACTTATGCTGAAGCATGACTGCCACTCTCGACATGGAGTAAGAAAAACGTATATGGCGAGGGAACAACTGACTAGTCGGCCATTAACCCGAGTATAGGTGTTTTTGAAAGAATCATCTATGTAGATAAGAGTTAGTAATATAACTGTAGGGAATTAGCTTTATTCAAACTGAATTGCACTTTAATGTGTAGTAGTAAGAGGTTGTATTGATTGAAATGATGTTGCGTATCTAGCTGTACTATTATTACCTAGGGAGTCTTGTGTTTCTGTACTATTTTTTATTCTGTGATTTAAATAAACTGCATATGTATTTGGGTTACTACAGAACGCGAGACAGTTTCTACGACGACTCTTCTTCTTGACCACTATAATAAGACTGTGTAACAAGCAGAAACAGAGACTCTTTTAACCTCAAAAGGTGGCATCTGCGTATCGTGTTGGTTACTAATTGGCGATACTGATATTTATATGTTAAAATAAAACAAATAGTGTTTACTGAACCGTGAATCTTATAGATAAACTAAACAAATGTGTTCATCCTGCCCACAAACAAACAATAGAGTATGTGGTTCGGTTCCAGGTCAAGGTAATGTGTCATTCGAGTAGATAAAAATGGATGATTTTGAAGTGATTTATGAATGGTACGTTTGCCGTAAAATATTGTAGTACAAAGATTTATGTTACCTATTGTTTTTAGCACCCAGTTCTAAACGAGTGGCCTAGAACTTATGCTTTGTTTTGTTCAATGCTGATAAGGAGCACAAGGATTTAGGACCCATAAACTTGACTTCCTTTGGACATTATACGTTGAAACTTAATTTTTTTTCATCCATTAGGCCTCGTTACAATGCACTCCCAAGCGTGAATAACATAGAATTGCTATTAGAATCGTCGAATTGAAAAAGAACGAGACACTAGAACAGCATATGTAGATGATATGACCCTTTTTTTTTCAGTGCGGAAATCCCTTCGGATACCACCTATCGGTGGTGTCGAGAATCAAACCTCGATCCTCGACATCACGGCCGCCGGTGCTCACAAGCGGCTGAACCGCTAGCAAACGGCGTGCGGCGCGGGCGACGGGGAGGCAGTGAGAAGCGGGGGCGCGGACGCAAAGGCTCCCACCAAGATTGCTATTGTGTACTTGCACTCGCTTTATATACTCGAACGGGATCACTGCTCCTTCAACGTACCTCTTGTGATCATTAAAAACCAGCGCAAAATACAGTCCACTTTTATTTATCGTCCAACACCGAGACCTTAACAGGTGGCATGTCGGACTCGAACCGACTAAAACCGCACGCCGCCTCGGGTACTAATAGCCGGGGAACCAGGTATACCCTAGAAAGGAAGACCCTGGTGCAGATGATATGACCCTGAGGATCTGTTGATAGGTTATAGGAGTCACATAAATTCATTTATTATATATTTCTATAGCAAGGCCTAAACTAGACCAATCTGTCCTCACCAGATGGGCTTATAACTAAATCCCATCAGAAAAGGCTTCTGTAAGAAAAAAACTATAATAACGATAAAAATGAATAAAGAAATAAAAACGATAATATGGATTCCACAGAACCTCCATTGGCGAAGGCACTTACAAACCATTGGCATTAGAGTAGCTGGTGGTTGGAGCTACTCAATCCCAAGCAGATTCATCATTGATGTAATCTTTAACACAGTAATAAATAAGCATTCTAAATAAGCCTGCTTTTCACGTAATTGCTATATCTATTCATTGGTGAATTCGATAAATTGTTACGGACTTTACTGCAGAAATTCACAAAATTTATCTTAAATTTAACGAAAAAACCCTGTGAACAATGGAGAAAACATTTCTTTTAAATTCTTAAAAGTAAAATAAATAAAAGCTTGAAGAAAATTAACTTTAGTCTATGATTGTTCTACACCTTTTAAATATTTTTTTAAGTACTTACTAACAAGCCCTTTATTTAAATTATTTATGTAAAGAGGCGCTAACTTGTCTTAATAAATGACTGCCTACGAAAGACATACTATCATATTCATATAATGGCATTTAATAAAGGTTTTTAGCTGAACTGGTGTTGAAATTATTTACTAAAGTGGTAGAATTTTCGTATGACGAGATACATCATGTTATACCATTTGTTACACTCCTCGTGTTCGTGGCATTGTTCAGATGCTAAGCATTCAATACTTGTTACGTTACTAGTGTTTTATGGCATTTGTAGTTATTTTATTGGTTTTATTGGAAGGTCTGTTGTCTGCAGGTCCTAAATTGTATTCATGTGAAGATTCGAATATTAATAGTGTTAGCTTGTATCCTGTAGGATAGTAGTTAGTATTTTATTGAGTACGCAGGAAAGACAGCCAAACATAATAAGTATATTTGAGTAAAAGTATAGAAAAAGAAACTTTCCTTGATTGTGCTTTGTAAGTCTAACAGTTGGTACCGTACGAACTTATAAAATATTAATTAATGTATTTATAACAATAATAACGTGCAGCCAAAAGGAGACCGCAGCGTGGGCACAAAATTATCTATTATGTCTTCATCATCATCATCATCATCCTTTAATAGTCCACTGCTGGACATAAGCCTCTCCTTAGAAAGGAGGTTTTGGCCTACTATACTACGCTGGCCAGACGGGTTGGTATAGGGTTTGTGTCAAGTTTTCCTTCTCTCTGCAGTGCTGTTGTCCTGCGTAGTTTGCTCCCTTAGTCGGCTCTTACGACACCCACGGGATGAATAGGGGTGGTGACACTCTGTATTCTTAATCCGTCACCACACGGACCACCTATTATGTAAAAAGTTGAAAGTATTTGTATGTACGATAGTGAGATCGTACATTTAGTGGCAGAAATTTTGCTTTAAATTAACACCAATCATCATCATCATTTCTAACCTCTTTCAATTTCTATTTGTGGTTGGTGCACAAAATATTGCAGAGGCTTATCGACCTGATAATATAACCGTTTCCCCCCTTTTTTTCTGTGTGGAACTCCCCTCGGATACCAACCACCAGTGGGTGATCGTGTCAGACTCGTACCGACCAAAAACCGCACGGCGTCTCCAGGCGCCAGCAGCCGGGGAACCAGGTATACCGTAGAAAGGACAGCCTTGGTACCCCGATGTACCTCGCGCTATCTACGGCTTATAGATGACCCCTCCTGTGCGGGAACATCCGGATTCCCACACAGGAGGGGTCATCTATAAGCCGTAGGGCTCACTTATTACCCTCAGGACTGCGCTATGGAGAACGGAGGTCGCTCTGCGCTCTTGCTCTGCCATCTCCTTCGCAAGCATAACCTGCTCGCAGAAGGAGACGGCGGAGTTCCACGCACTCTCGCTCTGCACCATGGCCGCAATAATATTTTGAATCGTCCCTTCACAGTTGTGACTGTACTTCGCTTGTTGGTCTAGTGATTACCAATTCCGAGTGGTAAGCCGGAGGTCGTGGGTTCGATTCACACCCAGGATAAATATGGTGTGATGAGCACGATGATTTGTACTGTGTCTTTGTGTTATTTATCTATAATATGTATGAATTGTGTTCTCACGTATTGCTTAAGGACTTAGTAAATAAGAACGACTTTGAATATTATTTTTTTTTTTTTTTTTCACAGTCACACAACGCCATCTAGTCCCAAACTAAGCAGAGCTTGTACTATGGGTACTAGACTACTGATATAAATACATATACTTTTTTTTTTGTAAATACATACTTATACTTATACATAGAAACACCCAGACCAAATCAAACATTAAATGTTCATGCACACAAATGTTTGACTTGAGCGGGAATCGAACCCGCGACCTTTGGAATAGCAGTCCGTTACACAAACCACTACGCCATCCGATCGTCATATAATCAGAGCACTGGCTTTAAGTGTACACAGTGTCGCGGACGATCAAGCAATGGCTGCGCTAGTGTACATCTTGTTACGTGACTCAGTGATGCGACATACTACTACTTACTAAAGTAGTGATGTTACAACAGTATGTATTTAGAAATATATGAGCTCGATTAACGGCAATAGGCAATGTTGACATTGTATGAAATGATAAATATTTACATTAGACTAACCCAATTTATTTTTATATTGTGTATCTGAATGACAGTTAATATAATAAAATAGTGACTTAATTAAAACAAAATTAAATTGACTATAGTTGAATCCAATTTTTGTACGTATACATTTATATCAGATACCTAGGACAGCAAGTTTATCTACAACATTAATTAAAATGGAAAATATTTTAATAAGCTAAATATAAAAATAAATGAAATTAAATAAAAATGGAAAATATTTTAACTGATTAAATATAAAAATAAATAAATGAAATTAATTTAAATGTGAACGGTATAATTGACTTACCACAGGAAATCGACTGTATAGTGCAATAATATCATGTAACATGTGTGCAATAATAGGCATCATAAACTTTGTCTAGACGCAAACAATAATACTTGTTACAAAGTCTTCCTCTCCCCTTTTTTTTTTTTTTTTTTTCCGTGCGGAAATCCCCTCGGATACCACCTGTCGGTGGCATGTCGGACTCGAACCGACTAAAACCGCACGCCGTCTCGGGTACTAATAGCCGGGGAACCTGGTATACCCTAGAAAGGAAGTCCCTGGTGCCCCGACATACCTCGGGTCATCAACAGACGAGTAGACGACCCCCCCCATGTGGGAACCCCATGTTCCCTGTGCTCCCTGAAAGCGAGCGCGCTTCGCAACGCGCTCGCCGCCACCCCACGCGCTCGCCGCCACCCCTGTCTTCCTCTCCCCTAACATTGTGCTGTGCCTGACAGGGTCTATAATTGTAATCTAATTATGAGCTTCACTCTGTATCAATTTTACTGTCTTGGAACCAGCAACGATATTAATCAGAAGAAAATTGGAGGAGTTGGAAATACAGTAAATCCACTTCCCTCCTTAGCTAAGTGGGAGACAAATTGAAGTAAAATAGTCATACACCCTTTTAAACAGGGAAGCACCACATCACATCACATCAATAGCCTTTAATAGTCCATTGCTGGACATAGGCCTCTCCTTAGAAAGGAGGTTTTGGCCTACTATACCACGCTGGCCAGACGGGTTGGTCAAGTTTTCCTTCTCTCTGCAGTGCTGTTATTCTGCGTATAGTTTTCTCCAGTCGGCTCTTACGACACCCACGGGATGAATAGGGGTGGTGACAGTCTGTATTCTTAATCCGTCACCACACGAACGCACCACGGCCACAAAATATAATATTATTGGTCCTAAATTAACTACATTTGAAATATCTGAAAATGTTACTATCTAAGATTGAACGTCAGTAAATACACGTCTTTTAAATTCTCTCACATTCCATCAAAGGTCAATATCACAATTATCTACCGAACATCACACAAAATAAGTACCATTGCATTATCACAATCACAGTTTAAATCGTAAATTATAGTAATTTCGCACGAAAAACCACATAATTGATAAAATAATGGGCCCAAAGCTAACAGCCATTAAATAATGGTAGCCGCAATTCAATCATTTGGAAGAATAGACAATAAATTGCCGTAATACGATGAGGTCGTGATCATTTGTGGTTGTATTATATCTACATACCACATGCGTACACGCATGAAAAAAACAAAGAATAGCTAGTTGAAGCACTTCCTTAAGTACCTATGAAATCGTGATATTCTTTAAGAGTTCTTTAAGAATTCAATTTCCTTGTGGTAACGGATTAAGAATACGGAGTGTCACCTTCCCTATTCTAGACAGTCTAGGTCTAGGCGTCCTAAGAGCTGACTCAGGGAGCAAACTCTGCATAGAGAAGGTAAACTTGAAACAAATCTTACACCAACCCGTCTGGCGATCGTGGTATACTATACCAAAAGGTCCTTTTAAGGAGAGGCTTATGTCCAGCAGTGGACTATTAACGACTGTTGGTAATGATGATGATTATGAAAAATTCAATTACATAGAAAATCGGTAAAAAAAATTATTTTCTTTGAAAATGTATTAAAACCTATTTTACATTAGCGAAGTCTCATTCAGGGAATACATAACTACTTTTTGGGACCGCAAACTGGTATTCCAATTGTGCCAATTATCATAAAACTAATTTGATTATAACATAAATCGACGAGTTAAAATCTTAACCTTAATCGAATTAGTAATTGTCATGAAATTTTATAAAAAACCAATAGGTACATGTTGATTTATTTGTTAATAGAGCGAATTTGAACCAAATATCAAAATAAATCAATTTAGTCTGAGCAACATTATGCAAGCGCAGACGCACCTGTATTATTTTACACTAGAATGCAGTTGGTTAGCATCCATTATTACATTTGAAATTAAACTTTGTGATGATGACGTTATGGTTAAAATTCATCTGTTGGTGTTTTATTCAAATACGCGTGCAAATATAATTAATTGAAAGTTTTGAGCTATGTTCGACTTCACGCGTGACAAGGAACGCCTAACATTTAATAAACATTTAGTACCGTAAAACGATACTGTGTCGTACGGGCAACACGCTCCGCTTTTATAGCGCTATCGAATTTACTAGAATGATCCCTAGTATTCGATAGCCCGTTCCAGACAAATAAGAATATTCCAGTATCAGTTAAGCGTTACTTGCAGCGCCATCTAACGCTGTAAATATCAGAATTATTAATCACAATCTCAATAGTTGTACTCTACTCGATACTAGATGGCGCTGTCCTCTCGAACCATTTAATCATATGAGCTAACAAAAGGCCAATTCTCGTAATAAATGTTCCGTCCCAATTTAGTTCTGATCAAGTTTCGATCTCACAACTGTCATAAAAGGCATTTTCGTAGTAAATCATCGTAATAATCATTTCGTAGTAATCATTCAACGTTGACAGCAATGTGATTATATCGGATTGTAACCAAAAATTGAATCGGTAATCTGCTAGTCTTAGTAATACTTTACTATTTTACTACGAATATACCTTTTATGACAGTTGTGAGATCGAAAATTGATCGGAACTGAATTGTGATCGAACTTTTATTACGAGAATGGCCTTCTGGTAAATAAAAACAACAGGCGACTGATCCTAGAAGAAAATAAACAAAAATATGTCGCAAAGTAACAGTTTGTGATGACTCTAAATATAATTCTAAGAAGATAATGGCGATTAGAACTCCCCAAATAGGTATTTAATTAATTAAATTGAAGTATCTATATTTAAACATGTAAGAAATACTAGCTGGTGATTGAATTTGAAAAGCGCTGCCTTAGTGAGTTCGATTCCCGGATCGGGAATTTTTTATAGGCTAAGTTACCTTAGGTATATAGACAGCTACCTAGTAGTAAAATAGTATCAAAATCAGTCCAGCCGTTTTGAAGATTACACGGAACAAACAGACAGATAGACAAACTGGTATTATGCAAATAACCGTGGGAGCATGAAAATAACCTATTATTTTGACATTGCAAACAGACACTTCAATTGTATTTATTTGTATAGATAAAGGCGTGACAAAACGCGTCAGACGCGTTCTTGGGGTACAAGTGTTTTGTTTCACTCGCACTCACTTGACACCATCATTCATAACATACTGCAATACTGAATTATTGCAAATTACCATTACTGTAATATATTTCTTGTTTCATTCAAGTTTTAAAAGGTTAGCCTCATATTTATAGAAATTAAATTTGTGCTCAGATAATAATTACCTAATAGTACAGAAGACTCACTTATTGAAGACAAAATAATTACAAATAGATTTTCGCAACACGCAATAAGGTGCTTTTTAGTTTGTATTTTGGTTTTGTTCTATGAAGTATTAAATTTAAATCATAATGATTCTGATCAAGATGATTAGTTTTGTTCTGATTGATCAATCTTTTCTATTAACGTAAATTCAATAGAACTTGAACTTTAATAATGAAAAAAATCATATAAACATAATTATAACATAATAACAGATGGGTATCTGTAGGCATTTAAATTATTACTACTTTTATATCATAATGATATGATTGGATTAGACACAGCGATTTCACCTGTGATTGTGATTTGGTCATGGACAAAGATGAATGCCATTAAAATTAATCAAAATTCTTTTTGTAAAATATTACGATCTTTTTTAGATTTTAGACCTTTCACAAGACTGTCGTAGAGTAATAATAATATTTAGTTACAGGTGTGATTATCTTCTATACAAATAAATAAAAAAAATGTCTTACCACATGATACGCTATTGAGAATCCATCGAGTGGCCATTAGCATCGGAATAAATATCGGTAGTCTACACTAACTCAGTGTCTTTAAAGTGGCGATGGAATGGCAGTGGCTCATCAGTGGTGACATCAAAAAGATTGCCATATTTGGAAAACTAAATAAATCATTTCCTCAAAAAAACGTTATAAATTTTCAAATTATAACGACTTTTCCTTGAATTAAGACCCTGTGTTTTTGCAATTTAATTACAAATATAAAGTATCAGATTTTGTCCTAAACTTGTAGTATAAAGTACTTTCCAAATTACATAGTTCTAGGTCAACGGAAAATACCTTATAAATTTTGATTCTCTTGAAAGTGTCGAAATATACGTTTTTTGCGGTATAAACGGCCGTATCTTTTTTTTACGTTAACTTAGAAGTTTCAATTTTTTACAGCTTCAAGAGACTGTACGAGTAAGTATATCGTTTTAATTTCAACTCGATACCTCCACGTGTTCCAGGTAAAGGGTCTTGACAGACAACTTTAATTGTTGGCCCCCCCGCCTCCTCCTTGTGATATTTTGTTATTTTTTTCCAAACAACTAATCTAAAAAAAGGAAAGGGAGGGTTGTGTCAATCACCATTCCGAGCCTCACGTAATTAATGAACTTACATGATCATAAAATAAAATATGGTAGTAGATTGACAATATCTAAATAACGTAGGTATTTTTACTAAACAGGTGTTAGGTAATCAATAACATGATTTCTAGACTATTTTAAAACCTTTTGAGAACTAAAAAATCATTAATTAATGTCAGTAAGTCGATTAATCAAAATTGCAGGGGCATTCGTCGTTTAGGAGGAGCGTGTGAAGAAAAAAACTAAGTGTCCGACTAAAATAATTTATTATAATTTAATTGAATGTTTAACTTTTTTTACTTATTTAGTTCATTTAAATATGTAGGCGCTTACTGGTTTATTTATGTTCATTTTACATTAAATAACTATATAGATTATAAAACTATAAGCTGTCAAATGAAATTACCTGTCATCAAGGTAACTTATATATTAATATATCTCACACATCTCACACACGGCCGTCTGATCAAAAACCAGGCAGAGCCTGTACTATGGTAACCAGACTGCTGATAAACATACTTATATATTTTTTAAATTGATACATATTATAGATAAATTACGCCCAAACACAGAACAAATGACCGTGCTCATCACACAATATTTGTTCTGGGTGAGAATCGAACCCACGACCTCCGGTTTAGCAGTCAGGGTCACTAACCACTAGACCAACAGGCCAAATATAGGTAATTTTTGAAAGTTTGTCATTGGTTTCATGTGAATTGTACACATATGCCTGATTTAGTCAAAACTCCATTTTTTAAGCTCATAATGGTTTTTAATCGACTTCAAAAGAAGAGGAAGTTCTCCATTCATCGGAATGTTTTCTATTAACATTCATATATTACGTTTTTTTAGAGGAAATGATTTATTTATTTTTCCAAATATTTCAATCTCTTTGATATCACCACTGATGAGCCACTGCCATTCCATCGCCACTGTAAAGACACTGAGTTAGTACACTAACTCAGTGTCTTTACAGGACTACCGATATTTATACCGATGCCAATGGCCACTCGATGGCATCTCAATAGCGTGTCAGTGGTATGACACTGGCTTGGCGTGAACATAAAATAGCAGAATTGAGGCCCTGATGGAATGCAATCACCACGCCACCCATCGACATCTGCAATTCGAGTCACAAGGGCGAGGCCGATCTTCGAATCTTTTAAAGCCCTGTTTTTTTTTTATGGAGTAGTATATGAGGATATAAGATAAACCAAGATAACTGATAAACAAATTTATATAATTCTTAATACATTCAGACTCAGAACAAATGATTATACTGATCACACAAATACTTTTCCTGGATGAGAGTCGAACCCACTAACCACTAAACTAACAGGCCAGTCGTATATCATTCAAGTACCGGATCCAACACCAATTTAATCATGAGCCTACGGATCGACTGCCCGCTGCTAACAACAGCCCGGTAATTACCAGTAATAAACATAATTAGCGACAACACAGTCATCAATCACTGTTGCATCATTATGTAATTATGTACGAACACCGATTTCTTGCTACGGCAAGGACGGATGCATTGGAGAAAAAAATGTTAGGGTCTGTAACTACTAGGTCGTAACAAATACTATTGATATTTAAGTGTAACGATTCGAGTTTGGACTAGTTCTTAGTTCCTACTAGATACTACTGGAAACACTATTCTAGGAGTACGTATAGGAGACCCAGATACAGACTATGAAAATAGCAGCAAGTATGTCTAGAGTAATCCGGAGAGCACAGGATTCTTTCTGACACCGCTAGCTAGTAGCTATTAAGGTGCGATTATATTATTTAGAATGAAAAAAGGCGGTTTAAGAAGATGTGCTCATGCAATGTCTTCCATATTATAAATTCGAATGATCGATCGATCTATCGAATTTATGGCAAAATTTCCTGAACTTTTCGTTTTACTACCCGACGCCCAACTGTCCACCCTAATTTAAGTTGTATACGACTAAATTTCAATTTTCGAGTAGATGTTACGAATTAGTGAAATAGTTGGTTTATGTACAGACCTTGTTATGACAACAATTACCTGGCTAAAAATATGAAAGAATGTGTTTAATCAACGGTGATGAACTATGATACAACAACAGGCTCCAATTTGTTTTGCCCTCTAAAACTGCTTACTGAAAAAATTCGTTTGCATACTTCAACTGTGGAGTTAGGACTTTTGTTATTTATTTCAAACCACATTGTTCGTGTTATACAGTTCAAGGGTGATTGTATATATCCAAGTGTGTTCAAGTGTGATACTAAACTACAAAAAATGCACAAATTAAATTTAACTACGAAAACATTATACAACGATATTGAAGTAATCATAGACTCGATCCGTGTGGTGACGGATTAATAATACATAGTGTCACCACCACTAGTCATCCCGTGGGTGTCGTAAGGCCAGCGTGGTATAGCAGGCCAAAACCTCCTTACTATGAAGAGGCCTATGTCCAGCAGTGGACTAGTAAAGGCTGCTGATGATGATAGATTCAATCGACTGCTCCACTACTCTGAAGATACATAAATTTAAGCAGAGGTCTGTTAAACCCATATTTCGATACGTGGAACTAAATTTTTATTTCCACATAACAGCAGCAGCTAATTGCTTTCCACTCCACGTTTCCAGACTCCATGCAGTTGTTGGGAATTGCCTTATCAAAAAATCTATTGATAAGTTTAAATTTATAGCACGGTATCGACGGCACAGCCATCTGGTTGTTTTTTCTCTTGTAGGAATTGAAATTTTCTCTTGTTTTGCCAGAGCGTGGTAGCAGGTCTGTAATAAGGATAGTATCTGACCAAAACAGGCTTTCAGCCGTAGCCGAACTTTCGGCCCTTGCTGCAGTTTCGGCCTAAACCGTAACTGAAACTCAAATTATCATTTTCAAATTTCGATACTGATATCTAGTATAATTTGTGGCCATTAATCTGCTTATACCTACATACTACCTAAATCGAATGTAACAAGGTAAGACACACGGCATTATATCTAAATAAGAGAAAATGTTTTAAGTGGTATCCAGGAGTTAGCCGCGAAATTAACCGAATGATGCACGACACTCAAACACTGAGATTCCGAAACCGAACCGAAACTAGATTTCTTGGCCGAAACCGAAACATCGGTCGGTCACTAAAAATGATGAATTTCCAGTTTTACGCCGATGCGCAAAATAAAGGTCTGACTTTTTTGTTACAAGTTCGAAGTATTACTAGTCGCCCCACGTTGTTAATTAACCAAATATTGACAAGTTTCGGTGTTGATGCATGTATTGTTCTATAATTACCGTTTTTGTTGTTATTATAACGTATTGACGATACTTCTAGCCTTGGCCGCAGGTTTAAGGTCACCAGGGTTGCCTCCTGACCCTAATCACTTATAGATCTGTGGTGGGATTATTATGATGGAGCCTAGTTTAGCAGGTGAAGGTTTCGGTTAATTGGCATCTCTGATGACATCATGGTAACACTACGACTGAAATGACAACGCAAAATTAGGTCAAATGGGTAGTTTTAAATATGTAATATATTAAATGTGTATATATATTAAATATATATATTTTTTTTATATTAAAACCTCCTTTCTCAGGAGAGGCTTATGTCCAGCAGTGGACTATTAAAGGCTGTTGATGATGATGATGATGATGATGATGATATATTAAATATGTAATTGAATATACTGGTGTTCAAATTAATTAATCAATTAAAACAATATTCAAATTCTTCATAACAGATGTTATTTTTCGTAATATGATAAAATGTTTCAAGTTCCAAGTTTCCGTAATAACCTTTCCTTTATACAATGATAACAATTCTCACCTGAGGGTGTTTGTGTATTTGCTTTGATCATCGTAATCTAGTTGGAATTTTCAAACCACAGGACATTTTTGGTTCATACTAGAAATAAGGTAACAAAAGTGCGCGCATATTATGAACTAATGTTGATGTATATTGTTTTTTTTTTTATTGTACCACATTCACACGACGCCATCTAATCCCAAACTAAGCAGAGCTTGTACTATGGGTACTAGACAACTGATATAAATACATATATACTTTTTTTGTAAATACATACATATTATACATAGAAACAACCAGACCAAATCAAACATTAAATGTTCATGCACACAAACGTTTGACTTGAGCGGGAATCGAACCCGCGACCTTTGGATTAGCAGTCCATTACACAAACCACTACGCCATCCGGTCGTCATCTAATGCAATATGGTGCAATCTAATGCTTACTGTAGTAATTAACCATAACGGACTCCCTACAAATATAATATATACGAAATATAATTTCGTGTGAGTACATAAAACATAAGACAATGCAATCTCTTTTCTTAACTTTTTTGAGATTTAGAAACCTACGATCGCTGTTCCTTTTTTTTTAAATATTTGTTAAAAAGTACAACTCCCGCATTAGGAATATAATTCCTGTGTCTGGAGACTACATGAAACGGACACAAAGATCACCCAGACTCAGAACAACAATTTGTGGATCACACAAAGTGTCGTCCCATGTAGGGTTTGCACCCACAACACTCGGCGTAGTAGGAAGCGGCGTGGCGACCGCTTAAATCACTACTCCATCCGTGCAGTCAAGTCCTTGTTATTACTTTGTTTATTTTTATATTTTGCTCACTAAGTTGACTGAATCGTTCTTGAGTATTAATAAAGTTCTTTAAACCTAATATATTAAATGGCTCCGACTATCCCACCGTTTATGGATGAACAATTAGAAATTCTCTATTCATCCTTAAGCAATGTCAGTTGCCTATTGTTGAATCATTTTCCCCACCCATAAACTTACCAATTGACAGCAACAAGCTTGTCCATGGCCATGTCCATGATCCAAAGTAAGATTTCATGGGATTCTGTCGCTTCATTTTGTGACGAAGTTATGGAAAAAGAACGAGATAGGGATACTCTCTCGTCTTAATAAGGTGCTTCAAGCACACCCCTAGGTATTTTCTGTAATATTCTGTATTTAACAGTATATCTTTTCTTTTTGCATTTTCCATTAGGAATAATAGATATATCGTATGTCGCGGGGGACTTTACAAACATACCTGAAACGGACACAAAGATGTGTTAACCATGGGTATGGACCCAACATATTTACCATAACAACATAATCATAGACTTATTGGTACCTTAGAATAATTACGAGGATGTACAAACATATTTAAAGCATTCAAATGTAATTACACATAATTATTATATGTGCCGCATATTTTTTTAATTACTTCATGTGGCTGTGATGTGTAATACTTCCTCGATAATTAATAAACAATTACAATATCATCTTTGTTTGTACGTTTTTTTGGCTGTTAAAACATTGTTAATAAATTAAAAATGTATCGTTCGAGTCGTATTCGACATCGATTTTGTTGAAAATAATTTTAAGAAGCTATTTTTAACTAGTATTTAAAGTGGTATAAGATTAAGATAATTTAAGCCTGCCCACATTACAATATAGAAATTGTTGGGTATGTTTATATGTATGGTTATGGTGTGGTATGGTATGGCTATAAGGTATGTTATTTAATTTAACCGTGAGAGAATAAACACACAGACGGCTCGACCAGAATGATATCTCAGCTTCACAGAAAACCGGTGTTTTCACCGAGTGAATGTGAGTCAGTGAAGGTTAATGAAGTCCTGACCCTGACCCTTGTGCTTGTTTGCCACCTATACCACAAAAAAATCTTAGTGCAGTCCCATATTTATGCTAATAAACCTACAAAAAAAATGCATAATGCTCTATTGAGCGTTTCTCGCAGTTCGTGCAATTCAAAGAAACAGCGAGAAAAAAAAAGTATATTATATTCTATTGTAATAAAAAGCTACATGAAAAATTTACATTCTGATTTAAGTAATACTAAATTATACACAAAACTGGTAGAGATACCTAATACTTTTTTCTGGATACGGTGATGATGAATGTAATTTGGTAATTATATTTGTTGTAATGGTAATGAGAAATCAATACAAACCTTTTTTAAAACAACATTATTTTAGGTGACATTGCCAAGTCTTATAATAATATTCTTTGATTAAAAACATGCTATAATAGAGATAAACATTAAACAAAATCTATAAATCTGATCATTTGCATTTATAATCACATACGATTTATCATGAATGAAGCTAATACACAAATAAACATTGTATCAATCATTTTCAAGCACGCTTTTGGAAAAGTAGGTAAAATTTATTAATTAAGTATAAGTAAATAACAACAAATCCCGTCTGGCCAGCGTGGTATAGTAGGCCAAAACCTTTCTAAGGAGAGGCCTATGTCCAGCAGCTGACTTTAAAAGTCAGCTGCTGGACATAGGCCTCGCTAGGCTGTTGATGTTGATGATGATGAAATAACAACGACAACAACAATAGATTATAACAGTTTATAATCAACAATTGCAACATTGGCATTTAAATAAAAAGATATCATCATCCGAAGAATCGTAAAAGGAGTTTTTCAAATTTTCTTTCATCTGTCTCCTGTCTTTGGTTATATTTGCGTTAAACATGTATCTGGCTAGAGAAGCGTTAGCTGCTTTGCCTAATTCTTTTTTAGTGATTTCATAGGTTCCTTTAGTTTCTTTACGCTGTTCTACTCTTTTTCCAAATATTTTTCTTTTTTATTTTCAGAAAAAAATCTTCCAACCTTACTATATTTCAAGGTACCATAGGTAAGGTAGGTTTTATATCTGAAAGCACTGTGATGGTTTTGCTTTGAGTTATATATAAATTTTCAGGACTAGAGCTACGTAGACTTTATCTTTCGACAATTCAGCAAGGATTTATCTAACAAATAGTATCGCATTCTTTTTTCAATAAAACTGACACTGCATATGTGTAAAACTAGCTTAGAATTTGAAAAGCGCTTGCCCTAGGTTTCGATTTCTGTATCGAGCAAAAACTTTTTAGTGTTTTTCTGAGAGAAAAAATAGCCTAAGTCACTCCTTATATTGACAGCTACCTGGTAGTAAAATATAATTAAAATCGGCCGTACCCAGAACAAACAGACAGACAGACTAAAAATATTTAAACTGGTTTTTATTCACAGGCATCGTGCAAATAGACATGTGAGCATGAAAAAAAACCTATTATTTTGACATTACAAACAGACAATTCAATTTTATTTATTTGTATAGGTAGAATTACTTTTTATATATAATTTTAATGGAATTTGTTAACAAGAATTATATGAGGACATGACTTATGAATGTTTAAAAAGGCATGTATGTATTGTTAAACATTATATAATTAAAACAATCAGTATTATAGTTTTTATTTTATTTTATTTTTGTTTATTAGGAACAAAAAGCAGTTAAAGTGTTAAAACTATATATATCAATATATTACAGAGGTATAAACACATAACCCACACCATTGTTCACGGATTAATAAGAGGAAATTTGAATAAAACAAATCAGAACATTGTTGATAGTTGATATTAAAAACAACACATTTCCACATTATTTACTCTTTATTAAAAATATAATAAATAAGTAAATAAATATAGTTTTAAATTGTAATATGAAAATAATTTAAGCAAAAGGAGGTTACATGTATAAGTTTTTAATAATTATTTTTGATTATCTGTGTTGGATCTGGTCTTCCTCTAACCTTGTGACATTCTACCTTGATTTTTATATTCAATGAACGAATACTCTTTATGAGGTGTTATTATATCAAGAATTTTATTATATATATATTGTACAGTATCGTAAGAACCTCATTTCTGTTGCATGTGGTTTTGGAACGAAGTTCCTTATCGCGCGTTGTGAAAAAATTCTCACTAAAAGTTGTAACGACACTTTTTATTTTGAATTGTCACTTGTCTTTGCGATCTATCGAATAGATAGGAAATCATTACTTTTCATCTCAGTAAAATTAAAATTTATGTTCTTAGGTTGAGCAAAAAATATTGTATTCGACATCATTTCTCAAGGAGATTTTACCAATGTATAAATTGTTTTAATTAGAAACCAACTGAAAAATATGTAGGTAATAGCCGCTTTCATAGATGGCGTTGTAATTAAAATGGTGTCGAATCAGTTTTACGCGATCGGGTGTCCCACGACACCACACGGCTTTTTTCATTAAAAATACGTAACATGCATATTTTTTTAAGTACAAATAGAACTCCTCGTTGTGTGTTTGAAGGTATTGTCTGAATATAAATAAACTCCAGTTAATTAATTCATAGTAGGCCAAAACCTCCTTTCTAAGGAGAGGCTTATGTCCAGCAGTGGACTATTAAAGGCTGTTGATGAATTAATTCATGATTGGTAATTAGTAATTACTTTAAAATTTCTATTCTATGTCGCACTGTAGGAGTCCTTACGGACTTTACAATATATAATATACCTGAAAAATCCTAATTCTAACTGAATCATTTTTTTCAGTTTTCTAAAATAAGTCTTTTGATACCGACTACGGGGGTGTATTAAGACCCCACCCTGCCCCATATTGGTTACGCCCTTGATCGTGACGCCTCCTATTTTCATTATCATCCTTTAGATCTTTAATAAAAAGAACACATAATCAATGGATTCTATTACAATAAAAAAATATCTGGTACTATCTTTTCATCTATCTCTCAGAAACGGTACTTTTACTGTGGATAAAAGGTCACCTTATGTTCTCCTTTGGTGGTGGCCTTGGATAAGATGGAGTGGGTTCTTGTGGACGTTTCTTTCCACCTGCCACAGCGGCTTACCTCGAGGGGTCAAAGTCTGCGTGTGCCAAGACGTTGCCTAAACTATAGGTTTTATCTGAAGATAGCGCCCGCACTTTTGCAGGCAGGCGCTGGGAGACGTCCGAATATCTTAATAAAAAGCTGTTGTCGGAGTCCTATATTAGGCGCCTACTGCCTCCCATCGATTCGCACCCACAGCTCTAAAGACAACCTCGGTGGCAAGAGGGCCCGAGGGCGTATTTACACGTACACAAAAAATTTGTAATCGTCATCAAAAAAATCACAATAATCTACTTTATTTTTAACTTAGGTGTATGTAAGAAGTGATAAGGCTTATATTAACATTACATTACAACCTATTACCTATGCTATTGACCCGTCAAATGAATAATCATAATTAACATGTACTACAAGCACTTTTAAAATGGCCGCCAGCAATAGGTGGCATTTATTTTCCTGAACTGATACGTCGTGAGAGATATACGAAGTTTGATCTTTAAAAGTCAAATTATAACGCAGATGAATATTATGTAGTTCAAATCAAAGGGAATCGGTTCTGGTTGGTACTTTTTATTTACTTGTTCCTAATAACTTGGCACAACTTGTGTTGGGGTAAACAGACTGTCGATAGATAAACATAGTGCTTATTTAATTATTTCTAAATACATAGATACTACAGATAAATTATATCCAGACACTGAGGAAGTGAACGTGCTCATCTCACAATTATTTGTACTGGATCGAACCTACGAAATTTTGCACTTCAAATTAGGAAAATCATTTCTCAATATAAATAAATTTCTATAACTTTTAGAAAGAAAATCTGATACTAAAGGATACTTGATGATTGTTAAAAAGTGAAGTAAATTTATAAGAATAGTGATGTGCCGGCTTGTTGAAAATGTATATCGCGGATACGCATACGGATATGGACTATAAGGGACTAAGTCCATGAATTCCGTAAACGTAAGTTTAGTCCGTAAGTTCACGGACTAAATTCTCTTTTCAGTGCTGTTGTCCGGCGTAGTTTGCTCCCTTAGTCGGGTCTCACGACACCCACGGGAGTAGGGGTGGTGACACTCCGTATTCTTAATCTGTCACCACACGGACTAAGGACATGGGCATGGACATGGACACAGTACCACATACAGCTAAAGAATCACAAGTGCGTTGCCAGACTTTCAAGGTGGGATTATGGTCTTTTCTTGAAGGTCGTATTCGGCCATAAATAATACAATATTATTTCTTTCAATATTTAATTTTATCAAAATAATATGTCCATTTTTAATATTAAAGATTTGTTTAAACACCGCCGTAAAGTAATGGATACCGAAATGTATACAGATGTTTTCTTCGCCCTCGGAAATAGGTGGATACGGATTCAAATATCTGGCACATCACTAATATATACATATACATTTGGTCTTAAATAATTCTATCAACGTTACAATAATTTCGACATTTGATTGAAAATCCGAAACGTATGGTTTTATTATGTAAAATAGAATTGGCTGTGTTGCAAACATTGCTCTATATTTCAACCTTGGTCAATAAAAATAGCGTTTTTTAACTAGATAAATAACCTTTCTATGCAAAAGTCGAAGATACAAAGCTTCACCTATATTGTCGCAAATTGCGCGGAAAGTTTTTAAACTTAAATTGTATTAAAAATTTAAATTACTACTAAACCACCGATTCTCTTGACGGTATTAAAAGAATGAATACTGCACCACTTATTGGTGGCAAAGCTAGAATATTTCCATAAACAAGACAAAAGATGAACACTTTGAAGCTTACTTTAAATATTTCGAAATTCTATCCATAAACAATTGAAATAAGTTTTACAACTTAAGCATATTATGTAATATGAAGTATCATAATGTGTCCATCACAAGTTATAAAGTACATAATTAAAAATATATTATTAAGATAGATGGTCGCGCCCACATCACCTCTGACCGGTGAGCCCCGAGCAAATTGTAATGGACCAAATTTAAAGTAGGTTGCGACGCCCCCTAGAATTAACTGGTGATGACATTTGGTTGTATTCTAGAATGTAGTGAATGTGAAAATTTGACCTTAATAGTGCAATTGTACTTGTGTGGTTAATGTTGAAAATTTATAGAAGAATGTAACCTCTGTGATCACAATTGGATAAAAACTTAAGGAGCAAAAAAGTTACCTTGGTATGGCCATGTGAGGCATAGAGACGAGCTAATTAAGAAAGTTTATAGATGGTTGATGAATTCGAGAGTAGCGGACGATCAAAGAAAAGATGTATGGACTGCGTGTAACAGTACGATTATATACCTAGAAATAGAGTAAGCAGTGACTGACGAATGGTAGAGGACAACGGAAGAAAAAAAAAGTGTGCGTCTCGGGACTGCGTCTAATCTAAGTTGAACTATTTAATATTAAAATTGTTTAACTTTAGAAAGGCTTAGGTTATTACTTAAATTTTATGTAAAACATTTGTCCGAAATACGGCTAGCGCTGTCCAAATCCTCCTTTCTAAGGAGAGGCCTATGTCCAGCAGTGGACTGTTAAAGGCTGTTGATGAGAAACAAGCTGGTACCAGCGACTTCGTTTTCGTGGAATTTGAAAAGCGCTGCCTTAGTGGGTTCGATACCCGGATCGGACAAAATTTTAAAGGGTTTTCAGGGAGGAAAAATATCCTAAGTTATTACTTATGCAGACACCTGGTAGTAAAATATTATCAAAATCGTTAAAGCTGTTTAGAAGATTACCCGAATCTTCTAAACGGCTTCTAAAGGCAGATTTTCAAATTCCAAGCGAACGAAGTTGCTGGTACCAGCTTGTTTCTCATAATTATGTATATAATAGGTAGGTACTTAATTATTTCTTAATACTTAAATAACTTTAAATAAAACTACGTCCTAGCCTCTAGCTACCATTAAAATTTAATATTACAGATATTCCAAGACATGGAAAAAGTGACTCCCTGCTCTCATAACATGAAATTGCAATTTAAACTCTTGCTGACCCGCTGATAATTTGCTGCTATAATACACCCCATCCCCTCGTACAATAACAGAACCGTCACATATAAAAGGAACTCTAAGCTGAAGAAAGAATCATAACGGCTCGAACCTTAGTATTAAAAATAAGTGTAATAAATACAATATTCAAATAAATTTTAACATGTCGTTTAAAACTTCTAAGTTGCTGTCACTTTATACCGTAAAATTATTTCTGGTATTAATGTACTATTGTGCCGCGGAGGAAACTTGTGAGACTGTTTCTACAGAAATACATGTAACAAAAGGTTAGAAATCTAATTACACAAATATGACTTGACCTGAAGTAACATATATTGCAAGTACAAGTATCTATATTTTCTTGTACGATGTTTCTTACACTTGACAATCACCTAGAGTTGTGACTCCTGAGTTGCAAGCGTTCATTGGCGGCAGAAGACGCTCTCCATCAGGTGACCCGTCTGCTCTTTTGCCCCCTCTTGCATTATAAAAGTTATGTTTAGTATGTTTTAAACAAAAAAAAAATGGAATGTTATTGCAAGTTCTTTGTCGTCAAGAATTTAGCGTCAGTTCAAACATATTCCTTACAATATAAGTCTTCTGAAGGGTTTAATGACTGATTTTCTAGGTTTTGGTTTTAGTTTAGGTATGCAAATGTAACAAATTTCATATTTCTAAGGAAATTGTAGTAGAAAAGGTTTTAAGTGATCGTTCTGTCAGTCAAAAATTTACGATTTTCAGAGATTTATTTCTCATAAACTATGAAAGCCTAAGAAAGTATGATCATGTGTCGGAATTCCGCAAGCAACTCAAGTGGCTACCCATTCGGCGGCGTCGAGATGTTCATATACTTTCTTTACCGTATTCGGTTCTTCATAACCTATCCTGTATGTGAGCGCTTTGACTATCTTGTCCCCAGAAGTAGATCTTGTCGTACCTCATCTTCTCTTCTTCTCCGAACTCCTTCTCACAGTTCAACCCGCTATGACAAATCTTTCACTGTGTCTGCCGTGCGACTGTATAATTCACTTCTCCACTCAATACGCGATAACCCATCTTTAAGAGGCGAATCAGAGAATTTTTTCCTTTGTCAGCAATATCAGACTAATCTACGTATGTATTAGGTATTTAATGTTACATTTGGTTATTAATGTGATGTATAAACTTGTGTTGTATTCTAGTTTATTTACATGATATTCGATTATTTCGTGTAGATTTCTATTTCTGTATATATTCAGTTGTATATTCTATTTCTGTATATTTTCTTAAATTTACTATGTACACAGGACTCTCTCTTGTTGTGCTATCCTCTCTTCACTCTTCGGTTTAGTGGAAGAGAGCTCAATTGTGGGTAAAGCTCGCCTCTGCGCCCACTATACCTTAATGTATTTTTTTTTTATAAATATTTATATTGTGTACGTAAGAATGAATAAAAGAAGTTAAGTAAAAATTTGACAGGTGATGGTTCGAAATACGTACACAATAAATGGCTGGTGAATTTGCACTCCTGTGCGCATAGAAAAGCAATTAGTTTATTTTAAGAAAATATACTTTATCACTAATTAAAGATAGTTTAAATAATAATAACTTCACACATCTCACACACGGCCGTCTGATTCCAAACTAGGCAGAGCCTGTATTATGGTAACCAGACTGCTGATAAACATACTTATATATTTCTAAATACATCCATATCATAAATAAATTACACCCAGCCACTGAATAAATTATCGTGCTCATCACACGATTATCCTGAGTGGGAATCGAACCCACGACCTCCGGCTTAGCAGTCAGGGTCACTATCCACTAGACCACCAGGCCCGTCAATGGCCTTACTCGTATGTTTGTTTTTATTAAACTTACAGAGGAATATGACGACATGGGTGCACTCATAAGATCTTGTAGCGGTGAAGTTGGGGTCAACAAATGTGAGGGAACATGTAGCAGCATAGTACGACCATCAATTTCAGCTCCAACAGGATTTTCAAAGGTACTTTGTAAAGTAATGCATGTTTAAACAAACTTTGTACGAGTTGATCATTGAACGATGAGAACGTCGGCATTTACTTTAATTCTCCAACCAAACACTTGAATTCTCGTTTTTTTTTCTATTCAGGAATGCTTTTGCTGCCGTGAAAATTTTTTGCGTGAGCGATTGGTTACACTTACTCACTGTTACAATCCTGATGGTGCAAGGCTTAAAGATGAAGACAGCGCTATCATGGAAGTTCGCCTTCGTGAACCAGATGACTGCAAGTGTTATAAGTGTGGAGATTTTAGCCGTTAATATATGGATTGTTGTATATGGCGTAACTGCTATTAAATTAAACTACAACTTACCATACGAAATTTTAATGGAGAATTTTAAATGAATATGTTTGGTCAAGGGTTTTTATATAAATAAAGTAAAAATATGGTTCAATAAGTATAAAATGTAATGACTTTATCATGTTATGAAATAGTTGAAGTATACAAGTTTTACTAAAGTTTTATGAAGTTGTTTTAATTTTATTCGTTAAAACACTACATATTTATTTCATGTATAAAGTACCCATTTTCCTCACATGTACTTCGGAGATGTGCGACCAGTTTCGGACACGACAGGGTTTTTTTTTCCAAAGAGTGAATCGACCGGCCGCACTTTTAAAGCATCCATTAAAAACATACATGTGTGTTTCAGAGTGAATTTTTATTCTAATACCACATAACTTTTACATTTTAGACGTAGGCTAAATTTTGAAGTAAAAGTTCATGTATCATGTAAAAGTTAAAAAGTTGGTTTTAAAAATATGGTATGTATTTACTATATTTTTTTGAAATATTGTTTTTTTTATGGTATAAGGGGGCAGACGAGCAGACGGATAGTAAGCAACTACCGCCGCCCATGGACTCCTGCAACTCAAAAGCCACAGTGCGTTGCTGCCCTTGGAGTCCCTCCCGCTCGAGTCAGCGGGAGGAGGGATTTGGGCTCCGGTAACCTCACTCAGTGCAAGGACACGAAAGAATTGCTTGACACTTTTGACAACTTTTGCTGGAGGTGCCTTATGAAAATATCATAGACTTAACCAAAATAAAATCAAACGTTATCTTCAAGAAGTAAATCAAATCGCAGTTATCGAGGTCAGAGACCTTGACAAGATATTAAGTACGCACTCAAATCTGAATTTAAAGACTCCTCAAGTCTTTGTATAAGAGCAATATTGCGCCAGCTGCGCATGATTCACGAAAATACCAACATTCGTAACCATTGTTCATTTGCTGTCACTTGAAGGTCTTCCATAACGACAGTGACACCAAGAGGTTGCACTTATTGACTTATAGTGATGGACAGGAGCCGTGATTAACGTTTTTGGCATCTGAATATGGTACTGTTACGGTTTTTGGGTCAATACGATTGGCGTGACTCTATTGATTCGATTGTCTGTTATTATGACCTTAAGAAGTACTAAAGTAGGCAGCCTTTACTGTATGCTTTCCTAATATCGATCACTGATTGTATCACCGATCATGGAAAACTCTTCCACCAGTAAATACTTCTATCATTAATACGTCTGGGAGAGACTAGGCTTAAAACTGAAAAAGCGTAAAAAAACAACACAACAGTGACCAACCGTTGGCCACTTCATTCCTTTCCGCTATCGCAGTGTGTGTCGGCTGTATGGTTGGTGACACTATAAACACTCAATTTGTACGCAAACCAGCAAAGACTTTCACGCACACGTCATCATCATCAACAGCCTTTAACAGTCCACTGCTAGACATAGGCCTCTCCTTAGAATAGAGGTATTGGCCTATTATACCACGCTGGCCAGACGAGGTTTTGGAACAGTCAAGAATTAAATCAATAGATTTCTATGGCAGGTACTATCTTCGTCTTCATCGACATTTTCCACGTGAGATAAAAGACAAACTGTTATTTTAATAGTAACAAAAATTAACTTACATTAATCCTTTTTAACAAAATGATTATTATACTACGTCATTCCCGCACTAGGAATAAATCATTTACAAACATACATGAAATGCACACAAAGGACACCCAGACTCAGAACAACAATTAGTGGATCAAACAAAGTGTCTTCCCATGTGGGGATCGGACCCAAAACACTCAGCTCAGTAGTAAGCGGCGTGGCGACCGCTTAAAACACTACGCCATACGTGCAAGATATTAAAAGCGTCATAAGTGGAATTTCAACAGTAAGTATACACTTTTTTTTGTAATAATTTGAAGAATTGCCGGCTCGACCAGACAGAGATCCTACGGCCTTAACTGGACACGCAATTAGAATCAGTGTTAAGCCATGACCCAAGTTTCACCGAGTAATAAAGTTACTGGACACACAACCCCACCCCATAGACAATGAGGCTTTAGTATTGTTTCAGGATAGAGAACCCTTACAGGACCACTGTTCTATAAAGATTTTGTTTTTTCACTCGGATGAACGGAATCATAAAAAAATACAATTTAAATACACGAAGTATAAAGCGCTTTTTAAACTTGACCATTGCAAACGTTTTTTGAAGGAACAAGATTATAATCTACAGCATATTTTGTTATCAGGATTTGCTGCTTACTGGCAAAGTAAAAGTATCGACTAATATCGGTTAGGCTACACGATGGCTGGGGCTCGTATGCCGTTTGTATGGACAGGCTGACACAAAACTATGGTCCTTTCTTCAAAAGGCCTATCTTAACTTTGTTTGTGGACAAAAAAACAGACACCTCTGTGGTGTGTTTCGGCGTTTCTTCCCAGAGTGAGTATTAGAAAATTCCAGCTCCATCTAGCTGTAAAGTCCGACTTGTGAACATATCTGAAATTTACTTGCAGAAATAAATATCATTTCATTTCTATACTCGTAACAATTGAGTAAGTATAATATCTTAGCACACTATTTGAATAGTACCTGTAAGGCTGTAACTAACTAACTTCAAGGAAGCCAATTACCTTAGTATACAATATTTGTAATTGTATCTATATTCACGTTTCAGAACATGAATCGGTAATCACTACAATTATTCCTAAAAACTCTTTTGTAAGCAGTCTGCTGTAGAAATTTATACTTTATGATTGTGCACAGAAGATTTTAATTTCGTTGTATATAAAATTGACCTATTTATTTTGATTTGCTCATAGGTTGAACAAACAAAAGTGACACCCTTGAACTTCTCGAGAACAAGGGCAATTTAAAAATCATTTCGTCAATGGTATTCATATTTATTAAAGATTACGGTTTTACTCACGTGTGTATTAAGGGGATGTCTAATATATCAACTAATTAGTAATTTTCCTAGCCGTGATCACAGACTCCGTAGTACAAGGGGCAGACGAGCAGAACGGCCGTAGATCGTTAATTATCACCGCCCATAGATAGCTGTAACTTAAGTGACACAAGTGTGTTATGATCTGTTAAATCCCCTCCCCCCTTTGGATTAAGGGAGAAGGGGTTGATATTTGGTGGGTTACCTCACTCCAGGGATGGAATAAAATACAATCACCTGTGAAAATCACATGGTTTCAAAATCACATAAATCAACCTGTGACTAATTTACAAATTCACTGTGACTTCAAGAATGTCCTTCGCCTATTGGGGGATGACGAAGATGTCTGTCGGACTCTTACCGACTAAAAATCATCCCGGTATTACTCTCCTTGCCGATAGCCGGGGGTGTGAGAATCGGAATTGCATTCTTCCGCTATCCCCGACAGTCGTTGACCCGTCTCACCCAAGACGGGTCTCGTCACCCGTTGCGACCTCCTTTCGGTCGCAGTCCTCTAGAAGCACACACGGAACACTGTGCGCTGCCTCTTGGGCATTATGATTACGCTAGCGCCAGACTCGCGAAAGGTCTAAATCTAAAAAATTACCTTTTTTTCTTCTTGACAATTGCAGTGTCACTCAGTTCAAAGACAACCAATCAGTTCATCATATGATTATGATTTAAAAGTACTATTGAAACTATTATTGTTTTTAAAAAGTCTCCTATTAAGGAATTAATAATTCTATTTCCCAACTTTGTTCAAACTTAAACGGCAATTCAAAGTTACCCAAAATTACCGTATTGTCATGCAATTTTTTTTTTTAAATTAAGAGTGACCTGAAATCAAATTTTTGATCGTGATGACGGCCAATAATAAAATTCAAAACATGCCTACGTACCGTTGCGATCCAAAGCTATTAAACAACAATTCAATAAATTTTTACAGGACTATTTAACTTAATGTCCTAGACTTAATTATATTCGTGATAAACCAAGGCTATACCGATTGAGAAGTAGCTCGTATGTCAACGAGAAATATTCACATTGTATCAGAAATTGAATGCTTCAAATTGATTCCGGGTGTTACATAAAAAATAATAGAGTTAATTACTACAGTTATTTGAAACTTTAATGGTTTATAGACATCTTTGATGGGCTTCAAATTAATGAAAATGCGTTGGATTATTGTGTATATTTTTTTGCATATCTCGTCTGTTTATTTTTTAATTACAAAATACAAAAGACTTTAAAAAAGGAGGATAATCCCAATTAGGTTGTATTTTTTTATGTTTCTTACCTCAGAACTCAGTCATTGATGGACCGATTTGAAAAAATATTTTCTTTTTATTTAAAAAAGGATACTTCCTGTTTGGTCCCATTCAAATGTATAGAAAAAATCTATCCCTAAAGGTGAGAATTCAGGAATGAATGAATGATGAATGATACTTTGTCTAAAGTTAATTATTATACTAGGGGTGAAAATATAAAATTACCGATTTGTAAATAAACCGATAAATTGAAACTCCCCTAAAGGAACCCTTATAAGATCACTTTCTTGTCTTTCTGTCCGTCTGTCCGTGTGTCACCACCGATTTTCTCAGGAACGGGTAGACCTAGCAAGTTGAAATTTATACCAGTATTTTTTATACTGTACCACAATATAAAAAAAAAATACCAGATATTGAAGTCTATGGTCCCTATTAGGTGTATAAAAATGAAGGTCCTGAGTAAACGCGATAAAAAGATATGGGCAAATTTCGATTATCGCGAAAACTTGTAAATACCAAATTTAGGTACCTTCATTTTCAACTTTTTTTATTTTTCAGAATTTTTTCTTTACTTGTGCTGTAAGACCTTGTTTTTAACCAAAATCGACAATTCTAGGTTAACCGGCAGTACCCTATAGATTTTGGGTCGAAAACCTATATGGTACTTCCCGTTGACTTAGAATCACGAATTTGACAAAAAGAAACGTCTTGCAGTACAAATAAATGAATAATTCCAAAAAATTAAAAAAGTTGAAAATTAATTAATTAAGATTTGGTACTTATAAATTTTCGCGAAAATCTACCTAAAATCTGGGTAGGTACGGAACCCTCGGCGCACGAGTTCGACTCGTACCTGACCGGTTTTTTTCTAAGATGTAACATATTTATTTTAGTTTATTTATTACATACTATGGCGGATTTACAGCTATGATGATTAGAATAAAAGCAGTCAAGAAAACAGATCTCAAGAAAAAAAATCCTAACTTATAAAAATAACAGTTAAGTTACAGTGCACAAGACAATACTGGGTATTATCAACAGGTATTATGTATGTTACAGGCTCAGATACACTTACACATTACACAGAATATAATAACAAAAACCAAAACAGACAGGACTCATAACAATAATTACTTGGACCCCTCACCATTACCCCTGAAGAATTTAAGGCTTAAACACCTCCTCGCTTCCTATACACCAACACTAAAAACATCAATGGTCCTAATTCTGTTGTTCGAAAACTCTCTAAACTAAACTAATACTCGCTAAAAAAAATTTGTCCTGTCAAATATTACATTTTCAGAATAGGAAAAGTTGTTTGACAGTTGTTGTTGGTGAGGTTTTCGCTAACCCTCCTCTAGTTCAACATAGAATATGTGCTTCACCACTCTTTCCTCCCATATACGTGATGATGTAACCTCACCAAAGAAGCTGCCGGCTCATTAAATAAGCTTCAATGCCACTGACATTGGCTCGTTCCAGGACGGTATTGTGCACTCGATTGGATCGATCATCTAATTTTCATGCCTTACTTATTACTCATTCATGCGTACTTATTCCTGTTACTGCATACCGTTGCCAGTACTAGCATTGATAGGTCTATCACAAAATAGATCTAGTAACGCTAGCAGCTGTAACGCTGTCTTCTAAGTTAAACTAACAATTAACAACACAACTTTGTCTCCGTGTCTCAAAAGGAATAAACACATTTTTCATTGGTGCTCGACTCCTAATAGTCTTAGCATGATGTAATATAGCCATTCTTCGCTCCGAAGGCATTATAAATTAAAATACAATAATCAATCTTTAAAATTAAATTACTGTAATCTAAAGATTTTGGATTAAATTTACGCAATTAATAATAAACCATTTTATTAATGAATGAGAAATATTAATTAAAACCTTAGATGTTGAGTTATTAGTCATACTCGTAACTTATCAATAAGCGATACCTATTGATACCTACCTTGCTTTGTGATAACTAATCATTCTTTACTTTCGTGTAACTACACAAGTTACGAATTAATTACTGTAAAATCTGTGACGCAGGTTATAAGAAAACATGAATTGAAAGAAAACACCGTTAATAATATTAAATAATTAAAACACAGTTTTTAAGACACCTAACAACATTGTGACTATAAAAATCTAACCAGCCGTTTAGACGGTTCAAAGTTATAACAAATGCAACATATATTACAGTACAGTAGGTAGAAGAGTAACTGGTGTTATTATACATACTCATATAGCTTCATCAACAGCCTTTACTAGTCCACTGCTGGACATAGGCCTCTCCTTAGAAAAGAGGTTATGGCCTACTACACCACGTTGGCCAGACGGGTTGGTATAGGGTTTATGTCAAGTTTTCCTTCTCTCTGCAGTGCTGCTGTCCAGAGTAGTTTGCTCCCTTAGTCGCCTCTTACGACACCCACAGAATGAAATGGGGGCGGTGACACTCTGTATTCTTAATTCAGTTAAGTATTCTTAATCAATTTAAGTAATAAGTATAATCTGCTTGGTGACGCGGATTAAGTATACTTATTACTTAAATTGATATTGAAATAAATTTCCCTTTGAAAATTAATAGAAAACATACAAGTTTGTCATCCTTACATATTATAAAAAAGTCGCATTCGTACCTATTTGTTTGTGTATAAAGGTGATAAACTCTGAACGCATTTTGATAGGATTTGCACCAATGCGACGTGTAATGTGTATAATTAATTAAGTATTGGTATAAGTTTGATGAAACATGTAGCCGATTGTTGAAGATATTGAAGATTGTTAGAGTTCATGATTGTATATTTTTGTTTTATGGTACGAGCAGACGGGTCACACATATGGTAAGCAACTACTACCGCCCATGGACACCTGCAATTCAAAAGTCACAAGTGCGTTGCTGCCCTTGGAGTCCCTCCCGCTCGACTCAGGGGATTTGGGCTCCGGTCATAAACCTCACTCACTCAGTGAAAGGCAACGAGAGAATTGCTTAACACCGTTTTCTGTGAGACCGTGGTATCTTTCGGGTCGAGCCGGCCCATTCGTGCCGAAGCATGGCTCTCCCACGGTAAAGAGTTGCTTGTATTGCATTATATACAAACAAGAGGGAGATACGACACCAACGCACCAACCGTGAGGGTCCTTATTAGGACCAATGCGCACGTACTAATTAATTCGAGAAAATTGATAAAATGCCTGCCTGACTATTCTGAAAGTGCACACATTACAACAAAAAGGTAAATAAAGATAAAAAAATATCATACCACAGATATATGTTTTGTTTTTAAAGGCATAAATATATTTATGTACGGTTACGGAACAAATATATTATGTGCGTGCATGAATAATACGTATCTTCCTTAAAAAATATCATTGACTGGAGTACGCAATGTATTACGTACTTATTCCTGTTACTGTATACCGGTACTAGCATTACAATATAGATCTAGTAACGCCAGCAGCGCAACGCTGTCTTCTAAGTTAAACTAACAATTCACAACACATTGGCCCTAAACAACTTTGTCTCCGTGTCTCAAAAGGAATAACTTTTAACCGTTTTTACCACAATTTTTATTGCTCCTATAAGTCATATAGCCATTCTTGCTTAATGGGCTATCCAACACTAAAATATTTCTTTAATTCGGATCAATAGTACCGGAGATTACCCGAAACATACAAACTCACAAACTTAACCTCTTCATAATATTAGTATAGATTCCTATACCCCAATGAAGGAGGATGGGTTGTATAGGATAATAGTCGACCACCTTCAGAAGCTCACATATCAAGTTTAGAAATGAGAAAAGATTTGTGTAACCATCCCTGAAATTAGCTGTCATTACCACTTTATAGTAGGTCTACTAGTACCTACTAAACTAGGCCTATTAACTTTAAGGGAAGGGTTAACTTTTGAGCTCTGTGACACCATCGACGCAAAGTCAGGCATTTAGATTAAAAAAATTAAAAAATTAGGTACCAAGATTAAAAATTAGGTGCACAAAAACTTTTACTGCAACGGACTATTGAAATTCGCGTTGCTAGCAAAATATGCAGCTAGCTAGCAATGCAGTGACAATAATGAGTTTACAATTAATATGAATAGTAAGAAATGAAATGTCTTTTACAATTGAATTATAATACACATCTTTGTGTATTAACAACTACGTCCGTAGGTACACCAACTTTACATTAATTTACAATAAGTTATATTTATTAACCAGCGCCTGCGTTGTAATTTATAGCAATTTGTAAAATTGCAATTACCTTTTTTTAAATAAAAGGCTCGTATCAAATATATGTATTTACAAGGAGCGTAATCTTACAAGGCGTTTTAATAATATCGAAGGTAATATTTCTCAGAGCATTTATATATATATATATATATATATATATATTATTAAATAAAAAATCATTGGAAATGAGCATAAATGGGAAGAAATAGGTTCTAAAAACGTAAATAATTATAAGGGGGTCGAATATACTGCGAGTTATGCCCGAACATACATAAAAAAATATTGCTGTATTATACTCGTAATTTATAATATTCAAGCTGGCTCATTTGTGACAAAGCCTGTCTCTACCTTGAAGTGCCTTAGAATACCGACTTGTAAAAATATCTGAAAAGATTTACTTACAGAAATAAATATTATTTACATAAGACGACACTTTGTGTGATCCACAAATTGTTGTTCTGAGTCTTTGTGTCCGTTTCATGTATGTTTATAAAATTTCTGCGACACAGGATATATTAGTAATGTGAGTTGTCTTTTTAAAAAGAAAAAAGAAAGAAACAATTACCGATATTTCAATTATTATTTGAAATCAAAACAATACCTACATTTACGTGCAAAACAAGTATTTATAAATTGGTTATGATTTTAAAAGCTACATATCAATATCTGTGGTTAGTAAACGCACTGATCAGTCACGAAAATGAATATTTATTAAAGCCTTACACTGTAGCAGCAGAATATTTAACTACTGTTAAAAATACTGAAATATAAACAAATATATTGTTCACATACTTTGACTGCACGGATGGCGTAGTGGTTTAAGCGGTCGCCACGCTGCTTCTAACTACGCTGAGTGTTGTGGGTCCGATTCCCACATGGGACAACACCTTGTATGATCCACAAATTGTTGTTCTGAGTCTGGGTGTTCTTAGTGACCGTTTCATGTATGTTTGTAGAGTGAAAATAAAGCATTTAAACTCTTTTTCATTTAAGAATACTATACATATAACATTATTTTGATTTCTCTATCGACACGGTAGCATATCCTATGTGTAGCAGATTTTATCTTGTAAGTCTAAATGTATATCAGTATCCGGTAATTCCAGTAAATATTCCATGATAACGAACACGATAAATAATTCTTCGAAGACTCAAAATTTAAATAAAGATTAGTATCAATCGTAAAACTATACGATTACTGATTACAGATACCAAACATCACACAAAGTTAAAAATTTGACTAGGATTTCAGTGATTTCACAAATATTTATCTGTATGTTCAACAACGTGTGGTGACGGATTGCCAGTGTCTTGACGGATTAAGAATACGGAGTGTCAACACCTCTATTCAGCCCAAGGGTGTGGTAAGAGCTGACTAAGGGAGCAAGCTACGCAGAACAACAGCACGGCAAAGAGAAGGAAAATTTGACTTAAACCCTATACCAACCCGTCTGGCCCCTGGGACTATTATAGGCTATTGATGTAAACATTACACAAAATTAAAAATTTGTCTAGGATTTCGGTGATTTCACAAATATTTATCTGCATATTCATCAACGTGTGGTGTCGGATTGTTAATTGTTGGTAGTGATGTTCATCAAAAATGTAATAACAAACGGGCTAGAGTTCATTTCAGTCTTCATCATCATCTGCCAGTCATTGGGGTTTTAATCCAGTTTCTGGTTAACGTGACGTGAAGCTTGAAAATGTAATCATATTTAAACGGGACTAAGGAGAAGATATATTTGGGTACCTAAGGAAAACGGATAGGATGAAGGAGCTGTGGAAAAGGAAACCGCAAATCTCGAAAAGGAAAAGGGACTGAAAGTACTAAAATTCGAGGAGACCAGGGGTGCTAAATATCTTTCCTATTTGGAAAAGCAATAGGAATAACCACAGGCCAATATCATGATGTCATGATAAAATCAGTGCTATTAACACGTAATACTTTTATCTCACAGATATTTAATTCGGAAGCCATTTAATATTTCAATTAATTAGTTAATTTATTCAATGGCTATCGTTGTATGCGTAGTGATGTAGTGACGAGGTATGTTCGAATGATAACGTTATCGCTAATGTATCTGATATTGTTTGATAACGGTCAGTACGCTACGTGACGGTCGTAACTCAACATGTGTCTCTGGCTTACTTGAAAATGGTAAGTTTATTTTATATTTCTAAGTGTTTTATAAAAAAACAGTGACAAAAATCAATAAAAATTCTTCTTGATCGTGGTATATCTTGCAAAAAAAGTGGTTTAATTTCTTAATCAAAGATTAAGAGGTATTTTTATGTCGTAAATTTCTTCTATATCTTATCATGTACACGTAGTGTTATCAATGGGTTAAGTATAGAAGTTTAGATGTAGGAGATAATCTCTAAAACTGTTCGTCTTATTCTAGAAGATGGTTCTCTAATTAAAAATTTACTACAGAGTGCTAAAGGCGATATCTAATCGCGATAAAAATGTGTGTTATTCTTAAAAATAACAACAACTTTAATTAATGTTAAAACCGATAGCTCCTGGTATTGTCTATGTGTGGGATAAAGTTTATTATAACTTATTAGCTTAATTACAGATTATTATAATGGATTTAAGAATGCATTAAATACCTTAATTATTTGACTCCCAGAAATGGTAATTTTAATAGAATTTGGGATCTTTTAAATCTACTATGATTTTGAATTAGAAAATGATGAATTAGGAAATGGTTACAAATGTCTAATATTTGTTATATTTGCTTTAGTAAAGCGGATATATGTGACTCATAACAAACTATAACTATATCAACACTTGTCTGAAGGTATTCTTTATCTATTATCAAATTTAAAACATCTACTACGTCTCACAGGGCCTAGAAATATTTTATAATAATCTTATATGAGACTGAAAAACTAAATTCTTAATGTCAATATGTGATTTAAAAGGTGAGAAAATTATTCCACAATTTAATCATTTATAGTTTTCTGAAACATATTGAGCAATGTTCTTAATTTACTTTTATTATCATAGTATGGTGGAAGTAATGGAATGGAGTTCCTATTCATATAGCAAAATACTCGACAAATACATTTTTAAGTTATTCAAAGACATTTCTAAATGTTAACATCCGAGTACACTCATACCCTCGGAGGCAGACAAAAACGTGTTAAACCCTTATATCTTATAAAGTATAATTTTAGTCACACTCAAATAATAAGAGACAAGTCTTAAGCTCTTTAAAGACTAAATTGGAGAAAAAGTTAAAGCAATAGAAGATTATAGGGAAATGTTATTGTAGAAAAGGAATTTTACTTATCCGGTTGGGTTAGGAAATTTCGAGCAGTTATCAGTAGACAATCGAATTAACAGCTGAAAGTCTAAGCCTTATAACCATTATTTCCTACCCTTATCCCAATTTTATTTGGGGTCGTCGCAGAATGTACGAGTATTATTCTTCCATTCTACTCTATCAGTATTCAGTGTTCAGTCTCTTCCTAGCTATATCCTCTCTCACACAGTCCATCCACCTTCTCTTTGGTCTTGCTCTTCTCTTGTACCCTTCACCTTCCAACCCTTTTTTTTTTTTTTTTATCCGTGCGGAAATCCCCTCGGATACCACCTGTCGGTGGCATGTCGGACTCGAACCGACTAAAACCGCACGCCGTCTCGGGTACTAATAGCCGGGGAACCAACTAATAGCCGGGGAATCAACTTTCATACCTAACACTTTCGCATGATATGCCCCTCATCCCTCCGCATGAAATGTCTGAGCCCTATAAAGTATATAGGACAGTAACGAATATTAAATCAAATTTAACTAAATGGGTCCAGCCATTTTCAAGTGATATGCATACTAACAAAGAGAATTTTATTTTTACTAAAATAGATAAGTGGTGAGCTCATTATTCTCGTAATTAAGTATAATACAGGCGTTGCATTCATACGGCAAAACATATGTGCTGTTTAGTCTTCGATATATTTTCTATTGTGTTTCAGGGAATAATACAGAATGACTTCTGTTAAGCGTAGGTTCTGTTAAGTATATTTACGTCATAAACTTTGTTTATCAAACACTCGTATGTTTGTGAAGTATTTAGCTCCTGTGTACCTATGCAAGGTCAGGAGTAAAGATTATTCTGTTCTGGTCAATACAGGATTAAAGTTGTATTAAAGATATTATTGAAATGTATAGCGATATGCACGGATGATGTAGTGGTTTAAGCGGTCCTCCTGCGCTGAATGTTGTGGGCTTGATCCCCACATGGGACACCCTTTATGTAATCCACAAATTGTTGTTCTGAATCTTTGTGTTCTATGTGTCCGTTTCATGTATGTTTGTTAAGTCCTCCGCGATAAAGAAATATATATTCCTAATGCGGGAGAGATCTTTTAAAAAATATATATATCGTGTAACTTAGTCCAGGAAAAGTAAAAAGAAAATGTTGAGAACCATTTAAAGTATGCATTTTTTTCTTTTGTAATTGTATTTAACACAATAAGCGATTTATTCGTCATTTATTTAGATTTTCCATGAACAAAAGAATTCTTAACAAGTTAAATAAAATATGTTTATGTGCGAAATTTACGTATCTTTCTTAACCAATAATAATAACCTAACCCATCTCACACACAGTCGCCTGAGCTCAAACTAGGCAGAGCCTGTACTATGGTAACCAGACTGCTGATAAACATACTTGTATATTTCTAAACACATACATATTTAAAAAAAAATTACAACCAGACACAGAACAAATGATCGTGATCATCACAATTTTTTTGGTTCTGGGTTGAAATCGAACCCATGACCTCCGGCTTAGCAGTCAGAGTCACTAACCACTAGACCAATAGGCCCCAAAATAGTAAAATACTATAATTTAGTACTGTACGACTCATATCTGGTGTTTATATTCACTAAAGGTTTGCTCATAATGTTATAATCCTAAAACGTTGAGTAGAGTAAATAAATATGTTTCCCTCGAAAAGACGTGACGTTCTCTTAATAATAAAAAAGACGTGTGGCACTGCCGCGGTAAAGCTATTGCATAGCATTTTGTATCAACTTATGCAATTATTTATGCAGTATTTCTTTTTCTTTGATATTAATTCAAGTTACACTTTTTGAGCGTGGTGACCGATAAGAAAACATTTTTTTTTTCTTTTATTAAATAAAAATATTGAAGCATATATTACAATTTGTTTTTAAATAAATAAATAAATAATATTATTATTAAATCAAATTACATATCCATGTAAGATTTTTCTGCATTATGTTGACGAAATTTCCTTTGACGTTCAGCATTTGATTTTGGTACTGTTTTTTGTTTTGTTTTTAGCGTGAGGTTTTTTTTCGTTACGGAATTTCTGGATTCGGTCCCCGCGCTCAAGGCCCTCGATAGAAGCTATGCAATAGCTTAATAACATTAGAAGTATAACAAAGGGGAAAGTAATTTCAGGAAAATGATCCTGCTTATATGAATGAATTGAGGGGTCGAGCAATTACCCTTTAACTTGGATAACTTATCGTGTGCCACAATGTAATCCATTTATAAGCATTTAGAAGTGAATACTAGCTCAAAATATTTATAAACCAGTATCTTACATGTTTATCTAACATGTCAACATTGGTCGCATGCTTTATCTTAGATTGCTTATTATGTTGTCACTTATTTACACGAAATATTCGCCACCTTATCAATACATCCTCAGAGGAAATGATTCAAAGAAATACTTGGCTTTTGCTGGCAATTAATAACAACTGTTAAAACATATTTTCTTTTATTTGTTTTGTGTTGAAAAAAAAAACAAACAAGTTTATGTAAATAAATGATGTTTATGAGAGGTATGTAAATAAATGTTCTGCATGTTTATATGTATATATAGGTATGTGCCCGGTTGCCAGCAATGGCTTTGTCCTCCATTGGCACTAAACACAGATCACCTCCAATCCAGGTAATCTGTGGCACTAAAGCAGTGGAAAGATGTCATCATCATCATCAACAGCCTATAACAGTCCACTGCTGGACATAGGCCTCTCCTTAGAAAGGAGGTTTTGGCCTACTATACCACGCTGGCCAGACGGGTTGATATAGGGTTTGTTTCAAGTTTTCCTTCTCTCTGCAGTGCTGTTGTCCTGCGTAGTTTGCTCCCTTAGTCGCCTCTTACGAAACCCACGGAATGAATAGGGGTGGTGACATTCCGTATTCTTAATCCGTCACCACACGGAAAAATGTAGGCGTTAAATATACATAATAATATAATATTATTATTTTTCCGGACATCTAACACACAACGCCATCTAGTTTCAAACTAAGCAGAGCTTGTACTATGAAAACTAGATTGACTGATAGAATACTGATAGAATACTTATAAACTTTTTTTGTAAATACATACATATTATACATAGAAAACACCCAAACTCCGAAACATATATTAACAGATCATACAAATATTTAGTCCGACCCGGGAATCGAACTCCAGACCTCAGCACAGCACTCGCATACGCTACCACTGCACCACCGACGCAGTCATATATCTCCCTGAGTGTATGTTTATATGATCCTTTTGTACGGGCATAACACTGAAATCCACCTGAAGTGATTGCACGGATGGCGTATTGGTTTAAGCGGTTGCCACGTAGCTTACTACTAAACTGAGTGTTGTGAGTTCGATCCCCACATGGGACGACACTTTGTGTGATTCATAAATTGTCATTCTGAGTCTGGGATTCCTTAGTGTCCGTTGCATTTATGTTTGTAAAATCCCCCACGATACAGGATATATTCCTAGTGCGGGAGTTGTCTTGTCTAAAAAAAAATCGCTGGACCGCTGGTGATGAGTTACTACTTTTTGCCTGTGACTTCGCTTTGAGTCTCCTTTCTTTGCGTGGCAAATGGGTAAAAAAAAATTAAAACTAATTGTGAAGAGCAAATAAATAAATTGAAATATATAATAACAATATAATAATAATAATATTCTACCACATTGAGACAACGCCATCTATCCCAAATTAAGCAGAGCTTGTACTATGGGTACTAGACAACTGATATAAATACATATATATACTTGTTTTTTTGTAAATACATACATATTATACATAGAAACGCCCAGACCAAGTCCAACATTAAAAGTTCATGCACACAAATGTTTGACTTGAGCGGGAATCGAACCCGCGACCTTTAGAACTGCAGTCCGTTACACAAACCACTACGCCATTCGGTCGCCTCGTTACAATATCGGAGTTAGACGGAGAAAAGCCGATGTGGTGTAAACGCTTAAGGAATGTAATAGATAATACCTACAATAAAAAACGGTGACGCGTTTATCTGGTTTTATCGAAGATTACGACTGTACCATACTGTACTGTACTGTACCATCTGTGTTTGTATTTCAATTGAAATCGTCCAATCTATACAAATAAATTAAATTGGTGTCTGTTTGAAATGTCAAAATTATAGGTGGCTCACACGGTTGTTTGCTTGATACTTATGTCTAAAAACCAGTTTTTTTGTTTGTCTGTTTGTTCCGGGTAATCTGCTAAACGGCTTAACCGATTTCGATAATATTTTACTAACAGGTAGCGTCTACATAAGGAATAACGTATGCTATTTTTTTCTCAGAAAAACCCTTTAAAATCTTGCCCAGTCCGGGCATTGAACCCACGAAGTCGCGGGTACCATCTATTAAACAGTAATAACAAAAAATATGTATAAATGAAGGTACGTAAGGTACGTATATACCATCATTTACACACATTTGGGATGGGATGGGATGGGATAAACCCATCATACCCTAGAACCTATACATTTTAATGTACATGTGTACATTCTTATGTTAGTAGTATTCTTAGTATGAACAGATAAAGTTTTCATTATAATAATCTAAAACTAAAACTAAAATTTTAAACAAAATGCACCTACCGTCGTTATCTCAGTATCACCCAATCGTTGACTGGTACAGAATACCTTGGGTTTCATAGTAATATTATAGTTGTAGTACGTAAAATAATTTGTATCAATGATTATTAATCTATGTCCAACTATTAAATGACTATTACATATCATTCAATAATCATATCTGTTAACGGATAATTGTTAAGGTGACTCAAACTCACCGAAGACTAAATGTAAACAAAAGATAAAATGCTTTAATGATGATTAAGCATCTAACACAAATTACCTACTTACTGACACTAATACTCTTAAATGAAAATTCATGTACCAAGTAAAAAGAAAATTTAAATGTCCATAACTTAAGAGTTTACCGTGGGAGAGTCATACTTCGGCACGAATGGGCCGGCTCAACCGGAGTGATACCACGGCCTCACAGAAAACCGGTGTTAAGCAATTCTTTCGTTGCCTTTCACTGAGTGAGTGAGGTTACCGGAGCCCAAATTACCGGACTCCAAGGGCAGCAACGCATCTTTGTCTGTCATCCTGATGCTAAGTGCTTACCAATGCCATTGACACCTCAACCACATCTACGCTGCAGGCCCTTGGGTACAGAATTGGTTCACCGGTTGCCTAAATTTGCCTGAGATCACACTTTATTTCAGAGTTGCTCATTGTCAATCTGCAATAAAAACAAGTGTTTCGTCAATTCGATGGCCGTATCATTTCGTCCTTATCTAAATTTAATGAACTCACCCACTTTTGTTTATCTACCGTCGTTTTTTAATTAAATTCTGTCAATGTCAGTATTAGTCTTACTTTGTTTGTCTTCGATTGTGTACATATCAATATGTATTTATACATCTCTGTGCAGTTATTTAAAAGTGAATTGTATTGAGTTCTATTTAAGTTTACACAGACATGGTAAGAACAATATTATAACCTATATTTAACAATATAAATAAAAGTATCATAGCGCATGGGTAATCACATCGTAATCATCAACAACAGCCCTTAATAGTTCACTTCTGGACATAGGCCTCTCCTTAGAAGGCCACGCTGGCCAGACGGGTTGGTATAGGGTTTGTTACAAGTTTTCCTTCTCTTTGCAGCGCTGTTGTCCTGCGTAGTTTGCTCCCTTAGTCGGCTCTTACGACACCCACGGGATGTATAGGGGTGCTGACACTCTGTATTCTTAATCCGTCACCACACGGATAGAACGGGTAACACATATGTAATAGTGTTCTTGTAAATCGCTCAAGCCAAGCTTAAATGCAGTGCAGTGCAGTGCAGAATGCAGTGCATGAACATAATCATGGCTGAGTTCATGTTAAATTGAAATGAAAAAGTTATTTATAAATTCAACCGACTTCAAAAAAGTAAGTAAGTTTTGTGTGAACGTTTTGCATATCTGCGTTTTCTTTATAAGTTAATGGACGAATTTATCATTCTTTTTTTAACATTTTGTGATTGTATCATTGTAATATTTAACATAACTTCAGAAAGGTTTTATTACATAAAACATTAGTTGTTTATTACTTGAAATTATTTGACATAAGTTAATAGTAATATTAATTTTACATACTTCACACACGGCAGACTGATCCCAAACTAGCCAGAGCCTGTACTTGGTAACTAAACTAAACATTCTGAAATATTTCTAATTACGTATAATCGTGCTCATCACACAATATTTGTCCTGTGTGGGAATCGAACCCACGACCTCCGGCTTAACAGTCAGGGTCACTAACCACTATACCAAAGACTTATACTTTGTTTACCTCGTCGTACATGTATCTTGCATATCTTCCTGTCGCTTTTATTCTATAAAAGATACAAAAAAACAAATCTGTAATTTTTGCGTGTTTATATACTGCTAAGAAATTTTATTATTTTATAAATAAATTTGATTCCTGCATTGCAGGTTTATGTACTTGATTATGTATGTCCAGTTTTCCTTCGATAAAGGTATGGAATACTCGCAATTCCATAGTTCACTTGCTTATATGAACACTGTTCCGCTTCGAATGGTTGTAGCGTGATGTTTTTTCACATTATCACTGAACATAGGTCTCTCCTTAGAAAGGAGGTTTTGGCCTACTATACCACGCTGGCCAGACGGGTTGGTGTAGGGTTTGTGTCAAGTTTTCCTTCTACCGCAGTGCTGTTGTCCTGCGTAGTTTTCTCCCTTAGTCGGCTCTTACGACACCCACGGAATGAATAGTGTCCCGTCTCCACATGGACCGTGATGTTTTATAGCCTTACTAATCCTCAACAAATACTCTATCTAACAGAAAAAGTATCATTCATATCCGACTCATAGTTCCAGAGATTAGCGATTAGATTGGCGGGATTTCTGGACTGATAAGACCTTCAAGTTAAGAGCGTACTCCTTCATTACGGGCGCGCAATGTGACTCCTGAGCTGCAGGCATTCATAGGTGGTTGTAGCCACTTTCCATTAAGTGACCAAAGTGACCAAGAGAACAAAACACTTATTATAATTACAAATGCTTATAAACTCTAAATAAGCGTTTTTGGAAGGCTCTTCAGTATCTACCTGTTTAGAAATAAGTGTTACGTTAGTCGATATCTACAATAAAAACTTATAGTCTCTCGACTCTTTCATTAACTATTTACTTATTATTGTCTTCCCTCCCTGCCCTTCCGTCCCTTTCTCCCTGCCAGCTAACTGTATTACCTCTCTTTCTTTCGCAATGAATCTTGCATGTACTAAATTCACATTTACTTAGAATTGCACTTTGTATCTATACTTACTTTGACTTTTAAAAAAAGAGTTTCTAAATTCAGCTGTATGGTTTTTAACTTCGTCATTTATTTTTTGATTCGGCAATTTCTGAAAAAAGTCACCCCTAAAGGTGAAAATTAAGGAATGAAAAATTGAGATGTTCTAGTTATCACTTCATACCGTATCAGCGTGCAGAAAATTATTATATTAAATATCCATCAATTTTATGATATGCAGATTTAAAACATGCACGTAAAATTGTGTATATATGTAAGTTAGATTTATCCAACATTAATAATATAAACAAGTCAAATTCTCTGTTTTCTCTTGCACCTACAGCTTCATTTTTCTACATCACCCGAAGGTCGACTGGCAGAGAATGCCTTGGGCATTAAGTCCGCCTTTGTACAACTAGTGCATTAAGTTAAATAAATAAAATAAATAAATAAAATTAAATACAGCATCCTTAAGGAAAATGTCTTTACATTAAAAACTATCTTCAAACTAGTAAATTATTCCTGTTCTGTAGGATATTAACTTATATCCAGAGATAAGGATTAAAGATTTTTTTTATAATATAGGGGCCAACCAGCTTGTTGGCGTAAACTGGGCACTCTAGGAAATGGGAAGGAAAATTAGGAGTTAAATATGAGAGGAAAAGACCATCCGTATTCTTAATCCGTCACCACACGGACATGATATTGTTCATACGATTGGAATTTGAGTAAGCTCGACTAGCTCAGGATCCCATAACTAAAATTCGAACTGATTGCCTATATTGGTATGATTGGAAATACTAGAAAACAATAATTCAACTTATACTGGTCATTATTAGTGTTATGTTCTAAATTATGTATGTATATTGATATTGTCCACAGGAGGTTGAAACACAGATAATAGTAGTGGCGAGCGTTCTCTCCGCGGCATGGCTGGTGCTCCTCATCGTGGTAATAGTCTTGTTCACCCAGCTCAACAGCCTCAAGAAGAAACTGGCTGATATGCAAAACTCCTCACGGATAAAAGTGCAGTAAGTTTCTTCTATGCATATCATCAGCCTATTGCCGTTCGCAGCTGAAGGAAGGCTACCCCTAAGGAGCGGCAACCATAGCAGTCTTGGGCAGTTCGCATCCATCTGCTTCCAGCCATTTTCCCCAAGCCATCGTGCTGCATGGTGCCATACACTACGTTTGCTTGATCGTGGTCTCCATTCTAGCACATCCTAAATCGAATAGTTTCGTTTTGCACATACATACATGCGCAAAAACAAAACAGTTAATTACTTTCGCCTGTCTGTTTCCTGATTGTCAAACGATTTTAATGTTGTTTAGTTTAATAATCAGAAGCGAGCTTTATTTGTAACAATAAACAAAATTGAAAACAAATGGTGTCACTTCCTCTTCGGGTGTGCAGGCCCCTCTTTCACACTGGGCACTCTGGGCACGTGTCCAGGGCCCCTTGATGGATAGAGGCCCCCTAATTCCTACCTACTAACCTAATTCGATAATCGATATTTATTACTGAAAACCATATTTATTTAGAAAAATCCATCTAAAATGGCTGATTATAGTACCTTTTTTAGTTATTCTAACAGAATACTAATCAGTGAAGGTCGAAGAGGCCTCCATTATCCCAATGTGCCCAGGCCCAAGACGGCCCTGGGGGTGTGATGAAGTAGTTTATCAGAATTGAACAAATTTATGTATGTATGTATATAAATATATATTATATATATATATATATATATATATATATATATATATATAACATGTAAATGGTATTTATTTTTATATTTCTGTATACTAATATTAGATTGATATAATTATTTGGTACAAGATGTCAATCAAATTCTCTATTGTTAAGATTTATTAGTTTCACCTTTTTTTTTTCCCCTCGGATACCACCTATCGGTGGCATGTCGGACACGAACCGACTAAAACCGCACGCCGTCTCAGGTACTAATAGCCGGGGAACCAGGTATACCCTAGAAAGGAAGTCCCTGGTGCCCCGACATACCTCGGGCCATCTACAATAACAGGTAGACGACCCCCCCCCCCCCCCGTTTATTAGTTTCACCTGTATCTAAGTTACGGAATCTTTGAACTCTATTTTTACTCGCTAAAAATGTCTGATTAATTCTTAATTTTGCACAAGAACCGATGAGAATACAATAATATAATAAGTTTTTCGGATTGTCCCGATCAGGATCTTCAGGATTAACTGAGGCGGGTACTGAAACATATGTAACTTACCTATTTGTTACTTTTTATTGTGAAATGAGAAAATAATTAAATTTTCCAGGAAGCTGAAAATGAACAATGACAAGAACCACTCCTTCCACAATCCAGCGTTGTCTCCAGATGAGGAACTGTCCCGGCGTGGATACTCCATGTACATGGGACAAGATACTCAATCCGATGTGGAGAATGGACGTATTGAAAGACATCCAGAGAGACATCAGGAACGGTACGTGTCTCTAGACTCTCACCTAACGAGATAAGCCTTATACCCTTTCCATTCCTTTCTTTTCTTTTTGACAGTCCAGTTATAGCATCAAAGAGATCATTTAAGAGGAATTTAATCGGTTTCTAACTAAGAAAAAGTTAATTTTATCCAAAAATAAATATGTATGTATTTATCATGAAAATCACCAAATGATGAAGTGGACCCAATGATGAATACTCCAGATGATCATCCACAGATCACAGATAAAATATCATCGATTGATGTTGAATTGAAAAGGGTGATGAGGCGTTACAATATCTTCCATTGATAAATTTATCATTTAAAGGTGAAAATTAAGAGATTAAAAGTGCAGAGTATTTTACGGTACTATTAACGAGTGCGCCATCTAACGTTTAAATTTTGAACCAACGCGGCTACAAGAAAATTATAGATATTTTCTAAATAGTAACATTTATTTTTAAAAATTAAATCTTTACATAAAAGAATTCGTTCTTGGGCGGCCATAGTCCCTTTCAATCAAGTGTCCTGTCTGGTACTGTCTGCTCGCTTTTTCTCTATATCATATAAAACAGAATATCACAATCTGAGCAATGAGATGAATGAGAATGGAGGAATGAGATTTAGCCGTCAGATGTTTGGTTACATGTCAGTTGTTATAAGTATATGGTGGAGGAACGTGTGTCATGTCCCTCCAACACAAAGGGAGGATCCTCCGACCAGGTGGTTTGGTTATCGCGATACAGGATTAGCCATTACTCCGTAGTTCGGTGTATCTTCGTTAGATGGCGCTGTAGTATGTTTCTGTTTCTTTGTATGTGGGAATCGTCACATACATCATATAAAACTATTGAACTGCTTACTTATTTGCAAATAACAAGTTTTGGATTGAAGATTTGGCATTTTGTAGGTTATTAAATATCTGTGTGAGTAATAAGTCAAGATGTAACTGTTTAAAGTTCTTGAATCATTGGTTACCGCTTAAAGCTGATCATTCGTAAGCCTAATATTTTAGTATTAACTCTAAATTTATTCCATCACTCTTAATACCCGTATTTCTCCAGTCAGACGGGTGGGCAGTTCGTAGAAGAACTGATGCATGAGCTGGACAACCGGCAGTCGCGGCAGCAATCCACCGCCCCTCCCTTCCTGCTGCACAGCATCCAGGAGAGCAAGAAGAACAGGAACCATATTGCCAATGGTTCAGCCAGGCAGAGTGAAACCAACCCTAACTTTATATATTGAACATCATGCCAAAATGATCATGGCAGATTTGTTATTTATTTCTAATGAAAGGAAAAATTCTTTATTTTGCATGGATATTAAATATTTAATCTGATTGTAAATAGATATTGAAATTGACATATTCCATCCGGACACAACTCGAATGCAAGTAAATACCTAATCAATCATTTGAGTTGGAGGGAAAAAACAGAATACTAACAAAGAATTTAATTCGTTTAACGAGAATTTATTTGTCATTTCTAATCGATTAATTAATATTGTATTTATAATTATTTATTAACGTTTATTGATGGTGTAAATTGGGAATATTTATCACTGAAATTATTTCGTGTTCTATAAAATTCAATTCTTGATATTGTCTTCTAATTAAGTAATAACTGAGGACGCATTGTTATTATTTATTTACAAGACAATTATTTCTGTCTTTATATGATTTATTACTATTATATTTTACTGTTAGGTGCTTCTAACGAAAGAAATACCTACATCAATTACTTGTTTGAAGATTCAGATACTTTTTACACTTTTTTAAACGTTAGTTAAAAGTGAGACTTTAAAAGCGACATCTATTGTTGAAAATAAAAACTTCACAAGGTGTAAAAATAACCACAATTCTCACTGGCTTTTAAGATACCACTTTTACTATGAATCGTTTTGTTTTAACCAAATTGCTTAATACCTTCACATTTTTTCAGTTTCTCGAATTAAAATAAAAGTTATATTTCAATTACACACAAAAATACTGTGCTGCCATTGTTAAAAAATAACAAATATTGTATTTGCTTCTTTTGTCATCTGCAATAAGACAGTATTAATAGGTCTACTATTTTCTTAAAAGAATGATTGAAGTTTAAATTAGTTATGCCTAATTCAATGCTAAAACATAAGAAACAGATTAACAAATATCAAATGTTTATGGATTTTGTTGGTAACTCTGCCTGTCAAAACAATTGGTACATTACCTACATCTTCTGGGCTTCTGGGCTTCTGGGTTGAGACAGCTTTGGGTGAAAACGCATTAAATAAAAGTAGTCTCTTTTGCTAATTTTCATCAGAAAATTACATAAAAAGATTACAAATACGTAAATAAATAAGTTTATTTTTATATATTAAGTAATAAATTAAGTTTAAACGACATTTGTATCATTTTTATTTCATACAAAATAAAGGCAAGGAGAGCAGGAAGTAATATTGTACATTAATAAGAGATAGATATTTATTTTGTAATAACAAACGGCAAGAAACACTTTTTTTAAAACAAAACTAAGCCAATTGGCCCATTTTAGTGTGTCACTTTCAGTGTGGACATAACCAATCTACCTTTATTCCTATAACATTGTATTGGTAACAATAAAAGTAATTGTGAGATATTCCTGTTAAGAATATCTCACCACAATCACCAAAACACCCGCACACAAGAAAAACAACTAAAATCTCACACACACTACAATATGGTGAACTCATTAATACATAACAATAACAGAACTACGAACTAGCTTCCTCCATAAATACTTAATTATTAAAAAATAACTATATAACACTTCAAGATAGTTAATGGTTCAGCGATATAGGCGAATTTGGGGTACCTTAAAAGAGTTTTCGTTGGGAAAAGCTGTGAGACACGCTAATATTTTGTAATGGTAAAAGATGGTCTGTGCCAAAGACAATAAAATCATTACAGCAAAGGGCTTACTTAGAAAGAATACATATTGATACAATTAAAGTTCATCCAAAACGCAGGCCAAATTTACAACACAACAGTTCACTATCCTAATTCAATTAATACAAGCCATATTCAGAGAAATAATTAAATATCAATTCTTGCAAATAAACCTCTAAACAGCCTAAGTCATACTGATGTAAAAACAAAGAAGATTGAATCTTAAAGCCTTGTAACTAAAATTAAATACTAAATAACAACTACAGTTTTCAAAGACGGAGTCCACCTGTATGGCCTATTCCTTGACCTGTAACTTGCACCCCTCTTCCTGCAGCTGCCATTTACACACCTTGGTTTATTATACTCATTGTGAACCCTGGGCGGTTTCTTCTTCTTATTCTTCGGATATGTCAAATATTTCGAATTATTGTCGTTCTCTTTCTTGTAATTATTGCTTTCTTTATTAGCTTGGTGGGCTTCGAGAATGTCTTGTATATTTTTATAAGCATCTGTTTCCTCAGGATCTGTTTCTTCATAGTTAATATAAGGTTTAAAACCTCCTACTGTTTTTGGAGAATTATATTTGTCTTCGCTGTTAAACTCTTCTAAATGTTTTAAGTAATCATAAGTATCTGGATCACTTTCCGAACTTATTGGCTTGAAGTTTGAGTAGCTCACAAAGTTAATGGACGACGTCGCAGGTTTTCTGTTCAGCAATTTCAAAGTCTGTTGGTTTAATGCGTTACTGTATAGATTTCCAAAGTTATAAGTGTCCATTTGTTCAGATTCAGGTTCATCATAGTTAATGAGATATCTTTCGTTCTTTTGCGAAGCGTCTTTATTTAGGTCGTGATTTCGAGAATAGGTTATGCTTGCAGGTAATGTTTCACCGTATATTTCTTTGTCTGACGTTTTGCCATAAACTTGTTCAAATATTTTGTAGTCATCCGTCCAAAATTGTTCAATACCTAAAAATTATTATAAAGTTTATTTATTTATACACGATTACATGTATAGCAGATTTTGACTCAATTAGATATGAACTTATCCTTTTCATATGAGTCGGAAACTAATATTAAAAAGGGAGGAAATAGAATGCTAATAATAAAAATGCGAGTTCATATTAATATTTCTGACTCAATCAGCCAGAACAGCTGGATTGGTAAAGTTTAAATTGAATAAACACATTTGCTACTTTTCATTTTGGAAAAAAAGATTGGTTAAATAGATTATAACGCAAAGGAAGCCGCGAAAAAAGCTCTGCCTTAGCGAGTTCGATTCCCGGACCAGGTAAAATTTATAGGGTTTTTCTGAGATAAAAAATAGCCTAAGTTACTCCTTATATAGACAGCTACTAACTACTAAGCTGTCGTAAAACATTATCGGTAAACAGTAAACAAATCGGTCTAGCCGTTTTGAAGATTACCCGGAATAAACAGACAGACAAACAAAAATATTTTAAACTTTTTTAGGCCGTTTTATCGTGCAAGTAACCGTGTAAGCATGAAAAAAACTATTATTTTGACATTACAAACAGATACTTCAATTTTATTTATTTGTATAGATTGCCACAAGTTATCGATAACTAATTTTAAAAAGTAGGCCTTATAAGATTAACAAAAAATATATATATTCTCAAAATAAACGTCGTAAAATAAATGAAAGCGTCAAAGTATCATCTTCACCTTGTAAAACAGTGACAATTCGCAAATGTAAACTGGTTTAGCAGCGAAAGTGCACACACTGCATGTTACATTTTAACATGGTATCTTACTTTCAACTATCACATAACGACAATATGTCATAATGCGTCAGCAATTTTATTTTATGGTATTGTGCCATGAAAGGGGCCCGAACTTCCGATGGCAGCTAACTACTGCCCAAGTGGTACTTTACGAGTTGTATAAGATGGATTGATTGGTTTACTCTTATACAGAGCTGACAGATTGTATAATCTGATATGTTATGTTGTGCTAGTGGCTTCACTTGCGTTATGCAGATTTTGGTAATCAATCCCCATAAAGTGATGAGCTCACAATAAGAAATTGCTGCTGACAAACAGGATTTTGAAGACCTGGAGTGAATTGCATGTGGCTTGAACTATGCGGGAAATATTGAACAAGACTGTGGATACCATTAACTGTGTAAAGAATATGGACAGTCGGTCGTTGCTGAACATGTCTGAAGCTAAACGCAACTGGTGCAAAAGTGGGAGAAAAATACTTCGGAAAAGTACGTGAAGGGGTCGAAATAAGTCGACTGCCTTCTGCTTGATCAATAGCCTTGAAACTGACCTATCATAAACCTTTTGCACCTGCAAAATACGAAAATCAGTTTGATGTTTACCGCAATGCTTATTATAATCAACTCCACAACAGAACGAAGAGACTTCCGCATGCTACTTATGTCCCCAAAATCATAATTTTAAAACTGCAAAACTAAGTTTTACACCTAAAACCGACGTGGAAGTCGCTTTACATATTACTGAAGATCCTATGTTGAATCCGAAACAAATTCAGATCTTCAAAATACACATGAGAGTCTTTATTCGCTTAAGAGACAAACTTACTAAGTAACATCAGTTACTTAGTAAGTAGATTAGACAAGAAGGCAATTGTAGAAAAAGGAAATTGTTTATTCGGATGGATTGCAGAGTGTTAGTAATTGATTCAGCAGGACAAGATCACATACCCATAAGTGGCTATTACTGGAAAGTCCTCTAACCTTTAGGAATAATCTTTATATACAAAATAACCATTTAAGTTTGTGATGACACAGGTTTTGTGTAAGGATTTTTATAGCTATTTCTATAGATTAAGTGAGATGGACTGAGATGAATGAATTGCCCACAAACTGTCAAAGAATGCATTTCACGCACCTGATTTAGTAACTCCACTGCCGCCGTGTGACATCACCGCAAGTAGGAAACACGTCGCCGACCACTCCATCTGAAAGCCAAAAAGAAGAGATTGTAAGAAAGGGTTGATATCTTGGGTAGTTCATCATCAACAGCCTTTAGTAGTCCTCTTCTGGACATAGGCCTCTCCTTAGAATGGAGGTTTTGGCCTACTATATCACGGTGGCCAGACGGGTTGGTATAGGGTTTGTTTCACGTTTTCCATCTCTTTGCAGTGCTGTTGTCCTGCGTAGTTTTCTCCCTTAGTCGGCTCTTACGACACCCACGGGATGAATAGGGGTGGTGGCACTCCGTATTCTTAATCCATCACCACACGGACCACGTGGGTGGTTATTATCTTAAAAAGCATCTATAGGTAAATATGACTGGTTATGGTCGAGTAGAAAACCTGCTTACTATTACATTCAGAAATTAAGAGTGACGAAAGATACGGGTAACTATGAATTTAATTTTTAGTTAAGTAACCAGAATCTTCTCATTTTGATTTCGAAACATAACCTAAATTATACTTTCGTGCAAGCTTACCATATAACGTCCCATCCATGCAAATGATTTGGTTAAGAACAAATTCATCAGCCTTTGCTGGGTAACGTTTGAACGGTTTTCCCTTTGCTGAATCATGTAAGTAATCCACATACAGGTGAGGATCTGTTACTTATAATACACGTACTGATATTATAACTAAACTAATGTCTAGGTAAAGGCTTTTTAAAGTTTACGTAATTATATTTTGAAAAGAGATGTAACAAAATTTATGCATAGCCAGTAATTCTTATTACGTAATCTCCACTTAATTATTGGAGAGTCCGAAAGTGCATGAAAATGGACTTTAATGCAAGTCACGCTAGGATTGACCACTATAAGTAACTGTGAGCCGACCATCTTCAGGAGTACCTGGTCAACAGTATTCGATATCGAACCCACGACCCGTGGCTCGTCCCCTGTTGCCGTCTACCGGGCACAGATGTTTCTAAATAATAATAATCTCACTCATCTTACACACGGCTGTCTGATCCTAAACTAGGCACAGCCTGTACTATGGTAACCAGACTGCTGTTAAACATACTTATATATTTCTATATGCATACATATACACAGAATGATCGCAGAATGATCGTGCTCATCACACAATATTTGTCCTAGGTGGGAATTGAACGCACGCCCTCTGGCTTAGCCGTCAAGATCGCTAACCACTGAACCAACAAGTCTGTTATTTCCTGAGTATTCAAATAATTATAAACCCTCTGATAAAACATTTTTATCAGCTGACATAAAAAAAGTACTAATAATGTGTTACATAAGTAAAAATGCATGCTTTATTAAAATGAATATTCGTTAGTAAACCTTCAGTTTTAAAACGAACCATAACTACAAAACTTTAAAATGAATATCGAAAACCTTCTGTCAAAAACACTTCCTATAATTAACTCCCATCCCAATTTTTTCCCATAGCCAAACAATAGTAGGTATTTAATTAACATTCCTGAAATGACAAAACCAAAGCTTACCTTGCAAACTCACAGTATGTTCGTAGATTTAACTACATTTGCCCCACCACGTAATCGACAACACCCTGATTGCACAGCCGCAATGAAAGTAACACGAGATCGATCTCAAACATTCTATATAAGCTCGCAGACCAACGAAAGAATGGCGCACGCGCTTGTAAGTGCGGGCTACCTACGTCGAATGTGCTATACGATTTACAATTTACAATACACAACTTTATCTATTTAAGAAATACATAGAAATCCTGTCCTTTTGCTACTTTGATCCTTTATTAAGTCTATGATAACAAAGAAACCAATTTTGTACAGTTACAGATTGCCTTGTAAGGTTAAGTATATGTGAAAAAAAAAATAGACTACACAGTTTCAGATCAGTTGATGTACCTGTTCTAATTACTTTTAATGGTCTATCCAATTACAGGTCGATCCTTTAATAACTCTGCTGTCTTTGTACTGTTTCTGTCTCCAAGACTACATTGTCCTAGCTCCTTCGTTCTCTCCATTTTTTTCGCACACTTTCATTAGCTTGGTAAGTAACTGAATCTTTTAATGTGATTATCTGTGACTCTAAACGTCGGATCGCATTCAAACTTTGTCCACTTATTAAGGACCGATGACAATACAATAATTTAATAAATTTGTCCAAGTATTCTAATCAGAGTCTTCAATAAACGGCTTTTTCCATATCTAAAAATACGGTAGTATCTTGTGCCACGCTTAAAAATTATTAAATTCTCAAGCTGAGTTGATATCAGATAGGCGTCTATTTCTATTTCCATTTTAATTCCCTGGTACCAGATACTTTAAAAAAGCATGTCTTCGAATGCAAAAATGTGATTTCAAACCTGATTGGTACTTTCATAAAACAGATCGTTCAACCAGAAAAGTGAAATTTCTACCTATAAGTTTTAACTTTCATTGCTCTGCGTAGGTAGCCTTCGGTGCCTCACGTCCGTTAGGGAAAGTCAAGTTCAAACTCCCAGTAAACGTCCTGCCACGCCTCGTCGAGGCGACTTCCACTTTACACTGGTACTGGCATTATCTCTGTTTATAGATTTCGTTACGATAAATTGAAATGACTATATTTTATTTTGTTTACCTACATCTACAAATATCATAATCTGTGACTGACAACGCCTATAAAAAAAAACAATGCACTTTGAGATCTAATTATAAAAAAAATCTTCTTGTCTACTGTATTCATAGATTACGTGTATTCATCGATATTGTATTTATAGAATACGTTTTTTTCAGTCCAGTGGTGCACAAATAGTTTGTAAAGATGAATTTGGATTAAATTTGGCACAGATAAATAACACATAGTTAAAAATTGATAGACAAAATCGATATCATTGCGAACACAGCCTCGAGGATAATGTATATGTAAGCATCATCATCATCATCATCATCAGCCTATCGCAGTCCACTGCTGGACATAGGCCTCTCCCATTGCACGATACTTAGATCGATTTTGGGCTTCTCGCATCCAGCTCCTGCCAGCCATCTTGCGCAAATCGTCACTCCACCTGGCCTGACAAAGATAATAATAATAATCGATAATAATCGCTTACATATACCTTTGTTGCGTCTGTCATGCAGACGCAACAAAGGTATATGTAAGCGATTATTATAAACTTGTTTGGGATTTAAAATATTTTCTTTATATCTGAAACAATGGCTAGCAACAAGCTGTTGCACCTAAGTGTGAACTAAATTAATATATATTTACTGTCCCCCTATATATAACAAAATAGTCTTAAAATATGGACAGTTACTCATTAATATGCATGTAACATTTTAAAAGAATATTAATTAAACAATGAAATGAGGTATTCTTATTATACTACCAAATACCTATTACACTTCCGTGAGCGCGGAAGCTGCACGTTTTTTGGTGTAATGTCCGCGTACACTATGAAAATCCTTTGAATTATCAAAATATAGGAAGTGGAGAAGTTGTCGAGACAGCTAGCTGTCAAGTACGGTACGGTAAACTCATGGTGTATTTACGCTTGGAAAGTAAGTTACATAGTCTAAAAGCTGGTAAAATAAATAATGACTCAGTAATTTCATAGTAACTTTTCTTGTGTTTATGACTTGTGTGAATCATTTCAGTTACCATTGTATAATTATAAAAGAAATATTTAGTTGCAGAACTGATTTTGTTACCTCGAATGTTAAGCCCGAATTAAAAAAACACTTTAATATATGACTCTTTGTTTATGTAAGTGGGGGCAAACGAGCGGACGGGTCACCTGGAAAGCGACTACCGCCGCCCATAAACGCCTGCGACTCAGGACTCAAAAGCGCGTTGCCGGACTTTGAAGAAGGAGTACGCTCTTTTCTTGAAGGTAGTATCAGTTCGGCAATACCGCAGACGATGATATCGAAGTAAAAGGTGTCTTGAAAAACGCACAGTGGTGAAACACCAATTAACCAAGTCAAAATAAAAATTTTGCCGTGAGGAACGATGGCGGAAAGTTGCGGCCGGTGTTAGTCCGAACAATTCCTCGGAGCACTCTCCATGGTATATACGATAGAGAATGCAGAGTGAAGCTACATCTCTACGTAACGCAAAGGGATCAAGCCGATCTTGAGAGATCGAGGCTTCCTCGATCTACGATATACGTTTTTGCGGCATAAACGGCCTTTTTTTTCGTTAACTTAGAAGTTCGATTTTTTTACAGCTTCAAGAGACTCGTTTTTTTCAGATGTCACATTTTTTTTTTTCAAAATATTTACCCACATTATCAATACATTGCTGCCATCTAAACGGAAGTTCATTTATGCCTTTACGTTAGAACTCTGGAAACTGTGTGAGAGCAATTTGTACTGCCTCCTGGGAAGATTTTTTCTTATCTCGTACAAAATTGTCTAAATCACGAAAAAATGATAGTCCGTTGGAGCAAGGTCTGGCAAGTACGGAAGATGATGTATGGTTTCTAACTGCAGCTCCTGTAGAGTTCGACAAGGCAACATAAGTTACAACACTGCAGATCAGTCAAATCATGAGGCACCCATTTTTCACATTTTTTTATCTTATTGATTTGATATAAATAAGTCAATATTGTAGTTAGGGTAACGTTAAACCATGTCGCTGATTCCTGGGTGGTTTGACTCGGATCGGCTTCCACCATCTCCTTCAATTCAGCGTTATTCAGCTGTGTGGGCAGTCTTCCACGTGGTTCCTTCTTCAAGTCGAAGTTTCCATTACGGAAGCGTTTAAAGCAAAAACGCATGGTGGGCTCATTAGCAGTCTCCTCTCCAAACGCAGCGTTGATATTGCAAGCCGTTTCTGACGTGTTAGCTCCGCGTCAGAACTCGTATTAAAAAAACTCGGCTTTTCGAAGTATCCATCTTTCACGTCTAAGCTGAATAAAAAACAATTGAAAATCGAATATTGCACATTTTTTTATACAAGAACCTCATAAGTATCATGTGAAAAAAGTTTCACACGATAATCTCATACCATGAAGGTTTTATGTCAATTCAAAGTATCTATTACTATATATTAGTACTATTATGAAATTGCCGTTGTATAGTATTATTACTGTACAACGGCAATTTCATACTGTAGCCCATATTTTTACGATAATTGACCTTCTAGTCTGTATGACTGTCTTTGAAATTCACACTTTACCAGTTTACAAGAACCATTAGTCGCAGTTTTCTAGTCGCTTTCCATCAGGTGACCCGTCTGCTCGTTTGCCCCCCTATTCCATAAAAAAAAACAAAAACCACAGCTTGGTAAATAACTACAAACTTATGTCTCATCTTTCATTAGACAAAGCGTTTTTACACGCTTTATATTAGCTTCACTTGTATGTTTGTTTGTATGTTTGTAACCGACTCCTTTGGGCGTGATTTTGACTGACTTTAAACGGTCAGAATTCGTTCAAACTTTGTAGATATATCGAGGCCCGATGACAATACACTAAAAAAAAATAGTTTTAAAAAACTAAACTTTTTACTATTGACAACAGGCACCCAACGCTTTTTTTCAAATTTATTTTCTATTTTTTAGTTTGGTTTTCTATAGAAAGCGTGTTTTTTAGTTTTTTTTAAACTATATTTTTTTACTGAGTATTTCCTAATTTTACTAACGGTTGGAATATAGCTGAATTGAACTGAGTTTCCCACGACGACTGTCTGACACTTCTTACTACTACTACTACGTGTACAACACAATGTCTGCGCTGCGAGTCGTCATTTTTAAAGACAACTCCCGCATTAGGAATATATCCTGTGTCGCGGGGGACTTTACAAACATACATGAAACGGACACAAAGAACACCCAGACTCAGAAGAACAATTTGTGGATCACACAAAGTGTCGTCCCATGTGGGGTTTGAACCCACAACACTCGGCGCAGTAGGAAGCGGCGTGGCGACCACTTAAACCACTGCGCCAACTGTGCATTAGTTTCTTTAAATGTGTATGTTACACATTACATAATCTATTTGTATTTGAATATTATACAAATAGTGTAAAATCTCAGTGATATTTCATTTAATAAGCAACCTGCAATTGTTAAAACTTTTTCTTTTTGTCACTACTTTATTGCATAAGTATCGCTACAGTTATTTCATATTTTATATTATGTAAATGAAAATAAATTAAAATAATATTATCTTGGCAAAATTAACAGAGAAATTAGAACCAGACATCTATCAAATAGACACATGATACGGGAACCGCATAAACTTTCACTGGCTTATGTGATTATTTGCCGCAGAAATACCAACATACAAATTACACACCGGTGTGTATTATTATGTACTAAATAAACACACATCACATCTTTCCAGGGTTCCGTCCGTCGGAATGAAAAACTGTCCGTGTGGTAAAGGATTAAGAATACGGAGTGTTATCACCCCTATTCCTACAGTGTAAGTAGCAGCTTTATAACTTTTTATACAATGGACACAAAAACCAATTAACAATTAATGGTAATGGTTAAGAGCTCTGGATTCGCATAGACTGTTAGACGGTTGATTTTGCATTCGGATAAGGCTTACTGACTGAGCCAGAATAGCTTTTCCCAGGAGCAAGCCTCCTGGGCTTCTACTAATACTTACCTATCCATTGTGTTACCACTCCCTCGCACTTCAGGATAACGTGTGTGGTTACCTGCTAGACACATCCACTGCAAAGTGGGCTGTCTGTAGTACCTAAAAAATTTTGTTTCAGTAACACACTTTTTTTCACATGTAGCAATGGTAATCGCAATGGTGAGAAGACTAAGTATTTTTACCATTTTGATGTCCGTAGAGTAAACTCAGTCGGTTTTGACTACAAAAATAATAATAATAATAATTACTTCACACATCTCACACTCGGCTGTCTGATCCCAAACTAGGCAGAGCCTGTGCTATGGTAACCAGACTGCTGATAAACATACATATATATTACAAAATACACAAATATTGTAGATAAATTACACCTAGACACAGAACAAACGATCGTGCTCATCACACAAATAGTTGTGGTGGGAATCGAACCCACAACCTACATGACTTCTTGTTACGTATACATACATCAACATAGCAAGTCTTGTCATAATGTTTACCTAATTTTCTCTATAAAACTCTTGATTATAGATATCTAATTTCTTCCGCTCCTCCGCTCCATGGCGGAAACAAAATTTATCAAATTGAATAACTTTATCTTTGAAATAACTGAAGCAATTTGTCACCGTCGCTCCGGCACAGTGGGCTGAAAAATCTTATTGTATGCACACATCACATCAACAGCCTTTAATAGTCTACTGCTGGACATAGGCCTCTCCTTAGAAAGGAGGTTTTGGCCTATTAGGCCTCAGAACAGAAAGGAGAGGTGCCGAACCCCAGAACAGAAAGGAAAGGCCTATGTACCACGCTGGCCAGACGGGTTGGTATAGGGTTTGTTTCAAGTTTTCCATCTCTTTGCAGTGTTGTTGTCCTGCGTAGTTTGCTCCCTTAGTCGGCTCTTACGGCACCCACGGGATGAATAGGGGTGGTGACATTCCGTATTCTTAATCCGTCACCACACGGACAATTGTATGCACGAGAAAACGAAATTGTAAAATTTTGTCTTTTTGCTTAAAATCGGTGTGAAATCATTAGTAATATAAGGATCTCTGATAATATGTTGTGAATTTTACCATCAATTGCTTTTTTCCTTTTATTTAAATGACCTATGGTCTAATATTAAGTTCTCAAAGTACCTACCTAAAGGTGCCGTATCGATTACAAGGACAAAAACCAAAAATTTCTACTTACTTATTTTGGCTTTTAAGTAGTTAAGTTTATGAAATACGATAATGTCCCACTGTGCGGCGTCTCGCTGTATTAACTACTTATTACAAATACAAAACCACATAAATTACTCCTCAATCTCAGTGGCTGCGGGCATGTCTAAGCGAATATGGCATAGGCCACTCTTTAGAAAGGAGGTTTAGGTCTACTATACCACGCTGGCCAGACGTGTTGGTATAGGGTTTCTTTCAGGTTTTCCTTCTATTTGCAGTGCTGCTTTCCTACGTACTTTGCTCCCTTGGTCGGTGACATTCTGTATTCTTAATCCGTCACCACACGGACGACCTCAGCCACCCAAAGTATATCGAAACGAAATTCACATCTAAGGGTTTAAAATTAAGGGATGATTTACACTATTTTCATAATTTCGACATCATGACGGGACAAAAAGCCTTAAAAGAATGAAGGTAGGAAGAGCATATGCCTACGAACTTGATACAGCTTATACTGGCTATTAGGAATAAACAAATTTCAAAATATTGAAATAGGAGTGAAGTAGTCTTGGGTAGTACACGTACGATGTACTGATAGGTACTAGTACTGGGTATTGTACTAAAAGTAATGTTTCCGAAAGGCAGCTGTTAATCGGACATTTTGCACTATTAGTACACCGTGTCAACTTCAAGCCAGTACTAAAACTATCTATTGTTTACTCTGTCTACTAGTGTCTACGTTCGTTCGCTGTGCGACGTACTATTAATGCTCCGCTTTATTGTTCTGTATTGGTAAACTTACTACAATACGTTGGGTTGTAAAGTATGAAGGAAAATCAAATAGTATGCTTAAAAATTTAGTGTAAAGTAATCTAAAAAATCGTATTTAAAAGTCAAACTGTTAGGGTTTGTGGGATTCAGAAAGAGATAACACATTGAAAATAATCAAGAACTGTGTAATTATTTCTATACTGAAGAAAAGTAACTGCCTAATACAAAGCCATCTATATTAAAAAAAAACTATAACACTTTTTTTTTAATTACGTATTTTAATTTATTTAATTATTAGTATTCCGTTTCATTAATGTTGGTAATATCAATACAAACTCTTAAGTTTTCTACTTCTACTAAAACTGTACTAATAGTACTATTACGGTGTGCTAGTACGTTGTACGAATTGTACTAGTACGGTGCGAACCTGCAGATGTCCGATTAAGCACAAGACTAGAATAAGCAAATTTCAAAAGATTGAAATAGGAGTGAAATGAACACACCGTGAAGCCTCGGTGTTAAAACTTCAAGAATCTTCGGACGAGAGAAATGAAACTTTGAGCAGCTCAGTAAATCAATCCAATATACATCTTCTTCACATTTAGGTATCGACTGACAGAAGAAAAATATAGGCCCGCTTATATAATAAAACCCAAAAACCAAAAATAGAGAGATTCAGCCGGACTGCACAACGCCATCTATCGAGCGCTTGGACAACTTTACTTTTAAAAACCGAGCACTCGGTGAATTGTATAAATTATAGAATAGTCTTATTTTTAGCTATTTTATTTATGATGAGTCTTTAATAGTTTATTTGGCTTCTCAGTAATACAGATTTTTTATTTAAAATGTTGGTAGCAACTTCTTCCTTTCTCAGAGCCTTTTTTCAAACTATATTGGGGTTGGCTTTAATTCTACCACTATACGGCTGAACTTCGATTTTTTACCCAGAGCGACTGCCATCAAACTTTCACAACCTTAGTAGGCGATATCGAAGTTCTGTAAAAAGACGGTTTGGGCTCCTACAGGTAACGAATTGGTAACAACTGTTGTAATTATTATTGTACATTTTGTTATTATTGTACAGTTACATGTTAGAGGGGGCAGACGAGCAGACGAATCACCTGATAAAAAGTGACAATGAACCCATGAACTCAGGAGTCACAAACGCGTTGCCGACCTTTTAGGAAGGAGTAAGCTCTTTTCTTGAAGGTTTGAAGGTCGTATCGGTCGGGAAATACCGCAGATGATAACCCGTTCCACAGATTGGTTGTGAGGGGCAAAAAGTGTCTCGAAAAGCGCACAGTAGTGGAGCGCCAACTATCCAGGTGATGAGGATGAAAATGTTGCCGAGTGGAACGATGGCGGAAAGTTGCGGCTGGTATTAGCCCGAACAATTCCTCGGAGCACTCTCCATGAGATATGCGATAGAGAATGCATAGATTCGGACTGCACGGATGGCGTAGTGGTTTAAGCGGTTGCCACGCCGCTTACTACTACGCTGAGTGTTGTGGGTCCGATCCCCACATGGGACGACACTTTGTGTGATTCACAAATTGTTGTTCTGAGTCTGGGTGTTATTTGTGTCCGTTTCATCTATGTTTTTAAAGTCCCAGCGACACCGGATTTATTCCTAGTGCGGGAGTTGTCTTATTTAAAGAACGAAGAAAAAAAGGAAAAAAGAATGAAACCACATTTCTACGAAATCCAAGGGATCGAGCCGGTCGCAAATCTTTTGGCTATCGACGATTCGAGTCGCTCTTATTTGGATGCGGTCCAGATGGAGAAGCTGGTACTGTGGTGCCCCTGCATAGAGATGAGAACAGTATTCATAAATATATTTATTACTCTGTTAAAACTGACAGGTCAAAGGTACTAATAATTAAATAAAACAGACTTAATTTTACTCTACATTGTTTATTATGAATACTGCTTATATACATGTATATTTCTACATACAAGATACAACTATTCTGTACATGTGTTACTAAAGTCTACCTAAACCGCTGGACCAATTTTCATAACGTTTTTGTCATTTTAAGTTGATCCTGGGGTGACATAGATTTAAAAATTAATCAATGTTTCAACAAGACTTGTCTTATTCTTTAATAAAAGAATTAGAAACAATTTGAACCGAAATGGAACAGTGCAACTGGGTTTTTGGATCACTCTCTTTTTTAGTTTGATTGTTTTATCATCGAAATCCATAAAAAACATATGTTCTTTCCTGTCTGACAACATCTTTCCTGTCGGCACGTACATTTATATAAAAATATGGTATTATTTATGCTTTATCCTTAATGACTACTCTTACACTATCTCTCTTGCAGACACATAAATACACAGGTACACACATATACACAAGTATACATACACACACACACACACACACAAGTATACACACACATATATATACATATAAATACATGTACACACATATTCAGGCATACAGGGAGAGGTACACATTACCAAAATATTAGTATAAAAATTCTATGATACTTTCAATAGAAAGTGTGCTAGTTTATAAAATCCTATATAATCTACAGAACTGTAGAACCAGCTACATATACTAGTATGTTATAAGAGTTTAGAAACAACTCATTATGTTCATTAAGTGTTCACAAAGTATTATAGTACCTAGACCTGTTTATTTTTATTTAACACATCAATTTTAAGAGATATCACCTCCCCTGACGTATCTAAATCAATTTTAAGTTCTTTGGCACTATGTGGTTTTCTCACCCTCTTCAGTTCATCTTCTTTCAGCAGCTGTACCCCAGAACGTTCTTCCATTTTAGCAATATGCTTTATCCATTTTTCACTGTCTATGCTGTCATAACCATCATAGGTTAGTTCTTTATTTAACTCTTGAATTTCTTTCACATTTCTTCGAATTCGATCTTCAGCTTTCATTTGTTCTTTTATTTTTGCCAACTTCTCCATCTCTTTTGGCTTTTCTGTAAGCGAGGGTGGCGGGGTACAACTTGGACTGAGCAAACTGTCGTTCTGCATGGTCTTTTCTAATTCTATCCATTCGGCATATGATAATGTGGACTCTGATGTGACAGATGAACAGCCAGCACTATTTCTTACAACTTCTTCTGAGCAATCTATTTTATAAATATGGTAGTCCGTGATGCCAATAGGATACACACATTCAACGTTGCCACACATTAAAAATTTCTCATCAAAATGTATTTGATATAGTTTCAGTACCGATTTGCAGAGTGGACATGTCTGAAATACAAAGTATATAATACATTATAATGTTTGTAGACAACATACAGGCAGGATACACATACATAGGATATAAATATGTATATAAGGGGAATGTACAAGATCATGAATGCCTAAGGCATTTTCTGCCAGTCTGACTGAAACTGATTGGGCAATGCAGAGAAAGAGTGTGACGTAGGTAACCACCAGGTAACCACTGTTTCTTTGTACTGTTTGTTGGTCCTCTAGTCAACCTACCAGGTTAACCAGGTTCATGTATTGAGATATTAGTTAGAATTTCTGTTACTAATATGCAGCAACAATAAAGGAAGTAGTATTAAAATAGAATATGCTTCATTGTACACCGATTACAATATAATAGATGAATATTACTCTCAGCAGCAATCAATCAAAGCAATCTCTTACAGGCAATCTTTGGATAGACAAATTGACAGTAGATAATAAAAAGGAATGGGTGGTCTAAGCTACAGTAGTGTTAAAATAAATTTATAAATATAGGCATACATACACACACATACGTATATACACAATATATATTAAAAACTATAAAATATAATTAGTCATGTACAGCTATTGAAAGCAAAGAGTACTTTATGGCGATTTTTGACCACATTCTTAAATGCTGTTTCGATTTCGGCAAGGCGTTCCATAATTTGACAGCCTCCACCATGACAGATTAATCTAGTGTGGCTAGGTACCATTAGCTCCAAAGATTCCAAGGACCATAAGGATCTTAGATGTGTGTCACTGAGGAACACAAAATGTTCCTTTAAGCAAGGTGGGATAAATGGATTGAATAAGTAGTATAGGAAGGAGCAGGGATTCAGCTAGCGCTATTTTTGTGACCGTTGGTAGAAAGTTGCGGTCTTCATTTTCCGAAAGTGAGCCTGCTGATGCAAAACACTTTTCTACTGACTTCGCATAATTGGGGATTGCAAGATAAAATACTATCAATCAGAATTCCTAAGTTCTTAACACATTGACTAATCGAGAGTATTAGCTAATTCAGACCAGTCAATTTTAGACTGCCCACAACAATGACTATGGTCTTTCATGGCTAAACATACTGGCCGCTCCATTCGGACACCTGCACCAAAATTTTCTCTGTTTAGTGGTTTACTTCCCAATGAAATTACAACAAAAAATTCTGGCTCGTTTTGATTTTCTCTTGCTAAACAGTAAACTAAATTATGTTAAAAAAAAAATCTTACCATTGGTCTAAAGTTTTCAGCTTCTCTGGTGTCTGCATGAATCTAAATACAATAAACAAAACAAAATTAACATTTAAAATTTTATAAAACTTTTGGCAATGTATTATGGGCAAATGAAAACACGGTCTTAGTACAAAGTACATATGATTTTAATTAACTATAGAAATAGATACTAATTACGCATCCCACAAGTGTTATGTGTTATCCCCATGTATCCCACGATGGACCAAGCACTCGCATGGTGAATCCATGGAGGGCTAAGAAATAGGTATTTTCTATAACAAGGTTACTTTTTAATAAAACAGAATGTGTATACTTACTACGATATTACATTGAGGTAACACGTTCTGTTGACAGACTTCCATTTAGTATTCAGGCGGATATCTTTGTTGTCAACCTGTTTAACGAAAAAATTAAAGTAACATCATTTCATCAATTGGTAGGTTACAAATTCAATGTTATACTTACAATAACTGAAACTGCAAAATAATCCTACATTTAGTTTCACTATCAATTTAATTAATGTAAACTTAGTGGCGAGATTTCGGAATCTAAATCCCCAAAATAAACATCGTAAATTAATAAGTTTATAATAACCTATCAAGTGGACATCACCATGGTAGTTAAAATCAATACATTGGAAAGATATTATTTACAAAACAATTAACCATTAGAACATTGCTCCGGAGCAAAAACAACAGGAGAATCTCCAGAGATTTTCAAATTTAGAAAAACCGATTCCGCAATGAACTTAAGATCTCTTCTATTTATACAGAATAATACTGTTACTTAAATAAAAATACTCATCAGATTAACTATGTATATACATCATTTACTTACTGATTATTCGAATGACTTTTTGTTGGTGTGGTACAATTATTTTTCTGTGTATTATTTGTACATAAACAACACATGAACACCACCAAACACCACAACACTGACTTTGTGCATGCTGCACATAGTGATGTGATGCACGATATTTCGATGATGCGATGACATTATAAAAATCGATTCAAAATTTCGATGCACAACAACGAAATATTGCTGAAATACTAAATTGCCAACATAGAAACGTCTCTGATATGAAATTATAATATCGAAGAAAGTTTATATACATATATTTCACACACTCCGAACTGCGAGATGTTTACCGAGTGCCAGGGAAAAAAGGTTCTACTAGGCCCATAATCTGCGAATTTACATCTGTCAATTTAAAGCACCAGGTACTTGATGCTGTACGCACGTTCAATAAAGACCGTCCCCTTAATGAAAAACTTAATACTGAATGTGTCGGAATAGGTGGTCCCCGTGGCCCTATTTTTGTCGCCGAACACCTGCTTGGAACTCAAAGACAGTTATTCTACGAAGCACGTAACTTCGCTAGAAATAATAATTACAAGTTCTGCTGGACACGAAACGGTCGGCTATTTCTGCGGGAGAAAGAGGGTACTGAAGCTATACCAATCAAAACATCGTTATGCCTTAAGAAACTACTCAAACCACAGCGTGACTAATATCTCTGATTCTGTTCGGACTATTTTTGTTATTAACCTTTTGATACTTACAAATAGATTAATTAATTCACTTCTTACCTACAGACCCGTTCTTAAAACTATACGACTATACCACTACTACTGTCGTCACCTCAATTCACACTATACAAATAAACAATTACATTTAAATCAACCTCATAAATTTCACACCATACATATTTCATTAATTATTTATCCACACAAAATACATATTTACAAAAAAATTACAAGAATGGAAAATTGGAACATATGCTTGCTATATACAGACGGCTACTGGGTGATATTGGAAGGACTAACACTACTTGGGTCACTTGCTTGGCACATTCTCTACGTGATTTTAAATCGCTATAATGCTTGATTTAAATCCTTTATCTGATGAAATTGATATTTTTGGGGCATCTGAGTCTTTCAAATGGAAAGCAGAACAATGCGTAGATATAGTAAACAGCAGCCATAATTCAATAAAAATATTACACATCAACATACGCAGCGTGAATCAAAACTTTGATGAGCTTTTAGTTTTTCTGCATACGATAAAAGCACGCCCGGATATAATAGTCCTATCCGAGTGTTGGCTTAGTAAAGTTTCGAATATGCCAAAAATTGAAGGCTATGTAACATATAACACAAATAATAACCAGAATCAAAATGCCGGCCTTATTCTCTTTGTTACATCAACTCTTTTACACACCATTACTGAACCATCCGTACATGGCTCAAATTGCTTAATATGTGAAATAGAACCAGCGAAACTGGTTATAGTTGCTTTATATCGCTCTCCCTGTTCCCGTTCTGTTGATGCTTTTCTCGACTCTCTTAACAACACCCTTACATCCGTGTCTGGTTATGAAAATATTCTCCTTATAGGAGATATTAATATAAATATCATGCCCACAAAAATAAATCAACAAGCTAGTGCGTACCTAAATCTTACAGCCTCGCATGGTCTATTGCCGACGCATAATTACCCTACGCGAGAGAATAACTGCCTTGATCACACCCTATTAAAATCGCATCTAAAACCAGTAACACTAATCTTTGATACCTGTATAACTGATCACTACCCTATTCTTATACAACTTGAGCCTAAAATAAACAAATTTAGAAGCCATGGACTATACACAAAGGTGGACTTTACAACAGTTTATGAGGTTATCTCTAATACTGATTTTGGACCAGTCATGGCCACATTTGACCCTAACTTAGCTGCAGATAATTTTGTGACAATTATTAGTTCAGTGATCAATACACATACTGTAACAAAGCACGTCCCTTCCAAACATAGAAAATTCAAACCGTGGATAACTATAGGACTGTTACGCTGTATCCGAAATCGGGACTCAATGTGTCGAAAGTTAAAAAACGACCCCGAAAATTTATACCTTAAACTGACTTACCTACGATATCGTAACTTCTGCAATAAATTACTAAAAAGAATAAAACATGCCTATGAGAAATGCGAGTTTTTGAAAGCAGGTAATAACCCAAAATCAATTTGGAAAGTCATAAAAAATATTACTCATACAAATTGTTCAAAGGGCTCCCCGAGAGAACTGCTTAGTGTAGATGCTAGTGCAGTAGCATCTGTAAACAAAGTCAATGAGTATTTTTCAAGTATTGGCAGGAATTTGGCACTCAACTTCAGCTCCAAACCATGTAGTGATAATGCTACGCCAACTGATAGTACTTCATACAATTCCCTTGTTTTGCTACCCACGGATGATGTTGAAGTTAATAGAATTATCCGAGGTTTACGACCAAATAGTGCTGTAGGTTGGGATGAAATTCCAACCAAATTACTGCAAAAGTGTGCGACCACACTTGTTCCCGTCATCACGCATATTTGTAACTAGCTGACCGGCGCAACTTCGTCTGCGTCTCTCAATAGTAATAAATTTTCTCCGTTTTTGAAACATTCTTTATTGGTGCTCCGCTCCTATTGGTCTTAGCGTGATGATATATAGCCTATAGCCTTCCTCGATAAATGGGCTATCTAACACTGAAAGAATTTTTCAAATCGGACCAGTAGTTCCTGAGATTATCGCGTTCAAACAAACAAACAAACAAACAAACAAACAAACTCTTCAGCTTTATAATATTAGTATAGATATATCCATGTATAGCGGTGTATTCCCTAGAACGTTTAAAAAGGCAATAGTTCATCCCATTCATAAGGGCGGTGGTAGAGAGAATGTCAATAACTACAGGCCTATATCTATATTACCTGCACTGTCAAAAATCCTCGAGAAGCTACTTAACACTCGCCTTACTGACTTCCTAAATAGAAATCATATTATTGCCCCAAACCAGTTCGGATTCAGAAATGGTAAGTCAACGAAGGACGCAGTAGCATCTCTTGTTGACCAAATAATCGACAGTCTAGATTCCGGTCAAAAATGTCTAGGTATTTTCCTAGATATAAAAAAAGCTTTTGACACTGTCTCTACTTCACACCTTCTATCGAGGATGGAGAGCTACGGAATACGCGGATATGCTCTGCGCATTTTTTCTGATTATCTATCTGAACGAACCCAATGCGTTAAGATTGATTCCCACACTAGTGATAGTGCGTCGCTAGATTTTGGTGTACCTCAGGGATCAGTACTCGGCCCCACACTCTTTCTACTTTATATAAACTCATTGTGCAAGCTTTCCATTCCTAACTGCAGTATAGTCACTTATGCGGATGACACTGCGTTGCTCGTCCGTGGCAGAAACTGGCGTGATGCCTTTAACTTCGCTGAGCTGTCTCTCGGGCAAGTAATGCAGTGGCTTGATGGAAACTTTTTGACACTTAACCTTGACAAAACCACCTACTTAACGTTCTCAACTTCAAGTATAACTCAACCCTCTCTAGACGACTATTACCTTAAAGCACATATCTGCAACTCTAAAAACGAAAACACTTCTTGTGACTGTATGTTTATAAACAGAACTAACCAAGTGAAATATTTAGGTGTTATTATTGATAATTTACTTAACTGGAAATGTCATTTAGGTAATTTAACATCACGAGTACGTAAAATTATATATATTTTTAACAAATTGCGTCACTCTGCAGACATGGATATTCTTAGGACAGTCTACTTCTCTGTGGCCCAATCAATAATAGGCTACTGTATAGGAGTGTGGGGTGGAGCGGCTAAGACGCATGTCTTGCCTTTGGAACGTGCTCAGAGGGCTGTTCTAAAGGTAATGACCTTTAGGCCTTTTGGGTACTCTACCTCCCAACTATACAGCGACTGTAAAGTACTTTCTGTTCGACAGCTGTTCGTACTTGAAACAGTCACTAGAAAACATGCTTCACTTGTTTTTAACCCAAACTTCACCAACAAACGTCGCTCGTATAAAGTTTGTCAAAATAAAAAATGGAAAACCTCAATAGCATCCAGGCATTATGGCGTGCTTAGCAGTCATTTATATAACACAGTAAATAGATACTGCAACATATATACACTGCTCAGATCTGAATGCAAGAAGAAAGTATCCGATTGGCTTATGCTCAAATCATATGAGGAAACTGAGGGTCTTCTTAAAATATCCATTCTCTAATCTTACTTTTAATAAAGCTATGCACACAGACACACACACAAACACACACACACACACACACACACAGACTCACACACACACATCATATACATACATACACACACATGATATATGAATTTTTGTATTTGTTCACGTTATTTGAAAATTTGAACGTTTTCTTGTAAAATAATAAAATGTAAATGTACGAATTAACGCTACTAGAATGTTATTTATTTGCTGTGCCTGATACCCATAACACAAGTTAGATCTTACTATGGGTATCAGTGTTCCAAAACACTGTCTGTTTCTCAGTTTTGTATAACTACTTTCATGTATGTATTTGTTGTAACTTTGGAAAATAAATATTTACTTTACTTTACTTTACTTTATTTCAAATGCTTCCAAGAATATATTAAAAAATTTTGTTATTTTTATGCAGTCGAATTAAACATCGATTTTAAGATCGATCACGATCACCCTGACTGCACTGATAAATGAAGTAAGTATGACCATGTGCTAAAATATTCTACCAGTAGAGAAAATAAATGGTTGACTTTTAGATTACTCAATGACAATTTTTTTGACCAATATGGCATATTTTGTTCACTCTTTCTAATACTTGGTATATTTTAATTATTGTATGCCCAGGGGCCACGGCATGGCCTAAGACGGCCTTGATTTTAATTCTAAAATTTTTAGGCAATGCTTGCCTGATTGTAACCAGTTGTAACTCCAAATTACTTAATTATTGAGTCTAATTCTAAATATAATGTCAATAGTGAAGTTATTAAATATATAAGGTTTTAGTAGCATCACTCTCTTATACTTTAAATTTAATTGATGTCTAAATAACCCCGATTTCGTCACTGACTCATTGAAAATCATTAAAATTCTTAGGATACTTTCTGAAGTTCTAGAATTGTGTGGAAAAAATTGGAATAAAAGCTAGTATTAGTGGTATTAGTACGCCAACCACAATTCATAAAACTTGGATATTTTAGTCGCCCCCAAGTTTGTATGAGGCTTCCTCAAATTTTGATGCTAGAGGTCTGAAAATTAATATAATAAGGACTAAGGTATGTGAGCTAGTAAAAGTATACAAACAACAAAAAAAATATGTTATAGTCTCTTCTTGGCCACATTTTACATAAAAATGTTTTTGGTGAAATAGATTATTTACACATTTTACTAATTAATATCTAACTATATAGTTTTATTCCCAATGAAAATTAGAAAAAAAAACAATTTAAATTATTTGTTGAGTAGAATCTGTAATTTGGACATGGTCATACTGATCCAACTTTCCGGCTATCGCTTGCGTCAACTCATCAATAACTACGATTTGTGTCTGTCCAAGTGGAATCTATCTAGTGTCACAACTCATTAGTGTGTTGACCGGTGTTAACATCATCGTTTAATAATATCTGTGCAAACAGTGGTTTTCATTCATTTAATTTTGGTCCAACTAATAAAATAAAATGCCTAAAGCGGTGTGTGTTATCAAAGGAGACGTCACAGGCACAGTTTTCTTCGAGCAGAAGGTTATTTTGTTTTTACTTTAGCTATCAATTACGTATCAATTTTCCACGTGACCTTGAGTAACTAATAGGTTACTTGTTAGATAGAAAATGTCGTGAAATTAAACTAGTTATGTACCTTAAACAGAATACTTGCATGCCGGTAGAATCATGACATAACCAAATGTATATTACGTTTACTAAGTACCTACGTAAATGGTCTCTGAATCTATTGGGATTAGTTCTAAAATTTAACTTTACCCTGTATTTGTGTTAAATAATGTATTCGTCTAATGTTTTACAGTCTGCTTTTGTCTTGATGACTGAAAATAAAACTTTATGTACAGTCTTTCGTTTTTTCACTACTGAAAGTAAATGAGAGTAAGAACGGAGTCGAGAACTGCGAGTGTCTACTTAATATATACTTAATAATAATAATAATATTAATATTGATTACAAAGTTCTTACTATGTATTAGAATTGCTTTAAAACCTTAGTAGGAATAATTATTCCTATTTCACAAAAAAATATTGAAAATTAGAACAAACATTTGTTATTGTTTTTTTTTTTAAATTAAATATTTGCATCACACAGATTTCTTGCAACACTTTGTAATGGTTTTGGCGGGATTCTAAGAATTTAACCATAAAGAAAAACAATAAACACAAAAAACATAGACAAATATTTTTTTAATCATGCTAAAGGAGAATAATATTTCTTATCTCAAGTACCCATCTACAGATATCATGTTTTCTGCTTTTTTAAATCTATTAGAGATTTACTTATAATGTTTTCTTTTCTTTTTAGGATAACAAATCGCCTGTAGTTGTGACTGGTGAAGTTGCAGGACTCAAAAAGGTGTGTATACATTTACTAAATAATCTCTGTCTCTAAAACTAATTCTTAATAAAATTAGCACTAATTTTTTTTACTTAAGTTTCAAAAGTCAGATAAGGTAAAATGTTCAGTCGTAAACGCAAGAAAGCAAATGTGGCGTGGTGTGAAAAAAAAAAAACTATTCTGATTTGGCCCATCCCATCTTTTTTCTGTTAGAATGAGGTGTTGATGTTATTTATTTTTATGTTATTTTTCTCAAATGCATTTTGTTCTCTATATTTCTAGTCGTAATTAATAGTATTTCTTAATTCAAGTATATGGATCCAGTAAATGTTTTGACCTGACAGGTCACGAGCTCAGAATCGTATCCCGAATTACCCTTCATCCGTAGTCGGTTCTACAAATTATAGTTCACCGAAAACACCCTACGTGAATAAAACTGTTGCAGGTTCCACTATGACATCCTTCATCCATGTTAGCTTTTAATCTAAAATGGCATTTCATTGAAAAACTAATTAAAATATGCAAAACTTTAAATTACATAAGAAGAAACAGTTATTATAGAGCTGTTCCTCCGTAGGCTCAGACTAATTTATGTGAAGATTTCGAAATCAGTGTGTTTCTGTTCCTTAGCCATCTCCTTGATAGTCTTATAAAATACTGTTAAATTTTTTCCTATGTATGTTGGTGTTTCTGAGCAGGATTCTAAGACATTCTGTGTATTGCGAACATGTACGATAAAAAACGGACTTCATACATACATAAAATAATAACAAAACATATTATTCATTAATAACAACGCGTATTTAAAATCATGTTCCGTCCACAATTATCAAGACTTGTTTTTAAAATTTGAACAGTTCATCAATGAAGGGTAATTCGAAATACGATTCTGAGCTCACAGGTCACATTTGACCTAACCTACAGAAACGTGCAACAACCTTGTAAGGACTTTTATGGAATTGTTTATATTTTTTAAGCCTGTACAAACCGCAATTTATCTGTACTGTGTATTTTTGTGCGGTGCTTATCAGTTTTCTTATCCAAATTTCATTGTTGATAAACGTAAATATTATAAACTTGCTCAGTTAAAATTATCAAACACAGGTTAACATATTAAATTGAAGATTTTTGTAAAGCTAAAAATGCAAGCTATCTAATTGAATTATCAAGTAGCAATTGACTTAGTAGTTAGCACTGTGTCAGGTTATGTAATCTGTGATGTTATACCATGTACATCTACAATTCAAATGCCTTAAAACTGTTAACCTGTCAGTGCAGTGACGGATTAAGAATACGGAATGTCGATACCCCAATTCATCCTGTGGGTGTCGTAAAAGCCGACAAAGGGCGCAAAACAACGCAGGACACCAGCACTGCAAAAAGAAGGAATACTTGACACAAACCCTATACCAACCCATCTGGCCAGTGTGGCATAGTAGGCCAAAACCTCTTTTCTAATGAGAGGCTTATGTCCAGCAGTGGACTATTAAAGGCTGTTGATGTGAAAACTGTAAACATTTATTTATGTGACAGGTTATTATTATAAAAGCGGTAAAGGAAACTTGCATACTATGAAATAGTTTTCCTTAAAATAATTATTTCCTTATGTAATAAACCATTCTAACATTATAAAGATATAATAGAATGTAAGCATGGTGTATTACAAATTAATAAAAACTTCAAAACTGGACATTATATATTATACTTCATAGGTAGGTATGTGAGGCACCTGTAATTATGGCATATATTAAACATACATAGTACCTACCTTTTTATTGTATTTAAATAAAACATCTTTATATTTTCCTAAATGTTAAATCTTATACTAGTTTTTTGTATCATATCATATGTCAAAAGTAGCTTATGTTACTCCTGATAATGCAGTTTTCTATTGGTGAAAGAATTTTTAAAATCGGTTTAGTGGTTTAGGTGTGAAAGCATAACAAACAAACTGACTTTCTCTGTCTTCAATAGGAAGAGTAGCAAAGAAACAGTCTTTCATTACTTTTAGATTCAAAGCTAAAAGTAATAAAAGACTGTTTGTTTGTTACTCTTTTACGCTTAATAACTCAACCACTAATCATGACAATTTCATTAAATTTGTCACCTGTACTGAAAAGGACATGGTGTACCTTTCATCCCCAAAAACAAAGTGCCCAAGGGATGAAGAGAAACATAACGTAGTTTCACAAAATTCAGAAAGTATAGAAAAATAAGTTTTTTTTGTAAATGTATCCTCGTAAACACTAACATATTGGATAACGTTTAACTACTGAATAATGATTTTTGACAACATTTTTGACTGATTTTAGACCATTGTCCATCCAACAATATACGCTTTTTGAACCCAGGTTTTATCCTCATTGTGTAACACACGACAAAACTAAGTTATAGTAACAAATAAAATTATGTACATGACTCGGCTATTTTGAGGTGGTTGGTGTGAATAAATATAAAATTAAAAACAGCTATTATCAGGCGTAAGAACAACAAGCCAAGGTCATGATCTATGACGCAATGTAATCAGTTACCTACAACGTCAATACATTTAAACAATTATCATATAGTTTTCGAAGAAGATATACATACAATGCTTTAACGTAATTACTTTTTACCTGTCTGCTCCAGAAAGAGGGTTATGCTTTCGAGTGTGTAAATTCATTGCCATGCTATCCGCCATAGACTTCCAAATATCACGTTGTGCTTAGGTTGTTTTCGCCTTTAATGTTGTACTGACTGCTTCCGCTAATCACGTGGTTTTGGTGGTGGTTTTTTTTTCGAATCTGAAACATGTGTTACCACCAGTGCTCTTGCACTAACTGCCCGTTCTATCTCGCTTCGTGCGATGATGTCAATAATCAGAACCTTTCGTTAATGGATTGCTCTAGTAATATTTTCTCAGCGGTGAGGTCCTTCGACTTCGCGCCGAGTTGTCAGCGATGACTGCTGCCTACAACCACGCCGCCAATTAACTAGTACTTCTACTTGTCCTTTTGGATCGTACTGAGTCTCGTGTTACAACACCTGTTTCTCATAGTCTGTGATTATTTCATCTCATTCTGTTATTCCATTGGATTTTCAAGAACCGTATTCGCTCTCATGCCTTCTGGGCTTGCATTACATGTAGTCCATCCATGTGTTAAGGTAAGCAGTGTGCGCGTGTACGATGCTGGTTCACTTGTGTAAGTTTATTAAGCACGCTCTATAATCTAAACGACTCTATAATCTAAAATCCATCAAACGATTTTGGGTTTCGAAGATGTCGTTAGAGCGACACTGGGTATATAAAAATTATAAAAATATTTTTGTTTATGATTTTCGGACATCTGACATACAACGACATCTAGTTTCAAACTAAGCAGAGCTTGTACTATGAAATCTTAATTGGCTGATAGAATACGTATATTATACCTACTTTTATTTTCGTAAATACATACATGTTATACATAGAAGACAGTGAATCACGCACTCGGGTTTTTTTTGTGTACTTATGTGTTGTGTGATCTACAAATTGTTTTTTCTGGTTGTTCTTTGTGTCCGTTTTATGTATGTTTGTCAAGTCCCCCACGACACAGGATTATATTCCTAGTGCGGGAGTTGTCTTTAAAAAAAAAGACTCCCACCACCAATGCACTCATGACTCCTTGAGTTGCAGGTGTTCATGAGCGGCAGTAGTCACTGTTGGACCCTCAAACATAAAATAAAAATTGAACTTAATAGCTATAATTTAATTTTGTTTTATGAATGTGATGAATGTGATACTGTAAGCTCAACCTCAAACTCAGACGAGAGCGTCTTTTATGTAGACTCTAAAGTCATAGATCAACACACACAATAGCCACAATATCTGTCTTGTCAAATAGTAAGCAAAATAAATATAATAAACATTAAACTTGTACAAACTCTATGATACCGCCGATCTATAACCGCCCGTTTCCAAGGGGATGAGCCTTGTGAGAATAAAGGGCAAATAAACTGCAATTCTGCAATGGCCGCTCTGCAATTTACAGATAGATACAATGGCATCATTAAATATACTACAACATTGTTTTCATGTGTGCCAGAATGTTCGTTATTAGGGACTAAAAGTTGAAAAGACAATAAAGAGAATACAAGGTTAAGAAAAAAAAAATCGAATAAAAGATAAAATGAAGTGAAACATAAAAAATAATAAAAAACACACTAGCCCACACCACATTTTTACTTAAGAAATAGCCTGTGCCAATTATTCCCTAGCATTTTTGTCTTCTATGTAATCCACAATTGAGTAATAGGCTCTCCGACACAATTCAAGTCAATTGAAGCTACTTTCGTAAAAGCCTCTAACCAACATAAATAATCGAGAATAATTTGATCTTTATATAGTTTACCACTTATGATTACACTAACTATTATTTTACTAGCTATTATACCATTTGTCTTTTCTTGTCTTGCGTGATTATTTCGTGTTTTTAATTTTGAAAATGACGAACTTCCATACGACCTTATTTTACCTCCCTAGGGGTGAAATTATTAAAAATCCTTTCTTGGTGGGTTATAATATAAAAAGCATCAGCAGCCATAATTGCGCGATTTTGGGCCAAGTAGCGGTTGCTATTGAGTCATTCAGTCCGGACAAGCAATGAAGTTTACTCAATCGCATAATTTCAGGGCAAACATGGATTCCACGTTCACGAGTTTGGGGACAACACGAATGGATGCACATCTGCTGGTCCCCACTTCAATCCCAAAGGTGCCGACCACGGCGCACCAGACGCACCTGTTCGTCACGTCGGTGATCTTGGCAATATCGAGGCTTCCCAAGACGATGGAGTGACAAAGGTATTTTACTCATCAATCTCAATCGGAAATCCAGAAACCGTCTTCCAATCTCGTATTTTTGTCATAAGTAATATGTTTGTTTGCTTTTCTTTATGGCATAAGTGGCAAACGAGTAGAACGGTCACCTGGATAATAAGTGACTACCATCACCCATGGACTCCTGAAACTCGAAGAGAAACGCCTTTTGGGTCAGTGCCCTTCTCCCTGGTTATTTCTATGGTTCTTAATATGGGATCTCTGAAACTACCTGTCAGATTTGAAAATTTCCTTTAACGGAGATAATTTCATAATAAGTGGAACTGCTTGGAAAACGAATAGTGGATCATATAAGTCGAAATATTAAGGAATTTCCTACGACTGCAGTCAGATCGCATTTTACAGTACAGTAGTAGGCCTTGTTACAGCACTTTCAAACGCGAGTAGTACAATTGATAATAAAAAAAGAGACTAGAATAATAGCGATTAAATGACCTTTATGACCTAGTGAAAGTTCATAAGTCACATAAATACATTTTTTATCCCTATTGCAAGGCCTAATATAAGCCAGTCTGCCGTCACCAAACGGGCATAGGTAAAGCTATACAGGTTCGTAACGCGACCCACACGAAAAGACTTCTGCAAGACTATTTTTATATGATCATCATTATCAACTCAGACATAGGAAGCCCACTTCTGGACACTGCATACTGATTCTGGACACTGATTTCCAAGAAGATTAGACTTCATTTTATTAATAGCTGTTAATTATTGTCTACAGGTTGTTTCCAGATATTACATAATACGACTTTTGTAATTTCTAGGTCTGCATCCAAGATTCCCTGATTTCCTTGTTGCCTGGTGAGAACAGCATCATTGGCCGTACTCTGGTAGTACACGCGGATCCAGACGATATGGGCATTGGAGGCCACGAGCTGAGCAAGACTACTGGAAACGCTGGCGCCCGTATTGGCTGCGGTGTCATCGGTCTCGCCAAATCTTAAAAACCGACTGTAATGTCTTGTAGTTACTTGTTACTAGCTTGCCAATACTAGGTATTGAGATTCACTGCATTTGTATTTGACACGCACGGTAAAATTAATTCTGTTAGCTGGAAAAAAAAACATGATATTCTTTATAAGGCAAAGTACATATGTCTATCAGAACTCTTTAATTGACACTCCATGTATGAGTTGTCTATGACTTATGCAGGTTCTGTCAGAATTATAAGGCAAGCGTAACATTTTGTTAAAGCAAGCAATATCCTGTCATGTATTTAACAAGTAATGTTGCCACAGATGTATTTGTAGCAACAATTCTGGCGTATTTAATATTAAACTTTAGCTTTATGGCCATACATCTCAGTGAACTGACATGATCGATGTATTATTTTTTTTTGTTTTTGGTGCAAGGCATGTGATGTCATCAGTACTCATTTGTTTCAATAAAATCTATATTCAAATTTTATCTTTGTTTAAACAATAAAACAATTTTACCTCATAAAGAAAACTCTCATGCCATAGTCATCCTAGGTCTTTAGTTCAGATGTTACCGAAGCATATTCATTGAAAACCCCAAGTGTGCTAATCATCATATTAAAAGAGAATAAACATCAGGCTCATCTTAAGTTGGTTATGCTTCCCCACGCACTGTGTCCCTGTCAGCTAAATGCTAACCAATACTTGATTGAGTGCAAACAGGACCCTGTAGTTGTATTAGTGTGTTGTAGTAGTTGTAGATGATCTAAGATAATATTTTCGGACGCCAACAAACAACGCCATCTAGTTTCAAACTACGCAAAACTTTTACTATGAAAACATGATTGATTGATAGAATACTAATATACTTTTTTTTTAATACATACAAATTATACATAGAAAACATCCAAACTCCTATGACGAGAGAAGCTTGGTATCACAATTTTTTACGGTGTGGCCCCTCCACAATTAAAAAAAGATCACCTGAGAGGTCACCTGATAGTAACTACCGCCCACGGAACTACGTAACCCATGAACACCTAAAACTCAATGAGTCACCAGTGTATTGCTGCTCTTTGAGTCCAAGAATCAGGGCGAGGAGGGATTTGGGGAGCAAACCCTACTTCACCATCTCCACCTGGGTAAAGCTCGGAGACCGTATATGTTCCCGTGTAACAAAACTATCTGCAAAAATCTTTAGGTTAGTTGGAAGTTTTGCCAGATTTTCAAAATAAAGTATATTTTGAAAGCTATCTAACTAAAAAGGTCCTGTTCCTATACAATTATTGCGCCTACTAAATGTTTGTCACAGTTAAATTTTATTAATACCTTAAACTATCCGTTCATCCCGTGGGTGTTGTAAGAGCCGACTAAGCGAGCAAACTACGCAGGACAACATCACTGCAAAGAGAAGGAAATCTTGAAACAAAGCCTAACCAACCCGTCTTGACAGTCTGGTATAGTAGGCCAAGACCTCCCTTCTAAGGAGAGGACTATGGCCAGCAGTGGACTGTTAAAGGCTGTTGATGGAATACATCAAAATTTTGCACAATAGAAAGAAATCTAAGGAAGTTAATACTACTACACACTCACATAGAGAGAGACACGCTCACAAATACACATTCAACATGCACACAATCCACATATATGTAGATACCCTACACATTCTGTATACAATAGGTTTACTAAATAGTTTTCCTAATTAACCCTATCTCTACTTAATATTTAAATAATGTAAGCAGGTCTACTTTCTTATTGTAACCAGAAGTTTTATTTATTTTAGCTGTGAAACTGGAAGGTAGCTGGTACTTATAGCACAGGATATCCTTTAAGTACCAGCAGAACACTAGAATTAAGATTTTTTGGACCTCTATTGAGAATCCTACTACTATGTAGGTACCTACTTGTATATTGTGCCAATAAAGAAATATGTTATATATTATTATTATATAATTGTTATGTAATGCATTTATGCTAACATTGAGGATTATATTTTCATTTTAGATAATTGCAATGAGTAACATTACAAAGAGTCCTGGTTGGTTTCTTTTATAGTCTGCTTCGATTGTTGCTTCTTTAGGATGTTATTATTTGCACATGAGACAAAATAAGAAAAGTATAAACATTTCCTTTTAAAAAAAAAATTGGTTGCCTGTAAAGTCGGTATACGGGCGAAAGTTTTACGTGACAACGACTATGTCTGTCTCTTTCGCTCTTAGGCGGGCTAACCATGCCCGATTGGAAGGGACGCGTGCCTCTCACTCGCTCTCATTGTGAGCGCATAACGTGAGCGGAGCGTAACGCAGTTTCTTGAAGTGTCACCCGGCAAACCAATTTATAAGACGTTGTCACGTCAAAAAGTTGAACCGACTTCAAAAAATACTAACAAAGAGCACTAAAAACCTATCAGCTTGCTGTCATTTTCTTTAGGAGTTCCGTTGTCTGTCTCTAAAACTCATCATCAGATCTATATAAAATTTAAATGGGACCATAACGGAATAAACCCGTTTAAAGAAAAAAAGAATTTCCAAAATCTGTCTATATATGAACCAGTTATGCCTGAACATACTTAAAAAAATAATATAAACATCCAAATTGATAACCTCCTCTTTTTGAAGTCAGGAACAGGAAAATAATGGACTCTAACTGAACACGAAGAAATAACAATTCAATAGTGTTATGAATACTTTAATTGTCCAATACAATGCACAACATGATTTTGGTGAGTAAAAAATACATTGCAAGAAGAATCCTGAGCCTGAAACATATTAGGACTACTGGTGTTCCACTGCCACGGACTGTTCTCATCACTCTGCACACTAATCGCCGACCAGTAATGGTCTGTCTCTCTAGACATTACATAGGCATTTAATTTTTCACTTATTTTAGTAACTAATGACATTGGTATAAAACCTTTTACAATATAAAGAGATATTCTAGTTGTTTTTAAGGAATTTTCACTTTCTGGTTGACTATAAGAGCTGATGTAACCTTCCGTTGGACTAAGGTCTGTCTGATGTGCCAACATTCCAATCCATTCTGTTATTTCTTGTGGATCTAAATCTTTTACTGAAGGCGCTTCAGTGATTTTTGGTGATATGTTCTTTACATCCAAGGAATGAACTGAAATTTTGATACCTCTTGCATGAAAGTACGTTACCACTGAGGATGAACAAGGTTTTTCGTTCTGTGGTTCCCATATTAAGTAAATATCAAATAATTCTAATTTGCTTAAGCCTATTTTAACTTTTTCAAGCCTTTTTATAGATTTTAGATCAATTTTGACTTCATAATAACCATATGGTCTCTTTTTACCTTCAAAACCCAGTGTTTGATATACGTGTTCAAGAACATGTAAGATAAGCACACCGTCTGGAGTCACAGCGGCACAGTTTTGTATAATACAGTTTCTACTTGCAGATAAACAAAACAATTTACCGGCTTTTACGAAACTTTCAATAAAGGCAGGCTCTACGAACTCTGTTAGTGAAAATGAAGATAATTTGTAATAATCGCTGTTTTCTGTAACAATTTCTTTAATGAAACTCGGCGTATGTATTTCATCAGGACACGTTACTATTACACTCTTATAAAACCAGTTGAGGTTTAATGTGTTTTTCACGGATTCCAAGTCTTGGTTATGCTTCTTTGATTCAATAACTTTTGGCGGGGGAAAGTTCCACACTTCTGGACACAGCATGTTGCAAGTTTTCGAGTTTTTATATATTTCAAAGTACTTAATTACACGATACACGATAAAATAAATTACAGTAGCAATGAATATGAATGTAAGAAAATAATATAAACATAACCTCTCTAGTTCCTATTTGTCAATTTGACATGTCTATCATTAACAGTGTTTCCACTTTAATGATTTCTTTTCCCCACGCCTCAATTCAAATTTCCCCTTCTCGGGGCTTTTTTCCCCTCAAAAATTTTTCTGCTGTAGTTTTTACTTTTGGCTAATTAAAAAAAGTTAAAGGCCTTTATCGATTTTCTTCTATAGCCCCACGCGTCTGGTGATACTATACTATGAAATCTATAAAACTTGGGCTGTTCACCTCTTATTCCAAGTTAGTTTACGCAATCAGCACATACATTTTAGCACAGAATAATATTTGACCTTAAACAGAATGGAAATAAGGGTAAGTATACGCCACCTGCACGTGTTGTCACTGTTTTATACGGCAACACGCTAGTCCACGGTAGAGTCCATAAAAAAATAGTTCCGAAATTTACCTCAATATTTTAAGCTAGGTTTTACCCATGATTTTCCTCAATTTCCCCTTTTAATGTCTTACCCTTTTTCTCACCCTATGGACCCTAATTTCCCCTTAAATGGGGAATTTCCCCTCATTGTGGAAACACTAATCATTAATAATCATGATTATATAATGTCAAAATTGTCAAAAAGTCAATTTCTAGCTAGTCCAAATTCAGCTTGACAAAAATATCGAGTATAAGTTTGTTCACTGAGTTTTTATTTTCTTAATTATTTGATAAAATCTACATTAACTCAATGAAAACCTAGTAATCATTTTTTTTTATCGGTGTATTTTGTAGCAAAAACTAAACTAACTTAATTTAAACATAATATAAAAAAAAGCCGTGTGGTGTCGTGGGACACCCGATAGGAACGAAGTTGTGACGATCGAGTAAAACTGATTTGACACGATTTTAATTACAACGCCATTTATGAAAGCGGCTATTACCTACATATTAAAAACAATTAAAACAATTTATACATTGGTAAAATCTCCTTGCGAAATGATTTCCTATCTATTCGATAGATGGCGCTGAATGTCTGACAAGATGACACGAAAATAAAGAGCAAAAAGCCAACATCATTGGTATTCCCAGGCGGTCACCCATCCAAGTACTAACCACGCCCGATGTTGCTTAACTTCGGTGATAGGACGAGAACCGGTGTATTCAACATGGTATGGACGTTGGCGAACGTTAAAGCAAATTTAATGTATGGTATCCACAGTTAGACGTCAATTTATATTAAAAAAGTGTCGTTCCAAATTTTCGTACCAATTTTTTCCGTCTAGCCCCCTTTCACAACGCGCGATAAGGAACTTCGTTCCAATACTTAAACAATACAATATATGCTATGAATTCGTCGATGTCTTCCAAAATGGTAGTTTGAGCAGTGAATTAACAGTAGCCGCTAAACCGTTTGATTACCAAATTCATCTAACATAGAGTCTTCTTTAGAACAGGATTGATCATAAATCATATTGATGGATAGAGATATATTTTAATTTATTTAAATATGAAAAACAGTATGAAAAAGTTACATGAAACACCCACAAAACACGTATTGATTTATCTTGGGTGTGAGTGCACATTCCTCATGCCTTTCTGTTTCGTTTAAATATCTACATTGATGATAATAACAAGCACTTTTATAAAAAAATCGCTGGTAGCACTACAATAAAATAATAATAGGTGCAGGATAGGTAGGCGTAGAATTCTTTCAAGCGTTTAACGGTTAAACGGTGTGGTTGTTAACGTTCGATGTTTTTGACTATTCGTTTTAAGTTAAGTCATTCTTTTTTCTAATGGTAGTTTACTTATACTCGTAAGTCTTGGTAAGTAAGTCACTATAATCACTATAAGAATATAGTATATAATAGTCACTATAAGACAATATACTTAGAGTTCGCTTGCCGTAATGGTTAGCATTTTATTTATTTACCATTTGACGTATCATAATTAGGTGTTTTATTAGTTTATTATTCAATTTAAAATTGTTTTCTGTAGTAATTTACAAAATTGCAAATAGTTTTTCTTCATCATAAATAAATTAACCAAAACAATAGATTTAACCAAACGAAGTTGTAAGGAATATATTTTATGCAAATAAAGGATGTCGCAGTAATTGACAATTTACTGAGACACCTTTATTTGTATTTTAAAATAAAAACACGTATTTAATGAAAGAGTTGTGATATTTTTATTGGATTGTAAAAAAGACAAGTTCCGATTAAGGATGGAATAAAATATCCGGTAAATGGCCCTCCACGGCTCTGATGACAGGCCATTACTGTTTTCATTAAATATTCCATTACTTTTACACAGAGATTTGGCTGTATCTCACAGATGGCGCGTTTTACTCTGATTTGAGCTCAGGAATTGTTTGTGGTTTATTCGCATAAATCCGAGATTTCACAAAATCCCAAATTTGACAATTTTGTGTTCACGTAGCCGTTCAGATAGAAAAGCGCTTCATCGGAGATGACTTTTTTCGAAAAATTGGCACCGACTTCACTTTGCTCTGTTACCCATTGCACGAATTGCTGGCGCATTCCATGGTCTGCTGCTTTGAGCTCCTGAGTTAGCTGAATCTTGTACGCATGAAGGTGGAGGTCTTTTGTCAAAATTCGATGCGTAGTGCTTCGTGAAATTTGAACTTGTAGAGAACGGTTCCAAATTGATGTTTCCGGGTTTTCGGCGATACTCTCGTTTACAGCAACAATGTTTTCAAGAGACTGACTGGTCCGTTGACGCAAAGGATTCTTAATATCCATAATCGACCCAGATTCTTGAAATTTTTAGAGCACTCTTTGAATGGTTGACACATTAGGTGCATTAGTTTTTTATTTTCTTTGATAACATCAGAAGTTCATCGTGGTGTGGTGACGGATTAAGAATACAAATTGTCACCACCCCAATTCATCCCGTGGGTGTCGTAAGAGCCGACTAAGGGAGCAAACTAAGCAGGATAACAGCACTGCAAAAAGAAGGAAAACTTGAAACAAACCCTATACCAACCCGTCTGGCCAGTGTGGTATAGTAGGCCAAAACCTCCTTTCTAAGGAGAGGCCTATGTCCAGCAGTGGACTAGTATAGGCTGTTGATGTGATGTGAGAAGTTCATCTGCCACTTCTTCTCTAAACAATGTTAATATATTTTCGTTCATTTTGCTCCGAGTACAATTACGATTCACGATCACAATCACGACTACAAGACGCTAGCGCTCGCGTCCAGAGAACCAACCAACACGGTGCACGGCCTATGGCCTAAAGCCGGGGTCTCTGAATGTCGGTCACGTGTGACCGATGACCGACGCGTACGAATGCTATGTATGCAAAAGCTCAGCGTTGGGTTCTAAGAAACGTCGTCGCAGAAAATAGATATTTATTTATTTATTGGTTTTCAATAATATTAAATTGTTATAGTAATAATCATTATTGCAACTTGATAAATGATGTGGTGGCACATTTTTATTTAATCTATTAAAAAATCAATTCTTTATATTGTTTTCTTGATTGTAACTGGTGTAATGCAAAAACAAAAAAATAACGTTAATATCGGATGTTTAATGCATGAATTAAAAGGCTTTTTTATTTATTTTAATTCATTTTATTATTTATATCAACTTCACTCCATTATTTGGCCTGGGTAGAAATCGTACCCACGACCTCACGCTCAGCAGTCAAGATCACTGGCCAATAGATATTGTAACGTGGTGGAGGATGTCCACATTTGGTCATGGTTTGTGTCGGGAACAAAAAAAAAAGAAATGCCAATCAATTAATTTAAGTAGTGTTATTACAAACATTTTTGGCACAACCAAAATCAGAAGTGACCAAAAGATATTTTTTTAAACTGGTAAGACACACTTGTAACATTTTTTATTAATTATATGAGTAAAACATTACAAAATTCCAAATTGTGGTCTTTAAGCCTCCGGTACTTTTTCCTTCCCTAAATTAAAGGAAAGCACCTATATAGGCAGTAGACGATGCTTTCAAAACAGAGTATTATTACCATATTTTGGGCTAAAAACGAAAATAAACCAATCGCAAGGCCGAAAGCGGTCGCCGTCGAGAGCAAGTTGGTTTGAAATATACTTGCAAAATACACCTTGGTACTTACTGATACCACTGACATCCATATCATGTTAATTAATATTTTGGGTGTAAAAATAAATACAAGGTACACATTAACTAAAACATTTAATATGTCTTTCAATAAAAACTATAAAAAGTTACAATTTTACTAAGAAAATTGAAGTATTACAACCAAACGTGATTCACATTGGTGTCTCTTTGCATTTCATCATTCTTCTTAGGCAAACCAGCTGCCGGAATCCTTTAGTTAATTTCAAGTTGATCAGCAGGAACAGCTAAATACAAAGCTTCAACGGATTCCACCACACGAGCGACGATAGCGTGGACGATCGGCGGTGATATTTCACGCATAACCTCTCTCCAGCTTGAATTAACGAAATCTTCAACTGGCTTAGCTGGAATTAAAACGAAAATTCGAATTAGTTTTTCGACAAGAAAATGTTTTTTTCGGTTCCTAGATAGAAAACTTGAGTAAATCATCTTTCCTCTCGTTTTCCAACATTATGTGTAAGTAATTTCTTAAAAAGGAAGGGAGGATTAATAGGAAGCGGGTCAGGGAAGCGGTGCTAGAGTTGGCCGTCAAATGGTGGGTGACATGTTACACATAAATGCGACTACCGTAAGTGTCGGTGGTTTATTCATATTTCACTTTATGGTAAACTGCAAGTAGTGTTAAACATAATTATTATTTACATTATCCCCTAGATCTGTGACAGGAGTAGTGAAAAATTATCACACAAAGTGTCATCCCATGCGGGGCTTGAACCCACAACACTCGGCGTAGTAAGAAGCGGCGTGGCGACCGCTTAAACAACTACGCCATCCGTGCGTTTTGTAAATACTATGTATCAACTGTTCTTTTTTAGTATAAATTTATCATTTTTTGTAGTTGACTGTAATACTGCTGCTCTAAGTGTAAACATATCTATAAGAAATATTTTCGTAGCTAAGCATTTTTCTAGTTTTAAAATAAAGGGTGCCTGCCAACGTTGCCACATACAGTGAAACAAAAACATAGTTCAGTGCCATATCACGAAGACACACCGAACTACGGTAAAACTGCTAATCCTGTATTGCGATATGAAAAGTTCTCACACCGATTAGCACATAATACGACTTCCCAACATCAACCGTAGGACAATCAACTCGCAAGTTCCGAGGATCCCTTCTTTGTGAAGGAGAGACATGACACTCGTTCCTCCACTGCCGCAGTAGTAGGTTTGTACCGAAAGAACATCATTACTGACAAGAATACACTTTTAGAACAAGCACTTAGCTTAGTCGGTAGGAATAACTAGAATGCTTGGCAGAAATTTAAAAACTTACATAAAATTTTGTTTCCGTTGAACAAGTTGTCAAATTGAAACTGTACATGGGTTTTGACATCGCTAGCGAAGTGCCAGTCTGCCACGTGCCAATGTTTCTTGCCCTCAGCGCCATCTACCATCGCAATGGTAGTCGTCGCCTTGATCACTATGTCTCCTGAGGGAATAATAATAGATTTAATATTGGTTTCTTACTTTTATAATACATTTTCTGCTTTGAGAGTAGTTTTAATGTAAAAATGTTGATTGTTTTTTCATGTACATTACGAGTTAAGAAGTTATTTTTATAAGTTTATAGAAAGAAAGAAAAAATAAAGAAAAACATTAATTCTGGAATGCACATGACAGCACAAAATTGTTACAATGAAATAAAAATGCCAAGATAAAAAAAAAAACGGAAATTTTATATTTTTATTTTATACTAATAACAACTTTCTGAAACAAATGAAGTCAAGTGAGTGAAATGTTCCCTTTTTTTAAAGTTGATAGGGGTTTTCACTGACGCGGTGTTTATAGCGTTACCGACGCCGCGTTACGTGACTCGTGTCAGTGACGCCTCGGTGACTTTGGATGGCAACGACAGACGTCAACCAGTCTCGACCACCACATCTCGATAATTCTTAAAATCAGGTATTTCATTATGGATCTATTTAAACTGATTATAGAAGAGGAAGAAAATGATGAGCTCTTGCTTCGATGTTCCTCGTCCGATTGTTTGAAACTATATCTTGTCTTCCTTTAGCTTATTTTTCTAGCATTAGCTAGCTAGCTTATAAATCAATGAATGCCGAAACACCGGTGTAATTATTTTTTCATGTTTTTCTTCTGTTAACGTGTCAATACATGGCATTTTACAGAAATTAACCTCGGCAGTGACGCTGACGTCAAACGTCACAGTTACAGCGACACTGACGCGGCGTAAGTATCGCTGCGCCCGAACGTCTTTCCCTACATTTACATAGTGCATTAATTACTACCTTAACTTTGAAAATAAGGAACTTCTACACAACTGTTAGCCAAATGTCATGTATATTATTCGGTGATACCTTTACTTACCTTTAGAAACACGATTAGAAATAATGACGCAGGCAATATCTAATTAAATAATATGAATTCTTAAAATAAATATATTCATACAATTAGAGAACAATACTTACGGATGTTGATCTTGTACTTCCCGTTGCCCGTGATGGGGAAAACTAACAATTGTCCAGAGAGGTCATAATCACCATTCAACTCCACATCGCATCTGATTATCATTGTTTGTTTGCCTTTCTTCAAGGAGTGTCTGAAAATAACAAAAAAAATCGGTTGTCTGTAAAGTCCGTTTACTGACGATAGTTGAACGTGACAACGTCATAAGAAAATACTGATGGAATGGTTGCATTTTACGAAAACATGTAAATGTATTATTGTATAGGAGCTGTCGACGCGGACGCATCGCTCACTCAAGTAGGAGAGAGACAGATGTCAAACGCTGACGAAGGCCGATTGTGCCTCTTTGTCGCTCGTTCCGCGCTCTCGCTTGCTCTTCAAGCCTTAAATGGAACGCCTCAGAGCGAAGTAACGCCGCATGAGTCATGTTTTTTCGAGCGTGCAGCCGGCTCCATCGAATTATAAGACGTTGTCACGTCAAAATAGGTTTATTTGCAAACAGTATTAGACATGATGACATGACACTCGAATCGAAGCAGGCCAAAACCTCCTTTCTGAGGAGAGGAATATGTCCAGCAGTGGACCATTAAATGAGAAGTTTGGTTTTCTTATGGTCATGAGTATCGATTAACGCTTACAGTGTCGTCTTTTTTATGATATAATGAGCAAACGAGCAGTCGGGGTCTCCTTACGGTAAGTGATCATCACCAACCATGGTGTGTTGGCGGCCTTTGTTGTGGGAATACGTACGCTCTAGGTTCGAAAATATAGGCTCGCGACAATTTGTCTGCTTGTTATGAACAAAATCAGGTTTTCATCATCAGCCTATCGCAGTCCACTGCTGGACATAGGCCTCTCCCATTGCACGCCACTTAGATCGATTTTGGGCTTCTTGCATCCAGCTCCTGCCAGCCATCTTGCGCAAATCGTCACTCCACCTGGCCTGTGGGCGTCCTACACTACGTTTGCCGAGACGCGGTCTCCACTCAAGAACTCGTTTTCTCCAACGGTTATCGGTTCTGCGGCTAATATGGCCAGCCCACTGCCGGTACGCTATGTCGGTGACCTTGGTTCTCTGCCGGATCACCAAGATCTTGATCTTGATCCGGATCTTGGCTGGTCCACAAGTTCAAAGTCGCTCAACGTGCTATGGAAAGGGCTATGCTCGGCGTTTCTCTAAGGGATCGCATCAGAAATCAGGTTTACATACCTATAAATGTATTGTATTATGGTTTTTATGTCGTACGTTTAAAATGAGTAGGCTACATCTTAAAATCATTTAGAAATATTAGAATAAACATGTTTGCTGTCAAAAGTGCGTGATAACAACGTGATATATTTTTAAACATTTGGTGTTTAGACAAAAATGTATAACGTTACATCTTTTGATTAAGTAGACTTGGTTTTTTGATTATTTCACGGCTTCAAGGAGTCACAGTCTTAAATATTTTATGTTGATTTCAACTTCATGTGTCTTACAGCATCCAAAGTGATTAATCAACGGAACCCTAAAAAGCATATTTTAGTCAGATTTATAAAAAAATATTATACTCCTACGATTAGGGTTCCTGTCCATCTTAAGGTTGGTAGACCACGATTGCTCTAACCAATAAAGCCGCCTTAATATTGCTGTACATTTTGTGTTTTATAATCTCTCTAAAAACCTTGGTATACAAATAAAGTATTATCTATATCTAATAATCTAGATCTTAATTATTCTAATAATTCGATTAAATACAATAAACCTTTGTCGACTCCTAACTCTCGCAATGAATGTTTACTGACGTGTAGATACCTTATTACGATGTTGTTACAAGGTGTTATGTTGTGCGTGACACAATATTGATATAGTTATGGAAAATTTTAAGCGGAAAACGGTTTTTTAACTAGCTATTAGTTAAACGGTTGGTTTAGCTTTGTTCTTGAGTACTTTAGCACTGGTTTGTTGTACTTATGTTCGCTTGACTCATTGAGAAGATATTTTCCCAGAAAAGGTGTTTGTTGTTAAAAAAAACTTTTATAATGACTTAATACCTTTATTTATCCATATTTTGGGTTAATATCCGAACTTCAAGCTCCGTAATTCCTATTTTCGATAATTTACATTTTCTAAACTACAAGAAATCTAGTAATTTTTCTCGCGTATCTCGTCGTACATATTATAACAGAGTTTGATATTATGATTAAAGTAGCTGTGAAGTGCAAGTAAAGTATAACAAATAATGGTGATCATCGCTTACTTAGATAACTAAGTAAGCGATGATCACCATTATAAATGCACGATCAATTATGCATTATCAAGTGCATATAAATGCACTTTATTAAACTTCTTTTTGTGAACAATTTCCTTTTCTTCCAAAGGAAATCTTCTTCCAGAAAGAAAAAGGAAATCTTGAATATTTTTTTTACACGTACTATTCGTACTTAATATTTGTTTATTTTATATTTTTTTATTGAAATTTTCCACATTCATTTTCTCCTGGTGCACCTAAGGGTGGTGTTGAAGTAATTGATTAGATGCACTAGATCTAAGTGGGTAAAAAAAGAATTGCTTAACAAGTTAGTAAGAAACAAGGAGACATAATTAATAGGTACATATACATTCATACATATGTAATCAAATACATTAGGTATAGAGATCAGAGATAAAATGACTGTGGCTTACAACTGTATGTACATAAACGTGACCTATATAAAAATATAGGTGACAAATAAAACTTGATCTTAAAGTTACATAGAAATATTTACATACGATGCGTTGGTACCTACCCATCGTAAGGTATATATAATAAACGGCTCAAGGCCATTTAAGTGTATAAGCACCCTATGCCGAAGTTAAGCGACCGAAGTTCAGCGTGCTGTTTGAATTACTTACGATACATTTGCCAAAACTACGTCGCGTTAAAGTGCAGTTGAACTTCGGTCGGGCGTAAGTTCGGCGACGACGTATTTTAAAAAGCAATACATATTACGTGACGGAAGTTCGGTTCGATAGCCGAGGGTAAGCAGGAAGGAATAATATAACTTCGTTTTCATCTGTTTTGGACAACACTACACGAGACCACGATAGCGTTCCAGACACTAAATTTGCGCAACTGAATTTCTGTCGTATAATTTGTTATAAATGTGTCGGTCTCCGCGCTTATGGTGTGTCATAGCAGCCAAATACGTCGGAACGTAAAGTCAGACGCTGAACTTCGGTCGCGTACCTTCGGCATAGTGTGTTTAAACACTAAGGAGTAGGAAAACATTTATATAACAAATAATCAGATTATATCGAGATCAGAGTTACAGATATATATCCTGAGGCTCTAACCTGATTAATAAAAAATGCTAAAGGTGTTATATTTTCTAGTCTTCTGAATGTCATTTACGGCGGTCAAAATCGGAACAATCAGACAAAATAATCCCAAATTCCCAATTCTTGAGTCTTGCTTAGGTACATACCGGCTAGGTTCGTTCGGAGTGATACCAGGGCCTCACAGAAACCCAGTGTTAAAGAGTTCTTTTGTAGCTTTTCAACGAATGAGATACGTTACAGAAGCCCAAAAAATTCATCTCCATCTTATTTTATCCAATATTATTTATCTTTTCCTCCAATATGGTCGAAAAACAAATTCAATTTTTAACTTTCGTATAGTCTAACGTCATGTTTTGACTTAATTATCTATACTAATATTATAAAGCTGAAGAGTTTGTTTGTTTGTTTGAACGCGCTAATCTCAGGAACTACTGGTCCGATTTAAAAATTTCTTTCAGTGTTAGATAGCCCATTTATCGAGGAAGGCTAAAGGCTATATATCATCACGCTAAGAGCAATAGGAGCGGAGCACCAATGAAGAATGTTTCAAAAACGGAGAAAATTTATTACTATTGAGAGACGCAGACGAAGTTGCACGGGTCAGCTAGTTATATATAAAATTCGTATTGTAAATCTTAAAGGCAGGCTATTTCTAGGGAAGCGCTTTTCAAATTCCACGCGAACCAAGTCACGGGCACCATACTAGCTGTATATAAATAAAATCAAAGTTGGTATGTTTGTAATCTATGCAACCCGAATTATTGATCATGATTGTGACGAAACTTTGGAAAGGTTGGTTAAAATTTGGTTTTTATACTTTACGCTGCATTGTAAAGCATGGTTACAGTCTGGTACTATATCAGTTTCTTTTTTTTTTCTCTTTATTTACGGAGCTTAGCCACAATGATGACTTCGTCGCTCCATCATAGCCATTTTTTGTTTTAAACTTAACTTAAATATTGAAAATACAAAGTATAAATGTCATTAGCTGTATCTGTCAAAGGACTGGCCAGGATGCTGTTACATCTTCCAATGTCCATCAACTTATCATTAAGCAGACGTTCTCTCAGTTGTTGGTTCCGAACATATTCCATCAAAACATATTCTACGTCCTCTACCACACCACAGATTTCACAATTTGGCGTAGATGATAAACCCATTAAAAAGGTGAACTTTCTGGATGGGATGTGTCCGGAGCGTAACCTCATAGCCGTTATCAATTTGTCTACTCAAAGAACAGTTATCAATCCAAGGGATAGCCAGCGGTTCAGGTTGTATAGTTAAACACTCATACGGTGCAATGTCAGATAAATCCTCCGCATTCCTGTCATTTAGTTTCATACCATTGAGATTATTACCATATATAAAATGTTAAGAATTCTGATGCAGGAGTTAACCATTTTGATAATATTTGATTAATTAATTTGATAAATAATTAACTATACGTATAAGATATGTAATTTGTAGAAAATCATAGAATTTCTTAATATTAGTGAATTATACTTTGATACTACTTTTATTTTATTATTTATTAATTATACTATACCAATCCGTCTGGCCAGCGTGGTATAGTAGACCAAAACCTCCTTTCTAAGGAGCTTATGTCCAGCAGTGGACTGTTAAAGGCTGTTGATGATACTTTGACGAGTTCAAAAATTTAAAAAGAGAATCGGTTCCAAGAAATATTGATTTCAAATAATTTTTACTCTGTGGAGTGTTTTAAGAAAAAAATGTGACTTTTGTCAACTAATGAAATTTTAGAGTAATAGAAATATAAAACATGAAATTATTGTCTGTTTTAAAAGCAATGGGAAGACTGAATAAGACACCGTCATATGAATCTGTTATACATAAGGTACGCTGGGGTTGCCATATTCCGAGTTTAGTTATTATCTGTAATAATAGATTGTTGTTTATAAAATGATAGGCTTTTAGATCTAGTGGTTAGCGACTCTAATTGATACGCCAGAGGACGATGGATTATTTAAGAGGATCATTACTTTACTTCCTCATTCAATATGTCCTCCTCTGGAAAGCTCTTCTCTAGGAAATCAAAATGGCACCCAATCGCCATTCGTTCAAGGAGAAAGTGAGAGCTCTCCTCACACACAAAGAAGGTATATCAGCATGGGATTAATACCTAATACATTTCATGAATTGTGTAAATGTATGTTTGTAAGAAAGTTTTAATGAATATTAATATACAGGGTGTAAGGTACTTCGTAAGGTGTAAGCCCCGCGCGCTTCAACTGTTTGATTAATTACATAGCAGTTTTTGACCGTATGCGGTATTTATTGAATTATTTTGGTTAATATGTTCTGTTTACTCATTGTTATATTATTTTTCATAATGTTTACATAAACGTAAAAAAATGAAAAAATATATTTTTAAAACATTTTCTGGTAGAAAATTCCAATGATTTTTGACTCACAACGATGGTCTAAATACACTATTTCAGTATTCGTTACACCGTCCCTTACACCCTGTATATTTATTCCTCTTTCTATCCTCATATTTTCGCTTATATCTTTTCGTGTGAATTTATGTCTTAGTTAAGTCTTGTTATTGATATTTAAGTTTGTTCCGGGTAATCTTCTAAACGCCTGGACCGATTTTGATAATATTAATATTTTACTACCAGGTAGCCGTCTATATAAGGAGTAACTAAGACCTAGGCTATTTTGCCTCTCAGTAAAACCCTTTAAATTTTTTTGCCCACCAAAATCTGTTTGAATCGAACCCACCAAGGCAACGCTATTCAAATTCCACGATAAATGTGCGTAAGTTTATTTAAAAATACACGTGTTTAGTTGTCGGCAGTTAACTTACCCTATTACGTAAGTAGCACTAAAATTATAGTCAACAAAATTTGGACGTTAAGACGTATGTAAGCACATAATTATGATTCAGAATATGTGGGCGCATTGGACGTTATTAAAACATTTAGTTTCATAACCTAATAGGTACCTTAATATGAATAACAAATAGCCGCCAATTGAAAAAAAAAAAGAACGCATATATTTATTAATAAACACATTTAAAAATAAATTCAGTTTAATTTAGGAACAGCTTCAGTAAAATTGTTTGTCAAATGTGATTTGTCATTGAATTGTAAATTATTTAATACTAGCTTTCGCCCGCGGCTCCGCCTGCGTGTATGTTGGTTATCGTAGTAGAAAGTTCTTTGTTAAGAACCAAACTATGTCCATACCAAATTTATCTAAATCGGTTGAGCGGTCATTGATTCCTCATACAAACTTCCACACCCCTTTTCACCCCCTTGAAGGAAGATTTCTGAGATAAGAACTATCCTATGTCCTTCCCCGCGACTCAACCTAGCTTCACACCAAATTTCATCTAAATTGCTTCAGCGGTTTAAGCGTAAAGGAGTAACAGACAGACAGACAGACAGACGCACTTTCACATCTATACTAATATTATAAAGCTGAAGAGTTTGTTTGTTTATTTGTTTGTTTCTTTGTTTGTTTGAACGCGCTAATCTCAGGAACTACTGGTCCGATTTGAAAAATTCTTTCAGTGTTAGATAGCCCATTTATCGAGGAAGGCTATAGGCTATATATCATCACGCTAAGACCAATAGGAGCGGAACACCAATGAAGAATGTTTAAAAAACGGAGAAAATTTATTACTATTGAGAGACGCAGACGAAGTTGCGCGGGTCAGCTAGTTTAAAATATTAGTATGGATTACACAAGTTACAATAATTGCATTCCTTTCCCTCTAGACATACGAGTAGTTACGTACCACCAAACCGGCTTGTCTTGCCGGTTACGGCCATGACATTGACCCAAAGTCACATCACGGCTAACCAAAATATTATCTAAGAGCCAGTTTTTGATCCAAATCATTAGTCAAACAGAGAATAAATATAAATACCGAGCTATAATGAAAATAAGCTTTTTACTTGCTAATGCAAGAAACGTGTTAAAACAAGAATCCCATGAAATTAAGCGTCGGTTAGTGGTTAAGTCATTGGACTTGCGATGAAGAGGTCGTGGGTTCGAATTCTGACCAGTAAACTACCGTTTTAACCCACTCCTAACACAAGTATTTTAACTTAGCAGGAGGGGTTAACGGGCATACTAACAATTTCGGTTGTTAGTAGACCTTTTAAAAAAAAGACAAAAAAGAAAAAAGAAACAAAAAGATACACTTAATGTGTTTTATTTTATTGTGTATTAGCTTCAGAGAGAGACATTCAGGGGGTGGAGGGGGTCTAGCCCAATTTCATCTAATCTTACTTTAGGGAGAGGGGTTCTCGGGAAATATCACGTGATTTTTTATCCGCAATAAAAAGAGTAAAATTGCAATAAAACTGGTTTAAATTAAGTAAAACATGTACCTCCACGGAAATATGGCCAAATCTAATACAATAATATTTACTAGCTTAGTTTCGAAGCAATCCTAAATACTAGTCGAACTAGTCTTAAATAAAAATACTAATGAAATTATTATTTTTGAATTAATCACATTTTTTTAAATAATACATAAATTAACAAATTTATAAAAATAACAAATAATAAAAAACACATTTTTAAAAATCTCACTTGAGATTGGGGGATGGGGTTGAATCAAATCTCACGACAACTCACCAGGGCCTCAATTCTGCTATTTTATGTTCACGCCAAGCCACACGCTATTGAGATGCCATCGAGTGGCCATTGGCATCGGTATAAATATCGGTAGTCTACACTAACTCAGTGTCTTTAAAGTGGCGATGGAATGGCATCATCAGTGGTGATATCAAAAAAATTGCCATATTTGGAAAAATAAATAAATCATTTCCTCAAAAACACGTAATATATTTTCAAATTATAAGGAAAACCCCTTACATAATTAATGAACGCCCTCAAAGCCTATGTTACTCGCTGATAATATAGCTTTCCATTGGTGAAACAATTTTTAAAATCGATTGAATGGTTTAGAAGTGGAATCGTAACAAACAAACAAATTCACATTTATAATTATAAGTATAGATGTGTATTAATTTATGCTAATGATACCTAATCGTACAAGCGAGCAGGACATTTAGGTTAAAACCACACTAGGAAAAATTCTGAAAAATAAAAAGTTGAAAATTTTGGTACTTACAAGTTTTCGCGAAAATCGAAATTTGCTCATATCTTTTTATCGCGTTGACTGAGGACCTTGATTTTTATATATCTAATAGGAACCATAGACCTCAGTATCTGGTATAAATTTCAACTTGCTAGGTCTACCCATTCCTGAGAAAATCGGTGGTGACACACGGACAGACGGACAGACGGACAAGAAAGTGATCTTATAAGGGTTCCTTTTTTACCTTTTGAGGTACAGAACCCTAAAAATAGATTAACCAAAAACCAATAATTATCTAGTAATCTTAATAGGAGTATATTGTAAAAATAATATTAAAGATACACGGTTTAATTCGATACTCGACCTTGAATAGTTTCGAACCCAATCGGAGCCCAACCCCCTTCTACTCAGGTGGTGAGGCACTCAATACACACACGAGTAGGTACAACTATTTATCCAATATTAATGTGAATACCACTCACAAAAGTTTTTATTCGAACATTATTCATTGCTGTTAGAAAATAAAAAAAGGTTGTCAAACTCCATTCAGTGTATTTTGAAGTATCTAAAAATATTACTTTTTATACCACTACAGATAATAATATTGTACTACATTCACACAACGCCATCTAGTCCCAAACTAAGCAGAGCTTGTACTATTGGTGCTAGACAACTGATATAAATACATAATATATACTTTTTTTGTAAATACACACTTATTATACATAGAAACACCCAAACCAAATCAAAAATTAAATGTTCATGCACACAAATGTTGATTTGAGCGGGAATCGAACCGTGACTTTTGGAATAGCAGTCCGTTACACAAACCACTACGCCATCCGGTCGTCTTATAGGATAAGTGTGGTTTTCAATTCGATTATTTCCATGCTATCATGGCAACTTATGATCCGATTGAGTTGGTTGAACTGGTGGTTGGTCTCATGTAAATTTGAAGTAAATAACCTCTAAAAATCTCTTACACGTGGAGAATGGTCGTTAGAAAAATACTGGTTATTACCGTCTGTCATTTTAAGAGCATCTAAGTAGGTGATACATTGAATTTTCAAAGTTATTGACTAAATCACATAGCTTAAAGCATATTGAAACTCAAAACCGGTACTGAGAAAATGTATAGAATAGATAAAACTAGTAATTTAAGTGTTTATGGCCAATTACATTATTTAACTGTTAAGCATTAGTGCGTATAATATATGTGTAAAATAATATATCTTACACATCTCACACACGGCCGTCTGATCCCAAACTAGGCAGAGTCTGTCGTATAGTAACCAGATTGCTGATAAACATACTTATAAATTTTGTAATAGATACTAATTATAGATAAATTACAACCAGAACAAATGACCGTGCTCATCACACACTATTTGTCCTGGGTGGGAACCGAACCAACGACCTCTGGTTTAGCAGTCAGGGTCACTAACAACTAGACCGGCCCGTCAGTATAGTTACAAATAATATTTAATCTAAGATACACAGATACGTCAACATGTTAAAACAGACTTTGTAGACTTCAACCCTTATCTATCTATATCTATATATATATAGATATATATATATATAGAGATTTCCACGTATATAGTCACTCATCACGATATCTCTTAAACCATTAGAGATAAAGACTTGAAATTTGGTAGGAATATTCTTTTCACCGAGTAGAGGTCAGCTAAGAACGGATTTTAAGAAATTCAAAAAAAGATTTTTTTTTTATTAAATAATGTAAATAGCAAAACAACGTTTGCAGGGTCAGCTAGTTAAATACTAATTAACGTCCCTTTTGAAGATGGCGTCGTTTAGAAATATAATTAAATTCTTATCCTTATGGTTTAACAGATCTATATCTAGCGCTAGATCATTAGCGCTGTCCGTCGCAAACTGTTACAAGGCCAACGACTTGCACTGATATTTTTGTGCAAGGCATATAGGACGGTTAGCACTGAGGCTTTGCCGGTGTTGGCAGGTGTCCTTCCGGTCGATCTCGAGGTGCAGAGACGTGCAGCCATGTACTATTCAAGACAAAACATGGAATGCGATTTCTTGGGCGCGCGGGATCGCGGTAAAATTACAAGATTGCTTCAACAGCAGTCCGATGTCTATAATGACCTCATAGACGAATGGCAGCAACGCTGGGACGAATCATCCAAGGGGCGCCATCTTTACCAATTTTTTCCATCTGTTCGCGAACGGTTGTCGAGGACATGGCTTGAGGTGGATCACTGTGTCGCCCAATTTCTTACGGGTCATGGTAACTTTAAGAGCAAGTTGTATTCATTTAAATTAGTCGAGTCACCATTGTGTCATTGCTCAACACCTAACTCTCATTATGAACAGTCTGCTCATCATATCCTCTGGGAATGTAGTCTTTGGTATAATGAACGTAATATAATGCTGAATAGCTTGCAGGTGACATCTGGGGCGGTATACTATGGGGATCTTGTGTCAACTAGGGTGAATTTCCGTGCGTTTAGGCGATTCTGCCATACATATTATAGAAATCAAATATAGCTCATGTAGGACCCGTAATATTTGGTGGCCGTGGTGCTTCCCTGTTTAAAAGGGTGTATGCCTATTTTACTTCATTTTGTCTCCCGCTTTGCTAAGGAGGGAAGTGGATTTACTGTATTTCCAACTCCTCCAATTTTCTTCTGATTAATTTCGTTGCGGGTTCCAAGACAGTTTAATTTCTTCCTGGGACTTCCCGAGTGTCATAACTCGGTGTGTTCGTGGGTCACTGCTGTGGATCCTGGTGTACAGGAGTTACAGTGGTGGGCGTGTGGGTGGGATTAGTCCCAATAAAAAAAGATCTATATTGATATTTTTTTACAAACCAGTTCATTATTATTCACAATGTGTCAATTACTATGGCGTAATTGCGTAGATACAAGTTCACAGGCAAATAGTTTCATATAAAAATGAACGCGGCTCAAAGAAATTGAATTATAATGTTGTTTGTAACCTTAACGTGTGTCCTTGTCCTTCTTACTTAGAACCAACTAACTGTAGAATCACGTAGACCATAACATTACTTATACATGTTATGACCTAATAGAATATCCGTATTTTATTTCCAATAATATTAACTGTAATAAGGTCACTATACCTATATAGTTACTATCTTTATATATACATATTTACAAAAAAACGTTAACAATGTTATAACGTTTTCGGTTACATTGCTCAGACTTTACTATTTATTATTTTTGATTATGTGTGAACTCTGTGTATCTGTGTGAACTCTAATTTTAACTAGAACATGTTTAAATTATTAAATGATTTAATATAAAAGTACCAAATGAAATGTGATACCATACCCAATGATATTGCTTGCCAAATGATGGAATAAAGCTGCACTAAATGTTTATTCTATAACTGATAAAACTAGTAGTAACCTGTATTCGCAATAAACTATTTGAATTGAATTAATGGCCGTAGTCAACAGTTCGAGTTACGGATACGCGCTCTAAACTGCTTGAGCGATTGCTTTAAACCCCAACCTATCCTTATAAGCAGATCCCTTCAAAATATTTTCAATTTTTCAATCTGATTCCTAGAAAGTCTGGTTGATAACAGTAGGCTTGCGCCCCTTTCAGTACGTGGGACTAAGATTATAGTCGACAAAATTGTGGCGCTAAATACGCCTCTGCCTTTATCTTTTCAATAATAAAAACGGGAGTCTATGATTGCACCAGGGATTTCCTTTCTAGGGTACACCTGGTTCCCCGACTACTAGTACCTGAGACGGCGTGCGGTTTTAGTCGGTTCGAGTTCCGCACAAAAAAAAAGGGAGTCTATGATTTTAACGTTACGTCTTTCAATTCATAGATGGCATTGGTACGCTTTTCTAAATCGTGATATAAGTGGAAACCATGTGCAGCCCACAAAGACACATCATACACACAAAAAAAACGAGTCTTAAAGCGAAATGGAACTTACTTAATAGCATCAACTTTGCATCCCTTCATGCCGGTCACGGTAGTATCCTTAAACGTGAGAGATAGTCCTCCCTGGTCCCCTTTCACCTCTTTCAGGAACATGGGATCCAGCGACTTGACTCCAAGTTCCGGTATACCCACAGCCAAGTACGGAACCGCTGCCTGAGCGGACGCCAAGACACACGCACTGTCATCACTCTTGCATGGTTTTATGAAGGGTGCTATGGGAAAACAAAATGAGTAAATATTAAACAGATAAACGAGGTTTTAAAAAGTAGTATTGGAGCTTTCATTAAGTTTTGTACGTAGGTAACATCATTATCACATCACATCAACAGCCTTTAACAGACCACTGCTGGAAATGGGCCTTTTCTTAAAAAAGGACCATTCACACACCATACTATACCACGCTAAACGGGTTGGTATAGGGTTTGTGTCAAGTTTTCCTTCTCTCTGCAGTGCTTTTGTTCTGCATAGTTTGCTCCCTTAGTCGCCTCTCACGACACCCACGGGATGAATAGGAGTGGTGACACCCTGTATTCATAATCCGTCACCACACGGATCACATACGTTACGTAAGTAACGTAATAAATATATGTAAAGTAATCTCATACGAGAGCATAGCTACGTATTAAACTTATTTAGACTTAACATACAACTATAATCTGGAAATTCTATATAACAACGCACACAACAACGATCTCGAAACGACTTGTAAAGTGTTTGGAGTCTATAGACAGGTACAGCAAGTTTTTGGTATATATACCTCAGCCTATGCTTGTCCACTGCTGGACATAGGCCTCTCCCAATAATTTCCAGCGGGGACGGTAGATTGACATAAAGTAGTAGTTCTAGTTTTTGGTATACCGTATAATATATAATACAAGTATATATATATGTATATAAAAGATTTAAAATAATGTATATCATTTTTTTACGGCATTGATCTTTATTTTTATGCATGTAAATCAGGTTTTCATAAATATACTGACAGATTTGATTCGTCATTTTTTAATTTTCTGATTCAACGAAAAACGATTACCTCACTTAGATGTTCCTCGGAAAGCACTTATCTGCTTATTTGCTAAGATTGAATGGAAATTATTGGTATTTGCTTTTGGTATTCCTATCGACGAATACCAACTCGAGTTACAACTATGCGAACCTGGTCATAATCACATATGTACATTTCAAAAGCAATATTCCTTTTCTTTCATTGGCGCGTTTCTAAATACTTTAACTTGACGACAATAGGATTGCCTCTTATTATGTGTAAATAGATTATAGTGTAAGTGGTGTAAGTGTAAACCTTTTGTGGGCAGAAAGTAGGCTTTTAATATGTCTCTGCCTACTCCTTTGGGGATATAGACTGCATGGTTGACGTAGTGGTTTAAGCAGTCACCTCGCCACTTCCCTTTGCCCTGAGTGTTGTGGGATCGATCCCCACATGGGACAACACTTTCTGTGATCTACAAATTTTTGTTCTGCGTCTGGGTGTTCTTTGTGTCAGTTTCAAGAATGTTTATAAAGTATACCTGAGTCACAGGACATATTGCTAGTGCGGGAGTTATCTTTTTAATATGAAATAATAATAGGGATGAATATATGTATAATTTATCATATGTGTGTATGTGGTGACTAAGAATACGTATTATCACCACCTCTATTCATTCCGTGGGTGACGTAAAGCCGACTAAGGGAGCAAACTACGCAGGATAACAGCACTGCAAAGAGAAGGAAAACTTAATACAAACCCTGTACCAACCCGTCTAGCCAGCGTGGCATAGTAGGCCAAAACCTCCTTGCTAAAGAGAGGTCCATGTCCAGCAGTGGACTATTAAAGGCAGTATATGATGATGATGATGATGTATGTTTTTGCTAACAGTGGAATATCGTATTACATTCTAGTATGAAAAAAACTAAGACTAATGTGATTGTTCTAATGACACAAATTTTCATAAATGCGTGTTCTGCAGTGTGGAGTGTATTAGTGATATCAATATTAGAGGGCTGTTGAAGCATAGAATTAAAAGTAATGGATTAATATTTCATGCTATCCTCTAGTTCACACTCGCTATTTTTAACCATTACAGTTCTCACCCTTTGAACATTTAGAGTCAAAAGCAAATCGGATACTTTTAGACTTTCCCATATCATCTAAGAAGTAAGTCGTTAACGTTTTAATTTATAGTCATACATCATACATATATTTATTTATTTTATTCTTTATTGTACACACTAAATACATACATATATATAAGTAACAAGGAAATGTCATGTACAAAGGCGAGCTTAACCCAAAATTGAGTTTTCTTCCAGCAAAAAAATAACATAACATCTTGGTCTAAATAAGTATGCAACAACGGTGTTATATAAAGCGAAATAAAAAATGAGCCCAACATAGAACCCTGTGGCACGCCCATTTTTACTACAGTCTCTGGATACGTCTATCCTGTGCGTTTTTATCCTGTATCAGAGATAAACAATAAGAATATCCAGCCCTGTGTCTTTGATACCACAGTAACATAGTTTTCTAATCTGAGTTTCGTGAACAACACAGTCAAACGCTTTAGTTAAATTGTAAAAGCTATCTAGTAGATCGTGAAAAACTCCCAGGCGTGAAATATATATTTTACAAAGTTAAAACCTCCTTTTTAAAGCCGATTTGCTTTTTATGTAACGAATTATGAAAATAAAAGAAACAATGCATTGAATTATAAAAAATAAATATGGATACTATAGAAACTGCCCTTTTGTTTGTTGGGTTTGTGTGTCTGAAATAGTGTAAGATTTGAACAATTCAGATTGTAGGCATATATCTATTATAGTTATACATATATAGGTACCTACTAGTCGTATAAGGTCTTAATATATGTTTCTCAGATACGGCAATGAATGCATTATTATTATTCCTTGGTGCTGATTGATTACATTAACTTTCAATGTCAATATAAATTACTATTATTACATGTTGATATTAATCTTTGACAAATCAATTTCATTACATAAATAGTAAGTCATTGGATTTTTAAAACGGTTATCACGGTGTATTAAATACATAAAAATAAATAATGTGTGTATTTACAAAATAGAAATGAAAATAAATTATAGTTTAAAAAACCAGTAAAGAGTAGAAAAAAAATCCTAGATGTCAAGTATTATGAAAATCTTAATATCATAACATATTTTTAATTTAACAAGTAATTTTAAAAGTAAGGTTATTATTAAACATCTTGAAAAGCACAAAAACCATTTTTTCTTTTTGAACTTACATAAAATTATGTTGTCCTTTAATTCGACTACAAAAGCTTGTTTCTTTTTTTAGTTTATTAAGATTTAATTTATTTTTGCTTTTTTTACTCACTAAGGATGATTATTTCCTCATTAAAGACTAAAAAAGTAACAAGTAAGTATGTCACATATTGCTTTAGTGCACGCCACTACCGTAAAGACACTACCGCATTTTTAGATATGGGAAAAGCCGTTAATCCAAAAGATCCTAATTAGGATAATCGTCTAAAATTATAAAATTATTGTATCGTCATCGGTTCTTGATATGAGTGCAGAGTTTCTATTCAATCCGACGTTTTAGAGTGGGGAAAAATCATATTCAAAGGCTCCATTATACAGCTAGCTCCATTCTAGAATGAATCCATTCTAGCTAGAATCTTGATGGTGAGAATACCAAAACAGACTCGGTAGCCTCAGAGCTCCGTGGATGTCGTATAACAGATGTGATCGAAACATGGGAAGACGAGTGGAAAAAAACACCAGACGATATAGATTGGGACACGGCCCGCAAAGTTGTCAACCGTGAAAAACTAGTTACACACATTTATATATACTAAGAAAATAAAAGCGTCTCAAAAATTAAAAAAATACTAGAAAGATCGTTGAACTCTGTGTTGGTTTATAACGTAGGTATAATATCACGCCTAGACACTATGCATAAAGTTTTAAATCACGGTTTTATTACAACAGAAGAAAATCTTTTATCATTAGAATAACAAATTGTCTGAAGAAGCAGCACGAAACCAGAAATTAACATTTCTGTTTATAAAAGAGTAGACAAAGTTTCGCACAAAAAAGGAGACACAATTACTTTATGAAGTAAACCTGAAATTTAATATGTGAAGAATGTTTGCCTTTTAATTTTAATATTTAAGGTTTCAAATTTTCAGAAAAAGGAAGAAGATTCGGTATTATAAATAGAAAGTTGTGTTTTTTTTCGAACGAATGCTTTTATTTCTACACCTGATTTGGGGCCAAGTTATAACCCTTGTCCTATAACTGGAAATAAGTAGTGGAGGTACAATTAAATTAATGGCTTTATGAGTTATTGAGTTATCCAAATGATAAGACGGTATAAATAATTTTCGCCACCTAGATTACTCAATTACCCTTACGTGTTTTGTCTACTTTCCAGACCTGGATCGTTCAAGAGTAGAGTGAATAAGTTTTGAAGTGATAACTTCTTATGGGAGGGTAAACTGCTTCGTTACGTTTCGCGTTACGGCGCCAGTCTGTCTGGCTTCCCTTTCTCTCACGCATACGGCAGGGGCAGGCAGGCTCCTCTGCTCTTACTCTATCCCACTGCGCTAGCCTAAAATTTAAGTAATAACCTAAGCTTTTCTCAAGTTAAACAATTTCAATATTAAATAGTTCAAACTATTCCATGTTTAAGTAATCACTTCTGTCGGGCGTCCCGAGACGCACACGTTATTTTTTTTTCAATAAGAGTTTTATCTTCATCATCACCGAGTATGAGTTAAATGGTTACATTTCAACACTACGATCAATGTTACCGGAAATTCTACTAGATTCATATAAACAAAGTATATTTTAAAATATTACATATTGATAAGGTCATTTTTTTTCTATTTTAGTTTTAAATACCAAGTGTTACAGGTTTATCCCACATAACAGGTTTAAACAGGTTTAGTAATAAAGGAGAACGGCACATCCTGTACCCCTAATAATATATGACGGCTGATAATGAAACTAGTACCGTTTAGAAAGTGAGTCATCCTAACTATTTTTTGTGTAATTATCATATTTTTAGAACTTTGCTAAAAGAAAATAAATTCTTCGTAAACAATTGTTACAACTGCTATAATTAAACGTTCTAGTGTTGTTAACAAAACGCATTCCTACATTGCATAAACAATAAATGACATAAAAAACGAAATGTTTACATCGAGATCAATGACTGCTGTATTTAGCAGTTAAAAACAAGCATTACGAGTATAATTTTGGCTGTACAGATTAGACGAAGTAATAAAGAAATGATTATTTTAAATCAGTTAATTTAAGGAAACGTACTAATAACTTTTATTCAAATCTATTAGATTAATCGTGAACATTATGTAAAAAAAGTAATTAAACTTCACATAACGATCCAAAAATTTGAAAACTTCTTTCAGTACAGGCCTGTATAATGATTCGTGTGTTTCTAATACAAAATGGTCAGCACCTTGTTGTTCAAATAAATCGTTAAATTAACCTCCTAAAGTTTATGGCAGTTATTATTTATTATATTCAGTATTTTATTATTTTGAATCGACTTGGAGAACTCTCAATTATTATTATTTTATGTTTGTTAGAACTCCGTCATTCATGAACCGATTTATTATTATATATTATTATATAAAGGGTATATTTCCATCTTGGTCACATTTAAATTTTAAGAAAAATACAATCGCTAAGAGTGAAAATTAAGGCATGAAAGAATTAATTCATCATGATGAAGGCGTCTTGATACTTTTTTAAAGTTATTTTTTAACTGTAAAATCCACTGATTTGAGGATACCAGTATCATTTTTTTTTTTAATTTTAGCGTTCTATGATATAATATTTGTAATAATAATGGCTCCACATATCTTACACACGGCCGTCTGATCCCAAACTAGGCAGACCCTGTACTATGGCAACCAGTCTGCTGATAACATAATTGTATACATTTCAATACATATGTACGTGTTATGGATAAATTATACCCAGACACAAAACAAATGAACAGGCTCATCACACAATTATTTGTCCTGGGTGGTGTCCATCACACAATTACCAACCACTGACCAACAAGCCAGCCGTTGTCTTATATATAAAGTACAATGTATCGGAATTAGCGCGATCAAGCAATAGGTATCAAACAGCTTTGAACTGCCTGACGATGTGTCACTTGCAGTGAGCTGAGTGATTCAGTCTGGTACTGATTTACTATATTAATATTACAAACTATTAATAATAATATATACATATTAATAGAGGCAGCCTGTGATAGAATATTTTTATTTTGTCTACTTTTATTTATTTACCAAAATACTTTTTGTGTAAGATACATAAATGGCTGCCTTCACTTTAAAGTTACAGGGTTGTAACAATATTTTTACAAAAAAAAAACACGGTAATTTAAAAAAAGTAGTATCAAAAATTGTTTACAGAATATCTTCATATCTCGTGATACAATCAATTATTTTAACGAATTAAATGCGGAAGCTTTATTTTAAAAAGCTTTTTACACGTATTTAATAATAAATATTATGGGATGAATAAGAAATGATTTCCACAAATATCATTTTGGCATGAAACCACTCACCGGAACCAGACCTCGCCGCGAGCACCACACCAAGAAAACAAAGATATCTCAACATTTTAAAGCACTGTCCTGCGTCAAACAACACATCGACTGGTTGTTCGGAACAAGGACAGTGGCTGTCTTATATGAGCGCCGTGGACTCGTACGTCACACGCACTTTGTCAACACCGAGACCTGTTCTTAGTTCGTATTCTCTTAAGTGTTAAGGAGATGCTCTATGCTAATTGACTTATGTTGTACAGGAACATTTACAACTTAATTTTTAAATGTTTTGTAAATGTGGGGCTGAATCGATACTAATATTATAGAGCTGAAGGGTTTGTTTGTTGGCTTCAACGCTTCAATGCTAATCTACGGAACTACTTTATTGTTTGAACTGAATTTTTTTTTAGATGCAGGATAGCATATTTATCGAGGAAGACTATGGGCTATATAATATCATGATAGGTCAAACAGGAGCGGAGAATCAAAGAAAAATGTTGCGGAACTTGGAAAATTGTATTCCTTTTAGACACGTTGACGAAGTTGCCCGCGTCAGCTAGTCATTTAAAATGACTAAAGGATATCTATTAGTATTTTAATAACTAATATTCTACTTTAAGCATCGCCTTCTATACTCGACCTTACTGTAGATTTTTTACATGTAGATATAGCATAGCTACTTGAAAAGTTATTAAAAACATGATATTTAGTATGTTTATTACCGGGAATTAGTTATTTCGATACTGTTGCAAGCGCCATGATCACGGATGAGCAAATTCCTGAAAATGATCAACTGAAAATTATAGTTTGAATCAGCATAGCTACTATACAGTCTAGATCAGTTTTTTGTTGTTATTATTTTTAGTTTATCAATATGTGCAGTACTTTATCCTGTAAAAAAATACAAAAAAAATCTCCGTATCGACACATACTAGTAGCGTTCCCAGAAGGCTGGCAGGATAGCCACGTTGAAAGGCCTTGTTAATTCTCTCTACTTAAAAAAGACCCACTTTTGTTCATTAGAAGTGTCAATCAGTTGTTTAGCTAGTCATATAATTATGTGAACGAGAACGAAAACTCGAACACCATGACCTTAAACAGTTCTAAATCATTTTTATGTATATCTAAGGGATAATTGCGTGGGGTAGCATCAACGATTGTTTTAATAGCTCATGTTTTTTACTTTTACCGTGGGAAAACAATGCTTAAGCACAAATAAGCCCACTCGATCGGAGTGATACCACGGCTTCACAGAAAATTGGTGATAAGCTATTCACCGAGTGATTTGTGATTGATAGTCCTTTTCTGTACATAGTTTTAGTCGTCGTTTTAGTCAAACCAAAGTAAGGTCCACTCTTATTATACTAGAACTAGCAGGACCAGTATAACTTTAACTATTATTGTATATAATTTTGTACCGCAACAGATTAATTATTGGTTATGTTACAGTTTATGTTTATGTAGCTGTTTTTACACATTTTTTTAAGTTATAGCACCTATTGTTTAAAAATTATAGCTTTGTGCACTTGAGTCTATTATTTGGAGGAGGAACTATCTATCGCCTTAATTGTAGGTGGGAGGGGTGTAAACAAAGTTGAGAGTCTTTACAAAATAACAAAATAAAATAAATGGAGCTTTAAATTAATTATTTCTTCTATTAAGTGTTGTTTTCCTACAAACATTGATAAATATGCAACGAAGTGACCATGGCCTCTCAAAAAAGATAAAGGATGATCTCATTCGGACCACATTGTGACCGCTGTCTAGGTTGTTTAGCGGAGTGCCATGGCTACAACCAAAGCACGATTGTTTAAAGGTTGGTTCGGTAGGACCGGTTTGTGACCAATTTTTATGTTATGTTTACAACAGATATAGATTAACACGGGTGAAGCTTAGAGCAGAGTTAGTTTAGTTTCTGTTTGTCTAGCGGTTAGTAAGGATATCTTGGGTTCGATTGCCATTCTGTAAAGATAGTTGTGTATTGAGCAGGTTCATTTGTTTTGTTCCTTGGTGTAATTAATTTATAGTAATATTTTAAATGTGGATGGATGTGTAACTCAATCAGAAGGCAGAATAAAATTGGATGTAATTTATTACAGAGACATATTATAGTCTTCGTGATAGTTCCTACGTAACTACTTTTTATCAAGAAAAAAAAATTGATTGACAAAATTGAAATTAATGTCAATTTTTTGTTTGTTACGCTTTCACACCTTTTTTTTTGTTGACGGGGTAAAAAATCTCTTCGGATCTTCTGCTCCTCGGGGACTCAGGAGCCAGGAGTATGTGGTGATTCCACTAAATACCACCCCGACGGCCGGCCTTAAGTGTCCTACTCTGGGGAGGACCCGGACCATGTTATTTCAGGTCCTCCCCGAATTGACACCATGCCTAATCAGGCCCTATCCCAGGGCCGGGGTGCCGCTTCCAGGGAGCAGAGGGAACATGGGGTTCCCACACGGGGGGGGGGGGGGTTGTTGTAGATGGCCCGGATGGTATGTCGGGGCACCAGGGACTTCCTTTCTAGGGTATACCTGGTTCCCCCGCTATTAGTACCCGAGACGGCGTGCTGTTTTAGTCGGTTCATGTCCGACATGCCACCGATAGGTGGTGTCCGAGGGGATTTCCTCACGGAAAAAAAAGGGGAATACGCTTTCACGCCTAAACCGATTTAATTATGTTTATTATTAATCGAAAGCTACATTATCAGAGGGTAACATGGCTACTTTTTAGACATACACGTGAGCGGAGCCGTGGGCAAAAGCTCTATATCAATATTATACAGGCTCTGTTTAGTTGTGTGAAGTTGTAATTATTTAAATTTACTTATAACTCACAAAACTATATGCATATACGATATACACTTAGCATCCCCCTTAACATATATACGGAAAGAATGACATCACAGCATTCCAACTTCACCTTGATCTTGAAATTTGAACTACCGACTGCAGCAGTCGTAATTGTATGCTTTGTACTGATGATTCGTACTAGTAACGTTGTTAACAGGTCCTTCTAAATTAAATTCTCAACTTCCTAGTGTTAATAGCAACGGCCCGGCCAGCGGAGTAGTACTATAGCCTCACAGAAAACTGGTATTACAGAAATTTCTGACCTCCTCTTGACCGAAGGGGTGAGGTTACTGGAGCTCAAAGCTCCTTCCCAATTTAGGGGGAGTTTGTGAAAGGGCAGGAACGCATGTGTTACTCTTGAGTGTGTGGTGTTATTATGGGCGATGCCCATGTGGTGACGGATTAAGAATACTGAGTGTCACCACCCCCATTCATCCCGCGGGTGTCGTAAGAGCTGACTAAGGGAGGTATCCACGCAGGACAACAGCACTGCAAAGAGAAGGAAAGCTTGATACAACCCCTTTACCAACCCGTCTGGCCAGCGTGGTATAGTAGGCCAAAACCTCCTTTCTAAGGAGAGGCCTATGTCCAACAGTGGACTATTAAAGGCTGTTGATGTGATGATATGGGGCGATAGCGAGTTACCATCAGGTAGCCTGTTTGTTCGTTTGCCCTTATACGATAACAAAAGAAATATTAATAATAACTTGACACATCTCCCAGCCGGATGTCTGATTACAAACTAAGCAGAGCCAGACCGACAGAAAAATTTAAAACACAGATTTATTATTTCGAAATTTGAAAGTCATCATCATGATCAACAGCCAACATCACTGTCCACTGCTGGACACAGGCCGTTCCTTAGGAAGGAGGTCTTGTCTTACTATACCACGCTGGCCAGACGGGTTGGTATAGGGTTTCTTTCAAGTTTTCCTTCTCTCTGCAATGCTGTTGTCCTGCGTAGTTTGCTCCCTTCGTCCGACGAACAGATATACCGTATTCTTAATCGATCACCACACCACACAATATAAAATTTGGGTCCCGTAATAATGCCCAGCGGTTGATATAAAAGGGACCTCACCATAACGATGTATTTTTGAGTGTATTTCTTTGTTTAGTAATTAGTATGTTTATTACTCGGCGAAGGCTTGTTTTTCATGGCATAGGAGCTAACGAGCAGATGGTTTTACCCATCATCAGCCTTTATAGTTCACTATTGGACATGTCTCTCCTTAGAAATGAGGTTTATGCCTACTATACCACGCTGGCCAGACGGGTTGGTATAGGGCTTCTGTCAAGTTTTCCTTCTCTCTGCAGTGCTGTTGTCCTGCGTAGTTTGCTCTCTTAGTCGGCTCTTACGACACCCACGGCATGAATAGGGGTGGTGACACTCTGTATTCTTAATCCGCCACCTAATTTCCGAATTTCTATAAACTGGTTGCTTGATCGATGATTAGTTACTAACCATCGCGTGATCCGTCTGTCCGATTGCCTTCTATGTCATAAAACAAGTGCCTAGAGCGCTTTCAACTACTCTCCTTTTGCATCTTCCATCCATCGATTCTTCGATACCAGGTCACCCAAGTACACAAACTATTACATTCAGTTATTTCTTCATTCATCTCTAAAACCATATGCTCTGACTGTGACTCTTTACCATAAGATTACTGAAAGTAAGCACCATTCCAGATTCAACATTCAGTTTGTTTTACATGTGAAGAGGTTGAGCAACCAGAAAGGAACATCTCCTTGTCCGTCTTCCTTTGTGATGTTAAACCGTCCTGTGTGTGCTGCAGTCCTTGTATGAAGACTTTAGAATCCGTGACAGATATTTGTCCACCCAATACAAGAATACGGAAATGCCTTCTATTTCCTGTTCACCTTATTATAAGCCTTTTCTAGATCTACGAAAGCGTAAAACAGCTTCTGGTTTTTTACTAACTATCTTCCGCGATGCATTGTATACACTTGATATATCCTGATCGCTTTTGAAAATCTGCCTGCACATCCCAAATGATCATCCGTTACACTATTTACTTTGAAAACCGTTTCACAATCACATTTTCAAGGGTTGAAATTTATGTGTAGGTTACTAAGGAGCCGGAGGACTATTAAAAGGGAGGACGGGGTACTATAACGATAATTCATCATCATTGACAGCTTTTACTAGTCCACTACTGGACAGAGACCTCTCCTTAGTATGGTGGTCTGGTATAGGGTTTGTGTCAAGTTTTCCTTATCTTTGCAGTGCTATTCTCCTGCGTAGTTTGCTCCTTTGGTCGGCTCTTACGACACCCACGGGATGAATAGGGGTAGTGACACTCCGTAGTCTTAATAGAAGCGATCGCTCGATCAATAAAGCAATATTATGAGAGACTAATGTCAAAAATTGATAGGTTTTTTCTGTACATAGTTTTAGTTGTCGTCTTAGTCAAACCAAAGTAAAGTCCACTTTATTGTACTCGTACTAGAGCTGACAGTCGAATTTCGATCATTTTTTTATGGTATAAGGGGCAAACGAGCAGACTTGTCACCTGATGGTAAGCAACTACCGCCGTCCATGGACACCTGCAACTGAAAAGTCACAAGTGCGTTGCTGCTTGGAGTCATTTTGAATGTCCTGTCTTATTTCACGGACAAGTATAACTTTAACTAGCTATTATTGTATGGTATAGTAGGCCAAAACCTCCTTTATATGGAGAGGCTTATGTCCAGCAGTGGACTACTATAGGCTGTTGATGATGATGATGATGATTATTGTACAGAATTTTGTTTTGACTGCACGGATGGCGTAGTGGTTTAAGCGGTCGCCACGCCGCTCACTACTACGCGGAGTGTTGTGGGTCCGATCCCCACATGGGACGACACTTTGTGTGATCCACAAATTGTTGTTCCGAGTCTGGGTGTTCTTTGTGTCCGTTTCATGTATGTTTGTAAAGTTCCCCGCGACACAGGATTTATTCCTAGTGCGGGAGCTGTCTTTTAAAAAAAAAAAACTTACGTTTGTACCGCGACAGACAGACAGGTTATGTAGATGTTTTTACATATTTTTTTAAATAAATTATAGCATCTATTGCTTAAAAATGTAGCTTTGTGCACTTCTTCGTATAAACATTAAGTATCCCAAATATGATTATATTTTCCATCGCCATTTTTATTTAACAAGTAATAATGAACAAAATCAAAACCCCGACTGTAAAAAGACAATTTAAAAGTAATGCACTAAAAGGACAAAAAAAGTACGAGGCCCGACACAAACATTGCCAAATTTTTCGGTATCCAAAACTTTTCAAAACAATTTATTATTATTGCTTATTGAATTCAAATGTATAAGTTTATGTATTTTTGTAATCTCCTTTTAATTTTCTTGATTTTAATACCCTACTCGATAGGTTAGTTTTCTTTTTATAACCCATTATTTGCCGCCATTTTGTTTTTATCTTTCAAAAAGCCATGTAAGGACACTTGGGTTTTTGAGACGGATAAAACAATATCTTAACCTTTGAAATCCATCCAAAAATTTGGTAGATACGAGGTAATCAAGAAATTTTCAAACAAACGATAGTTTATATATACTCGTATAAACGATTTTGCAAGATACGCGCGAAAAACCTAACCCTTCCTTGGCAATCTGGTAAAAAGGAGTTTAAAGAATATTCTTCACGTAATATTAGATGTTCTATATACTTGCATTTATTAAATGTGTTTACCATTATAACTTTTCTAAAGGAGCAATAAATGACTTAATGTAAGACTTGCTTCTAAATATTACATAAGTCTAAGAGGAACAAGAACAATAGATATTCTATAATTTAACCCATGTACTTAATAGGTTAACTGATGACAGGAGAAAGAGTGATGACTGATGATGATCATAATACTTATACCATTTTACATGCTAAAGGTGATTTCGATTTAGATATAAATCCAGGTAATAACGATTGATGAATTTACATAGAAAACTTTAGAAAAATATGATCACAAATTCAAATCTGTATTTTTTCGTATGGTTAGAGATGCAGTTTTTATTCATAATTATCTAATTAATTTGAAAATAGTTCCACTTAAGTAAATAATCAATTTATAGTTTGTTTAATCATTATAAACACCTCTAGTTTTTGACATTCTGTATAGGACTGTGTAGTTGGACTGTTTATTTTTATGCTAACAACCCGAGCAAGCAATTCATTCAAAGAGAAGGCAAAAATATTAAAAAACAACAATATTTATTATAAAATTAGTTTCCATTTGTGCAGAAAGTTCAAAATGAAAATAGATTAGTGCTAATTTAAATTCGTTAATTATTGATGATAAGGTTAAAAATGAAACAGCTTTGAAGACTAGATAAATATAAAATATTTAATTTAATATTTCTATCGTTTCCTGGTTATCAAATTGCATGCGAGAATTAAGCAAGGTCTCTGAATTATTATATGTCGCCGATGTATGTATTCGTGCATAAAGTCATTAAAAATTAAAAAATAATAACTAGAAAAAAATCCCTGGTTCCAAATTGGTGAGTTGAGAGATTAGCTGACGCCGTTCAGTTTAAAAACGTTCGCAAATGTAGCAAAAAGGGAATAGACAACGTTCTCTCCGAAAACAACTGCCGATATTCGGCTATCCAGCTTTGATTTACTTTGATATCTAGCATGTAAAAAAAAAATGCTTTATTATCAGATATCCAGGCCGATAGTCTTAGAATTACAAAAAATTTAATAACTATATTAGTCAATAATAAATGTGGAACAGTACCTGTATACATGGGGAGTTCCACTAAGCTACATGTAACACATGCAGCCAAGTAAATCTGCCCCTGACATCCTCCCTCTCTGCAAATACCCTCAGTCTGCCGTTGGTGCACATCCCGACTCTGCGCAGAATGAATGCTACCTTCTTACGCATTATCGCGTGGTAGTCATCAATATGTGTATCAGCAAACATGGCTGATGCTCTGCAAAAGCCTCAATAAAGCCCTAAAGGAATTGTTATATTGCATACGCAGAGCATTGTCCGATTTTTGGGTATGATTAACCCAAAGACTACTGGTGTAAAATGTTTGGCCATATGCCTTGAACAATGTTATTTTAACAGCTACAGAGTAACCAGCAAACCTTCGTGCCACTATGTTTCCCCTCACAGCCAATGCACTGCGTTCCCTATCCATATCTAAGTCATCCATCAAGTCCCAATGTGACTCAGATAATTAAACTGATTTAGAGGTAAGCCATTGTAGAGTGTAGGGACTTCGAAGGGACTTCGGTAGGATTCTTATTACTAGCTCTGAATACCAATAGTTCACTTTTCTTACCATTATATTTTAACCCATGTTGTTTTGCATAATTTTCACAAATTAACAGCAACTTTTTTATTCCACATTTTGATTTACTTAAAATTACCTGATCGTCTGCATAATTTATGTTATTTAGACATGTTCCATCTATATGGCACCCAACATGTGCTGTTGAGCTCAAGAAGTAGCCTCGGAGAGGTAAGGCCTCCCTGCCTAACACCACTCTCCAGTCTATATGGATCGGTTAGACTAGTTGACCACTTAATAAAGTTTCTTTGCTTGTCATACCACACAGATAATATAGATACCAATGAGACAGGAACGCCCGTCTCTCTAAGCTTCACCCAAAGGACATTATAGGACAATATCTCATATCCTCGAAGGTAGGCCCACTACTGGGTTGACCATTCCACATCCAAATTGTAAACTTAAGACGTACCTTTGTGAAGAGTTCTTTTACAAGCTTGTTCCACCCTTTTATAACCTTATTTCTTCCTATAATGTCTGTTGGGTTTCTATTGGCTGTTTCACTTAATACACACAATATTGTTATGCATTTCATCAATTAAAGCTTTGTTGTAAACATTATCACTATATTTATCTGCACATAAATTAAAATCTTCAAGAAAATCTATTTCCCTTAATTTGCTGTTACATAAAGATGAATATTTATTAATTTCTTCTATATTTCTTTTCCCCCAGCGAATGCCAGAAGAAACAGATCAAATAGGGGAAATTTTTCCTCAAATAACTGTAATATCACGTTCCAATTTAATCGGAAAGTGATCGGACAAGAATGTATCATAAATAACCTCAACATTTATAATTGTTTTCCTAGCTGACTGAGTAACAAGGCAGCGATATAGCCAACGCTTACACCCAGCGAGTCACTAATGAATGTATTAGTTTGTGACAATATGCCAAGGTAATCAAGATACACACATACCTAATCTTGCTTAGTACAAAAACTAATAAGTTCATCACAAAATGACTTACCTGAATGCGCATTGAAGTCAGGTGACTTAATTAAATAAATAATAAATATATATCTCTCACACTCACACAGGGACGTCTGATCCCATACTAGGCAGAGCCTGTACTATGGTAACCAGACCGCTGATAAACATACTTATATATTTCTAAATACATACATATTATAGATAAATTACACCCAGACACAGAACAAATGACCGTGCTCATCACACAATATTTGTCCTGTGTGGGAATCGAACCCACGACCTCCGGTTTAGCAGTCAGGTTCACTAACCTCTAGACCAACAGGCCCGTCAATTAGACAAAGGTAGTACAAACACTGTTTCAATATCACCATTTTGTATTATAAAAACATTTCACCAAGACATTCAGTAGATATTGACAAGTTTTCACTGCAATCCGTTAGCATATACATGTTTATTACTATGAAACACCTGTTGTCAATCACTATTTTTATTGCACAAATCCTATGATTATAACTTTGCACTACAGACACATTTAAAAAAAACTTCTTTGCCACAGTAAAACAAGACCTCCAAATGGTCTACTTTTATAATTACCGGCTGCCGTGTCCACCGAAGAGTTCGCAGTATAACTGAATTCCTGATCTATATATACATAAAATACTTGTGCTTGTTCCATCAGCAGATTCCTGACGTCTCTGCTAATTATACAAATCTATGTAAGAATTTTCATGTTTTACCTTTAATAAAGCGCCTTGAGAGTGCTGACTGTACCCTTTTATATATATATATAATGTCCGTGTAGTGACGGATTAAGAATACGGAATGTCACTACCCCAATTCATCCCGTGGGTGTCGTAAGAGCCGACTAAGGACGCAAAACAACGCAGGTCACCAGCACTGCAAAAAGAAGGAAAACTTGACACAAACCCTATACCAACCCGTCTGGCCAGCGTGGTGTAGTATTCCAAAACCTCCTTTCTAAGGAGAGGCCTATGTCCAGCAGTGGACTATTAAAGGCTGATGATGTGATGATAATGATATATAACGACATTGATTCTACGGAACTCCCATCCAAATTCACACGCTTTAATCCACCAATGAGAGTAGCATCTGCCTATACCAACTATAGACAGAACAGCCACGAGTGCGAGCCGTAATTTTAATAAACTGTGCAAACAGTACGACACCGATAGTTTTTGCACAAAAGTGACCTCAGTCAAGAGTTATTTTAGTCAGACCTTTTATAGTAATGATTAATGCATATATACGAGCATATATATATTTTTTTATTGTTTGCGATTTGACTATTTTATGTTATTATTATTGTTATTGTTTCTTATTAGACTTAATATGTATGAAAGCGTAAGCATTAGTAACCATGTCTGTCCATACACTTATAATGCTGTCCACAAGTGGAGGCTTGTCATTGGTCGATACATTGTTATAAGGTTCACTAAAATGTTATTTTAGCTGTAAGTCTTAAAAGTTCGTTAAATAAATAAATATTTTTAATAACGAATAAATTATGTAGACGAGTATAACCACGTTTCTTGTAGTAATACAATATCTGCCGTCTTGCACAGTGTTCGTATACAGTTTACAGACCTATGCAAATTCTTATAATTAAAATATATCACATTCATTTTTAAATTATTATCAATTAATAGAGTTATTTAATAACATAATTTAGAGTTGTGTAACAACGTGTACTGAAAACTTTGAATATAACCCTAACCTAGCTGATGCAGGTGTCATGATCATGAATGGGTATTACATACTTGAGATGGATCTTCTGCTGTTCTATGGAGATGGATATTCCATTTTATACATAAACTCACCCCTCAGAGGTATTCCAAAGCATTTTAATCAACCACATTTAGCTAAATACATTATTATTTTAAAAGACAACTCCCGCATTAGGAATAAGTATATCCTGTGTCGCGGGAGACTTTGCAAACATACATGAAAAGAACACCCAGACTCAGAACAACAATTTGTGGATCACACAAAGTGTAGTCCCATGTGGGGACCGGACCCGCAGCACTTAGCGTAGTAGTAAGCGGCGTGGCGACCGCTTAAAATACTACGCCATCCGTGCAGTCCATTTTTTTTCTCCGAGCTTTTTTCCCAAATTAGGTCTGCTTTAAGCCCACTAAGATACGGCTGAATTTCACTATTTTAGCGACTATCGAAGTTCTGTAGATAGACTGCTGTCGATCCTTTTAGGGTTCCAACTACCCGTAACGAAAGCCATAGATATTCCTATTTTGCAAGCGAGACCGCCGGCTTAACGTACTCTTTGAGACACGAAGGGGTCTCCATGTGTTAATTCCGGCCACCCATCTATAGACTGACCTGACTAGGATTACTTAACCTAGCAGTGTGTTAACCTACTCGGTAACCATTTAGCCACGAGCCTCTCATTATAGATGTACCGAACCGAGACTGACATTAAATTTGTTAATTAAATAACTATTGTTAGCAAAATAAGCTAGTGTATAGACTGCATACACAGCCTGCAACTACCCATGGCAGAGGATATAAAATCGTCTAACAAATTTCAAGCCTATTTGCAATCATGCTTAGGATACTGTTGGAGCTGGATAACATCCACCCAGGATCCATAGTTGCTTAGAAGCAAGCTACTTTTGTATCCATGAATAAACCTGATGCACAGCACAAGCGGTTCAACCCCGCTAACACCCTCAACGCATCGTTGTATTGAAATCATTACTTGGAAAATTAGAAATTGATTGTAAGAGTAATACCAGTTAGAAGGAAAGAGATATAGCTTATTGGGACTGATTGGGGAGTGTAAGAAGTGGCTCAAGAAGATTAGGGGAGCATACTTGGAACTCGAAATGTTGGTTGCTGTCAAATCTGAACTCTTTAACATGAGCTTTCAACTGATCTCATCTATACTATAATATTATAAAGCTGAAGAGTTTGTTTGTTTGTTTGTTTGAACGCGCTAATCTCAGGAACTACTGGTCCGATTTGAAAAATTATTTCAGTGTTAGATAGCCCATTTATTGAGGAAGGCTATAGGCTATATATCATCACGCTAAGAGCAATAGGAGCGGAGCACCAATGAAGAATGTTTCAAAAACTGAGAAAATTTATTACTATTGAGAGACGCAGACGAAGTTGCGCGGGTCAGCTAGTTATAGATAAGTATTTAAATAGCCAGCTGATTACTTATTCAATTAGCTAATGGTTTCATTGTAATTGTTACCATAAAGATTATAATTAAAGACAATTGTAGAGAGTGGCCTCGAGTTTTTATTCCTAGATCATCTTGAGAGTGATGCCACGTGCGGTGTGATTGTGGTAAAAAAATATATTATACCTACGTAAAAAGGTGCACGGGAAATGCTATTAGTTACTTCTAACAATAATAACCTTACAATTCTCACACATGGTCTTCTGATCCCAAATTAGGCTGATCATGTAGTCCTCATTACAGTCATTGAAGGGAATCTCTCGCTACCGGCTGTCATACGCTCCATGGTCGATAGTGACAGATGGTTTACCGTTGTCGCATCCTTTTGCAAAAACGTCATCTGGCAGAAGGAGGAAGACCTCCACTCGGACCCAATTGGGCGCGCTTACTACCGCTTCATGCCGCTCTGAGTACGGCCGCGGGTGGACGAGACGGGTTTTCTCCTCTATCCGCTACAGTGGCCAGCCGCAAGGAGGCCGTGTGTGCCGGACGTCGCATAAATAGAGAGATTACCCAAAGCTGTTCCCGGACCCCTCTGATCTCAGGCACGGAGTGGCACAGCGTGTGGTTTTAGTTCGATTTCCACACACCGGCCCGTCGTAAACCCTGGTGGGATGACGGCCCAAAGGGATAGAGAAAAAAGAAAAAAATTCGCAACAAGATTGCTGGTTTTCAAATACATACATATTCTCTCCACTCCTAGTATAACATGATACGTAACATGCAATAATACATTTCTTTTCGAGTCTTTTTTTTCTTATTCGAACGTCGTGATAATAGACATGACTCATACTCGACTGGTCTGTTGATCTAGTGGTTAGTGACCCTGATTGCTACGCCAGAGGTCGTGGGTTCGATTCCCACCCAGGACATATAATTATGTAATGAGCAGTAAATTTATAAGTATTTTTATCAGCAGTCTGGTTACCACAGTACACGCTCTGACTAGTTTGGCAGTAGTTATAAAGACAGCCGTGTGTGAGATGTGTAAAAAACATATAATACAGACACATTTTAGATGAGCCTGAATATGAATCTAATTTCGGTTTATTTTATCAGGTGGACAGTCTTTCACCGTTTTCTAAGGGACTTATGAATGTGTTTCATCATTTTCTGTTCACTAATTCTTTCCACATTTAGGTTTAAAGAACTTTATTAATACTCAAGAACGCTATTAGTGAGCATAATATCAAAATAAACAAAGTAATAACAAGGAACAGCGATCGTAGGTTTCTAAATCAATGACTCAAAAAAGTTAAGAAAAGAGATTGCATTGTCTTATGTTTTATGTACTCACACGAAATTATATTTCGTATATATTATAATTATTATATTAAAATGTCCGGTAATTTCTAAGCGTAAACACAAAGAAATGGTGTTATAACATTAACATGTGTGTCTGTTTATGTTTGTATCTATGTGTCTGTAACACCATAACTCCTTAATAGATGTATCGAATTCGATTGTTTTTTTTTTGGTGATTTGATAGAGTTCCGAGTTATTTATTGAAACGAAATGAATCTTCAGACCTTTTTAACCTGTTAAGGTTTTTCTGTTCTGTTTATTTGTTAAAATAAATTTATTCTATTGTTATAATTTATTTGATAAAACATTATTAACTACATGATTGCTAGGCAGTCATAAATATTTATTCGCCATAAAAATGCAAGTTTTGTAGTCACAAAGTTCACAGATGTAAACACATTTCTTACCTCAGCATCACTGTTTACACGAATGGTTTTTCTCAGAAATTTAACTTGATTCCGTCATCAAATGTGTATCCATGTACGTATCTATGTTAGACCGACTGAAGTTAAGCTGTGTGTGATAAATGATGGGTGTATTGTTACTACAGAGTATGTTTTTAAATGTTTCGTTTTTAAAGGTAACTCAAATATGTAGCAGCTAACTTCTTGCTAAAAGACCACTGTCGGGCCAGTAATATTAAAAAAAAAATACAGTGTTATCAGAAGGTCAATTATCGTAATAAAACATCCATCAAATTTCAATATCGGTCTACTCTTGATCCCATAAATGTCATGGCAGGTATTCTCGTACATTCAATGTAGACTGTAAGTAATGTAGTGATATCGTACTGTGACTGAAAGTTCAAAAATGAGAAAATCGGTATAATATAGGCTAGTCTTATAGTAACTGATACATTAATGTAATGCGAATGAAACGTATTCGTATTCTGGTCTCTGTTTATACGTCAAGTTTGACATTTCTATGAGATTGAATGTTGATCAACAGTAGACTGCCGAAAAGTATTTTTTATGAGCGGAATACCAATTTTCAGTCAATTTATAAACCAGATTTAATTCATTCACTTTTCATTCTGTGATGTTTTAAGATTACGAGAACTGATCTTCGGGGTTTTAACTCTCTCTTAAGCTAAATCCCCATTTTTTCCGTGCGGAGATCCCCTTGGATAGTCCCCAACGGACGAAACATAGCACGTCGTCTCGGGTACTATTATCCGGGGAACCAAGTGTAACCTAGAAAGGAACTAGCTACCCTAAAATACGATTTATACAAGGAGTGCAATTCAATTCAATTCGCAAAAATGTTTGCAAATGGTCGTTTTTTTTCATTGCGTTTGTTGTTTATGTTTGACAAACATTCGTATTTCCTGTTTAGGGTCACATGTTCTGTGTATGAGTGTATATCATCTATAAGATGTGCCTAAGTATATAAAAGTATATAAGTGTGTTAGGGTCGTATAGCGGATCAGTATTAGGCGGCCGTGTGTAAAATGTGCCATGTTATTAAACTAATATTTTAACAAACCTTATGTTATAAATAAATTATTTATTACGCACGTATTGTTGTCAGTCCTAAAACAATATACTTCAAAATTAAACAAATCAAATAAATGTCGTAAACCCACTCTTCTTAAGTGTAAATATATTTTAAAAGGTCGAAAAACACAAGTGCATTAGCACATAGTTGCGAAAACTTTTGTCATTCTCCTAAATTAATTTTAAGAATCTTTCAATTACTTATGGTGATTTTATAACCCCTACATACATAATATATACTTTTAAAAATTACTTGCACTGGAATAAACAGTATTTCACATATTTTTCCTTAACTTTTTTAAGAAAATCGTAGTACTAGTTTTTTATGCTTTTGTAACTGCTTTTGTAACTATTTATTGGAACGAAGTTCCTTACCCCGCGTTCTCGTTCACTTCTTGCGGAATTTCGTTCCTACCATAGACCCCTCACGCCATTTTTTTTTATTTAAAGGTTTAGTAACAAATAATCCCCTAAATAGAAAAAGTTTAAGGTTAGACTAAATTTAAACACACATATTAATAACTAGCTTTGCCTACGGCTCCGCTCGCTTTAATGGCGATTTTATCGATATAAAGTAACCTATGTGGTATTCTAGACTATATTTTTTTAAACTATTGAATGTGTTTATAGGTAGCGGTGGTAAATTCATCACTTGAACAGTATGCTCCCTAAGCCTATATATCGTATAAAAATACTTAACACAAACATTTGTGTTAGTGGTAAGATAAGATCGGTGTATGAGTAATGTATTGCGTGGTGACGGGTTAACATTTCGGAGTGTCACCACCCTTATTCATCCCGTGAGTCGACTAAGGGAGCAAACTACGAGTGAAGGTTGTCCTTCCGGGCGCTCTCCGCTGCGACCGCGGTGAAACATCTGTCACTACCGGCCATGGGCCTCACGCCACTCGCGTATTTTGTCGGGCGGGGGCCGAATGCCGAAAACCGCCCGGAACCCAGCCGTCCTTCCGCCTCCAATCCCAGTAACCGTGTCTAGCCGTGTCTAACCGCCAATATCTTCTGAGGGCGCCAGAGGCGTGTCCTATTCTGGGCGGTCAGAGCCACCGCCCACAATAGTGCACCGTACAGTGCCATTGACCGGACAACCCCCATATACAGACATCTCGTTGTGACGCTGGCCTCACCCAAATTGAGCAAAAGTCGCCCTAGGGCAAAAGCAGCGCCGATCAGCTTTGGAGTAAGCTATCGGAAGTCCTCATTGAAGAGACAACTCCCGTCAAAAATCGGTATCGAACCGGTATGAGGACGGAATCGACATTTAACGGATTTAACAATAAGACCTCCGTCTTATCTGGGGCCCAGCGCTTCATTGCGCCTGACCACCAGAAAGACGCCCCTAATGGCTAGGCGCGCAGCCCTCTTAAAAGTCTGCCCCCGGGCTGTAACTAGCGTGTCATCGGCGTAACAAATACCGCCCAGCCCGGGGGGAGGCGACCTCGAAGGGCCCAGTCGTAACCTATGTTCCACAGGAGTGGTCCGAGAACAGACCCCTGCGGAACATCAATGCACAATCTTGGTCCTCGTACATGACCTCGTACGTGATATGTATTTGAGGTAATGAAACGAGCTTGCACGTTTAACACTAGTTTATTACTGAATGCAGTACAGAGCAACACAGAGTAGGCGGCGCGCAGCGATCGGCGATGCGCTGTACATACATGTATGTAGGCACCCTGGTACCCCATGATAACGGAGTGCTTCCCTGATGCAGCTGAATGGCAGACTGTTGAATGCGTTGGCGATGTCCAACGACACCGCCAACAGCATGCCGCTACGGCTCACCGCCTCTTCACCACCGGCTCATCCACCAAGGCGCAACACAGCGTCGACCGTCGAACTTGAAACAAACTCTATACCAACCCGTCTGGTTAGCGTGGTATAGTAGACCAAAACCTGTTTTCTAAGAAGAGGCCTATGTCCATCAGTGGGCTATTAAATGCTGTTGACACAGCTTTGGTGGTGTTTAACACAGCTCTGTTTATCTCTTCTATACAAATAAATAAAATTGGAGTGTCTGTTTGTAATATTAAAATAACCGCTTGCCTAAAATGCCAAAATAACATTTTTTCAATTTTTGTCTGTCTGTCTGTCTATTTGTTCCGGGTAATCTCTGGAACGGCTGGCCCAATTTCGACGGGACTTTCACTGGCAGATAGCTGATGACATAAGGAGTAACTTAGGCTACTTTTTTAGATTAGATTCGCCCCGCGGCGTTGCCCGCGGTTATAACAACAAACGCGGGTAACACCTCGGGTCTCAGCTAGTCATTAATAAGAACGTGTGTGTATGTATGTGTACGTATTTTTCCCACACGTATTTTTCTGCGAAAATCGCTTGTTTTTATCGTTGTCGTTGTTAATTATAATCCTCCCGATTAAAAACGTGTTTATTTAAGGTTGGACTATCTTCGAGAGCATTTCATAAATATGTATAATTAGCAACGGAAGCTTTGTTTTGTTTTGTTTTTATTGATAGGAAACTCAACATTTTTATACATTATGCATGTTATTAAAAACTATATGTGATTGTCTATGATTTGGTGTTTTATATTTGGAAGGCCAAACCTAATAGCATAGAGAATAATTCAAACAGTTAAATCTCTCGACGATCGTAGAACAAAATTGTTCATTTCGTTTTTTGTACAACGATTAGATGTTCTGACATCAGTTTATATTTAAAAATAAATATAATTGCTGAGAAACCTTTAATATTTTTCTTTAAAATTCTCATAAAATTGCCTAGCTTTTTATATATCGTATTTAATCTATGATAACAACACCTTAATTCGTGACACGTGTCGTACAAGGTCGTTTGATACCTAAATAGGTAGAGCCTGTACTGTGGTGACCAGGCTACAGAAATACATAGTTATGTATAATAATAATAATATTTTCACACATTTCACACACGGCCGTCTGATCCCAAACTCGGCAGAGCCTGTACTATGGTAACCAGACTGCTGATAAACATACTTATATTTTTCTAAATACATTCATATACAAGGTGTAAGGGACATCGTACAGAATACTGAAATGGTGTATTCAGACTATGATTCTGAGTCGAAAATTATTGAAATTGTCTGCCGGACAATTCATTTTTTTTTTCTATTGTTGTGGTTAAAAATGATGACAAATGATATCACAATGAGTAGACAGATCATTACCGAAAACAATTTAATAAATACCACCAAACTGCACTGTAATTAATCAAACAGCCTAAGCGCGCGGGGCATCCCCTCCGGCCGCCATTTTATGTTAGTGTGCGTAGACTGTTTGCACGGAATACACATGTAGTTATTACGGGGGATGACCTTAACCTTTGACAGCTGATTGCAAAAAAAGTTTAATTTTCCGGCAGAAAATTCCAATGATTTTCGACTCAGAATGATGGTCTGAATACACCATTTCAGTATTCGTTACGACGTTCTTTATACCGTGTATATTATAGATAAAGTACACCCAGGCACAGAACAAATGACTGTGCTCATCACACAATAAACACATACATTTACATATCATAGATGAATTACACTTAGATTTAGAACAAATGATCGTGGTCTTCGCAAGTGATTTGTCCTGGAATGGTATCGAAACCAGAATCTCTGGCTTCTGGCAATATTAATCACTAACTACTTCACAAACATGGGAGTCCGAATTATAAATTCGGATGTGAGTTTCTTTGTTTGTTCATTTGCTTCCTTATATATTCATGTCTTTACTTTTCGAATCGAAAAAATCAATAACAAACCTGTTATAATAAAAAAAAAACTTTCGCGGCACTCCCGGACTGCCAATGTTTTTTATTACTAACTTTTGCCAGTAGCTAGGCTATCTACTTTGTATCACGAGAGATATGTACGCAAAATAATAATAAGACATATTTATATCAGTTAATATTGGTAGTACATGTTGATAATTTATTTATTATTTATTTATTTATTTATAATAGTTCCATAGCTGAATAACAACATAATATTTATTGTTTAATCTACGTGAACCTCTACTCCTCCAAAATTCCCCCAGCACTTCTATCTTTGACGTAATTCCACCAGAGTTCTCTGGCAACCTGCATGATGTCCTCGCCCACCTTATATAAGGCCCTCCGGCCCTGCTTTTACCTGATTCCCTGCCATTAAATTAAAAACTCTGACAAATATAACGAACTGATGTGTTCAAGACTATACTACGGCACTACAATATACAAGGTCGCTAAGTTTAAGTATGTGGGTCACTGGATCACCAAGGAACTCAGAGATGACCTTGACATCGAGGGGAACATAGGTAGTTGTCTATCAGATATAATGTATCGTCTCCCAGGTTTGCACGCTGTTATGATCAAGTGAAAATCATATAATTGAAAGCATACTGACAACCACTTTATAAGTGCAGCCTGTGAGTCTGCTATATCTCGAGTCCGGCATTTATACCGCTGTTACAGTAATTTGGTAGTGCTTCAGGCATAATTGCCGACACTATTCTGTGGTGTTTTCTGCGGTCATGTGTAAGTGCTTTAATGCTATCACGATAGCAAGACAATATAAATTATCAGATCTGTCTGATCTGTAAAGCTTGCGCGCTGGGTTCGGCTCCACACATTCACGAATTTTTACTTACTTATACACTTACACTTTAGACATTAAATGGGCAAAATAGAGATTGAATCATTTTTTAAGGAAAATATCTGCACTAGGACTTTGATCCTGATTGGAGACTTTACATACGTATGTACATGAAAGAGACACAAATAACACCCAGACTCAGGACAACAATTTGTGGATCACAAAAAGTAATGTCCAGTGTGGGGATCGCACCCACAACACTTAGCGCAATAGGAAGCACGGAAGTGATCACTTAAACCACTACGACATCCGTGCAGTGCAATATTAAAAGAAAAAATTATAAAATGCAAAGGTATTGGTAGTTAAGGGATATTGCTTATTTATACGGGATTAGAGACTAAGTTCTAATTGGTCAGGGTCGAACTGGTTGTTTTTTTTTCTTTTTTTTTATGTCAGCGGGGGCAGACGAGCAGACGGGTCGCCTGATGGAAAGCGACCATCGCCGCCCATGCACGTCTGCAACTCAGAAGCCACAATCGCGTTGCCGGCCTCTTAGGAAGGAGTACATTCTTTTCTTAAAGGTTTGAAGGTCGTATCGGTCCGGAAATACCGCAGACGATAACCCGTTCCACAGATTAGTTGTGCGGGGCAAATAGTGTCTCACGCGCACAGTAGTGGAGCGCCAACTATGCAGGTGATAAGGATGAAAATTTTGCCGTGTGGAACGATGGCGGAAATTTGCGGCTGGTATTAGTCAGAACAATTCCTCGGAGCACTCTCCATAATATATGCTACGTAACGCCAAGGGATCGAGCCGATCGGAGATGTTTGGGCTATCGACGATTCGAGTCGCTCTTCGTTGGATGCGGGCAGTTGGAGTATCTTCTTTATTGTACATTTAGAGATCCAGGTGGTTAAATTCGTAATTTGAATATTTCTTAACGAAACATTTCCAATATAAGTTTAACTGTTATTGGAAGGTTTTCCTTACAAATGCAATCTTTTCTCACATATAGTTTTACAATACATACAGTAATACATGATTCTTTGCACGTGTTTTTCTCTTAAATATGCGTAAAACGAATTGTCTTCAAAGATAAATAAATAGACATAGGTATTCTTGTTTTTATTTAAGAACAATTTCGCGCTTTAATAGTTTTGTTATTTAATTATTTTATAGTTTTGTTAGCATTAGCATTTTTTTTTTTACAGCATTCATTTAACACTTACCATCAAGTGATTCATCACGCGATTCTTTCAAATTACCCAGAAAATCATTTACGACCACGTATAATCACAGTGATAATAATAAACCAGCCAAGATTCATTTTTTTCTCACAATGCGTATGTTACATAATCATTTAGATGCACGTGTGCACTGACATAGAACATTGTTTAATTATGATTATGTTAAATGCAGGTTAATAAAACATAGACATGTGGTGCAGCGTCATCGTTAGAATGATGTAAGCGACTTACAAGTTATCATGAAACTGTCAATTTAGATATTATTAATTGACGACTGCGACTGCACGGATGGCGTAGTGGTTTAAGCGGTCGCCACGCCGCTTCCTACTACGCCGAGTGTTGTGGGTTCAAACCCCACATGGGACGACACTTTGTGTGATCCACAAATTGTTGTTCTGAGTCTGGGTGTACTTTGTGTCCGTTTCATGTATGTTTGTAAAGTCCCCCGCGACACAGGATTTATTCCTAATGCGGGGGTTGTCTTTTTAAAAAAGAAAAAAAAGAAAAAAAATAATTAAGATCATTTATATTCATGTGTCATCACCATCATCATCAACATTTTTTTTTGCAAATCCGTCTAAATATGACGGAGTTATGCACGAACATACATCAAAAAAAATTAAACATCTACATTGATAGACCTTCTCCTTTTTGAAGTCGGTTAAGCATAAGCATAGATATTCATTATTAAAATCAATCCAAAGACCGTTGAAACATCATTACATTACATCACAGAAATAAAAGTATTTCTGTGATATAATTCTCGACGCGTCTACGTTTTTAATAGATTTTTAAAAAGTACCTAATCAATGTTGACATGCGTGTAGTGTTGCTGAATATCTATGCTTAAAACCGTAGAGTGGAGACCGCGTCTCGGCAAACTTAGTGTAGGACGCCGACAGGCCAGATGGAGTGACTGGCAACAAGATGGCTGGCAGGAACTGGATGCGAGAAGCCCAAAATCGATCTAAGTGGCGTGCAATGGGAGAGGCCTATGTCCAGCAGTGGACTGCGATAGGCTGATGATGATTATGATGCTTAAGAGTGACAAATATGCTTTTTTAACCGACCTAAAAAAGGAGAAGGTTATCAATTCAGTTTTTTTTTATGTATGTTAGGGCTGTCATCTATTTTCGTATATTTCGTATCAGTCATATTTAGACGGATTTGCAAAATTATTATTTTGTTCGAAAGGGGTTTATTACGAAATGGTCCCATTCAAATTCAATATAGATCTCATGATGACTTTCGGAAACAGACAACGTAACTCTTCAAAAAATGAACCACGATTGCTACTAAGTTTTCTAAGTGCTCTTTGTTATTATTGTTTTGACGGGTGAAATATTGTTAAGTGACTACCGTCGCTCATGGACTCCTACGACTCAAGAGTCACAAGTAAACCCCTCCCCCCCCCCCAGAGAATCAACGGTTCGGTTGAAAGAAACGTAAGAATAGCTTAAATCACCATACCAACCTATAAATCATCAACAGCCTATAACAGTCCACTGCTGGACATAGGCCTCTCCTTAGAAAGGAGGGTTTGGCCATTGACCACGCTGGCCAGACGGGTTGCTATAGGGTTTGTTTCAAGTTTTCCTTCTCTTTGCAGTGCTATTATCCTGCCTAGTTTGTTCCCTAAGTCTTACGACACCCACGGGATGAATAGGGGCGGTGACATTACATATTCTTAATCCGTCACCACACGGATGCACAACCTATAAAATAAAACATCAAAATACACAACTACGTGTAATATCTTTGTGCGGTAATTCATAATAACAATAAAACAATCGAGTATACTATTCTACAACAAGTTCACTAATAGGGACGCTGTCAAACAGTTTGATGGTCTCCTCCAGGATCTGAGCGACAATAGCCTTCACTATCGGCGGTGCCACCTCCTGGAAGATGTCGCGCCAATTCTCATTTGCAAACTGATGGACTGCATCGGCTGTAAGTAAAATATATAAGCTAAGCTAAACAATGACAATTTAAACAAACAACCCAACTCCTTGCTGTTGTGTTGTGTATTTAAACTTGCAGGTGTCCATGGGCGCCTGTAGTCTTTGCCATCAGGTGACTCGTTTGCCCACTATTCCGTAAAAATATGGAAATCTGTAAATAGTTTTTTTGGAGGGGCAACTGCTTTAGGCGCGTTGGGCATTTTCGAACAACAAACAAAAGAATGTATTTTATGGGTTAACAAAAAAACACATCTTTTGAGTTCGGAAAAAACCATTGAACTCGCTACACTGTTGCCGTTTCAGACACCGCTGTTGAAGTAAAAACTTCTTTAGGCGCGATGGGCATTTTTTTAGATGGGAAAAAGCAATTGAAGTCGCGACACTGTTACCGTTACGGACACCTCTGTTGAAATGAAAACTTCTTTAGGCACGTTGGGCATTTTTAGAGATGAGAAAAAACAATTGAATTCGCGACACTGTTACCGTTATCGTTACCTTACCGACACCTCTGTATATAAGTTTTCACTTCTGTCGGTCCTCCCGGAGTGGCACTGTTTTCTTTTTGGGTTTTTTTCATGGCCGGTTTGACGTCAGCCCACCTTGGGTGTGTAATTATTTATAGACAGCACCAAGGAAGACGGTAAATTGAGCTGGACGATGTCTAACACGGCTGCTCAAATTTAGTCTCTTATACTCATCATACGCGGCCGTCTTCTCCCAACCTAGGTATTACTAACTACATACATATCATAAAGAAATTACACTCAGACACAGAACTGATGATCGTTTTCAGCACATATTTACTTGTTCCGGGTGGGAATCAAATCCTGATGCTCTGGATCACTAGCCACTAATTTAAACCAATAGGCCATATTTAAGCCACCGATCTATACAATAGGTCTTTACCTATGAAATTGCCGTTTTGTATGCAATAAGTGAAAGTACTTATTTTTTCAAACTTTTTAATTTCTGTTATTGGAAGTAATCACCCATGCAATCGACGCATCTTTGCCAACGCATTGACAGTTTATTGTTGCCCTTCTTGTAAAAATCAGCTGAACGGGAGGCAACAAACTCTTCAAAGGCATTTTGTACTGCCTCTCGGGAATTGAATTTTTTACCCACTAAAAAGTTGTCTAAATTTTGGAAAAAGTAATAGTCGGTAGGTGCAAGGTCTGGTGAGTACCAAGAAACCAGCTTTGGTCAATCGGTCGTCCCCACTGCTAATTCACGACAACGCGCGACCCCATACTGCGCAACAGACAGTCTCCAAGCTGCAAGAGCTGGGGTTGGAAGCTCTCCCTCATCCGCCATACTCACCATTGCATGATTGATTGAATGGGTGATTACTTCGAATAACAGAAATAAAAAAGTTTGAAAAAATAAGTACTTTCACTTATTGCATACAAAACGGCAATTTCATAGGTAAAGACCTAATATTTGTTGCACTTACAAAGTTGTCTATTCCCGCTAAACAGATTATTAAACTGGAAATGTACGCCTTTCAGCACCTCCGACGAGTGTTTCCAATTTTTTACAATCCAGTATTGTTGGTCCTTCTCCGTCTTTTCACCAACTTGGAACATGATCTTGACTATTATATCACCTGCAACAAACAGTTACAATCATCACAGAAAGAGACCAAGACACAAGAGAGCCTATTCGCTTTCCATACTATCATTTTCTACTTACATCACGTCATCACATCAACAGCCTTTAAACGAACGAAACGAAGGAAAACTTGATACAAACCTTTTTTTTTTTTGTTTAACGTGTGGAAATCCCCTCGGACCGTCACCCCACTGGGGTTTGCGGCGGGGTGGTGTGTCGGACTCGGACCGACTAAAACCACACGGTGTGCCACTCTGCGCCTGTAATAGGAGGGATCCGGGAACTGCAGAGAGAAGGAAAACTTGACACAAACCCTATACCAACCCGTCTGGCCAGCGTGGTATAGTAGGCCAAAACCTCATTTCTGAGGAGAGGCCTATGTCCAGCAGTGAAATATTAAAGGCGGTTGATGATGATGATGAACGATTAAAGGGTTTTCTTTAAGTTGATTCTACATGGTGCAAGTAGCTGGAGCGGACAAACACTCTTGTTACTTGCGTCAGTAGATTGCACGAGTTACTAGCACGTTTGGTTCATATAATGCGCATGCTCTCAAGGGTTACACATTTATGCGTCTTGCTCGTTTCAGATGTGATACAGTTCAGTACCTGGGTGCTTGTACATGTTGCAAGTAGCTGTTTGTACCTGCGCAAGTGCTTCAACATACGCAAGCTACTTGCATCGTGTACAAGAACCCTTAATTCCAGTAAATTACAATTGTTCATCACTTACGAATCTTTATAGTGTATTTGCCATTTCCTTCAATTGGCATTATAAGCAGCTTCCCTCCAAGGGTATAGTCGCCGACCATGTTCACGGAACACTTTAAGTCCAAATATGTACGCGAACTTGCACGCCTGGAAGTCACACAAAGAATTGGTAAATAGTTTACAATAAGATATTTTAAAGACAAGAAAAATGCAAGAGAAAAGGTTATTGAAAATTGTTACAGATACATTGTTTTTTGCCATCCAGTATGTTGACCAGTCATGTTACGAAGTCTTTTAATGACATTTCAAGTAATACTAGAAAGAACTATTTGATGATAAACATACTTCAATCGAGATAAGCAAACATAAAAAAATTAAATACTTCCATACTTATATTATGGTGCGTGTGGTGACGGATTAAGAATATGAAGTGTCACCACCCCTATTCATCCCGTGACTGTCGTAAAAGCCCACTAAATGAGAAGACAACAGCACTGCAAAGAGAAGGAAAACTTTCTCAAACCCTATACCAACCCGTCTGGCCAGCGTGTTATAGTAGGCCAAAACTTCATTTCTAAGGAGAGACCTGTCTAAAAGTTGACTATTAAAGCCTGGTGATGACGATGCTGACATCATATTTATCTTTAAATATAATTATTTGTATTCTTTCAAATGTAGTAGTAAACAAATAATAAACATTTGAAAAACAAAACGAACATTAGAACAACGGAGAGGAAATGACCAGGCCGGGGTGGCGGCGAGCGCGTTGCGAAGCGCGCTCGCTTCCAGGGAGCACAGGGAACATGGGGTTCCCACACGGGGCGGGGGTCGTCTACTCGTCTGTAGATGACCCGAGGTATGTCGGGGCACCAGGGCCTTCCTTTCTAGGGTATACCTGGTTCCCCGGCTATTAGTACCCGGCGAAGGCGTGCGGTTTTAGTCGGTTCGTGTCCGACATGCCACCGACAGGTGGTATCCGAGGGGATTTCCGCACGGAAAAAAAAAAAAAAAAAAAAAAAAAAAAGGGGATCAAACGAGCTATGTCGGAGCACCAGGTACTTCCTTTCTAGGGTATACCTGGTTCCCCGGCTATTAGTGCACGAGACAGCGTGCGGTTTTAGTCGGTTCGAGTCCGACATGCCACCGACAGGTGGTATCCGAGGGGATTTCCGCACGAAAAAAAAAAAAAAAAAAAAAAGGCTCAAGACATATCAACAACAGGCAATCTATTCCGTTGTCACATTAATGCTGAACTTGTGACATAAATTCATTCATATACACTTTATGATATAAGATGTGACGCATTATTGTTCACTTCGTTTTCTGAATATAAATTTTAACTTAATATCATAAATGTGAATGTGTGTTTGTTTGTTACTTTTTCACGCTTCAACCGATCTTCAAAAAATAATTATATATATATGTATATAATAAGTATGTGTATATGATAATTCGATTTTGGATCAAACGAGCTGACGAGTCACTTGATGATTACAGACCAAAGTAACGCCGCAAATTTTCACCTGCAACTCAATTATATTTTGTGTTCCATGGTATATTTTTGTTATCTATATACAAACATGTATTTGTGCTTGGAGAATTGCTTTTAATTCAGATAAATATAGTAGAAAAATATAGAAGTATATATACATATATAGTAGATAAATATAGAAGTATTTTTGGAACGGCAAAATTTAAGTTTATCGTTCAATCTGTTTTAAAAGTTGTATGTCTGTAATATTGTTGACATATGTAGTTTTTCTTGCCCTTTTCACTTACTTTAAATTCAAAACTTTGCAGTTCTTCAATCCAGTGACCGACGTATTCCTAAAGTCCATTTCGAGGCCAGCCTGGCTGGTCTTCACCTGTTCCATGTGCATGGGGTCCATACTTGCTATTTTGAAATCAGGTATGCCGGCAGCTAGAATCGGGATTGCGTTCTGTGCTGAGTTTTTAAGACACTCCAAGTCGCTTTCCTGACAAGGCGTGATGAAAGGCGCTGGAAAGTTACATGAAATTGTATAGTAAAATTGTTTCCTGCAGCATCTCGCGTACAAGGTCCCTGCTCTATACCTAAAGGTCGTAGCGTGATTTTAAATAGCCTATAGTTTTCTTTAAACATTCGTCTTTCATATTATGTTATAATACTTATTCAGAATTAGACAATCTCTTCCCGTTACCGTACATAACATAGCACAAATGATCGTGCTTTTCAGCTAATTATTTATCTTAGGTTTGAATTGAACCCATGACGATTGGCTTGTTGTTGTAGCTGCCACCGCCTATGGACACTTTCAACTCAAAAATAATGCTTTAATCATCCTAATTGGTGAGTCAGAAGTCGTGGGTTCAAGTCCCATGCGGGACAAACAATTTTTTACTTTTCTTTTAAAAAAGACAACGCCCGCATTAGGAATATATATTCCTGTTACAGGGGGGATTTTACAAACATACATGAAACGGACACAAAGAACACCCAGACTCAGAACAACAATTTGTGGATCACACAAAGTGTCGTCCCATGTAGGGTTTGAACCCACAACACTCGGCGTGGCGACCACTTAAACCACTACATCATCCGTGCAGTCACTCTGCAATGACCATTTGTGTCTAAGTGTAACTTACCTGTTGCTTAAACTACAATATGTATGTATATAGTAATATTTAAAGAAAACTTAATTGTCTGTGGTTACATTTCAATAATGTAATCGAATGAATTCATATTTTATCGATTAATGTGTTATAAGAAAATTTTAATCGAGTATTACATTAACGAGGTCATCAAAGTGACAGTGAAACAGATTATCAAATACATTAATGTAGGTAGGAATTACACCAGCGATAAATATATATAGTAGGCCAAAACCTCCTTTCTAAGGAGAGGCCTATGTCCAGCAGTGGACTAGTAAAGGCTGTTGATGATGATGATGATGAAACATATCAAACTAATTCTTAATAATACAAAGGTGGCAAATAAGTACATGACTCCATAAGTAAACAACAGTAATCAAATATTTACACAACTATTTGATGTTTTTTGAAATCTCTCTCAAACTTTTAAAAACTATTTACTAAATATTTTTTTATGTCAGTGGGGGCAGACGAGCAAAGGGGCAGATGGCACCTGATGGAAAGTGACCATCGCCGTCTATGAACGTCTGCAACTCAGGAGTCAAACGCATTGCCGGCCATTAACTATGAGTGAAATTAAAAAATAAGAATTCATTGAAAGCTTGTTACAAAATATATCATGCGTGATACTCATATTGAAAGAAAAGAAGTAATGTATTTGTACTTGTCATTTATACTAATCTACGTATGTTTTCATAATAAAGTTGAACAATTTTTATTTTAATACCATTTCAGCTTCATTTGTAACTAATACTTAGTTACATAAACAAATTTTGACCAAAATGAGACTTGGTGCTGATCTGATGATGAATCCTGGAGGGGAATAATGAAATTATTTATGGATACTACAAAACAAATCATATGATGAGCCCTATGGAGGGAATTTTAGCACATACGATTCACCGCAGCTGCCTAACAGTCACTGTGAATTCTATGGAAGGAAACAAAGAAGTAGAAACAGACAAAGATAGAAAAATCTCTTTACGAAATTCCATTCGTAATTTACAATTACTATACGTTCACAATCAATTCCGTGTAGTGCCAGACCAAGAGCACGGAGTGTTACTACTCCTATTCATTCCATAAGGTACTTAAGAGCCGACTAAGGGAGCAAAGTACGTATGAGAACACCACTGCTAAGAAAAGGATAACTTGAAACAAACCCTATACCAACTCGTTTTGCCAGTGTGGTAACGTAAGCCAAAACCTCCTTTCCAAGCAGAGACCTATGTCCAGCAGCGGACTATTAAATGCTATTGATAATGCAACAGGATACTATAATGCTATTTCAACTGTGAACTACAGTTTTTATTAGTTTCCTTGACATACAGAAACTTACGCGACGAGTATCTAGTGAGTCTTAAAATAGCTTGTATATCTGATTTAAGCGTTATTTTTAGCATAAATGTAATTATTGTTACATTACGATACGAGAGATGCGTTTTTGATGTGTTACAATTTATTATCGTTTAATAGCAAACTGTCGAAGTTATTTAATGAAAAAATATGGCAATTTCTCACAAAAAACTGGGGAAGCGAGCCAGCTCCTGCAATAACCTACTGCAAGGCTCACCCGTCTTTTATATTTGCATATTTGGATCTGATCCCGCTTTATACAGATGACGCTTATTAGTTTAGTGTATTCTATAGAAGTTTTAGTGTATTTTAAAAGCAAAAAATAAATTCTTATACAATACGCATGAAGTGAAACAATAAAACAATTAATAGTTCATCAGTTCTATGTTAATACTCACCTCGACCGCCGTCAGCTAACCGACAAACCACCACGCAAAGAAACACTAAATAGATATTCATAATTGTGATATAAAATGGTCGCAATGTCGGAGATGGACTGTGAATGCGCTTGCGCAGCACAGCCCTTCCATTTTATACTACCTACACATATCGTAAAACAATCATCATTATACCATAAACAATATAAAGAAAGTACTTCTTAATATATTCAATACCACTTTAAGGTTATCTTGCTTTGTGGTATTGACGTGATATTGAGTATTCTTTACTACTGAAAGACAGAGTTTTACCCGATTTATATGCCTATGATCGTTGAAAAATCGTCTTCTAAAGTCCTCCTCTTCTAAAGAAACCTCCTCAAGCCATCATCCCGCCGGGGTTTGCAGTTGTTTGGAACCGAAACGACTAAAACCACTCGGTGTGTCATACTGCACATATACAATAGCAGGGATCCGGGAATTGTTTTTATAATGCAATCTGGAGAAATTTATAATTACCCTAAAAAATCATTATCTTGAATATCATCGCACACTGCACTATGTAAAGTATTAGTCGGACTTTAATCCAATATGCAAAATGGGTCCTGGTACTTCTGTTTTGGTGTATATAAAGTATTTGGTATTTTTTTATGAAGCTTTTGACAAATAGGAAATAAATGCCTCGGAATATGTAAGTGAAAAGTGTTATTTATTTATTTAAAACATCATGAATAGGATTGTGTAGAAACGGAATCAATCATTGAGACTATTCCCTATCTGTCATTCTCAGGAGGTAAAAAATAAATTGTAGTTACAATGCAATTTAGGTAGTTGCTTGATCTTAATTCACGAGTTCTTAAGTGAAGACCGCGTCTGGGTAAATATAGTGAAGGACGCCCAAAGACCAGGTGGAGTGATGATTTGCGAAAGAAAACAGGCAGGAGTTGGATGCGAGAAGCTGAAAATCGATCGAAGTGGCGTGCAATGGGAGACGCCTATGTCCAGCAGTGGACTGCAATAGGCTGATGATGATGATCTTAATTTAGTTAAAAATATACTATGACGATAATAAATTTGAATTTCAAAAAAAGGAGAAGGTTCTCAATTCATGCCAATCTTTTGTTTATTCGTTATGCTTTCGCACTCTAATTGTTCAATTGATCATCAGGAAATGCCGCAAATAATACATGTTGTCAGGGGCAGTGCAATGTATCACTGCTGCAGGATTTTTGCTGGATTGACTTAAATCCAGCAATCCAAATAGAAATCTGCATAATCTCGCAAGTGTGTAACAATTTCAAGAACATTAGTAAATTCACTTTTTGCCCCGCACAACCAATCTGTGTAACGGGTTATCGTTTGCGGTATTTCCGGACCGATACGACCTTCAAGAATAGAGCGTACTCCTTCCTAAAAGGCCGGCAACGCGTTTGTGACTCCTGATTTGCAGACGTTCATGGGCGGTCATCAGATGACTCGTCTCCTCGTCTGCCCCCTCTCACATAAAAAAATAAGAATAAAAAATCTATGCTTCTTCACTTATATTATAATTGTTTCTTACGCTTTCACGTCTCAACCACTAAACCGATTTTTAAAATTCTTTGCCAATGGAAAGCTACATTACCAGCGAGTAGCATAGCTACTTTTTACCGCGCAAATCAACGTACCCACGAGCGAAGTCGCGGATAAAAGCTAGGATTAATATACGGTAACTTTGAAATATTTTAAATTTAATTAACTAAAAATAGTTCTTCTTATCTTTGCCTAAGGTAATTAAAATAAGTGGTCTTTCATTGATACAAGTATTTGTTCTTGAAAAGTTAAATTATTTCCCAAAGATGCAGCATAAATGCGTAACGTACTGATATGATGGAACGTGGACCGGCAGGCTGTTGCAAGAATCTGCAGTTTCTATAATGAAGCCGGATCCGGGTGGATTAAACCGCTGAATTAACAAGTTCGGTGTCCTAAACAGATCGAGGCAGTATTTCACTCCGGCCCACCGCCTTCAGCTCTATAAGGCGTAAGTCCGGCCGCATATGGAATACTGTTCTCATCTCTTTGCAGGGGCACCTCAGTACCAGCTTCTCCCTCTGGACCGCATCCGAAGAACGACTCGAATCGTCGATAGCATCTGCGATTGGGTCGATCCCTTGGCGTGTAGAGTAGTTATATAGAGATGTGGCTTCACTCTGCATTATCTATCGTATATATCATGGAGAGTGCTCCGAAGAATTGTTCTGAAAGATTCTGTAATCTATTTTTATATCTCAATTTAATTTAATTTGCAAGATTCTGGACGAGAATGAGTTTGCCAATAATATGTTTTTTTTAAAGACAATTCATTAGGAATACTAATAGGACATTAAGAATATATCCTGTGTCGCGGGGGACTTTAAGAACATACATGAAAGAACACAAAGAACACTCAGACTCAGAACAACAATTTGTGGATTACACAAAGTGTCGTCCCATGTGGGGATCGGACCCACACCACACAACGTAGTCAGTAGTTAAACCAATACACCATTCGTAAAGTCAAATGTCATAACGAGTGTTACCTTTGCAATTGATTTAAAATCTGTACAAAGAATTTCACAGGAAATTTCACTCTTAAACAAAGGATTGTGTACATTGTTAGTGACGACAGCAAGAGAATATTAAAAAGCCGGGAAGTTACCTACAAAATTAAAAGTTCATTATTCATGGACATCGATTACCGAGACAAAACTTGAATTTAATATTCCGGGTTCAATACTACCTGTGCCATATCTTCGTGAAATTTTTGTTCTTATCTTTAAGAGGAAAACATAAACTAGACGTAAACAGTTCAGTCACTTGAGTAAAGTGTAATTTTAAATGTTTTATTCATTAAAATCATAATAAGAAAACATACCACGTAAAAGATTGCAGATAGCAAATGCTATCTAATAAATAAAGATTTTATAACTCACATTCGTAAAGAATTAATTTATTTTTGCAAAACTGAATGTAGGTACATTATTTATTAGGCAAATTAAACTTTTAAAGTAAAAAACTTGTCAAACGTGACAGAAAAGTTTGCTCAAGCTGGTTTTGCGTTTTATCCTCTATCATCAATACAACTCGTTAATTAAGATAAATGAGATGTGTCACTAGCTCAAATGACATTTTTAAATTGACAAGACACGACTTATAAATACATATATAAACATCTATGTGATTCAAACAAAAAAGGTATCATGTGCAAACATTTATTTAACCATTTCAGATTTGTTCTTATAATACTGAAAACTTATTGTAATCAACTTTAAAAATGTCTGTCTGTCTCGTTCTCTGATCCTAGGCCAATGAAAGTACCTCATAGGTTTTTGTTCATTATTACTTTAAAATCCCTAAAGCTCTAAAATCTAACAGCGGTATATATTTAGGTTAGGATGACTAACAGGTATGATTTTTATAGCATAGATTTATGTATATTTTTGATGTTAATATCAACTTGATACCTTCACATTCCTGAAAAAGGATTCTTGAAAGACATACAGACCGACAAGTATACGGACAAGAAAGTGATTCTACGGTTAAAAGGGTTTTTTTCCTTACGACGAATTAAACCCTTAGTATGAAAAGCACGATTATCCTGCTAAAAAGTTAGCCCCCTGCTTTGATTCCAAGACTTTTATTCAAACCTGTTCTGGTAAGAAGTTATTGTTCATAACAGAAAGTTACATACATAATTTATCTTAATGTTATAGTGGCAAATGGGCACACAACTTTTATAAACATATAATTGTTTTACTACAAGGGAATAATAACTTAATAGATCTTAACTACATAAATAACTTTGTTTCAATTTGCCCGTGAAACCAATCAAATGTGAAGAAATAAATTATTTAATATTTAAATCAGTAGCACTCCCATTAATCGACAATAAATTAGTATTTTATATAATTCTCAGTACTAAGATAATTCACATCACACACAACAACAGCTGATAATAGTCTACTGCTGGACATAAGCATCTCCTTTTAAAGGAGGTTTTGGCCTACTATACCACGCTGGCCAGACGGATTGGTATAGGGTTTGTGTCAAATTTTCCTTCTCTTCTCTAAGATAATTATTGAGGATGTATTTTAAATTACTGTTAAACTCCAATAGTGCTATTCTATAATTACATATATCGTCTATATTATGATTCGTTACGTATTTATTTGTTGAGGAAAATGTTTGATTAATATCCATGCCAAGTAGATATTATTAGAGTTCTAAGAAAAAAATGTAAATAGAAGAACGGTTATTTAAGAAAATTAATGTTTGTTGTATAGTAATATGTGTTATTAATCTGCATATTTAACACCCACCTGTGGCGGATTTACATATTTGCCGCCTGTAGACTGTTAAATTTTTGCGGCCCCTACTAAACCCCCTCGGACCGTCATTCCATTTAGATAGGCTGTTTGCGATCTTTTTAGGGCTCTTTTTAGGTATCTTTTACTGTGCGCTTTTCGAGACACTTTTTGCCCCACACAACCAATCTGTGGAACGGGTTATCGTCTGCGGTATTTCCGGACCGATACGACCTTCAAACCTTCAAGAAAAGCGTACTCCTTACTAAAAGGCCGGCAACGCGTTTGTGACTCCTTAGTTGCAGACGTTCATGGGCGGCGATGGTCACTTTCCATCAGGTGACCCGTCTGCTCGTCTGCCCCCTCTAACATAAAGAAAAAGAACGGCCACCCATCTATAGACTGACCTGGCTGGGATTACTTACACTTGCAATGTGTTAACGTACTCGATAACCACTTAGCCACTAGCCCCTCATTATCTCTATAATTTTATTCAACTTAATAGTGGACAATCTTATTGTCATTAACCGGGGTCGTTTTGCATAATTACATATTAAAGTAACCGGGACTGACATTAAATTTGTTGATTAAATAACTATTGTTAGGAAAATAATAGAACTAAAATAAGCTAGTGTATAGACTGCATATACAGCCTTTTCTTTACGTGTGGAAACCCCCTCAGGACGTAATCCCACAGGGCTTTGCGACTGGCCGGTGTTTCGGAATTGAACCGACTAAAACCATACGGTATGCTACTCTGTGCCTGAAATAGGAGGGATTCGGGAAAAACTGTTATTAAGACAGGGTTGTCCAAAACGAACGGAGATTCTGGAAGGTCTCAATCGTGAGTCGGCTGACTCACGATTGAGACTTACCTTATCGCGCGGTGCGACAAAACCCCGTTTTGGGCCTCCCTTTCGGAGATTTTCAGGCCCAGCGTCCTACAGGATGTGGTTGAGGGTCTTTCAGGGGCCTCCTTGGCCAGAAACGACGGGAGTAACATGGATGATGTTTCACTAGTCACGGATGCTGAGGTAGGGGCAGCTGTTCATCCACCCGTGCGGGATTTGGAGGTAGGGGCTGATCTACGGATCCGTTCCAAGAAGACCACGCCCGGGCCAGATGGGATACCTGCTCGTGTTCTAGACCAAGCCCTCGATCATATGTCAGACCGCCTCAGGGAAATGTTCGACGCTAGTTTGATGTCAGGACGTTTCTCTGAATGCTGGCACAGCGGGAAGCTGGACTTGCTAAGGAAGTCGGAATGGCTTGCCGATTCGGTCGCGGCCTACAGGCCTATCGTGTTCCTGGACGAGGCGGTTAAATTGTTTGAGAGGGTTCTCTCTGCCCGCACTCTGCGAGGTGGGCCCCGATCTGTCGGACGCCCAATTCGGTTTTCGAGCGAGGCATTCGACAATCGACGCTGTGATGCGCCTCAGGGCCGTGACCGAAGAGGCGGTGCACCGGTGCGGACATTAACTGTAACCGCCCAGAGTAGGGTGCGCCTCTGGCACCCTCAGAAGGTATTGGTTACGAAGGTCTACGAAGGCGGCCGGCAGTAACTGTGACGGCTGAAATCTGGAAAAGTAGCAACAGTCGGGCGAGGGCCCACTCCTCGAGCCCGAGACTCGTTGGTTGTCCCGGCGGGCATTGTCGCCTTAGAAGCGCCCCAGCCTGTCATCATCGATCACGGGGCCTTTCCTTCCCACTGACGCGAATCCTCATCGCGGTCATCAGAGAGGATCTCTCGCTGTCGCTCGTAATATGCGCCATGGCCTGTAGCGACAGTTGTTTTTTAATTGAAGCGTGTTGTATATCGTATCAAAATTTAAGTTCAATCGCTGCAGAACTTTTTGAGGTTTTGAAGCGTATACAAACCAACTTAACCTTTTTTATATATGTAGATAGATACGGTATTTTATTGTACTAGGTACAAGAATGGGCAATAAATATTTACCTTATTGCCGGCACTCAAAATGATTTTCACACTTAAACCATAAACGTCCAAAGATACGTTATGTTGTTAAATTCTGCCAATACGAATCTACGTCACGCAAGTAATAAAACGAAACCACAAAACCTAATATTGTGGTAAACTAAATGGTTTTAAATGACATTTATTTCACTGGAATCGCGTGAGTATCTAATCATCACACATAGCACATCACACACAACACAAGGTGAAAAGGTATCACCCCTTTTCATCCATCACCGCACACATGAAGTATCCAACAAATAAACAAAATGAGCTCATTTCCTGAAAGTAAGCAAGTATTTGATTTGTTTCTATGTAGATGAGTCTTTAAGTTAACATTCAAGGTCACAAATACAATAATCGTATTCTATTGAATTATGTTTGTTAATAATAATTATACACTAAAAACATTTCAAAGAGTAAGAGAACAGCTGTTTGCATTCAATTACACATCGTTTACAATTCACATAGAAATCTCCAAAGGGATAAGTAGAGGCGTATTACGTTCACATTTTGACTATAATTATTTTACTTTCTACCTTTCGCCAAAAAACATTTTAATATACTACAAAATTTATTCCTCAAATCCGACTGATTGTTTCAAAGAATGGTGCCTTTAAACAAACAAACTAAAATCTTTAATTGTGGTCAAAAACCAGAATTGACCTTGAATAGAGCTGTAACGGTCTATACATAGTAGAGATAAAATACAACACAGAAAAAGTATCGCTAAAAACCAATAAAAGCTCCTCCTAATCTGTGTCGGTTTGTCTATTCTTGTTGTTCGTGTCTAGTTCTAATACTCATGTTGAATGTTTCCTTATGAAACCAGTCATAAGGAAACATCCAAGTAATAATAGATAAGTGTTAGGTATAATCTAATAGATAATACTGCTGTATAGTACAGTATTAAGTAACAGTCATAGTCTCTGCTTAGTTTGGGACTAGATTGCGTTGTGTGAATGTGGTTAGAATATCATATAACATAATATAAATATAAAATTTTAAATACGGACGGATTAAGAATACGGAATGTCACCACCCCTATTCGTCAAGTGGGTGTCGTAAAAGCCCACTAAGGGAGCAAATTATGCAGCTGTTGTCCTGCCACTGGAAAGGGAAGGAAATACACAAACTCTATACCAACCCGTCTGGCCAGCGTGGTATAGTAGGCCAAAACCTCCTTTCTAAGGAGAGGCCTATGTCCAGCAGTAGACTATTAAAGGCTGTTGATGTGATGAATGATTATAAGTTCACACATCTGATATACGACCATCTGATTCCTAACTAGGTAAGGTCTGTGCTATGGTGACCAGACTGCTGATTAACATACCTAAATATTTCTAAACACAGAAAAAATGATCGTGCTCATCACATACTTATTAGTCCTGGATGAGAATCGAAACTGGACCAATAAGCCCATCAAAGTCATAATAAGTAGACACCTCTCACAGGTTCTATTGTAAACAGATTCACATCACATCACATCAACAGTCTTTAATAGTCCACTGCTGGACATGGGCCTCTCCTTAGAAAGGAGGTTTTGGCCTACTATACCACGTTGGCCAGACGGGTTGGTATAGAGTTTGTGTCAAGTTTTCCTTCCTTTTTTCAGTGCTGGTGTCCTGCGTTGTTTTGCGCCCTTAGTCGGCTCTTACGACACCCACGGGATGAATTGGGGTAGTGACATTCCGTATTCTTAATCCGTCACTACACGGATAATTGTAAACAGATTGCTGATACTTAATTCTAAATACTTAAAGAACAATGGCGGGTCTCCATACAAAAAATATATTTGGAATCAAATTGCATCGTCTTGTAGTGAAAAAAATATATAAAAAAACAGTTTTTTTATAATCTATGTATGTGTAAAACCATTTTTGTTTGGGAAAGGCTAGGAAAAAAGAAACTAGCATTAGATTTTTTTAGTTACGCACTGAATTTTTTATCTGTGTACTCTTTTTAAAAAAGTTCACAGATAAAAGAGTCTTTAATAACATAGCATAATGTTTCCTTTATTTTATCAATTCATCTATGGCTATCAACTTTTTAAATTGGTTTTTTATTGTTTTACAAAATTATTTGATAATTATAACTGTATGTGTGCCATTTAAATGAAATAAAATAAGATAATAAAAAAATATTATAGTCAACTAGCTGTAAAACTTTCGCAGGTTATATTTTTATATTACTTTTAATGTGTCTGATGCATAAAATAATCATCTTATACTTATGTACATCTGCATATATAATATCCAATAAGTATATTAATTTTCCTTAATCTATTATCTATTTCAACGTAAAATAAATTGTAAATTCTAAAACTAAACTAATATCCGATTTTATTAGTTTATAGCCGTCTGCCGCCTGTCGCGTCAGACTCGTCAGTTTGGTCTTTATATGTATATTTTAAACACAGAGCGCAAACGTCTGTTAAGAGTTGTTAAAAATCTTTGCTTATTTTTAGCTTGCAGTTGCTTCTTTATTCTTTTACTTCATTATATTCCAAAACATGGAATGCAATAATGCGTTTAATAATGCACCACACACTACTTTCTTTATTGATTCAGTACTTACTATATCTGATATTAGGATTAAAACTATTATCTGATAACCATATTAAGACACTTTATTGGACAGTATTTCTACTACTTGAAAAAAGAGACTGTGAAATGGTAACACTAAACCGTTCCTCAAACAATCCACTTCTGTTACACTCACTCATACTTTATACTTCCGCATGTGTCCACTCTTCGTTTCTAATCCAGTCTGTCCTCCTGTGGAACGCTCTACCTCTGGAAATCAGGATAGCACCCAGCCGCCTCTCATCTAAGAACAAAGTCCGAGCTCGAATTCCCGACACTCTAGCAGATTCATCACATCCCTAAAGTTTTTTGTAGTGTATTATATGTATATATATGAATGTAAGTAACTCAGCCAGTATCTATGTATGTGTATCTCAGTATGTATGTATATCTGTCACACTATTTCTGTCCATATCCTTAATTATTATTATCTCGTTACATATTCTACTGCACCTACTGAGACATTTCCCCACCACCCAAAGTTAGACTGGGAGAAAATGCCTGTGGCATTAAGTCCGCCACTGTACAATGAATTGTTGTTTGTGCAAAAATTATTAAATAAATTAACTGATGAAGGAAATTAAAAAAAATCAAACCAGCTTATAATATTTTTCTTTCTTTTCCTGGGGTTTTACTGACTTAGACGATAGTTTAAAAAAACGTAGATATTTACTAGACTTAGTTTCCTGTGAATAATATTTTCATCATCATCATCATCAACAGCCTATAATAGTCCACTGCTGGACAAAGGCCTCTCCTTAGAAATGAGTCTTTGGCCTACTATACCACGCTGGCCAGACGGTATAGGGTTTGTTTCAAGTTTTCCTTATCTTGACATATTATGACATTTATAATTGAATGACATTTTAAAACGCTCAAATTATACTGAAATATTATTATATAAGTCTTATAAATATTATTTCACTCTTTATTTGGAGTAATGACTGCACGGATGGCGTAGTGGTTTAAGCGGTCGCCACGCCGCTTCCTACTACGCCGAGTGTTGTGGGTTCAAACCCCACATGGGACGACACTTTGTGTGATCCACAAATTGTTGTTCTGAGTCTGGGTGTTCTTTGTGTCCGTTTCATGTATGTTTGTAAAGTCCCCCGTTACACAGGATTTATTCCTAATGCGGGAGTTGTCTTTTAAAAAAAAAAAAAAAAAGTAATAGTTTTTCTTTAAATTTGAATAAGACCAAACTAGAAATATAAGGTATATTAATTAGTCCGTAAGGTAACCCATATTCATTCCGTGGGTGTCATAAGAGCCGACTAAGGAAGCAAACTACGCAGGACAACAGCATTGCAAGACAAGGAAAATTTGAAACAAACCCTTTACCAACCCGTCTGGCCAGCGTTTTATAGTAGGTTTAAACCCCCTTTCTAAGGGGAGGCATATGCTCAGTAGTGGACTACTATAGGATGTTGATGATAAAAAGAAAAAAAAAAGAATTTATATTGATTAATGACAGAGTTCTGAAGTAACAAACATAAGAAAAGACTACCTAGTTTTGAACCTCCCCTATTTTTAGTTCATTTAAAAATATGAATTGCAGTCATAAGTCGAAGACCAGCTGACCTCTAACATCCGTATTGAAGAGAATACTGTAGGCGCTTATTAATATTTATGTTGTCCACAAAGCCGATTCTACATCTTTGTGAGACATTACGTTTTCTTAACCACGGACAGTTCTTTTAGTATGATATAGCGGGCAAACAAATAGATGCGTCACCTGGTGATGAGTGACTAGACACCTGGTGATTAGTGACTGGACACCTGGTGATTAGTGACTTGACACCTGGTGATTAGTGACTGGACACCTGGTGATTAGTGATTGGACACCTGGTGATTAGTGACAGGTGTCAACCTGTGATTAGTAAACTAATAAAATGTATGGTAATGACATTATCTCAACGTTAAGTCACGTGGTCACACAAAAGAATAAAAATCTATTTTTTTTTAATTAAAATTTATTTTATTTCATTTTATTTATACTCAAAACAAATACAGTGTTTGTTTACTAAAACCCACACTAGAAGTCTAGGAGGGATCTAGTTTCCTTTAGTCCACTTGCTTTACGAGATATTAATCAAAATAAGAAATGATAATTGAGTAAAGAGATAAAATAAAAAATATGCAAATTATCTTTATTTCACAAAAAAACATGTTTGAAATCGTCTTTTATGTAGTCTACTTAAAACTCAATGTAGTCTACTCAAGTCGTAGATCAACACACACAATAACAGCAATCTCTGTTTTGTAAAATAGTAAGAAAAAATAAAATGCTTATACAAAATCCATGACATGCCTGATCCACAATGCCTGTTTCCAAGGGGTTAAGCCTTATGAGAAGAAAGGGCAAACAAACTCATGGCCACTCTTTTGCAATTTACAGATAGATACAATAGCATCATTAAATATACCACAACATTGTTTTGATGTGTGCCATTATGTCCGTTATTAAAAATTAAAAGGTAAAAAGACAATAGAGAGAAAAATAAGATAAGGAAAAAAGATCAAATAAAAGAGAGAGTGATGTGAAATGGGACTAATCCCATCCACACGCCCACCACTGTAACTCCTGTACACCAGGATCCACAGCAGTGACCCACGAACACACCGAGTTATGACACTCGGGAAGTCCCAGGAAGAAATTAAACTGTCTTGGAACCCGCACCGAAATTAATCAGAAGAAAATTGAAGGAGTTGGAAATACAGTAAATCCACTTCCCTCCTTAGCAAAGCGGGAGACAAAATGAAGTAAAATGGGCCTTTTAAACAGGGAAGCACCACGGCCACAAAATATTACGGGTCCTACGTGAGCTATATTTTATTTTTATAATATGTATGGCAGAATCGCCTAAACGCACGGAAATTCACCCTAGTTGACACAAGAACCCCATAGTATACCGCCCCAGATGCAGAGCATTATATTATGTTTATTATACCAAAGACTACATTCCCAGAGGATATGATGAGCAGACTGTTCATAGTGAGAGTTAGGTGTTGAGCATTGACACAATGAATAAAGCTTGCTCTTTAAGTTACTATGACCCGTAAGAAATTGAGCGACACAGTGATCCACCTCAAGCCATGTCCTCGACAACCGTTCGCGAACAGATGGAAAGAATTGGTAAAGATGGCGCCCCTTGGATGATTCATCCCAGCGTTGTTGCCATTCGTCTATGAGGTCATTATAGACATCGGACTGCTGTTGAAGCAATCTTGTAATTGTGTAATTGTGTGAAGTGAAATATAAAAAATAGAAAAAAATATATAATCAAAAACACCCTATCCCACATCACATTTCCACTTAAGAAATAGTCTGCGCTAAATTATTCCCGAGCATTTTTGTCTTCTATGTAATCCACAACCGAGTAATAGGCTTTCTGACATATTTTACGTTTAATTGCGGATTTAAATTTAATAATACTTAAGTTTTGAATATAATTTGTGATTTTATTATAAAATCGGACACATTGACCTCGAAACGACTTGTTTATCTTTTGGAGTCTAGAGGCGGGTACTACAAGTTTATTTCTATTCCTGGTACTTATACAATGTACATCACTTTTTTCAAAAAGCTGTCCTTTCTTTTATGAACATATTTTACATTTTCATATATATATTGACATGCGACTGTCATTATGTTTATTGCCTTAAATTTCTGCCTCAATGAAAAATAATTGCCCAAATTATAATGTGCTCGAATATGCTCTCTTTTGCAGTACAAAAATTGTTTGAATGTCAGTGTCGTGGTGTATTAACATCAGTCAACTCTTGAATGTTTTTTACTGCGTATACATATAAGGAAGTGCCACACATGTACTGGGTGTATGTACTCACACACACACACACACATATCATACGCAAGCAGCGTTATGTGTATGATATGTGTGTGTATGTGTAGATTATGGTTCACATTTGTGTCCTCGGTGATATCGTAGTCAAGCTCGACTAGCCATTTGTAGACCTTTTTTACAGCAGTGTATTGTTAGTCCGATGATATCCCGTTTGGCGTCTGTAAATGTACACTTCCTTTCCAATCGATTTGCGACACCTTAAAATGTTCCATACCAACCTACGTCCTGAATGACCAAGTGTGGCATTGCTCAGAGCAGTTTTGTGTGAACGCAGAGTGCGGTAGATTGTATAAAATACTTGTCGAACTCGGAGCAATCCCAGCTCTGAGTAAAGTGAGTTAGTAGAGTATAAGTAAGGTTGGCCGTATTCGGTTTTAAGGATTGCACGTTGTGCTCTTTCTTCTTTCATCATATGGGTTTTACCAGCAGCTCGCCATCACCATGCAATCAGCTGATTTCGATTAGCTTAGAATCAAATGGCAAAGAGAAAAATAATCAATTTTTAGAGTCTTCTCATTTGCGATTTTACCTAGACACTTAAATAATAGCATAAGCATTCTAATTCTCTAGTGTTGAGTGCTTTGAGATGAATGGTCCATGTAAGCTGGTTGTCTAAGTGGACTTAGACAATTTGACAATCGTTGAAAGTGATAGAATGGAATGTAATTGTTCCTAAAATGTGTGGTGTGATGTAGTGTTCTGGTGTGGCAGTCGCCTCCTCCACCACGACGCCATAGGGACCTCAAATAAATACTACTAAGATCATGCATGCATGTTTTAACCCCCGTGTTATTGTAGCGATGATTTGTTTAGCGCCTAATCAATTATAATTTTACAGACTTCTACAATAACTGTAGTAAGAGAAATAACAGGCGTCTGAGTTATTCTGCTTTCATCCGAAAATAAATGATCTCGAAACGAGTTGTGATACATGGCATAAAAATATAAATTAAATATATATATATATATATATATATATATATATATATATAAATTTTGTCTTATGGCGACTCCCATATACAAAGAAACAGAAATATACTACAGCGCCATCTAACGAAGACACACCGAACCACGGAGTAACTCCTGAATGAGAAATACTAATCCTGTATCGCGATATGAAGAATTCTCTCGCCGATTAGCATATATACAACTCTCCAACATGGGATAACATCTACAATACGTACGTATTTTAGATAAATTATAGATAAATAATTGGGGTGGAGTATTTATTTGAGGTCCCTATTGCGTCGTGGTGGAGGAGACGACTGCCACACCAGAACACCACATCACACCACACAATTTAGAAACAATTAAATTAATAAAAAAACATTTGAATATTTTTATTGGTATCGGGTTACCACAGTACTGGCTCTGCCTAATTTGAAATCACTCTGGACTGTGTGAGATGTGTAAATAATTGTTGGTTTTGTGAAGCAGATTCTTTATAGGACTAGGACTATCGACACAGGGAGTGTCGATAGAGGAATCTTTAGAAAGGTTGGGTTTGGTCACGGCTCCAGTCTAACCAGGCTCGCGTACCTATGACTTCTTGGCAATCTGCTATAAGAAAACATCCTTTTTTAAAACTACTCCATTATGTTCTAGACGTTACATACAATCAGTCATTTAAAAAAAAAATTACAGCATTCATAGTAAATTTAGAATCTAATTTTACAGATATAATAATGTTTGATAAAAAATATATTTTTTTCCTCAATTACACTCAAAAGTTGAATCATTTTAATCATAATAATTAAATTAAATGTACCTACAATTTGAACTGGATTTTAAATTGACTTTTTGTGAGTTTATTTGTATCACAAACAATGTGTTGTTGTATGCCTAACTATTATGTTGAAGACTTGATTACGGTGTTCTATCGTAATTAAATGAAAAAATCTTTAATACGGTGTAATCACATCGTGTCGAAAATAAACTAAACAGTAGTAGATATATTGTTCGGCGTATAAGTACCATTATTATGTTGTATTAATACGACTCTAATGTAACATTACCGACCTGGTCAATGGCCAAGGTATTGCAGGTAAAAAAATGTTCTCACAACTATAAAATGACACATACTCTCCCCTATATACGCCATTAAAAAAACACACTGGCACTCCGCGATTGCCGACTTGAGTCGGTCGACCGAAAACTTGAAAAAAAAAGATTTTTGATTCGAAAAGTTCCGACATTAATATTTATGTTTTACGTATTATACTATTACACAATATATGTTTACATTATATATAGTTATATTATCAATGTACTTCAACTCAAACTTAACTTTCATGTAAACGGGGCCAATAGATGTGGATACTTATATACAGTGGTGTCGGTAACGGTAACAGTGTTGCGAGTTTCATGGTTATTTCCCTTCTCAAAAAATGTATGTGGTTGTTAAACCATAAAATACATTATTTTGTTTGTTGTGCCAAAATGTCCAACGCGCGTAAAGAAGTTTGCACTTCAAAAACTTTTTTTTTTTTCCGTTTTATAACCTCACACATCTCACACACGGCCGTCTGATCCCAAACTAGGCAGAGCCTGTGCTATGGTAACCAGACTGCTGATAAACATACTTATATAGTTTTAATATTATAGATAAATTACACCCAGACACAGAACAAATGACCGAGCTCATCACACAATATTTGTCCTGGGTGGGAATCGAACTCCCAGCTTAGCAGTCAGGGCCACTAACCACTAGACCAACAGGCCCGTCGAAATAATATAAATTAATAGAGGACATTTCGACGGTCTATGTACATATATGTGCATACTTTTGTTAAGTTTAGGATCAGACTGTCGTGTGTGAGATGTGGGAAGTTATTATCATTATTATGAGTGGTTACACTATTGTATTAGGTACTTATAACGTTTAAAAATAGACGTATTGTGTCAATAAATAAGTAAATAGTTTTTGACGTGACAACGTCTTATAATTCGATGGAGCCGGCTGCACGCACTAAAAAACATGACTCATGCGGCGTTACCTCGCTCTGAGGCGTTCCATTTAAGGCGTGAAGTGCAAGCGAGAGCGCGGAACGAGTGACAAAGAGGCACAGTCGGCCTCCGCGTTCGGCAGCGTTCGACATCTGTCTCTCTCCTACTTGAGTGAGCGATGCGTCCGCGTGGACAGCTGCTACTCCTATACAATAATACATTTTTGAAAAATGCAACCATTCCATCAGTATTTTCTTATGACGTTGTCACGTTCAACTATCGTCAGTAAACCGACTTTACAGACAACCGATTTTTAAGACCAATATAGATAGCATTTTTTGACGGCCTTGTTGATGCAGTAGGTAGCGTATGCGACTGTTGTGCTGAGGTCTCGGGTTCGATACCCAGGCCGGACTATTTTTGTATGATCTGCAAGTATTTGTTTCGGAGTATTTTCTATGTAATTTTTTTTTAAATATTATAATTTATTCCAATCGTCCATTCAGCATAGCAAAAAACCAAATGACAATTTTGATGATTGAGTTGTGTACGTGACGCGCGTCATTCGTGTGGTGACGGATTAAGAATACGGAGTGTCACCATCCCTGTTCATCCCGTGGGTGTCGTAAGAGCCGACTAAGGGAGCAAACTACGCAGGATAACAGCACTTCAAAGAGAAAGAAAACTTGACACAAACCCTGTACAAACCCGTCTGTCCAGTGTGGTATAGAGAGGCCTTTGACTATTAAAGGCTGTTGATGTGATGTGATTTGATGTGACAACGCTAAATCTTTGTAAACCAATTCATCACAAATCGAATCGTACGGAAAATCGTATCGCATGGAAGCTATTCTAAGTCGGTTACGCAAAGTCGTAAAAATATCTTATACCCTAACGCGTTTAGTACCTACGTGACGGCATGCAGTCGCTACGAGTAACTACGTTAATCATTAGCCAAAATTGATCCAAAACCAAATAATTATCTCTAAAGAAATATCATTAAAATATCATTTAGAATAACAGCATCTAAGATAAGGAAAACTGTTTAATTGATCTAATATTTATTTAATAATTTATGATGTGATTAAAATTCTGTACCTGTGTGTACCTGTTATTGTGACAGGAGCAAGATCACGTTGGTACAGTCACGTAGACAAATTGATATTGTTCTCTGCAGTTGAGTTCTGTACAAAGTTGAGTCATGGCTGTTTGGCATTAGAATAAATTACTTGTAGGTTTTTGTGATGATGGCAGTTGGTCATCGAAGGCAGAATATTGCACCAACCAGACAGACAGACCAGGTGAAAGATCCAGCGTCTCCAAATTTTTATATGGTAGTAAGAGGTGTCTAAACAGAAACCGGTGGAGACAGATCCTACGCTCTAGGTGACTGACCATGGTCCTCAGGCATGAGGGATCGACCAGGAAGAGATATGTTGGTTAGAGGGATCGGAGTTTCCGCAATAAGCAAACTCAAGTTAGGGATATCTGACCCTGACCTACTTGAGTCATTTTTATACTCTCAAAATCCATCGTATAATCCTTTTTCTCTCTCTTTTTTCTCTTTTTACCTGTTTTTCCTGTCATTTTACTTTCAATATTTTTATTTTTTTATCTATTAATTTTAAGTGTAAACTTTATAAGAGAAATTTAATATACACAGCATTTCCTAAGACACGAAGGTTTCATTACAATAAATTTGTGAATTAAAAATAATATATGTGTACATTGAGTCCATACATGTACCTTTATATGAATTGAATAAACAATATAATAAAACTAAAAAGTAATTAACAAAATAAAAAAAAATGTAATAATATAAGATTAAAGAGTGTATAAAATGATTATAATTACGCAATTTATTAGTAAACACAAATTCATACATTGGCATTGTTATTTATTTATAAACAGTTTCGTTCGGTTCTTGTGAACAATATCTAATTTTCCATTTTTAATAATTTCCACATTTGGTGTCAAGTCACGAGCTACAAGATAAGGGCCAAAATAGATAGCATCAAGCTTATTGCCGGTTTCATTTTTCAATAATATTAAATCGTTTGGTTTGTATGTAACGGGATTAATGCTAGAGTCATGTTTTATTTTTCTAATCTGTTTGCTTTGTATTAAATTTTGACGGGCTTCTAGTAATGAAGTTTGCATTCTGTATTTTAACTCTGTGGGATAGTGTTCATAATTATAAATAGGATTTACAGTTAAATTATTTAAGTTCGAAGGTAAAAAGCATCTCTTACCGAAAACCAATTCAAACGGTGTAAAACGAGTTTGAGAATGAACTGAGGTGTTATATGAAAAACTCCAGAAAGGTAACCATCTGCTCCATGTATCTGGGTGATTATCCGTTTGAATTCTAAGATACATACCTAAGTTTTTGTGAGTATTTTCCAACGCACCTATAGTCTGGCGGTGATACGCTGTTGATTGAAGATGTTTAATACGTAAAATTTGACAAACCTCTTTAAACAATTCGGATGTGAATTCAGTACCTCTCTCAGTCGCTATTTCCATTTTTTTTAATTATTATTACTTTTTTCTTTTTATGCACTTTGACACTTTTTCTTACCTCACATTTGTATTAATAGACGTATTTCGTACTGCCTTACAATGCCCAGCATTATGCGGTTTCTTCTTTAAAACCCCTGCGAGCCTCTCGCCAATTGTAAATACCAAAAAGTGCAGCACAGCATAGCAACGTTGTCATCAAAATTAGCAAAATATTTGTGATGCTTAGATGGTACCCAATATTGTTTGTGGCCGCTCCAGCAGCGTTCTGCGCAAGGATGACCTCGTCTTTAGACTGGCTACCACCCATGTTGACCTTGTATATTTGCTGAAATTTCGTAAACGATGTAAGATACCGGTCTTGGATACCGCACAAAATGTTCTGCCATCGCGACAAATAGAAATTCGAGTACTCTGTATCTTAACGGACCACACAGGACGCGCGCACGCGCCTTTTATGGCAGAGTCGCCATGTGACGTTGGGAGTCTATGTAAATAATACTCAGTTGAATGTGAATGCAAGACTCCCTATAATTCGAATCAATACATTGTTTTATAGCTCCTCTTATATCTATCTTACATCTACTACTACATCACAGAGAGAACAACGGAATACTTAGTTCCCAGATTTATTAACAACCTACCATACGAATTGCGAGATATTCTAACGCCAATGAACTTTAAACTTAAGTGCGATCATTTCTTTTGAATCATAATTAACATGATCTCTTTTGTTTTTTGTTGTACCTGTTCAGCTTTTTTTTTGTAGTGTTGTTCCATACACGGGCGGGCCTGTTGGTCGAGTGGTTAGTGCCCCTGACTGCTAAGCCGGAGGTCGTGGGTTCGATTCCCACCCAGGACAAATATTGTGGGATGAGCATGATCATTTGTTCTGTGTCTGGGTGTAATTTATCTGTAATATGTATGTATTTAAAAATATATAAGTTTGTTTATCAGCAGTCTGGTCACCATAGCACAGGCTCTGCCTAGTTTGGGATCAGACGGGCGTGTGTGAAATGTGTGAGGTATATTATTATCATTATATTTCATTTCATTCCGTATTCAGTTATTTTCTATGTCATAACTTTTTTGTATTTTATATCGATATAGACTAACGCTTAGCATTGATTATAAACCTTCGTGTCTTAGGAAATGCTGTGTCAAAAAAAAATTGAGAGTAAAATGACGGAAAAGACAGGTAAAAAGAGAAAAAACAGAGAAAAAAAGGATTATACGACGGATTTTGAGAGTATAAAAATGACTCAAGTAGGTCAGTAGTTTGCTACCTTACCTTACCTGGACAGGTCTGATGTTAAATGCTGATAAAACCAAAGTTTTATCAGCATTTAACATCAGACCTGCATCATGGCACCACTTTAAGACTGTGTCGAAGTCGGACTGTGAAAGTTTTGTGGCCTTTTGCACGTTATGGTGTGCTGCGACGAGACAGGTGTCGTCGGCAAATTGATGACAAGAACTCCATTTAACACACTACACGGCTAGGTCGTTTACATATGTCAAAAAGTAAATACAGATCCTTGCGTAATGCCTTCTGTAACCGTAATATGGTCGCTGTACGTGTTATCTACCTATACTGTGAACTTGCGGTTGAGGAGATAATTTTCAAACCAAGAAGGTAGTGGACCGCGTAACCCACATTTGTCTAGTTCGCTGATTAATAGTTTGTGGTCTAACGTGTCAAAATCCCATCCTGTTTCCCATCTAATTTGTAAACTCTAGTTGTTAATGACCCTGACTGCTAAGTCAGTGGTTCCATTCCGTCCAAGTACAAATAATTTTGTGAGCACTATAGTTTGTTCTGCGTCTGAGCGTAATTTACCTATAACTAGCTGTGCCCAGTACATCTAATGCCTGAAATTTGATTTAGGGTATAATTAGGGCACCAGGGACTTCCTTTCTAGGGTATACATGGTTCACCGGCTATTAGTACCCGGCGACGGCGTGCGGTTTTAGTCGGTTCGAGTCCGACATGCCACCGACAGGTGGTATCCGAGGGGATTTCCGCACGGGAAAAAAAAAAAAAAGGGTATAATTAGGGACTTGTATGAATCGTATTCAGGTCTAATAAAACTATTCTGAATCTGATATTACCACAAACCCAAAAAAATATTTGGTAGTTAGAAATGTTAATGTTTTATAGTTGAATTTTGAAATTGTAGGTAAAATAGATAGGTACTATTACAAAGTGTCAATGGACTGTCGTATATGGCTCGCCAACTACGTGTTAGAGTTCTTTTAAACTAGTTTCTAGATTTCTTTATGTGCTGGAATCCGGTTTATATAACTAAACGGCAGTGATTTTTAACGTATCGCCAAAGCGGAACGGGAAATTATTCGTCATAAAACCTTCTTCCTCGACACCAGATCCCGTCAAGATGCCGCTTCTATGAGGTTCCGCTACAAAGGAATTACTTAAAGCCGTGTCCCTTTGCCTAGTTTTGGTGAACTTAAGTTTTATTTTTATTTTTTTTCTTTAGAAGTAACTCCCGCACTAGGAATAAATCCTGTGTCGCAGGGGACTTTGCAAACATACATGAAACGGACACAAAGTACACCCAGACACAGAACAACAATTTGTGGATCATACAAAATGTCCCATGTAGGGCTTGAACCCACAACACTCGGCGTATTAGGAAGCGGCGGGCGACCGCTTATACCACTACGCCATTCGTGCAGTCTATATATAATAAGCAAAAAGACTGTTAGAATTAATACATGTCAAGAAAGCCCCGACGCGGATAATGAATTTAAAAATTCGGACATCGCTTGAATAAGATTTGATAATTTATTAGTACGGAAAAGTTTAAATTCTGCGGGACAATTCGTAGAATACAATGTTGTTTTGATTATTAGTCATTACTTCTGAAAATCGTCCCTAAAACGTACGTCACGTGTGACGTGGTGTGACGCAAGTAAATGCGAATTGTTGTCACGTTTACATGGCTTAAGCCGTGGCTTGAACTCACATCACTACTTTGGAGAAATGGAAGGTGACTTCTGTAAATCTCCTAATAAATTCATATTTTCATACTTATATTATATACTTGAAAGTGAGTTTGTTTCTTTTTACGCTTTAAACCACTAAACCGATGTTAAAAATTCTTTTACCAATGCAAAGCTACATTATCAGCAAGTAATTTAAAGAAACACGGTTGACTGCATGGATGGCGTAGTGATTTAAGCGGTCGCCACGCCGCTTACTACCGCTCTGAGTGTTGTGGGTTCGATCCCCACATGGGACAACACTTAGTGTGATCCAAAATATTTTATTTTGAGTCTGAGTGTTCTTTGTGTCCATTTCATAAATGTATTCAAAGTCCTCTGCGACACAGGAAGATGTTCCAAATTCGGGAGTTAATTTAAAAATAAAATAAAGCTATAAAGCTAGTACCCTATATATTCTTGCATCTTTAATAGTTTCTTAAATCAACATACAAGAAAGAAATCACATGCTTTGCTATCCGTAAGGAGCCGGGGACGATTACTTGTAAGCATGTTGTATTTAACACGTTCACTGCGGGCCACATTTTGAAGAACTTTCAGCTGGTGCGGCTGAGGTCGAATCAGCCCCAAGCTAAACTTCCTTGTAATGCGGTTGAGGCCTTTTCTGCCTCATGTTACAATCATTTGGTAAATGTGTTGTAACATGATCAGGAGCGTGATTCGATGTTTAATTTTATGCTAAAATTACTTGCATGGTATTGTTTTATGTACACCTAGCTTCGCCCCGGGTTCTGATTTTTAGTTTTAGAGAAAACACCTAAAATATATTTGAGGTCGTTTTAGACCACACATCGCACTAAATCGGGGCGGCATTAGTGATGGGAATGAATTTATATCGATGAATGTCCATGTCTATGTTATATTTCTATTACTTTTTTATATTGTTATAGTATTGTGCATAAAAGTATGGGGTGTTGTTAAATAAAATACAAACTATTCGTTCATCTAATTTGTTCTATATTACTTTGCATGCTGTTCGTTAAAACAATGCAAGCACATAGCTTTCTTACATTGTGAACTGAAATTGAGTCATAATTTTTTTTACTTTCTTTGCAGCCTGCATGAAAAAAAAATTTAACAAAAATAAAAAACAAACAATTAACACGATTGCGCAAAGACACGTGCTCCATTATCGACTATGGTAGCGTCACTAAAGTCGACTTACCTGCTCTTACGCCGCCCGCGCGCCCCGCCGCTGGAGGTCGAAATCGGCCTCAACCCGCACCTTATTCAATAATTTTGTGATCAGTGCGTTTGAGGCATTGAGTTAAAACAACACTAGAGAAGCAAACCTCAGTATCACACGTCGAAAAAAGTGTAGCCACTTTTGAACTTTGACGACGTAGCTTTGATACCACTAAGCATTTGAAAGTAAACATATTTATGTCTCATTTACACGCGAGGCAAGAACAATACCATCGCTCGGATTAGACAAAGACAAATACATAACTTTACGATGGTGGGCCAGTGTTGACTACCGTATGAAATTTTACCCATAACAACCAATTTTTTTTAAACAATTTTGTAATAAAATAAATTAATTTAAATATTTTAAATAATAAATTTCGAATTGAATGGAATAGGTATAAATAATAAAATAACTGGAAATATTTGGTTAAAAGGGTTTATACTCAGTGTAAAATCAAACTCCGCTGTGAAGCATCAGTTTTGTATACAATTGTCTTTTAGACTCTTTTTTATACGTTTGTGTGGATATTTTGCTCTCATGATACAATCTTATTTTTACATATGTATAAATAATGGCATTTAATAATAAAAGTGAATGATCCACTTGTACTGATAATAAATAATCCCCAGGGTGTATTGCAAATTCTTTTAATATTTTGTTTCCTTGAAGCTTCTCTAAGGTTTTTGACGCTTATACAATGAGCCCAAATTTAGGAGACAAAGACTTGGAGTCGGAAAGTTTTATGGCATGTCTTATAATGCTTTCGCAACTCATACATATTTTATATACATGTTTCGATGGATAACATAATCCTCCTTTATCTTTTAAACTAATGAGCTTGTGAAACCACTCAAATTCTGTAGCTAGTAAAGCTTTGATGCATATTTCACATTTAAGGTCTTTACCAACTTTGTTAACAACATAGCCGGATATATATCCCACGACTTGTGTTGTTATATTTGTAAAAAAATTATCATTCATTTTTTGCACGCCCCAATCTTTATATGAATCTGTTTCTGTTGTTTTAGTAGCTTGCAGAATTTCCGAATCCATATCTTCATGACGATCAAAGGAAGACTTGTTTATTATAGCAATATGTTCCTTATTATTTATAGAGCATAAAACATTAAGCTTTTCAAGAGGTACACAGTTACCTCTAAAGCCAATAACCAACGAACTAAACCCATCGAAAATTTTCTGTTGACGGATAGCCATCTCATCAAGAACCAAATTACAAATGATCTTGGACTTAGAATTTTCACTTTTAATTTTAAGGACATTAAAAGCCTCTGAAGTGAATCCTGGATCTCCGTTAATTTTATTATACCAATTGACCAGTGTCCTTGGATGCGGTAGTGAGTTATTTAACGCTGCTCGAACATATTTATAGGCCGCAGGGGAGTAAAAGTTGAGTGTTAAAGCAAATTTTTTTAATATGGTAGGAAATTTTTTAAAAGTTCTATTCTTTTTGAAAGTTTTTTTAAATTCTTCCATCAATTGTACTGTTTCATCATTTAAATTTAGTTGCATTTCTTCTTCTTCGGTCAACATACGTTTTTCTTTCAGTTCCTGTAAAATATCTCTTAATTTTTTGTTTTTTATTTTTAATCTTATATTTTTCTGTGATATATTTTTTATTTTTCTTAGTCTTTGTGCGGAAACAATTTTTAACCGGTGAATTATTTTTCTCATTTTGTGCTTTCGCGGGGATTCAATTATTTCATTGATCTCTTCATCGGTATCTATAATATCAACTTCCATATCGTCTTTAACTAAAAGCTCTACCGGCTCTTCAGCATGTGAGTTGTCCTGAAAAAATTACATCATTTTGTAATCAAAAACACTATGTAAACTGAATTCTAAGTTTAACAAAACTGTTGCAGTACACAATTTATTTGGATTTGTATTTAACCATTGTTGCAATGCGAATTTTATGAGAAATCATTTTTAGGGTTGCGTACTCAAAGGATACCAACGGAACCCATAAAAATCAGCCAAGAGCGACTTGTACTCGTACATGGTATGGACACGAAACGACCTGGTCGAGTGCGAATCAGGCGAAACCGTCCGTTCGACTCGCATTCGACCAGATCTATTGAGACTAAAATTTCTTATGTTATAACAATATCAATTACCCCCTTCAATCTTAACTTACAACAAATATTGGAATTGCTTTGTTGGATAAATAAATGCGGCCATAATTGCTTTTCGGCACTAGTTTGTCTTGCTCCCGGAAGTGCTTCGAACAAATGACTGTGGATTTAGTAGGTAGCCAATCCGTCTCTTTTCTCAGCAATCGAATTACTTCAACCCACTTCTCACGGCGTGCTCCGTCTTTAGGTATCCTATACAATTATTATTTAAAATTGATAATTAGTTAAGAAAAACAATGAATTAATTCTTTTGTACAAAAGTCTCCAGCACTGCGAGCTTGGCAGAAGGTGAACGTTCAACGGGTCCCTAAAAAAACCGTTCTTCCTATATTTTATTATTATTGGCAAAATGTTTAAAAACAGTATAAAGCATATTATTTCATAAATTATAAATTCTCCCACTAATGTGGGAAAACCAAAATGATTTTTTAATGGTAACACTGATTCTAAATTACAATTATCAATGTTTTATTTCAATTATAGCCTTATTTACGATATTATCAATACAAAAACCATAAACTTACACGTGATAAGTAATTCCGCATGATTTATTATGGTTTTCTGACCTTGAATCGCATTCTTTCACTACGCATTTAACCATTTTGTCGCTATGTTCAACTCGGTTGACGCCACTTTGAACACTGAATTGACGTTTGCTACGCATATGCCTGTGGACAGATGTGCAGTAGCAACGATTTTAGGCGGTAATTACTCATCTATGTAAGTATATATCAATGGTTTGAGGCGTATTTCGACCTCAAATATTTTTTTTACAATATTGAGTCAATGCTTCGCAGACATAAAGAAAGCTATATTTGTCTTTGTCATACCTCATACGGTTGAGTGTAAACAGCCGCCGCACTAGAGAGAAAACACAGTTTTACGCGCCGCACCAGCGTAAAGTCTACCATGAGGCTGAATCAACCTCAAGCCGCAGTGAACGTGTTAAAACAAGCTAGTTATTGAAAAAAAAATACAACGTTTTTAATTTTATAATGTTCATATGTCAGTGTCACAATTAAGACGGTTCTAACGACACCTCAAGCGCCAAAATTAATCAAGTTGTTTAGACTATAGAGCGTACCTAAGAATTGTCCGTGTAGTGACGGATTAAGAATACGGAATGTCACGACCCCAATTCATCCCGTGGGTGTCGTAAGAGGCGACTAAGACTACAAAAGGAAGGAAAACATGACACAAACCCTATACCAACCCGGCTGTCCAGCGTGGTATAGTAGGCCAAAACCTTCTTTCTCAGGAGAGGCCTATGTCCAGCAGTGGACTATTAAAGGCTGTCGATGATGATGATGATGATGATGATGAAGAAATGTACATACATATATACAAACACACAAACTTGAAAATATAATCCTCCTTTTGGTGGTAAAAAATGACTGATCTGAACTTACGCACGTCACTTATGAGCTCATTAAAATTCCGAACGTCGTTATTAGAACTAACAGGTTTGATTTACGAAGAATCGCTGATTTTATTAAAATAGCAAGCAGGCTTAGAGTTCCGTAGTAAGTTGTAATGTATGTTTTTTTTAGAAGAGGGGGCAAACGATTAGACGGGTCACCTCATGGAAAGCGACTCAGGAGTCACAAGCGCGATGCCAGCCTTATGGGAAGGAGTACGCTCTTTTCTTGAAGGATGACCTTCATCATCCGATCATCCGGAAATACCGCAGACGATAACTTGCTCCATAGGTTGGTACTGCGAGGTAAGAAGCGTCTTGAAAAGCGCATAGTGGTGGAGTGCCAATCATCCAAGTGATGAGGATGAACATGTTGCCGTGTGGAACGATGACTGAAAGTTGCGGCCGGTATTAGTCCGAACAATTCCTCGGAGCACTCTCCATAATATAAACGATAGAGAATACAGAGTGACGCTATATCTCTACGTAACGCCAAGGGATCCAGCCATGTAATATACAAGCAAAATTATTATATCTTATAAATATTATCGCGATTAAGTCCCACGTGTAAAGTGGGCAGGCTCGACAGAAGTGGTACTACGATCTCGCAGAAAACCGGTGTTGATGTTTTTTACCGAGTGAGTGACGTCACCGGAGCCCAAATCCCCACCTTTCTCCGATTGGGGGGGGGTACTACTCATACGTGACTCGTGACTTGCAGGTGTCTATTGGCGGCTGTAGTTACTTACCATGAAGTGAGCCGTCTATCAGCTCGCTTCCTATGCTGAAAAAAAAATTACTACTGTTATATCTTCTTCTTCTCATCTACTGTCGATGTGTCCATCTAAAGGTTGCCTGTAAGAGATTGCTATTAGCGATAAGGCCATCTATTGTACATATCTGTTTGTAATATTTAACCAACGTACTGTACAATAAAGCATATTCTATTCTATTCTATCTTTTTGTCTAGTTTGCCAAGTCTTCTAGCCAAGTTAAGCGGCTCAACAGTTGATGTTTATAACTTTCATAGCTCAGATGCAAAATCAATTTCAATTTGTACATGTTTTTGCTGTAAATAGAAGGTCGTTCATATGTTTATTATCAACATATTTTGGCATGAGTTTTTATGCAATTTTTTAAATATCAAAAATCATGAATAGCGTTACTCATAACTGTCGAAATCGAACTAGGTTATGGATCGATAGACGAATATTCCCCATTCCGCATTTTCACTTATTTTACATACTCCTTCGTAATGGAAATGAACTTATTCCATCGATAAATTAATTTACTATTCAATGGAGTTTAACGTATGGCATCAAAATCTCGGTAGGTTTGTGTGAATAGTTGCTAGGCAAAGATAATTTGTATAAATATACTTTTAATAACATAATACTATATTAATGTGATGGTTTTCGATTTGATGATTTTATTTATTTCTTTATGACACATAATACAACTATTTTTACAGATTTTGTACCCAATACAATAGTGTAGCCATTTTTTGTTAAAAACATGTATGGTAATTAATAATACATTACATTAACAATTTTAACAACCTTACTCATCCCGGCCGCGTCACGGCAGCCAAACACACACATTACAGACAAACCACTCCCAGACACAGCACCTACTAACCCGCTTATTACACAACTACTCGTCCCGGACGGGCATCGAACCCACCAGACCGACAGATCAGTCTTATTTCAGGTTCATATTATATATATTTGAGCCACCGCAAAATCAGGGAGAGGCATCTATGAATAGCCCAGTAGATGGATCTTGTTATACAGGCTGTGGTCACTGAAAGCAACGTAGTAAACCGCAGTAAATGGTTAGATAATCATAGGATGCTATTATAATGCTATACCATACAAGTGTAATTTAAACGAAATAGAATTATTATTATAATATATATAAGAAATAATTGAATTATAAATTTTGTAAATTTAAAAATAATGTTACTTGTGTACTTTGGTCTAAATGGTAATACATTTTATATTTTACACTTATTTTTACTTTAATACCTAGCTTTTTAAATTGCATGTAATCTCGTCTTGTATCACCTATATTGCCATGTTGTGTACACCATGTTGTGTATTTAGGAACATAGCTAATATCGAAACTGATAGCATTAGCTATTTACGAGTATAAGCCTAAGTTTTGTGTTATGTTCTATTTTGTGTGCCTAAATTAAATAAATAAATAATTAAAGTGGCCAACAAGAGCATCAAAAAGCCAAGGTAAATAATATATCATTTACTGTTATTATATATAATATTCCTTACTGGAACAGATAGATGCAGCGCGTTGATGTCTTTTGTTTGATTTCTTTGAAGGTACGTCACAGAGACAATTTGCAAATATTCACTGTGTCGTGATTATGGGCTACTACAACACAGGTGTTTAATATATATATATAGATGTAACATATAAAAGTTTTTAAAACAATAATGTTTTTTTTCAATTTAGAAAAAGAGGAGTTTCTGAATAAGGTATTTAATAATTCTGCTAAAAAAAATTGAAAACTTTTTTTTATTGGATTTTATAAACTCACACCTAAATTTAAAAAGTTTTATGGCCTATGGTGGTTAAAAAGGTATTGAAAGGCTGTAGTTTATCTAAAACAAAATATTTTTTTACACATAGATTTGTATCGTAAATATGTATGTAGTTTATTATAATTACATAATGAGGCACTATCATATTATGAAGCTTTGGAGGATACAGATAACTGTCGTACATTATGCCTTCGTCGCAGGTGTTTGATAAAAACAACCACCTCTAATAAAAATGATCAAAAAACAAAACAAGATTTTAGATACAGGTTGCGCTTTTATTATTCGAGCACTGGACGTTAGGATTTTTTAATGCTATAAACAAACAGCCCATCTGTTCGTTTATCTCATTAATCAATGATGGTAAGTTACCACCGAAGCCCACAGACACCTGCAGTTAAAGAAATAAAAGTGTTGTGTTTCTCCTCAGAATTAGATAGAAGAAGGGAGATGGGTCTCCCTCACTCGGTGAAAACCAAAAAGAAATACTTAACACCAGTGTCTTACGAGGTCATGGTATCAGTCGAGCCCATTTGTGCCAAAGCATGGCTGTCTATCGGTAAAAAAATGTTCTAGTTATTACTTTAAAGACTTTTTACAAGGCTATGACCTTCGTGGTGGTTTTCCCTTCTAAATTTTCCCGGGTCCCGGGAGGGTTAACGTCATGCAAACCAAAAACCCTTTCGTTGACCCAGAATAAAATTAGAAAATTGACAGGATTATGTACAGAATTTTAAACTCTCAACCTCTTCTCTACTTATTATGTTTGCACCTAGTATTTTATTTTTATATCACCCCGAGTGACTGGAGAGAGACAGCTTTATGGTATAAGGAGGCAAACGAGCATACGGGTCACCTAATGGTAAGCAACTACCGCCGCCCATGGACACCTGCAACTTAAAAGTCAAAAGTGCGTTACTACTAGTGCTTAAAATTTTAAAATAGAATAATAATAAATAATAACTTAATGAAACATGCTGTATATCAAAGTAATTAATGCAGTGTATTGTTCGTGCCACAGCCGCTATCATTTCGTCTTGATAATTTTCTCGTTTGTTCCAAACAATAATGACATAGTATTATCGTTAACTACTTAAATTAAACTAAAACTATTTTTGTTCGATGAGATTTTAAACAGTAGTTATAAGTAATTGCTTTAAGATCTAAAAATAAATATATAAAGGTTAAAATAAATTAGTATATAATACTGAGGTTTGTCCGATCAATGGCACTATACGGTGCGCGGTTGTGGCGGTTATAACCATACGCGATTACCATGTCGTGGAAGCGCTCCAGCCGGGGCACCCCTTCTTTCCGGGTAAGGCTGCTTTAGGAATTACCTACCTCGACCGCTAGGAAGAAATTGAAACTCGAATGTTGTCTCGAGGATTCAGCTTAACATACGCTTGCCCCACTTGTGCGACGCGGCGTTGGACCCTCATTGTAGTAATCGGAGAGAACCTCTTGTTATTGGTCCTTATACTTTACACGTACAAAAACAATATACGTATTTGAAACACACTGATTATCTTCCTTACTCTTTTCTATATTTGTTTTGTCGGCGCAAATATTTCCTTTTCTTGCATGCTACTTTTACACACACTAGGTAACAATATATAGAGACCATAGCCAGTGGAATCACAGATTTGCAATCTTGACCTGCTTGAGCTTTTGTTTACACTTCCCAATCCTTCCGTAAAAGCAGTTTTTGACCTTCACCTTTCAATAATTATCTTAATTTTCCCACTAATTTTCAAATTTTGCCGCAATAGGCTAGACCCCTATTCCGTTACTGAGACTTTTACAGTTGGCAAAATTTGAGCATATAATACGCCTCTTTAGGCAAACAGGAGGGAGTATATGTATGTATTATCTAGAGACTAAATTTATATCTTTTACACTTATATATGCAGACTTCCAATTGATTTATAATCTTTGCATTAACCTTGACAGTGACTGCAGACAAAGGCGCGCTGATCATCACAAACACAAGAATTCAATAAGTAGGTATTTAATATTCTGCAGTTTTCGCACTCAATTATTGTTGGTCAAACGAAGTGATTGTCTCATTGATGCACGGTAATTGTAAAAACAATATTTGTTTATTTTAAGATTTATTTTTGAAACTAGGAACTTTTAAGTACCTCATGGTCATATTGATTGATCCGTGGGTCTAGTGGTTAGTGACCGTGGCTACAAGAGACAGCAGACAGGTCGTGAGTTCCATTCCCACCTGAGATAAATAATTGCGTAAAATGTACGTTCATTTATTTTGTGTTTGGGTGGGGATTTTCTATAATATGTCTTTTTTTTATATTAGAGGGGGCAGGTGAGCAGACGGGTCACCTGATGGAAAGTGAAGAAGAAATAAATAGGTATGTTTTTTGCGGTCTGGCAACCACAACATTCGCTCTCCCTAATTTAGATCTGATCTAACGGCAATGGGTAAAATTAAAATTATAAGTAAATAGCAAAATAAGTTAAGGTCTTGGAAAAATCTTGTTGATTTGCAACCCGGCCAACAATGTGTAGTGCAAATCCTGATCACGCAAGTGTGTGCATTGCGTTAATATTTTATTACTTACACTAGTGTAAAAATTCTTATGTAAATTTTTTATTGGCTAAGAAAAAAAAACATCATGCATGAGAATTTATTTGTTTCACAATCTATCTACAACATATGCTCAATTTAAGTCTAGGCAGCAATATGTGTGTATACAAAAATGTTATTGACATTTACCCGAAGTCACCATGTTACACAGGGATCATTTATCATTTACTCCGCATTTTAAATTGTTGCGCATTGAATTGGAAATGAGAGAGGAGAGTGAGCACACTCCTGAGTAAACTAACAAATATAAACAATATTTTTTCGTGCGCTGCCAAATATTTTTCTGCGATTTTTATCTAGTTTTTTTTATTTATCAATTTAAATTAAATAAATAACAACTGTACGTGTAGTGACGGATTAAGAATACGGAATCTCACTACCCCAATTCATCCCGTGGGTGTCGTAAGAACCGACTAAGGGCGCAAAACAACGCAGGACACCAGCACTGCAAAAAGAAGGAAAACTTGACACAAACCCTATACCAACCCGTCTGGCCAGCGTCTTATAGTAGACCAAAACCTTCTTTCTAAGGAGAGGCCTATGTCCAGCAGTGGACTATTAAAGGCTGTTGATGTGATGATGTGAAATAACAATTCATCTGTCATAGTTTTTACATTGTACGCAAATGTTTTATGCTATTGGCTGTATGGATGTTTGTTGTACCGCTAGAACGAAGATCAATGTGAAATTTGGCTCAGAGGCAGATTGTGGTCTTGAATAGCACATAAACTACTTTTTATAACGAACAATTTATGACAAAGTTAAAATTTACGCGCGAAAAGCCACAGGTATAACCTATTTATAATATGGGAATGTACACCCTCGCGGCCTTAAATTCATTTTGGAAACACTAAACAATAGTATGGAAACTTTTTGTAATAATGTTGTTTCCAGAATGTCAACATGTATTTACAATAGTTTTACTCTAGTTTCAGTATGAATTCACTATGAATACAATATGGTTTCAATATGTAATCACTCGAGAAACTCTGTTTTCAAAATCTAATCACCATAATTTCAACATACATCCACTTTGGATAAATTTTGGTATCAGGATGTATCCACTTTGATTAAAGTATGGAAACGCGATGGGCAAATGTAACAAGCACACTCTTTAATCAGCATGGTAATAAATTCAAATGGTAGAATGAAACCATTCCCGCTCTGTTTCCAGAGCGTTTCCAGAATTACTCTATGGTTGCGAAGGCATAGACAAGGAAACTATTGAATATATTTTGTGAACCAAAACGTCTGCAGCGTAATAATTGTTTTTTTATTTAACTATAACGGCTTTACCAATTACAATAATTAAAAACAAATATACAAAAAAAAAACAAAAATCATCTTGCCTGCTGCAGAATCGCAAGCATACTGTTGCGTCATATGATTAAATGGTTCGATTGGAATGGAATGTGGAGGACAGCGGCTTCTAGTATCGACTACAGTACATCTATTAAGATTGTGGTTAATACGAGTAGTGCTAGATGGCGCTGCAAGTAACGCTTGACTGATTCTGGAATATTCTTGTTCGTCTGGAACGGACTATCGAACATTAGGGATCTTCCTAGTAAAATTCAACAGCGCTATAAAATCGGAGCGTGTTTTCCGTTCGAGGCAGTATCGATTTACGACACAGCGAATTAACATTAACAATACTAAAATTATATTTGGCTATCCATCCATTAATTTGTATTGTTAATATGCCGGCTACATTTTAAGTGAGTCCTATATCCTAGACTACGCTAAATCTACTTACTTCTGTTCTCTTCTTGGTATTCCAACTGCTACTCCCTTTGCCTACTTGTTTTTTGACAACAATATTACCTCCTTCCTTTGTTTCCTCTGAAAACGTTTTTATTCCCATGGAGGGTTGGCTTTTGGCAGGAAGGCGGTCATAAAGGAAACAAACCAAAACTGTATTGGCATATTGCACCTACTCTAAATATTATTGTGCAAATGGCAAAAAAAATGAGAATGATGACAGAATTAATTTGTGTACTTCTTACTTAATAAGAAATAATGACTAAAGTACCTGTAATTAACATTATAACAAGCAAATATTTATATAAATTATTTATATTAAACCAAACTTGTTTACTTTCGGCCATCGTTACACAAGGCAAAATCTTCATCCTCATCACCTGGATGGTTGGCGATAAACTACTGTGCGCTTTTCGAGACACTTTTTGCCCAGCACAACCAATGCATTAAACGGGTTATCGTCTGTAGTATTTCCGGACCGATACAACCTTCAAACCTTCAAGAAAAGAGGGTACTTCTTCCTAAAAGGCCGGCAACGAGTTTGTGACTCCTGAGTTCCAGACGTTCATGGGCGGCGATGGCCACTTTATATCGGGTCTGCTCATCTGCCTCCTCTAACATAAAAAAAAACAATTAAAATAAACAGTGGTACTTCCTAATACTTAGCACACAAACTCTATAACAGGTTTCTTAATATTCCTTTATGGAACAACCAAAAATAAGATTATTTATTAAACGTCATTATTATTCACAATATTATAATCTTTTGAAGAAACTCTTTGAAACCAAGAAAGTATTAACATATCTCACATACGGCAGTCTGATTAACATACTGATAAACATACTCAAATATTTCTAAATATATACATATTATAAATAAATTACATGCAGACACAGTAAAATGCCCGTGCCAAAACAATTATTTGACAATGCATAAATTTCTCCTTTTAATTTATTTGTTTGCGTTTTTAAGTTTTTCGGCACTTTCTTAATAGATCACAAATCATTACACTTAATAATTAGAAGTAATAGTCCCTGTAAAAAGAATTTGTTATGAAACAATGACATTAATACCATCCGCTCTATAACCTGTTAACACTGATGTAATGGCTCGTGGTAGTAGCTCATTTATTGTGGGACTAATTAGGAACATTGCGATATTAGCGTCACCGGTCTTTTTGCCATGGTTAAGGAGGTAAATGGGCAGACTTGATGTTAAGTCGCTACCTCCGCCCATGAACCCCTGCAGGCTACAAGTGCGTTGTCGTCTTTCAAGTGCCACTACTCCCCCGGAATTAGAGGGGGTAACATATAAGTATGTTTATCAGTAGTCTGGTTACATCAGTATGGCTCTGTTTTGTTTAAAATCAGACGACCGTGTATGAGATGTTAATTCTTATACTACTAAAACTACTAATAACTTTTTACTTGAATACGTAATATTGTGTAGCATGTGTCAAACGTTTTTTGCGAAACCTGAATGGTTACTGTTCTAACCTTTTTTTTTTTTGTGCGCCTCTGCGCCTGTAATAGGAGGGATCCGGGAACAGCTGTTATTAAGACATCCGGACCCCTCCTAGCGCCGGCCCGCTCCTGTTGCGGGCCCCGTCTCAAAAGTTTCCTCTCTTTAGGCGACGTCCGGCACACGCGGACGCCGCCCCCTCGCGGCTGGCCAAACTAATGCGGGTGGAGGGGAAACCCACCCCTTCCACCCGCGGCCACACTCAGGGCGGCATGAGGCGGTGATAGGCGCGCCTCCGCCGCCCGGTTCGCCGGCGGCGGATCGGGTCCGAGTGGAGGTCGTCCTCCCGGGCCTTCTCCGTCGCCTCCTTCTGCGAGATTACTTCCTCGCAGAAGGTTGCGACCGCGGTAAAACAACTGTCGCTACCGGCCATGGAGCGTACTACGGCCGGCAGCGAGAGATCCACTCCGATGACTGCAGTGAGGGCCCGGCGCTACGTCGCCCATGCGGGGCAGACCGCCAGCGTGTGCTGGGCCGAGTCCTCACTGCAGTCGCAGTGGTGGCAGGCGGGACTCAGTTCCCTCCTAGCGACCGAGTGCAGGTACTTTCCGAAGCAACCGTGCCCGGAAAGCACTTGCGTCAGCCGGAAGGTAAGGGTCCCGTGCTGCCGCCCTGCCCACTCGGCGATGACCGGCTGGAGTCTGGTGGAGTCTCCAGCCGGAACGACCAACGAGCCATCGTGGCTCGGCGAGCGGCTTCACGCCACTCGCGCACATCCTCGGGCGGAGGGCGAAATCCGCTCTCCGCCCGGGAGTCAGCCACTCGCCGATAAACTTCGGCGAGCACTTCCGCCTCCAAATCCCACGGGGGAGTTCCGGCCAACGCGCACGCCACCTCCGTCGAAACGGTGCGGTAACCGCGTATGGCTCTGACCGCCATTACCCTCTGAGGGCGCCAGAGGCGTGCCCTATTCTGGGCGGTCAGAGCCGCCGCCCACACCGGTGCACCGTATAGTGCCATTGACCGGACAACCCCCGTGTACAGCCGTCTTGTCGCGACGCTGGGTCCACCCAAATTGGGCAAAAGTCGCCCTAGGGCAGACGCAGCGCCGACCAGCTTTGGAGCAAGCTGTCGGAAGTGCTCGTCGAAGAGCCACCTCCCGTCGAGGATCAGGCCCAGATATTTCATCAGGGCCCGAACCGGTGCGAGGACCGAGTTGACCACGATTGAGGCGCCAGGGGGTGGACCACGACGGGGCCCATGAAATAACAGGGCCTCCGTCTTATCTAGGGCCACCCGTAAGCCCAGCGCCTCAATGCGCCCGACCACCAGGGAGACTCCCCTTGTGGCCAGGCGCGCCGCCTCTTGGAAGTTCGCCCTCCGGGCTGTCACCAAAGTGTCATCTGCGTAACAAATTACACCCAGCCCGGGGGGGAAATCGGCTCGAAGGGCCCAGTCGTACCCTATGTTCCACAAGAGAGGTCCAAGAACAGACCACGTGTTGGTGGAGCCTCTGTTGAGAAGACAGAGGCCCACCGAGGCCGCCCACTCCTCTACGGCCTCGCCCCTTGCGTCCGTCCTGGGGGAACCCCACGCAATGGACTTTGCGTTGAAGTCCCCCAGCACAAGGACGTGCCCAGACGCTAGTCGCCGTATCGAGGTCTCCAAGCTGGTTAGGAAGACCTCGAAGTCGCTTAAACTCCGGTTGGGGGAGAAATAAACACCATATATGGTAATCCCCCCCCCCCACTCGGCGGCAACATATCCAGTGCCCTTGTCTCTTAGCGACAAGGGCGGGGAATGGGGCTGGGGCGAGCCGTCCCAGTCACCCATCCAGTTTGGACGGGGAGGGACAAAATAGGGCTCCGCGACTACGGCAACACCTATCGACCACTGTGCCATGGTTTGCAGGAAGAGATCCTGGGCCGCGGCACAGTGGTTGAGGTTCGTCTGGACGAGGAGGTTGGAGACCTGGTCCATTACTGGATTGTCTCTACAACCTCCTCCTCCATGGGCGACGACGTTGACGCACAAACTACATCGGAGGCAGCCTGGATCGACTGGCTAGCCCCCGGCGTCTGCCGAGAATTGCGGGGAGGCTTGCAGCCTCTCTGCCCCATCTGGTGATTGGCGGGCTTATTGCCCGCCGCACACGCTGGGCAGTGAGGGGCGGCAGAGCATTCTGAAGCCTTATGCCCCGTTTGACCGCAGCGGAAACACACGTCCAAACTGGATGGGTGACTGGGACGGCTCCGTGGCAGTCGTCGGTTCCACGGCGGCTCATTCCCCGCCCTTGTCGCTAAGAGACAAGGGCACTGGATATGTTGCCGCGATTCAATAACAGTAATAGGTGATTTGATGGTAGATTTTTGTTTGAATGTGGGAGTTTGTACGTGTGGTTATTCGATCAAATAATTAATTCATCGTTTAAAAAGCAGAGTGGTCTTCGCAAAAATGTTTTTCTAAAATAAGTACGAAACCACTTTGATCTGTGTTATTTGATAAATTGTTATTTTCAAATATTATCTTTAAAATATAATCCAAATAATGTAATATTAATAAAAAAAACTCTAAGACTATCAGTGACATTTGAATAATTTAGATATTATATCGTATAGGATAGAGTATTAATTGGGAAATCTTTATAGGCTGTGTAACATCATACTGCGACCTTTTTGGCGTGATGCAGGCAACATAAACGCTGATAAAACAATGATGATCTTCGAGCCTATCTCATAAACAGGTGGTCATTGAAAACCTCGTGGTACTTTAAAGACTTAAGAGACTTTAAGATCACTTTAAAATTTTCATGAAATTTGAATTTGACATTCACAGAATTGTAGATTTGTACAAAAGTAATAAAGATTTTTTCCAAACAATCTTTTGTAAAAATGTTCATTATAATTATCATCATTCCCCTGCTATTTGGTTTTTAATATTCTTTAAGCTCGACGCAACATGTAACACTGCAAATTGGTTAGTTTCTTTTATGACCGATGGAACTTAGGAACTTAGGAACGTAATCGTTTCCAGACGAGATCAGGACAGAAGACAAAGGGGTAAAGAAACTGACGAGGAAATCAGGATACAGTTACCGCAAGTCTTGAATAGGGAAATTGGACTTTTTAGTAGCTCAAAAAAGATAGAGGGCGCATAAGTCAGTCCTGTGATTCGAGAGGTTACTAGGTCAGGGTTATGAACTGTTATTTCTTACAATATATAACAATTAACAGTGTAGAATAGAAGATTCATCACACTCCATCACCACAAAGCAACCACTTGTGATAGGTCTTTGAAGAAATAATTAATAAACGATTGTGAATTAATGTCGGCAAAGCATCGACATGGTACGTACGCAATGTATATAAGGTTATAGTGCCCAAACATTCACACAGTCGAGCTAGACCTCTCGAAGAGAACGTATTTTTAACTTTTTTTTAAATTTAGTTTAACTTTAAGTATTTATTTTTAATTTGACAATATGAACGTGTTGTGCCTTCTGGTGTTAAGTTGCGTAATCGGCGCGTACGCAGGCAGTTTGCGTGAGTAGATTTATAATACATATGTGCAGATAATATCTACGAGTTTTATAATTTATAAATATATATTTTTTTAATTTATTACGTTTAATTTATTTAAGAGAATTTAAAAATTATCATCTTATAAGTATTACATAGATTAAATAACATACTATAAATAGAAAAATAGAATGAATGAATGTATGTATATACATTCCACTTTTTTTTAAATATATTTTTGATTAACATATTATTTATATAAAAAAACAAAAATATTGTTTTTTTCAAGTTCAACAAAGTTCGAGTTTTCAGTTTCAACAACAAGTTAAATTTTTTTTATTTTATTTGTTAGTTTATTTTTTCCAGTATTGTATATAATGCGATAACATCTCAAAAAACATTAGTGATTAGTAAATTAATTAAAAAAAATAGCATTTAAAAAAAAAAAATTGAAATTGTCTCCGTAAAAATAATATTACACTCAACACGAATACAAGCACGATTAAGACGAAGCTACTACGATTGTATATGTGACCAGCTGATTCGCACAACCTCGTTTTCGTCTCTCTAAAGGAATTAGTTTTCCCATATTTTGCAACATTTTTCCTTGAGGTTGCGTTCATGTTAGTTATAGCTTGATATCGATAAGTGGGCTAACCAACACTGAAAGAATTTTTCAATGCGAACCAGTAGTTCCTGAGATCAGTGCGTTCAAACAAACAAACAAACTCTTTCGCTTCATAATACTTATATAGATCTACATACGAATATCCTCGAGCTTATGCTCCCTAATTCTTTTCTACGTTAGTAGAATATATTTGAAGTGTCTCGTAATTAGTCGTGATACAGGAATTATTTGTGGTATAAAACTTGAAATGATTAATGAAATGATTATGAAAACTCTCTTGAGCAAGGGTATTAATATGGCTAAATTATAACAAAATCAAGTGAACAACTAAATAAGTATGATGGTTTTCACACATAAAGTGACTAAATAAAGTCAGATGAACTTTTGTACCTTTCGTCTGAGTCTTATTATTAATAATTATGTTTTTTTTAATATACATACCTTGATATCGCCTTCTAAGTTTATTCACAAAATTCTGAACGCGCCCATAAATATTTGACAACCAACAAATACTCGTATATCGCAACTTTGTCATAGTGACACAATTTTATAAATCTAATACACGATAATTCGAATAATGTATTATCTGTGTTTATATGTTGGCGATCTGAAACCCTTATTTAATAATGTTTTTCAATTTAAAAAAGATCCTAATTTGTCGTACCGACGTCAAATCTATACTAATATTATAAAGCTGAAGAGTTTGTTTGTATGTTTGTTTGAACGCGCTAATCTCAGGAACTACTGGTCCGATTTGAAAAAATCTTTCAGTGTTAGATAGCCCATTTATCGAGGAAGGCTATAGGCTATATATCATCACGCTAAGACCAATAGGAGTCGAGCACTAATGAAGAATGTTTCAAAAACGGAGAAAATTTATTACTATTGAGAGACGCAGACGAAGTTGCGCGGGTCAGCTAGTAAAATAATAAAATTGTTCTTTTTACTATTTTCCTCGTATTTTTGCCATATTTTGTCACTATTTAAACCAGAGGTTCCCAAACTATTTTGGGCAAGAGACATCTCTAACATGATACCTCAGACCCTCTTAGTTAAATTACTGCAAGCTTATCGACTTGTTGAGTGTTTTTAAAGTACAATTAATTAATAGGGATCGATTTTTAGATGGACCTCGTGGATCCCCAAACATGGACTGGACTTTCACAAACATTCCAAGACCAAATTAAGACAAACCAGTCCCCCCCATTGCCGAGTTTTATAAGAATATAAGATAATTGAAAAAATATATTTTTAAGGAAACAGTTGTTCATACAGACAACAAAACTATTGTTGTTCTAATTAAAAAAATAACTGTAACTGTTAAGAAATATAAAAAATATTCAAGCTTAGCGGAAGCGCCAGTGAAAAAAAAGTTAGTGAATAATTCACTAACTTTTTTTTCAACTGGCGGTTCCACTTACCGTTTTTCAATTTTGGCAAAACAATTTTTGTGCTATTCCAGAATGACAGATTATCTATCCGTGTACCAAATATCATCCAGATACGTTTCAGCTGTTCTGGCGTGATCAAGTAATAATTACAAAGAAACCTATTCTGAAATAGTAATTGTTGCAAGAAAACACTTCATTTTTTTAGAATTATTTTTGACCTTCGGTTCTTATTTGCACTTTTACAAACATTCAAAACAAAATGATGGTAAAAGTTTTTGTATTGTTTTTTTGTCAACAAACATTTGTGTAAAAAAAATTATAGTTCTAAAAAACTATAATTAAACTATAATTTTTTTCATTATTTTTTTTATATTAGTGTATTGTCATCGGTCCTCGATATATCTACAAAGTTTAAACGAATTCTGACCGTTTAAAGTCAGTCAAAATTACGCCCAAAGGAGTCGGTTACATACAAACAAACATACAGGTGAAGCTAATAAAAGCGTGTTAAAAATGTATAACCAACATCGGTGTCCACTACAGAGCTAGTAAGTATTAGCCACTAAGTATTGCAGAGTATATTTCATAAGTGAACACTTTACGAGTAAATAGATTATAATGTCAAAAATATTAGGTACGTTTGAATAACTGTTTCTTTTAGTTCCATTAAATTCAGTTTATCAATTTTATTTTCTGGGTATTCTTCTTGGAATAATAAAATTCATATTTTAAACGTAAGCCCTTTTAGATTTTAAATTACTAAAAATTTTAACTCCCAGTTCCATAATCACAAATTTTATTCTTAAGATAACCTGTAAAAAACCAATTTATTCTAGATGTCACACATGGTAGAGTTTCTCCACCATTTCGCTCTATCTACTACGTCTTCGGAACCTTTTACTCGCTCATATCTCTCAGTACATCCCTAAACCTTGTCATTGATCTCTTATTGTCTTTTGAACTCAAATTATTATTACCTATAGTTGTACAAGTAGATAGATAGATAGATAGATAACTCTTTATTTGCACACTAAATTACAGAGTTTCAAGAAAGGAACACAGCGATCAAATATCGAGTGTACAAAGGGCGGCCTTATTGCTAAATGCAATTTCTTCCAGGCAACCTTAGGATGGATCAAAAGTTCTAGAGAGACAGTAGTAGTTGAATATCTGCATTTGTGAACCTACTATTAGTTTATTATTATCTACTATACATATTACATATACTACACATATTATATTATCTACAAACATTTACAATTTTTATACTTACATCTACAATGCATATCACAATAAATAAACCTACATATATATAAGTACCTACATACTATACCAGCAGATAGACTTATACACATACATATGTATGTAAGTATTTTACTATCACTCGTGAGCGGTATTTTCTTTCTGACTGAAATCCTGGTACCCTATGTATTTTTTCTACCCAAGTTACGTGTAAGCAATTATCATATACACATACTTATTATAAAAATATATATAATTATTTTATGAAGATCGGTTGAAGCGTGAAAAAGTAACAAACAAACACACATTCCCATTTATGATATATATAAAATTTCGTATTCTATATTAACGAGATTCATTCATGCGATTTAACACGGTTGGTGCAGTGGTAGCGTATGCGACTGCTGTGCTGAGGTCTCGGTTTCGATTCCCGGGTCGGACCAAATGTTTATATGATCTGCAAATCTTTGTTTCAGAGTTTGGGTGTTTTCTATGTATAATATGTATGTATTTACAGAAAAAAAAAGGATATAAGTATTCTATCAGTCAATCTAGTTTGCATAGTAAAAGCTCTGCTTAGTTTGAAGCTAGATGGCGTTGTGTGTCAGATGTGCGAAAAAAAAACATACATACATTTGATTTAAACATGACAATAATAAAAACAACTTCACACATCTTACACATGGCCGTCTGATCCCAAACTAGGCAGAGACTGTACTATGGTAACCAGACTGCTGATAAATATACCTCTATATATTACTAAGTACATACATTTTATAGATAAATAACACCCAGATATATAACAAATGTCGGTCATTTGCAGTTTGGAAAATCCCTGGTATATAAAATAAGGTAGTATAAAAGCCTAAACGATGTACGGGTACAAAATTCTCGACCAGAAAATTGACTATCCTCGGTTAGTAGTCATTTTTAAGTTTTGCGTTTCATCAAATCTCGCCACTTTGTTCCCCTATAAGAAGAACAGCTTTTGGTGCCAACTCTCCCTATGCAAGAATGTGTAAAGTGGTAAATCACTACAGCGATCTTATTAACTTACACTTCGGTACAATTTGTAAGAAAAAGTCTGTACTTAGTGATTTAAAAAATCAAAATTGTACTCTACCGTTGTGAGATTTTTTCATTCATTATTTTACTTTTGAGTTTTATCCATTTTTAAAACATAAGCGGTGTTTACCTATAAGTGGCTGTTGCATTGTTCTTAAATATATGAACATGTATTATTTAAAGGTATTAATGTAAACAGTTGTTGGTGAATCTTTGATAAATAACTTAAAAAAAACCTACACGAGCTCTAGCTTAGTAGTCTGGCACACCAACCACTATTAACTGTTTGTAAAATCTAATCTAAACATCTGGAATATCTAAGGTATTTAAGCAACCAAGCAAAACAATTTCTCAATACTTCAATAAATAAGCAACTTTTAAACGAATACTTACCGACTTATATTTTTAGAAACTTACTATACTTCATCCCTTAATTTACAACTCTTAGACGTGTACGTCTGTGTACTGTCCGTGTGGTGACGGATTAAGAATACGGAATGTCACCACCCCTATTAATCCCGTGGGTGTCGTAAGAGCCGACTAAGGGAGCAAACTACGCAGGACAACCGCACTGCAAAGAGAAGGAACACAACTCAAACCCTATACCAACCCGTCTGGCCAGCGTGGTATAACAGGCCAAAACCTCCTTTCTAAGGAGAGGCCTATGTCCAGCAGTGGACTATTATAGGCTGCTGATGTGATGTGATCTGAACCGTGTAATATTTTGTATTATTTCAAATAAGACCAAAAATATACAAGCGAATTTTATACCTCCTCTTTGAAGTCGGTTATAAAGTATAAGAGTCTGTGCTATGATAATCAGACTGCTGATAAACAAACTCAAATATTTCTAAATACATACATATTAAAGATAAATCACACCAAGACGCAGAACAAATGATCCTGTTCATTATTGTCCGAGGTGAGAATTGAACTCATGACTTAAAGCTTAGCTGTCAGAGTAACCACTAGACCAGCCATTGGCCAGTCAATTATATAATAATATGTAATAGTCTCTGACATTAATTTCTAATAACAATTGATAATAACTATTTAAGATTTAATCTGACGACTGGATGGTGTAGTGATTTGTGTAACGGACTGCTATTCCAAAGGTCGCGGGTTCGATTCCCGCTCAGGTCAAACATTTGTGTGCATGAACATTTGATGTTTGATTTGGTCTGGGTGTTTCTATGTATAATATGTATGTATTTACAAAAAAAAGTATAAATGTTTTTATATCAGTTGTCTAGTACCCATAGTACAAGCTCTGCTTAGTTTGGGACTAGATGGCGTTGTGTGAATGTGGTAGAATATATTATAATATATTAATCACTTCATTCACTATTCGAATACTTTTTTCTACTAACTTTACACACGCAGAATGTCCTAAAATACTAACGAAGCATAAACCTACGCTATACAACACACTTGCACCATTTCGTGTTGGTAAGGTCGACTTGTTACTAATACCATGTGTTAAGAACTCGTGTAAATAAGCCTTAATGTGGATTTTTATAACTGTATTTATACCGAAAGCCAATTTGAGTTGACCCTGACCTGGTCCACCTCCTTTCATTCCGCAATCCGTCCCCACAAGGAATATCCCGTTCCTACCATTGCATTTCCTTCCGCTCTACTATTCCCTTTTTAAATACTCCTAATTTCTCAATTTCTCTTCCTCTGAGCTTATTTCTAAAACCAGGTTAAGGGTTGACTTTTAAGTCCACTACGATACGGTGATTTTTTACGTGAAGTGATTGCCATCAGACCTACACAACACAAGTATTAGCTGATATCGAAGGTCTGTAGATAGACTGCTGTTGGACTATTTAGGGCCCTAACTACCCGTAACCATTATAATATAATATAATATAATATATTCTACCACATACACACAACGCCATCTAGTCCCAAACTAAACAGAGCTTGTACTATGGGTACTAGACAACTGATATAAATACATATATACTTTTTTTTGTAAATACCTACATATTATACATAGAAACACCCAGACCAAATCAAACATCAAATGTTCATGCACACAAATGTTTGACTTGAGCGGGAATCGAACCCGCGACCTTTGAAATAGCAGTCCGTTACACAAACCACTACGCCGTCCAGTCGTCATTGCCAAAGATGTTTGTATGGCAACCGGAATTTTCTCATCAATTTTTTTTAAAGAAAACTCCTGATCTAGGAACATATTTTGTGTCGCGAATATTAATGAAACGGTCACAAAGAACACCCCGCGACTTCATGATCATCATCATCAACAGCCTTTATTAGTCCACTGCTGAACATAGGCCTCTCCTTAGAAAGGAGGTTTTGGCCTACTATACCACGCTGGCCAGACGGGTCGGTATAGGGTTTGTTTCAAGTTTTCTTTCTCTTTAACCGGGGGTGTATTTTTTGTGTCCGTAAAACTAAGTACAACACTAAAACAACTATGTGGTTCACATAAAGTGCTATTATACGTGGGGATCGAACCCACAACAGTCAACGCAGTAGGAAACAGCGAGGTGATCGCTTAAAGCTATTCGTGCAGTCAATAAAATATCATCCCTAACGTTTCCAATGTCTAAACGGCTATAAGCATGCGCCCTTTAACATTTACACATCACCGACTTGTCCGAGGCTCTCTGAATATCGACTAGAAGGCTGAAACGTTCCAGTCAAATCTGGAAAACTAGAAACAACTAATTATGATATTCTGTCTACAGATATATGGAGTTTTTAATGTATGTATAGGTATATCGCAGGCACATATGTGTAAGGTTCGACCGGAGTGATACAACCTCACAGAAATCCGCTGTTTAACCGTGAGGTAACCGTCACCTAAGCCCTCCGGGTATTAATACCTTATTGCTTCCATAATGTAAATAAATCATCATCATTACCCTATCGCAGTCCACTGCTGGACATAAGCCTCTCCTATTGCGCGCCACTCTGATAGATTTTCGGCTTCTCGCATCCAGCTCCTGCCAGCCATCTTACGCAAATCCTCACTCCACCAGGCCCGTGGGCATCCTACACTGGAAATACATAGGTGATAACAATTTTGTTTGGGGGAGAGGAAGATAACACAAACATACATAAAATATAATGTTTATAATTGTACCATATTGGTAGGTTCCAATCATGGTAACTATGTATGTCATGTATTATTAATTATAATTATTATTCGACTGCACGGATAGCGTAGTGGTTTAAGCGATCGCCACGCCGCTTACTACTACGCTGACTGTTGTGGGTTCTATCCACACATGGGCCGACACTTTGTATGATCTACAAATTGTTGTTCTGAGTCTGGGTTTTACTTGTGTCCGTTTTATGTATGTTTGTAAAAGCATAGCGACACAGGATAAATTCCTAATGCGGGGGCTGTCTTTTTCAGAAAAAAAAATGTTCAAAAGTTTAATATTGATTTATTTATTTATAACTTTATGCACATTTGTACATCGGCGGACTTAATGCCCAAGGCATTCTCTTCCAGTCAACCTTTAGGTAGTGTAGAAATCGTGAGTGGTAGGCGCATATAGGTTTAATAGTGAGACTCTTAAGTAGCAGGCATCTATATGCGGCGTTGGCCATTTACCATCAGCTGACCCATCGGCTTGTTTCCCCCCTGCACCATAAACAAAAACAAATCTTTGCATCTTTATTACGTGTTGTGTTTCTTGTAATATGATATTATTAATGCAATATGCTAATATTATGATTACATACAAAATATTCCACCAAAGTCAAGGTTAATGGAATATTAGTAATATTGTTCTATTAATTCAGATTAAGTAAACAAGTGCGTTTATGTATAACTACAATTATAAAATCATTTTGTCCTTCACGTGCTAAGGGTTTCTAGAATTTACTATCACTTTTAACTGTAAATTATGCTTGGATAAGTATCGCAATATATGAATAATATTTTACTTAATTAGTTTACGTTTATGGTTGTGACATTATCAGGTTATCCGATACAACTGGATACTGACAGTTAATTTGGATATATATATATTTTTTAGAAAAGGTAGGAGATGGGTTTTCTGATTTAAAGCGACTATCGTCACCCATAAATGTCTGCAACTCAGGAGTCAAAAGCGCGTTGCCGGCCTTTGAGGAAGGAGCACGCTCTTTTCTTGAAGGTTTGAAGGTCGTATAGGTCTGAAAATACCGGATCTACTTATACATATATCAATAAATTCATTAATATTATGTTATAAAATATAATAAAACACAGAAATAATTACTAACTCGTTCTAGTTATTAGTTATTTTAAGCTTAGGTACTAATTATTTTGGTTAATAACCAGAATAATTTGAGTAGCCCACTTATGTTTACCACCAACTTTCCTTTAGCTCGACGCAGTATTTGAAACTGTTTATAGTACACAGTTATCTGTACTAATATAACAAAACTCTACATTTTCATATTAATAATAATAATAACCTCATACATGGCAGTCTGGTCCCAAACTAGACAGAGCCTGTACTATGGTAACCCACCTGCTGATATACATACTTATATATTTGTAAATACATACATATTATAGATAAATCAAACTCAGACACAGAGCAAATGTTTCTGCTCATCACACAATATTTGTTCTGGGTGGGAATAGAACCCACACTAGACCAACAGGCCCGTCGTAATAGTTTACTGCAAAAGTCCTTAAGTTAAATAGTATTAATTTATTTCTGGGTTTGCCGTTTAGATGGCGCTGATCACGAAAATTAGTTCTAAAAAGTTCAGTTGGCAATCTATATATTATTAAAAATATATACAGTTGTCAAAATAAACTTAATTTTACTATTTTACAAGAAGACAGCGGTAACGACGCATTGTATGCAAGAAATAAATATTCTATAATTGTAGAGGATTGTTGTATTATTTTTTATAGCGCAACCTAAATATATTATCATCATCATCATCAGCTTTTAATAGCCCACTGTTGGACATAGGCCTCTGCTAATAAAGGAGGTTTTGGCATACTATACCACGCTGGCTAGACGGGTTTTACCGTCACCGCCATCTTAAAATACACAGTATAAACAAATGTGTATTGTTGATGAATAACACAAATATTACAACAATTAACTTTTATATTTATTAATCCCAAATAAGATCCATATTTAACTAATAATGTTTTATAGATTAAAGAGTAATCAAACATACAGATTTATATTCGAAGTTCAAACTGGTCAGTTGATGTCTCTTTTCTAGATGTTCTCTTTCTCTTTCTTCGTCGGCTTATCAAAGGACATATTTACGGGTACGTGGAAGAGCCATGCTTCGCCACAAATGGGCGAGCAGTCCATCGCCCGGGGCCTCGCTCATACAGAAGCCTCTCGGGTATTTCCCGTGTTTCAAGTCGCCTGTCATTTTAACAGGCTTCCAGTGTCAACTGTCGTCTTCAATTTGCTTTTTACATTGGAGCAGCATGCACAGCACATACATTACTTGTTTCAAGTATCATAATTAAAAGGAATTCAATAAAAGCAAGGGCCTCACAATGATCTACCCGCCCGGGGTCCCGCAATGGCTAAAGCGGCCACTGGGCCGGCTCGATCGGAGTGATACCAGAGCCTCATAGAATATCAGTGTTCAATTATTATGACGTTGCTTTTTAAATAATGTGTAAGGATGTCCGGTAACCTTACTCATTATGTAAAAAGCCCCCTCCATCCTGAGGAGGACACAAAAGGCCGGTCACATTCCATCAGGTTACCCGACTGCTAATTTTGACCCCTACATTATAAAAAAACTACAAAGAGACCAAGAGACGTTCTGTAAACATTAAACTGGTACTATGTAAACAATTAAATTACTGATATTCCTTAATGAGCCCAATTGTTGACAACAGACATAACTTACATCCGTTACGGTAAATGTCTTCCGATTGTCTATTCGTTTAAACGATTACAAGCAAGTTATTCAGTTTAAAGAAACTTGTGATATTCATATTGTTCTGTTCCTAATGCATAGTTCAACCGACAGCGCCGTCTTATTCCTTTAGTACCAATCTTGTTCCTTAAATCGTTAGTGAGTAGTGACTGCTAAGTCTACGGCTCGATTCTCGCTTAAAATAGACAATTGTGTAATGAAACTGTCAGTTGTTTAGTGTCAACCCATACTTATATTACAAATATTAAAGTGAATTTGTTTGTTTGTTACACTTTCACGCCTAAACCACAGTAAGGCTCGAAAGGAGAAACCAGAGTCACGTACCCGTGTGTAAATCCTGTGATCGCAATAGTCACGAAGACAGGAACATAACCTATATAAATGAATCAATTAATGTTTATCAATTAATAATTAATATAATCAATTAATTAGACACAAACCCTATGCCAACCCGTCTGACCAGCGTGGTATAGTAGGCCAAAAACCTTCTTTCTAAGGAGAGGCTTATGTCCAGCAGTGGACTGTTAAAGGCTGTTGATGTGATAAATACTTATGGTCTTACTTTAGCGTCCTATAGTGAATAGAAGCGTCAGTAGTTTTAAGAATATTAATTAAAACGGTAATAAAGATGGTGGTATAGTGAAAGATATCATTCTAGGAAAAGTACATATTTTTTATTATTATTTGCTTTTAGGGTGTGTAATGTATTGGGTCTAGATGTTTGTGTATTGATGTTGTAAAATCTACTTTTGTTTATTCACGATGACTCTTATTACCCAGCTAGTATTTGCCACAATATCTTAATTTTAGGGTTTCGTACATATAAACGAAACACCCCGTTTTCTATCTGTCTGTATCTCCTTCTATGTTATAATTATTTTTGGGTATTAAATCAAGTAACTTGCAATACTTCTATGGTGACCTATAGGCTGTAAAGGTCAAGGTTATAAAGTCAATGCAATAAAAAAACAACCTGGATAATCATGTTTCCATACGCATTATGCAAACATTATAATTTAATTAGTTTCTATTATGAATGCATTGGTTGCATGCGTATTGCGAAATAAATTTGATTGTTAACTATTGAGTAACTCAGTTGAACTTGATATTTTAAAGCTTAAGACTTTTTTTTAAGAAGCCCGTGATAGTTGTCGTGCTGTTAGGCCATGGCCGACTGACTCGTGCCGCACTTCAAACTGTGAAGAAATCACCATTTTCAAGTTCTTAATTATTACATTATTATTACTTAAAAACTAGTAAAATATTTGTAAGTTTATTGACAAGGTCAATTATTAACATCTAATTATAAAATGCATAAGTTTAGATGGTTGTTTGTTACTCAATCACGCCAGAAGAGCTAATAATCTGGAAAATTTTAATGCAAACTTAATTATAGTCCGTATATTTATTTTTAACTTACATTTAGATAGGTATATTGCCAGTTTATTCATGGTTTTATATACCTATATATATTATATAAAAGATTAAAATTCACAAATGATTTTGAACAGCCATTTATACAAATTTGAAGTTGATTATGTCGGTGATACCACATAGGTTGCTTTTATAGCAGAAAATGAATAATTAACAAAATCGACATTAACTCGAGTGAAGCCACGGGCAAAATTTTGTCATTATTAAGACAGTGACCTAAACGATATCAAAAAATATAAATATCCATAGTTTTGTTGATAAAAAAAAATATCGCAGAAAAAAGGAGGCAAGTTGTATGTTAATTTATGTACTAAAAACCTATTGTTGTATGTTTTTTTAAGGTTTAAGCAACATTCTCTGAAATAATAAATGTTGTTTTAGTAGACTGTAGCAGTAGTGTACCGATATTTGTATCGTATGCTCAATATTTTCTATAAAAGTGCAGTTTCTTATAAGATTGTTGTTTTGTAACGTTCCTTTAATGTTGTAAAATCTTTTGTTTGTAATAAAATGACTTAGTTGTAGTGATAACTGACCCTGACTGCTCAGCGAGTTCGTGGGTTCGATTCCCACCAACCCAAGACAAATTAATAATTGTGTGATGTTGTACGTTCATTTAAAAATAATAATAACCTCACACATCTCACATACGGCGGTCTGATTCCAAACTAGGCAGAGCCTGTGGTATAGTAACCAGACTGCTGATAAACTTATTTATATATTTCTAAATACATACATATTATAGATAAATTACACCCAGACACAGAACAAACGATCGTGCTCATCTCATCACACAAACATTTGTCTTGGGTGGGAATCGGCCAAAAGACCTCCGCCTTAGCAGTCAGGGTCACTAACCACTAGACCAACATTTCTATGCACGGTTGGCTTAATGGTTTAAGCGGTCGCCACGCCGCTTCCTACTACGCTGAGTCTTGTGGGTTTGATTCCCACATGAGACGATTGGGTGTTCTTTGTGTCCGTTTCATGTATGTTTGTAAAGTTCCCCGCGACAAAGGATATATTCCTAATGAGGGCGTTGTCCTATTAAAAAAAATACTGCTATGTATATATTTACAAATATATAATCATGTTTATCGGAAGTCTAGTTATCATAGTACAAACACTACCTAGTTTCTGTGAAGTTATTAAAATATTAAAGATAACATTATTACATTGCTCTCGCAGCTATTCCGTCTGTTTATATAATATTTTTAAAACATTAATTCATTCATTCATTCATCAAAATCATAATTTTAAATAATTCTGAATGAATTATTTTTTAATTATTTGTTCTTTATTTGAATCTCGTAAACACTTCTGAAGAATTGGATCAAATTTCGCATTTAGACAAGGCCTTGCTATACAAAAAGTCTGGTGCCTTATTTAAAACGATTTTGTATTTCGACAAATTTATCTAAGTGTCGTCAGGTACTTGATCCGGCTGTCCTTTACAAAGCACATATTTAACTACCAATTGTGATGAAATATTTAATTGACTGCAGCAGCGTTCAAGTAGGCAGAACCGTGAACTATCGACAAAACTCCATCAATAAAGTAAAGTGTACCCGTACGAGCAACGTCTCTTTTATTTATTAATTTTTTTTTATTTTACATCTTCATGCACTTATCGGCGGATTTAATACACTGGGCATTCTCTACCAGCCAACCTTTGGGTGGTGTAATAATCTTGGCAGATATGTACACCGTGGGTACAATTGTAATCACTAATCTAATATATAAAAATCTCGTGTCGCGGTGTTTGTTACCAATCTCCTACGAAACTGCTGGACCGATTTTTATGACATTTTGTGTGCATATCAGGTAGGTCTGAGAATCGGTCAACATCTATTTTTCATACCCCTAAATGATAAGGCTGACCCACCCCTAAACTTTTTTTTACTTTTATTATGACTTAGCATTGAAAAATATATACAACAATAATGCATTTGGTAAAACAACGTTTGCCTTGTCAGCTAGTTATAAATATATTTTTAGGGTTCCGACTCTTAAAAATAAAAAGGATCTTTACGATTCCGTCTGTTTCTAGCTACCTGCTTAGACCTTTCAGGAACACTTGTAGGTATTTAGATATCATTAATTTTAATTTTAATTTAATTTTAATTTTAAATGATATTTGCATGTATATATGTATCCATCTTGCAACCGACTACAATTTATTTATTGTAATAATTTATCTCATTATATACCTGCCATACACAAATCTCTGCATCACCCCAAGGTTGACTGGAAGAAAATGCCTATGGCATTAAGTCCGCCTTATGCAATGTATTTGCAGGAAGTATAAATAAATAAATAAATAAATTTTAAGTACGTACCCATGCGATCCCTTGAAGTTCTTTTTGAAGTTGTGGGCAAGTGAGCAGACGGGTGGCCTGATGAAAAGTGACTACCATTGTCTATATACACCTGCACCTCAAGAAACATATCCTCACTCACTCACTCACAGCAACAAAAGAATTGCTTAACACCGAGATTGTCTGTGACGTCATGGTATCAGCTCGGTTTAGCCGGCCTATATATGCCCCAGCATGCCTCTCCCCAAGGTCGAAAGGATGAAATAAAATTATTTTGTCATTTATTTAAAATCTGAAAATACATTTACGATTTCTTACACTTTAACAATATTATTTAGAGGAATTTAAGTTAGTAGTTTAGGCAAAAAATATGTACTGTTCAGGTGTAGATATATCCTTCAACCCCTTCTAGTACACATCCCATCTCATTCAGAAAGTTGTATAGAAATCGGAGTGATAGAACTAAAGATTTGAAACATTGAAACAAATTCTTCTATAATAGTGTTTAGAATCTACATTTAAAGGACTTCTAGGCAGTTAAAGTTTTCCCCGTTGCAATGTGCTTATTGTACATGAAATATTTCTCTATGTGCAATATATTTAATAATCAACAGCTTTTACTAGTCCACTGATGGACATAGGCCTCTCCACTTCTAGGTTGGTATGGAGTTTGATTCAAGCTTTCCTTCTCTTTGCAGTGCTGTTGTCCTGCGTAGTTTACTCCCTTAGTCGGCTCTTACCACACCCACGGGATGAATGGGGGTGACACTCTGTATTTTTAATCCGTCACCACGCCGACAATATATTTAATAAGCCGAAAGTAATATATAAAATAACGTAAATGCATAGGTATAATAATGACCTCTGAACATGCACCTACGCATAGGCACTTATTGCCGCCGTGTTCTTAAAATTATCATTTTAATGTAGTGTGTAATTGTGTCACAGTTAGGCATGTGTTGCTTCAGAGTAAATCAAGAAATATTATATACATATATAATACTCGCTTAAGTGTGTAAATCCATAACATTAGCAGCAATTCACAGTTTAATAGTGAATTATTCGGTATCATTACATTATCAGAAATTATAGGTTATGAATAATAAGTATATTTAATAGTGCCATTGTATCTATCTGTAAATTGCAAAAGAGTGGCCATGAGTTTGTTTGCCCTTTCTTCTCATAAGGCTTAACCCCTTGGAAACAGGCGGTTTTAGATCGGCACAGGCATATCATAGATTTTGTATGGGTTTGATTTTTGTTAAATTAATTTGCTTACTATTTGACAACACAGTTGCTTTTGTGTGTGTTGATCTATGACTTTAGTCTACATAAAAGATGATTATAAAAATTTTAGATTTTTTATGAAATAAAGAGAGTTTGAGTTTAATTAAACTCAACTAATCAAATTTAAACCACCACACACAATAATTTACCACCCCTATTCACCATAAGGAGAGGCCTATGTCCATCTGTGGACTATTAAAGGCCTTTGATTATGTGAATTAATTTTATTTATCTAAAGCGACAGAAAAGATAAAAGGAACAATTCTTATTTAAACTATCGGTTATAATGTACAGGTAAACTATTATAAAAGTAAACTTTGAAGCATTTTTATTAGTTGTTGTATCTTAAACAGCTCAAGTCTCTCTCTCAAGATCGTAAACTCGAGAACTTTTTCTCTCTTCTCTCTTTTATATTTCTGTATTCTTTATCGCTTTGGCGAGTGCTTCGAGAAATTATTCAGGTTCAACGCCCATCCCTATCATATAATTAATTGAAACTTCATGACGGCGCGCGTTTAAAAAAAAACTGCCCTAACTCAGCTACAAGACCGATAACGAAGAGTCTATTCCCGCTTCAAAGTCTAGCAACACTTGTCTAGTTACAATTTAATCAGGCGACTTTACGTCGTCTTTATTCAACGACGTCTTATCTTTAGCCCTCTAAACCATAAAAAAACAAACGTTACGTTTTGAACGATTTTTGTTTTTACTTGATCATGTACAAAATTTTTGCATATCAATATGATTTTACCTTAAACTGGAGGCAATCGGTACAATTACTTCATGCCTACTTCCCATGAGCATAGTGTCGAAAGAAGTGTCAAGGTATCGATTGCAATAAAAGGATGTGCAACGGTGTACATATTGCAGTTACACAATATCTGTACCTACGCATAAATTAAACAACGCATTAATATCCGATGGACCTTGTTCTAAATGTTGCTTCAACAGTTTAGAACTAAAAAAAGGTTTGCTTCTTTTATATTTGCAAGTGAATAATGGTGATAGACACTTGCCTATAAGGAGTGCTAAATATTGATAAAGATTCCTCACAGCAACATGCTCAATGAGCCCCTCAACAGAATTTGTAGAACATTTTCATGCATAACGTAAGTGTTCTATAAACAAGACCTGATGTTACAATAAGGTGACAAGTTGATACTTGAACTACACATAAAATAACATAGGTATACCCAAACCAAGCTGTTGGATCGAGGGCACCCGCTTGTTGCGTTCCTCGCCTTCAAATATACTACTAGCTGCTACTACTAACCTTTGCCCGCTACTCCGCCTGCGTGCATGTCGGATCACACCACATCACATCAACAGCCTATGATAGTCCACTGCTGGACATTGGCTTCTGAAAGGACGTTTTGGCCTACTATACCATGCTGCCTGCTAGCCTATGTCATTTATCAAGAATCAAACTACCTCCCTATACAAACTTTCACCCCCCCTTAAAGGATGATTTCTGGGATAAAAACCTTCTAATCTAAATCGGTTAAGCAGTTTATGCGTAAAGAGGAAACAGACAGACAGGAAGTCAGACAAACAGATACACTTTCGCATTTACCGACAGTTACAGTCGCGGATATTTCTTTATTTTATTGTTCATTTTGAATATTGTTTTGTTTTTATTCATTAACCAATAACCTAAAATCAGCTACATTTATGCTTTTTCTTCTCTTTCCAGCTTCATTTTTCACACCATGCTCCAAATCAGATCCTCAGCTTAGCGAATGTGTGCAGAAGGTGATATCAGTCTCCGGGGCCAAATTTACTGAGGGCATTCCGGAGTTAGGCATCGCTAAGCTAGACCCTGTCCAGATAGGCACCGTGGTGGTAAACAACCCATCTCTGCAGATCACGTTCACTGACACCATTGTTACCGGTTTGAAGGATTTTAGAGTCAATAATTATAAGTTAGTATTTTTATAATCTAGTTTCAACTTATATGTAACACTTAATGAATTAGACCACATATAGGGTGTTATGATTGATGTTATTATCTGTGGCGAATATGGCAACACGGCCCAACAAAGAAGAAAAAAGGCAGTTAAAGAAAAGAGGACGAAACGAGACACAATTGTAAAATATGTACTTTATAGAATAAAACAAAATAGACAAACAATTATTGGTTTTCATTATAATAAAACACGGTCAGGTTTCATGTTTTACGTAATTATTTTTGGTCTCTAGGCTGACTCATACATATGGTCGTAGCACAATTTTGTCTTGGGTTCGTTCTCTTGGCCCTGGACTTGGCGCAGGCTGCATCACTCTGAGTTTAGAACCATGCGTGGATGATAACAAGAAAGACTCACATAATGTAAGACCTAAAACATGTCTAGCCAAATTTGACTTTCTGGGTAAAAGAAGCATGGAGGTTTTAAATAGCAAAATATTTATAAAAAAACAAAAGCGATTTCATTTCAGGCGAAACACTCACCTCACAGTCAACGCTATTTTGCTCTGATGATCCCAATAACTGAGTTTAATGTAAAGGTTTCGTGATATTCTTATAATATCATTAGAAATACTGTCTCTCTACTGTCTAGTTGCTACAATTAAAATTTTAGATGCTAATTCCAAAACTTAAGACGGTTAGGATTATTATTAGTGCAATTTATAAATTTAAATACATTTATTTATTTGATTTAACAACTAATATTTGTTTAATTTATTTGTTTTTAAATTAATTTATTTATTTGTTAAAACATATTAATAGATAGATAGATAACTCTTTATTTGCACACATTTTACAAGTGTTATGGTACATATAAATCTCAGACATGTAATGTACAAAGGGCGGCCTTATTGCTAAGAGCAATCTCTTCCAGGCAACCTTAGGATTGATTAAAATGTTTTGGAGAGACAGTAGTAATTTCCAAATGTTTTTATTAATTATTGTTTTGTTATTAGAATAAGAAATTAGCTATTTCTAAACTGTTTATTTACACTTACCATTGTGCTAATACATTTTCATCATCATCAACATCCTTTACTACTCCCCTGCTGGACATAGGCCTCTCCTTAAAAAGGAAGTTTTGGCCTACTATACCACGCTGGCCAGACGGGTTGGTATAGGGTTTGTTTCAAGATTTCATTCTCTTTGCAGTGCTGTTGTCCTGCGTAGTTTACTTAGAATGAATAATAACCTACGTAGAATGAGTAGGGGTGGTGACACTCTGTACTCTTAATCCGTCACCACACGGTGTGCTAATTAGCCGGATATAAATATTTTTTCTTGTTTATAGGATAAACCTAGAGAAAGGAAAAGCGACGTTGGACTTCACGGCGAACGTGACACTAAATGCTGAGTATGAAATGAATGGGAAATTGTTGATTCTCTCCATCAAGGGCAAGGGACAGGCTAAAATCAAAATCAGTAAGATATCTGTTTTCCTACTTACATTAGTGTTAATTGACTCAATTTTACGGAACTTCAAAAATACGGATATGGACTGCCCAAGACCGACCTAGCAGGCGCTCCTTAGAGCGGCGATAGGCTGATGGCAATACAATATACAGAATACTTAATTACAAGAAAAAATAAGATATAATAAATTATAACGGTACAAAACTAACATTTTTTAAACAATATGTGCTATAAAGTAAAAAATAATCAAATACGGCTTCATCAAACTATCAGTGTCCAACCTCTAGTGTATATTTCGACCTGTCGCAATACCAAAGTCCATACAGTCTAAGTTATACTGGTAGTAGCTATAAGACAAGACATTCAAAACAGTCAAGATTAAACCGTCTGGCATATCTAGGTAATGAAAATCTATCTTTCCATCGTTCCAGCAAACTTGAACATCGTGGTGAAGTATGATTTCAATGAGTCCAATGATCACTGGATCATCACCGGATACAAGGACCACTTCAAAATGGATCGCGCCTATTTCAAGTTTAACAATTTGTTTAACGGCAACAAGCAACTTGGTAAGATCTATTAAGCATTGAGGCTGCCTCGGTGGCGGTCTCGGGTTCGATCCCGGGTCGGACCGAATGTTAAAATGCTCTGCAAATATTGGTTTCGGAGTTTGGGCGTTTTCTATGTATGATATGTAGGTATTTACAAAAAAAGTATATAAGTATTTTATCAGTCAATCTAGCTTTCATAGTACAAGATCTGCTTAGTTGGAAACTAGATGGCGTTGCATGTAAAATGTCAGAAATGTTATTTAAAAAAAGCATAAAAACTAGCTTTTACGTACGAGTTTGTGTTTTGAAAGTTTGGTAAGTAATAAATCATGAAAAAGGATAGGTATTTAAATAAGTAGAATCCTTTAAAATTGTACTTATATATATATTTCAGAACCCAGCAATAGTGAACGGATTTAAATGACTTTCTTTTGTTTAAATTTCAAATGCCATAGACTAAAAAGCGGTCTGCCTATTGAAGCTTTTCGTTATTATCCATTTTTAAAGTACTTTATTGAAGATGATGTCATTTCTAGCACCTATAGTATTTTTTCATCTTGAGAATCATTTGATTTTATATAAGTCTCTACTTAATTGCAAACATATAAGGCAAGGTTGTAAGGTAGGTATAAGTACATAATTAAAAAAATATTAGCAAGCAGTTTCAAAGTGTAAACTTTTACTATAAGGCGTTAGAAATTCACAAAAGAAAAGGATAATTTAACTTGTAGCTGGGTTCCGAGATTTAGACATAATTGTATGTACCGATTAAAAAGGTACTAAAATAGGTACTCGAATGATATTTCATTCCAGTACATATTACAAAATTACTATCACTATTTTACATTACTATTAACACTGAAACAAAACCCTTACATACTTACAGCGCAAACTACAGAAAAATTCACAAATGAGAATTGGGAGCTCATTATGAACGAGATTGCGCCCCCTGCCATCAAGCAAATCATCACAAAATGTGTTGAAGTTGTCAATTCCATATTTAAGAGCGCACCGCTCACTGAATTGTTACTTCCCTGAATGGTTCGAAAATATACCTAATTATCTACATCATTATCAGCTTAAAAAATAAAAAAAATGTATTATCTGTGCAAAATGCATCAAATCATGTGCACTTTTAAAACCTTCATTTTAACCTTACATCTTCATCACCATTATTCATCATACATATTATTACGTCATCAAAACTTAAAGAATTTACATGAAATACCTCCAATACATGCTACATTAAATTGTCGTTATTTATCAGCAACTAACAATCATTACATCAACAGCCCTTTACTAGTCCACTGCTGGACATAGGCATCTCCTTGAACTAACAATAAACGCTAACAATTAATTAGTTTATCATTTTTAGTTACGATTTGTAATGTATTTTTTTCTGCTTGTAGCCGAGACAATCCTTACAGTAATAAACGAGAACTGGGAGCCTGTGATTAGAGACATAGCACCTGTCGCCTTCGAACAAATCATCAAAGCCTGCGTCGACGAAAGCAAAAAACTCTTTGCGGCCGTACCGCTTAGTGAACTGCTATTGCCTTGAATATGTATACAGAATTAAATACTATTTTACGACTGTTTGTGATCAGATAAAATATCATATTAATTGCGAATAATGTCTGTGGTCTGTGTTGTATAATACCTTCTAAGTCTTGCACCCGCAGAACTAAATTAGTGGATATGTGTGTAATAATAATAGCTTCAATAATATACCGAAGGCCGTTGCAGGGCATGTGAGATGTTAGGCAAATCTGGAACAGGTCTTAATACAACTTTAAAAAACTTGTTAAGCTTATACATTTAAATTAAGTAAAATAAACTAATGTAATCCCGCCGATACCACTTACATTGCAGTCTTTTAGTGAATGAAAATGCCAATCACTTGGTTTAATTTTTTTTAAATACATATATTATTATGTGTTCAGTTTAGAGTTACGCTATTTAATATTCAAGCTGTTGCATCAGAATTATTTTTTTATGGATTGTAGTTTATTGATCAACCGACCATAAACAAAACTGGTACTAGCTTCGTCGACCAATATGCATGTATTAAGAATTCATTAAGTTGTGACTAGCCACGCCAAAAATATTTTAATTTATCAACATTTTATTGCTGGTAGCAAGTACATACAAACTGTAATCAAGTTCTTTCTTATCTATTTAGTTGTTTATGAAATAGTTTGTAAAGACAAGATAAGATTGTTTCTATAAGTTCTTCAACTTATAAAAACAATCTTTAGTATGTACCAATCAATAGTTAAAAAGTAAATAACAGAACTATGTCATATTACTTTTTTAATTACGACGTTACATAGAGGTCTCATTTTTAATAAGTGTGCAACAAAATGTTTTGATCATTTGTTTATAGGTGCACATAGATTAGAAATTTACTTTTTAAAAGTAATTGTGATACCTAACTATTTAAGGTTAGATTAAATTAATATCAGTTGTATGTAATGGATCGAAAATAAAAATATAGTGGAAATAATGTTCGTTTTTCATTTTTTTAAATTTTTAATATGCACCTTGTTATACCTCAGCCTATGCTTGTCCACTGCTGGACATAGGCCTCTCCCAATGATTTCCAGCGGGGACGGTTGATTGCGGCCTGCATCCAACGGTTTCCGGCAACCTTTACCAGGCCGTCCGTCCATCGGGTAAGCGGTCGTCCCACACTGCGCTTTCCAGTACGTGGTCTCCATTGGAGAACCTTGCTGCCCCATCGGCCGTCAGTTCTTCTTGCTATGTGCCCTGCCTATTGCCACTTCAGCGCGCTAATCCGTTGGGCTATGTCGACCACCTTTATTCTGATGCGGATCTCCTCGTTGCGGATTCGATCACGCAGGGAAACGCCAAGCATAGCCCTTTCCATAGCACGCTGAGCGACTCTGAGCTTTCTGATTAGGCCCATAGTAAGAGACCAAGTCTCAGTTCCGTAGGTCATCACTGGTAACACACACTGGTTGAAGCATTTCGTTTTTAGGCACTGAGGTATTTTGGACGTGAAGACGTTTCTTAATTTCCCAAACGCTGCCCAGCCGAGTCGGATTCGACGATTGACCTCTTTCTCGAAGTTGGACTTACCTAATTGGACCGTTTGTCCTAGGTAGACATATTCGTCAACAACTTCGAGGACAGAGTTTCCCACGACTATGGGAGTCGGCACCTTGTTAGTGTACCTAATAGTTGATAAAAATAATTTTGATTGATTTTGATGGCATTTATCTTTGTCTAAGACAAAATCACAATCACCGGTGAAATTGCAGCGACTTTAACCTTCATCATATTATTATAATTATGATTTAAAAGTAGTCCTATGTAGGTAGCGGGAGTGTAGTGTAGCGTAGCGCCCGTGCCGCCGCTTCTCTCTGCCTCCCCGTCGTTCGCTAACGGTTCAGATTGTTGAAAGCACCGGCTTACCGCGATGTCGAGGATCGAAGTTGTTTTCTCGACACATCCTATACCTACCACATATTACACCATCACCAAACTTTGATAGATAATTTTTTGGCAATCTTTACTAACGTGTTTGTTACAATTTAACACTTCAACTTTTCAATCTGCACATCTATCATATCATATCAGGTGTACATACAGGATACTTCTACCTTTCATCAGATAAATGTACTTTGGAAATGTAACAAAAAATTTTTTTTTTGCAAGCTAAGCCGTAAACAAGAGTTAGAATGTCATAAAACTGGGTTTGAGAATAGAGAAATAGTTAATCATAGAGGAGACCACTATTTTAAACAGTGGTGTGTGTTATATGATTTAGTTGTCATTAATAGTGATAGTTACAAAAAACTAAGGATTTATTTTGATTCATTTGCTGCAATGATAGCTACTATAGAGAGAACACGGGGTACAGCTGCCTATAAGTGAAAGCGATACAGGCAACGAGAGAGATGAAAGCCTGATAGTTACCTCTGTCTCTGTTTAGTAAAGCTGCGATTGGCTATTGTGAAGTAGACATGGTTTTGATTGTAGAACAGGTGGGAGACTAGCAATTTCCCCAGCCAACAACACAACTCTACTAGAAAGAGATAGAGGGAACTATCTATTATCCATCTCTTGGCTCTTGCCTATATTTATTTATTTTTGATAGAGGGGGCAGGCAAGCAGACGGGTCACCTGATGGAATGCGTTTGTGCCTCAGGAGTCACAAACGCATTGCCAATCCTATTGCAAGATTGGGGCTCCTGATCAATCTATGATTGCTACACTCTATTTATAATTATGCTCTATTTGTGGCCTTATGAAAAGAAATTAATTAATGAAACCAAAGAGTCAAACCCTACTGACTGAAATCCAATAATTCTCAATGAATAATTATTTAATGGAACATGGTTATCAAATGCTTAGAAAGTATCAAACTTTATGCTTAACATAGATATAATTCAATTTGTAAAGAAATGTATCAAAATATTTACAACCAATCATGGAAAGTTATATACTTAAAAAAAAAATCAAAGTTTACAAAAAATAAGGCACTTTAAAATTGGCACAGGAATAATGATTAGTTTTTATCGAGGACACATGGCGTGGCGGCCACCATCTACAGGCAGACTAGCTCCAGTTATATTGCTAGCTAAGTCACTAGCCAAAAAAGCAATTGTTGCTGCCACTTCATCTGGTTTTCCGGGGCGTCCTAGAGCATGTGTATCCTTTGTCCTCTCTAAGAATGCAGAGTATTGCTCGTCAGTTAAACCGCCACGCTTTTGTAGTTCTGTAAGAATGACTCCAGGGTTTACACAGTTTACCCGGACACCCTTCGGAGCCAATTCTAAAGCAACACATCTAGTGAACTGATCGACCGAGGCCTTTGATATGTTGTAGGCGAGAACTCCTGGAAAAGATCTTATACCATTGACGCTAGATACATTTACAATGTTGCCTTTAGTTTTTAATAAATGTGGCACCGCTAACATTGTTAAGTAATAAATTGATCGCACGTTTGTATTCATAAGGCGGTCATACTGAGCTAAAGATGTGGTTTCTATTGTACCAGTTTCAATAATTCCCGCATTGTTGATAAGAACATCTATCTGCCCGTAATGATCAACGGTTTTCTTGACAATATTTTCTATGTCGGCTTCTTTCGTCAAATCCGCAGTCACGGAAAATGTAGACGTATTGGTTTCGCAGTTTTTGCTGACTTTCTGCAAATTCTCGATGTTTCTACCGGTAAGGGATAGCTTGGCTCCTAACTTAGATAAGAATACGGCTGTCGCAGCTCCAATGCCGGAGCTCGCACCAGTAACAATTACAACTTTGCCGGCGAAATTCATCTTGACTTACTTAGAAATAATGAAATTAAATCTCGATAGGCAAGACTGACAAACACTAGAATGTACACTACAACAACTGTTATCAGTAACCTGGTTATATAATAGTTGAAAACATATTAACAATGAACACTGTATTTACATTTTAATGATTAAAGTATTCTGATCAGTATGTTCTCGATTACTGTACTTCACAGAAGAAGTTGTAAATTGAATTGTGATTGGTCCTTTCAGTGACAATAACAAATAAAGATAAACTTTTGAAACATCACTGCAGCAAAAGAAAACAAACTAAAGTCATCATGCCATTTTGATTGACGTTCACTTTGACATTTTCATTGAAGAGTATTATTGTTTATTACCAAACTTGAATTTTGAACTCGATACCCATGGTTAGAAGTTATAAACTTATGTTTGTGTTACTGTATGATTTTACTTTTAAATGTTTGGCAATTTTTAGAAACAACAATATTTTTCTTATTATGTTTGGTTTATGGTATTCAATTCAGAAGAAGGAAATTAGACCAGATAGATAGATTTTGAGGGTGGAGGGGTTTATTTAACAGTAGAGTCACATTTACGGAAGAAATTGATGAAACATCTCATGAATCATGAATGATTTTAGATACAGACAGAGATAATATCGACTACCCGACTAACATTTTGTCGATTGCCTCTGTTGGTCATTTTCTTTCGTGAGTGTTCGATTTTCCCCTTAGTTCGAAAAAGTATGCATTGAGAAATTGGAGTATATATTATGTCCTACTACTGATGTTCTAGTTTAAAACTTCATATAATATCAGAGAAAAAAGGGATGAATAATTAGAAATACTGACAAAATCTCAGTGGCGTTTTACTATTTAATATTTTCATTGGATCTTAAATTAATAAGTAAGTAGGTAGTAGGAATGTATTTATGAGATAGGATGTTAAAATTAAGTTTAGCCACGTTGTCCAATTTGGACGCTTCAACATGCATTTCCTGTTTCTAAACTTATTTAAGAAGTATGTGGTTTTCACACACTGACTTATTTAAAAAATTAACTTCAACCACATAGATTTTAAAGAAAAAAAAACTAAAACTGAAGTTCATAGCGAACATGTTGACACTTAGTAAGTAAACATTGTAATATGTAGAAAAATATAAATTAGTTCGGCCAAAACTATTTTTATTCAAAATTATTAGTAATAAAAAAATCCTTTAAATGGCTATAGTGAGTGTAGACCAATACACTGTCGATGATGGAATATTCGCCAAGAAAAATATAATATGTTCTCGATAACAAACATTGTCATTATTTCAGAAAGAAGTAATCCACATACACATTGGTCAGTCCGGGGTACAAATAGCAAATGCGTGCTGGGAACTTTATTGTCTTGAGCATGGAATCAGATGTGATGGCATTTTAGCCTTCTCAAACAATGAATCAGGCCATGAAGCCTTTTTCAGCGAAACAGGTGCCGGCAAAGTTGTGCCTAGGGTTGTAATGATCGACTTGGAGCCGACACCAATTGGCAAGTATATCTTTAAATATGAATATGTAGACTATAATGAAGAACATTAATCAGTAAATAATTTCAGATGAAATAAGAACGGGGGCATATAGGGAATTGTTTCATCCCAATACCTTGATTACCGGGAAAGAAGATGCGGCAAGCAATTTTGCACGTGGCTACTTTGGTGTCGGTCGAGAGATGCTCGATCTAGCGCTTAACAGAATTAGATTAGTGGCTGAAGGGTGTAATCATCTCCAAGGATTCATAATCTTCCGTTCCTATGGAGGGGGAACTGGCTCTGGATTCACTGCTTTATTACTCGAAGGTCTAGTAAAAGATTATGGGAAATTATCTAAAATTGAGTTCTCTATATATCCAGCGCCAAAAATATCACCAATAATTGTTGAACCATACAATTCTGTGCTTACGGCGCATGCTTGCATGGACACTGAAGATATATCCTTCATTTTTGATAACGAAGCGCTGTATGATATCTTGGCAAGATCATTAGAAGTTCCGCGTCCAACTTACACAAATCTTAACAGACTTATCGCTCAGGTATTTCATCACCATTTGAATTAAAATTGATGTTAAAATTGATTACATTTTTTAAATTTGACTAAAGTCAACCTATTTTAACTTTCTTCAGGTATCATCGTGTATGACGGCTTCAATGAGGTTTGAAGGTTCCTTAAACGTGCAGCTAGTAGAATTCAGAACCAATTTAATCCCATATCCTAGAATACATTATCCTTTAATAACGTTTGCACCATTTGTGTCAGCTTACAAAGCAATGCATGAAACAAACACTACCCAACAATTAATGATGCAGTGTTTTGAACCTAGCAATCAAATGGTCAAATGTGACCCAAGACTTGGACAGTACATGTCATGCTGTTTGCTATTCAGAGGGGATGTCAACACAAATGATATAAATACTGCAATAAATCAAATAAAAGGAATGAGATCAATTAAATTTGTGTCATGGTCTCCTACTGGATTCAAGGTAATTTCTAGCAAGAAATCGGTAGATTATAATCTATCGAAGTGAAGTCCCTGATTGTAGTAGACAGGCAGTATGTCTAAACCTAACCTTTTTTTTACGTGTGGAAACCCCCTCGGACCTTGACCCCACCGGGGCTGGCAGCGGGGTGGTGTGTCGGAATCGGACCGACTAAAACCACACAGTGTGCCACTCTGCGTCTGTGATAGGAGGGATCCGGGAACTGCTGTTATTAACCTAAGCTAACCAAAAATAATGCGTTGAATTGTAAGCAGTAAGTTACGGTTCACAGTCTTTCGACAGTTTACAATCGCGCGAGATAGATTATTATCCAACAGTATTTACAATTTTACGGTGACCTAATATATACGGTCATATTACCTACTATAGTTTGAACTATATTGTCAATCGCGACCTTAAATTCACTCTGGAAACACTGTGTAAACAGTATGAAAAAGTTTTTGTAATCATGTTGCTTCCAGAATGTCAACATGTATTCACTATAGTTTTAGTCTGGTTTCAGTATGAATTCACTATGAATACAATATGGTTTCAATATGTAATCACTCGAGAAAGACTTTGTTTTCAAAACTTATTCACCATGGTTTCAACATACATCCACTTACTTTGGATACATTTTGATATCAGAAATTCTCCAACAATATCCACTTTAATTAAAGTCTGCAAACGCTGGAACGCTCTGGAATCAGCATGTTAACAGACATGTTAATAAAACCATTCCCGCTCTGTTTCCAGAGCGTTTCCAGAATGACTCTAAGGTCGCGAGGGATTTATTTATCTTTAATTTAATTGATACCATACTGTTGGCAATACAGATTGGCGTCAACTATATGCCACCAGCGACAGTTCCTGGTGGTGATCTGGCCGCTTTACAAAGAGCAGTCGTAATGGTGTCAAACACTTCAGCCATACGAACAGCGTGGGAGCGACTTAGTAAAAAGTTTTCTTTAATGTATGCCAAACGCGCCTTTGTACACCATTTTGTTGGAGAAGGCCTCGAAGAAGGTGAATTCCAGACTGCCCTCCGAAATATCAAAGCATTATCCAACGACTACAAAGAAGTTGAGGGATGAAAAGCAATAAATAAATTGTTTACGTTTAAAATCGGTATTTTATTTCTTTTCTAAAATTAGTCGCAAAACCAGAGGTGTCATTTGTGTAGGTGGCTTACCAGTGGAAAAACTGTACTAGTCTTGGATTTAATCCCAAGAAAACATGTTACGAATATCTTCTTTTCATTGTTCATGTGTGATTTTGAGGTTAAATGGACTAGAGACCACTCCAATAAGTTTGTTCGACAAAGCCATAACTTCAAATTCGGGTAAAACTCCGGGCAACGGCTAGTGCTACACTAAGGTAAAGGGTTCGTGTTAGTATGTTATTTGGTTGGTTTTGCTTTTTATGAAAAAAAGTACCTAATTTAAATATTATTGATTGAAATTATACATTAATAGAAAATCTCTAGGTATGTACCTAGAATATCCCTGATTCGGCAGTGACACGAAGTTACTACACCTAATTAGGGATATTCTAGGTACATTTCTGTTGCTTGTGTATTTATAAAATAATTAAAATAATTTGAAAGTTAATCAACAAACAAATTTTAATAAAGAATTTAAGTTTTTTATAAACTAAATTTGGGATATGTTTTGTTCCTGTGTAACCTGAATTTATGTTTTTAAGGTAAATTCGATTAATTTAATTTGTTTTCATATATTTTTTTAAGACATGTAGGATTAACGGTTTTAATTTACATATTATAAAAAATATCTACATACAAACTTGAGTGCGGGAATTTCCAAGAATCAATGACATGAAACAAGAGACTTTATTTTGTTACTTTTTACCAAGTTGTAACATGTTGTCTAAAATGTAACATATTTATTTGATTAAAATATTTGCCCTTATTATCTACACATTGCTGCCATCTAAACAAAAGTTAATTTATGCCTTTACGATAGAGCTCAGGGATCACAAACTGTGTGAAAGCATTTTGTAAAGCCTCCTGGAAATAATGTTTTTTATCACGTAGAAAATTGTCCAAATCACGAAAAAATAGTAGTCCGTTAAAGCAAGGTCTGGCAAGCACGGAGGATGACGTGTGGTTTCTAACTGCAGCTCCGTAGAGTTACAACGGTTTCTCGTGGTCATGCGTTATCATGGAGCAATAATGGTGAAGATCGATTCACGAGTAGGGGATGTTTCACGGCCAGTTTCTCCATCATTGTTCGAAGTTCGGCACAGTAAACATCTGCTGTTATTGCCTGACTAGACCTGAGAAAGCTATAGTGAATAGCACCATGAAGAGACCACCAAACAGTTACCATTACCTTTTTATTGATAAGCTTTGCTTTAGGGCACTATTGCGGCGTTTGACCTGGGGTCAGCCATTGCCAGCTATTTTTCGCTTACGGTTATCGTAAACAATCCACTTTTCATCACATGTCACAATTCGATCCAATATTCCTTCATTTCATTTCATTTCACAATTTTTAAAGTGTGAACGCAGTAGATAATAAAAACCTCTTTTGTAACACAAATCTATAGACGTTTCAATCGTAGTTTATGAAAGAATGGTAATCATCGAAAATGACTGTCAATATGCTGCCTCCAGTTAGGACAATGATATTTAATTTCTTATAACATTTATCAACGGTTAAAATGTCTGTTAAGTTACTACATGACATGCACCTTAGCCAATCAGTGTCTACTTGGTGTCGGTTAGCTTCAACGCAGCACCTAACAGAGTCGCGATGGCTATTAAACTAAAGAAGGTGTTTCTTACTCTAGTTTTTCTATCGCAAGTAGGGGCTGCCCTTGTCACATCTGTAGTTGCTTTGGCGGTATTTTGGTGGCTCACATCGAGGATGCAGAACAAGGCGTTGTTACAAAATAATGAAGATTCTGTTGTATGTATTTTTTGTGTTTGTTTAACTAAATCTTTTATGTCGAACAAAACAAAAGCGCCAAGGTACTTTAATCCTCGTGTAACACATTTTGCTATTTATGACCTACACCACTCGAACACTGTTAGAAGTTTATAAACATAATACCTACATGGAGAATACTGGTTGATAAATCGATAAAATCATTCAATCGATCGAAATCAATCGATCCAAAAGAAATGTAAAAGGAGAAAACGTATTGCGAATGTTTGTTCAAGAAATCCTTCTGTTGTACTATTAATTAATCTAGAACGATATGCATATTGTTGAAAAAAAATTTTTCAAAAGTGTATTAAGAATTTTAGAACATGAACTTATGCTCTGTACTGTTTGTAGATGATTAATTTTCGATCACAAGTCGTTTAACGAACTCTTTTTTCAGATTTCAGGAGTAGTAGATACAGCTTGTGTAACATTTGACATTGCAATAGTCTGTATGGGCAGGGGCAACGGTCTAATAATACCTATGCTGAAGTCTTTACTGCATCACCGTCAAAACCCGTTACACTTCCATATCGTAGTAAACAGTAAGACGCAACGTGGTATTCGTAAAATTTTTGAAAGATGGGACGTGCCCGATGGTTAGTAATGATTATGACATATTTAGTTTAGTGTGAGTGACGGCCAATATGTTCTACTCAGCGTATTTCTCGACGATGACAAGCCTAGAAAAGTGCATATTTTCAACAATGGTCATTTCGAGTGAAATTGTAAATAGTTTTTTGACGAGATATTCCGTAGATGACGATTTGCATCGATGCTTTTGACACAGTGTCTCAATTTATGGGTTAATTTTTATCTTCCTTACTCACAAGTAACCAAAAATTCGCCAACAGTAAGTATAAAAATTTAACAACTAGTGTTTTGTTACTTGCAGTGAAATACACATGCTACAATGCGGAGGATAGGGTCTCTGAAATTGACTGGGTACCCAACACCCACTATTCAGGCGTATTTGGCTTAATAAAACTCCTGTTCCCAGATATCTTGCCCATTTCCCTGAAAAAGGTCATTGTGCTAGACTCTGATCTGATCTTTCTATGTGATGTAGCAGAACTATGGAATATGTTTAATAATATTACTGATGACAAGGTAATAAAACATACATGTTATAAGCAATGATATTTTAAGTAAGACGCTTTATTCATACTGCACGCACAAAATGTGTGGTATAAGATTTCTTTATCTTTATTTACCTTTTTTATAGTTTGTGCACTTTCGGAATACACAGGAAGCAGCATTTGCGCTGTGCGCTGTAAGTGTGCTCGCTCGCAGTGGCACTAACTCCCAATTAGGACCGATTCACAGCACGTGTTTTGTGCGTTGGTGGCATGTCTATCTCTTTTTTGTATATGATATCATTGGTTATAAGTGATTGGCAAACGGCCAATCTTAGAGAAGCACAAAAGCATTTCAAAGGTTACCACACGTGTTGCTCTTAAATCTTGACTATACCTTTGATGAAGCTCAAATCAGAATACCAATTTAGGCCTCAAAAAATATGTTAGATGTCACTGTAATTGTAATTTATATTATTATTATTTATATAAGCCTGAATAATATTTTTCAGTTGATTGGTTTAGTAGAGAATGAAAGCAACTGGTATAACGGTAGTGACGCACGCTGGCCAGCGGTAGGCAGAGGTTACAACATGGGTGTAATTCTACTAGACTTGGACAAAATACGCCGAAACATCGATTGGACCCGCCTCTGGTATGACGCAGTTATCGATAACATCGACAAGCTGAAAGAGACAAAACTTGGCGAGCAGGATATCATCAATGCAGTTATAAAGAGCTATCCGAATTTAGTGTATAACATAAGTTGCTTGTACAACATTCAATTGTCTGTGGGCTCGATGGCGAAGCAGTGTTATGGAGATGATATAAAAAACGTGAAGGTGAATAGACTACTATGTTGGAAATGGAAAAAATATTCTTTCCATTTCAGACAATAAGTAACTTCTAAGACAAAATACATAAAATGGTACTTAACACTATAAAAGTCATAGTACATTGCCAAGTTCATGTTATTATCCGCCGTTCTGGTCAGGATTTGAGCTTATTATTGATGGTACCCTTTACCCTTACACTCATGGAGAGTCATGCTTTGGCTCAAATAGCCTAGGCTCGACCGGAGAGATACCACGGCCTCACAGAAGAGTGGTGTCAAGCAATTATTTTGTTGCTGTTTTTCACCACAATCTGCTTCACTATATTGCCTATTGCCCCACCCTAGCCCCCCAACAAGTGCCCCTTCCGACCCTCCAATAAGTTGGAGGGGGGAAGGCCTTCTCTGGGTGGCAACACGCTTGTGTTTCTTGCGTATGTTTCAATGGGCGGCGGTACTCACTTAGTATCAGGTAACCCATCAGCTCATTTTTCCAGAATTTTCATAAAAAATATTTTCAGTACATAATGTATGGCAGTAATTTAAGTTAGTGGCTTTACCACTCTGTTACCTTTTTACTGTTATTGTGTAGGTGGTACTATATTTTTAATCAAATTAGATTTGTCTTTATTTTTTATAGTATAAGGGAGCAAACGAGCAGACGGTCACCTAATGGTAAGCAACTACCACTGCCCATAAACACCTGCAACTCAAAAGTCACAGGTGCGTTGTTGCCTTTGGAGTCCCTCCCGCTCGAGTCAGCGGGAGGGGCGGTTTTGGGCTCCGATAACCTCACACACTCAGTGAAAGGCAACGAAAGAATTGCTTAACATCGGTTTTCTGTGAGGCCATGGTATCACTCCGATCATGCCGGCCCATTCGTGCAGAAGGATGGCTCTCCCACGGTAGTCATTGATATCATGGATATCACGTTAAATAGATTTGTTTTATTTACATTTTCTGGGGTTTGAAATATAATTGATTTAATTATATTATTAGTCTCTTATTCTTAAGATTTTATTTAAAAAAATGTTTTTTTCTCAAGTTATTTTCTTTTTTTTAGATAATTCACTGGAACTCACCTCAGAAGCACAATATACAGATAAATGACTCTCATTTCTTTGAAAACAAGTTTCTGTCATACGCAAACCTTGATTTTAATCTGCTCAAAGTAAAACACAAGTGCCTTAGCATAGCCAAAAATAATTTAAAATAAAATAAAGTGATAGCGTTGTGTGTGTGTGTTTATTTTGACGTGTAACATCTTTCCTCTCACTTTCTTGTAAGACAGAAGAGAGAAAAAAGATGGAAGTATGTACCAGGGAGCGCTAATAGATTTGATGACATGATTTCGGAGTTTGGGTGGTTTCTTTGTAAAATATCTTTGTACCTATGAATTAACAAAAAAAGTATATAAGTATTCTATGAGTCTCTACCTTTACCTCTCCAACTTTCATAGTGCAACTAGATGCGGCGTTGTGTGTTAGTTTTCCGAAATATTTTTTAAATCAAATGAGCTCTACCCTGCCACTCTTCGTAGTAGCACATTGTGGTTGCAATCTACAATCGGGTAGGTCTGAGAATCGGCCAAGATCTATTTTTCATACCCCTATTTTTTTTTTCTTGACATATTTTTTTCAAATAATGTATATGGCAAAACAACGTTTGCCGGGTCAGCTAGTATAATATTTAAAATTCTCGTGTCGTGGTGTTTGTTACCAAACTCCTCCGAACGCCTGGACCGATTTTTATGAAATTTTGTGTGCATATCGGCTAGGTCTGAGCATCGGCCAACATCTATTTTTCATACCCCTAAATGATAAGACCCCAAAAAAAGTTATTTTACACATAATATGCAACTACTGTAAGGCTCGCTTATTTTTGTTTGTTTTTACATCTTAACTGCGCCACAATCGCCATGAAATTTTGTATCTCATTGTCAGGGGTACAGAAGGCCAACTCTCGTAATAAAAAATCGGTGAAAAAATTCAGTTCCGATCTCCTCTATCTCCGATCTAAAGTTATATTCGTCTCGTCTCGTTCGTATATTCATCTAGACAAAGTATGTAGCAAGGTACTTTGCAATATTGAGAAGAAATTACTTGAGAGAACCCGCGGAACATAACTAGTATCAGCATAAAGAGCAATCTTGGTCAATAAAAATAAACGGTTTCGACCATTATTTGTAGTCTATGTGCTCTTAAGTATTACGTGGGAAGACAAATTTTAAAAGGATCAATAGTGCATATAAACTAATAGGAACGTTAGAATACCAAGTGAATATTATAAACACGACAGTAAATCTGTTTACCTATAGATTAACCTATATTTTACTAGCTGACGCAAATTCGTCTGCGTCTCTCAAAAAGAATAAAAAAAAAACATTGCAAAAAAAGGGGACATTTTCGCAGCTCACAGCACGTTTTTCACAGCTCCTACTGGTCGTAGCGAAATTTTGAATAGCCTGTTGCCTTCCTACCTAAAATAAGCTATCCAACACTAAAGTATTTTTTTAATTCGAACCAGTAATTCCTGAGATTAGCGTGTTCAACCAAACAAATAAACTATCAAAAAACTTCAGCCGTATAATATAGATTAGATAATAGTTTATAATATAATAACAAACACAATGGCTTCACGTGTGTCATCCTATAATGTTTAGATCTACTCGTATTAAGAAGTCTAATGATTTATAATTTGACAAGACTGCTCAAGGTCTGCGAACGCAAACATATCGCGCTCGCGACACTTGTTGTACTAACTAACTAACTAACTTGTATTTCCCTAGGATTCTGTATGAAAAGTGATACTTTTCATTCAGAATCCTGTTAAAACTCGACATTCTTGACAATGACACACCCTTATTTGGTGTTTCTACTCCTCGAGTATCTACTGTTTATGCGACTCGAGACGTCTCATTGTTTACCGTAGATCAACACTCACTGTGCCTAGCCATAAACACATAAATTGTGTTTAGGTCATAATAATGAAGTACGCAACTCAATGACACGTCAAATAATAATTTATGCACCAATCACCAAGCACTTGGCTGATCAGAGTGATCAGATCAGTCATGAATTCATGATTAATAGATTAATAGTGTTGTCATAAACAGGGGACTATTGGTTTTAAATAATGTCATATAACCAAAAGACTTAGTATCCAATTTATTATCTATTTAAAAATGCACGTAATAGCCACCAGTATTGCAAAAGCATGAGAATTTTCTTTTCTATTGTGGAAAGTTAGTCATAGGGGATTTTGTTTTGACTTTCTTTCTAGGCTATTAGTACCCGAGACGGCGTGCGGTTTTAGTCGGTTCGAGTCCGACATGCCACCGACAGGTGGTATCCGAGGGGATTTCCGCACGGAAAAAAAATAAAAAAGAGGGATTTTGTTTGAGAAATTTTATATTGAAGCCTTCTGTGGCTTATTTTTAGGAGAACGACATATATCACTGCAGTCTTTTTTGTAGATATTTTTAACAAAATGTAATTCGATAGTACATTTTTTGATCTATCTTGTAAGGTTTTTTACGACAAATCTTTGAAATTATCGTTTTTCTCTAATATAATTTGCATATATTATACATATAAACCTTTCTCTTAAATCATTCTCTCTATTGGTAAAAACCGCATTAAAATCCGTTGCTAAGTTTAAAAGATCTAAGCGTACGTACGTTTTATACTTTATTTCTATACAATATACAATCGTCTATACATGCGTTTTATACTTTGTTTCTATTTATGATTTCAATCCACAATTTCGATTTCTCTAGTGTTTTTACGACTTTATTTTTGTAAGATGATTTAAACGAATTTTACAGGCAAAAGAGTTAAACTAATGGCAACACTAATTCAAAATTATTGCAAATAGCAGAAAACACTAAGTTTGAAGTATTCGATAAGAATTTATTTATTCTAGCCAAGTTATAAGTGCTGATAAAGGCAGGAGGGTTTTTAAAAAAAAATACCTTTAACTTTAATATAATCAGGCTGGGGATAAGTTTATACAAGTAAGTTTTAAGAATTATTATTGCACACATTTTCATCAGCACACAGAATCATTTCATAACAAAACACCACACAAAAATATTTAGCGGCTTTTAGTTCGTATTTCAATAGATACCTTGATAACTTATGTGTTAACCTACATTTTCTTTTAAAAGCATTGTATACAAAATCTTATTTAATTATTTGTACTGTTTTTGTTATTCTACTGTAGTCTTTTAAAGTTGATATAAAAAAGGTTGTTTGTTTATGTTTGTAGATAATAAAAAAGCAGCGAAACTGTAAAAAATATTTACTCAGACTCTTCAAATAATAATACAATTACACATAACATCTTTCCAACTACACAGATGCACTTAGTTTGCACTTACGCCATAACACTGGTCTTTGGTAATAATGTTTGTTATAATGATTTACAGCTTTATAATGTTGCTGTCTCACTGTTGAATTGTTGCATCTCGTATTTTTTAACATAAATAAAGTAGCTCTGGTGTCATGTAAAATAAAGAAATACTGAAATATTTTGTTATGTTTATCAGTAGTCTGGCAACCATAATACAGGCTCTGCCTAGTTAGGGATTAAGACTGTGAGTGTGAGATGTGTGCAGTGATTATTATGTATTCAATACATAGCACTTTTATTCAGCATTACATAATATCTGAACTAATTGAAGATACTCAGCTTGGTACACTTGCATGTTGCAATTTTTTTTAGTATCTTGTTCTTCAATTTGTATTACATACTGGTCTGTTAAGTGTTCTGATTGTTTCGGAAATATCTGTATATTGCCTTCTGAAATAATCAGATTTATATTTAAATAAGTAAATAAAATTAAATCACATATTTATAAACAGATTCTAATCTAAAACTTTTACACAGTTATTGGTCATTCACTATTTTGGTACAAATCTAGGCTAGAATTATACTTACTAATTTATTTATATTTGCATATTTTTCAGAAATGTGGGGTGTCCTACACCTTTGTCGCTGCACTCAGTCGCTGCGGGCAGCTCAGGGCAAGCTCTCTCTATCGCAAGTTTCTGGCATGCGAAACAGCTTTAATTCTACTAGTCTAGTCAGCAGACAACTTATCACTCAAACTAAACATAGTAAAGCAAACAGTTGGAAAGGATTAAGGGTGAGTTGACATATAATTTTGCTGTGGGAGAGGAGTGCTTCAATTGGTGGCAACATATTTGTGACTTTTGAGTCTTATTAGTCATGGATAGCTACCACTCAAGGGTTACAAATATCACCTGATTGTCACCGAGTCACAAATGACAGGTGACGAATCTGCTTGCTCTCTGAATAGCAGAGGGGAATGAAAAGGAATTCAACCAATTTTTTATTTTGAAGTTTTTTAGAGAGATGACACTAGACATGTTTGGGTATGTAGTAACAGACATATATATATATATATATATATATATATATAGCTAGCTAGGGAAGTTTTTTTATTACCTAGTCAGGTTCAGGGATTTTTCAACCTGCTTTCTTTTAGAACATGCATTTGTCACCCTTTTTGTGGTTTAGCCCGTCTTGCATGCTTTCTACCTCGCTATGGTTATTATAATCTTGGCCAACAGATTGTACTATTACAACATGTAAAAAAATCTCTAATCCTATTATGTAATATCTTGGAATTAATGTATCCACTTTGATTTATCACCCCAGTAATAAAGTATACTACAATGGCCTCAAAAGTAAGTTGTGCATTTGATAATGATATCCATTAAATGAATAACAGTGTAGATTACTGAAATTACAAAAAGCGAAGGAATTAAAGAAGTTACTATCCCCACCTTAATGTATGCATGTCTAAATAAAATAATACCTAAGAAAGAATCAGTTCCCACTGGGCCCCTATGGGCTTAATTTTTAATTGTAATATACCCAGGCCTTTAATACGCCTTTCGAATTACAATATATGTTTTCGGACATCTGATACAACGCCATCTAGTTTTAAACTAAGCAGAGCTTGTACTATGAATGCTAGATTGACTGATAGAATACCTATATACTTTTTTGTAACGGTCTGAGTGTTTGTATGTGTATACAAAACTAAATAGTTTAGGGATATTCTGGAAAAGCTATTGATATTTTTTAATATACTGCTATTTTTTTTATGGTATAGAAGGCCAATCAAACAGACAGATCATCTGATCCTGATGGTAAGTTGTGTGGCTGGTGTGCTTGATTGTATGTGTGTTTTGGATGTTGTAAAAATGAAAAAATAAATACGTAGAAGACTGTATCTAATGTATTTTACATAAAATAATAATTTCAATGTGATGCTCACGTGTGGACCTTTCTTGAGTGAGTGTCGGCCCGTGGCGAGCAGCCCTCGCCCGTCAGTTGATGAAGGTCGCGGAACTGGTTTGGTGTGCAAGTACTTTGACGCCCTAAGAGTTTCTCCAATTAAAGTAAGGGGAGGGTGGCGTCTTTCTGGTCCTGGCAACTACAGTCATTAGAATGCTTAACACTGAATTTTCTGTGAGGTCGTGGCATCATTCCGATCGGCTCCCATGGCTATGACTGCACGGATGGCGTAGTGGTTTAAGCGGTCGCCACGCCGCTTACTACTACGCTGAGTGTTGTGGGTCCGATCCCCACATGGGACGACACTTTGTGTGTTCCACAAAATGTTGTTCAGAACAACATTTTGTGGATCACACAAAGTGTCGTCCCGTCTGGGTGTTCTTTGTTTCCGTTTCATGTATGTTTGTAAAGTCCCCCGCGACACAGAATGTTTTCTAAATGCGGGAGTCGTCTTGTTAATAATATTAAAAAAAAGATGGCTATGGCTACACTGTTTTTTTTTATTTTATATGTATATGTAATGATGCAAGACAATATCTTCTACAGCTAAGCGAGAAAATCAAATCAAATGGCCTGCTGGTCCGCTTCTGTTCATCTGCGCCAAAGCCCAAGCGCTCCAAACTGGTGGGCTACTGGCTCCTGGGCTGCTCCGGCATGGTGTTCACAGCTGTCGTTCTAGGTATGATCGCTGGCTATATCATACTCCTCTACAGTATATATTATGTGATTCATTTGGTTATGAAAACTACCAAAGACAAATAGGTAGGTAGGCATTTCAGTTTGTCGAATACAGATTATATTTTTTTATTTGTGTCATAAATATTATGATATAAAAGTACTGGGGATTATGACAGATTATATATGTATAATTATGTAAATACACACGGCGTGTCATAAAAACACTTGAGTTGTAGAAATATTTATTTTTGTCATAAATTTGTTATTATTTATAAAGTAAAAATAGTATCTAGGGTTCTGAATTACGGTGACTGTGGACTGATTTGCATGTAGATACTTAATGTTAAAAGAATTCAATGTTACGTCATTTAACAAAATAATATTATAAGTACAGAGAGTGATTGATTAAATGTACACAACATATATTACGCTGTGCAGGCTGAGGATTCGTGGCGTGATTAGACGTAAGCGAATTTGTTTTGTTACAAAAAGATAAGGTCTATTACCTACTGCACTCTGTGGTCATATAAATGAAAAATTGGTAGTCTCGAAAATTGATTTAACTCTTATCTTCATGAATCTTGGACATAGACAATGGACATTCTTATTTTTCGATGTAATTTATTTAATTTCTGGCTGTTTCTTTTTTGTTAATTATTGTAAAATAATTTTATAGGTAGATTGTTTTTATGGTTCTGGTGTTAGGAGATACATGGGGCCGATAAAGTTGGAATAAATAGAATAATACCTATATTTAAGGAAGTTTAAGAATATTTAAAAAAATATTAATACTTTGGTACCAGATTTACTTGTAAATAGGTTTTTAAGAAGCTATACTCAAAATTGTTGTAGATAATTTTACATTACAACTTTTATTTAAAAATAAGGTTGTTCAAAAGCAATAAAGACACTGAAATGAAAGTTTGTTCGTTTCATTTCTTTAGTATATTTATATTTTTACTATATAGACATCTACCAGTTAGTCTTGTGGAACAAAAAATACTATGTCCCATTTTAAATACACAACGTATATTTTAAATAAAAAATACAATAATCTAAACGATTATGACTTGGGTAACAGACAGAAAAAAGAACATGTTGATTTTTTTAGATTTGTTTGTCATTTTGCTTTTTTCACTAAAATTATTACCAAAATATTGTGTTTTAAAAAGATCTATACACTTAACTGTATGTAGGTAAATTCATTTAATCAAGCAACTTTATATTATAGAAATTTCAAGTTTATCAAAAATACAAAATGAGAAATCTTGGTTTGATAATATTTTTGAATTGACTAAAAAATAATCAACTTTTTAGGCCAAAAGACCTTGTGTCCTAGAAACTTTGTCAATACGAGTGTTTGGTACTAAATTAAAAAGTGTTATTGGTCTTATGTAATGTAAAATCCCAGCAGTCTTTTTCACTAAAGATGGAATACAAATATGCCTAATTCTCCGTGTGGTGATATGCAGGTGGTGTGACTAGGCTCACAGAGTCAGGATTATCGATGGTGACGTGGAAGCTCCTGGGGGAGAAGATGCCTCGCTCTGAGGAGGAGTGGCAAAAGGAATTCGAGAAGTATCAACAGTTTCCTGAATTTATATAGTAAGTATATTTGACAGCAAAGAGAACTTTAACAATTTAAAAACAATGCTGTACTAAACAATACTCCTTTTAATTTCTCGTAGAAAATTGTTATAATCATATAATATATCTCGCACATCTCACACACGGCCTTTTGATCCCAAACTAGGCAGAGCCTGTACTATGGCAACCAGACTGCTGATAAACATACTTATATATTTTTAAATGTATACATATGTAGATAAATTACACCCAGACACAGAACAAATGACCGTGCTCATCACACAATATTTGTCCTGGGTGGTAATCGAACCCACGACCTCCGGTTTACCACAAGACCAACAGGCCCGTCAACTACTACTACATATACACACACAAAAATAATAATTTTAATTAACTTCTAAGTTACTGAGTTATCTGAGCTACAACTCCACTAACAAACTGACAGTATCTCTGAATATGGCGGTAGTGCTAGTATTATAGCACAGAGTACCATGATCATCATCCACAGCCTCTAATAGCCCACTACATCAATTTATAGGTATTTGAAGTCAGGCATTGTGTACCTTTAGTTTTCCTTTATAGCTTACAATAAATTGATAAAAACACACGATTTATACTTACACGCAGTGAGCATCATATCACACACATATCAACAGCCTTCAATAAACCTCTGCTGGGCATAGGCCTCTTATTAGAAAGGAGGTTTTAGCCTACTATACCACGCTGGGCAGACGGGTCGGTATAGCGTTTGTTTCAAATTTTCCTTCTCCTTGCAATGCTGTTGTCCTGCTTATTTTGCACCCTTAGTCGGTTCTGACACCCACAGGATGAATAGGGCTAGTGGCACGGCGTATTCTTAATCCGTCACCACACCGCCCGTTCCTCAACATGATCTTATTAGTATGAAAATATTACAAAGGTTTTTTTTTTTTTTTGGCCCAAATTATCTATACAATTTTGCCATTTTATTCTTAAGTCCCAAATTATTCTTAATCCGTCACCATACGGACAAAGTGTTGTATATTATCAATAATAATGGATAAAGATACCAATAGTTTCTTATTTGATAAGTTTAATAAGGTAAGGCATTATAAAATGTCATGAAATTTCCCCTTAAAACACTGAAATGGAATTGACGTCGTAAAAAAATATATGTGAATATTTATCCATTCTCTTTCTCTCTGCATTTCCAATTCCAAATGCGCTGGTATTTTTTATTTATGTTAGAGGGAGCAGACGGGTCACCTGATGGTAAGTGACTATCGCCGCCCATGAACGTCTGCAACTCAGGAGTCACAAACGCGTTGCCGGCCTTTTAGGAAGGACCTCACTCTTTTTCTTTTTTCCTCGGTTGCAAAAACTATCTACTTGTAAACTTCCGCTTACCATGACATTTGATTATGGACATAAATATACGGGTATTAACGTGATCACGTAATAAGTTTTGAATACTTTGAATGTCCCAACAGCAGGACGACGTCAACGTGGTCCGGTCCGTTGCTGTTACGTGATCGCGCCAAATCCTGTATAATGTATTTTGCGAGAAATATTCTTTGCATGTACTGTTCGCTATTCTTTGTACTTGTTTGCCAGCTGTATCGCAGAACTAGAATGTGCCAACATAAGATCCTGTCTTTATTTCTATTTTTCGGGTTTATCTCATAAGAATTTTCAGAAGATTCATGAATTTTCCTGATAAATCTCGTGATAACTGACTCGACTTCTTTTGTTTGACATTCTGGAGTGTTCTAATTTTTCTGGAACATTCAGATATTTAATAAACGTGATATTCCTCTCTGAACTCGTCAGCAAGAACCAAAGCATGACCCTGTCAGAGTTCAAGTGGATATGGTACATGGAGTTCGCGCACCGAACCTGGGGCCGGGCGATAGGCGCGTGCGTGTTCCTGCCGGCCGCCTTTTTCTGGGCGAAAGGGTACCTCGACAAGGGCATGAAGGCTCGGGTCGGGGTCTACTGTGCTCTCGTGGCTGCTCAGGTAAAATGAAATTCTGATACCTGAAAACATTTACCTCATTCATAAATTATTAGGTATTAAATGATGAACAATATATTTGTTTTTTTGCCGTTTAGTTGTAGAAATTACCGCCTTTAATAAAACAAAAATCTCTTCAACTTTATTATATTAGCTAAATTATTGGTAAATTCTAGGGTCTAATGGGCTGGTACATGGTCAAATCTGGGCTGGAAGATCGCTTCCAAGGCCCGTCGGACGTCCCGAGAGTATCTCAGTACCGGTTGGCGGCGCATCTGTCGTTGGCGTTCATCCTGTACACGGGGCTGCTAGCCGGAGCCCTGCGGGTGCTCCGCCCCTTCCCGCCGGGGACGCTTAGTAAATTGAAGGATTTGAAGGGGGTTACAGCGTTTGCGCATTCCGTTAAGGCTATGGCGTTTCTGACTGCGGTTTCAGGTGAGCGGTGGATTACTCTACTATCGTTTTTTAGAATTATTATAATGAGGCAAAATAAACAATCAAAATAATTCTTGCCAGGCGCCTTCGTCGCCGGGCTCGACGCAGGGCTCGTCTACAACTCCTTTCCAAAGATGGGCGATCACTGGATTCCTGACGACATCCTGGCGTTTTCACCAAAACTGCGTAATTTGACTGAAAACCCCACCACGGTCCAATTCGATCACCGCATTTTGGGCACAACCACGTTAGCGCTGGCCACCACGCTGTGGCTGGTGGGTCGGGGCCGGCCGCTGTCTCCCGCCGCCAGGAGACTCGTCAACGGGGTCGGCGCTGTGGCATGGTTACAGGTGACGACTTCATTCATGAATTCTTTTATGTCCCCTTTTCAGCCACGTATGTAATGAATGACGAGTAAACACTTAGTTTTGAGTCTCTCTAAAACACCTGGTCCGTAATGCCTCTAGAAGGCTTAGTTCCTCAAACAATAAATCCCGAATCCACTTTGCATGAAGTCCCTGTAGAATATTTACTACGATATCCCGTTAAAACACCTACTATTAAAGTCTCTCTAGAACACTTAGTATGAAGTCCTACAAACCCTAGTAGGACCCTCTATAAGAGCTAATAGGAAGTTTCTCAAGAAAACCTAGTCTGAAGGTCCTCTGTAACACAATCCGAGATGACATTACAGGTATTGCCTTCACCAAGCCATTCATATAAGGAGTATTCTTTTTCAAGTTAAAATACGCTTCTGCCTCCCCCTTTGGGGGTGTAAGAGTGAGTGAGTGTACTATAAGTGTCGTGTGCAGGTGGGTCTGGGCATCCTGACGCTGCTGCAGTACGTCCCGACGGCGCTGGCCGCCTCGCACCAGTCGGGCTCGCTCGTGCTGCTGTCGCTCGCCATCTGGCTCACGCACGAGATCAAACTGCTCAAGTACATACCTAAATAATCCATCCTACACATATATTTATATTAAAATGTTCAGTTAGTACATTGTGTTTTATTACTAACGATTCCTTTGCTTGCGAACTAACCATATACGAGTAATTCTGTGATTAATTTGTTTACAAAAAATAAAAACCAATTTTACTAGATTTATTGACATTGTCGAGAACCTCCTCGTGTCTTTAGAATAAACTGAAACTTGATTGACTGAGACTTGATTTCCACAGTAAGTTCCAAACATTATATATTAAAAATAATTGTACAAAACGTGTTGCTAATCTGTTGATTCAGTACGTAGACAGAGAATAGACTGCGCGTTCCTTAGTCAGTGAATTCAGACCGAAAAGTATGAAAGAGACAAAGCGAATGTGCGGCCAGTAGTTGTCTCTTTCTAGTATTCTGATTGGTTTACGTCACCGGGTAAGTTTACAAATAAGTAAGATGAATATCAAGTGTTTCTATTTTAAATTATGTTTAAGTTAAAAAAATAGCTTAACTTGTTGTTACTTAAAAAAAACAATTATTTATCTATTTTAATATTAATGCTTGCAAAAAAGAGACTGTATTGGCCGCACAGTCACTTTGTCTCTTTCTAGAGATTAGTCACTTTTGTAATGATAACTTTTTATGACAGTTGTGAGATCGGAAGTTGATCGGAACTGAATTGAGACCCAACTTTTATTATGAGATTTGGCCTTGAGATGACTAACCCTTCGGCATTGCATACTATGCGCCATGAACCCCCAGTTTGCCCGAATATAATGGCATCTGGCAAAACAGACATCAATCATCCATAAATGTGTATTAATGGGATCCAAACCTAAAAGGTTTGGTTGCGACCTCTGCGTTACACCAGAAAGAATGGGAAAAGGCATGGTACAAAATCAGAAGAATTTCTTCAGTGTAGGTGAACTATCTAACAAGCATCAACTCTACAAAACATTAACAAGTATAAAACCGTATGTGGTATTCTCTCTATCAACAGCCTCTATAGTAAGTATATAAGTATTCTATGAGTCAATCTAGTTTGACTGCACGGATGGCGTAGTGATTTAAGCGGTCGCCACGCCGCTCACTACTACGCTGAGTGTTGTGGGTCCGATCCCCACATGGGTGGTCCCATGTGAGGATCGGACCCAGCGACAAAAAAGCTAAAAATTCATTTTGAAAATGTAACAATAGCTGTGTAGAAGTGTTCTTTCGGTAAGTGTTTGACTGCACGGATGGCGTAGTGGTTTAAGCGGTCACCACGCCGCTTTCTACTGCGTCGAGTGTTGTGGGTTCAAACCCCACATGGGACGACACTTTGTGTGAACCACAAATTGTTGTTCTGAGTCTGGGTGTTATTTGTGTCCGTTTCATGTATGTGTGTAAAGTCCCCCGCGACACAGGATATATTTCTAATGCGGGAGTTGTCTTTTTTAAAAAAGATAAAAAAATAGTACAAGCTCTGCTTAGTTTGAAACTAGATGGCGTTGTGTGTTAGATGTCCGGAAAAAAATCCACTGCTGGGCATAGGCCTCTCCTTAGAAAGGAGGTTTTAGCCCACTATACCACACTGGGCAGACGGGTTGGTACAGGGTCGTGTCAAGTTGCTGGTCGACGCTGCGTCTGCCCTTGGGCGACTTCCACCCAATCTGGGTGGACCCAGCGTCGCAACGAGACGGCTGTACACGGAGGTTGTCCTGTCAATGGCATTGTACGGTGCACCGGTGAGGGCGGCGGCTCTGACCGCTCAGAACAGGGCACGCCTCTGGCGACCTCAGAGGATATTAGCGGTTAGAGCCATACGCGTTTACCGCACCGTTTCGGCGGAAGCGGCGTGCGCGTTGGCCGGTACACCCCCGTGGGACTTGGAGGCGGAAGTGCTCGCCGAAGTATATCGGCGGACGGCTGGTTTCCGGGCGGATAGTGGCAGTCGACCCCCGCCCGAAGAGATAAGCGAGTGGCGTGTGGCCGCTCGCCGAGCCACGATGGCTCGTTGGTCGTCCCGGCTGGAGGCTCCACGTGCTGGCTTTGACGCCGTGGAGGCGCTCCAGCCGGTCATCGTCGAGTGGGCAGGGCGGCAGCACGGGACCCTTTCCTTCCGGCAGACGCAGGTCCTTTCCGGGCATGGCTGCTTCGGGAAGTACCTGCACTCGGTCGCTAGGAGGGAATTGAGTCCCGCCTGTCACCACTGCGATTGCAGTGAGGACTCGGCTCAGCACACGCTGGTAATTGGCTACCGGCCGTCATACGCTCCATGGCCGGTAGCGACAGATGTTTTACCGCGGTCGCATCCTTCTGCGAAGACGTCATCTCGCAGAAGGAGGCGGCGGAGAGGACCCGGGAGGACAGCCTCCACTCGCGACGTCCGCGTGTGCCGGACGTCGCCTAAATAGAGAATGTACCTGAAGGTGGTACCCGCATCGTTGCGGGCAGGCGCTAGGAGGGGTCCGGAGGTCCTAATAACAGCAGTTCCCGGATCCCTCCTATTACAGGCGCAGAGTGGCACACCGTGTGGTTTTAGTCGGTCCGATTCCGACACACCACCCCGCCGTAAACACCGGTGGGGTGACGGCCCGAAGGGGTTTCCACACATTAAAAAAAAAAAAAAAAGGGTTGTGTCAAGTTTTCCTTCTCTTTGCCGTGCTCTCAAACAACACAAATATTATTCACAAAGTGGTTTATTTGAAAATTTTAAAATGCTAACATTGTTCACACGCTGAAAAACTGTCATATTATGTACAACACCGTGTGTAGATATCACCGAGTCCGATCATCTGCGGACTCGCCCCCCAACATATATATATTATATGGCTTGATAATTATGATACACGCAGTGAATTCCGTTATTCAATACAAATATATCTGTCAACATATTCAATACAGTACAGGCATGATCCAAACTGTAGTTTCGTCAAAACCCACATCAATTTCAAATGTATGATCGTGGTCACAAGTGGGCATATAGTGCCCACTTGTTACGTTCGATGATAAAATTGGGACTTACATCGGAGGGATTTTTTTACAATGTTTCATTTCCAATAAAATTATTCACATAATAATATGTCAACAATTACCAAAAATCAAATAAAAGTTAAAATAGTAATCTAAATTCTATAGTTTTAAAGTAAATATCTGTTTTAACAAACATTCAAAGTTAAATTTGGATAATTGTACTTATTAAAGCTGATAAAAGAACCAACGAAAATACTGCAATCCTCAAAATTCTTTTGTTTAAAAATACTAAACCAATATAGACCTATATAGATATAGATTACCTGTGTACCAATACAAGAGAGGAGGTTTTTAGTGGGTAAGAATCCCACACCACCGGTCTACAACCTCTTGACAGGTGTTTTTTGAAGATTTCCTCCTCTCAAACACCATAAAAAAACATGTGTACCAATATTTCATCGTGTTGTTAAATATGTTTTGTATGGTATATGGTACGGGATAAGGTTGTTGTCATTCACATTGGTCATTTGATATTCCGTGAAAACTATACTGTAACGTATTTTTATTCTTTTGTAAAATATACAAATTTACAAAGAACATTGTGTACTTAACAAAACTGCAGCAGTAAACCACCACATAGCTAAATAACAAAGAACAGGTTTCAAAATTCTAGTAATAACATATTTTATAAGTATTTTTTGTATAATTCAGCTCGTACAGGGATAAATAAACTGCCTCCAATACTCATGCGTTGGTAAATAAAATAATTTTATTGCTTAAGGTACATTCAGTAGGTACAGTTGGCAGCAAAAATAAATGTTTAACGCAGAACTTAAACTTAAAAAAGATCAATGATAGAAGTAGATGTGAGTATGACATTAATAAAGTAATAATTTTGGATATTACCCGTATCTGTTAGTCAACGTATTTTGTGAAAATAATAATGGTGGAGCTATTTGCCAGTAAACGCAGTACAATAGCTAACAGATGAAACATATCTGGCATGTTCGTCCGTAGTGCTGAGTTTGGGTACCTCTTCATCTTTTGTTATTTGTATAATCTGTTTCCCTTGCAGAAAAGAAGAGGGATGTTGACAAATTGTTAAAACTCCTTTAATGTTATAGCTATTTAACGTAAAAAGGTAGCTGGTTCAATTTTTTTTAAACGAATTTACTTTAGCGACCTTTTATTTATAAGTAAAAATGTATTTAGATGTTAGCTGTTTGCGCTAGTTCATCTTTTACTGATTTCTGGGACCTGATTGGCGTTTCCAGTCACTTGTTATCATTTTAACTTTTTTAAACCATTTTAATATAAAAAATGTGGTTTAAGATTTTTAGAATATACGTTTCGAAAATACTTTTTTCATTAGTTTCAACATCCCTATTCCAGTTTCCGCCGATGCCTATAGCAAATTGAGAATACTGCATATTAAGTTTGTAAACAAACAAAAATATTTTTACACGTCATTGTAAAAATAATAGTAATAGATAATGGTAATAGATTACGAAGTTTCCTTTGCGGTATTATTTTATTGTATTAGCACAGCTACCCCGATACACACTCGTCAAACGACATTCTGAAACATTGATTGAATGATTGAATTATTTATTGTTACAATACAGGACAAAATACTTTTGTTTGTTCACTTATACAATTTATGTTTAATAAAATAGGTCCCTTTATGAAATAATAAACTGTAGCACCGTACATAATTCCTTATTCCGAAATCAAATACATCATAGACGATTGTATAAACTCTAACTATGGCCGACTATACTTTGTAACCTAAATATAACTGAAATCTCTAAATGTGACAATAATAATCAAGGTAATGGTAACACAGGGGAAATTGTTCACAGACAAAAAAATTAATAATTTTTTCACTGGCAATTTCAGTCTGTTTATAAGGCGAGAACTACAAAGGATGAAAGATAATTTTGTTTAGGCGGAGTGCGCAGCGATCTGGTGAATGCACATCAAATTATCATACATCACTATATTAGTCGTTTACAAATGTTATTAATGATGCGTTTGATGATCTTTCAACATATAAATGATGACAGTAGCGACATCTGTGCAAGCGTCACGAAAGCCATAACGTGTAGTGATGTGAAAAAATAACTGTTTACTGATATGCTCCATTGTTTCATCAGAGTCGCCATCGAACTAAATAATATCAAGCCTCTTCCCAATTTAACTATTAAATAATTATGTATAAACACTAAAGATAACCAAACAGTTAGTAGTTATATATAACCCACTTACGATTTAGACATTTAATAACATACAGCGAGCAGTTAGAACTTGTATGATTCCTTTATATATATATACCACAGCGTACATACAGAACTTTGTATAAATTCAGGCCGTTTATATGTAACCTTTAATCTACCTCAAATTTTTAGGTGTTAGCAAAATTACAGGACTTTGTCTGTCTACAAGACTATATAGGAAAACTAGTCCCGTAGACTCCTGATAGCCCAGTTAGGACTTTTTCGAACCCACAACAAAATATTTATTAATAAATTGTACGAGTCAGTTATACACATGATAATATTTTTTCTACACTTGGAAAATATTTTAGTGTTTCTGTGGTTGCTTTCAATATTAGACAAAACAATGTTTTAAAAAAGGCAACATCAAACGTAGCTTGGTAGAAAAATCAAGTTCAATCAACATACAAAAAAAAAAAAACAAAACTTAATACAATATAATAGAGTATTTCTATTCAGTTGCTCTCAACAAATTGTAACTGCCAACGTTTTAATAGTCTATATCCATAATTTCAAATTAAATTAATTTAAATATTGCAATACATAAATAAATGCTGCTAAAAAACAGTACATTTTGTCATCATCTCGACCGAACATTAAAAAAAAATCAAATTTATCATTAAACGATTTATCTTTGTACTTTATCGATACGGATATCGATAAAGTATATAAAAAATAAATTTCCTGTCAAATCGATATGTGACGAGAGTACATTGTCAGAATTTACAAATATAACAATTTTAAAGGCAAATCTTAGTTTTAGTTAGAAATTCTGATTTTTTATACAGTTGATGTGAACACAAGTTTTCAATTTTATATAAATACATATACAATTTGTATAAATGAATTTGCTTCTGAGTATCTTACAAGACTTGTTTCTAGTGATAAGAATAATATGAATTGGACCGACTTATACAAACCGGAATCAAACAACACACGTCAAAACCTTCTATCGAGAACCTTAAATCGATTATTAGGATCAAAACGACCCGACAAACCCACATAAAACAAATTAAATCATAGAAGATTGTCCCATGACCATACTATAATATAATATACTTATTTTGGGAACAAAGGATTTTGCTGAATATTTTAAATTAACTTTAAAACAAAAAAAAAATTAGTTAAATGTAGACAGAAACTGGGTTTTCTTAAAACTGTGTTAGTTAATTCCGTTTTGCATAAGTAAGATCAGTTTTCGAATCCAATCGTTGTATATCAAAGAAACAATACTTAATTAATAATATACACTTTCATACATTGTATAATTATCACTGTTATGTGAATTTAAGTAGACTCGTATAACAAAAAAAAATACTAAAATTTATTTCGAATATTCTGCGCCAAGGGAATATTTCAACACCGACGTATATAGAACAGATGAGTTATATAGAACTAGCGAAATACATATCCGATTCAGTGGAACTAGCGGCCTTCAATTCCGACTCCCTTTAACAAGCCACTACTGACACTTGTACATAATATCGACCTCTGGTCTTGGAGCGTGGCGACCTCCAAGTACACCGAACTACAGAGTAACTAGTAATGCTGCATATACGCGCTGAAAAATCTACAATACCAGGCAAGATCCCCTCGCCTTGTCGGAGGGGGGAAGGAGGATCCCCCTGTGTTATAGGGACATAACACATGTTCTTCCACAACGTCAAAATTGGTCAAGTTTCAAAATTGGTGGTGAAATACTCCCTAAGCGTCAAGTGGTCTCTAATTATTATTTTTCTAAACCAAAACTTAGTCTAATCATGATTGTAATAAGAATACATTTTATAAATCACTAGCAAATTATAATATAACATATGAACGTGTTACAGAAAGTTAGCAGAAATACGTAAAAGTACACAATTCCGCTACGCTAATCTCAGGAACTACTGGTCCGATTTAAAAAATTCTTTCAGTGTTAGATAGCCCATTTATCGAGCAAGGCTATATATCATCACGCCAAGACCAATAGGAGCGAAGCACCAATGAAGAATGTTTCAAAATCGTTTTTTTTTTTCTTTTGAGAGCTTCCGCTGCGTGCACTGTGTAAACGGAAATAGCTCCTTAACGTATGTATTATTTAAAAATATTTTCACCTTCTAAGTAAACGAAGTCGTGGGTTAAAGTAACTATTCCACGCGGACGAAGTCGCGGGCAGAAGCTAGTAATATGCATATATATATACAATATATATACATATGTATATCTGAAGCATTATATTTTTAATTTCAAACGAAAAGTTTCTATTAAAAAGAAAGAAATGTAGGTATTAAAAAACTCAGGGTATCATATACACGTCACTAAAGTGCAACTGCGCCTTTCCGTAACACGTTTATATTCCAGCTACACACAGCTTATTCACAGTTGATATATTTGTTAATTTATAGTCCAAGAAGTTTATAATAAATACGTATTTCTTTCTGAATTTGAAGTCTTTACGCAGTCGGTCAATAACCAACCGATTGTCTCACAAGAAAGCCGCAATAACAGAAGTCTAATATATACAGAAACTAAGATCATCCCGACTGCTTCCATTACAGTTTGTACAGTTGAAGGCGAATGTAAAGTCTAGCGTTTGATTACAATCAACAATCATATATATAACCAAGATTCCACAACATTACAACAGAGGACAGTTGTTTGTGTAATGGCAGATTAGTATATTTTGAGTATGGAGGGTAGAGGCAAGGAGAACCATCTCTGTGTAAAAAAAGTGTCCAAACGTCCAATAAGGGTGGCGCTGCGGTAGCCTAGGATTTTTGAAGTGAAAACTTCTTTAGCGGCGTAGTACACTTTTTTTTTGTAATGGGTAAAAAAATGTTAAACTCGCGTCAGGACACGTGACCTGATGGAAAATTCGTAAGACGGATGGAGAGTAGACAGTCGGCGCGGCGAAAATGTGTGCCTGCGCCTGCTGTTTCGTTTAGGCGGCGCAGGGCGCTTGCGCGAATGTTCGTTTTTCTGAGAGATAAACCTTTTAATGTAATATAAATTGCCATGTTTGTGTACGATAGCGCAATAAATAAATATTGTATTCTACCACATAAATGATAGTACTTTTATACTGAAAATTAAAGCAATTCGTGCAAAATTATTCCCTAACCATTCCAAAATCAAAATGCACATTCAAGTTTTCACTTCTGCCGGCACTCCCGGAGTGCAACCCGTCGTTTTTTTATTATTGTTTTACTTCAACTTAATTTGTGAACATGACATTGCAATCTGTGTTCCCCAAAACCGGGTTGATGGTTTGGATAAATTTATATTGGCTTAAATAATAATTAGAACACAGTGTCTAAACTAAACTGTCAAAATAGTCGATGAGTTTTACAGACAATAAATAAAGATGTAATAACTTTGAGACAATAAAAGTTTTATAATATTTTAACTGAGCACACTTCACTCCGTCTACAAAATCTATATTCGTATCGTCGTATTTCGTACGCCAGCTTCCTCTATTTTCACAGCTGAACACTTTTTCAACTTTCCTCTCATATGAGATGTTTCTCCTTGCCTCTACATTTCATAATTTTGAGTTACATATCAGTTCAGCCTTCGCTCTATATAGGGTAGGTGGGCGGTGTTACCCACAATAATTTTGATTAAGGAAAATTCATAAAAATGATTGATGATATCTCAGGAAAAACTGAGAAATAATAAAAAAAATGGTACTAATTAGTGTAAATGGTGGCAATTGTGAGCTGAAACTACATATATTTTTGAGTAACATCGAATTGCAAAGCACACGTTGTGTAGAGAATTAAACAGCAATTTAAGTAAACGCCACGGGAGCATAGACAATACTTTGAACTGATTTCAATGATGGCACACGAACAGCCATTGTCACTTCGATGTACTACATAACTCTACAAATTAAAAGCAAACGTAAGTTCCTACAATACCCTATTTTTCTAAATAATTTGTCATGTTAGCGAAATTAGGCGAATGATATAATGAAAAATTTACGTATTTTTTGATTGTATAGGCTCCGTGCCCACTACAGCACTTAGTGCGACTGCAAGGTTATTGTCTCGTACCGATATTAATTTTATAATCGTATAAAACATTACAAATGTGTGCGGAAGCTATCGCGTTATTCTCGGGTGTTATGAAATGGGACCTATACCTATTATTTGCAACACACTTTAATTCAGCCGGTATTATAAAAAATTTACATCTATTTTCTTAATAGAAAACTAAGAATCAATAATTTATAAGTAGATTATTTTCACTGTCATATTAACCACGGTATATATTATGTAATAATTATATAAATCTCCCTTGAAAGTTCTGTATAGTAATTATAGAATAGCGAACAGCTATTCTTCAGTTCTCGCTAACTAGAAATACATTAGTTACTACAATTGGGGCATTTTTTTAATGTAAATAATTTTATGTAAATCTGAAAAGTGAAGGCTATAAAACATGTAACTTTAAAAGGTCTCGATGATTTTCAAATATCTGTACTATAAGTCCTACTTAACTCGAATTGAATATATGAAAGTGGAAATGAATTTCGCCACATTTAATCACACGTTTACTAATAACTACCATGTTAGAATATCACTTGTAAAATCTCATACCTCACCATTTCTTTGAAAGTCTCTCGATAACAGTAGTTCTCGTTCAGTTTGGCAACTGCAGTACACGTATTCTAAGTTGACCGCTCTGAAGTTGGTTCCAAAAACGACCTGAAGTTGGGTTAAATGACAGAAAAAACGTATAACTTTGTCTCCCCCCTTCTCGTTATTCCTTCATGTAGAACCAGATATGTTGGACTCTCTTCTCTAAATGTCATTCAAACGTTGCTAACTTCACGCGAGTCATCTTGTGTACACGTGTTTCGTGTGTTGTGCCCAATACGCAAGTAATGTTTAACAAAACGTTTCATGTTTTATGGCCGGTCACTACGAATAATAATGAAATATACAATGCGACACCCCATAGAAAGCGTTCACAACATTAAAAACAATGTCCACACTAAACAACGAAACTCGAGCACTCTGTCGAGTACAAAGTAACGAAAACGTTGTGTTTCGAGCCCCTTCCGTGTACATTAACTTGCCTACACATATATACATTTATATATTAGTATAATAACATGTGTTTAAAAAATACTGTAACTACCACCAGTGGGTAATTTTCTAACAAATGTAACATGATTTTTTAATGATCTAAAGCATATTTTTTATGACCACATCATTCGGTATATTTTTTTACGATGACACAGTGAGTCTGACATTTTCTTTAATATACAGTAAAATAATATACCTATTACAGTATAATAAGAAATAACAAGTATTGTACACGATAGGGGAAGTATCAGTTACACGGTAAATATCCTAGATACCTATTAAACTTTACTTTAGAATAGACTCGTTACATGGATTATGTTGTTTGAGATACCTTCGTAACGCATCTTTGTGATATATTGCATGCACAGTTATTCTAAAACGTTTCTTGTATTCCACGTAGCAATACGATAACTATTGATCAAACTATAAAATTAATCCACAATGTATCTTTGGACATCGAGCAAGGAGTTTTAGAAAAAATATGAATGCGATCACACAAACGAATAGTGGAGCGTACGAGAAGTACGAATAAGGTGATGAAAATAAACGGTAAAGTGCGCCACAACAGTAATTTAACATGTAGAATATAGATGAAGTTATTATCCATTGCACTTTTAAAAACAATAATAATATATTTCTAAAAGTTGTCAAGAGATGTCGCCATAGGATACCAGTTCTTTAAACTCGATACGAGATGGAGCTGCTACAACTTCCCAAAGGCTAGGTATTTAGGCCTCGACCACTAAACCGTATTAAAGCGGAATCAATAATCGCAAAGATGTGAACATTGCAGTAAGATAGCACAAAGACGCGGGATGTAGATGCGCGACGCGACTAGCTCGGCGGCTGGGGGTCGGTGCTGACGATGACCTGCACCACGTAGCCCGGCGTGATCTTCGCCTCCTCAATCAACAGACGGTCACCGAGGAGCTTGCCACCGTAGAACCATCGCTGGCGCCACGGTTCGATGTTTTCTTGAGCCTGTAATTTAAAAAAAATACGTTTTGTTTTACTGACTTTCTTGTTTCAAGTCGTGTATGAATCACGTAATAAATAATACATAGCCTATCAGTAGGCCGATGGAGCCAAAAGTTTCTGAAGAAGAGATCAGGGACCGAAAGCTTAAAACTTAGACCGCTTATCCACAAGGTAGGGACACAACCTTACAAAGGTCGCTAATCAATTGTGAGTGCAAGTCGCTTCCAAGTTCCAACCGGTCTTCTTGGAAGTCAATGAGAGGACTTTGATGATGATGATGAGTGTTACTTTAAATGATAATTATTTCTGTGAGTAAATCTTTGCAGATATTTTCACAAGTTGGACTTTACAGATAGAATGAACCGGCATTTCCTAAGACTCACTGTGGGAAGAAACGCCGAAACAAAATACAGGTGTTTTTTTTAAGTTCGTAAACACTAAGTACTAATCATTAATTCAGGACTACATGTTCCTAGTTTTAGTAAGAATTTCACCAAAAGAATTCACCATGCAAGAGCGGGTATGAAGATTACATTTCACACTGCCTCGTTTTCCAAGATCGTTATGAAGGTACATCAGATACTAACTTTTTCCCATGGTTTTTCCATTCCATGGCATATACTACTAAATATCATTACACATGAACAGCCTTTAATGGTCCACTACGGGACATAGGCCTCTCCTTATAAAGGAGGTCTTGGCTTACTATACCACGCTAGCCAGACAGTTTGGTATAGGGTTTGTGTCAAGTTTTCCTTCTTTTTGCAGTGCTGGTGTCCTGCGTTGTTTTGCGCCCTTAGTCGGTTCTTACGACACCCACGGGATGAATTGGGGTAGTGGCATTCCGTATACTTAATCCGTCACTACACGGACACGCTCTATAAACTGTAGGGAACATTTCCACAGATAACATATATAATCAAATAAACCCAACAATAGATAGTTTATTTAACACTTTAAATATGTCTAAATCTAATCTATTTATCTAAATAAAACATACATATATACAATACTTTTACAGAATATATAGTTATTATATATTATAAAAACAATATCAAATTTTGCTTCTCTTTGCAGTGCGTAGTTTGCTCCCTTAGTTAGCTCTTACGACACCCACGGGATGAATAGGGGTGGTGACACTCCGTATTCTTAATACGATACTATATTAGTACACTAACGTATAAGTTTTAAATTGTTAAGTTCAGTAACAAGTCCGTTAAGTATTAAGTACGTTACTTTAGCACATGTAGGTCACCGAAGCAATTATGGTGTCCGAAATTGTATGCTATTACTCGCCACTACAGTAGCGACCTTTGTCGAACAGAAAGTTGTGTGAGCGTAGGGCTGGCAATCAACTATTTTTAATGGACCTGTTTATGTGATGTAATTGCTCCGAGGGCTACGGCAGTATGGATTGGTATGGAAAATTGGTATCGATTTGTATAACATTTCTTATTGGAGTACTCGCACTGCCCAACGCAGCGATTTCGAATTACAATAAAAATTATGAGGCACGTCCCTAAGAAACGCGCGAATAAGCACTTACTATTATTTTTTTAATTGAGAACTCACTTCATTAAATGGCACTAAAAAAAGGCTCAGCTACTTCACACAGATGAGTCTACATTTTTACCGCGTGAAACTTATAAAATAATTCTTTATTTTCAAGAAAAAATATTATCAACATTGATCAAAATTATCAAATCAACCTTTGCTATTTTGAATATTTCTGCTATTTCGTTGTTCTATTTGAAAAAAAGCTTTCTTTTAAAAAAAGTAGAGATCATATATTCCTCGTTAAATTTCTTTACTAATTCGGACCAAAAAGCCATAATCTAAGCTTAAACATCATTAATTTTTCATCGAAAAAATCTTCCGAAAAGATCGGACTCTTACGTCTGCTAATTTGTATTCTTCGAGCAAAATTTAGACGAACTAGGTATATGAGTTTTAATTTTCTCGTGCTCGAACTCGTGCACCGAGGGTTCCGTACCTACCCAGATTTTAAGTAGGTTTTCGAGAAAATTTGTAAGTTCCAAAATGTATCTTAATTTTCATTTTATTTTTTTGGAATTATTCCTTTATAAGTGCTGTAATACGTTTCTAGGTCAACGTGATTCTAGGTTTTCGACCCAAAACCTATAGGGTACTACTGGTTGACCTAGAATTGACAATTTTGGTTAAAAGCAAGGCCTTACAGCACAAGTGAGGAGAAATTTCTGAAAAATATAAAGATTTAAAATTAATGAAAATTTTGGTACTTAGGGACAGTAGACCTCAGTATCTGGTATGAATTTCAACTTGCAATGTCTTTCCGTTCCAGAGAAAATCGGTGGTGACACACGGACAGACGGACAAGAAAGTGATCTTATAAGGGTTAGGCTTAAGCAATTATTTCGTTGCTTTTTATCAAATGAGCATTTTACCGCATAACCCGGGCGGGGTTAGTTCGCCCAACTCTGGGGAGCGGGTAACATAAAAAACGCTAATCAATATATCCAAATCTATGTTTAAATCCCACTACACATCATATCGCCGATTAAGTCACTTTTGATGTGAAAAATCTAATGGGGATGGTCAGACCGGCTGTTGACGATTTATCTCACACACGTTATTTTTAAGTTATTGTTAAAAAATATTAATATATTACTTTTTGTTGCCATGCAAAAAAAAATGTAAATATACTACTATCGAATAAGCGAACGTCCGTGTGGTGCCGGATTAAGAATACATAGTGTCACCACCCCTATTCATCCCGTGGGTTTCGTAAGAGATGACTAAGGGAGAAAACTACGCAGAGCAACAGCACTGCAGAGAGAAGGAAAACTTGACACAAACCCTATACCAACTCGTCTGGCCAGCGTGGTATAGTAGGCCAAAACCTCCTTTCTAAGGAGAGGCTTATGTCCAGCAGTGGACTATTAAAGGCTGTTGATGTATAAGCGAAAAATTTGAGGATTGAAATATTCATATTCCTGGTAATAATCGAATGGGTGATATTAATTGTCAACCCTGCGCAATGCAAGACTCATGTAGAATACGCGTTCGTTGCAAAATCTCGCGTCGCACTGCTTACGTCACATATACCCATGCACCCAGCCCGCTGTACAATACACATTACGTAGGTAATTTAACGGCGGACCGCTGATACATTCAATGTGTAGTGCTCTGCGCCATTCGCACAAGCAATATCCTTCCATTGTCTTTTCTTCTTACTCACACATACACATCGCTTTCGATATGCTCACAATTTTCCCATCTTTAATTCTCAAAGTGAAAACGACATCACCCTTTTTTTGAACGACAATTTATTTGGTCTCACATCGTAATAACGAATGCTACATAGTAGGACCAAATAAATTATGGTTGCTTTGTCTTTGTCTTATATTATTGACTTTGGGAAGTCTTGACATCTGACACACAACACCATCTAGTTTCAAACTAAGCAGAGCTTGTACTATGAAAGCTAGATTGACTAATAAGAATACTTTTGTACTTTTTTTTTGTAAATACATACATATTGTACATAGGAAACACTCAAACGCCGAATTAAATATTTTCAGATCATATAAACATTTGGAAATCGAACCCGAGACCGCAGCACAGCAGTTGCACACGCTACCACTGCACCACCTAGGCAGTCAGACCTTCCTTACTATATTTTTTTCACTGTAGGAGAACAATGCTTCGACACAAATGAATCGGAGCCGTGAGGCCGGAGCTAAACCGGTATTAAACATGTCTTTCGTTGCTTTTTACCGAGCGGAGTGCCGTTAAAGGAGCCCAAACCTCCCCATCCCCTGATTCCGGAGGGTGGGGGGGGGGGAGGTTGGTGAAAGGCGACAACGCACCGGTGACTCTTGAGTTGCATGAAGGGCGGTAGTCACTTACCAGCAAGTGAGCCGTCTGCTCTTACGACCCCAATACCATAAAAACAATCTACAGGTACAGTTATTGTTCTCGTGGGACAGAACGAAATGTACATTAATTTTGTTTACCAAAACCACTTGCTTCTGTTTTGAATTTGTACGGCACGAGCGGTTATTCACCATCAATATCTAATTTAACATCCGATAGCCTTGTTTCATCTATAATTATGATAATGAATTCGTCTACACCGAGTTGGTATAGCGTCATTGTTGACACCTCCGCCGTTATGTAAGTAATTGATTATTATTGGATTGTGAAGGATTCTCGCCTCGTGTCGGCCATGTTTTATAATTTACTGCACATCGTAATAAAGACTAAATGATTAACCTATTAAGAATGTTTTTTTTAAATAATTTAATAATAAAAAAATGCCTTTAATGACCAGCGATTTATCCTACGCAACACTACCTAAATTTATGGTCACTGCTTTACTCCTATGAATTATAGCGTGATGTTTTATGGCAAATATTATTCCTCAATAAATGCTCTGTCACATACATAAAGAATTATTAGTATCTAGACCATACTTCCAGAGATTAATCGCGTTTAAATCGTAACATGTAAAAACTTTTAACTATATAATATTAGTCCCTGCAGATATGAAAACGTCTCAACAGTTTCACAGCGCACACTGATTATTTAAATATTTTTAATTGAGTGTATTGTGAGATTAAGAGAGAACAAAGAACAGCTTCCAGTACGTTCTAGAACACAAATGATTAGCTTAAATATTTACTTTTTTCATAAACACAACCAAAATGATGCAAACTATTTCATCCAAATATTTTCATTAAGTGAGAATAACCCGCGACCTTTGTCGTTTGTAAGGAGAATGATGCGTTACTGTAGTGTCGCAGAATTCATTTAAATCACTATCACACAGGAGAAAATACTTTCTATTCGATATTTTGTATATTGACACAAAAAAAGCAGAAATTCTTTTAATATATTGAATAATATATTCAACTCTCTCGTTCATGGAAATCGCTTGTTTTTTAATAGTTTTAAAACTAAGACATCGAACGGTATTGAATATCAAATGTCAGCTTAGTCTTTGAGCGAATGATATTCCTTTAGGATTTATGTATATAAGTGAAAATAAAAGAAAGTAATCGTCAAGAAGAAAATACACTAATAGATAGAGCATAAGAATATCCTCGATCAAGTCATCTCTTAAACAAAGAAAACTAAATCAAAATCGGTCCACCCGTTTAGAAGCTATGCCACAAACAGACACTACAACACAAACTAACAAAACCCTTAACAAACCCCCATAAATTACAACGCATGGAAAAACAACTTGTTTTAAGAACATAATTCAGTAATATTATTTTGATTTTATTTACTTTGTACGATGTTTAGAGGAGTAGAACTTGCTGCGGTGATTTTTTTACCTCAAAATACACTTACAACAATAAATTTGATGTTTTTTTAGAAGATTCTGGAGCCATGCTTCGGCATAAATAGGCCCGCTCGTCCGGAGTGATACAATTCCGTTTAAAGGAGCCCAAAGCGAGGAGTGATACAAGTGCGGTTAAAGGACCCCAAAGCCCGGAGTGATACAGGGGCGGTTAAAGGAGCCCAAAGCCCGGTGTGGTACAAGGCCTCAGGTAAAATGGGTTGCTTTTTAACGAGTGAGTGAGGTAACCAGAGCCCAAAACCCTCAAATTCTGGGAGGGGAGACTCAAAGGCGACTCATTTGTTACCTTTGTGTTGCAAGTGTTCACGGGTGGCAGTGGTCACTTCGCAACAGGTAACCCGTCTGCTCGTATATCATAAAACAATATTAATTATTTGTATTCGTCTTTTCGTAATTCTGTCAGTGAGTATCGACCATGTATAAAAAATGACTTACATGTAATTTGTTCTTGCACTGCGCTACAGTGTGTCTCGAGTACACGGCCAAGTCTACGTCCTTGCACGTGCTGGACAGTCGCAGCCTCAGCGAGACTTCCGCTCCTCCTTCCACCGGCTCCGACCATTCCGCCGGCGAGTCCCGCCCGCTGGCTTCCTTCACCATGTTTATAGGTGGTGATAGACAGTATATTGGGACCTGGTCACATAAGAAATGTAACAAAATTACTAACAAAAAAAAGAATTCCCTGAATTTCCCTTGCAACAACATCCCCCGATTCCTCGATGCGGTAGATATTTGACCATTTTATGTATTGAGATCACAGTCGTGTTGCAAACTTATTCTACACTAGCTTTAGACCGCGGCTCCGCCCGCGTGTTTGCCGGTTATCGCGGGAAAAAGTAGCCTATGTTACTCGCTGATAGTGTAGCTTTCCATTGGTGACTTTTTAAAATTGGTTTAGTGGTTCAGGCGTGAAATCATAACAAACAAACAAACTCACTTTTACATTTAGTCACAGAAAACCGGTGTTAAGCAATTCTTTCGTTGCCTTTCACTGAGTGAGTGAGGTTACCGGAGCCCAAATCCCCCCTCCTGCTGACTCGAGCGGGAAGGACTCCATGTGCAGCAACGCACTTGTGACTTTTGAGTTGCAGGTGTCCATGGTTGCTGCATTAGTTGCATGGTGTAGTTGCTTACCATCAGGTGACCCGTCTGCTCGTTTGCCCCCTTATACCATAAAAAAAAATAAGTATGGAAGAATGGATTTAAAGTTAAAGATAAATTCATAATAGCCACTATTTTTTTTATAAGTTAGAAGGCTAAACTGCTGACCCTGCGACCCTGACCCATCACATCATCACATCAACAGCCTTTAATAGTCCACTGCTGGAAATAGACCTCTCCTTAGAAAGGAGGTTTTGGCCTACTATACCACGCTGGCCAGACGGGTTGGTATAGTGTTTGTGTCAAGTTTTCCTTCTCTTTGCAATGCTGTTGTCCTGCGCAGTTTGCTCCCTTAGTCGGCTCTTACGACACCCACGGGATGAATAGGGGTGGTGATTCGTATTCTTAATCCGTCACCACACGGAAAACCCTGACCCTGACCCGCTGAAGCTGATATTGGAGCAGTGTAAGCAATACTTACACTCCTCAATAAATCCGTAGGAGCGATATCCCTTTTTCACCATTGATTTCCACCCTTCCTATCTATCTCCCCTTCTTAATATACTCTCAATTTCCCCATCTACTACCTAAAGTTTCCGGTTGACAGCAATAAGTTTGCCCCTTATTAGGTGACGCTTCTGCCTATTCTTCGGGTATAATTCTGAGGTCTGGGTAAAAGTATTCGGTAGTCTCCAGATATTCAATAATGATATAAATATAACCTACCATACATAAATAGTATTTTATGTTTATACACAAGTAATCAATACAACATTCAGCCTTCACTAACAGTATTTATCCACCATATACACAACTAGTACCAAAATCGATGTCCTTCCCCTCATTTTTGTAGAGGTAAATAAAGTAATGTTATACTGTCTCTTTGTTACTATAGTAGGCCAAAACCTCCTTTCTAAGGAGAGGCCTATGTCCACCAGTGGACTAGTAAAGGCTGTTGATGTGATGATGATGATGATGTCTCTTTGTTAAGTTACAATAAATCTAAGTAATCTTTGTCTCCGGCCAAAAGCTTGTGAGCCATAGTATGAAATAACTTTTACTTCCAGATTGGTTTTCTGGAAATGCTGACGTTAGCGCTATTTTTTAATATGAACATAGTATAAATCAAACTCGAAGACTTTTTATTGAGTAGGCCTTATTACAGTGCACTTTCAAACGTCAGTAGCATACAAATAATAATCATAAGAAAATACGAGAGACTAGAACAACAGACGATATGAACCTGATGACCTGATAAAAGGGCGTAAGAGTCACATAAATACATTTATAAATATCCCTATTGCAAGGCCTAACATAAACTACTCTGCTGTGACCAGATTAACGAGCCCACGACAAAACAAAATTGTCGGAGTTTAATGCGCCTTTGAATGAGTATATGGATGTGTGTAAAAGTTAACTTAAGTCAACCTGTAATATACATACAACTAGCTGACCCGCGCAACTTCGTCTGCGTCTCTCAATAGTAATAAATTTTCTCCGTTTTTGAAACATTATTCATTGGTGCTCCGCTCCTATTGGTCTTAGCGTGATGATATATAGCCTATAGCCTTCCTCGATAAATGGGCTATCTAACACTGAAAGAATTTTTCAAATCGGACCAGTAGTCCCTGAGATTAGCGCGTTCAAACAAACAAACTCTTCAGCTTTATAATGTTAACTAGCTGAACCGCGCAATTTCGTCTGCGTCTCTCAATAGTAATAAATTTTCTCCGTTTTTGAAACATTCTTCATTGGTGCTCCGCTCCTATTGGTCTTAGCGTGATGATATATAGCCTATAGCCTTCCTCGATAAATGGGCTATCTAACACTGAAAGAATTTTTCAAATCGGACCAGTAGTTCCTGAGATTAGCGCGTTCAAACAAACAAACTCTTCAGCTTTATAATATTAATAAGTATAGATGAAGTAACATCTATATAAATGGTCGAAGTACATTTGAAAGTTCATTGTTAGCGTTCAGATGCTTTACCATCCGAATCCGAAAGAGATTAAAAGAGGCAATAATCTAACTGCATCACCATCTGTCTGCAATGTTTATTTAATTTTGATCAAATAAACAAATTTACTTGAGGTAAGAAAAACAGATAAGGTGAGGAAGTTAGGTTAAGGGATACTGCAGAGCCCGGGGCTGAGTACCCGTACGCCTGTTTGTGACTGGAAAGGTAAGGGACATTAACAGCTCAATTTTTGGTATACTATGAGGATTTTATATCAACTAGGTGGGGTGGTTTGGGCGATTATAGGAATTAAATATAGCTTACTTAGGACCCATAATGTTTTTGGTTTTGATCCATGGTGCTTTCCTTTTTAATGGAGTCTCCAAATTTAATTTGCTTCTGATTAATTTTAGTTGCGGGTTTCAAGACAGTTTTACTTTTTCTGGGACTACCTGTGTCATTACTCGTTGTATTCGTAGATCACTGCTGTTGATCATGGTGTGCAGGAGTTACAGTAGTTGGCGTGTGGGAGGGATTGGTCCCAGTAAAAACAGCTACTTTCGTTCGAACTAAAATACTACCTATAATGGTGTTTATTCGTGTGATGACTTTAACCTAACGTGAATATATCAACAAAGCTGATGTCACCCGAACTTCGGAATAATACTTATGATATCACTACACTCTTGTGACAAAAATACTATTTTAATGAAGCTTACTCACACACTTACCATTCAATAATGGCTGTATTTATGTGGCACCAACTTTAGAATTCCACAAAAAATGGTAATAATATATTATTTAAGCTAAAACTTTGACTGGCCTGTTGGTCTAGTGGTTAGTGACCTCGGCTGCTACGCCAGAGGTCGTGGGTTCGATTCCCATCCAAGACAAATAATTGTGTGATGAGCACGATCGCTTGTTCTGTGTCTGGGTGTAATTTATCTATATCTATATATATAAGTATGTTTATCAGCAGCCTGGTTACCATAGTATAGGCTCTGCCAAGTTCGGGATCAGACGGCCGTGTGAGATGTGTGAAAAAAAAAATTAAGCTAAAAGTTTTGTTTCATAACGCTAAAATATTTATATAATTTTAAGTGCAGAGACTTTTTACATCTTTAAGTTACGAATAATTAACTTTTGAAACAAGTACCACCGACTAGACCAAGATAATAATAATAATAATACAATTACTGACATCAGCTCACAACGGCGAAAGTATCGCGTAACATACACAAAAAATAACTAAATTAAACACTTTCTCCTTTTGAAGTGTGTTAAAAATATACAGGTTTGACTTGACAGTAATATAACTCTATTGTCTTTTGTTCAGTGTATCACTTTTGTAGACCAACCAATTCACGGTTACGTCATCCTATAAACTCCAGATTTTTTTATTATGATACTGGAGGGCGAACGAGCAGACCTGATGGTAAGTCATTACCACCGGTCATGGACCCTTGCAACTCAAGTAGAGTCACTAGTGCGTTACTGCCCCATAAACAAGGAGAGAAAGGGTTTGGGTTCCGGTAACTTCACGCAGTTGGAGCAATGACAGAATTGCTAACAATTATATATATCATTGCCTAATATTTTGTATGCCTTTCAGCGGCACATAGCTTGTACATAATAAAATTGACATCTTAACCACCTATGTATCACAAAATTGAATAAATAAATGAAATGAATGAATGAATGAAATGAACAACAGTTCTCTCTGAGGCCATAGCATCACCATGGTCGAGCTGACCCATTTCTGCCGTAGCATGACTCTCCCACGGTAGAACATTACGACATCATCACACATATTATCGATCAATAAATTACGTCACATGAATTTTAGGACTTTTTAACCCCTCCCTCCCGTCCTTGACAGAGGTTGTCACACTTTTAGAACCCCCTCCCTCGTGATGCGGCGTCACAATTTTTTCTATTTTATGTATGTATTTAAAAATAATTAATAAATATAGATGGAGTTCGTAAATTTTAACATGTGACGTCACAAAGTGATACCCTTCCCCCCCCCGATATACGAATTCACGAAGAGGCTCACCGCCTACCTATTGTCATTAAGTGTTAGTTTCCGATAAGGTAGTGTCTACACACCTAGTCCCGAATCACCGGAAATTGATACTTAACATTACCGACGCGTTTAGCACCTTACTGTGGTGTTGCATTACAATGTGTTTCGGCTTTAGGCGTCACCCCACTACCACCACACAGTTACAAAATCATTTTTGAAACTAATTATGATGGCAAACATACCATTAATGTAACTATAACATATTACACAATTAATATCAGTAGCACATTACAGCTTTAAAAAAAAATAAGTCTCACGGTAAAACAATTATTTTAATAATTTCTAAAGTAGTTCATAATTTTGTCAGTGGACTGAAGGTTATCAGTATTATTGATTTAATAAGGAACGAATTGTATGGAAGTAATATTATCCCAGTAAATCTGTCTTATGGATATTTAATTAGAAGTGGTTGGAGTAACTGCTTTCTTAAGTTCTGGATCTTGAAGCTGAGTAGAACTCAAGTTTAAGAGTAAAGTTTAAAGAAAATATCAAGAAATTTTAAAATACTGTATGAATCTTAAGATATGATTGAACTTACAGACACACATAATTTGCTTGATCTTTGCTCAAAAATTAAACTGATTTCTGGGATAAAAACTATCCATGTCCTTTCCCAGGACTTAAACCATCTCTATACCAAATTTTATCAAAATCTGTTCAGTGACAGACAGATAAACAGACAGACACACTTTCACATTTATAATATTGTTATAGATATCTGTATAAACTGTCAATGTGGTGATGGAGTAAGAATACAGAGTGTCACCATCCCGTGGGTGTTGTAAGGGACGACTAACGGACCAAACTACGCAAGAAAAATGACACTGCAAAGAGAAGGAAAAGTTGACATAAACCCTATACCAACCCATCTAGCCAACGTGGTATAATACGCCAAAACCTCCTTACTAAGGAGAGGCCTATGTCTAGCGGTGAATTATTAAGAGCTGATGATAATAGACGAAAACTGGTACTATTAGTTTGACCGAAAAATAATAAATGACCTAAAACTATAAGCCTTATCAAGTTTGAAATCTAAATTAGAACTTAACTTTTAAAGTTAGGGTAAAAGTCATGTTTTATTAAGACAATGCACCCACACAAAGCTAACGTTGCAGGTGTTCAAGAAGTTACGTAAGAGGCTTACACTTGTAACAACTCAATGGGATGAGTGTTTACAACTAAACTTGTAAACACTCATCCCGTTTTCAATGAATTACTTGAAAAATATCACACACTTGATAAGATAACTATTGAACACAGCCCGTCTTACTAGTATTATAAACTAGCTGTACCCATACACTGGGACACATTGTGGTTTTCTTGATGAGAAGTAAGGAACAAAACTGATGCAAAAATAGTCAAAAACTATTTTTGATGTGGTTTGTACATCATATAAAAATTTCAGGTCAATTGGTGGGCCTTTTTTATTATTTTTAAATACTCAACTAATCTTCATAGAATTTTACATAAAATTTACATTGTTCAGAATTTGGAAAAGATGTTGGTTCTTTTGAGTTAAAGAATTCTCAACAAATTGGTTGTCAAAATCTAGAAGTTGGAACAAACCCTGGAGGAATGGCTAGTTGTGCTCCACTAAACATTACTACATGGTATAGTGTATACTAGTCATCTGTATTAGATTGCAGACCGCTGTTAGACTGTCCATTGTAGTATTTCTTAAAAAATTTTTAGTTTATAAAATACTATGTTGTTGGACAACAAATATTATCTATCTATGCATATCTGTACATGCAACTCCACATAGAATAAAATAGCTCCCGTAGGCAGCTACCCCCGCTTGGATTTCGGTAACCGTCATGGTTTTTTTGCCTAGATTATATGGCATAAAATTTTTTGGCAAGCTTTTTAACAATATTTGTTACATATATTTGAGTCAATTCACATAAAACAATTTTGAATTATACACCTAAACTTTGCTCAAAAATCACACTATCTATTAGTGAAAACCATACAAAAATCCATTCCATAGGTTTCAGTTTAACACATTCGTACAGACAGCAGACACGGCCGGGGGACTTCATTTTATAATATATAAGGATACTATTTTTGGTGTGAAACATTTAATGCAGAGGATCAGACCAGCCATATTATCATCTCAGTCTTAGAATGACCACTTCTTAAGGCCTTACGTCTGCCTTGTTGGTGGACATCCTCATCTTAATAACAAAGAGCTAGTAACCATCATTCCGATTATGTCAAATTAACCCTACACATATATAAATATCTTAAGAGACAGGAGATCAGTGTACCTAATATAAATAGAAGACATTTGAATGGCTTGTTGGTCTAGTGGACAACAAACCTAACTGCTAAGCCACTCCAAAATTCTCATCCAATTCAATTTACATTTCTACACAATATGCAATTCACTTCAAGTATTGTTACCTCGAAACACAAAAATGCAAAAACAATGGTATCTATATTTATACATATAACTTTAAGTTGTACACTTTAAAAACTCAAAAACTCAGTTTAAATTTTGACATGTAATAGTCTGAAATACTTCAAGGATTGTTACCTTGAAACAACATAAAAATGCAAAAACAATAGATAAACCATTGTTTTTTTACATTTTTGGATTAGTTTTGTTCCTTATTTTTTATCATCGCAACCACAATGGACCATAGTGTAGCATGGGAAGGTGAAACTAGTATGATACAATTATATGTCTTCTAGTACAAGAAAGTTTTTGAAATAAAGTTGTATGTGGAAAAATCTGATTTTTTTTTAAATAAAAATATACCTTCCATAATTTGGGCTAGTTTTTTTAAATCTTTTTAATGATTGATTTAAAGTGAAATAAATATTAAGTCTGAGTCTATGTTATGAATAATCTGATGGATTATTATAAGTATGAGAGCCATTCAAAAACCAAACATCATAAACAGTTAGTAGCTTACATAAACATTTTATACACACAAAAATGAATATATTAGTAACAGTACCTGGTATCTGGTTCCCCATTCATCATAGCACTCCGTGAGGTAACCATTTGGGACTGACACACTGGCGCCGTCAAGGATAGCCTGCGCCAGTTGGAAGTCCATTGCTTCTGCAGCTACTGCGGCAGCCCGTAGTGCGTCCCAGATCTCTTTTCTCCCTTCGAACGCCGGCGCTGTGTCCCAAAATTCATCTCTCTTACTTCGTAACTGTCCTTCCGTTAATGGCACGTCCGATTTCCATCGTATAGTCTCATGAGACAGCGACTGATTTTTCCTCAGCCCACCTAAAACAAAGAGTTATGAGAACACGCACTCGACGTCTCCACGGCAACAGATGACCGTTTACCCTACCCGAATTGGGCCGAGACACCGTGGCCGAAGACTCTTCCATGTGTCCACTTCCACTTCTTGTTATTCCAATGCAACCTCCCATTATGACCACATTCTACAATTGCTCATTTAACAAATATTTACAAAAAATTATTAACAAATAACATTTTTATCTTCTATACGCTTCTGTCAAAAAAGATTAGCTGTATATGTTATGTTTATGCTCTGAAAGGTCGCCTTTAAATTAAGCACGTTCATTGTGACATTAACCAAATTGTATTTATTTTTAGAGTTATTATATTTCAGTTTGTGAAAGATTGATCTTTAAAGCAAATGCAATGAAATTATGTTTTCATATAATCATGTAGTTTACAACCACCCAGATATTACGAGATGGAAACAAAACGCAAAACAGAGAAATGTGCTTTATATTTTTTGCAATGGCAATATATTTTTGTTTACGTTTAGATTCGTAACAAATTTAAACAAAAATTAAAATTACAATAAAAACACAATCTACATATTAACTTATTTTAAATTATTTTAAATAGTGTCCGTGCCGGATTAAAATTTTAAAACGTACATACTTACCTTATTAAAATATTAATAAAAATAATATGTTAAAATTTAAAAATCAAAACAAAACGCACTGGTATGACAGCTTGTGTAAAACAAATGTCAAATTCTGTCTTCAACTGTTGATCGTCTTGTTTTGCTTTGCTTGCCATTATTAGCAAACAATACATCAAATAAACCAGAATATTAATGTAATAGAATAGTAATGCAATGAATAAAAACGAATTAAATATTGAAAATTATAAAATAAAAACCGTAAGTTATGAAACATGTCATACTATTAGTCAACTTAATGTACAATTATTTATACAATCAGATAATCTAGTTTTTATCTCTAGGCTCCACCGACTGCTTACTACGTATCAGAATTTATAACGAAAAATGAAGAAGAGTCAATTTTGTCCAGTATTTATGCTGCCCCAAAGCCAAAATGGACTCAACTGTCTAACAGAAGACTACAGAATTGGGGTGGAATACCGCATAATAAAGGCATGATAGCTGAATCAATACCGAGTTGGCTTGATGTGTATCTAGAACAAATACATAATCTTAATGTAATGGGTGGGAATAGGCCCAATCACGTGTTAGTGAATGAATATCTCCCGAGACAAGGTATAATGGCACATTTGGATGGCTCATTGTTCTATCCAACTATCACAACAATATCTGTCGGATCTCACACAGTGCTCAAGTTTTCAGAGCCTGCTGTAGATGATGCAGATAATCGTAACCCCATATTTTCCTTTCTACTTGAGCCTAGGAGTTTACTAATCCTTCAAGACGAACTATTTAATAACTATTTACATTGCATAGAGGAGCTGAGTGAAGATATACTGGATGACTCCGTAGTTAACTTAGAATGCTGTTCTAATAAATATATACCGGGTGCACGATTAAAACGTGACACCAGAATATCACTTACCATACGACATGTACCAAAAACAACCGCATTTAAAATTAATATTGGAAATAAATAATAAAACTTGCAAGTAACTTATTTGTATTGTCTACAAAGAGCTTTTTAATACTTACTTTTAAACTATTCTGTGGATTGAAGCTACCATTGATCCCCTACAAAACACAAACCCATTCCTGTATTAACACAGAAAACCGGTGTTAAGCAATTCTTTCATTGCTTTTAACCGAGTGAGAGGTTACTGGAGCCCGCAACCCCCTCCTGCTGACTCGAGCGGTTTGGTTGCAGGTGTCCATGGGCTAATGGATGTTTATGCCCACTTTGGATGTCCGACTATGAACTTAGGCCATTTAATGTTATGCTAAACAGTAAAGAAGTTTGTTAAAAATTTTCAATGAATATATCCTGTATCCTGAAAAACTTAACCAACATAGTACACCTTGCAATGGTAAAAATGGGCTCAGTTTCTGGATTTGGACTCATTATTCTGGATGGAAGAATACAGTAAGGGTATGCAACGGTTGGACCAAATGTTTGTATGATCTGCAAATATTTGATTCGGAATTTGGGTGTTATCTACGTATAATATGTGTGTAGTCACAAAAAAGTATTTAAGTATTCTATCAGTCAATCTAGCTTTCATGGTACAAGCTTTGCTTAGTGTGTCAGATGTCCGAAATATTAGTATTATTACGTTGACACATGTGAATAGTTGAGCTAGTCTAGCTACTTCCAGTAATACCGTTCTGGGGCGTTCACAAGCTTCTAGCAACGACCCGCTCGCAACTACGAGTAGACATGTTATTTGCATACTTTTGATCCAAAACTGTTTTCGGGAGATGAAAAACCTTTAGTACGTACGTACGTAACGTAGTTGGGAATCCAACCTGTCTTGAAGTGAACTATTCCGTTGGAACCTCTTTAGTTCTTCCTACCCAATTTTTATAAAAGAACAATAGATATCTGTTATTAATTGTAATTCTTAAACTGTTTACCTACTTTAAAACTAAATCACCATATAAAAAAAAATGTTTAGTGTTAAACACACTAAACATTTTAAAAGGATCTAATAATAGCATCATTAAAAAACCCCCGACACTAAGAAAAACTTTAGAAGACAACAACTGCTCATTGATACTGTTCTAATAAGCCCAAACATTGTATATATGCTGTAATTTTCTGAGGAGTTGGCTATCCCGCAGACTACTTGATGCAGCAGCAAGTTCCAAGTTGACATGTCGTGGAAATACCATCTAAGTAACAGTACAACAAATTTCAGATTAATAGGACCTGTGGATTTTAGTGAGATCTCTTTATTACCAAAGACGTGATCTGATGATCTTCAAAATTTATAGCTAAAAACCATCTTGATCACATCGGCTTTCAAACAAACAAATCTGCATCAAAATTGGTCCATCCGTTCGGTAGTTATGATGCCACATATAGACAGACAGATATGCAGATACACAGGTTAAACTTATTACACCCCTTGTTTTCCGTGGGGGTTAAAAATACTTATCACATTTTACAGCTGTCTGATCCCAAACTAGGCATAGACAGACAACAATTGATGGTGTTCATCACAATTATTAGTCCTGGATGGGCATCGAACCCACGGCTTAGCAGTCCGGATCGCTTACCACTAAACCAATAGGCCCGTCAAAGTGACAAGGCCTTCCATCTTTTGATTAAATTTTACTGCTTTCAGCTTATGTTCTAACTTTTAAACTTTCGCGTTCCATAGTAATACAATTATGTTCATAGGAATTATTGCGCTCATGTTAAGTATTAAGTAGGTACATACCGTGGTCACACTCTGACTAAAAGTCAGCCTGTAACCACGGCTAGTGCAATCTGGTCGAAGCAAAGGCAATTTAAAGGTATGAACTTAATACTTATAGTACGAGTAATTACATAGCTTATGTTCTGGCGAGATGGGAATCCCTCACTTATCTCACTTTGTTCTACCGCATGACTTTCTATTAACATATGATTGCCAACTCTGGATTGTTACAGAGTTGGCAGGTAGGATAATTAAAGTATCACCTCCTCAGCTTTAATTCCAATTTTAAAGATAATAAAAGCCCATTATATTTTTAATACCACATCTAGATGGCATACATTTGTATGTCAGTATTTAGTTATTAGTATTTTTTGATATATTTTTTCTAAAATGAGATTTCATAAATTAATTACGTATTCCAAAATTTTCCAAAGGGCATCAAAGTTTGATATTATAATTATTAGATCATGTTCCTGTACATCGAAAGCTCCGCCGAAAGGTGATACACCATCAAATGTGGATAGTCGCAAAGTAAGTGTTTTTAGACATTTTTGGGATGTAAATGCATATTTACAGCATAAAATACCGTAACTGTGACCAGTTATTGTTTCTCTTGTAATGCCCTCGCCATTCATAGGGATAATATTCAGGTATCTTTGACTCTGAGCTACTGCAGTAAGAGTCCCATTTTTTCATCCGAAACCTATTTTCCCTAACTCTTACGCCCTATCCATTTTCCTTTAAACCAATTTAACTTCTTTTTCCTTCTTTTTTTTATTAAAAAGAACTAGTATTAGATATATTAAAACCGTATGTGCCGTATGTGTAGTAATTTTTTTTTTTTTTGCGATGTGAACAATACTGCCACGTCACCGTACTTTTATCATAAAAATCCCCTTCAATATTTCCAAACCTTTAATCTACAACTACCCTCTTGAGTACATTTTTATTTGGTTAAATGTATCATTACAGTATAAATATTAAATACATTAACACAAATTTCACATAATTTTCAAGTTTACAACGCTTTATCCTGTTTGAAAACCAGGGTTGGCGATGGCGATAAGTAGGTAGCCAGCTATAGACGACACGAGCCAAAGCAGTATTTTGTAGAATATAATAATAAGAATAGAATAAATAATAATAATAACATGACAAATCTCACACATGGCCCCTCAAACAACGCAAAGGTCAGTACTATACTAACCAAACTCAACTGTTTAACTGGGCCTCTGGTTTAAATTATTGTTTCGTTTTTTTTCAACGAGTAAATAGGTTACAAGAGGAGCAATCCTCCCTCTAATACGGAGGGAGCACTTAACGGGCGGTAACGTACTTATGTCTCTTGAGTTAGAGGTGTCTATGCGTGGAGGTAGACACACCGTGGGGACCTATGTAAAATGATGGAAGGTGATCACTGGAAAGGGATGTTTCGGGGATCACCTGTGTCTGATCCGCAAGGAGCCAACGCCTGAGTGCCACCACTGCGATGGCCAGGACGTGGACACGGCTTTCCACACGCTGGCAGAGTGCCCGGCGTGGGTTGAGTTGAGGCGAGACCTCGTGGCGGCCTTCGGAGTGGGAGTTCTCTCGCTCGATAGCCTGATTGCGGTTATCGTTCGGAGCTAGAGTGCGTGGAACTCTGCCGTCTCCTTCTGCGAGCAAGTTATGCTCGCGAAGGAGACAGCGGAGCGGGACCCGGAGAGGTTTAGAACTCTCCCGGCCCGCCGGGCCCGGCAACGGGCTAGGTACCGCAGGCGACTCAGGCGCCGGAGGTCGCAGAACGATCTCCGTCCTCCATAAGCGCAGGCATGGGGGTGACAGGTGAGGCCATCTGTCACAGAAGCAGGCCGGGGTGGCGGCGAGCACTTTGCGAAGCGCGCTCGCTTCCAGGGAGCAGAGGGAACATGGGGTTCCCACACAGGAGGGGTCGTCTACCTGTTGTTGTAGATGGCCCGAGGTATGTCGGGGCACCAGGGACTCCCTTTCTAGGGTATGGTTCCCCGGCTATTAGTACCCGAGACGGCGTGCGGTTTTAGTCGGTTCGTGTCCGACATGCCACCGATAGGTGGTATCCGAGGGGGTTTCCGCACGGAAAATAAATAAATAAAATAATGGGTCGACATAAACGAAAACTGATTTTACGGTCGATGAGTTCTAATTTCTTATTTGAAACTTTCAAGATACGGTATTAGTAGTGGTACGTGTACCAGCTTGTTATAGGAATGATTAATATTTTAGTAGGAAGTATCAATGTTTAAAAAAAAAACTGAATAAGTCGATAAGCATGCAGTAATTTTGACTGTGGGGGTCCGAAGTATCAGCTCATTTCAGAAAAGGCGTCAATTGCCCAAAATAGTTTTGGAATCACTGATCTAGACGCGACTTTCACAATGCAGCATGTGGTAATTATATTGAAGTAAAGACTGTGGGTCCACGCAGAATTGTAACACATGCACTACCCGCTGCGCGAGATTACTATTGATTATCTGTCCAAGGGGCAACCCCACAGTACTTTATTTCTCAGTGGGCAAGAAGGGGCTCTGGTAAAATCGGGCAGTGGCATTTCGCTTCCTACTTTATGTTTTTGAGCTCCTGTGGCCTCTTTAACATTCCAACGACTAGTCACACATACCTCTTGGGTATGTAATTACAGTATAAAATGGCGTGTCATGTAACCTTTCACAGAAAGGCCTCGTTCTCGGCGTATATGAAAATAACAAGCAATATTGCCTGACGCCGGCCGCTGAAGAACTCAACCAGAAGTGCGGTGGTAAAATATGTAAATATTTGAATGAGTAAGTAAGAGTATTGTTGTTCTTCATATAAATTTTATATTTCTCGCAGTCTACTTTATAATATACTTCAAAATTCAGTTTTATTTGTACCCATGTACCCGTTTATCCCATTTGAAGGAAATGACAAATTAAGGATTTAAGAATACAGCTTGTTTCAGTTCAGTAGGCGCATTTAAGTCGGTAATACTTTTTTAAGTCAATTAATTCTATAATATTTCAGAAAAACCTTACACATATTCTCTTACACTGACTGTTTTCTATTATAACAATAAAAATGTTCACTAGTTTTCACTTGCCTGAAGTATGAATGAAATCATCGCAACGATACTTTCCACAGTTTCCACCAAGGAAGCTCTCTATAAAGTTTTTTCATTTATTTCATTTATTTTAAAAAAGACAACTCCCGCATTAGGAATATATCCTGTGTCGCGGGGGACTTTACAAACATACATGAAACGGACACAAAGAACACCCAGACTCAGAACAACAATTTGTGGATCACACAAAGTGTCGTCCCATGTGGGGTTTGAACCCACAACACTCGGCGTTGTAGGAAGCGGCGTGGTGACCGCTTAAACCACTACGCCATCCGTGCAGTCAGTGTGCAGTGCAGTCAGAAAGTGGCCTTCTGATGAGGCTACTAATCAGGCAATGTGGTTATTTGTTGATTATTTTTGTCATACTGAGAGGAAGCTTGCATTCGTACGTATAACAGTGTCGCAGTTCAGATATGTGACGCGTATAAACGAGATTTTCTATTACTTATTTCTTGCAACAGACTATCAGGTGAGATGAAAATGGGGAGGGCTTTTGTGGTGACAGACCTGTTACCTGAGTACTCCGCGGTGGCTCTCTCGCTGCTCGGACCCAAAGGCTGCACCTACAATGAACTGGAGTCGATAGATGAAGACAGGGTAATTAAAATAGGTTTTGCTTATGATTCTGCATAAAACATACCATATTAAGTTTTGAATTAAAGTTGGAATTTTAAGCTTTTTTAGGAGACTGGTGTGTTTGGCTTTCTTAACCACGCGCTAAAATAAGCAGGTATACTCATAGAACTATAAAAGGAGATTAGATTATAATAATTAAATTCTACCACATTCTCACAACGCCATCTAGTCCCAAACTAAACAAAGCTTGTACTATGGCTACTAGACACCTGATATAAATACATAGGTATATAATGTTTTTTTTTTGTAAATACATACTTACTATACATAGAAGCATCCAGACCAAATCAAACATTAAATGTTCATGCACACAAATGTTTGACTTGAGCGGGAATAGAACCCGCGACCTTTGGAATAGCAGTCCGTTACACAAACCACTACGCTATTCGGTCGTCGATTACTGGTTGATTTGGAGCTGCATTGTTAAAGTCAATTTTGATGTTTGCTTACTTGCTTCTTTCAGCTTGAGAAGACGGTTTTGGGACTGTGTTTGTTAATTAACTTACTAATAAAGACTATTTGAATCGGTCTATCAAAAATTATAGGGGTTCATTGTGTTCAATTTTCCCAGAAGGTTATAAATTACAGGAGAATATTCGCTGGTGCGTTGGATCCGGTGTGCGCCTGCTTTTGATGCGTGGTTGCGGATCTATCGACATCGACACCGTCACGGCTCCTGATGCCGCCGCCGAAGCTGCTGAACTTGCGGCCTGGAGGTACTGTTTAACCTTAACTCATGTTAATCACTTTGGACAATGTATAGAGATTGCGATAGGTAACTAGATTATGTTGCTTGCGATGCCATGGCCGGGACAGGGTGGCGCATTTGTGAGGAAAAGCACCCTGTTTGCCCTAAGCGATAGCCAATCGTTATGATTATTACAAAATACGATACCTCTAGCTGAGCACTCCGTGACGTTTGTTATCCCTTTGTCAATAAAATTTCCAATCACACAACCAAAATGAATCTTAAAAAAAATAGTAATCATCATTAAGTTACATTAGGTACACGCTACGTTAACTTTTTCTCAGATTTAATATATTCAAGTCGTCAAATCGCAAACCGAAGTGCCATGTACACCCGTACGGCAAAGGTAAAGGTAAACTGTGGGAGCAGGGCTCCATCCGCGCGAGGGCTCAGAACTGGGCGCGGTACCTCTCGGATATGCCCGCCAACAGAATGACTCCAGTGGATTTGGCACAGGTATATTTTGTGTCTCTCGTTTTCTAGTTGATTGAGTAAATTGTTAAAATAATATATTGCAGTCGTTTTTAGTAATCATTTTTCATCTTTTTTTTGTTGCCAACTCGTTTGGAACGGCAATTGTTTTCTTTCGAACGCATATTCGGAGGAAATAGATTGCTGTCTCAAATATAAGCAAGTAACACTGTATACTTTAAATTGAAAACGACGATGTAATGTATACCGAACAATAATGTACAGCGAAATGTGTAATCGCAACTGGCACCCACAGGACAGGCTTGCCTAGTGTGGGGCCACCGGCAATGTATCACATATTTTGTACTTTTCTTTTTGGTAATAAATGATATATTATTATATTAAACTAGCGGACCCGCGCAACTTCGTCTGCGTCTCTCAATAGATTTTCTCCTTTTTTGAAACATTCTTCATTGGTGCTCCGCTTCTATTGGTCTTATTGGTATAGCCTATAGCCTTCCTCGATAAATGGGCTATCTAACACTGAAAGAATTTTTCAAATCTGACCAGTAGTTCCTGAGATTAGCGCGTTCAAACAAACAAACAAACAAACAAACTCTTCAGCTTTATAATATTAGTATAGATTATATAATACTTTAAGTACCTATCATTTATAATTAGCTATGTTGACACTAATCATAAATTTATGTTACGTTGCAACTAAATGGGTATGTATATACATACCCATTTAGTTGCAACGTAACAAGTATACCTATACTTGTGATGTTTTAAAACAAGCTGTTATAACTATTACACTATTTTATTGCCATTAAAACAGTAACGATTACATGTAGCACACGTTAGTGTCAACGAAGTGATCAGAAACAGAACCAAGGTAACGGACATCAGTAAGCTGAAGTGTCAGTGGTCCGCAGAACCGATAGCCACTGGGGTAGTGGAGTTCTGGGATGGTGAGTGTGTTTAGGGAATCGAAGTGGCACTATAATATTATTGAGTTAGAAGTATTTAAGTTGAACACAAAAAAAAAGTCCCAATTTTTTTTACGTCAATATGTCACAAACGCTCGCAAATGTTTTTGACACGGGTTCACAGATGTTATGTTATGGTTATCACAATTATGTTTACCTACTGTGTTAGTCAGAGAACTGAATAGTTAACTCTGGTCGGACAGGCGGCCCTGGACGTGCTGTGCCCTCTGGGCGTAAAGGTGAAAGCTAACGACCGCGAGTGGATCACCGCGCAGCGCATGCAGGCGTTCCTGACGGTGGCGCGCGGCTCGTGTCACGCGCCTATGTTCCTCGAGTTGGACTACCGCGGCACGTCTGAAAACGTACCGCCAGTGCTCATTGCCGCCAAGGGAGTCACCTTTGACAGGTGCGCTCTTTACAGCTCTCAGGATAACATCGAGTGGTCTACAGAAGAGAGAGAAAATTATCTTCATGACAGTATTCCATTGCCGCTAGGTATACTGCCTTATACTTGAAATTATACGCTAAAACTAAAAAAAGGTTATTTACCTATTTTAATAGATTTTTACTACACGTATAGGTTATTATGAGTAGATATTCAAAAAACATTATATGATTATTTATGTATAAATGAACTATGATTAAGGCCCATTTACTTGTTACAATTCTGTCCTGTCTAGAAAGAACACTACACTCGGAACAAAGCGCGCGCAATTGCGATCTTCTTTAGGATAGAGGAATTTCCCCATTTTATTCCAAGAGCCACGAGAGAGGCGAGATGGCCACTAACACATATTTATCTTTTTAATGTATGTGAACAGCGGGGGTCTATGTTTGAAGAAACGCGAGTCAATGTCGGAGAACCGCGGCAGTATGGCCGGCGCTGCGGTCGTGCTGGGCGCTCTCAAGGCTCTCGCTGAACTAAAGGTACTACCTAACTACCTTCTATTCCTATAGACGTACCCGAGACTTAGTTAGAAAAAGGTTTGCTTGTCCTCATATAACAAACACAGACTTTAAGGCCATTTTGTTTGCCGAGGACAAGTCAAACTATGAATTTACTACCAATCATGGAACAGGTAATTTTACTTCTTATTAATATCAATTTGTTGGGCGACGGTGAACTAGATACAAACATCTTGCCTGTTCGGTGAATCTTTTGTATAGAATGGAAATCCGTTCATCGACAACCCCACATACGATCATGATCACAAAAAGTACCAGTTAAACATCTCTTTAAGCCCAATCAACATTGACTTTTAATGTCGTGTCGTCAAAAGACGTCTAAAACTTGCACTAGTCCTCACTCCTTGGCCATCTAAATTTAACAACATCATCATCACCACGGCCTAAAAGGTTATCGGAGGTCCAATCCTCCTAAACCCTCCCCCACCCCCCTCCATGAGTTACAGGTGTCCATCGGCGGCGGTAGTTACTTTTTATTTTCCTCCTTTTTTTTAATTTTTACAGGCTAAACCCATGGAAACCTGATATAATGGAAGTAGGATACTGTTTACCACAGCAGCTTACACTAATTAATTATAAACACAATTGATAAAACATGGCCTGTGTAAACTCACTCAACGTTCATGAAAACAAATCTACCTTCTAACCGACTTCAAAAACAAAAAAGAGAAGGTTCTCAATTAGACTGTATCCGTACTCGTCTGAAACGCTCTCCCTCTAGAAATCAGGATAGCACCCAGCCGACTCTCGTTCAAGATGAAAGTTCGAGCTCGCATTCTAGATACCCTAGCAGATTCGTTACAACCTTAAAGTTTTATATATTATTAATATGTAGGTATATGTATGTATGTAACTAGGTAAGTATTTATGTATGTGTATGTATTTGGTACGTATGTATATTTATCGCATTGTTTCTGTCTAACTTCTTTTACTTTACATATCATTCTCACCTAGTCACACATTTCAGCACCACTCTAAGGTGGGACCCTGACTGGGAGAAAATGCCTGGGGCATTAAGACCGCCATTGTACAACTCATACTTGTGCATAAAGAATTAAAATAAAAAAATATATTTTTGTGTAGAACATAGTAAAAAAAGCAACGAAGAAATGTCGTTTTAAACGGTTCGTGTGGCTACCCTGCCCGCAGGTACCCATAAACGTGATTGGGTGTATCCCACTGTGTGAGAACATGGTGAGTGGGCAGTGTATGAAGGTGGGCGACATCGTGAAGGCGCTAAACGGACTCTCGATACAAGTAAGTGATTTTATTGTTTTCGGAGCGAATTTATTTAAGGCTTCGAAAACCGGAGTCGAGCAAAATCTTTCTTTGCTTTGTACCGGTAGAGTGACGCACAGCGCTGTCACAGCGTCGAACTTCAAACTAAGTTCGTTTGAAATTCGACGCTACAGCGCTGTCACAGCGTCGAACTTCAAACGAACTTAGTTTGAAGTTCGACGCTGTGGCAGCGCTGTTTGCAAGGCTGTTTCCTTAGAAAATAGCACTGCTGGAGCCTCCTGTCTTTTTGATTTTCGACTCAAACGGCGGCATCGTACTTGTGGTTCTTGGGTTAAAGGTGTTTAGGTGGTTATTGGGAGTAACACAGAAAGATGATGATGAGTGCTTATAGTTATCATATCAAACTCTAAACTATTTAGTGTATTAAATATAGATATAGGTACTAGCTTTTGCTCTCGACTCCGCCCACGTGTTTGTTGTTTATCGTGGTAAAAAGCCTATGTCTTTTCTCAAGAATCAAACTATCTTCATACCAAATTACATCTAAATCGGTTCAGCGGTTATTGATTCGCCATACAAACTTCCATCCCTCTTTTCACCCCCTCAGAGAATTATTTCTGGGATAAAATCTATCCTGGAAAAGGACATAGAATAGATTTTATCCACATAGGATAGTTTGAATCAGGATTCAAACTATCCTATGTACTATACTATAACTATACTATCCTCTGTACCAAATTTTATATAAATCGGTTCAGCGCTTTAAGCGTGAAAAGGTAACAGACAGACACACTTTCGCATTAATAATATTAGCATAGATGTACATACATTTCATCTATGTTACTTGTTCTTTTTTAAAGGTTTACTAGCAACCGAAATTACTAGTATTCCCGTTAACCCCTCCCGCTATAGCTTAACTTGCTTGTGTTCGTAGTGGGTTCACGTCGGTAGTGTACTGGTCAGGATTCGAACTCACGACCTCTTGATCACAAGTCTACCACTAGGCTACCGCCGCTTTTAGATAATTGTACGGCGTTACGGTTTTCATTTTATTTTTTAACAGTTTTCTGACGCGTCAAAGAATTACTGCACTTAGGCCCTCCGGGTTCCAGAGGAAACTTGTAGTACCACAAAATTGTTGGTTTCAGATAGAAAATACAGACTATGAGGGTCGGCTGATGATGGCTGACGCGCTTGTCTACGGTCAAGCTATTTACAAACCTTCGTTGGTCATAGACGTGGCCACATTCACACGTATGTGGATAGTATTACTTTACTATAATTTGATTGAATTATGTGTTTTTATTTCTTTTTGATACACCCTCAGTGTTTAATCCTTACAGTAATTCTTACAGTTACATTTATGACAGTCCTTTTTAACGGTAACTTGCTGACGCGTATTGTCGTCAGCGTCTTTCAAAAGGAATAAATGTTATCCATTGATGCTCCGCTCTTATCAGTATCATTATCGGTCGTAGCGTGCCTCATAGCCTTCCTCAATAAATGAAATATTTAACATTAAAAGATTTTTTCATTATCATCAGCCTATCGCAGTCCACTGCTGGACATAGGGCTCTCTCATTGCACGCCATTTAGATCGATTTTGGGCTTCTAGCATGCAGCTCGCAGGCTTTCATTACGAACCAATTATTTCTGGGAATAGAGCATTCAATTAAAGAAATAAAAAATCTGTAGTTTTATAATACTAGTAAAGATTTTTTTGTTTAATTTGTCAACGTCTGTGACGAATTACTTAGATTCAAAAAATATTTCATCATAATATAAGTGAGGGAGGCCACGATTAGTGAGTAGTGCGAGTGAGCGCGTGGTGCGTGGTGTGCGCAGAGGGCGTGCTGATGGCGACGGGCGGCGGCGCGTTCGGCTGCTTCAGCAACAGCGAGCGCGCCTGGGCCGCCGCCAGGGCCGCCGGCGCCCGCTCCGGCGACCGGCCCTGGCGCTTCCCGCTCTGGAAGTACTACCAGAAGCAGATCACCAGTCAGTACCCTCAGCTTAGAAAAGTTCTACTTAGAAAGAGATTTATTTGTTACGTATTTACTTGAACTATAACTGATTTAACTTCCTGTTCGACTGTACGATCTGCCCAATAGATAATTAATTGAAAACAATGTACATGCGTCCAATAACATGCATATAACGACGTGTATCGCTCGAGATCAATGAGAAATTAAATTAATTAAAAAATTGCTGAAGCTAGAAAAACGGAGACGACAAAATTAGGAACGTTTATTTAGTAAGATTTCTTTAGGACTCGATACCGTCGCAATTTTTTCAAGCGATGAGGACAAAATAAATGTGTAGGTATGTCAACATTAACCACATTCACTTCGGTATCCTAAATCAAATTATTAATCATCGTCCTTGCGTCAACAGCCTTCAATAGTCCGCTTCTGGACATGGGCCTCTTCTTAGAAAAGAGGTTTTAGCCTACTATTAACTCTACCATGTTGGCGAAACGGGTTCGTTTCAAGATTTCCTTCTCTTTGTAGTGCTGTTGTCCTGCGTAGTTTGCTCCCTTAGTCGACTCTTACGTTACCCACGGGATGAACAGGGATGGTGACACTCCGTATTCTTAATCCGTCACCACACGAATTTTATATGTATGTAATATAGGTTATTAGCATGACAATCCTAAAATATATAATCATAGCATCGAAGTTGTTCTCTCCGGTGTCTAATTTGTATCTTAAAATTCTAGATGAACCATCCGTGGACTTAAGAAACAAAGGCTCCGGACATGCGACGCCTTGTCTCGGGGCTGCTTTCTTGAGGGTAATATATGTTTGTGTTTCTAAAAAAATCAAATCATAACTATAAACACCACAGTAAGTATGTTCCAGTTATTCGTTTTAGGTACTTAAGTAATGTTGTTTGAGCTTTAGATTGCTTATTGTTAATGGGTTTATGTACCTATTTGCGTTCACGAAAATAACAGTTTTAGGGATTGACTTACTAGATTTTACTAAGGACTCCTATCTGTTAAAGTTTGAAGAAATCAGAAACTCTATTTAGTAAGAAAATATCTGTTATAAAATTCATGACATGTCTTTGGGCGCAGATATGACGACTATGATGAAATACCCGAACTCAATCTGGCGTAATTTTTATCAACAAGTCATACATGAAGAACGTCCTATGTAAAAATCAACTCTATCCAGGGTCTATCACGTAACCACTTCAGCCATAACTTGATAATAAAAATCTGACACGTCTTTAAGACTGCTCTTTTGCGAAACTGGTTACAGTTTCAAATAGATTTCTAGACATCCCATCAGTTTTTTTTACTGACCTTTATTATAATCCTTAAGAATATAACATTAACCATTTGGTTGTTCGATTTTACGCCTTAGCTGATCCAACTGATAGTCATTGCACGTACACTTTACCTGCGATACAGAAAGGCCCAGTGGGTTTTTCATTCAATTAAAAGTATCGGTTCCAAATAAGAAATCTTATAATGTAGGTATTAAAGACAACTCCCGCATTAGGAATATATCCTGTATCGCGAGGGACTTAACAAACATACATGAAACGGACACAAAGAACACCCAGACTCAGAACAACAGTTTGTGGATCACACAAAGCGTCGTCCCATGTGGCGTTTGAACCCACAACACTCGACGTAGTAGGAAGCGGCGTGGCGACCGCTTAAACCACTACCCCATCCGTGCAGTCACTATTAATTAATAATCATTACCTTGGAATGAGTCAAAAAACTTTGATCTGACCATGTGGGTAGTCATTGGATGTAATAGTTTATTGCATTTATCTTTTCAGAACTTCATTTGCGGTGACTGGTTACACATGGACATAACAGGTGTGGGCAAGGTGGCTCACTTTGTAGCGCCGCCCTACCTGGACCCGCGCCGTATGACGGGCAGGCCTTGTCGAACGCTCACCACGCTTCTCGAGAATATTGCTCACGATACTCAGTCTAAATCAAAAACATTTAAACACGAGCAGCCGGATGTTGGCAAAAAATAATAGATTTTTTTATTTATTTTCAATTATCATATTTGTATTTAACGACTTCAACTCGGCGGCATTCCAAGATTTTAAATATGTCGTATAATTGTTAGTCTCAAAATTAACCAGGAACCAGAAAACATTCCAGTTAAGTGGTAACACCGATTAGTTAATACATTGATGCATATTAACTTTATTGTCACTTTTTCGATAATATTTGACGTTACTTGATATTGTAGTGAACCGAACGTTACTTTGGGTGGTACAAAACTACCAACTGAACTGTTCCGGTCGATTGTTTCCTCTGAAAGATGAAAATGTATTTTACTTACGGATGAATAAATCGAAAATTTATTAGATCCATAACATGTGCCTACTCTATGCAATCATCTACGTATTCGCTGATTCACATCTGAAGCGTGTTTTATGGCCAATAAGTCTTGTATGTTTATTTTAAAATGCAGTTGGCAACACTGTTCTCTTTAAAGACTAAACATAAGCGGCATTACGTAGTTATCCACTCAGGTATTTACAATTTATTCACAAACCTGTGGGTATGTTGACTCCATAGAGCAGTCGTTTATAAATCTAGCTGCGAGTTCTGCAATGTACATTGTGATTTTACATTTACAAAAAATACATGTAAACGTTTTAATAAAAAGTGACGGTATTAATTTGTGTTTTATTGAGTGCAAATCTGTGTTAGACTTTGGTGTAATGTCAAAGAGATGTCTCCCTTATCTTTACATAGTATAAAATTCGTATAAAGGTCGCTTGCCGTTCTAGTACGCTTAGATTTACCACAATAGAGTGATTCAAGAGGAAGGTTTATATGTATAAAACATTGCCTTGCGAAGCCGGGGCGAGTCACTAATTTTATAATATGTAACATTTAACTTTAACAATTGTTACTTTGTTCATAAATTAAAGCAATTATTGTGTTTGCCTAAAATAATAATGTAATTCTTATTGTTGAAGTAAAACAAGCTGGTTATAAAATATAGCAAATTTCTATATTTAATTATATTTAAACGTGAACAATGTTCCCACAATGATGACAAGATCTGAAGCGAGAGCGAAAAACAAATCAATGATATGTTGCAATCATAGAACAAGTATACCAGTTCAAAATTTATAAAACTACTAAACTACAAAACTTTATGTTCATATTGTATTGAACACTTATAAATTAATAAGATAAGCTTGGTTTCTAATGTAATCATATTTTTAACCTCATCCGCTTCTGAAATCTAACAATACAATATTTACGAGTATTAAGACATTTTATTAAAATTACGAAATTAAGTGTGAACTTCGACCACATTGTTTTTATTTATTTATTGCCGGTTTTCTAAAGATCCGAGTTTAAGGGCTATATGGAAGAACTTTTGTAATAACAGATGCCTTACCTGGTTACCTACAAGAAACAGTGTCATTTGCTAAGATTATTTCAAGACTTCTGACTGTGTTGGCAAACAATAGAAGGATGTGTGGAGGAACGGGTGTCATGTCCTTCCAACACAAAGGCAGGATCCTCCGATCAGGCGAGGTGATCATGCCTTGCGAGCCGCGGCCCAACGATTGATGTTGGTAAGTTGTATACATATATGCTAATCGGCGAGATAATTCTTCATATCGCGATACAGGATTAGCAATTATCATTCCGTAGTTACTCCGTAGGTGTCTTCGTCAGATGGCGCTGTAGTATGTTTCTGTTTCTTTATTCGACATATTTATACAAAATTAATTCAGTTTAAACACCAGTGATAGGTAAAACTATTGATAATATCAATGATGATTTATGTAGGAATATACAAAGGCCTATCGATATTAATATCCATCTCTGTCTTACTTTTATAGCCTGATTTCCCTAATCGACTTCTCGGATATATCGGTAATTGTTACAGCCACGGTTGCTTGCAACATGTCAATGTAGTGCGTCACTTCATTACACTGAATGTAGGGGTGTGTGAAATTGTTAACGTGTTATTTTAATTGTCATGGAGTTCCGTAGGGACAGCTGATTGTTTTTGTATGAGAGTCTGATTGTTTTAGTACGTGAGCGTGGTGAAGATTGCTCCCCCCCCCCTCGCGCAAAAAATGAATGACCATTTTGTAATCGCGAAAAGACGCTTTTTTTTTGCTCAAATGTAACTAACCCTGGCAGGGCCACCATCATGGATTTTATTTTTGTTAAGATAAGACTGCCTATGAAACAGTGGTCCAGTCATAGTAAATGATCCCATAGCTCATCATTGTGCTAATATAAAGCTGACATAGACCAATATTACTTATTGTGCATCGAGCTTGGCACCGACTTCAAACAGACTAGAAGGGACTATTGGTATTATAATGTTACCTGTTACATTGAGGGTACTTATTATAGTTTTTTACTTAGATTTTCAGTGCTCTTTGTCGGTGTTGTTTGAAGTCGATTCAACTTTTTTTTTAAAAGGGTTTATGGAGCTGCGTTCCCGGCGAAAGTAATACGCGAGTACGAATGTTATCGGATTTATTCAAGTTCGCTCGTAACTCCGGCGCGCCTACATGCGTTTCTAGTTCATTTACTGTTCTGTGACTACAATTATTATACAATTCAATAATTGCTTACGACCGGTGTACGCTAGACCCTGCGCTTTCCAAAGTAGGTATTCCTGTAACTTGGAAGTGTTCCGCTGATGGCTCATTCACGGTATCCCGGTAGTATAGTGACTGTGAATGTGTGTGTGTAGAAGGGATCGGTGTTGTTGGATAATAATGTCGAAACCATTTTTTTTTTCACATAAACATGGACTTAGTTGTGTTTATATTATGTGAGTAAAACAATTCTTTGGTCTGCCGTAGTTATGTTCTAGTCACCATCCATACCAATATTGTAAACGCGAAAGTGTATGTCTGTCTGTTCTCTTCACGCTTAAACCGCTGAGCTGATTTAGATGAAATTAGGTATATAGTTCGAGTAGGTACCGGGAAAGGACAGTTCCAGAAATCATCCTTTAAGGGGGGTGGAAGTTTGTACGGAGTATGAGTGTATTAGTGTTATGCATTGTCTAATGTGTCTAAAGCACGGAAAATCAGATGACGAAGTAGATTTGACCACCGTCAGTACTAGTTTTATTTAACAAAGTTATTTGATGGAAACAGTCACTTTAAACTAATAATTTTAGTAGGAAAATAATTGTTTAACAAAAATAAATACCTATCTGCCTTTTTTGTAATTAAAACTAAAACCATATTATCTTATCATAGAATCAATAAGAAATTACGTAGAACTGCATTATACAAGCCTACAATAATTTTTTTCTTGGCAATTTTTCGTAAACTCGGTTTATCGGTGGCCAAAAAAGGCCGCACACATTGTGATCGTGAACGTGGAGAGCTACATTTCATCATAACTTTTTAGTCACTTACAGTTTTCTTACGAAAATTCGTATACATTTGAAGGTAGACAAGCAATAGAATAGCGTTTAAAGTAAGTCTTTAGAGGTCTTGTGCTGATATGTGGCGACAAATTTTTTGTTTTATCAAAATTAAAATATGGTGGCCCTAGGTTTATTTTAAAAAGTCAAATTTGGGTTGGTTGGTGGTCTATTTTTGGAAATAGCAACAACTGTCGATTTACGATATTTATCGTCTAATTACGTACTGGATTTATTTTTATTTGACACAAATGCCTTTAATCTGAATTTGTGATACACAAATTCAGATTTCATTCGCCGGCGACTCGCCACGAGTTGTGAACACCAATGTCAGTGACCTCGTTCATACCATTTCGTATCTCTCAACAAAAGGATGCACTTCGAGTGGTTGAATATTTTGTGTTATTATTATATAGTTATTTTACATTTCGTTAAACAATTTTAAACAATACAAGACAGACATGTACTTGGATGTTAAATGTAATTATAGGGATAAATAAAACACCGATGCTTATTGACCTAAAAATGAAGAAACATTTATTTTCAGTATGTCTTTTGTAAAATTTAATAACAGAATGAATCAAATGTGGTAAGATATAACAGAGCGGATTACTTTCCATTTCGATAGAATTAGTTTCACCAACTATAGAAATATAATATTTATCAAGTCATTTACAGATACAATTAATGCAGTACCGATAAATCTAATTTATTCGTTTACCGAGTTAGTTAAATTTAAACATTTATTACGATTCATAATGTACACGGAGTGGAGCGGGCCTCGGCGAGGAGCCGGCCCGGAGGTACACTACATTTTTTTGGGATTTTTTAAATTTTTATTTCTCACGTACTTTATAAATATCTCATACTTGAAAAAAATTTACATTAAAATGTATCGGAAAGGTGCGGACGCTAACACTGGTCCGCTGAAGTCGGCGAGAGATGATCCGAGCTCGGCAGCGGCCACCGGAGACAGCAGCGCTCGCCGGGAGCGGCCACGCCTGCCGGACACCGGCAGCGTGACCGCGGCCCGCGAGCGTGACCAGGGGCCAACAGCGTGACCGCGGCCCGGGAGCGTGACCAGGGGCCAACAGCGTGACCGCGGCCCGGGAGCGTGACCAGGGGCCAACAGCGTGACCGCGGCCCGGGAGCGTGACCAGGGGCCAACAGCGTGACCGCGGCCCGGGAGCGTGACCAGGGGCCGCCAGCGGTGACCAAAGACCAGGCTTGCATCAGGCAGAGCACGCACGCACACATACTGACGCCACGGAATATACACAACATATAAATATGAGCCGACACGAACCCGAGACTTATACCATCACATTGCGACGCACACCGATTCGTTTTCCCTTTGTACCGCTACAGTTAAAATTTTTCTTACTTAGTAAAATTAACGGAATACTTTAAAATCTAAATAAAAAGAGGAGGCGGAGGCGACGGGCGACGCGCCGGTGGCCCGACAGTCGCCCGACGCCTCTACGTCCACACCATACAAGTACATCATTAAACTGAAACGATGACAATATTTAATTTATCGCAAACACTAGAGAAATGCAGGTCCAATACGATGGTAATATTGTGTGTCATGAAACAAAATGTATATTTAAATTCTCTGCTTTTTACACACACACTAGCCGGCGGCTCACTTCGACGTCATCATGGTGACGAATTCTGTAACAGAAAACGGGACAGAATTAGTATACATCGTCGAGAGCGAGGGAGGAATCCCGCGACATATTGCCGAGGTTTACAGGAAAACTTCACATAAACCCTTGCATAACATGTCTAAGATAAAATGTTAAAACAAACATTATTAACACAACGAAAATAACCGACAGAGATAGAGGTGCACTAATAAGATATAACCGCTAGTAGACAAATAACCACTAGATGTATTAATTAAATATCGATTAACACCAAACATACATATACCCGCGCCGGCCCACGACTGCGCACACGCATCAGGTAGGTATATATTTGATGCAGCGACAGACAACATAAAGAAACCGAATATACGTATTTTACCTCAACATGCCACTACAAGGGGATTATGTGAAATACCACCCTCTGGATATATCAATATAAAGATACAGTTACTGGTAGAGTACGTGTGGGCGAGAGAGAGCACTCGGTTACAAGATTCCAGTGCTGTGAACAAGTTCCCAAGTGTGTTGTGCGAAGCCTACGTCATAGTCGACAAATATCGATCGTCTATCAGCGCGGCCAATGTTTGCTGCTCGTCTGTGTGACCGTGGGTCCGTGTACAGTGGCAGTGTCTGTGAATGTCAGTGTATTTGTCATGTGACACACGCAACGCAGCGAGCGGGACCGGGCCGCGGCGACCCGCCGGATAACACGGATCACCAGGTGGTATTTCTATAATAAAAAATCTATACAAACATTAGACACATGCACCAGTCAAGGAAAACATATTCAACACCCTGAGGCGGCCGCGTGTAATTTTGTCCCGAGAACAAAATTGCAGACGTTCCGCCTTCGCCAGTTGTGAGTTATAGACAATCGATAGCCAAGTGTAAGATCCCAACGAGAGAGTGAGAGCGGAGCTGGCCGGGGCGGGACAGCTCGGGAGGGAGCAGCTAACATATCCAAGGTAAGGAACAGTTAATAACGAGCAGCAAACCATTCAGATTAACACTGGGGTATACCTATTGTCGCACCGCACCCGACGTAGGCCGTAGGCATCGATCACTACACACTACTAGGGGAAATTGTTTCGAGATCACAGCGTTGAGTCTTTTCTTATTGTTAATTAAGATACTAATATCACAAGTGTGCCTGGCCGTGCGCTAACGGCTGCCGTCGCCGCGAGCGAAAATGATTTGGGCCAGTGCATGGAAGTCTGCAAGAGAGAGAACCGAGCTCGGATGATACGGCTAACAGCAGTGCTTGCTACAGTACAATATTGCGCCCGCTGCCCGTGACTCACCATATTCCAATTTTGTGTAAAACCGTTTTAAAAACGAAGGGTTGTCTGCCTCAACTTTATGTCGGCAATTGCGGTATCGAAAGTTAAAATTGACATTATTGTATCTTAATGTTTACTAAACTAAACACAAATTGGAATATCAGTGTTACGCGGATTTTGCAATTGAAAACAGCGGATTAGTGTCCGACTTCAAACCCCGTCAATGTCTACCCCACCTTATAGTCATCGATCCATGCAGCAGAAAACCAAGCTCAACGTACAAGCCAGAATTCAAGCTTTACACGTTACATGTCTCGATGGCGTCGGGCCTTATATAGTTACTAAGTAAAAGTAGCAAGCAATCAAGTATCTTGTCGTCGGCTGTTTCTACTCAACTAAATTACATAATAATATACACATTGCAGGATCATTATACTCTCGTTCGAACATAAAACCTAGTAATCGTAAACAAAGGGCGACATGAACATTTTACGAGGGATGGATACGTTCGTGGTGAGTGAGTTTAATAAAGTGGACCTTCTGGAATCAAGCAAAACCCAACTGTTAGTGTCAACACGAACTATGTATATACTACATGCTGGAGTATAATTATGTGGAGTATCCTTGATACCGACGTAGAAGAGTGGTGATATAATATTAGGTTAGTGCTAAACTTTCGACTACCATTTTGTGGTACTGCGTGAATTTAATACGTTAATTTGCGGTTACGGCAAATTTTAATATTACTATTCGCTAATGAATAATTTACAATAAAGATCCACATCTACCGACATCCGAGAAACAAGATTTATAAGCAATCGTTTAATACGAATAAAGACGATTGGAATCTAAAAAAATATTTTAGAATCAGATTTAGTGTCTGTAAGTTTTGTTTCTTGAATGCGTATGTTTCGGCAAAAGACAAACATCGAATCACACCCCAGAAGCTGGCGGCACTCACCCTCATAATTGACTTGTCCGTCGCCATCGATGTCGGCCTCGCGGATCATTTCGTCTACCTCTTCGTCGGTGAGTTTCTCCCCGAGGTTAGTCATCACGTGGCGCAGCTCGGCGGCCGATATGAAACCGTTGCCGTCCTTGTCGAACACGCGGAAGGCTTCACGGATCTCTTCCTCGCTGTCCGTGTCCTTCATTTTGCGGGCCATCATCGTAAGGAACTCAGGGAAATCTATCGTGCCGTTGCCTGGAAAAATTTATAAAATATAATGTTATTATGAGATCCGTATACAAAGAATAAATTGAGGATGATTTATGTAGTGGTATGCGCTATATTTATTGAATATATGTAAATCGTCAGCCTGTTAATTTTCCTACTTTTAGTTTTTATGTCTTAAATAATAAAAGCAATTGCCGTATTTTTGCCATGTCTCTTATAGGGTTCTCTCACTGAAATATTACTTAAATAACTTTTATCACAATACATGTTAGTTCCTGACAAACGTATTGTAATATTTGTTAGTCTACATTGTCGCGAGGGACGTTAGATGCTGTTTATTTTGTTCACGACGTTAAGTGCTGGTGTTTCCACGAACGAACTGGTAAACATAACATGTGATTTATCATCTGGCTGGATCTGTACACTGTCAAGGCACGTGAACGCTATGCGTGCGAATAATAGATAATATTTTATGGCGGCAAATCCATAGATTTATGTTAAACTTAAAATTCTATTTCGTCTGATGAATGGAGCTTAAAAATATAACGTTTTGGATCGTTCTTTCGAAGCTTGACCTATATGGCATGAGGCTTTGATCTACATAGAATGGGTCTTTCCGTTTTGTTTTTCACTTTTAGAACGGTAGCTGTGATCTAACGCAGTAACGCTTTATCGTGTCACGTGTTTTACGTTTAAAATCTAGTAGTTTACATAATTAAGCGTGCAGAAGCCTATGTAAACACTACATACATTAACATTATTAAATTTCATGTGTAGCCTTATCTTGTTCAAATAGTGTACATGTAGAAGCTTTTACTATAATTTGTCTGCGTATTTACTGGATAGGCATACCGACCATATTTGTGTGGTTGCTTCACAAGGCTGGTTCACAAGGTCATCATCATCAGCCTTTAATAGTCTACCGCTGGACATGGCCTCTCCTTAGAAAGGAGGTTGTGGCCTACCATTCCGCGTTGGTATAGGGTTAGTGTCATGTTTTCTGTATCTTTGCAATGCTGTTGTCCTGGTAGTTTGCTCCCTTAGTCGGGTCTTACGACACCCAAGGGAGGAATAGGGGTGGTGATACTCCGTATTCTTAATCCGTCATCACACGGATAGAGGTATAAGTCGAATATATCGTTGAAAGATTTATTTGGAAGCTTCAAAGTGTAATATGTCTCAAGGCCGGGTCCAAAAACGTGGTCCCGGAATGGAACTGGTGGTTAATACACTACAAATTTCACTTGCAGGGAACAAGCAGCGGGCGCGTGATTGCGTAAAATGGAATAATTTATGGCCGGATCGAGACGGGTACCGAGCGCTCATTAAAATACTACCCGTCCATATTTACATTATACATCAATTTACGAGTTTATCAAGATTTACACATGTTTCTTTTTAACTGATTGCAACTCATGTTAGGACTCGTATTGTTGCTGGTACACGTGTTTATGCAATATTTAATTTTACAACATTTTTCTTGCCAAGATTGTTTTTTTTTTTCACGTCTGAAAAATGCAAGACTATAACTTAAAGAACCTTGCTGAAGCAGGTTGATGTTAATCTCTCTTTAGAGGACACACAGGGTCACGGTGTTGAAATAATTGAAGCCCGACCGTCGGGTCTCCACTTCTAAAGAAGCCTGATGTTAAAAAAAAAACAGTGGTGTCGATAGAAGTGAAAACTTATATACAGAGGTGTCGGTAACGGTAACAGTGTCGCGAGTTCAATAGTTTTTTCCTTTAGCTTGTTGTTTAAAAATGCCCAACGCGCCTTAAGAAGTTTTCACTTAAAAAAAGCGAGACGGACTGGTGAGACGGTACCTAACCTCTATAGGACAACTTGTCTTGCAAACGTTTATCAGCAAGTGGAACCTGGACTTCATACTATCCGTACTGGCTAGAAATATTACTTTCGAATTCAAATATTTCCTATAATAAAGCGCCGTTAAACGTTTGAAAGCCAAATATTCACACAGGCACTAGCTCTGAAAGCGGCAATATATTACCACCACCACTAATAATGCAACTGAATCTGTTTTGTTAAAATAGTAACGTTATTTTGAAAAGTTAGGAGTGTTTGGGAAAAGCCAGTAAGTAGGTAAATACTTCTGTCTATCTCAGACCGTTTTTAACGAAATATTTTCTTGTCAGTTATGTCACATGTCATTCTTACCAGTTATTATACTGAAGGTGATCGGTTAGTACATATCCGACTGGCGCGAGAGGTGTTCGGTCGAGGCGTTGCAAAAATAAGTTGCCGAGTTAAGTTTGGACAGTCTAATTCTGGGTTTAACCTTTCCGAGGTGGTTCGCGAGCTATTAATACGCGCCACGTGAACTAAGCTTTCAAGAGTGCACTCCGCACACCCGGTGTTCGCTATTACGTTTAGGCACTTTCTGATCGAGCAAATAGTATGTGCTCGAGAATTTGTTGGTCATTGGTTTCTTTTTAAAAGGTATAATTTAACTCGAGTCAGTCTCATTTACAAACTCGTATATTTGAAAGTGACGGCTTAAATCAAGAAGTGTATCTTCAAGTTTCTTTCTGTTGAATTACATTAACACCAAACAGCGCTTTACAGTAAGTTTTTTCAGTCTAGACAGATATCATTTAATTAGATATAAAAACTGCAAAAGGGGTCACTGAACTATGCAGCTTATGTTGCACGGTTTATGCACAGAATATATTACTGGGTAAAAATTTATAAAGCGTGCCATTAATTACCCTCTAAATTTTAAGATTATGTGGTGATCTAATATCGAGTGAAAAATTCTTTGGTTTTAAAAGGTTGGAGGCGGACACTACATTTAAGACAACTTAATGTCTTCTATAACCTTATACAAAATCTCTAACATTAAACATGGTATACTCCTTAGAAGGAAACTAGTACTAGAGCGAGTGTGATTTTATTAATATTCAGCAAGTTATCTGCCATATTTTTAACATAAGCTCCCATAATTCAGGGTATTTTAGTGATCAATAATGTGTTTTGGCATGTTTATGTTTTATAAATTAAACAAATTTTTATCACAGTATGTTTACATATAATGCGTATATTTGTAGCAATGCGAGATATAAATCGGGAATGAATCGCGGTAATATTTACGATGTGCTTCTTTGTTTGTGTTGTAAGAAACCTTTTGATTTAACTGAGTAACGATAGCTGTGTTTAGCTCTGTTTATACCGCCGGTCGTAACTATGTTACCACAGAAAACCATTTTTTATGGGATAGGGGGCTAAACGAGCAGACGGGGTCACCTGATGGTTAGAGACCGCCGCCACCCTTGGACACCTGCATCTCGAGCATTTCATACCAAGAAAAATAAATAAATAATAAAAACTGTGGCACTGGGAGTGGCGACAGAAGTGAAAACGAACAATTACGGGTATTTTTTTCGATTCGAAAAGTTCCGACATGAATATGTATCTATGTATAATATATGTTTACATTATATTTAGTTGTATTATCAATGTACTTCAAGCCAAACGTAAATCTCGTGTGAACGGGGCCAATATACATATGTAGATACTTATATACTAGAGGTGTCGGTGATGGTAACGGCGTCACGAGTTTAATGGTTTTTTTTTCCATCTCAAAAAATGTGTTTTTTTTTGTTAAACCCTAATAAAATAAATTCCTTTGCTTGCTGTTCAAAAATGCCCAACGCGCCTAAAGAAGTTTTCACTCCAAAAAGCAAAATAAAGTTTGAAACGGAGAAGAATACAACACGCACTATCAACAGATATAATTAACTAAACGCACTAGCCGTGGTATTTTGGGTGTGGTTTTATAGACTATTGATAATGAAATGAATTAGCCCCACACGTAAACTGGTACAAGTACGCTACAAAATCTATATCACACACATTAAATCTCTACTTTACAACTAGTATTATTGCAAATAATATAAGAACACCGACCGACTTTATGTGCGCAGTTCCTTGTTTGTTTCCTATCATAGAAATTAAAAAGATCGAGTCAGATAAAAATGAGTCAACAAGCAATCACGCACTGATAGAGCATCAAGACCTTTTAAGGCAACTCGCCTGGTGACTTATAAATATGATTTGTAAAAGTAAGTTAATATCGAAACAAATCGAACTTTTGTGTACGATGCTTTACTCTCAATTTTTAATTATTTGTTGTAGTAGGTATTGCATCACATTCAAAGACAAGAAGTCGGTTAATAATAGACTAAGCTGAAATTAGGCGATAAGGTAAAGTAAGTGGGTTTGGGCAGCGGCTTTCCTCGGGACCAATGTTTTCGTGGGTGGATAGTGTCCTGGCATCTTGTCTATAAAATTTCATGATGATCGAAGCATATTGCGTGTAAAACACGAACAATCATTGGTTTCTGTGAGAATTTTAACCGTTCACCGCATTTTAACCTGCGTTTATAATCACTGCTCTGGTCTCTATGTACGGGGTGGTTACATAGCAAATTGTATACCTCAATATCAACTCATGAATATAAAATATAGTTTTGAACCCCAGTTCCAGAGAACAACGCTCTTAAACAAAATTTATTTTAGATCTTTCATGTCATGCCGCACGTTCACTGCACATTAGTGATAAAATTTACGAATTGCCGATAACAGCCAACCGGGTGGTATATATCTCTTTGGAACAATCTACAAATAATTGTCATTCACGAAATACGGCAAATGTTTAGAGATTCCTAGATGCGATAATGCGACAGGCTTTGTAGAACCCAGCTGTTTGAATGAGTGCCTCGAACATGTTCAATGGACCCAGGTTAACCTTGCCTCACTCACTCACGCGTGTAATGAGCGAGATCGCTGTGTGATGAATTGACGTTGCAAACAATGTAAACTATGTATGATTTATTCATGAGCTATTTTTATGACGGACTGGCCGACAGGTTGATGTTCCAAACTTGTAGTGTTTTTTTTTTAAACTTAAATATCCTCCTGGTTGGTAACTTATTATTAATACAGTGTTAGGCAGCAGTGCAAAAGCCTTCTTTCGTTTCAAGCCATTACTTTTGTAAGGGTGTGCTCGAGCGAGCTTAAAAAGAACAATTATATTTAAGCTTCAAATCAAGATGCAATCATTAATGAGCTTAGCTCATCTTACTAGTGTTCTACAATTTTATCGATATACACACCCAGTAATAGATGCTAGCTTTAAATAGCGCGCTAAGTCGTTAAAAAACAACTTAATTTAATTAACTGTCATTAGCAGAAATATTCAAATTTGTACTCAAACAGCGCGAAGGTCTAACTAGTTAATGAGTCAATGCGTTTAATTGAACTAAGTAATGCTAATTCTCGATTGTTAAATCATCAATATAGTACATTTCACGGCACCGAGATGCCCGACTGCCGCAGACGCGATCGATACAAGACGTAACAATCCATGCCCGGGCTTGACACACTTCCTCACAGACATTGGGCAATTTTAATGGGATTACATGTAAGCTGCGACACGAACTGTGCTTGAATATAGGCAACACAAATACTTCACGTCTCTTGCGCGAAAATAGTTAATAATTAACTTTAATGACTCATATAAATATCTCGTTTAAAAGAAGCCACTAACTAAAGAACTGCGCCCAAATATCGTTGTAAGCACAGTTAAGCTATGAGAGGCATCTCACCAGTACTAGGATAAGCCAAAAAATGGCAAATCTTTCAGAAATGTAGAGAAAGGCATGAATTGACGTAAGTTTGATAGGCATAATACGCTTTAATTTTTTTTAAAGAATTAGTAATGGACATTCTAACAAACGATAATTTCAAAAGTTATTTTTGTAATACGTAGCTTTCGCAGCTGTCTTCTTCACTCTCGGGAGCGCGCAAGTGTGAACGTAGCACTAGTATGTTTGTTAGAGAAAGTTTATTAATTATTTTAAATCTTATTCTCAAAAAGTGATTTATCGATTTAAAAATATCGGCTCATAGCCATCATTAATTTAAACATTTTGTATTAAAATCAAATGTCTGTTTCAAAAGCTTGGTTTTAGACCTTGAAACGAGTTTCATATCAGTCTAAGATTGTGTCGAACTATAGTGATGCAGTACAGTAGGAGGTATACTTCAAATATTTACATTAAAAAGACTGACTTCAAAGCATTTCATGAAGGCCAATAAAGCAGCAACATTATTTCAGGTGAGTACGTTCATGGAGTAAGATCGCGTTACGACATGATGCAGCCTACAATAAAGTAGTTTAATAAATCAGCAGATAAAAAGAAGAAAAAATAGTTCCATGTAGTAGTTTCGACAGCGAACTTATTAATGGAAAAATGCAAGAAACGAATACTTCGTATTACGCTTTACAGAAGAAGATTTTGTTACACAGAGCGATTTATTCGAAACACATGAATTTTTACCAGTTCCATGAGTACCTTATTATTTTGATTATATCCACAACTATTATATTTATTTATATTTCAATCAAAATGTACCTAAATGACCAACATGTGCAGATAATACATCGAAGCTTTTAATAGTGGATAGGCAAAATAATCAATTCAAATTCATTTCCACACGTTCATACACATGACTATAAACAGAAAAACAATATAATTAGTATCTAAATTATAATAATTACAACATCACAAAAGGCAAACTAGAGTTTTATAACTACGTGTACGAGCATTATTAAGCGTCGCTAATGTGGTGAATAGGAGCGAACGAAGCCTTGCAAATGAGTCTGCAAGGACGCTGACTCAGTAGTGACGTCATTGGTCGGTATGCGAGCGCCTAATAAATTTTTTGCGCTATATAACCTAACCAATTTATTGATAAAATAAGCTGTTACATATCTCTATGCCTATCAAATACAAGTTGTGTTGTTGGAAGTGTTTCTTTGTGGCGCGATTGGTTTACATGGAATACATAAAAAATTCTATTTCAAGTTGGCAGGTATATTAACCAAGCGCCCAAGTTGATATTAACCTAGAAGAAAAGACGTTAACCAAGCTAGGTGGTGGACAACTGCCCTAGCAGATCATTGATTGTTACTCTGGACTTACAAAGATAAAGGGTGTTTTATAATTTTAATTTTTGAGACCAAACTAACCGATCAATGTTTGGTCTGTTTAAAAGAATGCGACATTTATGCGCGAATCTTTATGAAGTGCTAGCTATGGATTAAATTTTTAGTAGTTTATCAGACGTGAATAATATCACCGTGATAGTATTAAGCTACGGTAAGATATGATTCATGCGGATTTTTTTAAATTAGAATGATATCATGTTCACAACCTACACGCTCCGGTAACGGCTATTTCCTAGTCATAGGAAACTGCAATATATTTTGTCAAGCGGCAAATTTGGTAATAAGTGTGTTAGGTGTTCTGATGTCACCAAAAAAGACAAGAGATATTAAAGTGTAACAATAGAATTGGATGAGACACGCGGAAGGAGCAACAATAATTGGAGAGCAAATAGCCGTGCGGGTTTACTGCACTCGTTATGATGGATATATTAATGACGCGTGCCACTCGTGGCGGGGCTAGCAATCGCTTAGGACCCAACTTTATAGATAACACTACTGAAGATAAAAACCTTTATCTATTGTCGTGTGTGAAATTTTCAGCCATTCGACATTTCTAACACCGAAGTTATTCTGTCTTAGAAATGTCGAATGGCTGGGAAGTTGGCAACGTATGGGAAGTTTTATTAGTTCGTAAAAAAATAACAATAAAAGTGCATTTGGAACGGCAAATATTTGCCGACTTGTGTGAATGACAGGAATATATATTTGTCTATTATAATAACAAATAACATACAAGTTAGGGCGATGCTCCGATATTCGCTAAACCACGCGCCTGAGAGCGACCGTTCGTTGGCAAAAAGCCAACAGAATATGCAAAATCATTTGAGATTTCGTTGCGATTCTAGTATAAGCTTAGATACGTGGGATGTCAACAGTGTTTACCATTCATTTAAAAAAATGTTTGAATAAAAAACAGCTGACGAAAACCATTGTTAGAAGCGCTCTCAAAATTAAACAAACTGTCAGCGCATCTGGCTTTAACCTAGGTTCAAAATAAATTCGTCAAATTGGCTTGTGATTCACAATTGGAAAGGGCAATGCAATTATGAAGACAGTGGGTCAGTCATGTGTACAATGTACGGGGGAGGTATTCCTGGTGTAACAGTCAAGCTACTTCGATCAATATGCCGTTTGGCAAGCTCCCAATCGCCACGGTACTATACATTGACATCTGATACAACAATAACAAGCGGTATTTTTCTTTTTCATGATAATAAGATAAGTAAATTGTACTCAGGTACGCGATATTCAGTGTCATTGGTCACAATAATTTAAAAAAAGTTTCGGCCAACTTTTTGTTCGACTTCTGCATATATATTAGTGTTTCGACATTGACTGCGGTCATAGGTAATAAAATAACATTACGAGTAACAGTGGAGGATATTAAATACTGCTGCGGTTGGTCATACTATAATAATAATAATAATAATAGCCTTTTATTCAGACACAAAAATAATATTTGCAAAATTATAATCTTAAGTTAACGACTCTGTTGAGTCGATGACATCGATAACTTCGTCCGTTTGCCCAACTTTGGCAAAGGCCTCCTCCATTTCCTTCCACTCTACTCGGTTTAGAGCTTTCCTTGTCCATAGTTTTCCTGCTATCGCCCCTATCTCGTCTTCCCACCTTCGAATCTGTCTACCTCGTTTTCTTTTCCTGTTTCTAGGGTACCAAAACACTATGCTTCTGTTCCACTTTTCGATGCCTCTTATCATATGTCCAGTCCATTGCCATTTCAGTTTCCGTATTGTAGTTGTAACATTTTGTATTTTAGTGCGATTCCTGATCGTTTTGTTTCGTACTCTGTCTGATTTTCGTAAATTCAGCATGCTTCTCTCCATTGCTGTCTGGCAAGTTTCTAATTTTTTGGTTTGCGCTTTGGTGAGAGCCCAGGTTTGGCAGCCATAGGTTAGAACTGGTAGCACGCAGGTGTTGTACAGTTTTGATTTGATAGAAATCTTGGTTTCTTTGTTCTTCATAATTTCTTTTAGTCGCCAGTAGCACTTCCATGCATTCCCAATTCTAGTGTCTATTTCCTTTGACATTATATCAGTCGTCGAAATTTGTTGACCTAAGTAAGTGTACTCTTTAACATACTCAATTGGTACGCCGTTTATGACGATGGGGTCTTCGGACGCATTTGTTAAGGCTTTGGTTTTGGAGGCGTTCATCGTTAGGCCTACCTTGCGGCTTTCTCTTTCCAGGTCTATGAGCATGTTTTGTAGGTGTTCCTTGGTTTCGGCGAATAGTATAATGTCATCAGCGAACCGTAAGTGAGATAATCTTACCCCGTTTATGTTTAGCCCATAATGATCCCAGTTTAATTTACGGAAGATTCCTTCTAAGACAGCTGTGAATAATTTAGGCGATAACGGGTCCCCTTGTCTTACACCTCTATTTATTTTTATTTCCGTCCCTTCTTTTTCTAGCTTGATTCTAGCTGTGCTATTAGTATATACGTTTTTTATTATTCTGATGTACTTTTGTTCCACTCCTTGATTCTTTAAACAATACCAGATATATTCGTGTTCAATTGAGTCAAATGCCTTGCTGTAGTCGATGAAACAACAATAGAATGACACATTAAACTCCTTGTGTTTTTCGATAATTTGTCTCACAGTATGTATGTGGTCTAATGTCGAATAACCTGCTCTAAAACCGGCTTGTTCCCTAGGCTGGTTTTCGTCTAGAGTTCTTGTTATTCGGGCTAAGATTATTTTGGCAAATATTTTATAAATATTGGACATTAGACTAATAGGTCTATAGTTATTTATTACGGTTTTATCACCCTTTTTGTGGAGCAGGATGATGGTTGATGCAGTCCACTGTGACGGAATAACTTCGGTATTCAGTATATCATTAAAAATCCATATTAGTAGTGGTGCAATGTAGTTTCTGCAACTTATAATCAACTCATTGTTGATCTGGTCGGGACCAGGGGCTTTATCATTCTTCTGTGTTTTGATTGCCTTATGTATTTCATCTTCTAGTATGCATGGCACCTTGTCATCATTGCTTAGTTCGGTAATTTCAATTTGGCTCTTACCTGAGTACAGGTTTTTGTAGAATTTCGTAGCTATTGATAGAATATCTAATCTTTTGGTATTTGTCATGCAATGTTGGTCTTTCATATTAGCTATCCAGCTGGTTTTGTCTGATAAAACTTTAAGGGCCTTTTTTATACCACCGGTCTTGTTGATGAACTTTTCAAAGGTGTCGAGTCTAAGGTATTCTCTATCTTTTCTTATTTGTAATTTTATTTCTTTGCTCAATTTCGCTATTTCATCTCTGATAATTTTCGTTTTATTTGGAATGCTAACTAATTTTGATCGTTTTTCTAGGAGTTCTCTGGATTTTTCTGATATGTATCTCTTATTGTATGGTTCGACTTCGATGTTGGTTTTAGGTCTTGCTATTAGTATTTCGTGTATTATATTGTATTTCTGTTGGGTGCTTAGATACTCAAGAGACGATTCTGTCACAGAGTTGAGATTTTCTTTTATGGTGGCTATTCTTACATCGTTATGTGGTATTGTTATTTTCGCTTTGAAAGGCCGGCTTGGTTTTAGAGCAGATGATGTGTTGAGACATGTTCTAAGCATCCTATGGTTGCTATTAAAGTTGAGATATGCGATGGTGCCACAGTCGTCAAATAATTTGGGTCTGTTTGTTAGAATGTAGTCTATCTCGTTTCTATACCGACCATCTGGGGATATCCATGTCCATCTATTAGCAGCTCTCTTCTTGAAGTGACTGTTTAGTATTTTCATGTTATTTTCGAACGCCATTTCTATTAGTTTTTGTCCGTTCCTTGTTCTTTCCCCGCTACTGTATGGGCCCAGGACGATTTCTTCTCCGTTTCTTGGTTCTCCAACTTTTGCATTAAAATCACCCATGACAATGTAGTTTTTTTGTGCGTGTTCTTTTATGGCAGTTTTGAGGTACGAGTAGAATGACTCAATTTCTAATATCGTGGACTGTTCGGTTGGCGAGTAAATTTGCACTATGGACCATATTTCCTTGCTTATCTTTATGTTTAATATAGCAATCCTTTCTGATATGCCAATTATTTCTGTGATGAAGGTTTTGAGTGTTTTTCTTACTAGGAATCCTACTCCATGTCTTCCTGGTGTTTCGCCTTTGTGGTACAGTATGAATTGGTCATGCTCTTCAATAGCTTCACCGAGTCTTCTTACTTCGCTCAAGCCGATAATATCCCACTTTATGTCTCGTATAGAGTATAAAAGTTCTTGTAGGCGTTCTTCAGTCCTTAGAGAGAGTGTATTGTATGTTGCTATATATAGGTATTCCGTGTTTTGCTGCTTTTTGGTTCTAGACGCATTCGTTTGAGATAAAGGGATAGTGTTTGGAGGGTAGTGGTCGTCTTCCCCCACGGTGACCGGCCGTATTGGGGTGAATGTGTAGGTTGTTGCGCTGTTAACATAGTCTTTCTTCGTTGGTTTCGGTTTTCCGTTGTCGATGTCTATTGATCGTTTTTTGTGGTTGGGGGCGTTGACAGTGATGCGGATCTGCCCCGTACCATATAATTAAGCATATTATTTGTCTTGTTAATCTTTTTTGGGGCCAACGTGGGTTGGTTATTAGGTGAAGTGCTGCAGTCTCTTTTCCTCTTATCTCTTTTGTCATCTTTGGACATACTATACTGCCTATTAAATACCAGCAATATTATGACAATTTGACTGGCAAATAAGATACTTCCCGTTCAGCTGGCTCGCTCATGCAGGGCTGCTGTGGGAATTGTGAAGCGTGTAATTATTACACGACCGCTATTAAAGTAACAAAATTGTTTGTTGCGTAATATCTACACCATTGTTTAAGCAAGTTTATTTATTAATTTGTGCTTACTTCTTACAATCAATCAGTTAGCTAGTGTTGCCACGTCGCAGTATGGTTACGTAACGATATTTCATTGATTTGCAATGTTAGTAGGCACGGCAAGGAGAACCACATTCAGAACATTTGAAATTTTTCTATAGAAAACGTTCAGGTAAGTTCTGAAGTTTCAGTGTAAACGAATAAAACCGTCATTGGTCTGTCTCACATAAACATAGCTTAATACTTTGAGTAGTTTGTGTTTTCAGTAGCTATCGAATCATCTTGATAGATTTATATCGCAAATGCAATTACGCGACACAAACCAGACTCGCGGCGTGAAACGTTTGCTGAACGACAGCGTTCAATTACTAGTTAATATTTAACATCGCGTACGCCGTTTCAGATAACAGAAGGAAACAACTGGTATAATAGCCTACACAGTATTAATTGGCAAACCGTATACATTGTTAACCGCAAAAATATGAATAATATTTATGAGCCTCGCTCGGGAAAAAGGGACGAGAAGGACAACAAATGACATTCGCAACAGAAATACTTAATAATAAGATAAGACAGCTTGTGTTTGGTTACGACTTGGGTACTAAATTCTATCTAAAACTTCTTGAAATTGAGATTTACACAGTAAAATTTAATTTACAGTCTCTGCCAAGTTTGGGATCAGACTGCCGTGTGTGAGATGTTTGTAGTTATTATTTACTTTTTATTTCAAGACGTAGTGAAAATCAATAGCCTAACTATACTATGTTGATTTCCAATAAACTCAAATATTTTAATCCCAAATCACAGCACATTGTAAATCCTACGCGCTGCGTTCGAATCAGAGAATCGGATAATTTTTTTAAATATTTTTGTTGAAACTGCTCTGGGCGGGTTTCCAATTTATTTTATTGTATACAAGATTTTTTTTAAACTCATGCTTAAAAGAGATTCATGTTTTTTAAGATTTAGAATAGTCCTTAATTAGCCAGTTACAGTAACGTTTATCGAACAGAACAATATCGCTAAATGACTAATGGATATTGGGCCTGTTCTAAACAGTTGTATCAATGCCTAAGTCGGTATGCAGAACAATACGCTGTTTTACAACAATAGGCAGTTGTACAATGCCAGGTATTGCAGACTTGCAAGGTCACAGGCTTGTTAATGTTGACAATTGACAATATATCACACTACAAGTCACATCATCAGCCTTTAATAGTTTTGGCCTACTATACCACGCTGGCAAGACGGGTTGGGTTTGTGTTAAGTTTTGCTTTTCTTTGCAGTGCTGTTGTCCGTTTGTTTCCTAAGTCGGCTCTTACAACACCCACGGAATGAACAGGGGTGTCGAAACTCCGTATTATTAATTCGTCACCACACGGACAGCACATTACAAGTAATAGTACATAATGTAATGTCCGGTTATTGCACTTATTGGTTGTTTACATTTCATCTAGTTTATGCGATAGAAATACTTTGGCCATTATCATAATGTAAACGATTACAGGTACATACTCGTTTACACTTTCAGTAATCAAAATGTAAACAGGGTTTACTACTCTAGACGGTTTCGATGTCAACAATAAGCAAAGTTTTTCAGCTATGTATTTTTTTTTCTGCTATGTAGGACAAACTAGTTGGCGTCGGTTTTGCAAACTGTTCAAAACATGACTGGTTGGTACACGAAACTGTAATAAAACAACGAGAAAAAGTCGGTGATAAGATATTTAAAGAGGTTATTGAGAGCGATAGAAGGCGCGATCGATAGAAAGTTGCTTGACCGGACCGTAACCTATTTTTATGGACAGTCGTGTCGGGATACGGTAAACAAGCGCATGCGTTGTGCGAACTCCAATCTTTTACGAGCATAGTCCAAACGGTACGGCGGCGAGTAGGTGTCATTGTTATGTCTTCCTACTCATTGTAGAGGACCAGCAACGGTCTTTAATGTTGAAAAGTTTAATTGAAGATGCTTTTGAAGTAACCAGGACATTAGCGTAGATCCTAGCCTATTTCTACAAAAGAAATTACGCGTGGACATGATGCAGCCACACCTTGATCAGTATCAGACTAGGTCAATCTGATTAAAGTCGAACTTAGGTTTCGTAACCAACCGATATGTTTGGGCTTAAGATTATTAAGAAAAGTATCGAATAGTATCCTATCAACGAGGACCGGTTAGAATGAAAACAAAAATATCATTAATGAGCTGCCAGTATTACTAATAGTAGAATGTATCGATTAGTATAACATGTTAATCGATTACGTGATAAACATATAACAGAATTAAAGAGTTATCAATAGTGGCGGAGGTCGCAGCGGGTCAATCGAAACGATGCGCCCAGTACAATACAATCGAGTTAATTGGCCATTCGCCTCGATGACAATGGTCTATCAACCGGAGCTCCTCGTGCGCCACCCACCTACAATAATTACATGACACATTTGAATTTTTATTATCCCCGTATAATCGCTCGGGCTTACTAGAAGCGGGTCATAAGTAATACGGCAAATCTGGTCTGCAAACATGGATGTCCGATAATCCAAACACGAAAGGCAAACACGGGAGATTAGGGCGGATATGCTGTGAAATTTTCCAACGGCGATGTGGGCCGTGAAGTTAGGCGTCCAATTACCCCCGACACGACGTTCGTATCGACCGCCACCCCAGCCGGCCGCCACACGCGCCCCTTTCAGTAGCGCCTCTACTTATATGTATTGCGTTTTACATCTTGTTACAGGACTTTTATATAGAATTTGAATGGATAACAGTGGTAAGAGAAAACACCGCAAAGGTAATTGTACGCATAGTATTGCGAGATTTGCTTTGTACTAAGATCACAGACTTCTTATACTTCCTGTAATTGTGGAAATATTTTCTTCCTTTTTGTTATTTGGGGCTAACTAGTTTCGGGGAATAAGATTATTCAATTCCCTCAGTACAAAAGTTTTTATTGCTTTCTTCGTAAGTACTTCTTTTAGGTCATAATATTTAAAACAAATGGCTGTGTCCGACGGACAAACTCAAGAGTGGTCCCATTCTTGTTGACGATAAAAATATTCTACTTCCTAAAGGTTATCGATTGTTTAGTGTCGAGCTAGCAAAGTCATTAATTGAACATAACTACGTGACCAGTCGGGGGGTCTGACTCATAAATATTTCAATACAGGTGGTATTGAGACAAGTAATCAGATGTCAATAAATTGTTCCTGGGTGCTTTAGTCGATATTACGTTCCGTTACGTTCAAATTTTGTTGGAGATACGTTGCCAGAACTAATAAATGTCGTAAATGAAATCCTCATATAGTACAATTACTTATTCAACCGTTTGAATCCCTTTCTGTTCGATTGATAAATTCAATTTTGCCGTGTAACAAATGAACATTATTATTCAAATATATATGTACGCGAATTTATTTTATTATATTTATTAGTTTATACAGTGCCTTACACTAACGGGAAAGAATTTTATACACAAAACAAATATGTAATAAGTGTATATAATTGTTTTCGTGTTTGTTAATATCAAGTGGATATAAGATATTATACAGATTAGCAATTCTCAGTGGTGATCACGAATCGTTGACTGAACCATTCGGTTGCTCGGTAGCATTGTGCCGCAAATAGCTTCCGTGGTGCCGGCTCGTTGTAGAGAAACACGATGAGACTATCTCTCTCTGTCGAGTGAACGACTTCTTATCTCAACGTCCGTGACATCACCAGCAAATCTTAAGCCAACTAGAGAACTTACTGCGATTTGCCGAGTTTTCGTGTACTATAAATATTCAGCAACGCCGTGGTGTACAACTATACATAGTTATGTTTATGTTATGCACAACGATATAAGGAACGTTTTATATCTAAGCAAATGCATTTCTGCATACTCGCTTTGCTTTACATAGCATGAAAGCGCACTCGAGAACCCATAAAACGTCCTTTCAACATGCCGGCTGAGGTCGATGAAACATTCTAGAAGTCATAGCTCTTTGGATAGAGCTAACTTTGGCGATATTTGTAATATTATAATAAGCCACGATTAGAGAACAAAACTGGCATGGTACGTTCTATTTCATCTGGTGTGTTTGTTGGAGATTATCAAAATCAGTGCGACACGCTTTTGTCAACCGGCGTCGGGATGTATTTTGTTCCGGAATATCGTCGCTGCATCCGTAGTTAATAGATTGTGGTAACATTATATTGTAATAAATGTTAATTGTGTGAATTGTTAACGTTTGTTTGATAATTACAATTTGAATGAATAAAGATTGGTGTTTAGAACTAAAAATACATTCTAGTTTGTATCGAGGTGCGACATCGTCGTCCCCAAGGCCGGTAGTACAACCAACTGTGGATTTGCCAAGAGCAAAAGCGTGTATATTGTAAACAGTCAGAATTAAAGTCGCTGGACATTAAAATAATTGTTGCAGAACGGGCCGACGACGTTAACTAACTGCGGAAACGTTGCCCAAAATATATTTATTCATCTAAATCAAACAACTACTTTGAACAGCGATAGACAAAATAAATACCACGAAGTGTGCTAATATTTTTTTACAAATTCCATAGCCTATAGATATGATGTTGAATGTATGTAGAAGGAACTCTAGTTAATGAGGGAAAATCACGAATGACTTGTGGTAGCCGGAAGAAGTCTTTGGGCCATAGCAGACTCATAATTTTAGTATTTACTTCAACGAGTGGAGTTTTAAACATCATGTGAATAACTTACCTATTTATTTTGGTACGGTACATTCATTTGAGTTAAAGGTGACATTGGTACGTATTAAGTATGGCGATTGTTTTAAGAAAATTCTATATTGTGACACCACAATGGTGTTAGCGACCTCCAGTGGGCTTGTTAACTGACAATTCAAACTAGTATCTTCTTACTTAAAGTTACAGCGATAAGTTAGATACAATTTTGCAAACCAAATTATTGTTGTAACTTGTTTTATGCGTATCATTTGCTATGTGCGGAATACGACACCAGACAACAGTGATAAGACAAATGTTTAAATGTTTCATACGAAATGTTATCTACCCACATACATAGCCGGATACCATAACGAGGCGTAACTAGGATCATTTAGCACGGACACCTCCATCATTCGGATTTATTGCCGCCCGCCTTGCACTAGCTATTACAAGTTAAACCAGCGTGGATTATCTGCTTGCACAATTTAACGCCACTAGTTTTCTGGTTAGTGCACTTCAGTTGCTCCTGTTGGCTTCATTGCACACGTACATTACACAGATTCTGGCAGACCATGCTAAATTGTTTTTTAATGACGAATGTACGAGAAGGAATTGTGCTGTTCCAATACATTAACTATATACTATTATTACTTAGTATACCTCAAACTCCTATTTAAAATAGGCAAAATCTCAAATAAAAGAGCTCGTTGCGTTCTTGGACCAATATGAATCGCGTTCTTCGCCACATCAGCCAGCAAGAAAAACCATGAAAACATTACTTTAAAACGCTTTTTTTATCGGCCACCAGTCCTTCCCAACCATACATTTTAACTATCTACGCAATTAACCTAAATGGTCAAATATTGATCTACAAATACGTCGACAAACAGACATTTGACTAATGAATTGTTACCATTTCTGTATATAGACAACATTTAATTCACAACTAACCTTCCATTCGTATGGGCGTAGTGACGCATCGGTTCGGCCGGATACCATATAGTATTGTTGGAAACTATGTATGCTGGACCATTGACGTTATTTAACTGTACTTCCAATAAAATCGCATAATCGATTATAATCTTAGATCGCATTGCTATGTCAGTTATGCAATGTGAGAGACACGGGAACACGACCTCGGCCTTTTCGAGTTAATTCATTCGCAGAACCGTTTCCATCAGACTTTTTCCTTATCCTAACTCTGTCTTTCAAACCGCAATTTAATCTGTTCCTTTGTTTCGTATAAAATTGGTTACATTCCCAAGGAGGTTGTCGTCATGCTGAAGGCTGGTCACTACAGAAACCAACTTAAACTTCTACAATGTTACACAAAGTCCGTGTTTTAACGGATTCAGAATACGGAGTGTCACTACCTCCAACACGCATGAGTGTCGTAAGAGCCGACTAAGGGAGCAAACTACGCAGGACAACAGCAACTGCAAAGGGAAGGAAAACTTACCACAACCCCTTTACCAACCCGTCTGGCCAGCGTGGTATAGTAGGCCAAAACCTCCTTTCTAAGTAGAGGCCTATGTAGTGGACTATTACAGGTTGTTGTGAATGTTACGCTTTAAGCCAAATAAAATCGGGACAGGAAAAGGATGATGATGATACAGGTGAACATTTAAGATAACAACTAATGCCACAGATTATAAAGCAGATTTGTGTATTAATGAAGTACTTATCTAGGTTCTCGTTATTATTGGTTAGCAATTCAAATGCACGACTCCTTTCATAACACCTTTATCGTGTTTGAAGTATAAAAATAATACAAAACAATTGTTATAGGAGAAAACTAGAGTAAATTTTAAGATTTATTTTAAATACCAAATAATATTTTATGTCAAAACAACAGTAAAAAACACTACAATTTCGTACAGTGCCAAATAATTTAAGCGCCCGAACAGCATTGGGTGTAGATGAAAACGTCAGAAATTCAGATACCTTAGGTCAGGCTCAGGACCCATTACACATTGTCATTCTTCTTTACTCTGAATAAATTATAAGACATTAATCCCAAGGTACATTTGGTCTTAAGGGCTTATGTACATTAAGAGAATTACTGTTAAGTCTATTAAGCACTTTTACCGGAACGTCCTTTCTCAGAGGGTCTACTTCAAATGACTTGATAAAATATTTAATCAACAGGCTATAATGGGCCACTGCTAGACATAGGCCTCTCCTTAGAAATGAGGTTTGGGCCTACTATAAAACGCCGGCCAGACGGGTTGGTATAGGGTTTGTTTCAAGATTTCCTTCCTCCTTCTCTTTGAAGTGCTGTTGTCTTGTAGTTTAGTCCCTTAGTCGGCTCTTAAGACACCCACGGGATAAATTGGGGTAGTGACATTCCGTATTCTTAATCCGTCACTACACGGACAGATAAAATATTGGTTAGTGATAATTTAGATTAGGTATTGACCCAGTATGGGCTATAAATTATTTTTATTCGTTAGTAATAATATTGCACACGTCCGCACAAATACAGTTTTGTTTTAATCACCTTTAAAGTACATGTATATTGGTAATATTGATACGTTATCATACCTACGTTTCTTAGTAACCGCTATATATCTTCGATAATAAATGTTATATCACATTTTATCGAAAATCATACATTGATCGGTAACCTGCACATACTTTTATCACTATATGTAAATTCATCATTATCCTTTTAAACAATCTATAAATGAATCATTTTTGGTTTACTTTTCTATAATAAGAAGTTTCAATGCTCTTTTTGGTAGTACATGCCATGCAAAACTGTATCGGTACTTTACATTATCAAATCTTTATCAAACAAGTGTTAGTAGTGTTAGGTATATTTACACAAACTTGGTAAACTTAAGGAAAAATCCTCGCGTTTAAATTGCGACACAAATTATGAAGGATTTATACATTTTAATGGACTTTGAGTTTAGTAATTAATACCATAAATGTTTGATGCGGTAAATAAATTTGAAGTATTTTGCTTTACTTAAAAGTACTTAAAACAGCTTTTATTATTTCGTTTTTAATTTAGTTTAGAAATGTTTGTTATATTTCATTTGTGAATTCTTTATTTACAATAACAATATAAAAAATCAGTGCAAATACATATATTTACGTACTATATGCCTATCTGCATGAACAATCATCTGGGTGTTTTTATAACGAAATATGAATTGATTTACAAAATATGTATATCTACAATATAAATGTTTATCCGTATTCTCTCTTCTTTCGGGGTATCGATAGGGATGTGTATTAATAGCACAGAATAATAATATTAATAATATATTTCTGGACTTTTGTTTAAAACAAGTTACCCGTTCTACGCATTTCTGTTGAATAATGGTCATAAAACAACTGCTTAATGGTGTAACGTTACAAGAGGTAACAACAACTGGTGTGAATTGGTGCTCAAGCGCCCTTTGTCACTTGTAGCTGTCATGCACGTCGCACAAAACAGGTTCTAAAAGTTGGTTGTAAACTACATGAGACTATAATTATTATTTCCTTAAAGATTTTAAATCTAAACTATAAGCATGTAAATTATGTGTGTCCTGATTTGCCAATTCGGATATTTATTTATATCTGTACAAATAAATAAAATTGAAGTGTCTGTTTGTAATGTCAAAATAATAGGTTCTTTGCACGATACCTATGCCTAAAAACCAGTTTAGAATATTTTTGTCTGTCTGTCTGTTTGCTCAGAGTTATCTTCAAAACGGCTGTAGCTGTCTATATAAGGAGTAACTTAAGCAATATTTCTTCTCTAAGAAAACCCTATAAAATTTGCCTGGTCCGGGCACCAGCTAGTAGTGAATAAAATACATAGGTGTACGACGATAAAATCCACAATGGCTTGAGTTGTTAGAGCTTTTGTCTTTTGGCCAATGAAGCCCTTTAAAGAAAGGGTACATCGCCCATGCCCTGGGGGTTTCCTGATAGACTAGAACCTATTAAAACACACTACTCTAACTTGTACGTACATGTACATAGGTTTTCTTGGACATTTCGCTTCGCTTATAATTGCTTGCCTATTTTGTAAGTATAAAGTTCACGAATAAACTAACGAACAGACGTGATAGTAATTTTAACAAGAAAATAGTAAAGTCCACAATCAACGCTATTGAAGAAATAATTTTTGTAACGTATTGAATAATAATATATATATTTTATATTAAATATATTATTATTCAATACGTTACAAAAATAATATAATGACATAATTATACTTGTGTTGTTCACAATAATACTTTTAATGATTCAGGTAAAGTTACTATGTAAGTGAATACAAATGGGCGGCTTAAGTGTTAGAATCATCATGGCCAACCAGTATTGGTGCGGTAACATCGTGTTAAACGGATATTTGATATGTCAATAATGAATAGCGACCTTTACAATAAAATAATATTGAATTCCAAATAGTCTGTAGGACAGTGTTTTTTTTTATGATTCGGACCTAAAAGAACTCCTTCGTTTCTGAACCGATTTAGAAAATGCTTTTTTTTGGGAGTCATTTTATATTTTCCATTTGGTCCCCTGCTTTGACGTAAAACACTACCCCTTAGGGTGGTAAATTAATTCATCATGATGCACATTGAAGACTGATACTTTTTTAAAGTTTTAAAATAATAGAAAAAACTAATTATGATCAGCCCAGCTCTTTTAAGTGTAAATTATTAAAGCTTTTTTGCTCTGTTCTCGATTTCAGTTTTAATTAACAGCCGCTTAATGGTGTCATCTGTTTCAAAACAGCGATGACGTCATATGCAATTTTATATTAAATATATTATTATTCAATACGTTACAAAAATAATATAATGACATAATTATACTTGTGTTGTTCACAATAATACTTTTAATGATTCAGGTAAAGTTACTATGTAAGTGAATACAAATGGGCGGCTTAAGTGTTAGAATCATCATGGCCAACCAGTATTGGTGCGGTAACATCGTGTTAAACGGATATTTGATATGTCAATAATGAATAGCGACCTTTACAATAAAATAATATTGAATTCCAAATAGTCTGTAGGACAGTGTTTTTTTTTATGATTCGGACCTAAAAGAACTCCTTCGTTTCTGAACCGATTTAGAAAATGCTTTTTTTTGGGAGTCATTTTATATTTTCCATTTGGTCCCCTGCTTTGACGTAAAACACTACCCCTTAGGGTGGTAAATTAATTCATCATGATGCACATTGAAGACTGATACTTTTTTAAAGTTTTAAAATAATAGAAAAAACTAATTATGATCAGCCCAGCTCTTTTAAGTGTAAATTATTAAAGCTTTTTTGCTCTGTTCTCGATTTCAGTTTTAATTAACAGCCGCTTAATGGTGTCATCTGTTTCAAAACAGCGATGACGTCATATGCAATGCAGAGAGCCGGTCGAATGAGGGCCAGTCCACAAGTTAATGTTTTTTTAATTGTTTCAAAGATTTACTAGGAACGATACTTCACATTTTCTTACTAGATAGTGGTTATCGAGTCGTTTGGTCCCCTAGTGGGACAATAAAACGAAGCTTGGCTACTTTTTTTTTATGTTAGAGGGGGCAGACGAGCAGACGGGTCACCTGATGGAAAGTGAATATCGCCGCCCATGAACGTCTGCAACTCAGGAGTCACAAACACGTTGCCGGCCTTTTAGGAAGGAGTACGCTCTTTTCTTGAAGGTTTGAAGGTCGTATAGGTCCGAAAATACCGCAGACGATAACCCGTTCCACAGATTGGTTGTTACTTTTATAATGAACTGTCAAAATTAAATTAAAATCAATTTCAAGAATCCCATTTCAAAAAAAACCTGCTTCTATTCATTTTTCTATTTTTTCTTCGGTCAGTACCGGACCTATTACAAACAATTTGAAATAGAATTTAGCAAAACCAGTCCAGCCGTTCCGGAGTAAAGCGCTTACAGACAAATAATTTCTTTTATGTATACAGACCATGTTTACAGTAACTAAATACGTAGTATAACAAAAGAACAGTAGAAAGAGCGTTAAGCCTCGTACACGCGGTGATCTCTTATCAGTAAATACCACAAGGTGTTGTTCAAACTGTTGAGTCGTATTTAAATATACGTGGAGGTACTCCGCTCCTTTGTGTGCAATCACGAGATTTTCACACACGTTTACTTTACAATTGTATAAATGTTTAATATACAAATGGCAGTCGCAAATAAGAAAAAAAAATAAGTTGTTTAATCACGCCCTTGTCTGTCAACGTGGGGTCACTAAGGTCGGCGCAATATTTGTTTTTAGATACTATCAGACGTCATCTGGTTTGTGTATTATTTTTAAGTGCTTTTCGTTATTTTTGTCATTTTAAGTAAGTACTGTATGAAGGTCAATTCTCGGGATGAAAATTAGTTCAAAATTCTGAGCGGAGTACCCGTATACATACATAATTTACAAATAATGAAAAGCCAATGTTTCAAATCGGAGTTATTTCAGGTATTTGTATTATGAACCTAAAACTGTAAAACGCTCTTTTCTGTCCCTTGTGTCTTCGTACAAACTTTCTAATTCTTATCAATAAATTACTGGAGATCACAATGAAACTATATGTACTTAAAAACTATAAGTATCTTCAAAACAAAGTTTATGGAGGCTACACAGTATATTATAAGCAACTAATGCAGATGGATCGATTTGAGCCGGCGTCCGGGTCAAAAAACCTAAATTTTAAGTTTCAGTTTAAGGATTTTTTTCAGGGCTGTAAGCGCACACAGACCGATGCCTATAGTTGTTGTATAACAGGTACACAAGACAATTTATTAAGGAAGTGAGCAAAATTGAATCAGACAAAAAAAATGACCTTAAGGCAATTATGCTGAAAAAAGTTTTCCTCATTGTGGATTACGACTACGACTCGGTTTTGCCACGAACAGAACTTCTTTAGCGTATTAAAAAAGGTACTGATCTTCTGTTAAATTTCTTTTCGTTTTTTAAAAAGGTAAATCCCACATTAGGAATATATGCTGTTTCGCGGGGGACTTTACAAACATACATGAAACGGATACAAAGAACATTCAGACTCAGAACAACAATTTGTGGATTACACAAAGTGTCGTCCCACAACATAGCGTAGTAGTGAGCAGCGTGGCGTCATTCAGTCAATTCTTCTATAATTATTATTTTACGGAACCACTAGACAAAACTATTAACATCTATAGCAAAGTTATTCCCTAGTAGATTTATTTGATTTAGTTGCAAACATCAGTTTTAATGTCTCTTAAATGTTGAGTTTTGTCTTTGTGATGCTTAACAAATATGTCAACAGAATCCCGTGTGCCCGTTCTAAATATTAGTTCATAGGTTTGTTAGAAACACCTAAGTTTTTATTTTTAATTATATAATTTGATCATCATCATCACCGCCAGTCCACTACTGGACATAGGCCTCTCCCATTGCACGCCACTTAGATCGATTTTGGGCTTCTCGCATGCACCTCTGATACTAGTTGAAAAATATTTGTTCTTTTATCAAATAACCATTTCTGGTAATCGGTTTGTTCATTAGATATTATATGTTATTTCGGGGTTTTTTTCATACTGATAGCTGACGCAAGTTTCAATTTACTAACATAAAAACATTCTCAAATACAATAATTCCACTGTATGAACACAGGCATAAGGCATACAGGGCTTGCTGAATAGTTGTCCGATTATGTCATAGGTATGGACAGTAGCGTGCTGATTCCAGTAGATTTGGATGTGTTACTAACTATAAGGACATGTTATCAACCAAGCTATATACATTTTTATTTGCTTGATTAGATGTTAATATCGATAAGTGTCTGCTAGGACGACACGTTATTAATGATGAAACTGAATGTTAATATGAAAATGTACTGGTATTCAGTTTGAAATTTTAGTTTTAATATGTGTTAAATTAATGAAAAATACTATTCACATAAATGGAATTCTATCAACAGATATCTACGAAACCAGGTATGCCGCTTATAATCATTTTACATATATCTATAGTTATAAAATCTTATCTATTATGGGAATTTTTCAGTCCATAAAACTATAGTTGGATTTTGGACTTGTGATTATTTTCAAAGTTCATTATTGAAACAAAATGTTAACAATATTCTTAAATTGATCTTACATTTAGAATATTTGTCTATCGTACATGTGTTTAGAAGAATATTGGTTATTCTGAGAAGCAACTAGCAAAAAATTTCATTGATAAATGAAAATTAATTGCAAGAACATGCGACAAAGAGGTAGTTTTTGGTGTCTCATATCCTATGTAATAAAATATAATTAATTGTAGTTAGGTATGAGAAACAAATAATTAAGGAAAATCGAATTTATATATTTTCCTGTTTATTACATTTTAATTTGTAGGTAGTGTCACCGTGGTTAACAATACATGTGTTGAATACAAATACTAGAGGGTCCGGTCAATAGGTACTCTGTAGATTTCAAAGGAAGGTTAGGTGTACTCACCGTCCGCGTCAACTTCGTTGATCATGTCTTGAAGCTCGGCTTCTGTGGGGTTCTGTCCTAGAGATCTCATGACGGTGCCCAACTCTTTGGTTGTGATGGTGCCGTCTCCATCTTTGTCGAACAGTGAGAACGCCTCCTTGAATTCGGCGATCTGTTCTTCTGTCAGTTGATCCGCCTGGAAATAACGGACAAATATTATTTGAACTGCAAATAAATATATTTCTTTTATAATAATAATTAAATTCACATACGGAATTGACGACCATTGTGGACGAGTGTTGTAGACACAAGAAAGTACAGAGCGCGCCAGTTATCAGTTATCGCCCTGATAAGATTACACCGGCGATTATACATAATTACCCAGCCGGCGGCCTCGCCACGTCACACTGCGGTCTTTTACGTTGTAGATACTGAATACTGCATTGCCATTTGTTTATCATTAAACAATAAATATTAACTTCTGATAAAAAACAGTTAATAAACACAGATTGTAGATTTTGAGTAATGCGGGCACATTTATTAACAAATATTGGTCGTGATAAACTAAGCATTAAACAGTAAAATCATAAAAGAATAGTTTAAACTTCTTCAATGTTTTTATTCAAACAATAGAAGAAATCGTTCATAGTGAGAGATGTATTGTTAACTGGATTTTTATTTTATCTTAGTCCCAATATTACAATGCAGTACACAGAACAATTACTGTGTGTAATTCATATTAGATACTACATATAAACAATATATTGTTAATCTATGTCTAATCAATAATAAGATATGCAGGAGTTGAGAAGAGTAATTCCTTCTCTTAACTCCTACATCTGTCTGGCCACACATCGAACCATGGTTATTCCTTGTTACAGTTGATTAAATATTCATTGTTAGACTAAAACAATACCAGAGCTCTTTTCCTGCTGATATCACAGTGAAGGACACAATCATTGCTATAAATAAAACATGACTACAGCTTCTATAACTACACACACCATCAATTATGGAGCGGAAAACATTATTGTTATCTTCAAACAATATCATTTTCACTATATACAATTGTATAGTGACAATAGCTGTATAAACTATTAGGCAAAAAGCCCATAAGGAAATCACAACTCGTACAAATGGGGTACATTACGATTTAATATATTAAATCATTTGTAAGATTAAAAAATATATTATTTATAACAAAGTTCACACAAATTGATGTGACATATAAAGTGGAGAATCAATTTAAAATAATAAAACACCTTTTAAGTGTAGAAGGACATTTTTAACAAACAAACTGAATTTTAGACTAAATCAAACTTCAAAATAAAAAAAATATACAGAAGGTAGTAATCATCAGTCATTTTTATTTTAAGGAAGTGGTATTCAAAACAGGCTTTAAACAAGAAAATGTAATTGTAATAGACAGTCTTCCCATTATTCAAGTATTCATATTTGAATCTGGTTATTTATTGGCAAAACCAGTTAACCTTCAGCGAAAATATTAATACGACGAGTCTGCACAAATTAGAATCACGATCATTTATTAGAAAAAGACAAATGAGAGTCAGCTGTGCCAGGTGCAACGGCTGACTATTGACATACCATCGCGATAAGACAATGCGACCCAGGAGTGGTAAAAAGTCGACAAACCGGGAGCTCTGTGACCGGCGCAGATATATGCAAACCATTTAGCGAATGGCGTATGAAAATATTTGAGCAAGGCGGTGATGAGTCAGTCTACGGGCGTTTGACAGTTGCGCCCGGCCAATCGATCCATCGTCAACAGGGCGCGACTACTAGCCCTAGCACGACTTAACACACAAACCCACTTGTTTTCATAGTACTGACGGTATGTACGCCATTTTAAAGCGTCATCGACGACCGGCTACGAACCAAAACTAACGTCATTTAACCGGCACCACCTACGAAACTATGGCGACGGATGTTTCTCGAGACTTTCTAACGGTCGTTTAGGAAGGCTTAGAAATAATTTAACACTCGCGCATCTTAGGTACGATCCAGATTGAAAGTTTTCTAATTTAATTGCAATGTCAACGTAGTTGCTGACCCGCAATGCGGTAAAAAACGGCCATCACAATAATAGAATGGTGGCCGTCATCACTTAAAAACACCAATGCACCACATCTCGAAAATATACCCCGAAACCGATGCAGAATGATTTCCCGAATGCACTTTCGACACCTTTCAGCAAAAATATCACTCACCATTGTAGATTAACTTGGATTAACAGGAGCTACACTAAAAAATCACAGACTACGCCGCAAAAGCGACCGCTCGGACCGACGGTTGAAACGATACTGTCGCCCTCACTCGCGCGTACGGCCGCGCCGGGAAACTCGCGACCGCGATTCGTTTCGTGCTCGGTCGCGAATCGTTCCGAATCGACTATGAGATACACCGTATTTTCATATCCGTTTCCTGGCGATCGGAATAGTTTTACACGACGGTCGCAGACGTTCCTTTTTAAACACGAATCACTCGAACGTCCAAGTCCATGTCTCGGGACGCACGACACAGGATTAAATTTGATCCGCAAAGGATAGTCGGTTTTATATCGGGGTGGTGCGGCGGCGTGGACTAGCGTTCGGCGCGCGCCGATTGGTCGCCGCGCACCTGCAATGCGTCACTGCGGGGCGCTAGCGGCGGCCGCGGCGCGAGTGGCGAGCGCCGAGCGGCCGCCGGCGGCGTCGGCGGCGGCTCTCGGTGCTCCCGATCACCCGCTGCCCTACTTCGCGGTCGGAGAACAGGGTGCGCCGCAGTGCCGCCCGCAGACGACCGAGCCACCGACGACACGCGCCCGGCGCCGCCCAACGCCCAGCGCAGGCTTCCCGGCGCGGCGTCCGGACGCACACCACACGCACTCATTACAAACATGCACGCCGCGTCGCATTATTGACGCAATACCAGTATTCTGCAACGGTCACACAGTTCACACTGGAATCCACATACATCACTCACGGATCGATTACTATCATTGGATATTTGATCTTACCCTATGAATAGCAAATAAATTAATAACACCCAAATACATACACGAAATAGAATTATCCAGGATACAGAAAGAGGAAAATAATGAATATTGTTAGGTATGTAGGTTATCTACATACCTAACAATATTCTATATAATATATAATAACTCTAAACTGTATAAACTAAGATTATGATTATACCTATGTCTATGGTAATTAAAATAAAATAAAATAGTAAACAATAAACACATACCTACAATAAAACCTTAGATAATAAAAAGTAATACTATTATTGTGTCCTACTATTATTATTATTTCAATATGGCTTAACAGTGTAGTTGGGGAATTGACAATAGATAATTTAATGATTTTAGTGCAAACTTGTTATTTAATAATTTAATATTTTGATGTTTGATTCATACCTTGGTTGATTTAGCGCCTTTCCCAGGTACTTGGCTTTTTACGGCTTTAAATAACTTTCCTTTTTTATCAAATAGAACAAAGGGATTACTAATAGGTTTTATGAGTCCTGTAAACCCATAAATTTCGGGAGTACAAAGAAAAAAACACGAGGCGATTACTGTAATAGAATAGATTTGCATCATCGGTGACTTTGTTAACAAAGAAATGATGAAGCACAATTATACAAATTGTTTTGGCTAGGTTTGTTTTTAAAAATCAACTACAAAGTCGTCAGCTGAAATAACGTAACTATTCTTTTGTTTGAAGCACTTAGAAACGAGGATGAGTTTATGCAATCGAAGAACTTCGTCCTGCGTTTAACTTCTCTTTTATGAATTACGATCATGAACTAAACTTAGCAACAAATTTTATTAATTATGTGGAGCAATATCCATCTGAAATCTGAATTGTAATAAAATTCAATCGTATACGTTTTTACGTAATCGTATACGTTTTTTTTCGGTTCATCTAATATGTATAAATAGGCAGGCGATATGATGCCATAGACAAATATTTAGTTTTTATGAAATCAAACTTCTAAAATTTTTAAACTCTATTAGATATTAATATTTTTACATGTGTTACAAATTAAAAAAAAAATTAACATAATTAATCCACTAGAAATTATGACACACTTTTCTAAAAGATATTTTTTTCTAAAAAAGCAGAAGAATAACGAAATTGTCGATTGGTTTGATCTTATTAGTTTTTTGATGTTGATTTTTGACAGCTAGCAACTTTATGCTCATAAATTACATACGCACAGTGATTACGTAATATTTTTATAATCAATAATTTTTTACAAGCACTAAAAAACGCAACCGCCATCTGTTACCGGATAAGCGCAGTACTAAACGAACAAAGTTTTAATTGAATTAAAAATTTCACATTCAATTTAAAAAATGTAATAAAAATAGTGATCGTTATTGGATTCGCACGCTTGAAATATACCTTCAATTTGCTATATTCTCTACTACCCACAAGTTACATTTTCAGAAAGGTGTTTAAGCGTTTGAGTTGTATCTGAATAAAAATTATGAAATCCGAGACCGCGTTTAGGCGAGGCGTTTTATCAAACGACTTGCTTTTTTTTCAGTAATAAACATTTATGCACAGATTTGTCATCAAGTATTCGAAGTTATCTAACTTCTAACCTTCTCAAGTTATAATCAAACGCAATTTCCCCCGGTACATTTCTTATGTTTTTATTTCGTTTACGGCTTTGCTCCGGAACCAAGAAAACCGCAGAATCTCCGGAGATAATCACATTCACAATAACCGGTTATTAATTTTTAAACAGTTTACATTTTGACTTTAGCTTTTCACTGGACTGATTTTGATGATTTTTTTGAGTAAGCCCTGGTTGATTTAGAATTACAATTGGACACAGTAAGTAGCTCTATAGCAGGCAGGAGAACAATTGTCGGGAGCGACAACTCTCACCAGGTCAAAAATAAACAATCGAAACAAACTTAAAATTTAATTTACAATTTAATTATATAGTGCTGTAAATACACCTATACCTACATACACTTTGTCGCTGTAGAGGTAGCCAGAGACGTGTTGAACGCTCACATTTTGTTGACTATAATTTTGAACCTGTATATTAGGTGGCAAGGCAGATACAAAACGCTGTATGTGATCTAAATTCTTAAAATTATTACATAAGAGTGAATGAAGAGTGAACTTCCTACTGCGCCGAGTGTTGTGGGTTCAAACCCCACATGGGACGACACTTTGTGTGATCCACAAATTGTTGTTCTGAGTCTGGGTGTTCTTTGTGTCCGTTTCATGTATGTTTGTAAAGTCCCACGCGACACAGGATTTATTCCTAATGCGGGCGTTGTCTTTTTAAAAAGAAAAAAAAAGAAAAAAAAGAATTGGTTGTTTCAAATTAGACATTCATGCTTCTAACTTCATTTATAATAAGATCAGAATCAGATAACTATACAAAGTTTAATTTATATGGAGTTCAATTGAAGCACACGAAGTCACAGTCTAAATGGCGTCTTTTAAATGAGTTATATGTGTTTCAATCATGTCAATGATGATCATTCGGAGAATCTCTGGAGTAATCTCATCCGGAGGAAAACCCTGAAATTTGAAATTGTCTTTGGTGTAAAGTTAGTTGACTCGTTCATTTGAGCTTTTACCGAGCTAAATGGCTTAAGTTACAAGAAAGCCAAGATTTACCTCGTAAAATATAATTACTACCATGTTAGTAGGTACTGTACACATTGACATATTCATGTCTTTTGATCCAATGATTTAAAGTCATTTTAGATAATACTTTTTATTGTCACGAGAACTATAAAAGTTTTATCTATTCAACGATTAGTTTCCCACTCGCGGCCATGTTAGATAGAAAACAAATAACAAACAATGCTTCTTTAATGCGATGCGGATCGTTCGGTACGTGGCTAAAATCTCAATAATGGCGACCTTATTGCGAAACATCAGTTCAGTGTTGTCAGATAACCCTTTTTTCCCGCTTTTTCCGTGGTTTTATTTCGACAGTCCAACATAAGTTTTGCTCCTTACAATCATTAGAATAAGAATAGAGATTAGAATCTCTGTATATACTTAATTGTAAATGCATGAATGTACCTAGGCTACCTAAATATACCTAAAGGCAATGATATTTTATGGAAGATGCGTAATACTTATTCATTCATTCATTCATCCCGTGGGTGTCGTAAGAGCCGACTAAGGGAAAAAACTACGCAGGACAACAGCACTGCAGAGAGAAGGAAAACTTGACACAAACCCTTTTTTTATTTTTTTATTTTTTTTTTAACGTGTGGAAATCCCCTCGGACCGTCACCCCTCCGGGGTTTGCGGCGGGGTGGTGTGTCGGACTCGGACCGACTAAAACCACACGGTGTGCCACTCTGCGCCTGTAACAGGAGGGATCCGGGAACAGCTGTTGTTAAGACATCCGGACCCCTCCTAGGGCCAGCCCGCTCCTGGTGCGGGCTCCGTCTCAATATTTTTCCCTCTCTTTATTCGACGTCCGGCACACGCGGACGCCGCCCCCTCGCGGCTGGCCAAACTAATGCGGGTGGAGGGGAAACCCACCCCGTCCACCCGCGGCCACACTCAGGGCGGCATGAGGCTGTGATAGGCGGGCCTCCGCCGCCCGGTTCGCCGGCGGCGGATCGGGTCCGAGTGGAGGTCGTCCTCCCGGGCCCTCTCCGCCGCCTCCTTCCGCGAGATTACTACCTCGCAGAAGGTTGCGACCGCGGTAAAACAACTGTCGCTACCGGCCATGGAGCGTACTACGGCCGGTAGCGAGAGATCCACTCCGATGGCTGCAGTGAGGGCCCGGCGCTGTGCCGCCCATGCGGGGCAGACCGCCAGCGTGTGCTGGGCCGAGTCCTCACTGCAGTCGCAGTGGTGGCAGGCGGGACTCAGTTCCCTCCTAGCGACCGAGTGCAGGTACTTTCCGAAGCAACCGTGCCCGGAAAGCACCTGCGTCAGCCGGAAGGAAAGGGTCCCGTGCTGCCGCCCTGCCCACTCGGCGATGACCGGCTGGAGAGCCTCCACGGCGGCGAAGCCAGCGCGTGTCGTCTTCAGCCGGAACGACCAACGAGCCATCGTGGCTCGGCGAGCGGCTTCGCGCCACTCGCGCACATCCTCGGGCGGAGGGCGAAATCCGCTCTCCGCCCGGGAGTCAGCCACTCGCCGATAAACTTCGGCGAGCACTTCCGCCTCCAAATCCCACGGGGGAGTTCCGGCCAACGCGCATGCCACCTCCGTCGAAACGGTACGGTAACCGCGTATGGCTCTGACCGCCATTACCCTCTGAGGGCGCCAGAGGCGTACCCTATTCTGGGCGGTCAGAGCCGCCGCCCACACCGGTGCACCGTACAGTGCCATTGACCGGACAACCCCCGTGTACAGCCGTCTTGTCGCGACGCTGGGTCCACCCATATTGGGCAAAAGTCGCCCTAGGGCAGACGCAGCGCCGACCAGCTTTGGAGCAAGCTGTCGGAAGTGCTCGTCGAAGAGCCACCTCCCGTCGAGGATCAGGCCCAGATATTTCATCTGGGCCCGAACCGGTACGAGGACCGAGTTGACCACGATTGAGGCGCCAGGGGGTGGACCACGACGGGGCCCATGAAATAACAGGGCCTCCGTCTTATCTAGGGCCACCCGTAAGCCCAGCGCCTCAATGCGCCCGACCACCAGGGAGACTCCCCCTGTGGCCAGGCGCGCCGCCTCTTGGAAGTTTGCCCCCCGGGCTGTCACCAGGGTATCGTCTGCGTAACAGATTACACCCAGCCCGGGGGGGAAATCGGCGCGAAGGGCCCAGTCGTACCCTATGTTCCACAAGAGGGGTCCAAGAACAGACCCCTGTGGAACACCGCACGACATGGGCCGACACCTCAGATTACCTTCTCGGTCCTCGTACACGACGGTACGCTCCTCTAAATAGTCTGCCACTAGCCGCCTCAGGTACTTTGGCACCCCATGATAGTGGAGTGCTTCGCTGATGCAGCTGAATGGCAGACTATTGAATGCGTTGGCGATGTCTAATGACACCGCCAACAGCACGCCGCCACAGCTCACGGCCTCTTCAGTCACGGCCCTCAGGCGCAACACGGCGTCGACTGTCGAACGCCCCGCCCGAAAACCAAATTGGGCGTCCGACAGATCGGGGCCCACCTCGCAGAGGTGCCGGACGATGCGGGCAGAAAGAACCCTCTCAAACAATTTACCCGCCTCGTCCAGCAGCACGATGGGCCTATAGGCCGCGACCGAATCGGCAGGCCGTCCCGGCTTCCTTAATAGGACCAGCTTCCCGCTCTTCCAGCACTCAGGGAAGCGTCCCGACGCCAAGCTAGCGTCGAACACCTCCCCGAGGCGGTCTGCCATGTGGTTGAGGGCCAGGGCCAGCACTCGGGCTGGTACCCCGTCTGGCCCAGGGGCGGTGTTCTTGGAACGGATCCGTAGAACAGCCGCCCCTACCTCCGAATCCCGGACGGGCGGAACATTATCCTCCCCGTGCTCCCCGTCGTCTCCGGCCAAGGAGGCCATCGCCGGGGGAGTGTGTTCCGCTCGTTGTGGGAAAAGGCCCTCAACCACTTCTCGCAGGAAGCTGGGCTGGAGAGTCTCCGTAAGGGGGGGGCCCGACGCGCGGAGCTTTTGTCGCACCGCGCGGTAAGGGCGACCCCAGGGGTCACGATTAAGACCCTCCAGCATCTCCTGTCTCTTTTCTTCTTTGGCGCGGCCAATGGCCAGCTTCAGAGTTTTCCGCGCCTGTCGGTACTCCTCATGAAGCCGGTCCTCCTCACCGTCTCCACGGTGACGCCGCCGACTGCGCGTGTAGGACCTCCGGGCACGTGTACAGGCCGCACGGAGGTCCGCCAGCTCCTGGGACCACCAGTAAACCTCCTTCCTTGGAGGCCGACGACCTCGAATGCGGGGCATGGCCGCATCGCAGATATGCGTAATCGCATCGCGAAAGCGACCAGCCCCCACGTCGACCTCCTCGGTCGGAGCCTGAGGAGACAGCCACGAGTGAATTATGGCTGCCTCCTCTAGTAGGTCCCGGTTCAGTCTGGCAACAGCCCACCGCGGAAAGCGGGATAAACGCCGCGCCACGTGACCCCTACTGGAGTCCTGGGTCCGGGAGAGCTCAAATCGGATATACAGATGATCCGAGAGCGTCTCAACCTCTTCCAGGACACGCCAGTTCCTTACTCGTGCGGCGAGGGCAGGGGTAGCGAACGAAAGGTCCACTGTCGACCCCCCCTGCTGTCGCACGCGCGTGTTGGTGGAGCCTCTGTTGAGAAGACAGAGGCCCACCAAGGCCGCCCACTCCTCTACGGCCTCGCCCCTTGCGTCCGTCCTGGGGGAACCCCACGCAATGGACTTTGCGTTGAAGTCCCCCAGCACAAGGACGTGCCCAGACGCTAGTCGCCGTATCGAGGTCTCCAAGCTGGTTAGGAAAACCTCGAAGTCGTTCAAACTCCGGTTGGGGGAGAAATAAACACCATATATGGTGATCCCCCCCCACTCGACGGCAACATATCCAGTGCCCTTGTCTCTTAGCGACAAGGGCGGGGAATGAGCCGTCGTGGAACCGACGACTGCCACGGAGCCGTCCCAGTCACCCATCCAGTTTGGACGGGGAGGGACAGAATAGGGCTCCGCGACTACGGCAACACCTATCGACCACTGTGCCATGGTTTGCAGGAAAAGATCCTGCGCCGCGGCACAGTGGTTCAGGTTCGTCTGGACCAGGAGGTTGGAGACTCGATCCATTACTGGATCGTCTCTACAACCTCCTCCATGGGCGACGACGTCGACGCAATATTGACGTCGGGGGTAGCCTGGGTCGACTGGCTAGCCCCTGACGTCTGCCGAGAACTGCGGGGAGGCTTGCAGCCTCTCTGCCCCATCTGGTGATTGGCGGGCTTATTGCCCGCCGCACACGCTGGGCAGTGAGGGGCGGCAGAGCATTCTGCCGCCTTATGGAAACACAGTCCGCCGCAGTCGAAACAACTATCGCACTTGACGCGCGTGTGTCCCGTGGCCAGGCATTTAAAACACCTCATCGGTCTCGCCGCCAGGACTGTGATCCTGGCGCTCACGAAACCGATGAGCAGCCTGCCGGCGTCGGCCAATACTTTGGCCGACGCTACGGGACAGCTGACCCACACGGCGCCAAGCCCTCCTGGACCGGGGTGGATGGTGCCGACCCTGACGTTGTCCGCGCTGCACCCCGTCTTCTCCCGGATTACAGCGCGGACATCTTCGGCCGTCACTGAGTCGTCCAGGCCCGAGATGCGCAGTTCCGCGCACTTGGTAGGCCTGGCGACCCTGACACCATCTGTGGCCGCAAATATTCCCCGCAGCCTCTCAGCAAAGGAGTCCGCCGTCTTTGCGCCTTCAGCCCCAGGGAACTCGAGGACTCGAGCTTCCGTCTCCCTGAGGCGAGGCGCATCCTGACCCCCACCGTCCCAAACTCGTTGGCGAGGCTGTCCCGGGCCTTTTTGAAGACGGCCGCGTAGGACAGCCCGCCGTCAGCCGCCTCCGGGGACACGGTCATCACTACAGCCGCGGTTTTGGGCGGCTGCAGCTTCCGCGGCCTCTTTGTGGAGGCCGTTGCCACCGGTGGCGAAGGCTGGGCTTGGGCAGCCCTTTTGGCCCGCCTTCGGGACTTCTTGGAGCCCCTCGCCTCCTGCCAACCCTCGTTGGAGGGGGCAGGTGCGGAGGGTCCCGGCAGGGGTGTCGGAGTGGGGAGCGGAGGGAATGCCACTCCGCTCCTCGGCGCCGTTTTAGGCCCCGTCTTGGCCGGCGCCTGGGGATGTGCCTTGGCCGGCGCCTGGGCTGGTGCCTTGGCCGGCGTCTGTGCCGGTGCCTTGGCCCCCCTCCTCGGCCTTTGGGGAGCCGATGGAGTAGGGGCAGACGCCGCCGCCGCGTAAGAAACGCGGCCTCCCACCACGGGGAGCGCGGTCGGAGCGGCGGCCTTAGGCCGCTGTGCCGACGCGAGCGGGGGGCGCACAATCGGCGCAGGGGGCAGTCTCGCCTCCAGGCCGGCCAGGCGTCCGTCCAGCATATTCCCAACTGCGATGATGATTTCACGCAGTTGGGAGTCAAATGCCCCTGAGTTGGTGGTAGGGGCAGGCTGGGACGCGGACGGGGCTTCCCGCTCGGGGAGGTTCGCCTGGAAGCGGGCGAACTGGGCGCTCAGCTCGTTCACCCGCTCCGTCAGCCTCTCGTTGGCCACCTGTAGGCGCGAGACGTCTCCCACTAGGCCCTCCACGACCTCCGACAAAGCGGAGGAGGAGTCCTTGAGGGCCCTCACAAATCAGCCCTTAAGGTTCACGGACTTGGTGGCCACCTTGTGGATGACGGCCACCGCCGCTTTCGCCCTCTCCTGCACGGACACGGGAGCCTGGGGGGCATTTCCCCCCACCGGCTCCCGAACCTTGAGCAGGAGATCCGCGATCTCCTCCTCCGCTACGGCCTCGCCGTCCACCCGTACACTTCTGTACGACTCCGCGTTTGAGAACGCGGAGCCTGACGGGGTCGAGACCGAGGCCGAGGCCGGTTTACGTTGCCTCCCTCGACGGCTGCTTGCCACTTTTGGTGGCATCATTTCGCCGGACGTGTCGGTCTCCTCTTCCCTGGAGCGTCCGCGTTTCCGGCTGTCGCTTCGCTCCGCTTTCATGGCCTCCACGCCATCCGATGAGACGGCGGATCCGGAACGAATACGATCCGATGCTCTTCGGCTCCCAGAGACCAGAGTCAGGCTGACCTCTGGGAGCCCCATCGAGATAGGCGTTCCCGACACCATCTCGCCATCAGTGGACGACCCATCCACTCCACTGTTCTGCTTCTCCTTCCTTCGGTTTGCTTCCTTTTCCGTTAGGCTTGCCTTTTTCGTTAGTTGTTTGGTTCCGATCGTTTTTTTAGGTTTTTGAAAATCTTCCATAATAAATCCCACGAGTGGGGGAGAACTAAAGGTCCACCCGGGCAGAGATCCCCCATTACCCGGGCAAGCGTAAGTTTTTAACCCAACCGAGGGGTCAGCAGGTACCTCGGCTTGGAGTGCGCTCGAGACTGAACTTTCCATCAGCCATGCATCCCCTGGCCACGCACCAGAACACGGGATTCGGGGATTTTTTTAGAGAGGTTATCTTCCTCGCGGTCCGGGCGGTTAAGCCAAGACCCTCGCCCCCGATCAGAGCCGCGAGACTTAACCACAGCGCTCTTCTCGGGATTACGATATGCCGACGGTTGACAGGGAGACCACGTCCCCCTGCCTGCTCGGTGGTAGTGTCAGTACACGCCGAGCCCGTCCTCCTTTCTCCACCGCTGTCAGCGGAGAAACTGTGGCCCCTACAGGGCCCCGCCATCCGGTTTTTTACCGAGGTTTCCTCCTCCATGCTCCGAAGAGCGAAGAGCCAGCAGGGCAACCGGCAGACACGCCCACCCTGCTGGACCAGGCCTTGCCCGAGAGCCGATGAAAGGCTACCTCTTCTGCTAGAATATTAGCCGCTGGCGATAATCCTCTCCTCCAAGAGGACAAGGAGGAAACAGTACCATCGCCAGCGTTTCCAGGGTGCACCACGGGGCGGTTTTCTAGCCTAGCACCCCACACAAACCCTATACCAACCCGTCTGGCCAGCGTGGTATAGTAGGCCAAAACCTCCTTTCCAAGGAGAGGCGTATGTCTAGCAGTGGACTGTTAAAGGCTGTTGATGTGTGATGTGAAACATACACAAGGGAAAAAATTACGCAGAACACCAGCACTGCAGAGAGAAGGAAAACTTGACACAAACCCTAGACAAACGTCTGGCCATCGTATAGTAGGCCAAAACCTCCTTTCTAAGGAGAGGCTTATGTCCAGCAGTGGACTGTTGAAGGCTGTTGATGTGATGTGATACATACATCTATTAATGCGTTTTAGAACAAAATATAAAGTTACCTGTGTTATGATATTCATTTTTATCTTCTGTTTTGTCGTAACTTCTGCTCTTTCGGAATACACAGGAGGGCACGTGCGCTCGCTCGCAGTGGTCCTAATTAGGACCCATTCACAGCACGCGTTTTGTGTGTTTGCATATAATATCATTGCCTGAAGGGTAAAAATATTAATTAATAACTTGAAACCTAGGTCACAAATAAAAATCACCTAGTTTTGCAATCTTTGGTGCTCTAAGATCAGTGCTTACATAGAAGTAGTTTAGAGGTAAAAGGCTGTAGAAGTGGTTACGTGACCTACATCTAAGAAGGTTGCGTGCCCATCATTCAGAGAGGTTTCCTTGTTATTTTTAACAATCGCAAGGGTTTAATATTGAAAAGAAAATTTTATTTTAGTGAAAATGTGCAAGCCTTCTTAACAATGTTTTACATATTGTTATTATTTTAATTTCTTAAATTATACTTTACCATTTTATTCTGTCTTTAAAAGAAAATATATAGATATTTTACTTTGGTGATGTTTTAGAAGAATTTCATTGATGATTTCCGACCTTTGTGATGTTGAGTCATGGTTTAGTAGTTTAATAATAACAAACAAATATATCAACAAACAAAGCTCTGTGAAACCGGTAGTCTTTGTAACGTAAGTTAATAAATTTGACACAACATTGCTTGTTTACATGTCCTATTTTTATACGTATATACTATACCATGTATATATTTTTTAGACTCGCAATAGACTTGTATGCGCTTTCGTCCTGTTGCGGCAGTTTACTACTATCATAATATAATATTTAAGCTAACTCTAACTAATTTTAGCTCAAATATAGTTTATTATTTTGGTAATTACACAAAAAGAACGGCATTCGTGATTACAGCTTAGAAACCTACCTAACCTTTCTACTGTTGAGAAGTTCAAATTTGCATGGGGAAAAATAAATTTGCACTGTAAAATACATTTCTGTCGCAGGGACATCAAAGCTTTCTACTCGCCGGCAATGCGCTTGTGGCTCCTGAGTTGCAGGCGTTCATGGGCGGCGGTAGTCAATTTCCTTTAGGATTACTGCTCGTTTGCCCCTGGTACCATAAAAAATATCTAAAAAAAGTATCTGTTTTTCTACAGTTTGCTTAATCGTAGACTGCAGGCGCTTATCTGTAGAAACGACAACCAATTTTGTTACATAGTCTCAAAAGCACTGTCCCCGTAAGTTTCTTCATTAAGTCCTTCTTTATATTGTCTAATAATGAAATTTCGTAAGAGGCTCAGACTGTCCTGTTACACAGCTGGTCCAAGGTACAAATATGTGACCCTGACCGACTTGCTGCTTATACTCCCCAGTTTTTCAGTATAACCAATAATCCTGTCATACTATTTTCTTCTCTTATTTCTTTCATACATACGTTACATACTTACGAAAGTTTATTTGATTCGTATTAAATAGTGGGACCAATCTTGGCCAGTGGCAAAATTGTAGCGTTTAACACGCCCCTGCCTACTTCTTTGGAGATACATTTGTGAGTATATCATCATCATCATCAACAACATTTAATAATCCACTGCTGGACATAGGACTCTCTTTAAAAATGAGGTTTTGGCCTACTATAGTACGCTGGCAAGACCGGTTGGTATAGGGTTTGTGTCAAGTTTTCCTTCTCTTTGCAGTGCTGTTATCCTGCGTAGTCGGCTCTTACGACACCCACGGGATGAATAGGTGTGGTGACACTCCATATTCTTAATCCGTCACCACACGTGTGTGAGTATATGTATGCATGTAATAATGTAGTATGTAAAAGTGTACATAGCCAAAGTGAAACACTGTAGTCAGACGCTCAATTAACAGTGGCATGAACTCAAAGGCAGGAAGGAAGAAAGTCTATACTTAATGACTCAATGCTATATTTAAAGCATGCGCAAAATGTAAATGTAAATTCTTATTTCTTTTCTCGTATTTTAATTAATACTAACTCTATTTTCAGTATGTTTGAGTGTAAATTTCATGGAATTCTCACAATTAACATCGTTATATATCATTTTAGTTTTTTGTACAGCGTCTATAATAATGGTCTTCTGATGAATTTTTTAACCGTCTGAGAGCCGGGAAAACCTCCTTTCTCAGGAGAGGCTTATGCCCAGCAGTGGACTATTAAAGGCTGTTGATGATGATGATGATGATGAGAGCCGGGCTTCGTCACATATACTATGACCTCTCATTTTGAGTCATCAGTCATCTCTTGGGCAGTTACTTACCATCATGTCATAAATAATTCAATACATTTGCACTCTTTTAATTCATGAAACGGTAAACTTGGTCTATAAGGAATTAGTAAGAGGTAATGAGTGAGTATATAAAATTAGGTTGGCTGGTAGAGAATGCCAAGGGCGTTAAGTCTACCGATGTACATAAGTGCATCAAAATCAGTTTTTGTATGTTTTGTTTGTGTGTGTTTTATCCGTGTGGTGACGGATTAAGAATACAAAGTCACCGTTGTAAAAGCCGACTAAGGCAGCAAGGACAACATCACTTCAAAGAGAAGTAAAACTTGAAACAAACCTTATACCAACCCGTCTGGCCAGCGTGGTATAGTAGGCCAAAACCTTCTTTCTAAGGAGGCCTGTGTCCAGCAGTTGGCCTAGCAAAGGCTGTTGATGTTGATAATGATGAAGTTTTTGTAACCGCCTTTAAAGCTATCTAGCTAAATTATAAAATCTCAAAACATACTTTGTAAAATTGTAAGACGAAATGAGCAACCATTTCCATTTCGTTCGACTCTCTCATTTTATAATGCGACAAGTATTCCAATACTCAACATCTAATAAAAGTAATGTAATACATTTATTCAGACGGTGGAGACGGAATATTTAGAAGTTTCACAGAAGTGGCCACAATCATTTCCGAACAAATCCGGACATTCCATCGCCATCTTTTGAATATTTTTGCGTTCAGCATCACTCATATTGACATTTTTATGCGAAACAGGATTTAGCTGTAAAATGTAAGAACCATTTTAGGTTTAAAAATGTTCATTACCATCATATTAGGTAATATGTTGTTCAGATAAAGTAACTACGTACTTATTGAGATAGTTGCGTTATCTGCAGTTAGGCTGGTTAGGCGATATAACACAGAGACAGCCCCTAGTATATTTACTGTCTCGATTGTTTAGGCTTTTATTCCAAGCTGTGCGTCTCTGCCTCATGTAAATTCCTCCGTTTCGTTACGAATAAAGAGCTTATGTTTTATTCATGAAATATTCAAAAGAACGCGCACATTGCTAACAAAAGCCCGTAACAAAGTTACCCCTCGACTGATTCAATAATACAATAAAATATAATAAAAAAAAGTTTCAATAAACTTCGTGAGCAAATCAATGGAGTTTCTTTTTACTTTTTAAGTGGGTGTCTCTTGATTTTTATGAGAGTCTTTTACTCGTTTAGATGTAGACAGGACTATACTTTAATTTATTTTGACGAGTTTTGTGAACTAAAATTGAGTTTGTCAGGTTATTCACAAAGACGTGTCTTATATAAATGTTTGGCTTGCTTGTCAAATCAAACAATCCTCTATTACAAGAAGAAAATGGAATCGTTTGTCCTTTTAGATGGTTAAATAAAAGTAAAATGAATAAACGTTTTTATCCTGTTAGTATTATGTGTATAAACTTCGAAGAAACATTCATGTTCTAAAATAAAAGGTGTACGGCTTGTAGAGGTGTTGATGTATTTAATACCAATAAATTTACATTTAGAGTTTAATATAATTTACCTTTAAACTTATATAATATTTATTTCCCTTTATCAATGGTGAAGGAAGTTGTAACTGACGTTATCAGGCGCCACCCAGCGGCCTATGTCTAGTCGTGTGTATGTAATTTAAAATATTGTATAATCTTTCTAAGTAAGCTTTTGATGAATGCAAAGTAAAAACCGGGTAATTACCAAATGTATTAGTTTTTCACAGTAATTAGAAAGGGCGCGGTGCACGACACGCGCTAATTCATTAAATTCAACACGAGGTGTGTTTGAAAACACGTAGTTCCCCAGTAGGACTGTGTGAGTCGCACCTTCCCGGTAATATAGGTACTTCCAGAGTTCTTTATACACTTATTGTTATGTATACTGTAATACGGTATTGATATAATTTCTTTTTAATATGTGACGCGTTATTCTTTTGTGCCTAATTATGTGTGTGAATGCCGGACCGGTTAGAGTGGTGACGCTTCCTAAGATAAGTTCCGGGTATCATGAATGTCTGCTCAAGACTGAATTGAATTATTTTAGGAGTTTCTTCTCAAGACTAGTCCTAGGCGACCCCTTCATCTATGATCTAGGAATGAATTCATCTAGCTTTAAAGAACAACTCGACATGTAAAAGTATCTGAAAATATTTGTTTGCAAAATAAATTCGTTTATTATTTACACTTGAAACTACTTACTATACTAGTGTAAGGCGAAGAGTTGCTTAGTTTTTAATCTCCGAAAGTGAAAGACGGATTTTTTTAATATCTAGAAGGATAAAGTCTAAATTACATCACGCTAAGACACGCAGGAGTGGGGCACTGACCATCAATGTGTATTAAACTGTCGGGTTTTCCCTACAGCTAGAGTTTATAGAATCTAACCGCCCTATTTGCAATGCTAAATAATTTCAGTTAAATCCTATGTCTATGGAATTTGAAGATAATGTAAACAAATGCTCGAGAATCTGTGCTCGTAATTATCAACATAAATAACTTGAGACGGTAATCACTTTAACCATTTGCGTTCCATGACGTACAGTAATATTAGAGGGAATTAACGCAATAGCTTTGGTACACTTTTAAACTATCTGAGGTTACGATCAGGTTCGTGACGCCACAGATTGATTCATAAATATTCAATTCATTTAACTCTTCGTGGTAGAAATTTAAAAGTCGTACTTTTATGTAGGTATCAATTACTATCAATATATTTATTCAAAATTCAGTAAATGCCAATAATGTTGCTTGAAGAACCTATTTTACCTATTATCTCTTGTTCAAAGTATTTTCACGACTTGTAGAAATACATCAAAATTTAAATGTCAGTCAAATAGAAACTATACGAGTAATTGTGCGACTTCTACATTGTGAAAGCGAGAACCTTTTTAAAAATAAATCAAGACGACAAATAAGATCATCAATTTATTTGAAAAAGTACCAGTAATACCTTATATGAGTACTAGCTGACCCGGCAAACGTTGTTTTGCCATATACATTATTTCAAAAAAAATTGACAAAAAAAAACTTGAGGTATGAAAAATAGATGTTGGCCGATTCTCAGACCTACCCGATATGCACACAAAATTTCACGAAAATCAGTCAAGCCGTTTCGGAGGAGTTCAACCACGCACACCGTGACACGAGAATGTTATATATAAGAGATACAGGTGTTGACCTTTTTTACATTAAGTACTAGCTGACCCGGCAAACGTTATTTTGCCAAAAAAATATTTAGGGATGGGTCACCCTTATCATTTAGGGGTATGAAAAATAGATGTTGGCCGATTCTCAGACCTACCCGATGTGCACACAATATTTCATGAGAATCGGTCAAATAACATAAATAACATATCTACAAAGTTATAGTTCAACTACTAAACATTTTCCTGTGGTAGTACGTGTTAAAATAAATATACCCAAGCGAAAGATACGAGTATTGTCCTGCGATAACGGTCGAATACTTTTGCTATTTGTTACAATAGTTTTAATCACCGATAAAAGAAAGTTCGAGACCTTTCATCTAACTTTATGTTCTTTTAGCTATTGAACTATAAATAATACTGTAGCAAGCCTTTCAAGTTTTATTTTATTTTCCATTTATATCTTAAAATAGTTTTCTGTCAGCTAATCTTTATACACCTGTATGATTCTTTTGTCCGTGTACTTAACCCTTAAGCCGTTGGAATAATTCTAATTCTGAATATTTAGTTTCTAAATATTGATTCATTCTCTCAATGAGTTTGGATTAATTCTCCATTGGATCAATGGAATGAGAACAATTCTACATCAACTGCATTGACTGCCTCAGTGGTGCAGTGGTTGCGTATGCGACTGCTGTGTTGAGGTCTTGGGTTCGATTCACGGGTCGGAACAAATGTTTGTATGATCTACAAATATTTGTTTCTGAGTTTCAGTGTTTTCTATGTATAATATGTATGTATTTACATTAAAAAGTATACAAGCATTCTATCAGTCAATCTAGCTTTCATAGTACAAGCTCTGCTTAGTTTGAAACTAGATGGTGTTGTGTGAAAATGTCCGAAATATTATAATTATTAATACAGAACAGTAAATTAAAATTCTCATAAAACTTGAATGTCCCACAAAAAGAAATGACAAATTTCATAATAAGTAGTGAAATAAGTAACGAAGTATTTCAAAATATTGTGAAAAGTGTAGCTGTTTTTAAATATTTTGTGCTCATTGTAATTTTGGAATCAACACAGATAATAGGGTAAGCAAGGTTTGCACCAGGGACATCCTTTCTAGGGTATACCTGGTTCCCCGGCTATTAGTACCCGAGACGGCGTGTCCGACATGCCACCGATAGGTGGTATCCGAGGGGATTTCCGCACGGAAAAAAAAAGGGTAAGCAAGGTTTGACGTCATTTTTGTTGAATAACTTTGACGTTTAGTTAAATGACGTTTAGTTAAAGGTCTGACATTATAGTCACCTACGCTAGATTATAAAACATGATTATGTATTAGAGTAAAAGTATCGCAGGTCTTACCTTCCTAATTGTATGTTTAAATGTCCATCGCACTATCGAATAAAATATTAGAGTTGTATGCTAAAATAGTCTATGACTTGGGAATCTCATTGTTTTAAAACAGGACAAAGGGACACGAGCCGTGTGGTCACGGATTAAAAATACGGAGTGTCATCACTCCTATTCATCCCGTGGGTGTCGTAAGAGCCGACTAAGGGACCAAACTATGCTGATAAACAACACTGCAAAGAGAATGAAAACTTGACACAAACCCTATACCACCTCGTCTGGCCAGCGTGGTATAGTAGGACAAAACCTCATTTAAGCCTTACTAAGCTTGAGTTTATGTCCAGCGGTGGAGAATTGAAGGTTGTTGATGTGAAAGGGACTCGGTAAACTGACGTAAGAACAATTAATAGACGAGGTTAAGAAATACCAGAGCCATGCTGCGGCATAAATGGGCCATAAATAAATGGGCATGGATAATTTTTTCTTTTCTTTTTACCAAAGTGACCCCAACCTCCTCCTGTCCTACTGTTTCTAGGGAGGACCTAAAGAGTGACAACGAATTTGTAATTGATAACAGAAAGTGTTGTCGCAAGTGGGGATGGAACCCACAACACTTAGCGCAGTAGTAGGCGAGGGGTGGCGACCGCTTAAACCTCTACGCTATCAGTATCAGTCAAATTTCACTAGTTTGAAAGTGTTTAAAAAGATACATCTGTAAAACAATGGTTGTAAAACGCCTTTAGGTAGTTACGAGGTTCCATAAAACTGATACATATGAGGTTACACTTTACAAACATTAAAACAGAAGAAGTGACGTTTGTAAGTTGCAGTGTTTACTAACTCACTACAACATAAGTACCTTAACACTTTATGTACATTATAGACATTTATAGACTCTGGAACAGTTAACTTTCCATCAAAATATAAACACACAAACAGGTCAATGATATTTTATTTGCACACCTGGGTTTTCCAAAGTATAATATGAATAATTAAATATGTAAAAAGGGCGTCGTTATCGCTTAGAGCAATCTCCTCCAGCCAACCTTTGAACGAATTCAAAATATTTTACTGAAAAGTTTGTAATCGACTACCTATTATGTGTTTACAAACATAAGTTTACAAACGAGTGAAACCATGTATTATTCATATTTCTATATTTATGTTGTAAATGTGAAAATGAATTTGTTGGTTACGCTTTCAAACCGCTAAACAGATTTTAAAAATTCTTTCACCAATGGAAAGCTTCATTACTATGCTACTTTTTAGGCGATAAGCGACGTACACACGGAGTTGGGAGCAAAAGCTATTATATTTTATATTGATATTTCATAAATATCTTTACCTTTCTTACGAGTCTAAACGCATAACTTGTAAGAATTAAGATTCCGAAAGTTGAGATCCAGAAAATTGGTTTTGATAGGCCCATGAAAACTTTATTGAAGAAAGTTTTCATATCAAAGTAATGATCTTAAAAGTTTGTTTGGCAAACGATTACATCGTGACGCGTGGTGATGGCGCTTGCATTTAAATATTACTTTTTAACCGACTTCAAAAAAAGGAGGAGGTTCTCAATTCGACTGTATTTTTTTTTTTTTTTTTTTGTATATTTGTTACGCGATTACTCCGGCAATTATAAACCGATTTGAATAATTCTTTTTTTATTTGGTAGGTCATACGTCAGAGGTGGTCCCATTGTCACCAGGTCAGGATCTGATGATGGGATCCTGGGGAAATCGAGGGAAACCCTCAAATTTTGTAGGCATATACACTGTTTATCAGAAATTATCTTAATCTATGTAGATTTTTGCATCTAATGGTCACCATCTGATGTTGCTGAGCTGATGATGAAGCTGATGATGAATGGTTTAGGAGTATAGGATCTCTGTAACAAAATTATGTAATACCATCGAATTTGAATGTGTTTGAGTCTAATTAATAAGGACTCCGATCCTATGTGATATTCAGGGTCTGATGATGGAGACGGTAAATAGCCATGGGAACTCTGTAATAAAATAAAGCAATTCCGCCGTGTTTGTGCTCATTTGATTCGTCTCGACTAGGAGCTTCATGCTAGTCGATTTTTAAACAACATCAAAAAAGGAGGGTTTTTGATTCGACAGTATGTTTTCTTTTTAACCGACTTCTAAAACACAAAAGAGGAGGTTCTCAATTCGTCTGTATTTTTTTTAATGTATGTTTGTTACGCGATTTCTCCGTCAATTGTGGACCGATTTTCAAAATTCTTTTTGTAATCGAAAGGGTATGCTCCCGAATTGGTCCCATTACCACCAATTCAGGATCTGATGATGGGATCCTAGAGAAATCGAGGGAAACCCTCACAATTATTGGGAATTTGACAGCCCCGATAACGTGTTTTAGCTACGAGTATTTCTTTAAAACCATGGCAACCGTCAGAGACTGCGCGATGTGATGCGCAGAGAACTTACAGTATTTATGTCACCACAGTAATTTTCGTTGTATTAATAAGAAGAAAAGGTTGAAATTTTGTATTTTATCTTGTTAAAATAATTCGGATAGACGTTTTGTTGCTATGGATGGCATCGCATTTCGTTTGTAAGTAATTTTATACTTAATTTATTAAAAAAAGTTCTGGAAAAAACTCTTAAATTTTGTGTGAGTCAACTAGGTTAATTTCTAACATACCAGTATAAACCCTTCTAGTTGGAACTCCTTCTATAAAATATTGAGCATATTTGTTGAGTAGTCTCACTAAAGCTTCCCTATCTTCACCTTCGAGGTCAGTGTCAATTGAATCGGAAGTTATTTTGTTCGGTTGCAACTCACAAGAATTTGACTGTTTCTTAGAAAAGAATTTAAGCTGATCTTGATCAGTTTGGACGCCAATGTAGGAGAGGCCTATGTCCAGCAGTAATTTAATATAATATTTAATATAATCTAATAAACTACAGTTTGTTACTATACATTACGGTACGTAGTGTTTTAAATATCGTACTTATCTACTCATTACAAACATATCCTACACTAAAAATGGTAAAATAAACCCTTTTAAAAAAAAGTTGAACCGACTTCAAAAAACACCGACAAAGAGCACTAAAAATTAAAAAATAATTACAAATCTAAGTAAAAAACTAAAATAAGTACCCTCAATGTAACAGGTAACATTACAATACCAATAGTCCCTTCTAGTCTGTTTGAAGTCGGTGCCAAGCTCGATGCACAATAAGTAATACTGGTCTATGCCAGCTTTATATTAGCACAATGAAAAATTAAGAATTCAAAATAATTCTAATGAAACATCGAAGATTTTGTTAATTAATAAAGACCAACCAGATCAATTACGTGCGCAAACGTATCAACTCCTTACTAAAGCATTCAAAATAATAATATAATTGGAGATGTGCGTCCACTTTAGCTCGTTCAACATGTTTTGCGCAGCATGAAGACTGTTACAGCTGCCGCGCTACATTCTATCAAGCACCTATTTGGCTTGGCACCGACTTCAAACCGACTAGAAGGGACTATTGGTATTGTAATGTTACCTGTTACATTGAGGGTACTTATTTTAGTTTTTTACTTAGATTTGTAATTATTTTTTAATTTTTAGTGCTCTTTGTCGGTGTTTTTTGAAGTCGGTTCAACTTTTTTTTTAAAAGGGTTTATACGTGTTATGGTCTTTTAAATTGGTGCCTTTAATGGTATGAGTATTTGAGGCACAAGTTGTTGTTGGAACGAAGTTCCTTATTGCGCGTTACACACTCTGAAAGGATGGGAGCGAGACCAAAAAAATGTGTAGCAAGACTTTTTACCGACACTTCTTTTTTCGACTTTTTCCTTTTTTAGCTTTAGCGCAAGGAGATTATACAAGGATTTCTTGGCAGGAATTCTGTGAGAATCTACTTGGAAATACCAGGATTCCTTATCAGGTGAACGTTAATGACCAATCACCTTACAAAAATGCAATTACGTTAACTGCTTAGCTTATTATTATTGTTGACCTCGTTTCCTTATGAGAATACTCTTTAGTGATATATTTCAGTGAATTAAATGTAATCCAAGCCAATATCTTCACAACCATGTCATTACGCGGGAATGAATGTGATAACGTAACATTTAAATACCTTTGAATTGCCTGACGTTTCGAACTGATGGCACTGGCCATGATCACTAATCGCATCGGACTAATGGACTTGAACTAATCATCATCATTATAGCGAAAAGACGTCCACTGCTGGACATAGGCCTCCCCCAAGACGGAGAGTCTTGGGGGAGGCCTTGTACAACAGTACAGGCTTCCTGTCGCAGGAACAGGTCATCGGACCACCGTGTTGGGGCCCTACACACGCGGCCACGCTCCGTCTTACGGTACTCGATCGCCACCCCAGAACTTTTTGGTCTTTTCTGCGAGCAATGTGCCATCATAGATATAATAATACTGAAACAAAATGATGTGTAGGTATCTCGTGGAACGTGAAAGTTTGAAAGATACTATCTTCCCAACCGTAGATAAAAGTTCTGACAGTTATTGTCGAAACGTACTATTTTGTCTTTCTCAAAGCCTTATTCAGATTACTACGAATACTAAAAATTAATTAGTAAGATCTGATTAGTCGTTATTACGTACTGTTCCCACGAATGAACAGCATTTCATTTTTATATATACAGATGACAGCTTTGTGTGGTGGAAAACATCTGCCCATTAATTTTCACTAAGGTTAGTAGCCGCGTGGATCAGAATTAATGCTTTATGATACACTAGATTTTGCCCGTGGCTGGTTTATTTAAGTTATTTTTCTATACTGTTAAACAGTTTTTGGGAACACACACCCACATGAAACGGACCTTAAACCCATTGGGTACTGTACCTACTCCTAAAACCTGTACCTAAAGTTACGGCTGATACCTAGTGTAACAAAAAATATACAAACAAACTGACTTTCGTATTTACAATATGAGCTAGGAAACTACCGATTTTATTACGAACATACATCATACCTAAAAGAACATAAAGTATTTTTGCTGTAGGTAATTGGCGTCCTCACAGATCACAGCGAAACTGTGTAAATATTTACACATAAACCGGAGTTTGTTTTGGCAGAACGTACAATTTGTTACTGTAAACGAGCAAATGGGTCACCTGATGGTAAGCGACTATCGCCGCCCAAGGACTCATGCAACTGAAAAGACAGAAGTGCGGTGCCCCTTCACTTCATAAAGACTATGAAATGAGGGGGCCTCGCACTTGGAGGAGGAGGAGCTTTGGGCTCTCTTAACCACACTCACTCTGTTAAAAGTAATGAAAGAATTGCAGCCACTCCGGTCGAGCCAGTCTATTTGTGCTGAAGCTGGCTCTAACACGGTAGAACGCTTTAGAACTAAAAGTCAAATTTGAAATATTGTTATTGCAAACTGATCTTCAGAAACGAAACTGCTCAGAACATGTTTATTTACCAGTAATATTCAAATTTGAAGTATTCTAGATATTACATGTGCTCTGGAATATCGTCTACAATATTTTATGTTCAGTCCAATTTATTTGTGATAAAATGTACAGCGGGTTCATGACTTTTGTAAACCATCAAGTGTCTATTCGGTTTTATGTGGCCACTTCTCGTGATGAAACAAATTGAGAACATTCCAGTCTGCGAAAGGACGCGTCAGTATAACTACTCCAATGTCTACATAAAATTGTCTTTATGTTGGCAAACAGTTATTATTTTTAAAATACAATATGGATGCAGTTTAATCAATATTTTTTTCAGAATTTAATTTTATTCAGAAAATTACGAGTGTAGGTTTACTACTAGAAGGGTTGAGAACAAATGAAACCAAAACTGTGTTCTAGGATCTCTAGTTCTCCCGTTCAAAATTTTTACACCTGCTTATAATCATGCAAACAAACCACATCGCGATGTAGCCCTTTAATAAAGCGACATCTATCGGATACAATGTTCAACTTATGATCGACATGTTAAATTTTGTTACTTTCATTTGAGACACTGAACATAACAGAAGCGAAATAAGTGCTCATTTTATATCTTAACTAACGAAGAACATACCACCCCGTCTGGCCAGCGTGGTATAGTAGGCCAAAACCTTCTTTCTAAGGAGAGGCCTATGTCCAGCAGTGGACTATTAAAGGCTGTTGATGTGTGATGATGATGTGAACGAAGAACATGTTGTAACTCCTAACATATCCTCAATTTAATTTATTTTAAGTGTTCATGGTTAGTACGATACATGAGATAAGTACTGAAACGATATAATTAATGTTTTAAACGTAAGATTGAGTAATTACGTTGCACGATTGTTAACTACAATGTAAACGGGTAGGTACCTAAACTTACTCTGGGAAATGATCCCGGGACCTCTAACTTGACAACTATAATGGCAAAGGGTTATTACCTAATTTAAACTAATTTTAAATCAGCTTTGTATTTTATATAATAGAAAGTGAAATATTATGGAATAAAAAACAAACGATTTTTTTGGTATAAATACTTAACAAAAAATGTTCCGACACATATTTGATTATTTCTTTTAAAAAGACCATTCCCGCGTTAGAAATATATCCTGTGTCGCGGGGGCCTTTACACACATACATGAAACGGACACAAAGAACACCCAGATTCAGAACAACAATTTGTGGATCACACAAAGTGTTGTTCCATGTGGGGATCGAACACTCGCAGCACACAGCGCACTAGGAAGAGGCGAGGTGATCGTGTTCGTGGGTCACTGCTGTGGGTCCTGGTGTACAGGAGTTACAGTGGTCGTCGTGTGGGTCGGATTAGTCCCAACTAAAAAAAAACAATTTCACCGTTAGCGCTTGTGAGGTGAGGTGATCCGTGGCAGTGTCAACACTCAAAACAACTAATTTAGATAACCTCCTTATTTAACACAACACTTAATAAACACTCAACCAACTAATTAACGATGAATACAAACATTATTTGAGTGCAAAGTCCTAAAAACTGGGTAGGTAGTGTTTTCCGCTTGTAACTCTGCTAATTAAACGTCACAACGTACAAGCTAACACATGTACTGTGTAATGACCAAAGCGAGGGCTCGACCTAATTTGTTTACCGCCTCGTTTATCATTATGTCATTCAAAATATTAAGTTGTGGAGAAATTTGAGCAAACGATGACATGATTCGCGTTATAACCATGATGTTTGTTTTAGATCATTATCAATACTGATGTGTAAGATTGTTTCTCATAAAAAAGATTACATTCCAAAGATAGTCTAGGTCATGAAGGCGATGGGCCACAAAAGCATTTCTTTTGCATGTTTTAACATTGCGAATGGTGATTATGAAATAAAAATAAACATAAATTTATTCTTCTAGGTATGTTGTTAGTGGTAACCGTACTAAACTTGTTCTGATAAGTCTCAGGCCCGTGTAATAAATCACTAGGAGTAGTTAACATTATTATCTTTGAAATTTGAAAGACGTAATCACATTAGTTAGAGACGTAATATTATAACTGTCGAGTTTTATTTAAAGGAATGAATAATCTCTTCTGGCAAAATTATTGTATATTAAACGTTATTTTATCTTTGTAACAAAACAACCTCCAACGCTTCTTATTTGTATTTTGTAACTAAAATAAATTTAAAAGTGTAGGTACTCATTAAATAATGTTCCAAATACTTTGCCAATAAAGATAATTTAATGCAAATCGACTGGAACGAAATGTGCCGGTAAAAATGAGCGCAGGGCGTTTTCCGATAGAATATTAGATGAGCTGGCGGGCGGGCGCCAAGTACCAACCTCTTGACGTTTGGCACTGCCAACGCCGACAACGTGTCTCTTGCCAAATTAGAAGTTCAGATATGCGGCTCATTGAGTAATAACTTATAAGGATATAAACATCAGTTGATAGGTATTAAAATATCATAATACGGTTTCATTTGACCTCGATAATGCTGCAAAGAATTACCATCTTCTGGGCAATCTGTACTTCACATCAATCACATCAACAGCCTTTACTAGTTCACTGCTGGACATACGCCTCTCCTTAGAAATGAGGTTTTGGCCTAATATACCACGTTGGACAGACAGCTTGGTATAGGGTTCGTTTCAAGTTTTCCTTCTCTTTGCAGTGTTGATGTCCTGCGTAGTTTGCTCACTTAGTCGGCTCTTACGACACCCACGGGAAGAATAAGGGCGGTGACACTCCTTATTCTTAATCAGTCACTACAAGGACAATCTGTACTTACATTAGGTTAATATTTTCGTCAAATATAAGAAAGCCTCAAAATTTATCATTTCAAAAATCTATTTGCAATAATTTCTTAGTACATTTAATCTTAAATCATAATTTGTTACGTTTAAAATTGAATTCTCTTGTAATCCTAATTGGTATCGCACTAAGGAAGAAAACTGCTATTACATTAACCCCGGATTACCATTGTCGTGATACCAGTACACCAGAATCGATAGCAGCGACCCACAAAAGCATCCAGCGCGACGCTCGGAGACTTCTATGGAAAGTTAACCTGTCTTGAAACCCACAAAAGATTGTATTATATCTTTCTTGATTCTGATTGATTGAATTTTAATGATCATATCTTTTTTGGAGAACAAGATTTGAACTCAAAGAATTGATGTTTTGTTTGTTTTGTATTATACATTTTTTAATATCAGTTATTTTTCACAATATGTATTATAATGAAGTAGTAGGGTGCCATGACTTACACCCACTTGTAAGACACCACTACTTGTAAGAATAATATGGGAAAATTCTTTGATGTACAACATTTCCAGGAGTCATATACGTATAGGTACATAATACCGCCTTCTATGATGCTAAGCTTCAGATGAAAATGAGTTATTAGGATATGATACCATTCTATTTAGAATAATAACTTTGATGTATAGTGTTTAAAGTAATTTACGAGTCAATTTCTCGAAAACCTCCCAAATCACGAACTTGATTAGAGCTCAAAATATCTTCAAGAGATAGTGATCTTTCTAAATAACCGTCATTTTTAATTTGAGTAGACATTTGCTGTTCGTAATACCTCGTAATTACACCATTGCACTGATTTATACACGAAATAGATATAATTTATATAAATTTATCAAGAATTCGCTCACACTGTTTCATGTTCTGCACACTTCACCTCTGGTATAGTATATAGGCTGGGACGTCCCAACTTGCCGTCAGGAAATTCTGAAGGTTCTTAAGCTTTAAAAAATTACGTAGTAACCTGACTGACCATAACCTTCTGGCAATTTTTAACTAGAAAATGTGAACCATCCCGGAATGTTTTATTCTTTCTGTTCAGAAGGGGACAAAGTAATCAATAGAAGTTTTTCTGCTCCCTTCGTGTTTCTAAAGTTGAACATGCAGCAGCAGTCCTGTCAGCCCTCATCTTTAACGCTACAGGCAGACTAGGAGTCACAATGCAGGCCCATTAGCATATTACGTGATAGTAAACACGCCCAGCGGTAATCACAGTGCACGCTGTTGTTAGTGGATTGTACTCTTTAAAGCACGGCTCCCGTGTATCAGTTGCGAGGAGGTTTTTAACAAAAGAAAACTCTCATACGCAAGTGTGCAGAGGTAAATAAAGTTAGGAGTAGTAGAGTAACAATTATGATTGAAGATACTTCACACACGGCCACCTGATCACTAACTAGACAGCCTGTGCTATCTTTCTTTCTATGTGTATGTGTAAATGTAACGAATTCCTAAAATACCTATTGATTTTTAAACTAATGGATAGAATGATTCATGAAAAAGGTTTATTTTTATAATTTATAGTGATTTTGTATAGATTTACTGAAATATCACGACGATTTTTGATGATGTCGGATAAATCATGCCAACTGCGAGCTTTGCCGGCGTGCGCTGCGTAAAAGAATATAGTTATATGAAAATATTATATGGTGATATTATTCCCCTTGTTGGCCAGAAAAAGAAATGAAGTCATACATGCTACACCTACGAAATGGTGATTTGCTCGTTGATTACAAAATAGACACATGTATAGATATATTACACTGAGCCCTAGAATATTAATCGTGCTAATCATGTAATTATTTGTCTTCTGGGTCGATAGTCAGGTCCACTAAGCAAGAGATCAACAGACCGATTGTGATAAGTAATAGTAATAAGCCACAATACCAGTATATAGCTGCAAACATAATATAGTTTGTACATTACTAAAGACTATTACAGATCTTAGCAAATAATTAACTCAAACTAGCTTGACTGTTGTGCCTAGTGTTTTAAGCTTAGTACTGCGCTGAGTGTTGTGGGTTCGATCCCCAAATGGCACGACGCTTTTTGTAATCCACAAATTGTTGTTCTGAATCTGTTTTTGTGTCTGTTTCATGGCTGTATATTTGTAAAGTCCCTTGTGACAGGGATATATTGTTAATGCGAGTGTTGTCTTTTTATTAAAGAAAAATCTTGAGACGTCAAATTGCAGTCGAATGACACCACACAGATTGGCTACTTGGCGTCTGCGCGACAGTGTCAGGCATCAGTATTAAGTGTTGTATGCCGCTCACAGATTTCCATTGTCAGAATTTGAATTACTCGTTAATTTTCCCCTTTGTTTAAACAGATTCTTTCTCAAGAAGCCATTGTTTATAAAAATAAATCCGAACCATTTTAATTATGTAAATGTTATTTACCCTAATCACGAGTTCGCGTTTTAAGTAACACTTAATTGTGCCAAACGTCACCTGTAAGTACCACTGCAGGGAATGGCTGCATTTACTTGTCCTTTCCCCCTGCAATCAACTGCTATAAATAATGTGATTCCTAAGTATAATGGAACATTTTTTCTTTACTTATATTTCCATTAAATTACGGATTTAAGGTACTAGGAGGTGTAAGGTTTTCATAGGGATGGGTATCGGACATCGGACTAACCAGAAATTTATCCTTTATCAAGAAATCGTGTGATTATGCTTCCAGGCTCTATATTAATATCAACAGAAATATAGCTTTCACACAACAATGTAGTGTATGTAATTAATCTATAGGATATTAAATTTTAGCACTTTTAACCCAAGGAACCAATATAATCAGGATATTTTTATTTACAATATAATTAAATCAATAACATTTGTTTGAATTAAATCACTAATAAGCATTTTTGAGTTAAAGAAGCAAAAGTCAGACAGGATAGTTTAGTTGTTTAATACATTTCAAAAGAAGCGTTTATCGAATGATTCGAGTTACTTCAGTAGATAATTGAAATTAAATCTTTCTATAAGCTGAAACAACTTTCTATTTCAGATATCAACAACTCCCTTGCGCATGGGAAATAAGGCCCTTTGTTCACTTTCACCATTATCTAAATACACCTAAGGCCGCAATCTAAAATGTTCTATCAGAGTTTCGTCACGTGGTTTGTCGATAATTGTGTGCCAGCTATCTGGCTTCTCGGTATCTTTTACGCGATATTCTCTCAACAAATTCAAATAGCTATCTATTTCATTTTTAATTTAGAAGAAACAGAGATGGACGGAGAAGAGTAGAGAGGAAAAGTGACAAGAGAATAGTAGGGGGGAAGGATAAGTACACCATCATCAGCTAGCGCGTACAGTTTTCTGTCCTCTGTTGGAACTGTCCTAGCAAATGTGGTTTGGAAGACAATTCATTAACATGACGTCTACATGGTACCACACGAGACAGCCAAGATACTGTCATGGCTATCTCGTGTCGTACGACTAGTGGCCTGTAATTTTGAGGAATTTCTTCCAAATCATAAATACAAATAATACAACTAGTCATAAATATTAAATAAAAACCTCACACAGGAATATAGCGAACCTTTATGATGGTGCTTGTGACCTGACAGCCTGACATACCGCCTTGAATAAGTTATGTCCTCATTCATCTTTACTTATAAAACGTTCTTGGAATATTTCCTTCATGTACAGTCAGCTATGAAAATGGCTGAGAACTTTACAAAATCTAATAAGTAATTCTGTAATTCGACTGCACGGATGGTGTAGTGGTTTAAGCGGTCGCCACGTCGCTTCTTATTACGCCGAGTGTTGTGGGTTCAAACCCCACATGGGACAACGCTTTGTGTGATCCACAAATTGTTGTTCTGAGTCTGGGTGTACTCTGTGTCTTTTCCATATACGTATGTTTGTAAAGTCCCCGCGACACAGGATTTATTCCTAGTGCGGGAGTTGTCTTTTAAAAAACAAAACAAAAACAAAGTTAAGAATACAATCTGTTATACGTATATGTCTATTGTACATACAGTTTACGAGTTTAAGGTCAGTTCTTAAGACTCTAAAAACCGAGTTAAAATAATGCCCAACACAAAATTTCCATTTGGACTTAAATGTGCTTCAAGAACAAGCAGTGAAGTACTAATTTAGTCCACTCAGAACATTATAAGCTTAATGCCTTAATCTTATCTCGCCAGTTAATTAGCATAAGGAAGAAAAAGAGAGAAAATTTTGTGACGCAGTAGCTATTTTCATCCTGGCTGTATTGACTGGTCTGACTGTACACAATCTTATGATGTTATCTTTCAAGTAAAAGCGTAAGAGCCATTAGTATATGTTTGAATAATATTTTATTTACTAAATCATGAAGTATTTTCGTGATAAATTTGATGAGGATAATAGACACCTTTCCTTCTTGAACAAGTAAATCATTCTGACATGAATAATATATAAACCGAAAAATAAATCTTATAAATTATGGGAAAAAATATGTGAAATGTCAGACTCTCGGCTCTCTTTGTCTTATTAAGTTGTCCCTTTTAGCGTTATTTAGTGTTTTTGACATATTGTTCTGACTTGTACGCTTTTTATTCACATTCATTTTAGGCTTACAACTTTTTTGGACACAATTAAATACCTCATTTCATAAAAGTGCTGATCAGAAATTGACAATTTGGAGATTATTATAGTCCATAGGTACAATAATATATTATCAAATGTTTCGTTGGTTGTACTCTTCAAAAACTTTTTTTTTGAGCTCAAATTTTGACACGATATACAACACGCTTCAAATATGGGATTTATCTATGTTTCGTTATTATATTATTAATATTATTGATGTGCCATAACGAAGCGTGGCGGGGCACAGTATTAATAAAAAATCATTGGTTCTTTTGTCAAATGTTAAATTTATTCAAAAATGGATAACAGATAACACGTATACTGTACCTGCCAGTGTTGATCTATAAACGTTTCCAAATGGTTGAACCTTGTGAGAGTAAAGGCGACATCGTGTTATGAAACAAATTATTGACAGAACATTCGTGATCACGCATCAAAGCATTTGTTAGGTATATCTACGAGTATGTAAGATTTTACAACATTGATTTTACGACAAAATTCTCTCTCTATAAATTGTCACAGTGTACCTTACATCATCAACATCATCATCAACAGCCTATACTAGTCCACTGCTGGACATAGGCCTCTTCTTAGAAAGGAGGTTTTGGCCTACTATACCACGCTGGCCAGACGGGTTGGTATAGGGTTTGTTTCAAGTTTTCCTTCTGTTTGCAGTGCTGTTGTCCTGCATAGTTTGCTCCCTTAGCCGGCTCTTACGACACCCACGGGATGAATTGGGGTGGTGACAATTTGTATTCTTAATCCGTCACCACACGGACTAAAACCTTACATATGTATATAATACACAACAGTGGTTCATTATTTAAATATTGTGTTTAAGGAAAATTTCCTGAAGTGAAAAGAGGAATAAAATTAATTATTCCTCGAATATCCCTCTTTTCCTCTCTGAATATATTCACAGATTTCATGTACTCCTTATAACTCCAAACATTGAATGGAGTCAATATCTAACGCGACATAACACCGTACAAATGTACAATAACAAATCGTTACAACTCCCTTCGACTCATATTTGATAAAGATATTGTATTATTGTGTACTTTTGTGTCACTTGGAGTATTACAAGTCTCTGACGGGATATTGAAACGAATACAAAAGTTGAGATATCTGTTGCTTCAGTCCCTACTTAATTGAAATTTCAACTTATTCAGATTATGACGAATGTTTAAAATTAGTCTACCGTGAAGGTGGACTTTGGACTTTAGTTTGGCTTGTAAAGATTCGAACGAGTCATATTTTATATAATGTTTTTTCAGTTAATTAATAATAATATAATATTTTACCACATTCACACAACGCCATCTAGTCCCAAACTAAGCAGAGCTTGTACTATGGGTACTAAGACCACAAATATACATATGTACATTTATATATTTTTGTAAATACATACATAGAAACAGCCAAAACAAATAAAATAATGTTTGATTTCATGTTTTCAAAGTTCAAGCACATAGATGTTTGGCTTGAACGGGAATGGAACCCGCTACCTTTGGCGTAGCAGTTCGTTACACAAACCACTACGCCAATCCGTCGTCAAATTATATGATGATGGACTTAATAATAAACTTAATGAAAATATTAAATATTTTTGAATTCTCAATTACACGTTTTTCCACAAAACTGATAATTCCCATTCGGCACGTTATCCGCATCAACTTTCGGACACAGAAAAGCTTTGAGAAGGCATTGAATTGATTAAATTTTATGACTACACAGAACTATATAAGTATTGCCGACTTGAAAAAATAATAATTGGACAGATTTTTTAGCCCTTATCTTTTAAGTCTTTTTATTTATTAAATTAATTAAATTTATTGTACCTATAAGTTATAATTAGAGCCCAAACCCCCCCTCTCCCTACTACTCCCTACTTACTTTACTTTCTAGTGGGAAGGCACTCAAAGGGAGACAACACGGCGGCGGTACTCACCTGCCATTAGGTGAACCGTTTGCTCGTTTGCCACCCTATGCCATAAATAAATTGAATAAGTTACAATTTCATCGAAATAAAAGTTTTTACAAATATATATCAATAATAGAAGAAACTGTCAGGCTGTTTCACTGACTGATCGATAAACTCACAAATGTACCTTAGGTGATTTTTAAATTGCACCCCTTAGGATGTAAATTGGGTGTTGGAAATTATATGAAACCTCGTCATTTTTGGTAGAAGCGTTTTCAAACTCACAGTAAATACTCTTTATTAAAACGTTGTTACTAATTTTTCAAAACTACCCTTAAAAAGAGGTGCAAGTTTGCATAGAGAGTTTACAATCTTGAGTCATTGTGTCCTCTACAATGTCTGATTAGGACCATCACACGGAAGAGGTCGCAGACCAAAGTTCGTAAATTATGTAACATAACCATTAAATCCTCAAAACCCTTGGAATTTAAAATTGTTCTCAATTTTTTCTAAAAAAAAATGCTAGTCTCTAAAAGCCTTGGGCTATATTCAGAAGAGGGGCGGAGAGAGAGCGTCTTGATGATAATGCACATTAACAAGTGCACGAGTATTTTTCAAGTCGTCCACATGCTAATGCACGTTTTAAGATCAAAATGCTCGTTATCTAAACATGGCCTTAAGTAAATCTGACGATAAAAATGGTAAAATTGAAAAAGTTTGTTTAAAGGCAGAGAACTTCCTTTATTTATTCAAAACGAGGGCTTAAGTCAGAAAGACTTTTCTCCTTTTTAACACTCAAGGGCGGCTTCAATCCCGTATAACTTCATCAACAGACTTCCGGAGGTAAATAACTTGGGTGTTTTCAGTATATTTCAAAATTTCCTTAGTTACTGTCGAAGGTTGTTTAGGTACTCTGACTCCTTGAAGGTTATGCGTTAACAAAATTAGAGAACGTTAATAGAATTTTCATAAAAGAATTTCATCATCATTATGAAGCGCTGAGCTTTAACACTGACGGGCGAGATTTAACGCGTCACATAATTTTTTTTTTCTTTTTTATGGTGTAGGTGGCAAACGTGCAGTCTGGTTACCTTTTTTATTAAAATTGAATAGGTGGTAAACGAGCAGATGTCTTAACTTGAAGGTTTGAAAGTCGTATCGGTCCGGAAATACCGCAAACTGACGACGCAGATGCAGTTGGTAATTCGAGACAAAAAGTGTCTTGAAAAACGTACACTGGTGGAGTACCAATTAAACTTTGCCGTGTGGAACAATGGATATCTGATGGTAAGCAACTACTGCCGCCCATGAACCAATGCAGAGTCACAAGTGAGTTGCCGCTCTTTGAGTTCCTCCTCCCCAGAGGTAGGGCGAGGAATGGTTTGAGCTTCCAGTAACCGCACACAGTCGGTGAAAACCAAGGCAAATATTATTTCATTTCGGTTTACTGTGAGGTCGTGGTATCAGTCCAGTCGATGCGGCATGTACCTAAATATGGCTGTCCACGATTACATGAATTGGTATTAGACTTTTAATGACATAGGGTCTTTATGGTATGATAATCAAAGCTGGTACAGATTTAGGAGAAACCTAATTACATCACAGTAATGATGTACATAATCACCAACACAATCCTAACTGATCATTATATCGGTAAATATATTACTAAGTTCATAATTGAGTAGATGAAGGTAAATATTGAAAAATCCGGACAAGTGCTAGCTCACCGAGGGTTCCATATAAATTTGTAGGTACATATTATAAATAGTTCAAGAATCGAGTCTCGTTGTTTTTTCAGTTTGCAAAAATTATTACTTATATTATTGTGTTTTACAAGTGCAATTGTACTTCGATGATATACACATAAATACACACATACACACTCTCACACACAAACAGACACGCACCCTACACACACACGATCACACACTTTATTAACATAATTTGTTTACTTATTCTACCTGTTAAATATAATAACAGTGCACAATAGTGCACTTCGTAATTATCGTAATACTCAGTAAATTTTCTACATGTACTTACTGTCAGCTGTGAAGGACCTAAATAAATAAAATAAAAAAAAAGATTGATTACGTAGTTTAAATAAAGTTTTTATTTTTATTATTTATATTTTATATAATGCCGGGAACCGTTTAATAATAATGCAGTTCTATACCAATATGCATAGGATCGAAAATGGATTATTGCGCGATTGTCTTGTTTACTTTTGAAACGAGTTCTTATTTCTCAGAAGCGGACGGTTCTCGTAGGGGTTAGAAATTGCTGGAATGTTCTTTTACGAGTATTATAAATGCTGACACGTCTTCGTTCGAGTCAGTTCAGTTCGAGCTACAGAGCGATGAACATCGAAGCCATCGAAGTGAATATAAGTGTGACGCCAACCTCGGCGCTCATTCCGGACGATCCTTCAGTGTTGTTGAACGTTTTTTAGTGTTCTGAAAATAGACTGTATTTTCAGAACACAAAAAAACGGGAGAAGGTCTATTATTCCAAAGCAACGAACCCCTTTTTTTTTTCCGTGCGGAAACCACCTGTCGGTGGCATGTCGGACTCGAACCGACTAAAATCGCACGCCGTCTCGGGTACTAATAGCCGGGGAACCAGGTATACCCTAGAAAGGAAGTCCCTGGTGCCCCGACATACCTCGGGTCATCTACAGACGAGTAGACGACCCCCCCCCCCCCCCCGTGTGGGAACCCCATGCTCCCTTTAAGCGAGCGCGCTTCGCAACGCGCTCGCCGCCACCCCGGCCTGCTTCTGCTAGGGTGACAGATGGCCTCACAGTTTAATTTCTTCCATGGACTTCCCGAGTGTCATAACTCGGTGTGTTCGTGGGTCACTGCTGTGGATCCTGGTGTACAGGAGTTACAGTGGTGGGCGTGTGGGTGGGATTAGTCCCAAAAAGATTGCCTCACCTGTCACCCCCAGGCCTGCGCTTATGGAGGACGGAGGTCGTTCTGCGACCTCCGGCGCCTGAGTCGCCTACGGTACCTGGCCCGTTCCCGAGCCTGGCGGGCCGGGAGAGTCCTAAACCTCTCCCGGTCCCGCTCCGCCGTCTCCTTCGCGAGCATAACTTGCTCGCAGAAGGAGACGGCAGAGTTCCTCGCACTCTCGCTCCGCACGATAGCCGCAATCAGGCTATCGAGCGAGAGAACTCCCACTCCGATGACCGCCACGAGGTCTCGCCTCTGCTCAACCCACGCCGGGCACTCTGCCAGTGTGTGGAGAGCCGTGTCCACGGTCTGGCCATCGCAGTGGTGACACTCAGGCGTTGGCTCCTTGCGGATCAGACACAGGTGATCCCCGAAACATCCTTTCCCAGTGATCACCTGCGTCAGTCGGTATGAGAGGGTCCCGTGACGCCTCTCGAGGCAATCCTCCATAACGGAAAGCAACGAACCCTAACACGTAACAATAGTTTTCAGACTTTTCCCTGTACTTGTAGTATAAGACGATGTTATTTGCCAAACTTCATAGTTCTATGTCAACGGGAAGTACCCTTTTTTTTTTTTTTTTCCGTGCTGAAATCCCCTCGGTGGCATGTCGGACTCGAATCGACTAAAACCGCACGCCGTCTCGGGTACTAATAGCCGGGGAACCAGGTATACCCTAGAAAGGAAGTCCCTGGTGCCCCGACCTACCTCGGGTCATCTACAGACGAGTAGACGACCCCCCCCCCTCGCCTCTGCTCATCCCACGCCGGGCACTCTGCCAGCGTGTGGAGAGCCGTGTCCACGGTCTGGCCATCGTAGTGGTGGCACTCAGGCGTTGGCTCCTTGCGGATCAGACATAGGTGATCCCCGAAACATCCATTCCCAGTGATCACCTGCGTCAGTCGGTATGAGAGGGTCCCGTGACGCCTCTCGAGCCAATCCTCCATAACGGGTCTTACCGCCGCGATGACGGCGTGCCCGAACGGGAAGTACCCTATAAATTTTGATTCCTTTGAGTGTCGAAATATGCCATCCTTGTGGTATAAACGGCCGTATCTTTTTTTTGCGTTAACTTAGAAGTTTTTTTTTTCCACAGCTTCAAGGAACTGTAGATCTGAGTATATAGTTTTTATTTCAACTTAGTTCCCCGTAGACACCCCCTTAGTTCATTTATACATTAAAAAGTGCATATATTAGCGACGTAGTTTTTGACAACATTATTAATATTAAAGTTGTTAAAAAACGCCGATATGTATTGTACGCCTTAAAATGCTAATTCACTTGAATTTTTATTCAAATCTTATTCCCTTTATACCCACTATGAGTTAAATTGCGTAAATTCTCTTTTCGCACAATGCCTACGTCACGAGGGAAGCTGCCCAAATTTCGTGAATTAGTTTCTGTGGTTTACCGCCGCTGATGGAACATTTTAGATTAACATACATACATGTATATTATTTTTTCATGTTCGTAGCTACACAGTAAACATAATTTCCTTCTTCTGATATACTTTCTTATTAAATACTACCCGAGGTTTATTAAATATATTTCAACTACTAGAGCTCATAAATAATAATTCATTTTTTTCGAAATAATAAATAATATATGTGTTAACCCAGAATGTCAGCTACTGACCAAAAAAATGACAAAATTGGTTGAGCCGTTTGATCATGAAGAAGTAACAAACACTACAACACAGACACACAGACTCACAAACTTTTGCCATTGTAAAGTTAATGTCATGGCTAAAAAAAATATATCAAATTCTGAAATAGAACAGACTTTTATACCAATTGCATAAAATTAAACAATTGAGCTCAACAAATGCACACATAATACACACACTCATACATATCACATTTTTTGATTGAGTAAGTAAAAAAGTATACTTATATTGCACACAACTAAGAAATATGCGCTCTGTTCGTTTTGAGAGTGAGGCTGGTGATCTGCAACCCGTTTTTCCTATTTCAGCCAGTCTTCCACAAAGGAAACAAATGTTATAACCATTTAATGTTATGTAAAACAGTTGAATTACAGTTAGCTTTGAGAAATTATATAAATAAATACATATTTGTAAATGAGTAAATATCTCGAAGAGCCCGCCGACCAATACTTGTAGGTAGACAGTCCACAATTCAAGAACATGTTTTACCATGTACTAAATTATTGATGTCCTTGTAGTTACGATCTCAACGTGATGTCTAGGATCGTAGACGAGAAGATGAAATAAAACTTGCTTAAGACAGACATAACATTTTATTTGTCCGCCATTGACGAAACTAAAACATACTTCGTTATTTATTAAAACCAGACTGACTGCACGGATGGCGTAGTGGTTTAAGTGGTCGCCACGCCGCTTCCTACTACGCCGAGTGTTGTGGGTTCAAACCCCACATGGGACGACACTTTGTGTGATCCACAAATTGTTGTTCTGAGTCTGGGTGTTCTTTGTGTCCGTTTCATGTATGTTTGTAAAGTCCCCCGCGACACAGGATTTATTCCTAATGCGGGCGTTGTCTTTTTAAAAAAAAAAAAAAAGAAAAAAGAAGACATTCTGACTCTCAAGATTTCAGTGATCAAATCCAGGTACTGCAGTCACGTTGATACTTGATAAAGACAAACTGATAAGAAGTCTATTATTTATTCTTTAATATGCTTCTTTAATATTATGTCCGTGTGGTGACGAATTAAGAATACAGAGTGTCACTACCCCTATTCATCCCGTGGGTGTCGTAGGAGCCGACTAAAGGAAAGAACTACGCACAACAACGGCACTGCAGAGAGAGGGGAAACTTGACACAAACCCTATACCAACTCGTCTGACGATCGTGGTATAGTAGGCCAAAACCTCCTTTCTAAGGAGAGGCTTATGTCAAGCAGTGGACTGTTAAAGGCTGTTGATGATGCTTCGCCACCACGTCAAAAAATGATCACCAAAAAAGGCATTTCTGTCATCTCTTTAGAAATGTTCAAACGACTTCTGTGAGTAAATTAATCTTGTTATGTTAATAGTTACAATTTAAGAAGCATTTTCAAATAGCTAAACCGTTAAGTTGCTTCTGCTCGAATGCCAACTTTGCTTGAAGATTATTTTACTCTCATCCGAGATTAACAGCTTAACAAAGTGTGCACACCCACTTATTTTATAGAATTAAATACTTTGAAGTATGTGCTGTTCTATGCCTCGTGATGAAAAATGTCGTTAGAAGTCAACGCGACAATGAAACAAAATTATAAAGTGAAAGTTTGTCAGCTTGAGAGCGTGGGAGAAAGGAGGCCACCGAATATTTGTAATTAATGTCTCCTTTCAAAACGTAACAACATTAAATAAATTGAGCCTACACAAATACTAATTGATATTTAAGCGGGTTTTAAAGAAAATTTGTTTTGTTTGACATCCTTGTTCTTAATATTCTGGTATTAGGTTACCGACTTTTGCCGCTGGAATCCAATTAAGCCACTAATGAAATACCGCAAAGCAACAAGACTTATGTGTACTCATAGTATTGTGTACGTATACGTGTACATATAACTGCTAATAAAATTCAACAAATTAAATTCTACGTTTCACGATCGTCAGGAAATGATAACGATCATACAAAAACCACGAGTTCGATGACAACGGTAACACAATCGACCCTAAATGTTCAAATTATAAGATCCCTGATTAGTAAGTCGCGTAGTATCTGATTCAGTGAGGCAGCGAGGGTGTGGCGAGGTGCGACGGGGGCGCTGCGGGGCGAGGCGACGCTGCTAAAGAGGGAGGAATACGAAGTCGGCGGGTGCTCCTTATTTTATTATCGCCTTCCTTTCCACCCCGTGCCCTTCCCTTAGCTCCTCGCCCGGTTGAAAGCCCACGGCGCCTGCGTCGAGCCGGGGCGGGAGGCTCACTAAAGGCATCATACTCAACTCCATCCACGTTTTTCTTTTCAAGATCAGGATTATTAACTATTCATTTCGTTCGTCCCATTTTTGGAAATAATGTAGTGTTTATTCAGTTAAGGATTATATAACTGACTCGGTCTAAAAGCCTTATGATTGATATGCTATTTTCAGAAAACTGTCTTCAAATAAGTACGTTTGTGGAAAGTTTGCGCTAACTTGATCAGCAGCCAGCGAGACGTGTGGGGAAAGGGCGGAGTGTTACAAATTTATCAAACTTAGTGCGTTTATACTGAATTGTGTTGCTTTCTAACACAATTTGTACGATTCAATTTGACGATGGTATAAAAATCCACAGGCGCCTCGTATTATCAGCATTCTCTAGGGTGGTATTATCGTGTCGCTAAAACATAATGAGTTTTACACTGGGTCATTTTACATAACTCATGAGTGAATTTTTTTTCAATAAATAGAACTGTTCATTTTGTGGCCTAATAAAATCGACAGTTGTATCACAAAATACTTTTAACTAAATAAACTAACTATCCGCACAAGAAACTGCCTTCTCAATGATAGAAGGTAGTTTATTAAAATATTCTATTTCAAATTACGTAAATACAGACGTACTTATATTAATTAATATTATTTTAACGGGAATTAACGCGATCTCTTATTTAGGGTATTACATACCTCTGGTTTGCCTGACGTTTCGACCAGGTTGCACCGGCCGTGGTCACAGGCTGACCTGTGACCACGGCCGGTGCAACCTGGTGTAATACCCTAAATAAGAGATCGCGTTAATTCCCGTTAAAATAATATTAATTATCATGGAACGCGAAAGTTTAAAAGTTAGTACTTATATTACTTTAATAACTATTCTCTGAAAATGCTATAATCGTCACATCAAATGTTTAGAAATAAAATTATTTTAATAATATCGAAACTTGACCTAGGAAAGTGATGTGTAAAGACACGACAGTCCAAGGTTGTGGAGAATTGGTGAGGCTTCTATCGCTGGTGACGGCTCTCATTGATGTTCATCATATACGATAGTTGGCTTACCGGATTACCCCAAGGCGGCGAGGGGTCGCGCGCTGACCTTACTGCTGATGTAGTAATGTTTGTAGCCGCTCCCCGCACCTATTTCATATACATAGCCTCACTTCAACTTTAATTAGCAAGGTCTCTTGTGCGTAATACTGCTTTTATTAAATGTAATGCAAACTGAGTTATATTGTCTAACCTTGATAACAGACGCAAGTTAATATTTTATATTCTGGCGATCTGATTTTAAACTAGGCAGAGACTGTGCCATGATATGACCAAACTTCTATATTTCTACGAGTATGTAGAAATATAGAAGTTATAGTACATGCTTTATTGTTTGTTCAACCAGATTTGTTGTACTCCTCGTAATTGCATAGACGGTTTCTATCATAACATCAGTACGCGTGCTACGCCTATATACTCGCAGTACTTCTCATTTATAGTCAATTCTTTGTCAGAATTCGTAAGCAGGTGGTTTACTTATCGATCTCTGCTCTGCTCCGCCTTTTGGAATGTCATACTAATTGTTTTGCCAATTTTACCTTTGCAGTTCCGTCTTACAATTTTGACGTTTTTAACGTACAAAACAGATGTTTTGTTTATTGATCTATGTTATAACTCACCGTCGCCTATCCACGTGACTTTATTACACGTTACGTGTGTATAATGAGTAGGTAGTGAACTCTGGTTCACTCTGGTGAAGACAATGTTACGGCAATTTCGAACCATCGATGTAACGAACTGTTTCATTAAACTGGTAATTATGTAACTCTTGTTATGATTGTATAAAGGAAAGGAAAAGAAGAGCCTTATTAAGCAATTAGATATTTCTTTTTTTTGTCTTTAATCTTATTGGTGCTAATGACAAAAGAGGTTTAGGCCTAATTCTAAGCTATACTATAAATGCGAATGTGTATTTGTTACCCATCTAGCCAGTCACCATGAAGTGCTGCAAAAGTCAGCTATACAGATAAGAACAAAGGACAGAGGTTATATTTAATTTACAAAAAGCAAGTTTCTGGGGTATAGCGAGTTGACTGACAAAGTATACCTGACGCAAGTGAAGCCGCAGCTAATAGCTATTCTGTAATAAATAATAGTTAGTTCGAAGTAGTAGTGGAGTTCGAAGTACTCTGAACATACTACTTATATTTTAATAATTCTGATATGTTTTATTCTCTATCTCTTGAATAGGAAGGCAAGGGTCCTATTTTTAATGAAGATATTGTTTGAGATGGCGGTGTTGCTCTCCAAAGGAAGAAGAATTTCCTGAATTTATATAGCTCAATCAGGATTGAGTTGCGCTCGTCAGTTTTGCAGCCTTCATTGTATGAAGTACTAACTCGGAGACTGATTCCGGAAAAATTTAAAGGTATAGTATTTTTACATACGCATTCAGTAAATAGATACTTCTGTTGATCAACGTGGAATATCTATTTTCCTTACCACACGGTAAATGATAGTAGTTGACGAGTAATGAACTTCTGATTGGCCTCTGACTTGGTCACAGGTAACAGTAATAGAATTGTCAGGATCAACTCGTTCATAGTTTATTACTAAATGTCATTGTGTATGTTTTTAAGTGGATGTGTAAGTTAGCAAGTTCGGAATGATCATGTCAGTGTTTTGATGTGTACCGTGTGGTGAGGAAGAAAGAAGCGGAGTGTCACCACCTCTATTTATCAGGTGGGTGTCGTAAGACCCGACTAAGAAAGCAAACTATGCAGGATAACAGTACTGAAAAGAGAACAAAATGTTGGCACAAACCGTATACCAACCCGTCTGGCTAGCGTGGTATAGTACGCCAAAACTTCCTTTCTAAGGAGAGGCCTATGTCCAGCAGTGGACTATCAAAGGCTGTCGAAGTGTATGTGATGTGATTATGTATACATACTTATATTATCATCATCATTATTTTCTAACCCTTTGCCCAATTTTATTTGAGGTGGGCGCAATAGTTATTGCAAAAAAAAAAACTGGATTCTTTTATGGCCGCTGCCGATTGATGACGGGACAAAAAAATAAGGTAAATCGGTGTGAGGAAAAAGCACTCCTACGACTGCAGTAGCTGGAGACGCGTACATGTATGTCTTCCCTGTGGGCCGCAACGCCACTAGGATGGATAACATCAATTAGCCATAATGTGTAATCATATATAATCATTATCAGACTATTGCAGTCTACTGCCGGATTTAGGCCTCTCCCATGACACGCCATTAAAATCGATTTTCGGCTTGTCGTATCCAGCTCCTGCCACCCATCTTGTGCAGATCATCACTCCACCTAACCTGTGGGCATCCTATACTACGTTTACCGCGGTCTCAACTCAAGAATGGCTACAGTAATTCTGGTCCAAAAGCTTAAAGTCGCTCAGCGTGCTTGAAAGAACAATGCTCGGTGTTTCTATATGGGATCGCATCACAAGGTCATCGACATAGCCCACCGGATTAGCAAGCTGCCACTTCGGCAGTGGGCTGGCTATATTAGCCGCAGAATTGACACCGATTGGGGTAAAATATCTGTATATATTTTTATTAATTAAGATTATTTTCTACCTATCCTTTCAATATCTAATACTCTAAATTATTTCCCCTCTAAACCCTTAAATGAGTGGTTGGCATCAATAGCCTCGCTTCCTATAAGGTTATCAGAAAGAAACTCAAGCACAGAAGTCTATATTTCACTCCATACAAAACTGTATAACAAAAGTCTGATTTTCAAGTGTGAAATGCAGAACACATTGACAAGTGTATGGGCACGAACGCAGGTGTCTGGCTCTAATTGGAAATCAATTGTGTAGCGAGGTGGCACCTGCCCGCCGGCCCGCCGCTTTAACCCGGCGCGAGCCAGTACAAATCGCGTGACACTACTGATAATAACTTCCTAACATACAAAAAAGTTTAGTTTCAAGACATAAAGACGTATACACATTTGGAAGAAAATCTTTTTATAAATGTATTCACTAAAATGATGGCTTTTAACACAACTCCGTTCTATAGGTATACGTCAGGAGGTACTTACTTATAGTTAATGCAGTACTTAACAGTTACTTCATTAAAGATTAATCAGTCTCTGAAGATTCTTCCATTTACGCTTTAATATCTTACATGTTCGAATCTCTTCAGGGACGTGCGAAAATGTGTCTAAATCTTGGAGTGCCTAAAGCCACTGTATCTGAACGGTATGGCCTCTTGACGCTGAAATTCAGCTTCACGAGGCACATATACCGTTCAGATACAGTGGCAGGCATACGTGAAATCCAATTTATCGACGTTTAAGTTTACTCGATGCGGTTGATTCGATATCAAGTAAGTACATACTAGTTGTTTAATCAATCATCACAAATATAAAGTAAATAAATACATTTAATTGTATTGATTGCGGGTTCCAGAGCGGTAGCACTTTACTGATATTCGCGTCGGCGAGACATACTATACCTTTTTATGTGTCACGGTAGCCAAGACTAGACTCTATGTATAGAATCAAAGATGAAACTTGAGCTGTATAAATCAGTGTGAGTACACTACTCCTACAATACTATTCAGATGGCTTATCATCATCATCATCAACAGCTTCCAATAGTCTACTACTAGATATAGACTTCTCCTTAGAAAGGAGGTTTTGGCTTATTATACCACGCTGGCCAGTATAGGGTTTGATTCAAGTTTTCCCTATCTTTGCAGTGCTGTCGTCTTGCGTAGTTGGCTCTTACAACACCCAAGGGATGTAAGCAGATTTTTTTCCTTTCTTTCTCTGTCGTTAATCGAGCATGTGATGCCTTCGTCTTACTACCAGACGTTAACACAAATTTCATCCTTTCATTGACGACACGTTAAATATTCGAACTAAATGCATGAACAGTTATTTATTGAACTTGAACTAAACTTTCCATCAGGTAAGATGGAAGACAAATCCTTCATACGTACGAAAATCACTGCATTAAACGTAATATACCTACTTTTAATTTTAATATTTATATAGCCCAGTAGTATTAATATCATATCACCGATTTAAATATTTTTAGTCATAACCAAAACTCTTTAGAGAATAATGGAATACGTAAAATCAATAAGAGTGAGTTCCAGGTGAATGTGAGTCACCCCTCACATAAAGTTTATCCCTCCGGGTTGTGCGCTCGCTCGTGTCGTGTTGCCGGTTCGTGTTTGCATCCGCTCTATGCGTTCTCGTGACTGAGAAATGGCTCTTTGTAGTGTCGACAAAGCACTCCTTTATTTATTTGGTGACATGTTCCGATACTATTGACGCTCGGCAATGCAATGCAACAGCATCGGAACACCTCTATAACACCCATGAGGCCGTTACACAGAATGTAATCAGATTAATAGTTAATTTGATGAATAGGCCGTTTATAGTCATTCAAAATTTCTGCAGATTATTTCATTTAAAAAGGTGGTAAGTAATAAGAACCTTCATTATTCAAAAAGGTAATCATTTTAAGTGATGAATGATAAAATGTTTGACAGCAATTACTTTGTTGTTGTTGATAGTTTTTTGTCTTTATTAAACGTTAAACGACACAATAATTATTACAATACAGCTCTATTTCAGTTGTCAGATATGAACTACAATATTCCTTATCCTATTATAACCTTTTCCAATTTATAATATTGAAGGAGTTCGTTGTTTGAAATAGGTATTAGCGTCCCTTTGTTCGTTCTTAAGTAACATTCGCAAAACTCGAAAACTATTAAGTTTTATGACTTTGAAAGTATATCATAACTGATTTTAATGGAATGTGTACTCAAGAAATCTCTGAGGGATGAGGTACCGGGGATATTTTTTCACTAAGTACTTGGAGCATTCAGCTTTGTTCGCCAAGGAAGATTGCTCAAGTATTTATAAAAAATGTGAAGTTACCAGCTTGTTGAAATGTTTTACAAACGACAAAGTAACTTGAAACATTTAACAAAAACTTTTTACTTTATTATTGTAGGAGCACAACACATAGTTTGAAGATGAAATTGTTACAGAAGGCTTCTGATGTACAAGAACTTTGAACCAATATTGTCTTGTGCACAGTAAGTCTCAACAGCGTAGGCTACTTGGTGCTGTAAGAAAGAGCAGTACTTGTCCTTTAGATCTTCTTTATTTTTACCAGAGTTGAAAATAGAGAGAAGTTCCTCATTCGGCTGTATTTTTTTTATGTTTCTTACTGCAAAACACTTTAGTTAGTTTTCTATTTATTTAGTATAAAAATTAAAGAATATGAAAACACAAAAATCGTAATCGTATCTTTTAAGAAAGCCTTTCTTCAGTACACTGCCGATGTGGCCCGTGTCTGACTGATAGAAATATTACACTTACCGAAAGAACACTTCCACACAGCTATTGTTACATTTCCAAAATTTATTTTTAGCTTTTGGCTACGTAACACATAATGATGTGCGCTTACACTACATTTAAGTCCAGTTTACTTAGTACCAGTGCTAGTAGCTTGCTCAATATTTTAAATTAAATAGTTATTCGTGACAGGGTGAGTTATCCACTTATATAGTTTGGTAAAACCGCCCTTCAGTATTCATGAATTAAATGGGGAATTATCCAAAACATCACGCCATACTCAGAGGGTCCGCAAGGGATTATAACCCTTAATACAATCAGATAAGTCATGTATACTTTTTATGACTTCGAAGTTGTTATTGATTTTTAGGAATCTGTCAAATATGTGTTTTATTTAATATTTTGTGTATTCATTTTTTTAATAAAAACAACTAATTTGCCAAGTATCTTATGTATGTAAATACAGTTAGAATTTTAAGAAGAAGAATTAAGCGTCTAGTTTTTATTAAACTAAATAAATATTTTTATGTCTCCGACACGGCTATTTGATCCCAAACTAGGCAGAGCCTATATTATGATAATCAGACTGCTGATAAAATATACCCAAACAAAGAACAAATGAGGGTACTCATCAAACAATTACTTGTCATAGGTGGTATCAAATCCTCGACCTCGGGCTACGTAGATAGGATTCACTAACCATTAGACGAGCAGGCCTGCCCATTTCATTCACTTCTTTTGTGAAATAGCTTGAGAACATTTATCTGATTCTCAAGGAGCGAGTTACTACAACAAAGGACGTGCAGGCAGCTGCCACCTTTGGTTTCCCACGTTACTGTATTACTATTACCAAAGATCGATTCTTATGCGTTCTGATGTATTTTATTCAAGACATTTTCAAAGTTAAGAAGGTTCAGAATGGTCCATGAGGTGTACCCCATTTTATCTTGTGGGAACTTTCTTAGCTGGTACCTCGCTGAGTAATTAAACTTAAAGCACACGGTATTGCTGTTCTTATCACATTATTGGTGTCAATACAAAGGGACTTCATCATTTTAGGCACCGACGTTACCTCGAGGTTCACTGTTTTGTTTGTCGTGTACAAAATTCAATACAGTTCAAGTTATTCTGGCCGATGAAAGAGCATTCAAAACCGTTAAAATTGCATGGCCACGTGGTCTCTAGAGGTATGTTTTGAAAACAGTATCATCAAGACGTCCAGTGTTAAAACAGGGACCTGACACCAGAGGTAGCGCTGTGCTTAGGATACTGGCATTACCGATGAGACCCTACACCTGACAATGATATTTAAAAAAGTATACATGGACTCAACGCGTCTACAATATGCACATCAAAGTTTTATATTGTTATTAAATTTTAATAGCGTCAAACTTGAATACAACCAACCAACCAATTAAAAAAATTAAAGTTCTCAATCCCGTCAAATTTTTTTTTTAGTTTGTTACATCAAAACTCCCTCATTCATGATTTGAGAAAATCTTTCTTATTTAGGATGGTATACATCCCCTTTGGACCCGTTTTTTTTATCTAAACTTGTAAAAATAATATATATATAATAGTGAAGAAAAATTAAGGAATGAATATCCAGTTGGTTTAAACATATCGAAATCGGTGATGTTTTTTAAAAGTTAATTATTGCCCTCCTTGATGTGGTTATATAGTTAATTCTTTAAACCTCAGAGACGCGAATACCTCCTCTTCAAATTATATTAGAGTACTCGTTTCTAAGAACATTTTAGTTTCAAAGATAACAGAAAGGGAAGCTTTAATATAATGCTAAAATATTCATTAAAGACGCCGAGTTCTCTCCTAGATCAGGTCGGATACAAACTAATCGCTGTAACATAATGGATTTTATCCGCTTATGTCTTGTTTGCTGTATTCTTTTCTTATTCCCTTTATGTGATAACAGCTTTTACTTACTACTAAATTCGATTGAGCTTTAATAAACAAGCAAAAGAACAATTGGGGAAAAAAATACTCTCAGCAATAAATAGTTACCTACGTTAAATGTCAAGTAGCGATGTGGTATTTACCATGATTTATTCTATTTTTGGTTTCCACAAATCATAGTCGACTTTGTATACATACAAACAATATTTTATGCTTTACGAAGTGTTTTTATTGTTATTTGACTGGCATGGTGGTTTAGCGGGAAGCGATACCGACTGCTCGGTTAGGAGTCGCGGGGTTGTGACAAGACAAATGAATGAGTAATGAGCACGAATATAAATTTCTGTGTCTTGGTGTAATTTATCTGTAATATGTATGTATTTAGAAATATATAAGTGTGTGTTATCAGCAGTCTGGTTACTATAGTACAGGCTCTGTCGGTTTGGGATCGGATCCGCTTCTTGGCCCAAATATTCAACCATCGTTACAAAGTACCTGCGAGTAAATCCATCGGCTGGACGTAAACCTGTCCTTAGAAAGGAGGTTTTGCATACTCTTGTACACCAGGATCAACATCATTGATCCTCGAACACACCGAGTTATGACAATCGTGAATTCCCAGGAAAATATAAACTGTCCTGGAATTAGCTACGAAATTAATCAGATGTAAATTAGAGGACTTAAAAATATAATAAATCCAATGGATTTCTTATTACAATTCGATTCGATAGTTAAAAGTATGGTAAAATTGAATTCTATGATTTGTTGACACACTAATTTTAAAGCGAAGTTAATAAAATCATTTTACAAAGGGTCCTTATATCAAGGTAGGGAGTATAATCGTATACCTTTAATTAAAAAGCGGCAAAAACGACGCAATAAACATAAATAAACTCTTAAGGATACTTATCATTAATAAAAAGGTGATTCGGGAGTATTTAATAACAGAAGTCTGAAAGTATCTCAATAAAAAATACATAAAAGTTTAATTATGGCAGATGGCAGGCTTTACAAATAGCGGCATAAAATATTATGTAACCGGTACGTTATTGTAACAGTATAGAATAATCTCTTAGTATTTTCTCCATAATATAGGGGGTAAACTCAGACGATAAGCGACTACCGTCGCCCATGTACGTTCCTGGTTTTAGAGCTGAGTGTAGTTTCTTAAACGATTGATGGTCGTTTCGGAAAGACAGCAGGAGATTATTTGTCCCGTAGGCCACAGTCTGCAGTAATTAATATCTAAATATGGGACTGCATGTTTTATCGCATTAAACGACAGTGGAAACCTGCGGCTGGTTAAAGTCCGATCAACTCCTCGGAGCATTTCCAATAATACAAGCGATAGAGAATGCAGAGTGAAGCTAAATCTACGCAACTCGGGTCTAATCGATCGGAAACATCCGCGTAATCCACGATTCGAGTTCCTGTCATTTGAACAAAGGAAAAAGTTGATACAGCGGTGCCCCTCCCAAGGGATGAGATAACTATTCTATAGGTATATGGCTGAAACTGTGTCTTATAAAAAAATAATTGAGTAGTATAAAAATAAGCCTTGAAGTTCAAAACAGTACATTGAATGCGATGATTAACTAACCAGTTACACGAACCGTTTCTAAGAAACCGAAGAACTAGTCTAATATGTATAAAAAGTAAAAGAATCCATTTACATGCTCTGAGGAGGTCCCTGGACGCCTGTTTAGTTAGAGAGCGAAGCGAACGTGGCTGCCTTCAACACAGACAATAATTTATTGCGCCTGATATTTTATACAAGCTTTATTTATGGGCATATTATTTTACATTATAGCTAATTTAATTCAATATATTATAAGTGAAATTTTACTATCGTTGTATGTCCGTATGTGGTCTCCTACCACACAAAGCAATGTTTGCTCGATTTCTAACTTGCTCTTTTTAGCTGTGTTTATTAAAAAATACTAAGAGTTGAAGTCTGGGCTGAAACAAAAATAAAGCGTGTAGATGATTCTGCCTCAAAATTATTTATACAAAGTTTTTACGAAAGTCTTCGTGCGCTTGTCAGACTCGGACTTGTCCGGTAGTTTTTTGAATATACCTGAGCTACAAACGCAAACAAATATGTAACATAACCATTGTCTATACTTCCATTTTTAGAGGTCAAAATTGCTTTTCATATGAAACCCATTTCCCAAAACAATTATCAAAATCAGATAACTTTCTAAGTAGTAGTTGGGATGAGCAATCTTTTCCCTTTTGTACTTAAAATCAACTTCACAACACTTAATTACTATTACCTTAAAAATGTAATTCGATATTCCAAGACTGGGACATTTATCCCTTTCTACTTGACCTTATTGTTAACTGCAAATAACACGATTAAGCCCTTCACCCTTTAATGTGTACACAAGAGTTGGTAGTACAGCTAAAATGGTTTACAAATTCAAACGCTTATAAGTTGAGAAACAGGCGACGTCGGCCGCCACGCCCAACACACCGCGCACGACCGTCACTTGCATTTGATTGATTCACTTTTGTTAGTTGACAAGTTACACGTTTTGAAATAATTAGTCGGACAAGACTTCGTTAGTCGATATTTTATATCGTATTAGATGTTGCCCGTAGTTTCGCTCGCGTGTTTATTTGTTTTTACGTGTTTCAAACTTCCATACAATAGTTTATTTAAAAAGTAAAAAATACTTTCTTAGTAAAATATCTTACAATATAAAAAACCTCAGATGCCAAAATTTCAAGTCTGTAGCTCAAGCGGTTTACGCTCTGCATTGATGACAAAGTAACAACCGCCGGCCATAGATATATATCGCCGGTCTATAATCAGCATTGCAGGTGTCTATGGAAAATAAAAATATTTTCTTCAAGGTTTCCTTGTAAGTTCTTACAAACATTTTGTAATCGCTAATCTTACAGCCTTTCCTAAATGTCAACGTTTTATAACACTGATGTTGCTTAATGTACCATATAAATAATAACAATTTAATTATTATAAACCAATTACAGCATTAATATTCATTATTTTGTCACAAATATCTTAAGTCGTTGACAAAGCTTTCTAACGTAGGTCTTTTTACATCAAAAACAGGTTAGATTGCCTGTGAGATGAAAAGGAAATTTCTAAAGTTAATTAAGTGAAAGGTCACAAGGTCAGGTAGTTTACAATGGTTTGCCAACGAACGTGTTTGATTAAATTATTACCAAATTTATGCAAAACTACGATACTAAATTTGTTTACGATATTACTGTGACAATAAAAAATACATAACAATTAGATAAAAGCGGCAAACCATTTATTTTTAGTGACAAACGGGCCATATCGAAGTTCATTCGCATTTATTTTACGAGTGACTACCAAACGAAAAAGAAATGAAGCAATTACAGATGCGCACTCGCAAAACTCCATTGGCACAATCTACATTGCACGGTCCATACGAACCTATAAACGGCTTTGGCACAGAAAGCCATCTATGAAAAACATCCTAAAAGTAAAATTGCTCTAAAAATTGTAGTAAGTGGTAAGAACGAACACTGCACGTGGCCTAAAACTCGATCGATACTACGTCCGACAACTGTTGCGCTAATCTTGCGTCCCACTCGCACCTACACCGAATTAAATTAAAAAACGAGATGGAACTAAGGACTCCGGTAGAAGCTCATAGCGCAAAACTCACGCACCATATCACCCGTTTCAGGTTTTTAACGTGTAACGTCAGTTGTTGGAAGGAGAGGGGAGATGCGGCATCGCATGCTCCTAAAACGTCACAAAGGAGGTCGCCCGATGAATAACAATGCGGACTGCGGGAATGATGTCCTTACAGAGGAGCGGCCACTTAACACTAAACTGGAAAAATTACAATTGCTTTTCCGATAATATCGCTTTACAATGAAACACTAATTTAATTGCTTCCCTTGTTTATACAGGGTAGCAACCGGGCGGGGTTGGGTGTGCTCCAAAAGGCCAAGATCGCCTGGAGCAGATCCAATCCTGGTACGCCCTCCTGTCCGGAGGGCGTACACGGCGAAAGGTCATGGGGGAGAGCGCAACAGTCGTGTAGATCCCCATGGCAAGTCTGGGTGTCATCCTTCCCGTGGTTGCCGCCTGTTTTAGGTCTGATTCCCTACGAAACAGATATAACAGAAACACCCAGACGCAATTCCATCCCACAAAACCCATCCCTTCCCATTTTCTATCCCATCCACACCTACTGCGGACACTAAGTGGTTGGTGCCTGCGGCCTCACTATCAACAAAGACTGAGAGTGAGGGGGAGGGGGGGCAACCACCCGCATGTTTGTGCCGTGTGCGGGGACCCGTAAGGGAGGATGAAGGGATCCTGGTAGTTGAGCTGAAAGGCAACACACTGCTTTGGCCTGGATTTCTCTTTACACGGGAGGCTGAAGGCTAGCCACCTTTGGTCAATCGGCTGTAGTATCCCGTCAGAGGGCTGCTGGGCGAGAGCTCTTCCTTGGTGGGGGTGGACGACGGGTGGGACGACCAAGTCTTCCTACCTAGTTCGGCCTGCCTTCTGCCAGGGAGGGAGCTCTATATTTCCTTGTCACTTCTGGCGTCGTGTGCCTTCTGCCGCGGCGTCCCCACTTGAGGGCTCCAAGGAGGGTGGAAGGACAAGGAGATGAATAGTATACCAAAAAAACTATGGATACTGAAAAACCAAATAATAAAAAAACCACCAAGCCGGTACCGAGGGTGAACAACCCAAGTGCCAGGCTAAACCACCAATCGGCTGACCCCAGGGTGAACAACCCAAGGGTGAAACCGGCAAATACACCATTGGCTGCTGCTCAGGCAAACAACCCGACCGCAGCGCCATCCACGACTCTGGCGACACCTCTGGTGTCTAACCAGAATACGGAGCCAGTGTCGACCATCGACCTCTCCTCTTTGAGGGCAGCAATGCCCGTACCTGCGGGACCCGGCCTGGAAGAAACCGGCTGGAGCCTGGTAAGGACAAAGAAGAGAGCGTCGAAAAAACCAAACCCGTCCAAGAAGACCCGTAACGCCAACAGGGCGAAAGCCCGAGTGGAAAGGCAAGCACGGTGTCTGACCTCGGGTGGAAGTAAGCGGCTTGAAGTCGCTGAAGGGCCCGAAGGGGCCCACGTTGCCCCCGCCAGTGACGTGCTGCCCCGAGGCGAAGACGAAAGTCAAGCCACGGGGAAGTGTACTCCTGTGGGGGCGCCACCTGCCAAGACGCCTGTAGCGGCCAAAGTACCCTCTAGGCAGGGTCAACCTGGACAGGGTAAACGGGCGAGACGAGCGACACGTGGAGGGAAACCTTCAAGTGATACAAAGCCCGTCAAAAGAACTCGCCCGGACGAGTCTCGCACTCCCCAGGGCAGTGGCAAGCGATTCAAACCGCTGCCAAAGACCGGCTCCACGAGCTACTCCGACGCACTAAAGGCGAATGACCTTTGCGTCGCGGTCATGCTGGAGCCTTACCACGACCTCACCAAGGCACAGGCAGAGGACATCGAGGGCCAGCTGCAGGGCGTGCTAGATGAGGAGATCTTCTCGCCCGGCACGTCAAGCGCACCCGTCGCTGCGCCACAGTTTAGGGGCAAGGCCTTCTACAGTGAGGGCGCCCTTAAGATGTGGTGCAGCGACGAATATGCCCTACAGTGGCTTCGCCGATCCCTGGTGAGGATCCCATCACCACGTGAAGGCACCAAACTGGTCGTCAGGAGGCAGTCTGAGATCCCGAAAAGGATCAAGGCTGGACTCCTGGTACCACAAATCGGACCAGATGATACACTGGTCCGTATTCAAACGAGGCTAAAGTACCAGAATAGCCAGTACAATGTGGCCAACTGGGCCCTCTACCATGCCGAGGCGCAGGAGGAAAAGAAATGTCTCTTCCTAGTGCTCGGCATCCCAGAAGAGGACGTCGTGAAGCTCAAGGCTAGCGAGCGTAGAGTATACTACAAACTGGGTAACCTCTACGTCCGCTTCCTTGATGAACGTCCCGCCCCACCAACTAACCCAAACGAGGAGCCATTCGAGGGAGGAGGAGAATCGGCCCTACAACACCCTAAGGACGGCAATGGAGGGGATCCTCTGAGACCCGTTGAGGAGACAGCCTGCCGGGGTCCACCTCCTAAGGAGTTGGAGGACCTACCGGTGGGCGAGAGTGACCTCGACGACATAGAGGATATGCTGAACAGCGATGATGGCGCTGTCTGCACCCCCCCATAACACCCTTATAGCCATCCAAACCAACCTCCAGCACAGCTATACAGCAACGGCTACCCTACGCAGAGAGCTGGAGGTAAAAACCAACACCGTAGCCCTAATCCAGGAGCCGTGGATTAGGAAGGGCAGGATCTGCGGTCTAAATAATATTGGAGGTAAGATACTTCTCAACACTACCATTGATAACCCGCGCACTTGTATTTATACACCAAAACATGCGTGTACTACCTTAATGACCGAGTTCTGTTCCAGAGACCTTACCTCTATTAGGTTAACGGAACCCTCATCAAACCTGCCTGACGTGGTGATAGCATCAGCCTACTTGCCGGGCGATGCTGACATCCCCACTCCGGAGCTGGCTGCGCTGGCACACCACTGCGAGCGCGAGGGTCTGGAGCTGATCATCTCTGCCGACACCAACGCGCACCATGCGCTGTGGGGCAGCAGGAGCAACAACCGGAGAGGTGAGGAATTTGTATCGTTCCTATTATCAACTAACCTTAACATTATCAACGTGGGCTCGGAGCCGACATTTGTCACGTCCAGGGCCCAAACTATAATTGATCTTACATTAGCAAGTGAGCATGCATCGCAACACATATCGAACTGGCATGTTTCGAACGAAGCATCGTGCTCAGACCATCGCTGGATCAAATTTAACTTTGAAATGAAACTTAAACTACCCGATCCCCGACGGAATCCCCGCACGATGGACCGGAAACGGTATGAACATCTTACTGCGGAGAATCTGCGAAGCATCAACCCAACATACGCTACGGGGACTGTTAAGGACATTGACAGTCATGTTGTCAACCTTACACAGACACTGATCGATTGCTTTGAACAAACATGCCCACTTTCCACACCCAGAACTGGACCACAGAACAAACACCAATGGTGGGGTCCGGAACTGGAAAGACTACGTCGTAAAGTGAGAAAGTTGTTCAATAAAGCAAAAAACTCGCGACTAGACCAACATTGGGATGCCTACACGCAGGCCCGACAACAATATAAGAAGAGAATCAGAACCAGGAAAACTGAGTGCTGGAGAAACTTCTGTACTAACATAGAGAACAACAACCAGGCCAATAGAGTCAAAAGCATACTGTGTAGTAGAGGCGAACACAATCTTGGCTCACTGAAGAAGCCTGATGGTAAGTATACCAAAACAGACTCGGAAGCCTCAGAGCTGTTATTAAAAACACACTTCCCTGGATGTCGCATATCAGATGTGATGGAAAAATGGGAAGACAGATGGGAAAAACCACCAGATGATACAGACTGGGATACGGCCCGCAAAGTTGTCACCCATGACAAACTAAGATGGGCAATTAACAGCTTCCTACCATTCAAGGCGCCAGGACTAGATGGTGTCTTCCCAGGCCTACTGAGATGGTGTGATACGACATTACTGGACCATCTTATAAAAATCTACAGGGGCTGCCTGGCGCATCAGTACATCCCCTTGAAATGGAGAGAAGTTAAAGTAGTCTTCATCCCCAAACCTGGTAAAGGTGACTACACACAACCCAAATCACACCGACCTATTAGTCTCACATCTTTCCTACTAAAGGTTCTTGAGAGGCTAATAGATAGGGAAATCAGGGAAACTGCGTTAGTCAGTCATCCTCTACACCTCAATCAACACGCATACTCGATGGGTAAATCAACAGAATCTGCCCTACATCGAGTTGTTTCATATATAGAAGACAATCTAAATCACAAAAGGTCAACACTGGCCACCTTTATCGATATCGAGGGAGCCTTTGACAAGACCAACTTCACCAGCATTAGCCAAGCTCTGTCTAGGCATGGTGTTGATTCCACAATCTCAGGGTGGATCGACAGCATGCTAAGATATAGAGCTATACAATTCACTGTGAGCGAAGTGACTAGAGGAGTGGTGGCTAGAGGTTGCCCCCAGGGCGGTGTACTCTCCCCCCTTCTATGGAACATTGTTGTGGATGAGCTCATCGCACAACTTAATGACCAAAGATTCCTCACAATAGGCTATGCAGACGATCTTACCATTCTCATCAGCGGTCCTTTTGAGAGCATTACATGCGATCAAATGAGACTTGCACTGAAGATCGTGGAACAATGGTGCGCAGCACACAACCTGACAGTGAACCCATCCAAAACAGAGATGATCATGTTCACAAACAAACGCAGCCTAGGAAATCTCAGACTTCCCAAGCTATTTGGAACACAACTTACTCTTACCAAAGAGGTCAAATACCTAGGAGTAATACTGGACAGTAAACTCCTGTGGAATAAGCACCTCGATGAAAAATTGAATAAAGCCTGCATTATTTTCTGCCAAAGCAAGCGGCTACTCGGCAAAAGCTGGGGACTATCACCCAAAATTACTTTATGGCTATACAGGACAGTCATAAGACCAATAATCACTTACGGTGCTGTTGTCTGGTGGCAGAGAACAGAGCTAAGCACCGTCATAAACAAACTGCAGCAATTCCAGCGACTCCCATGCTCCGCGGTCACTGGCTGTATGCGCACAACGCCTACTGCCGCACTGGAGGTGGCTCTTGGTCTGCCACCCCTGGATCTATTCATACAGCAGGAGGCCGCCATGGCGATCATTAGACTCAAACACCTAGGTCTATGGCACAAAAGGGAGGGATCGCACTCTAAATTATGGGATCAATTGGTGGAATACGAACCACTGATAGCAGCTCCATGCGATAGAATCCCAAAACACCATATCTTCACAAGAAGATACTACATCCAGATACATGGAAATGACCGAGATCAATCCGGCATTAACGAAGTCCGAATTTACACGGACGGTTCCAAGACTAGGTCAGGAACTGGAGCCGGCGTTTTCTCGCAAGACCTAAATATAAACATATCACTAGCGTTAGGCCAACACAGCTCCATATTTCAATGTGAATGTGTGGCAATAACTTACGCCGCCACAACGGCCATGTCAAGGGGTATCAAGGACTACAACATCCGAATAATATCCGACAGCATGGCCGTCTTAAAGGCATTGGAGGGCAACACAATGACCTCTGGTGTTGTCCTCGAATGCCACCAAGCACTGGAACAGCTCGCTATATTCAATGGGGTACTCCTCCAATGGATTAAAGGGCACAGTAACTCACACGGGAACGATGCCGCAGATGAGTTGGCAAGGAGGGGCTCGGCAACCCCAACCTCTGGCCCAACCCCACTCCTGCCCATATCGTTTAACCAAATACGATGCTGGGTCAGGCAACGGACCTGTGAAGCACACAACCGGAGGTGGAAAAACTCACCCGGCTGCAGACAGTCCAAACTGGTGCTGAATCAAGTCACGCCACGACTAACCTGCAGACTGATCAGTCTTAGCAGACCGGAAATCAAAATGGTTGTCGGAACTATTACAGGACATCTAGCCCTGAACCGACAACTATTCATAGTCAATGCGACGGACAGCCCCCTGTGCAGGGGGTGTCTGGAAGCTGAAGAAACGGCCGCCCACGTAGTCCTGGAATGCGAGGGAGTGGCCCCACAACGGGCAAATATCATTCCTGATATAAAGTCGCTCCTAGAAGCCTGTGAACGCCCCAGGAGGCTTCTGCGCTTCTGGAAGGAGCTTGGCTGGCTCACCTAGTCAACCAATCCCCGACGCATAAAGGACCACTCTGAGTCTAAATGCGGAAACCGAGGCCCACAACCAATACCAATACCAATACAGGGTAGCAACCGTAGCCTAAAACTACCCGTATAAATTACATACTGTGAGCACGCAATATTAAAAAAAAATACGGATATGGCATCTCTCTCTCATAAGTTAGAAAAGCACATCGGTTTTTTTCTGTTCAAATTTTTAATCTCAAGTTCTTTAATCAATTACCTCAGCTATTACGATAACAACGGTAAACACATATAAAATAAATTATTGTGAGTAACGCTTTATGGTAATACGGTACATAACTTTATTCGATAACCTTCGATAACTGTGATATATCTTGTTTTTAAACCTTCCGAAACCCATACATATTATATTAAACGATATATATATACTCGTAGTATTTTTGTCTTCTATGTAATCCACGATTGAGTAATAGGCACGTTTAATTGCGGATTTAAATTTGTTAACAATTAAGTCTTGAACATCATTTGGGATTTTATTATAAAATCGGACACATTGACCTCGAAAGGATTTGTTTATCTTTTGGAGCCTAGAGGCGGGTACAACAAGTTTATTTCTATTTCTGGTATTCATAGAATGTACATCACTTTTGGTTGACTGGTAGAGAATACCTTTGGCATTAAGTCTGCCAATGCACCTAATGTGCATGACGTCAAAAATTAAAAAAATAAATCATATTTACACATCGCACAATTGTTTGCCCTGGCTGGGAATCGAACCTGCGATCTCTAGCAGTCAGGATGACAGATTTCCTACATAAAATATTTTCAATATTCCTCACTCCTATTAATAGAAAATATGAATGTTAATGAACATTTTGATCGAAATAAAAATATTTACATTCAGTGTGGAAGTTGTTCATCAAAAATATTTATAAACTCATTGTCTGGGGCAGTAAAACAGAGAAAGCAGTATATGACTATCTCTAGCTGCTTCTCAGTTCGTTTACGTCTAAATAGTAAGTCAGTTAGCCACGGTTAAACTAATTAAGTAAAGTTGAAAGATATTTCTGCTTCCCGACCTCAATTGAGCAATTTAATTAAAATACATACGCACTTTACACAACATTAATAACTCGTATAATATTCAAAATGGTTCCCTACGGTGGTGATTAAACACCAAATATACCTTTCATATTACCTACTGCCGTAGTGAGGGTGCGGCCAGTTCGTGCTTACTTCCTTGTACAACTATAGATTATATGGATCATCAACAGCCTTTAATACACCACTGCTGGACATAAACCTCTCCTTAGAAAGGAGGTTTTGTCCTATTATACCACGCTGGCCAGACGGGTTATTCTCCCTTCACACACTTTCCAAAAACTGCCTACAATTCTCTAATTTTCAATATAAATTTTACTTTTTTAATGTATTAAAAGTTACGATGAGAGTAAAACATGTATGATCACAGTAAAGTGGTAGGTAACAAACTTCTAACAACAGCGAAAAGCGAAATGGGCTAATTTTGAATAATCCTTTTGTTTCCAGTCAAATACAGCGCAAACTTCTAATGGCTCTAAATACCAGTTGATTAGTCAATTAGAAAAGGTCGACTTCGAAAAATTCGACTATTTGATTAATTTCAAAAAAGTATCTCGTCGTCGATTCGACGTGATTTTTTATTTTCACAGTATTTATTTTTGTCAGATAATCGAGTAACATGCGTAATGTTACTCGATTATATGACAGAAAACCGGTGTTAAGCATTTTCTTCATTGCTCTTTTTGGTAACTTTGGGGGTTCAAAGAAAGGAGGGAGGGGGGACGTACTTTTGTCTCTTGAATGGTAAGTGTCCAGGGGCAGTAGTAGTCATTTACCCTTAGGCGACCCATCAGAGGGCTAAGTGCAAGTTTATTTTACATCGAATCGCTCTCGACGGCGAGCGCGTTTAGCGTTGCGATTAGTGGATTATTGAAAGCGGGCAAATCGTAGCGCCGAACGCTGTCACTGAGACGATCGAGTATAAGTGAAATAAACACGCACCATAGAAATACTTGAAAATGGTTGGCCCCATTTGAAAAGGAAATAAATATATTTTTGGCTACCTTTAATACTAGAAGTTTTACCGTTATCACGTCTTCTAGCACCCCTGAAAACATACGAGTACACCGCCTGGCCACAACCGTCAACTGTCTGGGCCTCAATTCTGCTATTTTATGTTTACGCCAAGCCACTGTCATACCACTGACACTCACATCGGTATTTAATAAATATCGGTATTTATTTAATATATTTAATATATATTACGTTTTTTGAGGAAATGATTTATTTATTTTTATTATAATAAATTTTTAAAAGAAATAAATAAATAAAAATAAATGATTAAAAAAATAAAATTACTTTAATAATAATTAAAGTAATTTTATAATTATTAAAGTAATTTTAAAATAATTTTAATTCGAAACTATTATCTAAACTACCAACATCATTTAAATCTAATACATACATTTAAGTTACAATTATTTTTTATTTTTTATTTTGAGTCAGATCATATAACCCGCCCCGCGTCGCTCCCGGGGCAAAGATGCCCATGATACTGGCAGCATTGCCCGCTGAATTGAAACGGACATTCTTTGCACCAGAAACAAGCCGGAGCGGGAGTCACCACTTTTTTCCCTAACTCGGCGACCAATCTCCGCAATTAACTTTCTAGCTTCCGACCCCCAACTGCCTAAAGTCTCCACCGCTATAGGCACAAAATAATAGTGCGTCTCCATTGCGGCGTATTTTGATCGCTTTTGGCTTGGACGGTGCGACTCAGATGTGAGGCCACGACTGTGCTAACGCATGTAGCGTCCCATACCAAGCACTTGCCGTTTTTCCACGGCACCAAAGTCAAGCCATCCGACCGCTTCCCGTCAGATCTGCTAAGACCCGATGGCTCCAGCACGCAGCGTACATTGGCGGATAATTAATTATTTATAATAATTAATTAATTATTTAATAATAATTAATTATATTTAGTAATATTATAATAATTATATTTAATATTAATTAATTACGAAAATGAAAAGAAATAACTTAATTATTTAAATAAAAACATTAAAATTTTTTTTTATTAAAATAAATAAATCATTTCCTCCTTCCCATTTCAAAATATATCACGTTTTTTGAGGAAATGATTTTTTTATTTTAAAAATATTTTTTTTTCTTTTTTTATATTTTTTTTTAATAATTTATTTTATTTTATTTATTTATTTTAATAATTTATTATAATAAAAATAAATAAATCACTGCCTTAAAACATGTAATATATTTTCAACTACCGATATTTATACCGATGCCAATGGTCACTCGATGGCATCTTAATAGCGTGTCAGTGGTATGACAGTGGCTTGGCGTGAACATAAAATAGCAGAATTGAGGCCCTGTTTGCTTGCTATGAGGAGTCAATTGTACACAGTACGAGACAGTTAGGTGAAAACACTATTTTTACATAAGTAAATGTCATCAATGCTAGTGTGTAATGTGACTACATTCATATGCGTAACAAATTAAACAGTAAGTAACGTATAAGTCCTTATATTACATTATAATATTTAAGGAATATTACACAATATAATATTTTTTTGATTAAAAAGAATACCGTTTGGAACTTTGTAGTGTCAAAATACATCCTTATATTCCTGAACATCAAGAGTTGGAGGTATAACTTCGTGATATTTTTCCTATGGCAATACTGTCCTCTTGAAAATAAATATGTTTGAGAACAACTGTTGTAAACATGAAACCCAGCGAGCTTCTATACCTACATATAAACGTGTAGTCACAAAGTGTGCGGGACTCGCCCCAGGCAGAGACGTTAAACTTCGTTACCGACCTCTTTTATTTTAACTTGGGTTTGGACAAAGAAAACGTGGCCCTTTGTTTTAATGGGAAACAATATTTTAGGTCCTGAAATAAAAACTTACTAGTGTAGAATCCCGTTCCATTTTAATTTTAAGGAGTGTTTACAACATTTTCGTTAGATGCAACTATTTAAAGGCATATATTTTGAGTATATTAATATCATCATCAACAGCCTTTAATAGTCCACTGCTGGACATAGGCCTCTCCTTAGAAAGGAGGCTTTGGCCTACTATGCCACGCTGGCCGGGTTGGTATAGGTTTTGTGTCAAGTTTTCCTTCTCTTTGCAGTTTCGTTGTCCTGCGTAGTTTACTCCCTTAGTAGGCTCTTACGACACCCACGGGATGAATAGGGGTGGTGACGCTCCATATTCTTAATCCGTCACCATACGGACACATTATTAATATCCAAATAAAATAATTTCATTTCCATGATCAGTGATAACTTTGGCCTTAACTCAATCTATTTGTTAAATCGTTGCCTTATTTTTCTTAAACGTACCTGTAAAACAAAATTGTATTTGACCTATTATTACTTGCGTTGGATTAGTTGGTAAGTAATCTGTAATTAATAAAATTGTGGTAACGTTTTCATAGATAATTGGTGTTGCGTGTCGAGTAGTATTACTTGCGGAATTTTGATAAAGCGACGACATAGGGTTGAGTAAGCGGTTCGTGAGGCGGGCTAATAACAGGTGAACAACGAGTGGCTCGCGGAGGGTGACTCAACTCAGACAACAAAAGCGTGTTCCCATAATAAATCTATAAGTGGTGTTTAAAATCTGTGAGTTTATGAAGACGTTTACTAGGATACTAGCCGACTTGGGAAATTTCAGTGTCAACGCAATTCTGCGCCAGTGTTATGTTTTAATGTTTCGTCATTTTTACTAATCAGATAGGTAATCAGTAGGCCGGCAACGCGTTTGTGACTCCTGAGTTGCAGACGTTCACTTCTCATCAGGTGACCCGTCTGCTCGTCTGCCCTCTCTAACATAAAAAAAAGGTATTTTCGTTGTATTCATAGAGTGACAAACAAAAAAAATGTTTTATTAAATATAAACCTTTAGATTGTTCATTTAACGAAATAATAAATATCCAATAATTAGGGGAAGAATTAACCTTCCATTTTGGGACAAACTTTAGTTATTCGTACATGTCTCTCTTGAAATGCTTTGTAGAACACAAAGGTATCAAAGATCAAAGCAGAGTTACGTGGGAACGATACGTAATCCCTGGAAATTATTAATTTTATAGGCCGTAGGTGGTGGTGGCCTAAAGTTAACTATGTTAAACATTAAAAAAAAACATTTTTACATTTTACCCTTTTAGCCTTCAAAACGTATGACGAGTAAAGTAACGTGAGCTCTAGAATGTCTGTCCCGGGTTGTCTATCTTTATCTCAAAAACTGAGGCTCTCTCTCAATTTTCAACTCTCTCTCAACTCGCTTTTCAATGCCGTTTAATACAAATATTTGTGTGCTTAAATACCTTTATTGTCATTTGTCTGGGTGCTATTACGGATATATAAAAAATATGCATATTAATATGTTTCGTTTCCATGAATATTTTTTTTGGCACAGTACTCCTTTCATAATAAAAATACCTTATGTCCAAAAGGACATAAGGTATTTTTATTATTTTTTACTTTTTACACACATATTGCCATGCAACATAAAAATGTTGCATGGCAATATGTGTGTATAAATTTCACGATAATCGTGTAGGTAGTTAAGATATGAGGCGTCATCATCATCATCAACGGCCTCTAATAGTCCACTGCTGGACATAGGCCACAGATATGAGGGGTAAGAAATGTAAAAACAAACTTTCCGATTTGTAATATTAGCGAGGACTGGAATTAGTGGATATGACATAAGAGTAACCCTGTGATCCGCAAGATGTAGCGATGTACGTAAACACCAAAACTCAGATATATGTATATTTGACTATGTTTTGTCAAGCACTAATGGTGCTTTGTGATATTAGGCTGCGACTGCCAAGGGACGTGATCTCGGTAATCAAGCTCAATACGAATGTCAGGGAAACAAGGCTAACATAATACATATCTCACATAGCCTTATTAGTATAATAAAGAGAACGTACTGTTATAGTAAAAGTTTCTTGGTCGCGGGGGATTCGTTCCGTAAGTTGCTCCGAATACATACCTCGTAAGAATGGAATAGTTATGTGTGTGTTGTGTTACAGGGAATATGTTCCAAGGTTATAAAGAATATCAAAATTAAATTTAGCGTCTTTAACAATGTCTATTAAATAACTATTGTCAGACTGTAAGGTATGTTAGTTAGTATTTTTTCGTATGTTTAAGGTATTGTGTTACTCATCTGAATAACGGGCAGTATTGTCTTTTAAATATTCAGGAACAGAGCGTACTCTCATTCCGAAATTCGGTAAAGCAAGGGTGTCGATGGGGGCAGTAATCGCTTTCCATCAGGTGACTCGTCTGTTCGTTTGACTGTCTCCGTGGTGGAGTTATAGCGTATGCGAGTGCTGTGCTGAGATCTCGGTTTCGATTCCCGGGAACCAAATGTTTGCATGTCCTTCAAATATTTGTTTTGGAGTTTGCGTGTTTTCTATGTATAATATGTATGTATTTACAAAAATGGTATATATGTATTCTATCAGTCAATCTAGTTTTCATAGTGCAAGCTCTGCTTAGTTTGGACGAGATGGCGTTGTGTGTCAGATGTCCGAAAATATTATTATTTTATCATAGTTAAAGTGTTGTCAGGACCAGTTGCAATAAAATATCATTGATCAGTCACTGTTATTTATTTGATCGTCAAAACACAGGCCCCTTTCAGCTCTTTTGATTTTTATCTTTGGGGTTTTAATGGTCTCTGAATTATAAGTGGTTTAGAACAGATGAGTTGCATCCTAGCTATTGCTGCCTTAAAACCAGAATTAGGAAAAAGAGCGCTCATGCATTTAGTATAATATTGGCCCAAAAATTTCTAAGAACTTCGAAAATGCGAATGAAGAAAGCGTGAATACTGAGTTTTGACTGTATAGTCTGTTACTGAGGCTGTAACAAGTGGCAATAATACGTGCATGGGGTCGAGTTTGTCGGCCCAGCCTGACCCACGTACCCTAATACCTTTTAACTACTTAACTTTGCTAATACGTCTTTCTCTAACTTATATAACTTGTCTCAACAAGAAAATGTAATATAAGGATTATTACGAGTACGGCAACGTAATTTGTGATGTCATTGATTTTTTCTTGTTTAGAAGATAGAACTGAATCATCTTTAAACGTAAACCGTGACGGTATCAATTCTGTTACATTAACATAATATATTTTTCTAACGATATTACTTCTGTGGTGGGATGGTATGGAGATATCACCATTACACGTCATATCTCTATCTATAAATACATTCAGCAGTAAAATGATATTATGGTATTATGTTCCATGTATCACCGTGACACCGACTGTCGCTAATGGCTGATTTTGTTTTTAAATGTAAAAAGTTTTTTTGTTTATAGTCATGAACTTTTTTATATAAGGTGTCGTGACAGTGTCACTCAGAAAATATTGCCAATAATTTAGTTTACAAAGTTTGACATGAAAAAAGCGAGAGCTAACAATTTTAAAAAATACTGAGAAGATCGCTGTCGTTAATTTGCCTTCTTCGTCTTCTTCTTCTTTAGCCTTAATCGACCAAATATTTCGTGTAGGCCTCCTTTAATCCTCTCCACTTTCCTCTGTCTTGGGCAATAAAAAAAATATAATATAATTTGCCTACATTTTGATATAATATTACATTGTCAGACCACAATAAGCTTTACCTATGCGATGACTAGTTACAGCACATTAAATTATGATGACTGTAGAAACTCGTCCCCTCATCGATAAACAAAATCATGGTAGTTACTTGTTCTCTATATAATCCGAAAACCTCCCAATTTTTTTTCTTTTAAAGGCAATACGGGCGTATTAGGAAAATATCTATACATCTTGTGTCACGGAATACATCGTGTAAAAGTTTTGTTGGCAGTAAAACTTACCGTATAACACGAAATTATTATATACTACTTTCCAATATTACCTACTGTCGCATAGAATGTTATAATTTAGCGTCAGGCTTTTAGTGTCGTCAACCATTCGTCTAAATATATATCGTTGAAAATAAATCCTCAAGGTTTATTTTGTTTTGATATATTTTTAATTCCTGATATAAAAGTATTCCTGATAATCATGATGTGATTTTCAGTCAAGATGTTAATTTTAACTTGAAACTGCAACGCGTTACTGACAATAGCTAGACAGACAGGCCGTTATCAAAGTAATCCTAATAAAATTTTATTACCCTTCTTTTGAAATATGAATCCTTAAAATATAAGAAATATCGGTTGTCAAATGGAGACGATGCTGATACTAAAAGTCTTTCTCTTTATATATATAAGTCTACAGATATGAAACAGCTCTAGAACGATACAATTCTAGAGCGAATGATAAAGATTTATACATGATACTCGTACTAAAGTACCCATAAAGTAAGTAAAACAAGATTGTACAAAAAGGTCATGCAATGCGACGGAGTAACAGTGCCAACATCTACATCCAGACAAAGGCTTGGCAATTAAGAAAAAAAAGTTTGGCAAATGCGTCGTTGCCAAGTGCTAGGGGAGGGGGCCACCGCTATCGCCAGCTTCCGACGAGCCTACTCGCCAGTGCCAGACACACAACATATCTATGTGCTGAGTTTGTGTGCTGACTGTTTCACGAAGATTTTATGATGGAATGTTTGTATTATATTTTAATTTTGTAATTTTCAAATTTCGTATCTTGCAAATTTTTGTATGGTAAAATCGAAACAGAGTCACTGCGGCTGTATAATAACATGCGGAAAAAAATAGTTTTAGCTTTTAATTTCATTATATGTTAGCAAATACATTTTTATAAGTAAGTAAGTTATCGTAAAACCTATGCGTATCAAACCTTCCGTGTCGAGACGGATCCGTATCATCTGAATTAATAACTCTGAGAGAATTATCTGTTTTGAAATGTGAAGTAGCATTGCATTTATGTTATAAATGAACACGGGTGCAGTGAGGGCATGAAGCCTGTAGAACGTAAAGCCGATGCTAGCGTTCGTCAGAAGGCTAACTTTAGCCACCGTTTTATCCTCAATGATAGGATGTTCTTGTAAACACTCAAATAATACGGTCAATTTGTTTGAACATTCTGGTTCAAACATATAGACTGTTTAATATTTTTTTGGTTATTAATGAATGTAATGTTGCAAACCTTTGGCTGACATAAATAATGTGATAGTCCGGCTGTGGCCTGAGAACAGGGTAGAGTGGCTTTCTTTTGTTTGCAAACTTTCGATTTGCTTTTCTTATTCATCAAAGACGTCTACTGCTGGACATACATAGGCCTCACCCAAGGTTCGCCACAACAAGTATTCCTGTGCTGCCCGCATCCACCGTGAAGGGATCCTACCCACACGTCGTTTTCCTTCGCCATTCGAGAACTCTGTTTGCTTTTACTTAATGTAAACTGTACTCTCCGGAGCAATGGATCTTAGTTACCTACATAATATACCTGAAAAGCTCGGACACAAAAAAATCTAATTAATTAAATGAGATTGTGATTATCAAACAATTATAATTATTCCACAATGATATCTGCACGGTTTAAGCGGTCGCCACGCCGCTTCCTACAATGCCGAGTGTTGTGGGTTCAAACCCCACATAGGACGACACTTTGTGTGATCCACAAATTGTATCTCAGAACAACAATTTGTGGATCACACAAAGTGTCTGGGTGTTCTTTGTGTCCATTTCATGTATGTTTGTAAAGTCCCGACACAGGAATATATTCCTAATGCGGGAGTTGCTTTTTTTTAATAAAAAAATAACAATAAAAGTAAACTTATTTGTTATTTTGATATTCATAAAAAGATATTCCATAGTATAAATGTAATAATAGTAACAATATTTCGGACGTCTGACAAACAACGCCATCAAGTTTCAAACTAAGAAGAGCTTGTTTTGTGAAAACTAGATTAACTGGTAAAATATTTATGTAACCTTTTTTTTGTAAATATATATTTGAATACAAATATTTGCAGATCACACAAATATTTGTTCCAACCTGGAAATCGGACCCGAGACCTCAGCGCAGCAGTCGCATAAGATACTACTGCACCACCGACGCAAGTAAAAGTAGTAATGTGAAAGTGAGTTTGTTTGTTTGTTTCTTTGTTAGGATTTTACGCCTAAACTAAATGATGTTGAATATTCTTTCAGCAATGGAAAGCTCCAATATTAGACATAGACTACTTTCTACCGACATCCACGCAGGCGGAACCGCGGGCAAAAGCTAGTAATAAATAAAACTGCCTAATTTCAAAACAAAAATGAAAAACACCATCATTATTTTCTACAACTTCAACATTTTACCAAATTTGGACACTTTATGTTACCTCCTCCTCTAAATTGCTGATATGCAATATGGCATGCTGCCTCTTTCACCTTAGACCTTTCACTTTAATGCGATAGGGGTTCAAGAGGACAGTTAATGTGTATAATAGATGCATATTACAGTAGAGAAAATCCGAGAACTTCAAAGATTTATAATATACTTATGATGTTAAAAACATATTTTTGTGCTCTTACATTGCAAATTCTGGTTACGAGGTAGATCACAATAATGTACTATATAATTGTATATTTTAAACAGAACTGAATTGTATTTCTTGTATTATTATCTTAATACATTATTTTAGGATATTTGGTTTTACTCACGTATGTATATTTAGGACATACCGCAAAAACAGACTCTTGTAGTAGAAATGTATCTTCAATCTACGCTTCAAAGTGCCCAAAAAAACCTATTTGTAACATAAATTCATTCATCGTTCTAGGAGATGAATCCAACTGTGGAATAAATTTTAATAATTATTTTCGCCTCTTATTAAGTAATCTGTAGTCGTAGTGCTGCTGTTAAGGGAGGTGCTATTAATATAGAAACATTTTACGGATCCTAAGTAGTTTATTATTTTAGTGCGTTTTCTCCCCTTTTCTGCTGGTAACCAGAGCTGTGGTCGATGCGGTTCTTTTCAGCAAACCTGACACGTTTGAGCAAAGTCTCATGATAATTAGTTGAGTAATTAAGAAAAAAATCACAACAAACAAAGAGACTTACATGCGCTTTAATAACAGTTTTATTCAGTTAGAATTATGACTAAATCTGTTTTACTGAAAAATCTTTGGCAGTCACTGCTGATGGAGTTGTACTCCATTATCTCATTCTGCTCTACATGTGATAGAGCTGTACTCCATCTTCCAAGGAAGCAAAGGCATTCCTTATGTGAGAGAATCTAACACATGGTAATTAATTGCACAGAAGAGCTCCTAAACCGCCTTTATGTCACCATCTATTGATGATCAATAAAGTTTTTTTTTTACATTTATTTTATTAGGTGTCACATGATAACCTGTTTCGTAAGCCATAGTTCATTATATCGATAGTTACCGTCCAATTATAAATACGTAACGTGTAATAAAGTCACGTGGATGATTATAGACTGAGGCGTATTAAAATATAGGTCGATATAATAATGGACGTCTGTTTTGTATGGCGTTTGAGAAAAGTTAAAACTGTAGACGGAATTGCAAAGGTAATTGGCAAAACAATTAGATTGACATAAGAATTGAGAAGAAGAAATTAAGAAGTACAGTAGCAGTAAGTATGGGCGTAACACGCGCACGTTCAAAGCTGGAGTACTTTAGCGGAATAAATTATAGTAATATAAATACTGAAGAAGGACAATTGCATATATTGAATTTGAATAGACCAAATACTACCGTGTAGTGTCCGTGTAGTGACGGATTAAGAATACGGAATGTCACTAGTCGGCTCTTACGACACCCACGGGATGAATTGGGGAATTCATCCCGCAAAACAACGCAGGACACTAGCACTGCAAAAAGAAGGAAAACTTGATACAATCCCTTTTTTTTTTTTTTTTTTTTTAACGTGTGGAAATCCCCTCGGACCGTCACCCCTCCGGGGTTTGCGGCGGGGTGGTGTGTCGGACTCGGACCGACTAAAACCACACGGTGTGCCACTCTGCGCCTGTAACAGGAGGGATCCGGGAACAGCTGTTGTTAAGACATCCGGACCCCTCCTAGCGCCAGCCCGCTCCTGGTGCGGGCTCCGTCTCGATGTAGATGTTCCTCTCTTTAGGCGACGTCCGGCACACGCGGACGCCGCCCCCTCGCGGCTGGCCAAACTAATGCGGGTGGAGGGGAAACCCACCCCGTCCACCCGCGGCCACACTCAGGGCGGCATGAGGCTGTGGTAGGCGGGCCTCCGCCGCCCGGTTCGCCGGCGGCGGATCGGGTCCGAGTGGAGGTCGTCCTCCCGGGCCCTCTCCGCCGCCTCCTTCCGCGAGATTACTACCTCGCAGAAGGTTGCGACCGCGGTAAAACAACTGTCGCTACCGGCCATGGAGCGTACTACGGCCGGTAGCGAGAGATCCACTCCGATGACTGCAGTGAGGGCCCGGCGCTGCGCCGCCCATGCGGGGCAGACCGCCAGCGTGTGCTGGGCCGAGTCCTCACTGCAGTCGCAGTGGTGGCAGGCGGGACTCAGTTCCCTCCTAGCGACCGTGTGCAGGTACTTTCCGAAGCAACCGTGCCCGGAAAGCACCTGCGTCAGTCGGAAGGAAAGGGTCCCGTGCTGCCGCCCTGCCCACTCGGCGATGACCGGCTGGAGAGCCTCCACGGCGGCGAAGCCAGCGCGTGGAGTCTCCAGCCGGAACGACCAACGAGCCATCGTGGCTCGGCGAGCGGCTTCGCGCCACTCGCGCACATCCTCGGGCGGAGGGCGAAATCCGCCTTCCGCCCGGAAGTCAGCCACTCGCCGATAAACTTCGGCGAGCACTTCCGCCTCCAAATCCCACGGGGGAGTTCCGGCCAATGCGCATGCCACCTCCGTCGAAACGGTGCGGTAACCGCGTATGGCTCTGACCGCCATTACCCTCTGAGGGCGCCAGAGGCGTACCCTATTCTGGGCGGTCAGAGCCGCCGCCCACACCGGTGCACCGTACAGCGCCATTGACCGGACAACCCCCGTGTACAGCCGTCTTGTCGCGACGCTGGGTCCACCCATATTGGGCAAGAGTCGCCCTAGGGCAGACGCAGCGCCGACCAGCTTTGGAGCAAGCTGTCGGAAGTGCTCGTCGAAGAGCCACCTCCCGTCGAGGATCAGGCCCAGATATTTCATCTGGGCCCGAACCGGTACGAGGACCGAGTTGACCACGATGGAGGCGCCAGGGGGTGGACCACGACGGGGCCCATGAAATAACAGGGCCTCCGTCTTATCTAGGGCCACCCGTAAGCCCAGCGCCTCAATGCGCCCGACCACCAGGGAGACTCCCCCTGTGGCCAGGCGCGCCGCCTCTTGGAAGTTTGCCCCCCGGGCTGTCACCAAGGTATCGTCTGCATAACAGATTACACCCAGCCCGGGGGGGAAATCGGCGCGAAGGGCCCAGTCGTACCCTATGTTCCACAAGAGGGGTCCAAGAACAGACCCCTGTGGAACACCGCACGACATGGGCCGACACCTCAAATAACCTTCTCGGTCCTCGTACACGACGGTACGCTCCTCTAAATAGTCTGCCACCAGCCGCCTCAGGTACTTTGGCACCCCATGATAGTGGAGTGCTTCCCTGATGCAGCTGAATGGCAGACTATTGAATGCGTTGGCGATGTCCAATGACACCGCCAACAGCACGCCGCCACAGCTCACGGCCTCTTCGGTCACGGCCCTCAGGCGCAACACAGCGTCGACTGTCGAACGCCCCGCCCGAAAACCAAATTGGGCGTCCGACAGATCGGGGCCCACCTCGCAGAGGTGCCGGACGATGCGGGCAGAAAGAACCCTCTCAAACAATTTGCCCGCCTCGTCCAGCAACACGATGGGCCTATAGGCCGCGACCGAATCGGCAGGCCGTCCCGGCTTCCTCAATAGGACCAGCTTCCCGCTCTTCCAGCACTCAGGGAAGCGTCCCGACGCCAAGCTAGCGTCGAACACCTCCCCGAGGCGGTCTGCCAAGTGGTTGAGGGCCAGGGCCAGCACTCGGGCCGGTACCCCGTCTGGCCCAGGGGCGGTGTTCTTGGAACGGATCCGTAGAACAGCCGCCCCTACCTCCGAATCCCGGACGGGCGGAACATTTTCCTCCCCGTGCTCCCCGTCGTCTCCGGCCAAGGAGGCCATCGCCGGGGGAGTGTGTTCCGCTCGTTGCGGGAAAAGGCCCTCAACCACTTCTCGCAGGAAGCTGGGCTGGAGAGTCTCCGTAAGGGGGGGGCCCGACGCGCGGAGCTTTTGTCGCACCGCGCGGTAAGGGCGACCCCAGGGGTCACGATTAAGACCCTCCAGCATCTCCTGTCTTTTTTCTTCTTTGGCGCGGCTAATGGCCAGCTTCAGAGTTTTCCGCGCCCGTCGGTACTCCTCATGAAGCCGGTCCTCCTCACCGTCTCCACGGTGACGCCGCCGACTGCGTGTGTAGGACCTCCGGGCACGTGTACAGGCCGCACGGAGGTCCGCCAGCTCCTGGGACCACCAGTAGACCTCCTGCCTTGGAGGCCGACGACCTCGAACGCGGGGCATGGCCGCATCGCATACATGCGTAATCGCATCGCGAAAGCGGCCAGCCCCCACGTCGACCTCCTCGGTCGGAGCCTGAGGAGACAGCCACGAGTGAATTATGGCTGCCTCCTCTAGTAGGTCCCGGTTCAGCCTGGCAACAGCCCACCGCGGAAAGCGGGATAAACGCCGCGCCACGTGACCCCTACTGGAGTCCTGGGTCCGGGAGAGCTCAAATCGGATATACAGGTGATCCGAGAGCGTCTCAACCTCTTCCAGGACACGCCAGTTCCTTACTCGTGCGGCGAGGGCAGGGGTAGCGAACGAGAGGTCCACTATCGACCCCCCCTGCTGTCGCACGCACGTGTTTGTGGAGCCTCTGTTTAGAAGACAGAGGCCCACCGAGGCCGCCCACTCCTCTACGGCCTCGCCCTTGGCGTCCGTCCTGGGGGAACCCCACGCAATGGACTTTGCGTTGAAGTCCCCCAGCACAAGGACGTGCCCAGACGCTAGTCGCCGTATCGAGGTCTCCAAGCTGATTAGGAAAACCTCGAAGTCGTTCAAACTCCGGTTGGGGGAGAAATAGACACCATATATGGTGATCCCCCCCCACTCGACGGCAACATATCCAGTGCCCTTGTCTCTTAGCGACAAGGGCGGGGAATGAGCCGTCGTGGAACCGACGACTGCCACGGAGCCGTCCCAGTCACCCATCCAGTTTGGACGGGGAGGGACAGAATAGGGCTCCGCGACTACGGCAACACCTATCGACCACTGTGCCATGGTTTGCAGGAAGAGATCCTGCGCCGCGGCACAGTGGTTCAGGTTCGTCTGGACCAGGAGGTTGGAGACTTGATCCATTACTGGATCGTCTCTACAACCTCCTCCATGGGCGACGACGTCGACGCACGAACTACATCGGAGGCAGCCTGGGTCGACTGGCTAACCCCCGACGTCTGCCGAGAACTGCGGGGAGGCTTGCAGCCTCTCTGCCCCATCTGGTGATTGGCGGGCTTATTGCCCGCCGCACACACTGGGCAGTGAGGGGCGGCAGAGCATTCTGCCGCCTTATGCCCCGGTTGACCGCAGCGGAAACACAGTCCGCCGCAGTCAAAACAACTGTCGCACTTGACGCGCGTGTGTCCCGATGCTAGGCATTTGTAGCATCTCATCGGTCTCGCCGCCAGGACTGTGATCCTGGCGCTCACGAAACCGACGAGCAGCCTGCCGGCGTCGGCCAATACTTTGGCCGACGCTACGGGACAGCTGACCCACACGGCGCCAAGCCCTCCTGGACCGGGGCGGATGGTGCCGACCCTGACGTTGTCCGCGCTGCACCCCGTCTTCTCCCGGATTACAGCGCGGACATCTTCGGCCGTCACAGAGTCGTCCAGGCCCGAGATGCGCAGCTCTGCGCACTTAGTAGGCCTGGCGATCTTTACACCATCCGTGGCTGTAAAGAGTCCCCGCAGCTTCTCGGCAAATGTGTCCGCCGTCTTAGCGCCTTCAGCCCCAGGGAACTCGAGGACTCGAGCTCCCGTCTGGGCGAGGCGCATTCTGACCCCCACCGTTCCAAAATCGTTGGCGAGGCTGTCCCGGGCCTTTTTGAAGACGGCCGCGTAGGACAGCCCGCCGTCCGCCGCCTCCGGGGACACGGTCACCACTACAGCCGCGGTTTTGGGCGGCTGCAGCTTCCGCGGCCTCTTTGCAGAGGCCGTTGCCACCGGTGGCGAAGGCTGGGCTTGGGCTGCTTTTTGGGCAGCCTTTCTGGCCCGCCTTCGGGACTTCTTGGAGCCCCTCGCCTCCTGCCAACCCTCGTTGGAGGGGGCAGGTGCGGAGGGGCCCGGCAGGGGTGTCGGAGTGGGGAGCGGAGGGAATGCCACTCCGCTCCTCGGCGCCGTTTTAGGCCCCGTCTTGGCCGGCGCCTGGGGATGTGCCTTGGCCGGCGCCTTAGCCGGTGCCTTGGCCGGCGCCTGGGCCGGTGCCTTGGCCCCCCTCCTCGGCTTTTGGGGAGCCGATGGAGTCGGGGCAGACGCCGCCGCCGCGTAGGAGACGCGGCCTCCCACTATGGGGAGCGCGGTCGGAGCGGCGGCCTTAGGCCGCTGTGCAGACGCGAGCGGGGGGCGCATAATCGGCGCAGGAGGCAGTCTCGCCTCCAGGCCAGCCAGGCGTCCGTCCAGCATATTCCCAACTGCGATAAGGATTTCTCGCAGTTGGGAGTCAAATGCCCCTGGGTTGGTGGTAGGGGCAGGCTGGGACGCGGACGGGGCTTCCCGCTCGGGGAGGTTCGCCTGGAAGCGGGCGAACTGAGCACTCAGCTCATTCACCCGCTCCGTCAGCCTCTCGTTGGCCACCTGTAGGCGCGAAACGTCGCCCACTAGGCCCTCCACGACCTCCGACAAAGCGGAGGAGGAGTCCTTAAGGGCCCTCACAAACGAGCCCTTAAGGTTCACGGACTTGGTGGCCACCTTGTGAATGACGGCCACCGCCGCTTTCGCCCTCTCCTGCACGGACACGGGAGCCTGGGGGGCATTTCCGCCCACCGGCTCCCGAACCTTGAGCAGGAGATCCGCGATCTCCTCCTCCGCTACGGCCTCGCCGTCCACCCGTACACTTCTGTAGGACTCCGCGTTGGAGAACGCGGAGCCTGACGGGGTTAAGACCGGGGCCGAGGCCGGTTTGCGCGCCCTCCCTCGGCGGCTGCTTGCCACCTTTGGTGGCATCATTTCGCCGGACGTGTCGGTTTCCACGTCCCCTGAGCGTCCGCGTTTTCGGCTGTCGCTTCGCTCCGCCTCCATGGCCTCCGCGCCATCCGAGGAGACGGCGGATCCGGAACGAATACGATCCGATGCTCTTCGGCTCCCAGAGACCAGCGTTAGACTGACTTCTGGGAGCCCCATCGAGATAGGCGTTCCTGACACCATCTCACCCTCAGTGGACGACCCATCCGCTCCACTGTTCCTCTTCTCCCTTGCACATTTCGTTGCAGTGTCCGTTTTGCTTGCCTTTTGTTGTTGTTTTGTTCCGATCGTTTTCTTTGATTGAGTTTGATTATTGTTCATAATTGATCCCACGAGTGGGGGAGAACTAAAGGTCCACCCGGGCAGAGATCCCCCATTACCCGGGCAAGCGTAAATTTTTAACCCAACCGAGGGGTCCGCAGGTACCTCGGCTTGGAGTGCGCTCGCGACTGAACTTCCCATCAGCCATGCATCCCCTGGCCACGCACCAGAACACGGGATTCGGGGAATTTTTTAGAGAGGTTATCTTCCTCGCGGTCCGGGCGGTTAAGCCAAGACCCTCGCCCCCGATCAGAGCCGCGAGACTTAACCACAGCGCTCTTCTCGGGATTACGATATGCCGACGGTTGACAGGGAGACTACGTCCCCCTGCCTGCTCGGTGGTAGTGTGAGTACACGCCGAGCCCGTCCTCCTTTCTCCACCGCTGTCAGCGGAGAAACTGTGGCCCCTACAGGGCCCCGCCATCAGGTTTTTTACCGAGGTTTCCTCCTCCATGCTCCGAAGAGCGAAGAGCCAGCAGGGCAACCGGCAGACACGCCCACCCTGCTGGACCAGGCCTTGCCCGAGAGCCGATGAACGGCTGCCTCTTCTGCTAGAATATTGGCCGCTGGCGATAATCCTCTCCTCCAAGAGGACAAGGAGGAAACAGTACCATCCCCAGCGTTTCCAGGGTGCACCACGAGGAGGTTTTCTAGCCCAGCACCCCATACAATCCCTATACCAACCCGTCTGGCCAGCGTGGTATAGTAGGCCAAAACCTCCTTTCTAAGGAGAGGCCTATGTCCAGCAGTGGACTATTAAAGGCTGTTGATGATGATTGATGAAATACTACACACTATGTTAGAATATCATTTTTAAGAGGTTTCAGTTTGTCTTTCCTTTTTGCTTGAATTCCTCGGGTTTTCTCGTTGTATGTTTGCGTCGTTTACAAGCTGAGGGTGTGTTGTGTACCATCCACTTTTCATATAGATAATGTAACAAAGTGGCATAAAATATGAGGCATATTACAGAAAGGTGTAGCTACTTTTTACGTTCGTGCACCAGAGACCATAAATAAACTAAAGCGCTAGTAATTTTAGGAAAATTTTGTTTAACATGAATGAAACTATGGATATTTAATTCTCGGGGACTTCTTTCTTAGATTATATCCGAGTCCCTTAATTAAATTAGATTCACATAGACTCACCGTGTGGTTGTAGTCGGTTCGGTTACTATATACAACTTAATCGTGAGCCAGGTGAGGTGATGATCCGTGGCTATCCTTTTCACACGAAAAAGAAAATAAAAATCCATCGTTACATGGAAAATTCAAAATATATTGCTTACAAATTTGCATATATTACGAGGCAAAGTATTTGCTAACAAAACGCATTATGCATTCCAAGCTAAATGTTTTATTTAAAGCTTTATGGAACACCGTGTATATTTTATAAGACTATAACCTATAACTTAAGGTATCTCATGAAGGTATCGTCATTACAAAAACTAAATTGCATTAAACAATAGCATAGGGAATGAAAGTAAAATATGATACTCTTACTCTTAAATAACAACTTAGTTTGCGTTTATTTTAGGCGTGTTCTACAAGCTTACAAATAAATTACGAACAGCCTACAGACAAAGCCTCTAAGTACAACGGATGATGTCGTTAAAGATGTTTACAACTCAAACCGCCGAGTTTTATCGTTTAGTAAGTAAGTCGACCTACGTTTAAAATAAATGAACCAATAAAAAAATAAGAATAAGGTCTTGATTACATTTTGTATATGATTTATATCTTATTGTCATAAGATTCATAAGATCAGGCGCTGTCGAAGTCGCATCAACATCATCATCAGCCTATCGTAGTCCACTGCTGGACATAGGCCTCTCCCATTGCACGCCACTTAGATCGATTTAGAGTTTCTCACATCCAGCTCCTGCCAGCCATCTTGCGCAAATCGTCACTCCACCTGGCTCATCTATCACGCGATGGACGGTGAATCCACGAAACGCTAAGAAATAGGTCTTAGAAAGCTTATTACTAAAGCTAAAGATAAAATGTGCAAGAGTAAATAGAAGAAAGTAAAATATTACAGATTCTTTTGCAATCGGCCTGTGTCAGGTGTGTGACCTGTATTTCAAGCAATCGCTTGACTGTGCTGTTAGATAGAGGCCCTTAATATTTTAAAGTTCTAATAGATTCATCACATCATCACACATCAACAGCCTTTAGTAATAGTCCACTGCTTGACATAGGCCTCTCCTTAGAAAGGATGTTTTGGCCTACTATACCACGCTGGCCAGACGGGTTGGAATAGGGTTTGTGTCAAGTTTTCCTTCTTTTTGCAGTGCTGGTGTCCTGCGTAGTTTTGCGCCCTTAGTCGACTCTTACGACACCCACGGAATGAATTGGGTTAGTGACATTCCGTATTCTTAATCCGTCACTACACGGACAATAATAGATTAATATAAATCTAATAGATTAATCATGTAAATTACCTAAGGCTGTATATTCTATCAAGGAATACAAGCAGCAAAGTTACAATGATCGGTGAAACAACGGTTTTAACTAAAAATAATGATGCTCTTAAGTGTGTTAACTGCTTTCGTTGCTCATTTTTATTCCAGTTTCAACGAAGAGATGAGTTTTTTAGAGTTCCAAAACTAAAAGGAAAAACCCTTATTTTCGCCATTTCATAGTCCCTCTGTCTTATCTGTTTGTGATTTCTGAGAATAAGACAATATTTTCCCAGAAATAATATAATATAATAACAATATAATAATATTCTACCACATACACACAACGCCATCTAGTCCCAAACTAAGCAGAGCTTGTACTATGGGTACTAGACAACTGATATAAATACATAAATACTTTTTTTTTGTAAATACATACATATTATACATAGAAACACCCAGACCAAATCAAACATTAAATGTTCATGCACACAAATGCTTGACTTGAGCGGGAATCGAACCCGCGACCTTTGGAATAGCAGTCCGTTACACAAACCACTACGCCATTCGGTCGTCGTAAATTCTCGAAGGTATCAAGTTAGGAGGGAATTAATGTCAAATATTTAAGTGTTTTTAGCACTTGACGCTATAAAGATCAAGCTTTATGTTAATGACACTAAACAATACGGTCATTGAAGTCTGACATTTTATATTTTGTAGATAGACTAACATCCACATAATCATTTCCCGAATTTCGCCAGATCAATGGTCTCACAGCACAATTTAAGAAAAAAAACAAAAAGTCGTTGATTCATTGTTTTATTAATTATTTTTATTTGCGCTTAGAAAATTAACTATCGATGCATAGATAACTATTTTACAAACAGCAAAGTTAAGTGGGAATGTAATACGTGAAAAACCACTTAAAATTACGATGCCTGATATATACGAAAAATCGGTTGTCTGTAAAGTCGGTTTACTGACGATAGTTGAACGTGACAACGTCATAAGAAAATACTGATTGAATGGTTGCATTTTACGAAAACATGTAAATGTATTATTGTATAGCAGCTGTCCACGCGGACGCATCGGTCACTCATGTAGGAGAGAGAGAGAAGGCGGAGGCCGATTGTGCCTCTTTGTCGCTCGTTGCGCGCTCTCGCTTGCACTTCAAGCCTTAAATGGAACGCCTCAGAGCGAGGTAACGCCGCATGAGTCATGTTTTTTCGTGCGTGCAGCCGGCTCCATCGAATTATAAGACGTTGTCACGTCAAAAACCTTAAAAAAACCTACATACAAGATAAGATAAGCATTCCATTGTTGGGCGGCAACTCCCCAGTGATGTACCCTCCTACCTTTAACTATCTATTGTTCAAAGGTATTAAGTAAATATTATGTATTATTACAGGCTACTGTTAAGACCAAACCTTATCCGAAGCCCTTTCTATTTCAAGCTCGTTTCCCAACTACGCCGATACCTTTGCTCGACACTGTCAGGCCCACCGCAAAGGACGTTTTGAGTATCGTCACACATTATTCAAAAATAAGTAGGTCAATCGTTATTATTTTAGCAATACCAGTAAAATAAAAGCTATCAAATGGACAACTGACGTAAACAGGTCTGTTATTGACGCAGCGAATAACTCTATCAATGTCAAGGTGACTTGTTTTGCGGGTGACACTTGTGCCGACATCCTATCGATTGCCAGCACTGAGCACCGCACACCGCTGTACGTCACTGTACGTAACACAAGTACCGCAGTTTTGCGCTTTACAGCTATCATCTGTATAATGATAAATTAGTTTATCTTGCGTACAGAACTTTTCAGACAGTTTTATTGATCGATTTACTCTGTAAAGCTAGATGATGCTGCCATTTGTTATGCCATGAAAAGAAACACCAAAGAAAATTCAAGTAGTAGGCGTCCAGGTCCAGTTGAGTATAAAGACATACAAAACTTTGACCTGTCACGACTTGGATCTTAAGAAACGTGTCTCCAGCGGGACAATCCACTACAGTATTAAGACATTTGAGTAAGAAAATATTTAAGATTGTAAGACTGTTCTTAAAGGTAGAAAATACTTTCCCAAACACAACTTTCATTTACATACATGGACGGGCCTGTTGGTCTAGTGGTTAGTGACCCTGACTGCTAAGCTGGAGGTCGTGAGTTCGATTCCCACCCAGGACAAATAATTCTGTTATGAGCACGATCATTTGTTCTGTGTCTGGGTGTAATTTATCTATATTATGTATGTATTTAGAAATATATAAGTATGTTGATCAGCAGTCTGGTTACTACAGTACAGGCTCTGCTTAGTTTGGGATCAGACGGCCCTGTGTGAGATGTGTGAAGTTAATATTATTAAATTATTACTATACATAACTATGTGCTTTACAAAAAAACATATTTTCTAAAAATGAAAAACAAGAGAATATAAAATACTGTGTTGTAGATATAATAAGTACTAAGCAATGTACCTTCAGTTGTTTACTCGAAGTGAAAGGGAATTACAAGCTGTTTCCTAAATAAAGGGAAAATCGACGTTCATAAAACCCAACGCTACGAAAATATTACAAATTTATAGAACTCTGTAATATTTTCGCGAAATATTGTCGGTTTAGCGCAAGCTCGCGTGTTTATTGAACCGGTATTTATGCGCGCAGACACGACACCGGTTTATTCTAAACAAACTGATTCGCGAAAGGGGAAAGGACATGCCTAAGTTACCTTATCTTATTGTCCGATCAGTGACTGAGGTAGGTACCTACCTACTTCTATTTAATAATGTAGATATTTGATGTCATGTGTAAAAAGTGTATTAGAAAAATATATTTTATGTAACTTAAATGTTAAAAAAAAGAGTATTGAATGGTGACTGTGAAACTCGACACGATAATGTGTGAGCGTTGCGACGAATGAAGTCGTAAGCAAGAATAAAACTATATTCGGGAAGAGTTTTCTAAATCATAGTCTTGTATAAAATGGAGCTGTTTAATACAGGCTCAAGAAGTGTGTCTACTTCTCTTCCTACTCTCTTCCTGAAATTTCAAAAAAAATAGGCGATTGGGGGCACTGAAAAGAAAAATAAAGTGTTTGAGATTTGTTTTGATAAACATTTTTATGATCAGTTACGTAATCTTGTTATAGTCAATGAATGATGGTGCCTTTTATATTGTTGGAACACGAAGTTACGGGAATGTTATGCCAATATTATGACTTGTTTGCTCAATAATATGAATTCTAAAGTAATGTCTTATTTTCTTCTCTGTATGTAACAATACCTAGCTATGGCGATATAATGTAGTTACAAATACTGAGTTCAAAGATAAACTTAAGTTTATAAGTTTTGCAAACGGATACGTTTAACTCTAAATCGAATCGTGGATAACTCTAACATCTCTGGTCGGCTCGATCCCTTGGCGTTACGTAGAGATGTGGCTTCACTCTGCATTCTTTATCGCATATATAACGCATCCTCATCACCTGCATAGTTGGCACTCCACTACTGTGCGCTTTTCGAGACACTTTTTGCCCTGCACAACCAGTCTGTGGAATGGGTTATCGTCTGCGGTATTGCCCGACCGATACGACCTTCAAACCTTCAAGAAAAGAGAGTACACCTTCCTAAATGGTCGGAAACGCATTTGTGACTCCTGAGTTGCAGACGTTCATGGGCGGCGTTGTTCACTATCCATCAGGTGACTCGTCTGCTCGTCCGCCCCCTCTAACGTAAAAAAAAAACGCTCAAAAAACGCGCAAAGCACGCTCAACTTAAATATAGACGGCCGTGTGTGTGTGTGAAATCTGTAAAGTATTTATTATCATAAACAGAATAAGATAGGGAATTCCTGTCTTCATTTCGAAATAGTATAAGAAACCTTAGATCTATGTAGTATATGTACGAAAGAGCTTTCTGTACGGGGGAGGGACATCGGAGCATCTCTTTACCCGAGATGGGCGCGTAATGGCCCGCAATCGTACGAGCTCCCGGGGGAAATACGCTGTCCATTATTTATTTACCCTACACATTATAATAGAAGGAATTTATTTTGTTTATAGCTGTTTTTGTGCGGATTTGTTTTGCGTCTGTTTTATGTACGAATGCTGATGTAGCTCAGATAAAAGTGTTATGTGTTTTTGTATAGATTGTTTTGTGATTAATTTACTTTGTAGATAGGATTTTTTTTTATTTAGGGAACGAACATATTCCAAGCACATCCATGAGTCACAAAATGTGTTTGCTGGCATGACATCAACGTTGGGTCTTCTGCTCAAATAATGTTTCTTGATGATGGTCCAAGACTATTGCGGACTATCATTATTATGTTCCTGCACTGCGCCTCTAGGAATGTAATTATTTATAGATGGGACAGAAGAAGAAGATAAATCTTGGTAAGTAAAATAGATACCATGAGAGAATGATGGTGATGGCGCCGGAGATCGCAGAACGACCTCCGTCCTCCATAAGCGCAGGCCTGAGGGTGACAGGTGAGGCCATCTGCCACTCTAGCAGAAGCAGGCCGGGATGGTTCGTGGGCAGGAAGGGAACATCCGGGTTTCCACACAGGAGGGGTCATCTATAAGCCGTAGATGGCCCGATACGTGGGGTACCAGGGCTTTCCTTTCTAGGGTATACCTAGTTCCCGGGCTACTAGTACCTGGAGACGGTGTGCGGTTTTTGGTCGGTTCGAGTCCGACATAATCACCCACTGGTGGGTGGTATCCGAGGGGAGTTCCGCAAAGAAAAAAAAGGGAGCGGTGGTGCGAGACACTGCAAGTATCGGATGGAGAAACGAAACGGAGGCTGCAGTAGCTCGAAGATTCCAGGTCGTGTAACCGTTCATCAGTGACTGGGACACCGAACTATCAACATTTTACAGTTATAATAATGTAAACTGGCAGTTATCACTTTTTCATCAATATGCATATGGACGTATATTTACTCGTACACCGAAGCTATTGTTTCAATATAAGGACCGCAATGCATAGGTCGTAATACCGTTATTGTAACCAATCAAGGTACCTACTTTGCAAGTTACTTAAAGTGTAGCTTTAAAGTGTAAACAAAGATAACTAACAGGTCTCAAAACCGTACCGTCCATTTTTCAACTTTAAGTAATACACACATAAACACATTCAATTTTGTACATACATGTTGAACTCATATTACGTCATCAGTTCCATAAATTCGTAGCAGGCACGTAGCATACCGTAGCACATCTACGATATTGTAGAGGCGTATATAAAACAAGATTCGAATACTGAGTAGATAAGGCTTTGTTTGTCACATTATTATTTTGTGAATTCCTAACAAGCCTCTCTAATTGGTTCTGACTTTTTGGAATGCCATTAATCCCACTGAAGCACTGAAGCAGCATGTATTTTATTCCATAATTCTGATTATATCTGATGGTGAGTGGTTTAAGCGGTCACCACGCCCCGTACTACTACGCTGAGTGTTGTGTGTTCGATCCCCACATGGGATGACATTTTGTGTGATCCACAAATTGTTATTCTGAGTCTAGGTATTTTTGTATCCGTTTCATGTGGTCTGTTAAAAAATGCAGGAGTTGCTTTAAAAAAATAATAATTTTATAATTTATATTTTTTTTTCTCTTATTTAATACCTCAAAGCTTTCTATAAAGAAGCAACTAATGCTCAAAACTATCTCAACTTGCCTTCCTACCCAAGTACCGTATATCAACGTAAGAAAGACAGACCGTAACGTCCAACCGCCGTCAAGGCCGCTACAAAACCGCAGAATTTGATGTCAGTACCCAGATAATGTTTCCGCTAGTTAGTTCATGTTCGCTAGGTAAATCCGCTTTCCTGCTCTGCCCTCAAGGCAATTTATGGAGTTGACATCGGAAATATTCAAGCCTTCATTAAAATAACTACCCTTCCTTACGGAACCAGGTGATGTAACCGTTGTGAAAATCGATAATGCGGAAACAATTTCACTTGTAAAGTTATGATGATATGATCATTAACAGACTTCAAAAACAGAAAAGAAGAGGTTCTCAATTTGACTGGCCCTGGTCTCTTAAAGTACTTCGCCATTCGTGCAGTCAGAATATAAACAGAATTTTAGAATAAAAGACATGCTTCCACACAAATATACCGGCTCAACCAAAATATCACATACCACAATATAAAACATACAAAGGCCTCACAGATGGATTAAGAATACGGAGTGTCACCATCCCTATCCATCCCGTGGGTGTCGTAAGTGGCGACTAAGGGAGTAAACTACACAGGATAACAGCACTGCAAAGAGAAGAAAAACTTGACCCAAGCCCTATACCAACTTGGTGCCTGATGCGTGACTACTACTCCTATAGTAGGCCAAAACCTCCTTTTTAAGGAGAGGCCTATATCCAGCAGTGGACAACAGTCATTTAACAAAAGGCCGATGATGATTAAGTCTCTTGTTGCTTTTCATCGAGTTACTGAAACAACCTTTCCCCCACCTCCCTCCAATCACTCAAAGGGCGGCAATGCACTGTGTCTCTAGAGGTGAAGGTTTTCATGTGTGGCGGTTGTCACTTACCTTCAGGTGACCAGACTGTTCATTCTCTACCTATATCCACAATAGCACAATTTAATGGCCATAGCAAATAAGTAGCAAAGAGTTGTCTTTACATCTGACACACCCGTTCGGTTAAAAAATAATGGTGATAGTCGTTTTAGTAATTAAAATGTTAATGCTTACAAACAAAAAACTCATTTTCGCGATTGTAATATCAGTGAAGATTAATGGCATTGCAAGAAGTCGGAACCAATTAGAGAGGCTTGTTAGGCATTTACAAAATAATAACGTGACAAACAAAGCCTTATCTACTTAGTATTCGTGTCTTGTTTTATATACGCCTCTACGATATCGTAGATGTGCTACGATATGCTACGTGCCGGCTACGAATTTATGGAACTGATGACGTAATATAAGTTCAACATGTATGTAAAAAAATTGAATGTGTTTATGTGAGTGTATTACTTAAAGTTAAAAAAATGGACCGTACGGTTTTAACACCATTTTGTTATCTTTATTTACACTTTAAAGCCAAACTTTAACTAACTTGCTAAGTAGGTACGTACGTTGATTAGAATAACGGTATTACGACCTATGCAGTAATTATGGAGAAGGCTTCCGTAATTAATGCACTGCTCGCAATGTCCTTTTGTTGAAACAATAGCTTCGGTGTAAATATACGTCCATATGGATAATGATGTAAAACTGATAACTGCCAGTTTACATTATTATAACTGTAAAATGTTGCCAGTTCGGTGTCCCAGTCACAGATGAACGGTTACACGACTTGGCATCTTCGAGCTACTGCAGCCCCTGTCTCATTTCTCCACCCGATACTTGCAGTGTCTCTTACCATCACTCCTTTATGTTATCCGTTTTAATCACCAAGATTTACCTTCTTCTTCTGCCGGCGCTCTTCGCTACTTCTTCAGAGAGGCACAGTGCAGGAACTTCATAATGATAGTCTTCAATAGTCTTGGACTATCACATCGAGGAACATTATCTGAGCAGAAGACCTAACGCTAAAGTCATGCTAGCAAACATATTTTGTGCCTCACGAATGTAATGTATATTACTAAGTATTCACCCGTGAAAAACCGACCTCGGCGAATTTAGACTTAACACAGATAGAACCAAATAATTGCTTTTGCTTTATCAAACAATTCTCTCAACATTACCCCGATTTTAGCTCATACATGTAACAATAACCTCTCAAAAACATGTGAATGCCCTAAATTGCAAAATGTTGACTCGACTAAAATTTAAATTATAATATACACATCGACCCATTAGCAAAGCGTGTTAGGAAACTTAAATATATCTTTAAGAACCTACGAGGCGATGCCGACGAGAAGGTGCTACGTACCTTGCACTATGTCAATCTTTACTGACATATTGTGTTACAGTATGGGGAGGAGCCTCAAAAACCCATATGATAAAACTAGAACGTGCTTAAAGAGCAGTTCTCAAAGTTTCATATTGCCTTCCTTTTTTTTCATCCAACAAAAGAACTCTACGTAAAATGCAAGGTACTAACGGTCCGTCAACTTTTCGTCGTCAACACTATTCTGCGCAAACACTCACAGATATCCTATCCACCCACTTTACAGTCTCACGAACCAATTAAAACAAAAGTTTGCCCTAAAATATTATGTAAAAGGAGCCTCTCCCAACGCAGCTACTATTTTCTAAGTAATTATTTATACAATAAACTTAATCCTGTCCTTAATTTATATCCTTTAACCAAGGTAGTACTTACTTTACATCTGTTGAAATACAACTACGACTCTACTGAAATATTACTAACTATGGCAAAATAACAACTAATCTCTTAAACTAATACACGAACACACACACACACACACACGAACGCGCATACTCATGAAAATGAAATTAATAACTATAAATGTTTTTAATGGACAACGATGTTTATTTTTATTTTTTATTTTTGTTTTTTTCTCATTATTTAGACATAGGTATAATACAAACTTTATACTATAATTGAGCAATTACTGTAATAACTAATAACCTAATATTAAGTAATCTTTGTGGAAGAGAAAATAAACTTTATCTTATCTTATTGGAATCACATGCCTGGAAAAAAACTAAAAACTATATTATGGTAGTTTTCATTTTTAAAAAGCAACGGTGTCTTTCAGTTAAACTCTTTAAAATAGTGTATTTCTGACCTGTCCATGACTACAATGGAATCCTTGCAAGTCGCATAACTATTGTACTTTGTGTGTGCCTTGTGTAAACCTGCATGCTTTGTATACGGACATCGATAACCACTTGATTTTACCAGAGTCATGTGCTTATGCATAAGTTTGGCGTTTGAATTCAATATGTATAGTATCTCTGTCTCTGTATCTAAAAAAAAACCTTTTTCTTTTATTTCTCTTGATTGAGTTGACTTGTCCAGTCGAAAAAGGGAATTTCGTATGGAATGTATTTTTAAATTCATGAACAGTTGGTGTCGCTGATATACTCGTATAAAATCAATTATTGCTAAAAATAAAAGAAAATTATTGTGAACATTTTCATACATGAACAGAGAACAGAAGCACCGCTATCTGCCGGCCTCAATTCGATGGTACAATATATGTATTCGGGAACCCTTCTTTATTGGTGTTTGCGTTACACTCGTATTTTACTAGTGAGTTTCAGCGGCTCTGCTTACTTAGGACACAAAGGAAAAGTAGTATTTCAGCGCCTATAAACATTATAAAATAGGTAAGAAAGTCTGAAAGTGCAAGTTTGGTTTATGATTAACATAGATTGAAAGCAAACTTTACTTGATCCCATCAAAAATATCTTTTTCTATGAAATACAAAACTGTAGAGACTAGAACTTACACCAATATACAACGGTTTAAATAATATTTTTAGTTCTTTTGTATACATAGACTAAGAACTAAAAAGATTATTTTTTCGTTAAAATTGAATTGTATTGTGTACATTTTTGTGTATGTAAATGTGAGTCAATATACTATAGGCTTGTAATGTTAGTTCATATTTAGTAACTTTCTGGTGGTTTTGAGTGTTACCACGACCTACCCAAATGTCCTGGTGGTGGTGGGTCGTTGATCTTGACTAATATCGGTTAAGCTACACGATGGCTGGAGCCCGTCTGCCGTCTGTATGGGCAGGCCGACTCCCAAGTTTTTTTTAACTTTATTTACGGACTTCAAAAAGCCGCCTCTGTGGTTTGTTTCGGCGTTTCTTCCCAGAGTAAGTCTTATGAAATGCCAGCGCTTACTACATAAATTATTACTTACAGAAATAAATATCATTTATCATTATCTACTGTTCTGTAAAAGAAAATTTGATGAATGGGATTATCATCAGTTAAATAAATTATCTATGAACATAAAAACGTTCAGTCGGCTTGTGTACGCTTAAAAAAATTCATAGGTAATATAAGGCTTCAATGGCCTTATACGAGTATTTCAATTGCATTGAACGCGGCGTCGCGATCGGATACAACGACAAGTTTTTTATTACTATTTTATGATATTAAATATTGTATAAATACAATAGGTATAACATGATCTATTCGAAGGGCTTGATATTGCTGAAACAAGATCGTCGAACTGAGTTGATCTCATTAGGCGGCCAGCTCTCGCCTCATCAGCTATGCAGATGATGGCTTTGAACCACCCCCAACTACCTCCACCTCGTTGGCCCACCCCTCCAAAATGGTCTTGTGGGGGGAACTAAAGTAGTTTAGCGGGTTTAAAAACTTGAGCTTTTAGTATCTACTATACTTTCAAATACGTGATTTTTCAGTTACCATTAATGTGGATGACAGAACAAAACACAAAAACCGTAAATAGTTCTAAAGGTAAATAATAACTCTTATATATGTGACACTGCTTATTGTGAAGTATTTTGTGTCGTCCGTGATCAGTATTTTTGTGTGGTTAAAATATATCCGATGTCCATATCCCCTGGCAAAGTGTGTACAACACGTGTTTTTATGATGATTTCTTGAGTATTTAATATGTAAAAGCGTAACAAATAACTTGTTATTCTTGGCTGCAGGCGTTCATGGGCAATGATAGTAACTTTCCATCAGCTGACCCATCTGCTGATTTGCCTCATAAAAAACCTCACTGTTAAAAATCTCCTTCAGAAATCGACTCGAATCGTCGATAGCCCAAACATCTCCGATCGGCTCGATACCTTGGCGTTACGTAGAGATTTGGCTTCACTCTGCATTTTCTATTGCATATATCATGGAGAGTGCTCCGAGGAATTGTTCGGACTAATACCAGCCGCAAATTTCCGCCATCGTTCCACACGGCAAAGTTTTCATCCTCATCACCTGGATAGTTGGCGCTCCACTACTGTGCGCTTATCGAAACACTTTTTGCCCCTCACAACCAACCTGTGGAACGGGTTATCGTCTGCGATATTTCCTGACCGATACGACCTTCAAACCTGCAAGAAAAGAGCGTACTCCTTCTTAAAAGGCCGGCTACGCGTTTGTGACTCCTGAGTTGCAGACGTTCATGGGCGGCGATAGTCACTTTCCATCAGGTGACCCGTCTGCTCGTCTGCCCCCTCTAACAAAAAAAAAAAAACAAAAAAAAGAAATGAATTTCTAAAACAACTTTAATATTTCTAAATAATGAATTTGTATATGAATCGTTGAAACAAATACAGAATAATCGAATACAGAAAAATAAAATAAATAATAAATCGGTAATAATACATGCGATTTAACAAATTAAAACGGAATATATCTGTATACTACTTGTTTATAGTGAATAACACAACTCGTTTACAAAGAAATACTAAGGCATAATTCATTTCTGTATGTTTTATGATTACGGTTTTAATGGCGATGACCAACACGCTTTAAGAATTTTAAGAGTTATTAATGTGAACGGTTGAATAAAATTATTATTTGTCCTTTAAAGCATCACAATGAAAACAGAAAATAGTATTTGCAATGGTCTGATGAAGCGAAAATATGGCCGATTGATTAGTGTATGTATTTATATGTAACACATGCAGATACCAGTACACTGATTGCAAATGAAGCTGAGGTCGCTGGTTCCATGGGAATTGTGTCGCTACCAGCTTAAACGAGGAAATGATGAAGGCATGGAGGCAGCGGAATGGTAGAGCGAGCGAGGTATCTCTCTGCACCTAACATTCTCATCGGAGTCTCGACGGGCACGCACTAATATCCTGCCATCGCAGGAACGTTTTCAGGCAATTAACTGTTAGTGAAAGTCGTCTTTCGGAGAGATACAGATCCAACAAGCAACGTCAAATATTCGTGCGACAGAGGGTTGACGGGTGCACAGAACCGTCAACGGTAACGGCCCGAGGGGGTTTCCAAAGGTAAAAAAAAAAAAAAAGGTAACAGGTTGAGTGAGAGGGGTCAATGTCTGTCAGGGTTCACATTCAGACAAGTGACTGAATGACTGACAAGTGATAATTCAAAATAAATACTGAGATGAAAAGTAATGATTTCCTATCTATTCGATAGATGGCGCTGAATGACTGACATAAAAAGTGTCGTTACAACTTTTCGTGAGATTTTTTTCCGTCTAGCCCCCTTTCACAACGCGCGATAAGGAACTTCGTTCCAAAAAGCTATAGAATAAAATTGTTGAGTCGTTACAGCATGGACATAAAACACTTTGTAAAATCATACTGTTGTAATTTTAATATATTTATAATCCTTATAAAGCTTTTTATTTTAAATCGCATTCTGTTTCCCTTACATTCTGCCATGATCCAGTATTAACGTGTAAGTTAAATGATGCTGTGTAATCATAGTACGGAATTGTATAATATTTGCTCTCATGGCTCTTATGGCATACACAATAAAGACTATTCTGTCTCTATCAACCGATGAATGTACGTCACGACATGATTTGAAGCTATTTCGTAGTCACCTCCATTAACAAAATTACAGTACAAACAGATGACGTAGGTACATAATTTATGTTCGTTCTGCTCCTGTACATGATTGTACAGTGTCAAGACTTGACCTTTTGATATCTACCTAATGGCTAGTGCTATCATTTTAATGGATATCGTGGCGGCGAAATATAATTCTTTAATAATAATAGCTTTACACATCTTTCACATTGACTGCACGGATGGCGTAGTGGTTTAAGCGGTCGCCACGCCGCTCACTACTACGCTGAGTGTTGTGGGTCCGATCCCCACATGGGACGACACTTTGTGTGATTCACAAATTGTTGTTCTGAGTCTGGGTGTTATTTGTGTCCGTTTCATGTATGTTTGTAAAGTCCTCGCGACACAGGATTTATTCCATATATTATTTTTAAATAAAAATAAAAAAAAGAATCTTACACACGCGGCCCAATCCCAAACGAGGCATACCCTTTTTTTTTTTTTTTTCTTTTCCGTGCGGAAATCCCCTCGGATACCATCTATCGGTGGCATGTCGGACTCGAACCGACTAAAACCGCACGCCGTCTCGGGTACTAATAGCCGGGGAACCAGGTATACCCTAGAAAGGAAGTCCCTGGTGCCATGACATACCTCGGGCCATCTACAACAACAGGTAGACGACCCACCCCGTGTGGGAACCCCATGTTCCCTCTGCTCCCTGGAAGCGAGCGCGCTTCGCAATGCGCTCGCCGCCACCCCGGCCTGCTTCTGCTAGGGTGACAGATGGCCTCACCTGACACCCCCAGGCCTGCGCTTATGGAGGACGGAGGTCGTTCTGAGAAACGAGGCATACCCTGTACTATGATAACCGGTCTACTGATGAACATACTTAAATATTTATAAATACATAAATATTATAGATAAATTATACCCAGTCACCGAATTAATGATTGTGCTCATCACACACTTAAACCATTAAACCAACAGGTCCGTCATTGGCAAGTTATAATGATTCGGTGGTAACTATGACGTAGTCAGAATACATTCAAAAGTATCTGGTATTGTAAAATATATGTATTTTAACAACATTTGCCACAATACGTAGTAGACTAGCTGCACCCATAAGCAAAACACACGTTGAACAAAATAATGTTCTTGCCTCACTCACACGAGTAGCATAAAAATATTTAAACAGCTTTACGAAACCTCTCGATTTGTCGATAAGCGATAGAGCAGATCCCGCGGGATTATCCCCTAGTCTTGGGGCCCTGGAACTACCCACATTAAGCTGCGCTTATCGCTTCCGGGATCACCGCTACGTAGATATGAGGGTCTGTGTTATGTCTTAATATCGGCTTTCAACTAGGGTTGCCAGATTTGTTAATGTAGACTCCCTCGTAATATTTAATTAAACAATGCTTGTGCATAATAGGGATGAATAGCAGAGAAAGCGGGTAAATTACTTCAGAGGTTTACGGATATACCAGATTTGTACTTACTAAGTCTATGCTCACATAGAGTCGAGAAAAACCTACGAAGCGAATGTTGGACACGTTTTACACTAGTAATAACTTCATCTGAGTAATTACTTTCTAAAGATTTTGTATTTTTCACAATTTTTCTTAGAAGATACATTTTTCAAAGTTGGAAAACTATCACGCTTACTGCATATCTAACTTATCTTCCTTCTGTTGAATTCGTAATATTTAAAACCATCATGTTTTTGTTTTCAGATGTTTCAAGCCAACGGTTGATTTTGTAGGGGAATGGATTTTACTTGAGCCGCGGTAGGACTGACACTCGCAAAACTATAAGTTGGCTTATTAGGGTTACCTAATCAGGGTAACATAATAACTAAACTTAGAAACCCATTGCACGATGTGTACAGAAATGTTTGTGAAAGTATTTAACTATACGAGGGGTGATCAATAAGTAATGATAATCGAGTATTTCTAGAACGCACAAAAACCCAAATTATTTTTTTTCTGCTTGCTTATATATCCACTACTTCAGCTTCAAAAAAATGTATAAATAGGACACCATTACCGGGAGATACATTCATTTGAATACGAACTGTCGAAGAGAAAACATCAAAATGGAGAAAAATGAAATAAGAGCTGTCATCAAGTACCTCTGCCTGAAAAAAATGTCTACCAAG